>CM070650.1:2320100-3540100 GCA_036346575.1 Dendrocalamus sinicus | reverse complement strand
GCAGATATGCATATATGAGGTCAGTATATCAGTTCTAGTATAACAGAATTACAAGAACTCAAAGAGTTTCATGCATCTGGAGCCACTTCAGTAGCTTAAATGTTTTTCAACAACTAAGGAAAGAGAATATACTAATATCTATAGACAAACAGGTCCAACAGAAAAAGAGTTGCAAGCAAGTATGAGCTTGTGGATGATTTGCAATGAACGGTCCATACTATAACACATTAACACATGATGATGACCATGATCCAAGCAAAATTTGATTTTCTACTCTACCTGTTTGCTCACTATAGAAACATGTACGCGGGCACATATTTAGACTGCATAAACAACTCATGTCAAGACATATGATTACTGATTAGAATGATAACAACACGGCAATACAACAGAATCACAAAATGCACAAACAAAATTAGAGGCATTCAAATAATCATGTTACAAGCTGCATCAGTAATACTTTGCAACATCCTGCTTGAATTACTTTATAGCCAAATACTGCCCCAGTGATGAAAAGGGTTCAAATTTGGTGCATCTGATGGATCTGACGATGCAGAGCTTGTGGGAAAAGAAAGAAAGAAGATTGATGATGTGTAACAACCTTGCCGGCCGCCCGTGAGCTTGACCTGGACACCCTTATCGACGAACTTAGCTAGGTCAAGTGCAGTCTCCTTGCGCCCAGCCTGAGCAAAAGCAAACAACGACACAGATTTATATCACGACACACACCACGCGAATTAGCAAACTACGTCGCGCACCAGAGGGTCAGGCAAGCTTACCATCTCGAAGCCCGCGCCCAAATCCTTCGATCGGCTCTTCTTATCGCCCCAAGAGACAAGCGAAATTTGGCCCTAAAAATCAACCTGCCGCCGCAGCTCACGAACTCACCTTGGGGTTTTTGCTCTGTTTTGCTTGCCGTGGATGCAGGCGACGAACTGTATATATGGACCGGGGCAAGTTTCGATGGACGGCCCATGGGCCAGGTTACGAAGCTTTCCGTCTGCGTGGGAGAGCCGAGCTTTGCTCGGTTGGTTGGTGAGACTGCCTTCAGCTCACCCGCTCGGGCTCCATGTCATATTGTTTTACGGTGGTTTTTCATTGAGTAAAGTCTATTACCGGCCCTTAAACTTTTTATGCTGTGTTATTCTGGTTTATAGACTTTTAAAGTGTGTCATTGCTGTGCCTAAACACTCTTTGGGTCTCAAAATTAGCCCGTTACGGGTCTTAGCTGTGTTATCCCGGTCCTTAAACTTTTTATGTTGTGTCATCCCGGTCCATGGTTGTTACCACAGTAACGGGCTAATTTGAGACCCAAAGAGTGTTTAGGCACAGCAATGGCACACTTTGAAAGTCTATGGACCGGGATGACACAGCATAAAAAGTTTAAGGACCGGTAATGGACTTTACTTTTTTTCATTTGACTGTTGGGTTTATGGTTTAAATATTTGAATTCTGATTATTTGTGATAGATAGTATATAGAGGGAAATAGTTGTATGTGATTTTAGTCAGTACAGCTAAACTCAATACACTTTTTACTATTATTTTCGTATTGACCCTATCTTGAAAACACACCGTTTAAAAATTAATTATTGTAAACAGTATAAGTATAAGCCAAATTTAAGCTCAAAAGAACCCAACCTTATTCTCAGCTGTTTATTTAAATAGTATCTTCTGGAGGAGGTACTAATATGTGTGTACAGTGACATAACCTGTGTCCATGTTTTAGAGGTTGTTGAGCCCTCGTTTACATTCTAGCTTGTGTAGAAGACATGTACAGAGTACGATAGGCTTCTATTTTTTAGTGTTAGCTTTAGTTCTGAACTTGACTGCATAATGCTTAGGGCCTGTTTGGGAGAGCTCCACCAACTCCAGATCCACAAAAAACAGCTCCACTCCACGAAATTTTACCCAAACACTCCAGCTCCGCGAAATCTGGATCCACTAAAATCCTAGATCTGAGGGCCAGATCCATGGATTTCATGGAGCTCCTCAAGGGGTGCTCCACTGTGGAGTTGGGTGATAATTACCCACCAATGCCACTGGTTAAACACCCCATCCCACCAAAAGTGGCCATTCCCACCAAAACCTCAATTTCGTGGATCTGGAGCTGCTGTACAAGCTAAACACTCCATGGTAGAATCACATATCCACGGTGGAGCTGAGCTGCTGCTCCAGATCCACGTTTTCAGCGGTGGAGCTCTCCCAAACAGGCCCTTAGTGTTAGCTTTAGTTCTGAACTTAACTGCATAATGCCTAAGAGGCTGAGAAGATATCATACATCTGAGCTTCAAATGCTTGGTTGAAAATTGCAGAATAAATTGAATTCTGGAGTGGAGAAATTTAAAATCGAGGAAGAAGATAATAGTCAAAGTTGGCGAGCGCATGCAGGTATTGAAGCCTTCTACTAGTTTTGCAATGAGGTTCTGACCAAAAGGTTAATGGTTGACCACTTTTAACTCTAGGAACGTGTAAAGGAAAGGTCCGGCCTCCGCTCCAAGGAAGACACACGGTTCACATCAAGCACTCAAAACTTGGTGCTTAAAAATCCTTAAGCTCTTGTATGCCCTTTATGCTGTATGCCTTTTTTCTCACTTACCTGTCTATTGCTCTTGTAATACTTAACCAGGATACTGGAGGTAAAGCAGCCTGAACTCTTTTAGTGATGATGAAGACACCAGGAAGATGCTTCTTGGTGCAAGATCAACTAACGTTGGAAAGAAAGGATCCGGATTTACTAGACCCTCTAAAGATGCTACTGATGTTACTGAAAGTGGACCTTCCAGACGAGGCAGGATGTGAACCAGGGGAAAAAAGATCACTGGTATCATTATAAACTCATAACACTAAATTGTAGCTTATAATAAAGGATCACATGTATATAATACTAAGGGGTTATGTGGGCTGAGCTGAAGGGCGTCGGTGTCGCTTGATGGATGCGCATGGACTGGCCTTCCAGTGGAATTTGTAGCTTCATAGCCAGGTCCCCCACAGGCTTCAGCTGACCCAAGTGTCTGGTAAAGGTTTGTCACCCAATGGGAGCTTGAACTCTTTGCTGCATATCTGTGTTGGGATTACGATTGTATGGACCCGGTACTTGGGCAGCTTGGATGGATCTGATGTTGGTTTGTGGTACTTGGGTAGCTTTGATGGATCAGTTTTTGGTTTGGGTAGGGGAAAATGTATGGTTCAAAAATTTAATCGAAGGGCAGTGATACGACCGGTTACTAGAATTTTCAAAAAAATTCAGATGAAAATTTTGAATTGAAATTTGGTATGGGAAGGAAAGATACTTCCAATCATAAATAAACAACATTTTGGATACCTATAAAGCATAACTCTTAGCATCGGTTTTTATTTTGATATATTTTTTTTGTAAATTTTAATAAAATTATAATAATATAAAGAAAATCTATGTATAGCCAAGCTGGAGGTCAATGCACACGCTGCGGTACGGTGATGATCAGTTGGGTTTTTTTGTGGCTTTTGGCTGAAATCACTATAGCTGACAGAGACTCATTTAGCATAATTAAATTTAAAAAAATTAAAAAATATGTTAGCCCAATATGTATAATACAAATGAATACGGAAAAAAGAACCGGCAAAAAAGCTCAACAAAAAGCCAAAAGTTCAGAAAAAACGAAATTTATGAATAATGAAAAATAAGTCAGAAGCCAGAAGCTCAAGCCAAACCGATGAGGGAATTATCATTTTACTAGAGTGAGTAGCTGGCAAGCGTCAAGCATCGTAGCACTAAGCATAATTTTCAGTTTTAGTTCATAAAGCGCTTTCATTTTTTTGCATCATGCATATATCTGCATGTCCGTAAATTGTTGCAGGTTTTCCTTTCAGCCAGGTTTTTTTTTTTTGGGGGGGATGTTTCAAATTACTCTTCGAATTCTTGCTAAGACATTTGTTTCAAATTACTCTTCAAATTCTTCCAAAGACATTTTAAGAAAAGAAAACGCAAAGTGATCGGGAAAATACACTGGGTGGTTCATCTCTGCTTGTTCCTTTTGTTTTTTATTTTTTGCTAGCCAGTAACTATTTTTTAAATGTACATATTAAAAGATGGAATCTATAAATCGATTATATTAGACATTGTACTGAGTTCGGCTATACTAAATTAAAATCACATATAATTATTTTTCTCTTCGTACTATCTTTCATTAAAAAAAACTCGTCCACTGTCAGTACAACAGTTTTTAGCTATAGCATTGCATAGTCCAGACGTGATGCGTGACTATTGTAATTATACGATTGTCGAATATGACCGGAAAAACTACATTGCAATCTAGATTCTGAAATAAAAAGATCCTCTTTTATTGACGGTGTTCATTTAGACTTATAAACTGTCTTATAGCTTATTTTATAATGCAGCAGGTGAAAATACAATGTAGTTGTTGATAATTTTCAATGTAGTTAATTTTTTTTAAAAAAATATATCACCACAAATAATACAAAGGAATAAGACAGAAAAAAGAAAAGGCAAATAAACATAAAAATAAAAAACTGAAAAAGACGGAATTAAAAGTTAGAAGCTAAATATTGTAAACAGTAGCCCTACTAAGGTCCTGTTTGGATCCCTTGACTAATTTTTAGTCACCTAAAGTTTAGGTCTAGTCCATCCAAACAGGTGAACTAATACCTGGACTAATTTTTAGTTCATCCCCAACTAGCTATTAGTTCATTAGTTGGCAAATGTGGACTAATTGTGCACTAAAAGGTGGTACCAAACAGCAAAAGACGAAAATACCCCCGCTACCCTTTCTCCACTACTCCACATGCAACACACTAATAAATATAGGAGTATAAATGTATTTGCCTATGAAAGTCACCACCTTTTAGTCCATGTATTCAAATAGCACTTGACTAATTTTTAATCACTTAAAATTTAATCACCTAATTTTTAGTCCGTCAACTAGTTCTAGTGATCCAGACAGGCCCTAAGCAGGGCCTTACGCAAGGCACAGAGCCACAGACTGACGAGAAATTTCGATATTTGACACTGAATACGTGTGTCTCTTAACTTTTAACCCCATTTAAGCCGCTTGGAAATTTAACCACATCGCTGCGAATTCTTTTGATTCAAGGATTCTCCTCATTTTCGCGATGACAAGTGTCAAAATAGAAAAGGAGAGAAAATGAGGAAATCCTCAATCAAAAGAATTCGCAGATGGCGAGTTAAATTTCCAAAGCGCGCGAATCGTGAGTTAAAAGTGAGAGTGCACGTATTTAGTGTCAAATATGGAAATTTCTCCAGACTGACAGTTACATCGACGAAGCGGTGAACCGTGAACAGGTCGTCGGTCGCCGTGAACGTGAATTGAACTTGCCGCATGGATCTGAACGAAGAATAAGATCAGTCGCAGGCAGCGCAGTCAAGCAAGGCACGCCGGCGAGCACGAGGCTGCCTGCCGTGCGACGGTGCGAGATCCGAAGGCGCGAGGAAAAAACAAAGAAAAGAAGAAAATTTGGCGGAAGAAGCAGCGGTTACCGCGTCTCAGATCTCGTCGCCCCCGCATCCTGGATCCATGCCCGCCGCGCCGTCCTCCCGGCGAGTACACTGCTAATAGCGCGGCCATCCTACGCGATCCGATGAGACGGCGGCCGTTCCTGGACCAGCGGCGGCCGTCGTTCAAGCGGCGGTGGCAGCAGCGGCCGTGGTGGCTCCGCCTCGCGCTCTCCCTCCTCCTCGCCCTCGCCTGCCTCCTCCTACTGCTCGTCCTCCGAGGTTCCCCCGACTCCTCCGACTCCACCGCGTCATCCAGATCCGCGGCCACCTCCTCCCCTCTCCTCCGTCAGGTAATCGCATCGCATCTCATCTCATGCAGCGCCGATTAATTACAGTGTACTTGCCGTTTCGCATTTCGCAGATCATTTCCTCATTTGATGCTTTGAGCGTTCGACTGAGTGGATCAATTTTGGGTAGTAGTAATACCCTGCTGAATTTGCTAATTGTCTAGGGTTAACTGTGTAGAAAGACCTTGAATGCGAGCGACTACGCCGACTAGCGAGTACTAGTCGTGTCTGAAAGTTGTGAACTTTTTGTGTGCAGAGATCTTACCTCGAAGGCGTTACGGATGCGCTCAATATGACCGACGAGATGCTGAGTGCTCACTCGTTTTCGAGGCAACTTATGGACCAGATTTCTTTGGCGAAGACTTACGTCGTGGTTGCGAAAGAAGCCAAGAACCTGCAATTTGCGGCAGAGCTTAGCGTGCAGATACGCCAGGCACAGAGCATCCTCGCGCATGCTGCAGCCCACGGAGGCTCGGTAATGGAGCTGCAGGCAGAGAAGGCGATTAGGGACATGTCGGTGTTGCTCTTCCAGGCGCAGCAGTTCCGGTATGATAGTGCAGTCACGATCATGAAGCTGAAAGGTCAGGTTCAGTCTCTAGAGGAGAAATCAAAGGCTGAGGCAGAGAAGAGCACAAAGTATGGGCAGATTGCTGCTGAGGAGCTCCCAAAGGGACTTTACTGCCTTGGTGTCCGGTTGACCATGGAATGGTTCAAGGGTACCGAGCTTCAGCGGAAGTTTTCAGATAGGAGCCCAGCAGTGCAAAGCAATCTAAGGGATAACAGCCTCTATCATTATTGTGTTTTCTCTGACAATATCCTTGCTGTCTCTGTTGTTGTCAATTCTACAACTCTAAATTCGAAGCACTCTGAAAAGATTGTTTTTCACTTAGTGACCGATGAGGTGAACTATGCTCCAATGAAGGCGTGGTTTGCCATGAATGATTACAGAGGGGCCACTGTGGAGATACAAAAGGTGGAGGACTTCACCTGGCTCAATGCGTCGTATGTTCCTGTTCTTAAACAACTGCAGAACGCTGCTACCCAGAACTTCTACTTCTCTGGCAATGGTAATCGTGGAACGCCAATCAAATTCAGGAATCCAAAGTACTTATCAATGCTCAACCACCTGAGGTTTTACATCCCGGAAATCTATCCTGAGTTGCGTAAGGTGGTATTTCTTGATGATGACATCGTTGTTCAGAAGGACTTATCAGAATTGTTTACTATCAACCTCAATGGTAATGTTATGGGGGCTGTTGAGACTTGCATGGAGACGTTCCACAGGTTTCATAAGTATCTTAACCATTCCCATCCTCTAATCCGTGCTCATTTTGATCCTGATGCTTGCGGCTGGGCATTTGGTATGAATGTGCTTGATCTTGTGGAATGGAGGAAGAAGAATGTGACAGGTATATACCATTATTGGCAGGAGCGCAATGCTGATCATACCTTATGGAAGCTTGGTTCTTTACCGCCTGGGCTTCTTGCTTTCTATGGCTTGGTTGAAGCTTTGGACCCCAAATGGCACGTCTTGGGGCTGGGCTACACAACTGTGGATCCTGCTACTATCAAGGAAGGTGCAGTATTACATTACAATGGAAATATGAAACCGTGGCTGAAAATTGGGATGGAGAAGTACAGGGGCTTTTGGGATAACTATGTGGACTATTCACACCCTCTGCTTCAACCGTGTTTCATGCGCTGATTAGTGTGTATCAACATTAGAAATTTTTTGACCTTCCAGGTGGAAATGCTTTAAATGCCTTGCTTCAACAGTCACATGTAACATTGTAGTAGAATTGATTGGCTTGACTAAACATGGAGAGCTGTTTATGCTGGCATCTGTAATTGATGAGGTACAGCAATCACAGATGTGACCGGCCACAGGTAAACAGCAGAAGAGCTAAGATTGCCGTGCAATAGGATGCTACTTGAACAGCATCTATTAGTTACATTCATAACTTGCAGCCACCAATGTAATTTTTTCCATTGTTATTTTTTTGGGTGAGACAGAAGGGAGGGCATAATTGTAGAATTGAATTAAAATTCTTGAGATGTTACGACAAGTTTTGAGATACATATTTATTGGATGTTCAGACAGCTCAACCTTTTTTTTCTGGTTATTCATACATCTTCAGAAGCAGAGTCATCTTGTAGCATCTGCAGCTTTATCAGAATTTATTTTGTATTCATAGCTGCTCAATGTAGTTTTTTTTGCATCTTTTCTATGTGAGGCCAATCAAGCTTATTCATAGATCCATGCCTGCTGTGAAAAAAGGTCTGTCAATACCATATTTCAAATTCTTTAAGTTAGCGCATCCGTTGTATGGGGGGAGAACATGGCTTCATCACATGTGGTTGCAGTAATCATACGGGAGATTTTTATGTTAAACCTTAATGAGAAATTTAGCATTGAAAGAATTTTCTAGCAAGCTACCATGGAGGTAGGTGTTTACAGGAAATAAAGTGTAACCATAGTATATTATCAAGTTCACGGAAGAAATCCATTTGTGATATTCAGAAAAAAGAAATATTATATATTATCAAACTTATAACTATAGTAACCATAGCATCTACCTCCCTCTGATGACTTGTCCATCAACATTGGTCCTCTTCTTCCTTCTGGATCTGAACTTTCTCCGCCTATGTCTCTTGCTTGTTTCTTTTGTTTCATCATTATTTGTGGACATGCTGGGCTTTACATCTGAAGGATCAGCCACAGGTTCCACAGCTTGCATTCTGTCTTGGTTGGCTTCATTCAAGCTATCTTTTGAGATCTCCAACTCATCCTCAGGGTTGATTTCCTTCTCTGGTTCTCTAACAACTCCTTTCCCGTCTTCCTTCTCCAGTAGTTTACTCTCTCTGTTGTGGTAGCTGACCTCACCTTGGGGTTCCTCCAACTCTTTTGTGCCACCTAGTTCTTCTTGGCTGACTTCTTGATTGTCTGCCGATTTTTGGCTCCATTGAGGAAGTTCAGGTTTCTCTGAACGACTTCCGTCTGGAGCATCATCTGAATCTTGATTGGCATTGCCTGTTTTCTCTTGTGACCCATCATTGTCCATGTTAGTTGTAAACTTTACAAACTGTTCTTCTGAGGAACTACCTTCTTGGTGGTTGCTCTCGGATGCAGTGGTGTTGTAGGAATGCAATTCTTCTGCTGGAGCAGGTATGGAATCACTGGGGTTTGCATATTTCTCATGTACCACAGTGTCAGGAGTTGTATCTTCGTTGTTTGTGCCCACTACAATGCTCTCATCTAGGCGGTTGCTCTCTGATGCAGTGTCGTTGTAGGAATTATGTTCTTCTGCTGGAGGAGGTATGGAATCGCCAGAGTTTGCAGAATTCTCGAGTACTACAGCGTCAGAAGTTGCATTTTCGTTGTTTATGCCCACCACAATGCTGTCGCTGATTTTTGTGTCTGGTTTCTTGTAGTCCTGGAGCTTGGTCTTGATCCCTTCAAGCTCAGCTTCTTTTTGTTGCAGGAGTTCCTTTATAGCTGCCACCTGGTCAGGGCCTGAATCAGCTGCATTCTCTTTCATTTGGTTGATATGGCTCTCTTTCTCCACAAGAGCTGCCTCCAATTCTTTCTGGGTGTGGGTAAGATATGTGGTAGTGGTTTCTGAATCCATGAGCTTCTTTTTCAGCTCTGTCCTCTCGATACTTAGGACAGATGTTTTGGCTTCCAGTTCATCCACTTTTCTCCTCATCTCTTTACTAATTTCCTTTTCTTTCTGGCCCAAATGAAATAGCAATATTTGGTTAATGAGATATTCTTGAATTTGAAAATCAGGTTTGTGAACAGACCAAATAAATGATTTACACAGCATACTAATGGAAAAGGCAAGATAAATTAAG
This sequence comes from Dendrocalamus sinicus, assembly GCA_036346575.1. Classification (NCBI taxonomy): domain Eukaryota; kingdom Viridiplantae; phylum Streptophyta; class Magnoliopsida; order Poales; family Poaceae; genus Dendrocalamus; species Dendrocalamus sinicus. The sequence continues at coordinate 3,530,445 of CM070650.1, read as the reverse complement.
CTCTACATGTGCTAGTGTGCTAAATCTATGGCAGTGTTTTTACCATCGACAAATTAACCATATCTTTGTCATATCTAGCCCTAGGTTATAAATTAAGAGGATATTCAATTAAAATATTGAATATAACTATGCTTGTATTTCGAGGTAATATTCTGATAATGCTGTCAGCATGCAAGTCTATTGCAGGGTTGATTTATATGAAGGCATGGTTCCCGATTCCACACCATGCTCGTTGTTGGGTTATAGATAACTTTTGTGAGTGCACTAGAGCAGTGGTGTTGTATCCGTACCGTACTCCTGTTAATTGGCACTGTGACAAATTGTGCACATAGCCACATGCTACGAGAGTATAGCCTCTAGAGGGGCTTGAAGTTGAGTACTTGTAATTTGTGGTCATGATGTTGATTAAAAATCTAAGGTAAAAATCTTTGAGCTACAGACTGCAGGATTGCTACTGTAACATCTCTATATTCATGTACTGGAGAAATCTATACATTCGGAAGCACTTGACACTGGTAACATGTGTCTGTTCTGGAATTTATCGTGTGATCCATTGTATCAGTATTTCACCATAATTGCCTCAGAGACAAGAGGAACTGAACACTAATGTTCAGAACTTCAGATGGACAGCTTTGAGCATCAATTTTCTGGTGCTTATGAATCAGTGGATAAAAGGAGTATTCGCTGTTCGTTGCTTAGACTACTTGAGTTCAGATGAAAAAACTGGAGTAGTCATAATCTACTGTCAGAGCCAACAAACACATTGCAACTGCTTTCCTTGAACCAAAAAAGCACAAAGAAGTAGCAAGGCAATTGTGATGCATGCCATTCCGGAGGTCATATCCATACCTCTAGGAGGACTTGCAGGGAGATGAGCTGCTGGTCGCGTTCCTGGAGGAGGATGGCGAAGACGCGGCGCTCCCTCATCTTGTGCAGGACGCCGACGCTCAGCGCGGCGGCGCCGAGCGCCAGCAGCAGCAGCAGCAGCAGGTAGGGGGGCCTCTTGTTGCTGCTCATTGTGTAGCCTCTTGGTCTGTGCTTGCCTGCCTCCATCTCCTATCTTTGTGCACCCTCTTATTAACACCGTTCCAGGATCTTCAATCTTGTTTTGTTTACTGCAGAATGGGACAACTGTTTTGGCATAGTGTGAAGAAACTGGACCTTCCTTTTTGGTTGCTTGGATTCTGGAAAGAAAAGTAACTTGCTTAGAAATGGAGGAACAAGACACTGGGAGGTGCCGATTCTAAGGGTTAATGTATGCTGTTATGCTTCACTTACTTCAAGGTGATGCACATGCTCGTCATAGCTTGATTTATTTGGGCCTTAAGAGAGGTTATGTCTTATGAGTATAGAGTTATGACTAATGAGTATAAAGTTTGGCTCTTGTTGACTTTTGTAAGTGCCTCGTAAGACGTTAGCAATAACTACGATACTTGCATTTGCATATGATCTCCCAGTAAAGATTTGCACCATCAAATGTTTACATTCACTGTCCACCAAACTCTGCATTCTATATGCACTAATGGATGAGGACATTCATCTCTAAGCGAAATTAACCAGAATGACAAAAAAAAAGATATTTACGTTTGACCAGGGAAGTCAGGTAATTCATGACCAAAATTGTGAGAAATTTACTCTTTACAAGAAGAATGGCTCCATGAAATGTGAACTAAGGAAATCATCATCTTCATCAAAATAACAAGAATATTCTGTGGAGAAATGTGTATAAGAGTAGGCTTTACAATTTGACCTATATCTTCAAATGACAAAATTTGTAATATAAAACCTAAAAAAGGGCTCTAACACTAAGCAATATGAATTCATGGTACACAAAAGAATCATCCAAAATGATGCGTTGAGTCATCGTGGCCGGTGGCCCTATCTCTTCTGGAAGCTGCAAGCTCACACAATGAAATTTTACATGAAATTTATTCAAAGCATTCAAAATCTAAACTAATCAAGAATCATAATGTTCTTGGGCTAGGGTTCACTGAAATGAATAGAATTGAATCTAGGTCATAGAAATACCAAAAATTGTAAAACTCAAATTTCTTCTTGCTCATAAGGATCTAAGTCATGAGGTCTTCCAAGTCTATTCTCATATATTCTAACAAGGTAACTTAAGTGACAGTTCTTAATAGAACTCTCACAAACACGAAATCACAAATCTAACTAAAAAACAAACAAAACCAAACAAAGAATGCAAACAAGAACATGATTAAAATAAAATTTTGATCTATTTTTCAGTAGAAGATGAAGTTTATATGCTCATGGATGATTACAAGTTGCAACCACAATACCACTATTTACTCTCTCAAGTTCACCCTCTCACAACCGTAAAAGGAGACAAAATGGTAGAACAAAAACCTAAACACTAGAATTTTTGGATCTAACATCACTTCTTTCCTTTAATAACTAGCAGCAAGCTCGAACAGGTCTAACCCACCTATTGGGAAAAGCTGCTAATCCCACTAACACGAGTTTTACATATTCACACACGCTTCTCAAAGCGTTTGCAAGACTTAACCAGCTAAGCCATTAACGATTGATCCACTTAATAATTTCAACTCTCATTGACCTAAATCATTTCTCCTTTGCACCTTCCCGTGCCGTGGTTTTGATCAAGGTACTAACTCTGTATTTGACCAACTACCAAGATACCCCCGATGAAACTTTCGGGTACCTTCTCTTCTTCACCTTTACCTCAAAATATCTCCGCATGCTTTGACACATAGCCTGTAATGTCCAATAACTAGTTGTCACATCTCCACGCATTTGGTCTCCCTGACCATCTCTATGTGTGTCGATCTCATCACTTGTCGCACCATATGCACCACTCGCCTCTTCATAATACGTGTCTTCTCTGCGCTTCCCGCTTGAGCCATGTAGTCTCACTAGGTGTTGTGGCTACAGACCAAACAGAGAGAGATGGTAGTGGAAAGTGATGAAGATAAGTGTAATGGCCTGGGTCCTCCCCATGGCTTGCACTCATATATATATATGCACATGAGGAGTGCTTTTACAGTTATACCCTTACATCCAGTTATCCTTCGGGCGATTATGTCATTACACATGGCCTATTCGGGCCTTATAATCTCTGCCGAACTGCTGGTTTAGGTGGGGCCACCCCTACGACAGAGCCTCTCATGGTAAAGGGCTTCACAAGGCCGAGTCATGTCGTCGAGTCCTTTGGCCCTCCGTCCCGCGGCTTTGTGAGCTGCTCGATGCCGACCGGGTTGTGCGGCGGCCGGCGGTGCGTGGTCTTGTGGCGTCCACGTGGTGAAGCGTGCTCGGCGCGACGGCCTTGAGGCGTCGTGGCGTCAATGTGACGGCGGACTCGGCATCCGACTTACGAGGCGCGCGTCGCAATCGCTGCGACCTTGCCGCTGGTTGGGTGCTTTGCCGACGGTTGGCTTGCGAGGGCGGTATCGCATCGTGCGGCGTGCCTTCGTAAGTGGAGCGTCGCGCGGTTTTCGAGTGCACACGGTGGGGTGTGGGCGGTTGCTCTTACGCGCCTCGTAGCTGCCCGCCCGACGCCTTGCGCTTGTGCTTCGTCTGTTGGCATGCCTCCACGCCGCGACTCTTCGCCTAGCGAGTGAGTATAAATATGCCGGCGCCGAGGCCGCCTAGACATCCTTTGCTGTACACCCCGTACCTGTTCATAGTTAATTTCTCATATGCAGGAAAAGTTTTGTGCACCTGTGTTTGATGACCGCATCGACCGGCGTCAATGCCTACGAGCGCCGGTGGACCAAACTCGCCCCGTTCGTGGGAATGCTTCGCCGCTTGATGCGGAAATGGCAAGGCCTGACTTGCTCTCGTAGACAGATATGGAGTCATCCGTAAGCTCTGCTCGTGCGAACGAGCATATCTTTGGTGTGGCGATTCATATCGCCACGAATCATGTCTGCTCTTGCCGCAACATTGACCTTTGCTGTTCGAGTTATGGCGGTGGCGTGTCTGTTCTCCGTTCTTGGTGGCGCCGGTCGAAGTAGATGCGCGCGCTCGTCGCTACCTTCGAGCGGGTGGCGCGGTGGCGCCTCGTCGAAGTAGACGCGCGCTCGTCCCCTACCCTTCGAACGGGTGGCGCGGCCGGCGCCTGGTCGGCAGACCGCGCTCCGTCCCTACCCTCCGAGCGGGTGGCGCTGGCCGGCGCCTGGTCGGCGACGCGCGCGCTCCGTCCCTACCCTCGAGCGGGTGGCGCTGGCGGCGCGCCTGGTCGGGCAGACGCGCGCTCGTCCCTACCCTTCGAATGGGTGGCGCGGCCGGCGCCTAGTCGGTCGGCGCGCGCCGTCCCCACCCTCCGAGCGGGTGGCGCTGGCCGGCGCCTGGTCGAAAGTAGACGCGCGCGCCGCCCCTACCCTCCGAGCGGGTGGCGCGGCCGGGCGCCTGGTCGGCGAGACGCGCGCTCCGTCCCCTACCCTTGAGCGGGTGGCGCGGCCGACGCCTGGTCGAGCGCGCGCGCGCTCCGTCCCCTACACTTCGAGCGGGTGGCGCGGGCGGCGCGCCAGTCGGCGCAGACGCGCGCTCAGTCCCCTACCCTCCGAGCGGGTGGCGGCGGGCGGTGCCTGGTCGAAGTAGACGCGCGCGCTCAGTCCCCTACCCTCGAGCGGGTGGCGCTGGCGGCGCCTGGTCGGCGTAGACGCGCGCGCTCCGTCCCTACCTGCGAGCGGGTGGCGGCGGCCGGCGCCTGGTCGGCGAGACGCGCGCGCGCCGTCCCTACCCTCGAGCGGGTGGCGCGGCGGCGCCTGGTCGGCGAGACGCGCGCTCCGTCCCGACCCTCCGAGCGGGTGGCGCTGCGGCGCCTGGTCGAGTCGGTAGACGCGCGCGCTCAGTCCCCACCTCCGAGCGGGTGGCGGCGGCCGGGCGCCTGGTCGGCGAGACGCGCGCTCCGTCCCCTACCGTCCGAGCGGGTGGCGGCGGCGGCGCCTGGTCGGCGTGAGACGCGCGCTCCGTCCCTACCCTTGAAGGGTGGCGCTGGCGGCGCCTGGTCGAAAGACGCGCGCCTCCGTCCCTACCCTCGAGCGGGTGGCGCGGCCGGCGTCTGGTCGGCAACGCGCTCTCGTCCCTACCCTTGAGCGGGTGGCGCTGCCGGGCGCCTGGTCGGCAGACGCGCGCTCCGCCCCGACCTTCGAATGGGTGGCGGCGAAGTTGGCGCCTGGTCGGCAGACGCGCGCTCTCCGTCCCCACCCTCGAGCGGGTGGCGCGAAACTAGCGCCTGGTCGGTAGACGCGCGCGCTCAGTCCCCTACCCTCGAGCGGGTGGCGCTGGCCGGCGCCTGGTCGGCGTAGATGCGCGCGCTCGTGCCCTACCCTTCGAAGGGTGGCGGCGGCGGGCGCCTGGTCGGCAGACGCGCGCCCTCCGTCCCCTACCTGCGAGCGGGTGGCGCTGGCCGGCGCCTGGTCGGCGAAGACGCGCGCTCCGTCCCCTACCCTCGAGCGGGTGGCGCGGCCGGCGCCTGGTCGGCAGACGCGCGCTCTGTCCCCTACCCTCCGAACGGGTGGCGCTGGCCGCGCCAGTTGAAGTAGACGCGCGCTCCGCCCCTACCTTCAATGGGTGGCGCGGGTGGCGCCAGTCGGCGAGACGCTGCCCGCCCCCACCTCCGAACGGTGGCGCGAAATCGCGCCTAGTCGGCGAGACGCGCGCCCGCCCCTACCTCCAACGGTGGCGCTGGCCGGCGCCAGTCGGCGCGACGCGCGCTCCGCCCCTACCTTCAAAGGGTGGCGCGCCGGCCGCGCCAGTCGGCAGACGCGCGCCCGCCCCTACCTCGCGAACGGTGGCGCTGGCCGGGCGCCAGTCGGGCGACGCGCGCTCCGCCCCTACGGGTGGCGCGGCCGGGCGCCTGGTTGAACGGCGCGCGCTCGTCCCTACCCTTGAATGGGTGGCGGCGAAGGTGGCGCCTGGTCGAAATGAGACGCGTGCTCTCGTCCCCCACCCTCCGAGCGGGTGGCGGCGGCGCGCCTGGTCGAGTAGACGCGCGCGCTCGTCCCCTACCCTCCGAGCGGGTGGCGGCGGCGGCGCGCTGGTCGTGTCCCTACCCTTGAAGGGTGGCGCGGGCGGCGCCTGGTCGAAAGTGAGCGTCGCCCTCCGTCCCTACCTGCGAGCGGGTGGCGAAATGAGCAGCGCGCTCTGTCCCCTACCCTCGAGCGGGTGGCGTGGCCGGCGCCTGGTCGGTCGTAGAGCGCGCTCGTCCCCGCCCCGAATGGGTGGCGGCGAAGGTGGCGCCTAGTCGGCAGTGGCCGCGCTCTGTCCCCGCCCTCGAGCGGGTGGCGCGGGCCGGCGCCTAGTCGGCGTAGACGCGCGCGCTCTGTCCCCTTCCCCGAGCGGGTGGCGCGGCCGGCGCCTGGTCGAATGAGACGCGCGCTCCGTCCCCTACCCTTCGAAGGGTGGCGGCGCCGGCGCGCCTGGTCGGCGGCGCGCGCCCTCGGTCCCCTACCTGCGAGCGGGTGGCGCTGGCCGGCGCCTGGTCGAGTAGGCGCGCGCTCTCAGTCCCCTACCCTCGAGCGGGTGGCGCTGGCCGGCGCCTGGTCGTAGGCAGACGCGCGCGCTCCGTCCCCTACCCTCCGAGCGGGTGGCGGCGGGCCGGGCCTGGTCGAAGTGACGCGCGCGCTCGCCCCGACCCTCCGAGCGGGTGGCGCTGGCCGGCGCCTGGTCGGTGAGCGCGCGCTCCGTCCCCACCCTCCGAGCGGGTGGCGGCGAAGGCCGGGCCTGGTCGGTAGACGCGCGCGCTCCGTCCCCACCCTCGAGCGGGTGGCGCCGGCCGGCGCCTGGTCGGTAGACGCGCGCTCAGTCCCCACCCTCCGAGCGGGTGGCGCGGCCGCGCGCTGGTCGGTAGACGCGCGCGCTCCGTCCCCACCCTCCGAGCGGGTGGCGCGGCCGGGCGCCTGGTCGAGTAGACGCGCGCGCTCCGTCCCCACCCTCCGAACGGGTGGCGGCGGCCGGCGCCTGGTCGGTAGACGCGCGCTCCGTCCCTCACCCTTCGAATGGGTGGCGCTGGCCGGCGCCTGGTCGAGCAGACGCGCGCGCTCCGTCCCCTACCCTCCGAGCGGGTGGCGGGAAGGCGGGCGCCTGGTCGAAATACGCGCGCGCTCCGTCCGCTACCCTCCGAACGGGTGGCGCTGGCCGGCGCCTGGTCGGGCGAGACGCGCGCGCAACTTGGGCCGCTTTGACGCGCCTTGCGCTATCTGAGTTCCTTGAATCACGTCGGTCCTCGGCTTTGACAGGTTAGGTTCCGTCTGCGTGCGACCCGACGCGCCGGGCACGCGGCGCCTATGATCGGCGGCGGCGGGATGTGGGCGGTTGCGTGTTTGCAGCCGCCGCCTCTTCCCTAGGCAAGGGACACGAGGCGAGCGGCGAGTGGCGCTGTGGTCGTGACCTTCCACCGTTAGGTAGTGCGTTGCGCTGTACGGGCGCTTATACGACTGCGATCGCGCCTCGTGCATGGACCTCCGCGACCCTTCGCTTTCGATTGCGGGGAAGCGTGCGGGGCGGGCCTTTACACCGCTGCGGTTGCATCCGCGCACGCGGATCGTTGCGACGCCGATGCGGCGGTATGGCGGCGGCTTGAAATAGCCCCGTAACAGCGTCCCCGCACCTTTACGCCCTCTTTCCTGTTTGCTCGGCCTTCCCCACCTTCGCGCTATCTTCATCGTATTAGTCTCGTCGTGGGAAGCGATGGCCTCCAGCAGCGAGCGCGGCCAGGCGGTTGGTGGCCCTGCCATTCGCCGGCGATCCTCGCCGTTGGAGGTAAATACGCGCCCAAGAGCGCGACCGGCGCGCCGACCAGAGCGGCGGCGGCGGAGGAAGGCACGTTTTCCGACGAGCTAGGCCCCTCTCTCGTGACCGAGAAGACGATCCAAGGGCTCTTGCGCGCGGGGAAGTTGTCCGGGCGCCAGGACGTACGATTGCCTGCCGGCGACGAGACGGAACCGCATCCCGAGAGGTCGGAGGCGGTCGTATTCGTTGCCTTTTTCGATGCAGGGCTCCGGATCCCAACGGCGAGCGTGGTGGGCGACGTGCTGCGGACCTTCGGGCTGGAGCTGGCGCAACTAACTTCAAACGCCGTGGCCCGGCTCGCGGTGTACAGCTGGGCCTTTCGCTCGGGGGCGTCTTGGCCCAGCGTCGCTGTCGCCTACCTCCACGAGGCGCGATGCCACCGGCGGGCGGAGGCGGGGCGCCGCCGAGCCGGTAGCGTCTCTTTACTCTTCGCTCGTCTTGCAAGAAGCTCTTTCACGAGAACTCAACTCGTGGGAAGTGGGAGTCCTCTCGGATGAAGCGGTGGTTCTACCACCGTGTGGAAGCGAGAGCGGTCTTGCGTGCACGGCCGCCGATCGCGTTCAAGCCTTCGCCCGCCGAACGCTCGATGATGAGGACAAGCGGAGGGTCAAGCGGCTCGTAGGCATGGCGCCCGCTTCAACATGCGCGACCTTACCAAGAGTACGTGATGTACGGCGTGGCCCCGCTGTTTACGATCGGCATCTTGCCGCGAGAGCGTCGAGATGACAATGTTTAGCCGTGGGTTTGCTCGCTACGGCGCGCCCGGTCCCGTAAGCCTCGATTGCGCCCCTCCTTTGTTGACGCGAAATCGTTGTATCGCGATGCTATTCTCCTTACTTCAGGGATTTCCTTGGTGGAGGCAGAGCAAGCCGTGCGCGTGTTCTGGTCCGTACACGCCGGGAGCACGAGCGGCCAGCGTCTCTTGCCGCCAAGGCGGGGCTGGGGCGACTAAACCGCGTGTGCGAGGTCCTGGGCCTTGCCGCGCCGGACCGTGTCACTCCAGCCGATGGTGGAGCGAAGAAGAAGAAGGCCTCGTCTCGGAAGAGGGCCGCGGCGGGCACCGCGCGCTGCGCCGCTAGTGTTTCCGAGGACGCGGCGGATGCGGAGTCAGACTATGCGAGGTACGCCGATTCGGGCTTGGGTGGAGCAGGCGCCGAGGGTGAGGTGTCTTCGGTAGGCGTCCCGGACGGTGGGTTTGCCGCGGGCGGCCGGAGGGGGGAAGCCTCACCACCCGCCGAGTCGCCGAGGCGGATCCGTCGCGGACCAGCGATGCCGAGGTGGAGGCCTCGGCAGCGGCCGCCGCGATGCCGGGCGCCATCCGCAGGGCGCACGTAGCCGTCGCCGCCCTTGCCAACGCAGCGAGGACCGAGGTGCCCCGCCGACGATCGCCACCATGGAACCTTCGCCCCGGCGCAGCGGCGCATGGGTCTTCCCACCACGGCGCGGATGCGGTGGCGCTGCCACCGCCCGCCAAACGGCCATGTGTGCGGCGAGCTCCACCGACACCACGGGGTTCGTCGTGGCTACGGCATCCGGCTTGTGGGATTCGGCGCAAGCACCGGGGCCCCTTGGCCTATGCGCCTTCGCCCTCTGCCACACCGCGCCGCGCAGCAGTACCGCCGTCCTCCCGAACGCGAGGCCTCGCTCACGGCGGGACCATTTCTTCGCTACCAAGGTATGGTGACTTAGCTTACTCGTGTATGCTTTTATGCCTTGGGGTGATCACCGTATCCTTGTTTGCGCGTTGCTCATTCCGGAGGGGGAGCACCGACGAACACGGGGCCCCGAGCACGTGAGCCTGCGGACTTCGTGCCGCCTCGGAGACGCCGAGGGCGTGGCGCGGGATTGTAAATGACGCGCCACGGCGTCGACCGCAAGTGCTGCAGCCTACGGTGCGGGCGCCTCGAGGATGCTTCGAGGTGTCCGGCGAGGTAAGTACTCATGCGACCACGCTGAGTTTAGCCGAGTTTGCTAAGTCTGTTGCCTTCTCGCGACACTTGTGCTTTGGCGAGCCTGCGAACGGCCTATGCTCGTAGCCAAAAGCGCTCGAGGATAGGCTGCGTGCCGCGAGGAGGAGCTGCGTGAAGCCTCTAGCGCCCGCTCGCCAGACGCCGCATCCACCACCGGAAGCTGAACGCGCCGGCGGGGCGCACGCCGAGGGGCTTGTTGCGTCGGCGCGCAGAGTCGGCGCGGCGCTCGAACAAAGTTCGCGGCGGAGCGGGCGGGCTCTGGAGCGGTCGTCGTCGCACCGAGAAGGAAAAGGGGAACTTGCCTTGACTCTAGCGGAACATAGCCGGACGCGGCGCGCCTCGGTGATTGCTTGGAACGCCATGCAAGCGCTGGAGAGCCATCTTCAAGGGCAGTGGCGGAGGTGCCGGACGCGCGCCGGTCGGAGAGCTGTCTCGGGCGCTCCATTGGATCGAGATGCCGCCAACGCCGCACGCGACGCGCGACGCCCTCGACACCCACCGCGCGTACACCTCGATGCGCTGGTGCGCGCTCCTCCAAAGCTCGCGGCTGACGCATGTCGCCGGGCTGAATGACCCCACCGGAGATGCTGGCGGGGCGGGTAATGTCGGCGCCGCCCGCTCCTTCGCCGTGCCCTTGGCCTCTTCGCGACCGGATCTGGGATCCGTCGGGCGGAAGCCGTCTGGATCGAGCTCGGAAGTCGCTCACGGACGGGAGCCTCGGCCAATTCGGGCGGGTCCTCGACGCGATGATGGCGGCGCTGGCCCTCCGGCGCCGGGAACCCGCGGTTCGATGCGCGACGCCTAGGTGTAGGCGTGCGTTATCTCGTCCCTTGTTTTTGCTAATAAAGCGCACACTTTCGCATGCATGCTGATTTTCACCTATATCCCGCAGCTTCCTTGCCGGGCGGCCGGCGCCGACCTTTCAACCCGACGACGCCGACGGCGAAGGGTCAAGATCGCTCGACTTTTGGCGGCCGGCCTTCGTCGGCGAGGCCCGACTTTGGCGCGTGTTAAGATGAACCGTGGGGTAGCGGCTTAGAGCGGCGGGATGTTGGCGGTCCTTTGTATATGTGACTCTTCCGTAGCGATCTCTGGCATTTTAAGTTGTGTCTTTGTGTCTTGATGCGCCGTTGGCGGCGTAGCTGCGCCGTGGTTCCGTAAACGGACGATCCAGACCGACGTATGCGGAGGCGAACCTCCACGGTTTGCCTTGCTTTATAGTCCGAGACTCGCGCGCGGAGGCGTGCCTCGGCGCTACGTCTTATTTAGAGTCCGTGAGACTCTCACGCGCGAGCTAGGCTCGGCGCTCGTTGTATTTAAAGTCCATGGATGGCGGCGTGCGGAGCGAGGCTCAACGCTCACGTCTTCTTTATAGTCCGGAGACTCGCGCGTGCGAGCTGGGCTCGGCGCTTCGTCTTATTTATAGTCCGGAGACTCGCGTGCGCGGCTAGGCTCGGCGCCACGTCTTATTTAGAGTCCGTAGACTATTGCGTGCGGAGCTGGGCTCGGCGCCACGTCTTCTTTATAGTCCGGAGACTCGCGCGTGCGGAGCTGGGCTCGGCGCTTCGTCTTATTTAGAGTCAGAGACTATTGCGTGCGGAGCTAGGCTCGGCGCCACGTCTTCTTTATAGTCCGGAGACTCGCGCGTGCGAGCTGGGCTCGGCGCCACGTCTTATTTAGAGTCCGTGGACTATTGCGTGCGGAGCTAGGCTCGGCGCTCGTCTTCTTTATAGTCCGGAGACTCGCGCGTGCGAGCTGGGCTCGGCGCTACGTCTTATTTAGAGTCCGTGGACTATTGCGTGCGAGCTAGGCTCGACGCCACGTCTTCTTTATAGTCCGGAGACTCGCGGCGTGCGAGCTGGGCTCGGCGCTTCGTCTTATTTAGAGTCCGTGGACTGTTGCGTGCGAGCTAGGCTCGGCGCTTCGTCTTCTTTATAGTCCGGAGACTCACGCGTGCGAGCTGGGCTCGGCGCCACGTCTTATTTAGAGTCCGTGGACTATTGCGTGCGAGCTAGGCTCGGCGCCACGTCTTCTTTATAGTCCGGAGACTCGCGCGTGCGAGCTAGGCTCGGCGCTTCGTCTTATTTAGAGTCCGTGGACTGTGCGTGCGAGCTAGGCTCGGCGCTTCGTCTTCTTTATAGTCCGAGACTTGCGCGCGGCGTCCCCCCCGTGCGGATTTTGTTTATACTCGCCCCGTCACCTTGGCGACGGCGGTGCATACGCTAACGTCGCGCTTTGGTTTATACTCGATCCCGCCTCCTGGCGGCGGCGAGTGCACACGCGAACGTCGTCTTTGGTTTATACTCGATCCGCCCGCCTGGCGGCGGCGAGTGCACAACGAACGTCGTCTTTGGTTTATACTCGATCCGCCCTCCTGGCGACGGCGAGTGCACACGCGAACGTCGTCTTTGGTTTATGCGGCGGAGCGCGAGGCCTTGGCGGCGCGGCGCGCGCCGCCGCCAAATTTGCATGATGAAGAAAGATTAGTGGCAAACGGCGATCTTCATTATATCCCCGTTTGCGCGGGCAAGCAATTACAAGGAGTGGGTGTACTAACCGTTTGCCCCTTGGTGAGGCCGAAGCCTCTGGTCACTGGACCTTCGTGTTGCGACTCCGGCTCTAGGAGCGCCGTTGGGCTTCGCGTCGCTGGCACCTGGTACCAGGCTCGATGCGCCGGGCCATGTCTTGGTCACCTCGGACGGTGATGATGGCCCGGGGACCTGGGATCTTCATGCATAAATAGCCGTGATGTGGTACTGCGCCGAAGGAGTTGAGGATGGGGCGCCCCAGTATGGCATTGTAAGGATACGGGAGGTCGACCACGTCGAAGGTGGCATCTTCGGTTCGCACATTGTCATCTCGGCGAAGGAGACTTGAAGGCCGATCGCCCCAGCCGCCGCAGGGCTGTCCCAAGCCTGCGCAGGGATTCCCGAGGCCCCAGCGGCTTCGAGGATCCCCATTTGGTCGAAGCGCCGCCGCAAACAATACGTTCGCAGAACTACCCCGCCCACCAAGCGCGCCCCACATCGCATCCCGCGATGGTGACCGGATGACCGGGGTCCCGATGAGGAAGTCCACACCTTGGGCGTCATCGGTGTGAATGTAACCTCGTGCGCGCCCATTCGGCGGTGCTTGCGGCGGGTATGCCGCCACGTGATGTAGTCTTCGCGCGTAGGCCTTCGCTGCCGCGCCGAGGCGAATTCCAGCGCGAGCCGCGGATATGACATTAATGACCTGCGGTAGGTTGCGTCCGGGCACGCAACGACAGCGGCCCTCCCGAGGCTGCCATGCGTGAGCTTGGATCCGCAAGGTGCCTTCACGGGTTGCATTCCCTGCGCGCAGCACGCGCATCCCTGCGCTGTGCACCGCATGGGGCCTCGTATGGGAAGCGGGCGTGGGCCACCGCGCGGCGGCGCGCCTCGGGTTCTGTCCTAGCGGCGCCGCTGCGGGCGCCGCGATGGAGGTGCGATTCACGGGTATCGTCGCCGCGGCCATGGACTAAGCACCACGATCCCGATCTTTGGTCGTCATAGTCGCCACGACCCTTATCGTCGCGGCCCGCCACGCGCCCCGGCGCCTCGGCCCGGCTGAGCACCTCGTCGGACCGCCGATGTCGAGGACGTCGGTTTCGCCTCGACCTTTGCTTTGGCGCTGGGCTGATCCGGCGACTCCTATGCGAGTTGCCCTGCGGTCGGGCGCGTCCTCGGCGACTCACGCTACGCTTTCCTTCAAGAGCCGCCCGCCGACGGATCTTCGGTTTTTGCCGAGGTTCCGGCACGTTAGTGTCGGAGTCGTCACCTTGCCTTCGCCGCGTCTTCCTCCGCCCGGCATATTCTTCCATCTTGTCGAAGAGCCGCCCACCGTCTTGATCGGCTTCGCGCGATTGTACTCGACCATCGGGCGGACGAAGGCCTGTATGGCTGCATTGGCGATGGTGGTCTCGTTGGCGTCCTTCACTTGACATCGAATCTTGGCGGCGTTTGAAGTAGTCCGGAGCTTCTCGGGGTTTTTGCTTCACGGCAAAGAGCTAGTCCGCATCGACCGGTCGGCGTAGTTTCCTTGGAAGTTGTTGTGGAGGCGGACGCGAGCTGCTCCCACGCGTAGATGGGCCCGCTCTATGGTAAAAACCAAGAGGCGTCACTCCTTGTAGCGCGAGGGGAGTCCTTTGCCTTCGTGGTGTCATCTCCGCCCGCGGCCGATCGCGGTTTCGTATCTGCGCACGAACTCACGGGGTCCGTGTCGCTTTAAACGAGTCGATGGCGCTAGGGAACTTGAAGTCTTCGGGCCATGCCGCTGCTGCAGCCCCGCCGAGAGTGGGGACTCGGATCCACGCGCCGCAGCCGCACGCAGCTGGGCGTGGGGCTTCGATCGTCGCCCTTTCGTGCGGGCTCGGGCGCGATTCTTTGGCGCGGCCGGCCGACTCGAGCCTCTTGTATATCTCGACGGCTCGCGAGGTCCCAGCTCCGCTGAACGCGTTGAGAGCCGCCAGCGGGCGCTTTCCATCCTCGGTGCGGGCGGGTCGCGGTGCTTCCGACGGGCGGTCGGCGCGGGGACGACCGCATCGCGGGTCCCGAGCTGCCGTCGCTCCGTCGTGGCTACTCGGACCGCCCGGTCCGCACTGGCCGGCGAGGTTGCGATGGGAGCGGCGAGGTCGGTATCGTCGCGTCGGCGGGTCGGTTGTCGCCGCGCCGTGTCGGCGTCTTCGACCGCCGGTCCGTCCTCGCAACGCCGGTGGCGGGTTGGTCGTCGCCGTGCGGTGGCGGGGTTGGTCGTCACCGCGCGAACGTCGGCGTCTCCGCCACCGCGCTGCCTCGCCACCGCGTCGCCGCCGCCGTCTGGCTCGTACCCATCGGACGCCCGGCCGGCCGCCTTCTTTCCTTCGCCGCGGCGAGGAAGCTTTTGGTGCCATCTTTTCTTGATTTTGGCTTGTCTTCGTCCTCCCCACGGACGGCGCCAAGCTGTTGTGGCTCTGAGACCAAGCAGAGAGAGATGGTAGTGGAAAGTGATGAAGATAAGTGTAATGGCACAGGTCCTCCCCATGGCTTGCACTCATATATATATGCACATGAGGAGTGCTTTTACAGCTTATACCCTTACATCCGGTTATCCCTTCAGGCGATTATGTCATTACACATGGCCTATTCAGGCCTTATAATCTCTGCCGAACTCTTTGGGTTTAGGTGGGTGCCACCCCTACGACACTAGGGCTTATATAACTATTCAGATCTCAACTCATCCACCTAGTCCCGGTCAATTGCCATCGACTGCTAACATTCTTCAAGCCCTCTGCACATTCAAAGACCAAACAAGCATCTTGAGTACAAGTTCCATGCACTTTGACTAGCGTTAGTCAAAATCATGCTCCATGCAACAGCAGCAACACCACACAACCAACCAACGACACCATGTTATGTATACACCCATCATACTCAAAATCTATTTTCACTGTTCTCTAGCTGCACACCAGTCTGACTGCACTCTTCAAGGCGATTAGACCGCCGGCCACTAGCCGATCTGACCATTTAAATCCACTAGAAAACACTCTTTCTGGAATTTTTGTAAACTCTATCTAATTTCAGCTTCAGTTTCCAATTCTAGTGGTACCTACAAACTCATCCCAAAATAAGTTTACACAAAGTGATTGGTGTTTATTTTTCCAAAAGTTCATGGTCGGTCTAACCGTTCGCCCCATGGCAGTCTGATCGCCAGCCATCAGGCGATTTGACCACCATCTATCAGCCAGTCAGGCTGCCTAAACCTGACAGTGTAGTCTGAAATCTAAATTTTTTGAAATTTTCATAAAATTCAAATTCAACTTAATAAAAATATCAATTATTCATCACAAACATATAATCAACACCCCTGATCCTTACATAGAACGCCACGTAACAACCTGCCACGAAATTTAATTCCTTGTGAATTGTGTCTAGGCCTTGTCAGGTGTGGGATAGGGAGATAATACTCACAGATACTGCTGAATTCTACGGCAATGGCATGAGTGCATTCCAAAAGGACCTTGGGCATAATTTCACCAAAGTAAGTGAAACCAATGTGAACCGACTCTTCGAAGCAAAGAAACAGCAGATTTATAGATTCCCAAATCATAATGTCTCCTTCAGGATACTTGGTCTGACGATGTATCGTCTTGGGGAGATTGCGAGGATCTCTTGTCTTGCCCAACCAAGTCAGTGCCTTTCAGAATTTCTGAAAGCCAAAGGAAATTACCTTTATCTTTTGGATTGCAACAGGTACGCTACAGAGAGCATAAGCTTGGCGTGTAAATGGGCGTACAGCAGCGTCCATGAAGGGGAAACACTATCTGTAATTAACCTCTTCGGCATATGTATCTCGCAATCTCTGAATCTAACAACTGATGACATGACATTGTCATTTCCAGACAACTAATTCGATTCAAGGCTTCCGATCGTGGCGCGACGGATCGCGCAGGGGGGAGTGAACCGGATCTTCGGGGAGCACAACCGCGACGCGACGCCACCGACCTGAACTTCTGCTCCGGCATTAGCACTACACGCGATGATACTCCACAAATCACATGTACAGGACGTGTCCATGCATATACTCCAATTTTTGCCTTGTAATCCGACTGTTGCATCCATGTTACTACGTGTTATCTGACTCCTGTTTGATGATGACGGCTACTATACTAACTTGTATGGAGATGATCAGACGAATAATTGAATGGGAATCACATGCATGCGCACAAATATAGACGCTTTTCTAGCGTCTATAAATCTGTTTTGTGGTCAAGAAATGAATGAAATGGAGGGGAGAGGGTGGCAGTTTGTTCACTAATCACGGCGCGGTTTTAGAGGCCACACGCAGCAGCTAGCTAGGCTCTAATCTAATGTGGCTAGGCTAGCTGTTGAACTTTGCGTTAAACATGCATGCAGCTGCATGAAGCGGTCGATATTCCACGGGGTTCGGCTCGCCACCTTCCTATTCTAACTTCTAGCCCCGGTGGCCTCTAGACTGACAGGAACAAGTGGCCTGCGACAGAGCCAGTTTGGCGTCGCCATTGCCGAACCGAGCGAGCCCCTTCACGCGGCGCTTCTCATCGCATCTCCTCCACGATCTGATCGATCTTTCAGCGATTGGCCATACCATTAGATTTTGCCAAATGATCAATGCACACACATAGGGTTCGATCGGTGCCATTGTTTGTCCCTGCGTTCTTGGTGTTCTCCTTTTGTTTTCCAATCTCGTTGCGGTGTTTAATCGATCGCTGCGTCTTCCGAATCCTATATAATAGCGACTGATTGATGGCGGCGACAAAGGTGCTTGGATCCAAACCATCCGACTGCTTCCAATTTCAGGACCCTAATTCCTGGTACTTTCCTATCCCCTTTGTTTCCTCTTCCATCTCTGTTGCGTTCTTGTTTCATATTTTTGAGTTTGAGGTGGACACCCCTGCATGTAGATTGCCTATCTGTTCGTCTTCTTTCTTTTTTTTCCCGCCTTGAAAATCTGTTCGCCTCCTGAAAGATCCGTTTCCATACATTTTTCTTCTTCTTGGACTCAATGTACTCATCAACGTCTTCTGAATTATGTCTTTACATTTGATAAAATTTCTTCATTTATATAATAGAAGATCTTGCGGTAATTAGCCATATCCAAGGTCCAAGGTCCCACGTAATAATTCAGTCATATTCAGAGGTATAGTCTTTGGCCAGATTCACATGAAAGCAACCAACTAACGATACAAGTTGACACGACCATTGCCTTTAAGAAAATATTACAGGCACCTTTGACAAAATGTAAACATACCAGAGAAAGAAAGAGGGATTTGTCAAGCGAAAGTTATAAACTTTGACACATTCAGAATAGAACGAGTGAACAAAACAAAAACATTACAGAACCTTTAATTGATAGTTTGATGCCTTCCCTGCGCTTCGCCATTGGAATGTATGTTGTTCACAAATCACAATGGCCCTTTTGCAGGATTTGCATGACTGATCTTGTAAGCGATGTGGTCGTTGAGGTAGGAGAGATGTCTTTCCATCTCCACAAGGTACATTTGCTCTCTCTCTCTCTCTCTCTAGCCGGTATTTTTACAGAGTTACACTGTTGTACTAGAGTTCAGTGTTTACGTGCTGAAACATTAGAGAAGTTCATCTTCCAGACAGTTTCTCGATGAAATACAATACACGAATCATATGATGACTTGATTTGCTTTCCATTACTATGTATATTGGCTATTTCACAGTCTGACAGCCAGAAAATTTACCATTATTTAGTCTGCACATTTTCATCTACTGACAACGTGCATCAAACTACTATGTGTATTTTTGTCCAGTTTCCATTGATCAGCCGTAGCGGCACGCTGCAAAAGTTGATAAACGAGTCCGCCGCCGACGACAAACCGTGCACCGTCAGGCTCGACGACATCCCCGGCGGCCCGGATGCCTTCAAGCTGGCCGCCAAGTTCTGCTACGACGTCAGGATAGAGCTCAACGCCGCAAACGTCGTCCTGCTGCGTTGCGCGGCCGAGCACCTCCGCATGACCGAGGACCACGGCGAGGGCAACCTCATCGAGCAAGCGGAAGCTTTCCTCCGCGACGTGCTCGGCAACTGGCAAGACTCCCTGAGCGCGCTGCAAGCGTGCGACGACGTGCTCCCGCTCGCCGAGGAGCTCCTCATCGTGCCGCGCTGCATCGACTCGCTGGCGAGCAAGGCCTGCACCGACCCGACCCTCTTCGGCTGGCCGATGCTCGAGTACTACACGGCCAAGAGCCTCGAGGAGACGGTGATATGGAACGGCATCAGCACGGCCGGGAAGCCGAGGTCGCCGGGCGCGGGCTGGTGGTACAAGCAGGTGTCGTCGCTCAAGCTGCCCGTGTACAAGCGGCTCATCTTGGCGATGAGGTCCAAGGGCATGAGCCCCGAGAACATCGCCGGCTCGCTGACGCACTACGCCAAGCGGCACCTCTCCGGGCTGAACCGGCACTCGGGTTACAGCGACGGCGGGGAAGGCCGTGCTCTCGGACGTCGACCAGAGGGTGCTCCTGGAGGTCGTCACGTTGCTCCCAGCTGAGAGGGGCGTCGCCACGGCGAGGTTTCTGCTCAGCCTGCACCATACCGCGATGATCCTGCACGCCGACGCGGCGTGCAGGGACGCGCTGGAGAAGAGGATCGGCAACCAGCTGGAGGCGACGGTGCTAGAGGACCTCCTGATCACCAACACCGGGTACTCTGCGGAGATGCTCTACGACGTGGACTGCGTGCAGCGAATGCTGGAGCAGTTCATGGTGAACACGCCGGCGTTAGCCTTCTCGCCAGAGATCACTGACGAGAGCGGCCAGATGATGGACGCCCCCTCCGCCGAGCTCATGCCTGTCAGCACGGTCGCCAAGCTCGTGGATGGCTACCTCGCTGAGGTCGGAACGGACACCAACCTCAAGTTCTCCAAGTTCCAGACCATCGCCGCCCTCGTCCCGGACTACGCCCGTCCCCTCGACGACGGCCTCTACCGCGCCATTGACATCTACCTCAAGGTAAAGCAACAGTACAGCAATGTTCTTGAGCTGCGCTTGTAGTCGTATGATATCAGCATCGTGTCTGTGGCGTGCAGGCGCACCCGTGGCTGACGGACTCGGAGCGGGAGCAGCTGTGCCGGCTGATGAACTGCCAGAAGCTGTCGCTGGAGGCGTGCACGCACGCGGCGCAGAACGAGCGGCTGCCGCTGCGGGTGGTGGTGCAGGTGCTCTTCTTCGAGCAGCTGCGCCTGCGCACCACGGTGGCCGGGTGGTTCTTCGTGTCCGACAATGTCGGCCAGGCCCGCCCCAGCGACGCCGATCGCTACGCGCCGCGGAAGAGCGGCGAGCTGGACTTCTCGGAGGACGCCGCCGACGCGACCCGGAGCAACGAGCAGGCGTCGGTGATGAGCGTGGAGGAGATCCGGCAGAGGGTGGTCGAGCTCGAGGAGGAGTGCTCGAGCATGCGGCGGGAGATCCACCGGCTCGGCAAGCCCAAGGGCGCGCTGAGCAGACTGTTCCGGAAGCTCGGTCTCGGCGGGAGGTCGTCGTCGCTGCAGCAGCAGCAGCAGCCGAGCTCCAGCGACGAGAAGCGCAGGTCCTTGACTTTCGAGTGCTAAGATTGCAAGACTTACACGAGTGTTTCAGGTGGTCTTTGATGCAGTTCAGGTGCATGATGCATTCAACTAGTAGAATGGGTAGAATTGGTTCATTTTTTCCGGAACAAGAACTTGTTTAGAGCGTACATATTTTGTTTTTAACAGTTCAAGCTTTTTTAGTTATTGTTTTTAGTTCAAATCTTGGCATGATTTTTTGCAATAGAACTCTTGTAGCAAGAATCAAGGTCGTAAGCAGCTTTGATTCCCAAAGTTCTAACAACTCGAGACAATGATACACAAAGTAAGCACTGTTGACTTACAAGTGTCAAGTTAAGCAAATGCGCAACCAGTTAAATAATCAAGAACATCAGCAGACCGCACACGGCAAAACTCCGACATGGTATCAGTTGCAGGGAGAAGGTTGTATCAGCAAAAATTGACAAATCTATCCAAAAGTAAGTTTTGACTGGCGACTACACCAAGTAGCCACACGGAAAAAAAATTATTAGCCCTGTTTACAGGCGGGAAGTTTAGTAGGGCTGCTTGACACGGAATGTCTCCTATAGGTTCATGTATTTGCAACATGGTCTAGAGAGACATCTGAATACTGTAATCTCGTCGAATAGAAGAAAAAAATAATGATCAGATCACGAAAATGTAATCGAAGAAGCATACGAACGAAGCAGAGTAAGCGTCTGCTCTGCTATTGCACGTTTCCTTGCCTGCTTCACCCACTCGATAGCTATTTCCTCTGCTTCACTCCCATGTAACCCTCCTTCCAGGGCATCGGCTGCTGCACTCAAGTCTCCATCTACAATCAAGTGTTCCACTCTGTTTATAAGAGACTCAACGCCATCTCCAGCTTGGTCCTCTTTGATCTGAAAACCAGTTACACCAGATTTAGAAGTTCAATTTGGAAATTTGAGAAAAACTCATCACTGATGCAGGAATTTACTAATAAGATGATAACTAGTACTGATGGGCAACATTGAGAAAAGGACAAGACAAGCTGATGGTAACAATTCCAACAGAGAGATTTTTTGTTTCATCAACGGTTTCAATGTTTAGACTCCAATGTTGTAGGGAATCCAAAGAAAATTGTGCTCTAATCAAGTCTGGAGAAGATCCACCCAGAGGCCAGCTAGAACCACTACAAGTCGAAAGTGGTGAGGCAATACAATGCCTGGACTTGAAATTAGACAATGCTATTCAAATATATAGCATTGGATGGCGCTTCATCAGAAGATTCAGAACCAGTAAGTGCGCACAAAATATTTCAGGTACATCAATGTAGAATTGCTTATCGATCAGTAGGAAACCACTTGTAACATTCACCTTAATGGAAGAAGCAACACGAGCAACAGCATGTGTCAGGATACCACCACCACCCGCTGGTATAAGGCTGAAATGTCTGATTGTTTCCTTCAAGGAAGTAAACTGCAGCAAGAAATGATAGTAAATCAGATGCTCCGGACTAGGTGCTGGGCAGCCACACTAGTTTTGCTCAACAAGCATTCATGTTTCATGACAATACAGCAATGCTTGATTAGCAAATATAGGTACTAGAAAGATCATAAATTTCTACTCGTACCGTTTCTAAATAGATATTGTTTTACAATGTGCGTAGTCAAACATTTAAAAAATTTGACCACTAATATACATAGAAGTATTTAGATCATCACATCGGAATGATATATTAGATTTGTCATCAAAAGTACTTCCACATCATTATATTTTTTATTAACAAATAATTAGAGCAAAACAATAATGGTCAAGGTGTGAATGTTAAAAAAAAAGGTCGAAGCCTCAAAGGTGTCCATTGGAGACCATGTCACTGTCTGAAAAGACGTGTGCATTTAGAAATAGTAAGTAATTAACAACTAAGTATACAATAATCTCTTCCATTCACAATGATACAACAATCAGGAATGATGTATCATCAGGAATGAAGTATTACCGAAGGTCTCGCACAATAATAAGGTTTATATTATAGAACAGTACAGCACATACTAAATAATGAGGGTATGAGCATATGCAATCACTTACTGCAGCACAAAGAACTTACCTTTTGTTTCAACTCCATCCGGGTATCTGATCCATACTTGAGAACATCTTCTGGAAGTGATGAAAGAGCCAATTCTAGCAGCGAATCTTTGTCAATGCCTTCAATAGATTTACGCAATTGATCCACCTCTGTCCGGATTGGTGATCCGCTAGATAGAGCTTGTTCCAAAGCAAGAGTGCTCTGCAAGAGAATTAAGAATTCGATCACTAGAAAGTCTGAAAGCAGAGGATGAAAGGCGGTAATTAAGCTTTCAGTAGTTAAAAGCAAGCACATAAGTGGCATCAAAGTGAGAAACTTACTAGGGCAAGCTTATGAACTGAATGACTCTGTCGGGCTTCCTCAGATCGGGCATAGAAGGCCATGCACAAAGCATCTATCTGAAAAATAAGCCCAAAAAAGGCAATAAACAAGTGCAAGCAAAGCTGAAATTCTATACATTCCATGAATTGTTGCTCTAGCAATGAAAGATATGTACTGGCAGATAGAATAGAGATCACCAAGTTTTACAAGGAGGAAAGAACTTATCCATTCCAAGAAATTTGCCCCTGCCTTTGATTGCCATCACATCAATCCTAGCTCACTATCCAACTCATTAACTTGCTCATGAGCTCATTGCATCACCAGAAGCAACTAGCCAATTGATATATTGCTTACCGGACAATTTTTTTAGGGATTAACTGAATAATAAAGGCATTTTTTACATGGAAGCAGACAAGACCAGGGCCCTAGCAGCCTGACAGTTATGTCCTATCATTGGTTTGGGGAGTAACAAAACATGATCTGAAGAAAATGGCAGGCAATTTCCACACAAATATAACAAATTTAGCTATATTTAACTTTGCACACTGACTCTAATTCTGTAAGTTCAAGATGCTAGCACAATAAAGAAGTATAGATAGACAATTTGATAGTAATTTAGCAGCAACTAATAAAACATTTATTTTAAATATAGGATACTATCAGGCCGTAAAATTTGCTGGATGGAATAGTCATGAGTTGGATATAATGTTGAGAAGATAGCTGAACGGCTGAACCATAGACTGCAAATTGAATGGTATGATCTGATAAGTTGCTAGGGGTTTGTATTGATAATAAGCCTGAGTTTATATCATGACAGGTAGAAAACTGTCACAAATTCTTCATGGCCGAACCTAATCAGTATAGACACAGCTTACAGAGGAACCAAAGTAAAAACTTGTTCGAACACATCAAGAAGGTTTATTATGCCAAACAATGTTACAAGTCATGTCATGCTTCAACTGTTCAACATCCTAACAAGGGATAGTTCGCTCAAGATCATGGGAAACAGAAGCTTTCAGAAAGAAGATTGTGTAATTGGGAAGCACCATGTATGGAAATTGCTATGTACTGGGAACTATGGTGGTTCCAATGCAAAGAGTGCATTATCCTTGCCCTAAGTGTTCTAATTTCTAAATAGGGGTCACTACCAACTCTGCATATCATGGCCGCAAACCCACAGTCGAGAGACTCTGTCAAGGGTCAAGGCTGCTAACCCACATAAGTGCTTAAAGGTGGGATCACAGCATGCCAACCTCTAAAAGCCATTGAGAACATTGCTTGCCATAAAGTAAAGATGACACAAGTCCGTACATTTAGATTTGCTTCGGCAATCTGTTCGATCTGTGATGCTTTCTCTTTTGCAAGAGCTGCAGCCAGTTCAGCTTTTGCTAGCTCTTGAACCTTTTCAATTTGTTGACTTGTTTCCTCGTCCTATTAAGTTAGCAATACTGAGGTCAATTACATAATGAATAAGCATAAAAAGAGTAGAGAACTTATAGCAGATAGAAATAAATCCGACAGACCTTCCGCTGCAGCTCATCCTGCAGTTTTTGTTCAGCTTTTGCTTGAAGTTCTTTAATCGCAGCAGCAGACTTCAATTTCTCTTTCTTTAGCTCCTGAAACAACAGCAAGAAAATTGAAAACACCACAAAATTAAAGAACTCGTCTGAAATTAGAATGCAAACAAGAGACGCTATATACAAGTCTAATAAATACAAATGAGAAAAGTGAATAAAAGCATGCGTATCGTACAGACAAAATTCAGCTGTTTTTCTCTAATTAGAATTGTATTTCCACAGAAAATTGAAAAATAGCATTGAAGTAATACTCCTTCCATCTCTAAACGTAGCTTGTCTGATATCCGTAAGGTCAAATATTTGAAACTTTAAAAATCCATATATGTAAAAATATGATTGGGCAATGAATTTTTCATGATATTATTATTTTTTATAAATTTGACTAATAATATATACCATAAAAAACTATGGTCAAAGTCTAACATTGAAGAACATGAAAAGTAAAAAAAAAATGACCTAAATTTTAGGGAAAGAAGTATTTCAAGATGCAAATATAGCTGATCAGGTCCTTTCCAGGGACGAACCAACTTTACATCTAGCAAATTGGCTCAACATAGAAGAAAACATGGAAGACTAATACAGAACAAAATCAGATCAAGAGACAGCGACAATAAAAAAAATATATGTCTGCCTCAAACCTTATCCAGAATTGCTGCCTCTTCAGCATACATGAGTTCCCGGGCCCTGGTGTCCTTCAGTTCCTTTTCGTATTTCTCCTGAGAAAACACAAAGCATAACATAAATAAAATGAGTACTGTAAAGTGTGTATTATATAAGATCAAAAGAATCAATACCTATTCCCACATTATCAATAAAAGCTTGACTAATTTTAGCAGCAGTTTTGGAACCGCAGGACATCCATGAGAACTAACATAGTTCAACAGAAGTAAAAGAGGAAAATAATACTGTAAACCACAAAAGCATGATAGTGTTCAACCTTGATGGGCAGCAAATAAAAACCATAACTAAGCACAAACATAAGATGTAAATGGATAGCAAACCTTCAACTTCCTTTTCTCTTCTGAATACATGTAAGCATCTGTATCTGCCTGCTTTTTTTCAGCAGCATGAATAGCCTCTATGATATCGAGTACAATTTTCCCATCAGCAGAAGATTTTGCACCAACAACTTCATCACTTCTAGTCTCTTTAGCACCCTTGTTAACAAAAAAGACAATAAGTTAAACTAACACTGAAAGAAAAATAGTTAAAGTGTCATCAAGTTGTTTCCATCAACCACATACCACATCTTTAGTAATGTCAGGTTCCTCTCGTAGTAAATAGGTCTCAGCAAGAGATTTATGTTCAACTGCACCAGCCCCTAATGGATCCTACAGATAAGGATTAATCCAATTAAATGATTGCACCAGTGTCATTATTCAGTACTCGGAAACACTATCATCAAATAATACAAAAGCAAGATAATCAGAGGAAAAAGTTTATTTTACAACACTCAACTATGGTCTCGGTCCAATTCTCAACCTACAACTCTAAAACCGTCTAAAATGCAACCTTCAACTAACAAAACCAGTTCACTTAATCCCCTTGACACATTCTAGTGTGGTTTTGGTCTCATGTGGACGCCACGTGGATCTAAGGTGTCAAGTTTCGCAGACGTGGCATCTCAGTAGACACGCCACCAGCACCGAGCGCCTCGACCTCCTCGACGACGCACGCAAGGGCTTCGGCTTCACCATCACCGACGGCGAGCACCACCTCCACAACTACCGATCCGTCACCACCGTCTCAGAGCTAGCCCTGCCCGCCAAGATCTGCATTGTCGCCTTCAAGTCCTACGTCAGCGGTGAGGTGACGCGAGCATCGAGGAGGACAAGCAGCAAGAGGAGGTTCTGTGGAGGCGCCATATGTAGGGAAGAGAGGGAGAAAAGAGGAGGAAGAGGGAGAGGACAAAGTCTCCTCCACCTCCACTTCCACGCCTCATGCTGACGCTGCTGCGCTTCGTCGCTGTATCCAGTGGCCATGACGCGACCATGCCCCGCCGTCCTCGTTGCGCCTCCCCAAGCGGCACGCTGCGGCGGCGGTCCCGGCGTACCTTGCGCACTTCGCCGTCGCGACGGACCACCTGGAGCACTTGTCGCGGGCACGGAGGCTGCACACGAACGAAGCGTCCCCGCGTGGTGCAACGGCTTGGTCGTCGGTGCCATTCTGCCACCCGTCTACCTTCGACCCACTTGCCCTCGACCCGGACCTCCAGGCTCGCCTCCTCGCCAACCTCACGACTTTCACTGACGGCAGGGAGTTCTACTGCTGGACTGGAAGGCCATGGAAGCGCGGGTACCTCCTCCACGGTCCGCTTGGCTCAGGCGCTGCCAAGGCAAACCAGCTCTAATACGATGTGTTCGACCTTGAGTTTGGGCAAAGCAGATCCAAGGAGAGCCTGAGAAGCCCAAAAACAACAGTGAGGTAATAGCTGGAGCAGGCTGCATGAGGCTTGTGGCCATGGCGTCGAGCGAGAGGGAGACTCAAAGATGAGAGATAGGGCAGAGAAAGAGATGAGTGAGAAAGGGCTCAAATCGCTGGTGGGTGGAGAGAGAATGGGAGAGGAAAGGAGGTAGAAAAAGGGTACAGGAGGATGACATGTGGGTCCCATAATATTTTTTTGGGTTTTATTTGCTGATTGGTTGCCCTGTCATCTAAAATGAGCTTATGTGTCAAAACCGCTAACACGTAAGCGCCATGTCAATGCAAAACCGGGCTAGAATGTGTCATGGGGGCCAAATGACCTGGTTTTCTTAGTTGAGGGTTGAGTTTTAGACGGCTCTAGAGCTGAAGGTTGAAAATCAAACCGAGGCTATAGTTGAGGGTTGTAAAATAGACTTTTTCCATAATCAGAAGAAGAGTTTGTCAAGATTATGCTAGATGGAAGTATGGAACAACTAGCGTTGGGTTGCTAAAGATTAACTTGTAGCAATATAGGCAGGCTAATCTGAGATATTTTCAAATTTCAGAGAAGCTCTGGTAGTTCTCAAATTCACAGTAAAATAACTCAAAACCAGTAAACCACAGCTCCAAAAATTGCTCAAGAGTGCCAGCTCTCCATATGAAATTCCAATCAAATCAAATAATCAGACTTCAGAATCATAGATAGTATTCAACCAACAAATTGTGACATCTACTTACTATGTAATACATAATTACACTGGTTTATTTAATAGATAGTACACAACCAACAAATTTTGACATCTGCTTACTATGTAATACATAACTACACTGGTTTATTTAAACCAAAATACTGGAGGATTTCATTAATATTTGCATTTTTATACATTTATTCTTTGTAAATAATAACCTTGAGTCCAGAAGCCATATATGCTGAAGAAGCAACATAATAATCCTTGTTAAGCCTACAACATTCGTTCAAGTGCCAATTTGAATTGCTAGAAAGTAAAAGATATTGCCCTCTACCAATCAACATGCAGATATGACGATAAGGAGAGGCATATAACAAGTTTAAAAAGAATCCGAACCTTTGGTGCATCTGTATCTGTGTGTGAATCATGGTAAGGACCTACTGTTGTTGGGCTCGATTGTACTGGAGAAACTGTGCTGCCTATCTTGTCAGTTTGTTCAGGAGGAACTTCATCTATTGCCTTATCATTGACAACAACTGGCTTTACTTCAACAGCAGGAGCATCTTGAGACAGTAGTTTAGTATCAGCACCGTGCTCATCTGGAACTGGCAGTGACCGCTGGGTGAGGGTTTCTGTTTCCTTTTCTTCTGCAGGAATAGGCTGCTCACCAGAAGTTGGAATCTTTGGTGCTGCCATCCCTTCAGTTGGAAGGTCCTTTGGTGTATGAACCTTATTATCGCTACCCTGAACAATGTCAATGTTTGGATCCGACACGATTTGCTTCTGGTCAACCTTTTGTTCAGGAGGAGCCTTTAAATCTTCATACATCTTTATGACATTTTGCTCCTTAATAGAAGGCAATTTTCTATCATTATATTGAAAGTCTATGTAGCCAGCTTGATAAGCAGCCATAGCAGCAGCACCAACCACCAGAGTTCCAAGCAGAAGCTTCGAAACATTGCTTCCCGACTGAGAAGGTTCTTCTTGAGGGCCTGGGACGGTATTCTGTGATGAACTCTGTTGAGATGCCTTTGTTGAGTTTCTTCTGGATCGAAGGAATGTTGGACTTTGGGCCTGATAAATAGGTAATTCTGTCACTTTCTTTGAAATTATATACTACCGACAAGAAAGTGGTTTATGACAGCAATAGACAGAAGAAATCACAAGAAGATATAATATCTTTTTCCCAATGACTTGTGTGAATTTCCATACCTAAGGAATGCGCTCAACAAGAAATAACAGGTCGTGAAAGCATTATGAACGTACTATCAAATTGTGTGCATACATTGCATGTGAAAAATGACTACAATTGTGTAAAAAATTTAGTGAACACATGAAAAAAATCTAGGACACGACATTTGAGATTTGACAGTTCTAAACCACTCAGTCTAGAAGTTTGTCCTTGCCTCAATAATGCGCCCAAGGTACTTCATAAAAAAAAGTGCCCAAGGGAATAAGTAACATTACACATTATCACGAGAAGAAAGTGCGGTTCCATTTTTTTTCTAGAAGCAATCATCAAGGATTTTTCTCTTATTTTTGTTTTTTGTGTAAACTTTAAACACACTATAGGTTCTCCAGTAACCAGACCGCATAGCATAGTGAAATAAGACAAAAAAAAAATACTATTGGGATTAAAAAAACAAATAACATGATTCACATGAGCCTAATCTAAGTGGAACATTTTTTTCTACCGCATTAAGCTAAAGTTTTGAATCCAAATAATTCATTCCAAACATCGCTATAATTAAATCCAATTACGAAACAACTACATCTTGCAAAAGCTTTAAAGTTCCATAGCAGAACAGATTTTTAATGAATTAAACAAATAAAACTTTTCTGTACTTTGTTGAACCAAAAAATTTCTACGAATCAGTCAAGCCTATAAAATATCATGAACAATCACGCACAACAATCTTCTCGTAGTTTAGCCCACAGCTTCCACAACACTCAATGATATTGCTTTCATCAATGCAAGTAGACATGATTATTAGCTTAGGTAACCGATACCATCCTAGACCTTAGAAAAGCCAAACAAGGAAAGTGGCTCACATGCCACAGTGTTTTGCTCAAAACAATCCTTCTTTCTTTAATCCCATCTCGAATCACAAAAACACTAACGGCCTATGTTAATACAATTGACAGCCCCAGCAGCATTTTCTAACTAATCACGCATCAGAACACACCTTCCACCGATAATCTATCAACAAATTCACCAATTCAAAAGTGTCCCGAGTAAGCTCTTGCAAACAACCGATTTCCCAACATAACCAAAGCCTTTCGTAGCAAACAACTTGACCAGCTGACAACCAACGGAGATCATCCTAATGGCATCGAACCATCAGACAACAACGGGAACGCTTACCTCTCCGGAGATCGGCCTGGGGATCCTCGTGAGAGACTGCAGCGAGTACAGATCCCGCACGCACCTGCAATAGCAAACAGAACCAGGCATTAGGCATCGAAACCCTAATTAGTTAGGGCGAATACCTAGTTCAGTGCCCGTACCGGCGCAGCATGGCGGGCGATGTCAGTGGAGACCTCCGCCGCTAGCTCTTCTCGTCGCTGGGGTGGGGGGGGGGGGGCCTTCGAGCGACGCAGCTCCGATCGTTCTGTCCGGTCACCACCTCGCGCCGCGGCGGCGGAGGCGGAGAAGAGGAGGCGAGGCGACGGGGGAAATGGAGGCGGAAGAAGACGGCGCGTGGGGCGCGTCGTTGTGCGGCTTCGCGAAGGAAAGGATCGATTCGAGAGTACGGGATTGTTAAGGTGAACAGAGAGAGGAGTAGATTGCAAAATTTACCACCTAAATCTCACCGTCAAGTAAATTGCAGAAACCATGGCACTTTACTCGTTAAATTGAATGAAAACAAATTATACAAAAATAGGATGTTAACGATATGAATCAAAGGACGGTCAAAATGGTATGGTTTTGCTCGATGGCTTTAAAGCAGAAACATTTGTTTTCTTTCTGATCATTTTGATTCCTCTAGCCTTCTAGCCATCCTTTTTTCTAGCTGGTAGTAAAATCGAGTTCTAGCTGAAAGTTGTTTCTCGCAATTTTTATTGTTGAACCATTGTCTGTTTCAAAACATAAGGAGTCTATTTGCATTTCAGGAATCACAAACTGAAGTATGAATTTTTTTTTTCTCTATGACAATAAGAGAAATCGGAAATCACATCACGGCCTTATAGGCTTACACAATCCTCATCTCGGTAATGGGCACACGTTATCCAGTCCCAGACAGGAAAAAAATGGGCTAAAATTAGACGGTAACTCGTCCAACATGCAAGCCCATCGACTCAGCAGCAGCCACGATCATGTGGCCCCTTCAGCTCTTGTCTGCAGGATTGAGCGACTACTCAAAGCTTGACCTGAATCTTCCTGTTAGTTTCATCGCATTACATGTACAACAACTTCATGAAATGAGCAAACAAATAGTATATCCTACAGCAGTCAGATCCTCTCTACCAGTCAACACTAAACTGGAAACTGTCACAGTTTAACAGAGCTCGATGGTCTACCAAAAATGTCACTGAGATTGGGGATGGAAAAACTGCATCCCAGGAGGTGGCTGCAAAGGCCTGAAAGGTGGTGCACCAGGCTGCTGAAGCGTGAACTGCATCGGTGGCGCTATGTTCATCTGCATCTGCTGCTGAAGCATCGGTGGTGTAGGTGGTGGTGGCTGTGCCTGTGGCATTACACCCATTGGTGGCTGGGGTGTTGAAGGTGAGGGCCTGGTTAGGTTCATCATCTGTGGCGGTTGCGGAGGTGGCGGCGGAGTCATGGTGTTCATGTTGTATGGCATGCCCATCATTACACCTCCAGGCTGCTGGACAAACTGCTGAGGAGGGGCGTGGTAGACATTGTATTGGGGCTGAGGTGCAGGAGCTTGGGTTTGGATAGGAGTTTGCTGTACCAAGATTGTCTGGGGCTGCTGTGCTGTTGTGGCAGCCATTGCCGGCATTGAAACAAAAGCAGCAGCATTCACAACGCTTGGGTCCTGTGAGGATTGTTCCACTTTTAGCCTTTTATCTGGGCGTGTTTCAGATGAATTCTTGGCTTCCTCTGCGGCAAACTTGGAAAGAGCAGACTGGAGTATCTGCTGAGAGTTTGATGATGATGCAATCTTGTCCGCAAGGATAGCAGCAGCCGTCTTCTGCTGGTCCTTTACTTGCCCATTAGAGAGTGGCTTTCCTGGCTCTACTGATGATGCTGGCTTGGACGACGGAATGACTGGCTCGTTCTTGAGTCTCCGTTGCATATTGGCTGCTGCTTCTACCATTGCCTCAGCCAACTGTCAATTAAAACATAAGAATAGCAGATGTTTACATCTTAGATATGCTATATTATCAACCTTTGCATACTTTGGGCTGTTTGGACAACAATACCTGTAATTGCGTGCGGACCTTCTCCAGCTCAGATTCCTGAATAACTTTACAAGTGAGATTCCACATATCCAAAAGACAAAGTTGAATGATACAAAGCAAATAGCAATTCAATTGCATGCAGGAACTAAATAGAAAAAACTGAAAATGTGTTATTATTACTGGCCAAAATGGTAATTCTGACCTGTTCCTGTAATGCCTCCTTCAATTCAGACACAACAGCTGCCCTATTTGCTTCAACTACTTTAAGCTTTCCGGTGCATTTTTTCATGTTAGCCTCCTCATCCTTTAGTTCTTTGCAAAGAACCTCACGACGAGGATCCTCAGCTACAGAGAATAGCTTCAGAATATGTACTAAGATAGCCAAGTTGGAGGACTCATGCTAACAACAAATAGTACCTTTGCTAATGGCACTATCAACATCCTTCTCAATCTTTCCAACATGACGCATAGCAGTATTGCATTTTTCCAGGTCGGCATCTTCATCTGTTTGTTCACTGATGACAGTGTGCAATGCAGATACAATCCTCTCTGCAGTTCCTCCAACACCTAGTCTCTGAAAAGAAAATGATAAGATTTGAGAGAATTCCATAGCAAATCCCAATGATAAAAAATAACATGTAGGAGATGGGGGAGAAAATCTTACAAGTTTTACAGAACGTGAATCTCTCTTAACAATCTTTATGCCCGAACTATGAGAGCGCTTTTTGGTCATATCTAATACAGGCAAGGGAGCAGTTCCAAGCATCACATCCTTGATGCCCCCAGCACGTGAACCAAAAACTCTCCTTTCTTGCCATATATCAACCTAGAACACATATTGATGCAGTATTAAAGTACTGCAGTTCCACAATTATATTAACAAGATATCGGTGTAGCTTTTAGAACAGATATACAACAGCAGTTGGCAAATGACTTTCATCACCAATATCTCCTAACAAGTTAGAGCAAACAGAGTGCACCAGATATGTGACACTCACCAGCCTAGAAACAACCTTCTTCCCACGATCATCACCATTTTCAGTTACATCTTTAAGCGCACCGGGGAGTACCTTCCAGAATTCTTCTACAAACTCTGTGCCATTGCGCTTACTGTTCTGTAAGATGTCATTAGCAAGATAAAGGAAAGGGATCTTCTGTTCCTTTCCAGAGCTATGGAACTGCTTGTCCCACGTCTGGACAGTTAGTTCTGCATCCTTTCGATGGTAAATGCACCAATGCGACAGCGCTAGTGGTCACACAATAGATGTCAAGGCAACAACCAGATCATAGAAAGACATGTTATGACAAAGAAAACCATTGATTTACATCACCTAAATATGTCAAAAGATTTTAAGTCAAACTGTACCCTTTTTCAATAGGCTTTACTATAAACAGTAGCAAACAGAGAGTTCCCAGCAAGGCCAGAACTTCTCTAGCAATGGTGTAAAATGGACACATAAGGATTTGCATTTCTAGAAGCCATGAAATTCTTTCTTGCGCACTTCTTTCTGAATTGCTATTCATAGATATATCCTTTTGAAGGAGTTGCTAACTATTGATAGGCATGACATGGTGCATATCATCTAAGAGGAACAAATCAACAACAGGGACGTTCTTTCCACAGATAATCATCAAGAAGCGCAAGATTAAGCATAGAAATTGCAACTTGACACTAAACTCCTCAGAAAGTACCCAATGAACGCCCCAAATCTCGCGAAGATTTAGACCGGGAAAGGATACTCTCGATGCATTGCTGCGTGTTGTTGAGCTTGGCGAGCTTCTCGGCGAGTATGCCCTCGCTGAACGCGCTGTTCACGGCCATGGAACAGCAATCCGAGCTCGAATCGCCGCTGGGTCGCGCAAATCTCGAGGCGAGGAGGAGATGCGCAGGAAGAACCCTAGCTGGAAAGCTAGCGAGGAGACCGTGGCGGCGACTGCGGAGGCATTGGCCGCCGAAATCTCGAGGTGTGGATGGACCGTGAGGGCTAGGGTTTGGGGAGGTAAGAACGAAGAGTTCTAGTGTGACTTGAAGTTGGTGTGTTTCTTTGGTCTTTCTTTCCTTTTCTTTTTAGAGAGAATCATCAAAATCCGTCATTTATTTACACTATTGGTCGCCAAATTCCGGAAGTTATAAACACTGGATAAAATTATTATCTTCTAAAAACAAGCCTATGCCCAATATTATCTAATTAAATGCTAACTTTCGAGGGAACATAAGATATGTAAAAAAAATTATATGGTGTATTTAGCAACTTGACAGTTGTTCTATGAACGATGAACATGTTTTCTTCTGTATCTGCTTGAATAGTAGGTTGGAAATATGAAGACAAAAACTTATCATGTGAAGTAATTAGAGTAATACGTAGAAGCATTCTTCCAATAAAAAATATACTATTAATCCAATAGATACTGTACATCTAAGTGAAAAAACTTCAAAATTGACGTATATCACGCAACATAACAAGGGTGATGCACGTGCAATCCGTTTTTAATGTGGATGAACTACCCTAACTTTCACATAAGCATATGACACATGAGTGAAAAATTGGAACAACGATGTGATGACACTCTTATAACACGAGGTATAATACTCATTCTTCCCAACAAGCGTTGAAGACACTAAACAAAAATATATAGGGAAAATTAAATATGTTTTCAAATAAGAAGAAAGGCATCTAAACTCGAATAGAAGAGGATTCAATGACCTAAGTGGCAGTGGCGGACCCAGAAAAAAAATCTAGGTAGGGTGAAGTCTAGTGGCGAACCTAGGAAAAAAAACTAGGTAGACTGAAGTCGGAAGCGTGAAATAAACAGTAATACCCAAAAGCAAAACAATCCATAATCAAATTATGTTGCAATCACACTAATAAAAGTATGTGATACGAAATAGAAACAACAATTACAATCGCATGTTAACATATGTAGATAACGGAAGGACAATGAAAAATATCTCACTAATGAAGCTTAATCCACAATTGTAGATGAGCTGTAAAAGAAATAACCTGTCAATTGTGAAAGATAGATAAATCAGTAGTGTCACAATTCGATAATAGAATATAAAAGATGCAATAAAAAAGAAGATAAAAATATACCAGCTAAGTACATCTAGGAGGACAAGACATTTTCATTCTTCGAGTTTTCATGTCTTGAAATTGTTTCTTGATTTTTCACGATCAAGTCCTTTGAATATCTCTCGCTCGATATAGCACACCATCAAGTCATTAAACCAGTCATCGGACATCTTATTACGCAAATCGGTCTTGATAATATTCATAACCGAGAAGCCTCTTTCAACTGATGCTGTCGCCACCGGTAGTAGCAATGCTAACTCGATGAGGCGGTAGACCAATGGAAATGCAATATGCCTTTCAGTTTCAACCAACATGGTCTCAATACGGATTAAAGTTGCATAATGAGAACTCTATCTAGTGTCTCCAGGTTTTGCCAAGCTAGTTTCTTGATGCTTCCCTCTTCCTGTGATGAAACAGCAAAGAATGAGATGCTTTGCATGTTTGGTTGACGGCCAATTTGCCTCGCATGTGACACAGCAAAAAAAATGCTTCATTGTAGAGTAGACGCATCCGCAATCCACCGAGAAGAATTAGACATGCAGTAAGTTACACATGAACATTACACACAAGCTTCATTACAGTTGCCAAGAAAACTAGTAGCAAAAGTAAGAAGAACAGAGAAGGATTAAAGGGGAGACAAAGATAGCTGTAAATACGTACACTGGATACAGGATAACATACGTTTGATTGATAAGATATAAAACCAGCCAAACAAAACACTTGACCTCAACCTATCTGAATTACAGTTCAATTCTTAGCTACAACCTTCGCCCAAAATGCCGGAATAAAATTACAAATCAGGGAAGTAGAGAAGAATCGGGAGCAGCAGCAGCAGCAGCAGAGGATGCAAGAATGAACAAAGCAACCGGAATGAACAAATCGAGTTACAATTACACCCCAAAGAATCGCAAACCCAAACAATGCACCAATCCTAGCAGCAACAAGAACAACACATCGTTGTCATGAGGCCGACACCGCCGCTACAACAGCCGAATCTCGATCACGAGGACGGGCAAGCCTTCCACCGGGGGCGGTGCCGGGGGCGGCGGGCCGGCGAGGGGAGCTCGGCGGCCGCCCAGGCTCGCCTGAAGGGCAAGTCCACCCCTGCCAAGTGGTGAGCGTATACTCATACCTCCCAGTCTCCTATATATTAACTGAGCTAGGCTCAATTCCTTAGACAATTCAGGTAAGAAAATTGAAAATAGGTAAAAAAAAATTGAAAAAAAAGTATATGCCATATACAATTTGATAACAAAGGCCGCTACACTCTTCAAAAACTTTGCTTTCAAGTAGCGGACGTAGGACCTGAGGTATAACGTACGATACTCCACGTATCCATAAAAAAAATATTACTTTCATGGATATTCATAGATGCTTCATATATTCAACCCCACTGCTGCTAGTCAGCATCAATACATTTACCCAATAAAGGCATATAACACTCCTATATCTGTTTGACTACCTATGTGAAAATATGAAAACAAGAAGACTACATATGTGAAAATACGAAAACAAGAACATATCATAGGAAATAATTAGTGCAAACGTAGAAGCACTCTTCCAGTAAAAACTATTACTCCAAATGACATTCTACACATTGTGAAAAAAAAAACTTAGAAACCGACGTATAACATAGAATGTAACAAAGATGGTACATGTGCAAAGCGTTTTTATGTAGATAGACTACCCTAATTTCCACTATAAGCACGAGACACGTGGCGCGAAGAAAGTTCAAAAACGTAGTACCGCTGGGATTTAAGTACACGCTTATATATAACACAAAGTATACATGGATTTTTTTTTACTTCGGCTTTTAAGTTGGTTGAAGTATAGATTACAGAAACTCACGTTTAGTTTTAGCGGATATAAATAAAGTTATTACAATTTATACTACAATTAATTTGTAAATCTTGTTTTAAAAAGACACTTTATTTGAAAGTTAATTATTATAGAAAAATCGAAAAGTAATTTTTAGAAACTAAAAAGAAGAGCCTACAATCTCCCCCAATGAAATGTAACAAGGATGATAACGTGTAGATGAACTACCCTAATTTCTATGATAACCACATGACACGTGAGTACAAAAGTTGAAAAATGATGTCTCTAGATCAAGAGTGGAACTTAAATTACACTCTCATAACACTAAGGGGTTTATATTGCCTTTTTCTGATGGCATTTGACTATAATTTTTAGTTGTCTTTTAAAAGGAGGGGACGAGAGATGAAAAAATGATAGAGAGATAAATGCACGTGACGGTAGCGAGGGAATAGAGAAGCCACTTCGAGAAACCAAGTATTTGTATTAGCTTTTGACTTTTCTAAACAGAAGGTAATACAAACAAGATCTAGGTATAAAACACATTCTCTCCAATAAATGTTAGGAGACATTAAACAAGAATATATAGGAGGAATTAAATATCTTTTCAAATAAGATATAGAAAGGCACCCAAATCTAAGTAGAAGAGGACTCCAACCTAGTTGTGGCCTTGTGGGGATGTACATCCACATCTCCGACTTATGCTAGGCTCAGTTGCTTAAGTATCGGAGACACAGAGTGAGGAAACTAGAGGCTAAAGCATATCAAGTGAGAAATTTGACGTCAGATGCACCTACACTCCTCGAAAATTTTGTTTTCCAATTAATGTACATAGAGGCTTGAGGTATAATCAGCAATAATGGGAATACTCGAAGTACCCGTGCAAACACTAATTTCATGGTTATTTACAGATGCATCACATTCAACTCAACTGCACTTGCTAGTCGACGTTGTCTCACTTATCCACCGAAGGCATGTAACACTCCGGCAAAATTACGCCTTTCATCTCAAAAGGACTGTTATGTTGCGACTTGCGACGACATGTACGACTTATAACTTCAGAAATGTTTTGCGCCGGTCGTTGTTTGAATTATTCAGATCGGAGATCCGATTTAATTGGTGATTACCCGAAGATCCAAGGTCTGCAAAAATGCAATGGCTTTCGGTCTCTAGATGTCTCTCAATAAAAATTTGCATAAATTTTAAAGCTAACGAAAGGTCTAATTCGCAAGAACCTGCTACTCCACCGACATATTGGGTTAGTTGGGAGAGCACTCAACCACTACTATTTGTTTTTTATAACTAATCTTTTACTTTAGCAGGTCCATTAGTCAAATTTGGAGTTTCGGATGCCAGAAAGAACATGTAGGCCCCTCTTTCTCAAATAAGAAAAATATGGGGCCCAGATGTCATCGTCACGAGAAAAAAAAAAGAAGGCATATCTGTAGAACCCGACAACCGCAGTCAGGAATCAGGATAGCTTCAAGAGCTATCTACAATGTGATTTGCCTTTCTTGATTTCAATATCATTCTCCTGTTAATTATTATGTTTAGAATAGTTCATAAAGAAAGAATCACAGAGAGTTGCCAAGAGAGGAGAATCCATGATTGCAGGAAGGAGATAAAAGAGTCGACATATTCAATCTTGAGGCTTTCACCACTCAGGTCGAATTATGTTAGCGAAACACCTGTTCAACTCCATAGAAGCAAGCAACAATGACATAAGAGTTCTCTCTAATTGCTTCAAATCATAAAGCTCCTACAAGCCCACACGTACTGATCGTGTGGAGCCTTTTTAACTCTAAAAGGCAAGTTCGATTCCGAGGACATGATGAGAACCAGGCACAGCTCAGCGCATGGTAACTAAAGCCGCGTTGAAGAGCTTCACTTCTTCCTCTTCTTTGGGGGCTGGAGTGAGTCTTCATCATCTTCCTCATCATCCTCGTTGTCCTTGTCGTCATCTTCCTCTTCTACTCCCTCTTCATCGTCTTCACCGCCATCATCGTCATCGTCGTCATCCTCATTATCGTCATCATCATCGTCGTCATCATCACCTCCACCACCCTCCTGCTCTTCAGGTTCTTCCTCATCCTCCTCGCCATTCTCCTCACCCTCACCTCTTTGTTTCTTCTTGTTATCATTGCCCTTAGGGTTGTCATATCCCTCTCCTTCCGAGATGTCCTCTTCGCCTTCCCCAAAGTCACCATCTTCATCCCCATCATCGTCACCACCATCTTCCTCGCCAGCATCAGTAGGAGCAGCCTCATCACTCTTCTTTCCACCCATCTTGAAGTCAGGCATATCACAGATAGGACCCTGTACATTGTCAAGAAAATATAATTAGTCGCAGTGACAGCATCCAGAACAAAGCTAAAAAAACTGAAAAGGCAGAAGTCATATAACACCAAAGGATGAAATGAAGTCTTTTTTCTGTGACCAACAGTTGGGGCGATAACATGCTTGAATACACATAGCTCCAAAATTCAACGGCTGTGAAAAGGGAAAACGTCTCTACAGGAAGGCACAGAGCAGGGATCATTCATTTGCACGAGGTAATGCTAAACCGAGTATCTCAAGTAGCAAGAAGAATAGCTCAATATACAACAATGCTGCCTTGTTGTCCTAGAGTTGGTGGCTATATTGTTGTTGGAAGGAAAGGAGAAGCTTATAACCTGATTTCACTCCTCACACCTCAGCAGATGTTCTATATTACACTTCCATCACGTGGGTTCTAACCTGAGCTTTATAAGTTTATATAGCTCACTTTACCTATGGTTTGTCTTGGATCTAATTGTGCAGACCAGAAAGATCAAAGACAAGAGTTCTTCATCTACCTATTCAGTAATTCCAGGGTTTAAGAACCAGCCAGTTTCAGACTAAGTATTCTATTCTTCACCTTGTGTCGTCCCGATGACGGAAAATGAGATAAAAATGGCTTGCGCCAGAACTGACATTGCACAGTCAAAACCATGTGGTAACACAGTATCATCCAATAAGTCGACACAGGAGATGATCGGATCTGAGCAACGAAATCTTCTTCCATGTAGTTTAACAGTTCGTGTACCCGCTCTTGGAGGGTAGGCCTAGGCAAGAGTACAGACCAATAAAGAGGCACCCGGAACCACATGTCACCAAGGGCTGTTGAGTTAGGATAACTCGTATCTAGTCTTTTAGGGTTTAAAAATATGTGATATAAAGAATTTTAGATGAATCTTAGTAGAATTAGGACCCATACTTCTATTTGGATTGAGAATCTACTCTAAATTGGAAAAGGATTAGAAGAGACTATGTAAACCATGGGTGACCATAGAGAAGCAAGCACGCAATCAAGCCTACTCATCCAAAGCAGAAGGAGCACGAGAGAATTAGATGTTAGAATATTCTTTAGCACTAGATTCTTATATAGGGTAAGGATCCAAAATACCTAAAAGATTCGAAAAGGCTATGAGTAAACGATAATTCCTTGTAATCTTTCGAGTTTGTGTTTAAAGAATTTGCGGCCAGTTTTGTCAAATCTTTTCTCTTGTCGTGGTTGCTTTAACGTCATTATTTTGATTCTCTTACGAGATTTTTGATGCTATACATGCTTGAACCATGTTTCACAAATTGTGATATGATACAAAGGCTGCTGCATGTAAGCATATAAGAAAGGATATTACACTGTAGCAAGGGTGCATATAGAGACGAGGGTATGGTACCTTGTATCTGACCCCCACCGAAAATTTGTAGTTAAGCCCTTCTCTGTACCACGAGTCATTTACAAACAAGCTTGGACGACGATGTAAGAAAGGGAACTAGTCAAAATATCTCTATAGCCAACGGACCCCACTGCAAAATAATTACACCGGAAAAAGCCCCCCGCGTCGCGGTCGCAAGCAAACACCGACTGTAAAGTGGGTCCCTGGGACGACAAGCCTTCGCGCTGAAGAAAGTGGATTACGCATAGCAAATTACACGCGTACCATCATCACACTATAGCCTAAATCACTCGTTAATCTTGCTGCTTGCAAGCTAAGCAACTCAAACAAATCGCTCGCTAATCTAAAGAGGAATATTCCCACGTCCTGAGGGAAGGGAATATTCGAGCTCGGGTGGCAAGTAGCGGTAATAAGCAAGCAACAAAAGGACCCATTTTTTTAGCCTATGCCCCGCGGGGCCCACCCACCCCACGGAACTCAAATCCCGAGCTGAAAACCGCACCCTAAACCCACCCCACAAATCCGCATCCGAGAAGTCCAAACAATAATATATTAATATCCCCACTCAAACGGTGCAAAGCGGGGCCGAACGAATCGGATTTTCTTTTTTCCCCATCTAAAGAAACAAGCACGCTTAATTGAAGAAAATTAAACTAATCCTGCGTGCTAATCAGGAGAGTAAAACGACAAGGAGGCATGCGATGTGATTCTGAAGGATGGTTACCTCGGCGGCGACGGCGGCGAGCAGCTTGGCGAGGACGTCGCCGGCGGGAGCTGCCGCAGGTGGCAGGGGCGCAGGCATGACGGTGTCCATCTGCACGGCTGCCAGGGTGAACACGTGGACAGGCACAGGAAAAGAAGACCGTCAGATTGGTTTACCGTTGGAGCCATCCAGGAAACCTTAAAACCTCCGTAGCATTTTACTTTCCCGAGGCCAAGCAAGAAAATCTGGGATTTTGCACATCTAATTTTGGTGGTTTGGACCGAAAAAAATTTGCTTATTGCTGAAAATTTATTGTAGTTGACTAAAATTATATTAAAATTAGGTAAATTTATACTATAACTGATAATAGCTTATTTTACATAATTAAATTTAAAAAATAGAAAAAATTAAAAACATATATTAGTCCATCACATCACAGATAATACAAAAGAATATAAAAAACCGACAAAAAACTCAAGAAAACAAAAAACAAAAAAAAGACGAAATTAAAAAATATTAAGAAATAAGTTAGAAATCAGAAACTCAAACCGAAATGAATGAAACCTTTAACAAAAATCCATCCTAAGATTTACTCGCAAGACAAAAGTACGTACAACTATCTGTCAGGTAAACAGAGAACACTAGGACTTGGTGAAAAAGGAGAGAGGAGGGATGAAATAGTAGTGCTTTTTTTTCTCTGAAGGAGAGAGAGCATGAAATGCTCATAAACATCCATGGAAACTCTCAACGCAGCATAAAGCAGGCTCAAAGACTCAGACAACAACATCTGAAGGGGTAACAGAGCATTAACAGAAGGAACAGATATGATAATCCTTACCAGTTACCGGCAATCACACAAGAAGCAATCCCAGATGGGTGAATAAAGGTCAGATAAAAACCAAGGGAGAGAAGGTTACCTTGCGCTGAGGAAGAGAAAACTAGGGAGCCACAGATCTGGAGTTCTCAGGACGATATATATTAGCGCTCAACGGGTGCAAACTAGGCGAACTCCATGGGAGCTGGGAGAGGTGCAGGGGAAGGAGAGCAGAGAAAGGAGGAGACTTTTTTCGCACAATAGAGAGAGAGAGAGAGGATAGAGAGCCGGGCAGCACGGGCAGGAGGGGCAGCGCTTGTGGTGGGCGCAGGATAGGCCGGCCCACGGCGTGGCTTGGGCGCTTGGCTGGTGATGGGTGGAGGGCAGATACGTAAATTATTCCTTTTCCCGGGGATTACAGAGAAGACTTTGGTGGTCAGTTCAGAAAAAAAAAACTAAAGGATAATCAAATGGCTAACATTTAGCACGAATTAATTAGCCCACGCTCAATCTACACCACTTCTCGATCACCACCCGATAAGCGCGGCCGAACCGCGTCCCTGCGGAGCCCAGAGCACACCGGATGCCTCGAAAGAAAGAAAGAAAATCTCTAGCCCCATTCCAAATAGTTTTTAGTTTCTAACTATAGAATCTAAAAGCCATTCAAAACACGTTAATTTTTTAACACAGCTTTTTTCTTTTTACATTATTCACAAAGATATAACAATGTTTTAAATTTTATTTATTTATTTTAATTAAATATTTGAAGAAAAGCTACCGCCACTACAACTACAGTACTATTTTAACTAAAAATTAAAAGTTAAAAACCACGTCACTTTGTACGGGTCTTAATCTTCTGCTAGTGATAGATAGGGTGTGAAGAGACTGACCGGCTGGAGGCAAGTCGTCAGCAGCCTACTACAGTAGTACTACTGCTACCAACTTCGTAGAGCTGCTGTTTGGTGAAACCGGCTCACGTAGACTAGCGAGGAAATTTCACTGCAGAAAACATTGAATACCAGCAGCTCGAGTAGGTGAGCACTAGGGAGCGAGGGCAAAGCCGTTAGAGCTACAGCAACAAAAGATGAGTACGCCGTTTCTTGGGGAGACAAGAGAGTACATCTTACCGGTTAAGGCAAATTCTGAAAAAGATCTAAGCCTTCTTTTATGCTGCAGCTAAAAGCTTACGACTACAGTTAATACAGTGCTGAGCACTAACGTAATCATTTATACGAAGAAATCAAAAATCTATAAACCGTTATAAAAAAAATCCTCGATAGACTGTCTGTTTGGTTGAAAGCTTATGACTATGATTGATATCTTGCCCTCACATTAGCATTTATACAAATAAATTAAATACCGATAAATCAATAAACCGTTTTAAAAATATTATCTCAATAAATCGTTTTAAAAAATAATAAAAAAATCATTCCATTTATTTATTTAAAAAATCATAGACCATAAACCGAAAAGAAAGTCCCTATATAGCGTCAGGTGAACACCCACCTGCTTCGTCAGCAACACCACCCGTTCGACTGTTCGAGAATCCAATCCCCGCGCTGCCGCGCAGTGCCAAAAATGCGGTCTCATTCCTCGCCAGCATGCGCACAGACGACCGCAGTTAAACGAGCTTGGAAGGACTGAAATGCACAGCTCGATAACACCGTAGGATTGAACGACAGTGCAGGTTTAACGAAGCTTGTGTTGATAAAACATAGACTATATTCTTTTCAACTTTTCTACAGTAACTAGCTTTTAAATGAAGTATCTTTTTAAGATAAGATCTACTAGTTAATTGTAGTACATACTGTACCAACTTCATTTATATCAGCAAAAACCGCATATGAGTTTCTGTTACTCTGTAATCTCTCGCACGAACAGCTCATAAACCATAAGATTCATCCAAAAAGAACATGCCTTGGCCAGAAACTACTGAGACGTGAGAAAATAAGGAACTGAAGGCAAATAAGGCAGAAAAATAAAAGTGAAGATTAGCGGCAACAGGAAAGCTTCAATCAGAGCATCAGACTACTTGTTTGCTGGATGCTTGCAAATAAAGAGGGGGCAAACTAGTGGGCAAACGGGAATAGGATTCCTTGGTTGGTTCTATTTGGCTAAAAAATTTCCACGGCAGTTGATAAACGTTCAAAGTCCGGATCATTTACTTGGCTGAGTCCATACCTCGCTAAGTTTGGGTTATTTGACGGTAGATATCAAAACTTCACTTTCCTATGTTAAAAAAAATTCCACTTTCCAGTACTGC
Organism: Dendrocalamus sinicus; assembly: GCA_036346575.1. Taxonomy (NCBI): domain Eukaryota; kingdom Viridiplantae; phylum Streptophyta; class Magnoliopsida; order Poales; family Poaceae; genus Dendrocalamus; species Dendrocalamus sinicus. The sequence goes on along the minus strand of CM070650.1, from coordinate 3,486,843 downwards.
TATAACCCAAAGAATAAAGGCACATCGAGCCTATACCCATCAATAATTTAGCACTACTGAATTTAATATAGATCCTGTACCTATTATTGTCCAGTCAACTCTTTGAAGTAGTTTTTAGGTAGCATTACTTCAGTTGGGCATTCATAATAAAATTTCCATAGCCACCTGGCTGTGATCGTTTTGGCTTCGACTTTTAGCTTCCGGCTTATTTTTCACTATTCATAAATTTCGTCTTTTTCTGAACTTTTGACCTTTTGTTGAGCTTTTTTGCCGGTTCTTTTTTTCCGTATTTGTTTGTATTATACGTAATGAGCTAACATATTTTTATTTTTTTTAAAAAATTAATTATGCTAAATAAGCATCTGTCAGCTACAATGTTTTTTCAGCCAGCTACAGTGCTTTTCAGCCATAAGCCACAAAAAAGCCCAAATGATCACCACCGTCTCTGGTTCAACTCGTACATGAGTGCAGTAAAAATCCAGTCGTCTCCAACTGGAGTTTCTCAGGGAAAAGGTGGTTCAACAAACAGCAGCTTAAAAACCAAGGTAAACATCAGGCAAAACCAAACAATCTTTCAGCTCTAATCTTCTCCCAAAAATGACACAACTACAAAGCAGGCATAGGCATAATACTGTTTCTGCAGGGCAAATGAATCCATAAGAGATCCCCTGTACTTAATCGACCTATCCAATCTAAGAACATCCTAACCCCATGCTGCCAATCTAAGAACCTAGTAAGTCGAGATTTTGTGGTTAAGTTACACTGAATCCACTAAAGCACATATGAAACAACTTCCTAAACAACCACAAAGACATGAAGCAATAGAACCTGCTACGACATGAGCATACCTCCTATACAAAATTTCTAACCCCATACTGCCAATCTAAGAACCTAGTAAGTCAAGAGATTTTGTGCTTCGGTTGCATCATAGAATAAACTTCTTTTGCTCAAGAGGTTTCCAAAACTTTTCTAAATGGAAAAGATCTAATAAGAAAATGGCAATTCCTTTTAAGTTTCCAAATTAGCAACACAACATTTTCAATATATCAAGACAGAAACTTGTATAACAGTAAGAATACAAACATTATGACATGGTAAAGAGAAAACAAAGACATCAATGGAGCATAATGATGAAAGGGGCAAGGGGTTTTTTTTTTTGAACTTTCATGCAAGGGACAAGTTGTTCACAGCAATATAAATCAAGACACAAAAGAATGACGTGATAGTGACAGGAGATTTAAAGCAACATAGTCATTATATACATGTAAAGGTATAATCATGAAAGCAATAACTAGTTGTTTCTACCTACAGTGAAGCAAGACAACTAGAAGAAAGCAACAACACAGCAACAATTACTCCATTTTGAGGGGGAAAAAAGAGAATTCCACCATTCAATTTTACCCTTTAGCGCCATTAATTAAAACTGTAAAGATTGTTGCCACTAAATAGGAAATAAAAGGATAGTTGGTAAAAAAATGGTCCCCATCATCTTAGGGTGTGTTTGGCTGCTGGGATGAGGTGGGATGGAATGGGATGGTTCCTTTGACCAAGCCTATCCATGTGTTTGGTTGGAGGGATGGAATGGTCCAAAGTGGGATGAGCCTGTGCAAATTTAGAGAATATTCTTCTTAGATGCTGGACCATGTGGTTCCACTTTTTTTGTGGAACCATCTCATCCCATTCTCATCCCCATCTCATCCCACTCTATCCCAGCAACCAAACACACCCTTAGTTTTCACTCGCAAAACTTAGCAAGAAGAAATCTGACAGTTAATCAATTAGATAAAAGGTTTGTTGCTTGTGATTTTCCTTTTTACGGAAGTTTCCTCTGGTCAGCCTGGCAATCTTGCAGCACCGGTGTTTAGTGATTACTACTACATGGTTGAAACTTAAAAGTCTTTTTGCGAATAGCAAATGCCCAGTTAATGTTGCAATTTTAATCCTAATGTCAACAAATTCATATCCTAATACTAGCCAAACATTCATCTATGGGTAGAAGTATTCATGAGATACTTGCTAGATCTAGACAGATACACATTCTCAAGGCATAAGCATTGTTAAATCATATTGGGCACACCATCAAGAGAATAGAAAAAAAAAGTTGTACACTAATCCAAAAGAAAAGGAACAAAAAGAAAGAAATATTTTTTTTGGCATAGATCACAGTTGTACTACTGAAGGACTAATAAAAGCTCACTGCTGCCTCCATAACTAGGGCCCCTCCAAGCGTGTTCCAGAAAATGTGATTTGACAAACCATTTTCGAAAAGAAATTAATGTGTCAACTGCATTATTAGAAAGATAGCAATAATTACCAGACTACTAAGACAGCACATGCATTCAACTTCAACACTAATGTACAATAATCAGCATAATCATTCTATAGCTCATCAATAGTAATACTACTTTTTATGTTGAAAATCGTATCACAATGGTGCAATTAAATGTAGATGGAATAGGAAATACTTCATTTGAATTCACTTAACTATTTTCGGATCTGCCTAGCCATCACCATTAAATTTAAAAAACAACAAGCAGCCTTGTTTGTACTTGCATTCCATGAGAGAAAAGAGAATAGCAGGTTCAAAACACTTTGAAACTTCAAAAGGGTGCAAATTTTGGGGGGTAGCAAGAAGTGGAGGACAGAAAAATCTAGCAATGTAAAACTAATCAGATATGTTTTGACCTACAGCTGTAACTTGCTGTTCTCACAACAAAAATGGAAAGAACAGAAATCTAAGTACCAACATTCAACATCAGATCTTCAAATACAATGGACAAGAAAAGTTTGTGTTCACAACTGTCATAGAAACAACAAATATTTTTCTATGACTGCCTTACACCTCAGCACAGAGCAGAGCAACACATCACAGCACTGAATCCAAAAGAGAACCTTGATCTAGAGAAACTTCCTACAATTTCCAAAGGGGCCAAGCTTTTGCAGCAGATACAACAACAAGCTGAAAGATCATCCCAAGTCTATGACAAGATAAATGCTCCTTACTAAATACTATACTCTTCAATCATCACAGTATCCATCCCCATACAAAAATAAGTGGAAAAAGGTACTACATATGCCCATAGCCTAGAAGATGCTCCCAGGTAAGTCTCACCTTGGATTGGAAGGCAAGGAATTTGTTAATTTCTACAGCTCTAAAAGTTCAATCCAAATTAGCTTTACAAACCCTAGGACTACGTAACATTATTCAATATTAAACTTCTGGTGATGTTTGAAGGCTTAGTTAAGATCAAAGGCCAGCGGCAAGAACAGTGAGGCAGAAAGAATGATGGAAATCTTGTTGAGATTACTGCCAAGCTAGCAACATATCAATAAAGAGACCACTCAGACCAATCATTCCATCCTAAAATTTGTCTGCGGCTAGATGTGCCTAGATGACCAGCATATCCTAACACAAGCAATCAGCCTCATCTAAAATCTGATTCAGGTACAGTTGTTCCTAAAAAATCAGGTAGTCAAAATCAAGGTATGACTAGTTGCACAGAGTAAGACTGAAGCACGTGAAAGAGCTCCTAATGATATGCTTAAACTTATAGAAATGTTCAAGATACTTACTCTGCGAAGAACATGCCTTAAATCTCCAACAGAGAGGTCATGTTGCTTATGAGCACAATCCTTTACTGCACACCCTCTCTTTCAAGTGAGTGTATACAGCACAGTGCGCTTTCAACCTGTTTCGCATGGCTCCAGTAAAACATTGGGCACATTTACAAACAAACTTCAAGGAGAATAAAGCTCCTTATCATTCAAGATTTTAAAGGCCACAACTGCCGAACTCATCCTCAAACCAGAAATTTCCAAGATGAACGCAAAAGCTATGAATATACTATTATACCATTGTTCCAAATCCCACCGCAACTGCAACCAAAATGCCTTCAAGTGCCCAGAAAACCATTTGACATAGTCAGTAAGACTGGATAACAGCCAAACTAGTCAAAATACACACATGAAACCGACTACAGAACTCTAAAGTACATAATAAAGTTGCAAGGGCAAAACTACATAGTAGGCAATAAAAACAACATAAATTCTTCAAGAAAGCTCCTTCTGCAAATACTGCCACGAAGGTATCTGATTCAAAAGCCATCTGATTGTAAAAGTCAACAGCAGGAACCCTTTCGCAATACTTTGGCACCAACATAGATTCAAAAGCCATCCGAATGCAAAACCACACGAACGAACCATGACCCGCAGATGCCAAACTAAAATATAGGGAGAAACAATCAGAAAACTATAGAGTAAAATCACCAGATCACAAAGAACGCATAGAAAATGAAAGATCAAATCAATAGTAGTAAATGTGGGCATGAAGAAATGGAACAGGTTGTGAGTTGTTATACCTAGTGCTGTCAATATCCACCATGAAAACCAGTACCCCCAAGCTGAGCACCGGGCACTTGGCCCTGCCCAGCAGCCCCAGCCTGATAGCCAGCAGCACCAACGGCAGCGGCGGCTGCAGCAGTACCAGTTTGGGAAGCTGCTTGGCCAACCTGAAACCCAGCAGAACTCTGGAACCCGGGTGGCCCCTGAAAACCAGGAGGACCTTGATATGCCGCAGCAGCTCCCTGAACACCTGCTGCATTTGGAAAAGTGGCACCACCAGCTGCAAACCCCTGTGTCCCAAAACCTTGAGCTCCAAAACCTGGAATGCCAGCTGTGTGCTGGCCCCCAGCACCCAATGCGGCAGCAGCAAAAGCAGGGTTTAGCGTTGCGAGCATGGCTGGGTTCTGCATCGCTGCTGCCATCATGGTGAGCATTGCAGCATTGGGCTGTGCAAACGCCTGCTGCTGTGCACCCATCCCCAACATAGCAGCTTGCTGTGCAAACCCCAATTCAGGATACGCAATTGCACCGTATGCCGATGCATCATACGGAGTAATGGCGGCACTAGCAGGAGCAGACATCTGTGCAGCGGCGGCGGTGGCTGCAGCTGCAGAGGCAGCGGTGACATTAGGGTTAGCATTTGCGTTCATCCCAGTTGTGTTCTTTGTCCTCCCATCTATAGCCTTCTGCACATTGAGCATCTTGCCAGCAAAATTCCTCACCGGCTCCTCCAGTGCACGGCGGGCACCCTCCACGGACTTATAGACGAACAGAGCAAACCCCTTAGGCTTGCCGGTGGTCTTGTCAAAGCCCAATGGTCCCTCCTCAATCTCACCAAATTGCGAGAAGTACTCGTAGAGGCGGTCAGCATCAACATCAGCATGCACGTTGCCAACGAAGATTTTGCGGAGCAAGTTGTCAGGTTGTGAGGATGAGGTAGCAGAAGAGTTGTTGGCGGTACCGGAGTTGGCGTTGGAGCTAGTGTTCTGGGACTGGGAGGCAGGGGGCACAGGACCTGAGGCGGCGAGGTGGCAGAAAGCAAGACGGCCGCCGATTTGGAGCTGGGGGCCGCGGAGGGCGCGGAGGGCGGAGCGGCGGGAGCGGAAGAGGACGAAGCCATAGCCCTTGGATCTGCCGGATTGCTTATCGGAGATGACGCGGCAGTCCTCAAGCTCGCCAAAGCGGGAGAACGCGGAGCGGAGTTCGTCGGCGCCGGCGCCCCAGCCCAGGCCGTGGACGAAGAGCTTCCTGCTCGCGGGGTCGGCCTCCGCCGCGCGCCGCACAGCCGCCATGGTCGCGGGGCTCGCCTCCGCGGCCGTGCGGAGCAGCGACACGAGCTGCTCCCGCGACAGCGGCTCGAGCAGCTTCGCGATGACCTCCTCCTCATCGTCGTCGGCGCCGTCCTCCTCCTCGGCGGCGGCGGCCTCAGCGGTGGGTTCCGGGGGGTCGTCGGTGATGGGGAAGTAGATGGTACCGCGGGGCTTGAGCTCGGAGGAGGCGGGCTCCTGGTTGTGGTTGGTGGCGACGGGCTCGGCGGCGGCGGCGGATTCGGCCGGATCCGCCTTTCGCTTCTTCGGCGCCATGGGTAAGCAAGCTAGGGTTTTGGACGCAAGTTCGGCGAGGTTGGAAATAGGATTTCCGAACACGTAGTATAGCAGGGCTGGATTAGCGGCGGTGGGCCGGCGGCGCCGCGCAGCCCATGAACTGTAAACATGATGAAGCCCGTTAAATGTGAGCAGAGTTCAAAAAAAGAGTCCATTAAGGTGAGCAAGTCTAGAACTCGAGATATGATCCGTGCAGCTGCTCTTTATTTAGGTGTTTCACTGCGTTCTGTCAACCTACCAAGAAAGCTTTTTGATTCTTTTTTTTCACATGCATATGCTTTGAATCATGAACACAACATCTTCTTTTGAACATGTTCTTTTATATTGCGGTTTATGACTTATGGCTTAAAAAATCCTCGAGATGGCAAGACTTTGTTTGGTATTGCGGTGGAGGCGTACAGCAGCCTTCTACCTGTGGGCCTGTGGCTACTGCTAATTTAATAAACTCAAAGCACGTTAAGGTGAGTACTAGCAACTACTCAAATGAAATGCAGTCATTAAGATACTATCTAGGGAAAAGTTAGCTGATTGGAGTTAAAAAGTCCATGTCGTTACTGTGCTCCGTAACTTATCTGACTCACGTACAGCCCATAACTCTGGCAGCAACATCTCATCAACTTGTTGAGACCAACATTCATTCATGCGTGCATTTGGTTGTTCCACTCCATCGATGATCTCTGTTGCAGAGCTATCAATTTCAGGCTTGAGGTCTTCAGGGGATTCATGTGGCCCAAAGGAAATTCCCAGCTTCAGAAGTGGCAAATCTTTCAGAGACCTTTGGTTTTCAGTAGCTTGCTCCTGGGAGTAGTACTCCAATGGCGACATAGGCACTTCAAGAGCACTTGGATAACTGGTTCAGGAAACATACTTGACAATCTTAAATGTATTTGTGGTGCTAACACAAGGCATGAGCTCATGTTCTTTGCAACACAGTGCGTTCGGACGAAATCGTTCGGTTAAATTGCTGTGAATATTGTTCAGATGTACTTTATCAGCATGGGGAAAATTTGGCAATGCAGAAATTTCTTGAGTGGACAGCTGTGTCAGCCCTTTCGCTAGAACTTTGGAAGTAGACTACTGCGACCTCTAGGCGCTGATCAACTCGGCTTCGGCTTCTGACTTCTAATTTATTTTTCACTATTCATAAGTTTCGTCTTTTTCTGAACTTTTGGCTTTTTGTTGAGCTTTTTTGCTGGTTCTTTTTTTCCCGTATTTGTTTGTATTATACGTAATGGACTAACATATTTTTTACATTTTTAAAAATTTTTAAATTTAATTATGCTAAATAAGTCTCTGTCATTCTGATGCTTTTTTCGATCGATTCTGATGTTTTCAGCTATAAGCCATGAGCTTTTCAGCCGAACCGATCACCACCTAATCCACGCCTCCACGGTCAGAAAAACTCGTAGGCCGTATGCCTAAGTAGCGGTATTGGCTTCCCCTAAACGTCTGATACGTCAGAGTTTTGCCTTGAAGAAGGCGCCCAAGAAGAAATATAAGAAAAAAAGATGAAAGTAAAAAAATTAAAAATTAGAGTAAAAATAATCAAAATCTTAAAAAAATCTGGATCGTTTTTTGCAATCTGGATGGCTGAGAGAAGTAATACGTTAGAGAATACGCGCCGGTTGGTGTGGTGTTCCTCCAAACTGCACAAATTTTTATGAATTCGCAGCCTCGCCTGCAAACTTTTCGAGTCTTCGAACCACGGAGCTACTACTGCTTGATTCGTCGTCTTTGCAGCCGATGAAAGATGAGATGGAGGACTTGGTTGCATGAGCAAAGTGTCTGGGAAATGGTGACTGCCTTACCCCTGCTCAACCCCTTCGTCTTCCATGGCGCGCCGCTTGCATCTTCGCAGCGCGTCGTCGCACTCCACGGTGGCACGCTTCAGCATCTTGCGCCACCGGAGCAGCGCCACGTCGGCGATCTGCCACTTGTCGGATGTCTCGAGTGAAGCCTCCATCTTGATGTGTGCCATCTCCAGCCTCTCGATGTTGCCTCTTCCGTCCGACTTACCCTCGTGATTGCCAATTAGGCCAGAAACGACTCTCAACTGTCTCGCCAATAACCGCAGAATCCTCCGAAGGCGGTTTTTAGCTTTTGCTATCTAATTTTCAAACGGAGTATTTTTTCAAGCCAGAATCTACAAGTTAAACGATCTATACTTTAAAAGCCCAACATCTGTACCAGCTAAAATCGCAAATAAGTATCTGTCCCTTCATAATTTGTACCGTAAACAGTCAAAATTCAAAAATTTCAGTTAAAAGCCATAAACCGCAGCAGTTGCCAAACTGACCCTATGTCTGCCATTAGGACTCAGCAACAACTTGCGGAATTCTGATCAAGAAATGGTAATTTTAGTACGGGAAGAAGGATTGGGGGCAGAAAATTTTAATGAAACGCTTATACCTTGCTGTACTGTGGTACTGAAAACGGAGAAAGGTCGAACAAGGAAATCTAGAAGGCAAGGAGGAAAACGGAGAAAGGTCGAACAAAGAAATCTAGAAGGCAAGGAGGAGGTATACCGGAAGATAGTTGTGGAGCATCACGCACAGGCACAGCTGTGAGAATATCTACAGCGAAATCTAAGAAATTCTGCATGTGTTGAAGAAAACACCGCAACCCACTCACTCGTGATAATTCTCTCTTCCAACTCCAAAGTAGCAAACGTACAGGAAGTAGCAAAATGATCTAATAGTTAAACATCATGAGGAGTGAAAGGAAGCAGATTGTACCTAGTAACTGTACAAAGATTTTTCAATCAATTTTGTTTCTCCATTTCAATTTTGATTCAAGGTTGAAAAACTTCAATCCAGATATCACCAAGTCTGCGGTGACCTTCTTCAAGTGCTCATTCAGCATATCCTCATAAACAATAAAATTGGCTTCTGAAATAATATTTCGATCTTTCATAACAGAGAACACCCTTCTTGCCTCAGTTGAACTTGCATGCTTGCAGAAGCCATAAATGATAGCAGAATAGATAATCTCTTCCAAGGAATAGCCTAATTCAATCATCTCATCCACCACTTTGATGACCTTCTCCGGGCTTTTCGATCGGCAAGCTTCAAGAATAGTCAAGGTGTACTTGAATTCCATTGGCCCGTTTTCTACATTTCCTAGGCAATCCTTAACGAGTGAAACAGCTGCATTTATCTCCCCAATCTTGCACAGCCCTTTCACAAGAGCACAATAGGCTGAAATACTTGGCATCCAATCTGCCTTCATCATGGAGTTGTAGCACGAGCAAGCCTCTTCGATATTTCCTTCATCCACAAAACATGGTATCATATGACTATATGTACATGAATCCATCATGCAGCCATCTGAACGTTGCATTTCCTCAAACAGCAAAATTGCTTTCTTCCTCTCCTTGATCTTCAGCAGATTCTCAATAAGAATGTTATAAATGTTGACGCTGCAATATCCCTTTCGTCCCAAAGCCTCAAACACTTCCATAGCCTTCAATTCCCTACCATCCTTGCATGCAAAGAGCTTCAGGAAGTCTACTAAAAAGTCAACGACAGGCAAGCTCAGCTCCACTAATTTGTCAACCAGTCCAAAAAACTTAACCATCTCACCCTTCTCAGCGTAACAAGCTAGCAATGGTGAAACAGTCTCAGATCTTGGCATGAGCTCCTCCTGAAGGACAATCTGAAAAATCTTATGTGCCTTATCCTCCCGTCCTATGCCACACAACCCACCAATGAGTGTGTTGTAGATACCCAGGTCAGCACGGTAGCCAGCATCCACCATCTCCTTCAACACTCTACACCCATCCCTAATCCTCCCAGCGGCGACATACCCATCCACGAGAGATGCATACACCATCCTGTCCACCAACAAACCCTTCCTCCTCATCTCCTCAAACAACTCTGCAGCCTTCTCCACCATCCCCGGCTTGCACAGCCCCCCAACCATCGTGGCATACGCCATTGCATCTGGCTCTACACCATCCCTCCCCATCTCCTCCCACACCCTGATGCAACCGTCCATATGTCCCTTGCGCACCATTGTCTTGACAAGCGCGGTGTATACAAACACGTCTGGCCGGCAAACCTCATTACGCATCCTCCCAATCATCTCCAAGAGCCTCTCCGTTATCCCCGCCCGCGCCAGAGCACGCACCATGATCGCAAATGTCACCGGGATAGGCCTCACACCATCCTCTGACATTTCATCGAACAGCTTGAGCGCGTCGTCAACATGCCCTGCTGCTGCCAGCGCACCCAAGACGCGGTTGCAAGCGTGGACCTGGGGCTGGACGGAGAATTCGTGGCGGAAGCGGCGGAGGGCGTGGAGCGCGCGGAGCGGCCGGCGGGCGGCGGTGTGGAGCCGGACGAGGAGGGTGAGCTGGGGGTGGGAGACGGGCTTCCCGTGGGCGCGCATGAGGTCGGGGAGCTGGTCGGCGGCGGCGGGAAGGCCTGCGGTGGAGAGGAGCGAGGCGAGGGCGTGGAACGCCGGGAAGCAGTGTCGGAAGCCCTTCTGGCGGCCGGCCCAGAGGAAGAAGGGGAGGGCGAGCGATGGAGGCGGGGGCGGGCGGGCGCTGAGGACCACGGCGACGAGCGTGGGTGGCACGCGGCGGAGCTTGGAGAGGTCGGCGACGACGGGCGGGCCCCAGCGCTGGTGGCGGCGGAGGGCGTCGAGGAGGAACCGCGCGAGCGGGGAGAGGCGACGGGAGGAGGCGGAGATTGAAGACGACGGCGGCGAGGCACGGGAGAGCGATGCGGAGGAGGGGTCCCAGTCGGGGAGGCGGAAGGGGGTGGTGGTGGTGGAGGGGTGAGGTCTGGCTGGGGCGGACATGGGGGTTCAGCTGAACTGCTACTGGTAATCCACAACGCAGCAAGCAAATCCACCACAAATGTAGCATCCTCAAAAAAAAAATCATAACCGATCTCTGTCTCTCCTATCTCCAACAGCATGTCTACCTCTTTTCTCATCTATTCCATACCCTCTCTCTCTCTCTCTCCGAAACGAACTCTCTTTTATCTCTCGCGTTCTCTCTCTTCCTTCGTCTTTGGCGACGGCGGCCACAGTTGCCGGGGGCGGATCAAAAAACATGTGCCGGTGTTGTGTTCCTTCAAACTGCACAAATTTTTATGAATTCGCAGCCTCGCCTGCAAACTTTTCGAATCTTCGAACCACGGAGCTACTACTGCTTGATTCATCGTCTTTGCAGCCGATGAAAGATGAGATGAAGGACTTGGTTGCATGAGCAAAGCGTCTGGAAAATGGTGACTGCCTTCCCCCCGCTCAACCCCTTCTTCATCCATGGCTTCTACGGTATTAGACAATTTTACCAAAATACCTCATAACCGTTTTCCTCAAGGCTTCCCGCTTTCTTTACCACGAAGGATCGCTCATACTTCGTCATCTTCCATGTGGCCCCAATAATTTATCGTCAAGTCTCTCACATGCCCGGATCCCACTGAACCGTCTTCGCTTACAAACGACCTAAGTCATTTGATGCACCACGTGTTTCTCCTCGCGCATGACGGCACCCCGCACCCTCGACCGTCTGGATCTTGACTCCTCCCTGAACCTAATTCTGGTCCACCTCATCGTTACCCGTCATGTCCACCACGGTAGCTCCCGCTCTGGTTCCTCGTTGTCTTAGCTTGCAACCACCCCACAAGTCTCAGTCATCTTCGGCATCTCCCTGACCGTTTTAGATCTCAACACCTCTCTGTGCTTAGTCATGATCCTTCTACGCCTCACCATGACATAGCTTTGAAGTCCTGCAACCAACAGCAACAAGCAAACCGTTACGTAGCACTGCATAATACTCAAAGACATCAATTGGTACAATTTATCCATACAATGCACAATGCAAAATGTATGCACCCAAATATTGATCCTAAACCTAGAACCAAACAATAAACACAAGTGCACACTAGCAACAACACTCCGGCCAACCCTAATCAAAACCCTAATATTTCTAGAGAACAACCACAGACCACCGAGATAAGCCAGTCTGATCACCTGCTAGACTGACACAAGTACTCAGATGCTCAAGAAATGAAGCACTCGAAGCCAACGAGTACCTACTAGAAGCCTACGACCATCACAACAGACCGCTATGACCATCGAAGACACATACTACAACTACCATACAGATCGACAACTATCGATCACACAGGCTACAACTACCACAACTGATCGCTACAACCACCGATCACACAGGTTATGACTTACCACAACAGATCGCTACGACCGCTGCTCACAAAGGCTATGACTATCGATCGCTACAGCTTATGACTAATGAACACCACAACTTATGACTACCAATCATAGCCAGACAGTAAGCTATGACCATCAATCACCATGCTGCGACTATCGAGCACACATGGTCGTTCAGGCACTGAAACTTTTCGACCACCATGTGGTCGTTCTGCCGATCTCGCACAATGCCGATCAGACCTGTCGATCGGACCGATCAACACACAACCGATTGAACTGACCAACCACAAAATTATAAACAACAAATTCTCCAGTAGTTGTAGGCCAGACTAACTCGTAAACCAAAAGGTGATTTTTTGCAAACTCCTCAAAAACCAAACTCAACCTCCACATATACTCTAATCCAAAAGCCAATCACTTATCACAATCCATGGGTTGACTTCCACATGGTCTCACATAATTAATTTTGCTGCTAATTAAGAAAAGTGAAATATTTGTAACATGTAAGTATACTTACAAACGGCTTTAGCTTTTAGCTTATTTTGGCTTTCGGCTTATTTAAGCCAGAAGCCATTTGGAACACATCAGTTTCTAATTTTGGTTTATTTTAGCCTTTTGGGTTTTTCGCCTTTTTTGTCTTTTCTTTTTTATTCCTTTGCATTGTCCGTGAGTATATAATGGTATTTTTATTTATCCCTATTTTTTCTTCATTTTTTCTTAGAAAAAAGTTAACAGCTGTTATAGTACAATTTTAGCCATAAACTAAAAGCTGCAGTCAGAATCTTAAATTGTAAGCCAGTTGGAGTGGAACCTAACCCGAAGCTAGGCAAAATTAAAGTTCAGCTAAAGCACCTAGTCAAAGTCTCCAAGGTAACAGGGAATAATGTGTGTGTGTGTGTGTGTATGCATAGTCAAAAGCACAAGGAATTTATCTACTCATGAGCTGCATTGGCCATTAGCCACAGCTTAAAGTTGCATCAACAATTGAAGGCCAGCCTTGGTGACGTACATTGTGTTCTTCTCCACAAGTTGAGGTTCTGTCCCAGCTTCTGAAAGCAATGAATCCATGGGAGGAACCTGCAAAAAAAAAACTCGACCTGCGGGGGGAAGAATCCCCCCGGTATTGCTTAAGAAGAAGGTCTTCTCATGCAGACCGAGAAAACCCCGAACCCCGCTCCACCCTTACACGCGCACCATCGCCCGACCTTGTGAGACTCTTGGCGGATCCTTTGGATCAACGCCTTGGCGAGGCCTTAGACACGTGCTTTGGTGTGGTAGCGGCGAGGATTTTTTCCCAAGCCTGAAATTCGCTCGCACTGGGAGTCGAACCCAGGACCTAGGGGGTGCTACTCAAACCTCTAACCATTGGGCTAGAGACCTTTTCGCTGGGAGGAACCTGCACACCACAAGGGGAGCCTACCAACCCGGCCTTGTGCTGTGCTGGTCCAAATAAACAAAATGTGAGGTAGAGATGACATTGGCTGCTCCATTTGCTGCATACATTGTCCAAATTATTGCCCTGAGTGGGACAAAGGCTCTCATATTTGAAGGAAGGTTGCCCCCACCAATCCACAGTTTGTTGGAACCTCCCTTTCCTGTCCTTCCATTTACTCTCCCTTTTTTTTAAGAAAAAAAGGTATGCTTCCATGATTCGATTATTGATCCCAAAGAACTCGGTAAATTCTGGGGGAAAACTATACTGAACTTTAGAAGAAAAAAAACTACTGACAAAAGGTCCTTTATTCAGATAAAAGGGTGAACTAAACATCTAACAGGTTTTATAGAAAAATGTTTGATTCCTTGCTTACACATGAAAATAACATAAGACTTTGCCAAAATTTGTTTACCTGAAGCCACTAGCTGCTAGAATCCCAATATTTTGGAATAGAAAAAGTAGGAATGAATCCTACTGAGAAAATATATTTTAAAAAAAGTAAAGTTTGCAAGCGATATTTACAAAAGAGAACATAAAAGAAGAAAAAAAATCAGTCCTGACTATTGAACCAATCCTCAATGAATGGTTTGTAAGTTTTTTTTTGCCCTATGGATAACCATAGCAAATTCGTGCTTGAAAATATTCCTCCAACTTGAGAATTCTGGGATAATTTGTTGAAAAATCATATTGTTTCTTGTTTTTCAAATTGCTCAAGCAGACAAAACTATAATTTCTATATAAAAAGTTGAGCAATATTTTGTTTTGAGTTACATGATGGACTCATAAACCGAAATGCCCTGAATTCTTGAAGAGCAGATATAATCCTACCATGGCTGTACAAACGGACAACTCTAAAAGAGATGATACATGTTCTCCTCGTTCTTTTGATCATATAAGACACAACTGTAATCATTTAGACTGAATTTTTTCCTGTATAATAAACTTCTTATGTTGAGTCTGTCTTTGATTAGAAACCAGAAAAAATCTTATGCCTTAGTTGACAAGTTTGACTAGAACCCAAAATTGTTGGTTCCAGCTCCTTTTGATCACCAATAAACCAAGTCACTACCAATGGCCCATTCATATGTCAGTGTCAAGAACCATTTTGTATGTGTGTGTCCAAACATGTAGGTAGGATTGATCATATTGGGCCTTGCATACTGTTAATGCTGTCCATAATATTTTGTAATTAAGCATACCTAGCCGATCTCAACATCTAAGTAAGATGCATCATGCATGCACCATCTCAGTAAATACTGAACCTCCACTGCAAGCATGATAAACATGTTTGTTCAAAGATATCAAAAGTTTGGCTCTCTTAGACCGACACGAAATGCGTTCCTTCGTCCAGTGATCTAACAACTCTGTAGCTAGCAAATTAAGAAATATATATAAAGCCTTTGGCTTTAACAAATGGGGTATAAAGCAACAGCATATGCAGTTTATCCAAAACGAACTTGCGTCTCCCTTTGAAATGCCAAGCCTCATTCCGATTCCCTCCGTGCTGAGTAGAGTTACGTGTATGACTGATGTGACACTGTATCATCTTGGCACCTAGTGCAAAGGCATTGCGAAGCCATGTAAAGCATGACTGCCGTGCTCGGTTGAGCTGAAAAATAGTGGTTCATAACTGAAATTGCACTATAGTTGAATATAATTTATTTAATGTAATTAAATTTAAAAAAATAAAAATAAAAAATATGTTAGCTCATCACGGACAACGCAAACAAATATGGAAAAAAAAACTGGCAAAAAAGAAGCTCAAAAAAGCCAAAACTTCAAAAAAAAGATAAAATTTATTAATAGTGAAAAATAAATCAGAAACTAGAAGCTCAAGCCAAAATGAGCGAGGCGTAATGAAAGAGATAGTGACAATCGCTGCGTTGCGTAGCTCCACGGTAATCTTTGGTTGCTTCGTCCTTGATTCATATCTTAAGTCTAATAGGATTAAGATTCTAATTTTACTGGAAGGAAAACTAGTGGGGTACTGGATAAAAGTTACGAGGGATAGCCATAGAGAACCTAAGGCATAAATCAATTCATCCAAAGCAGATGACATACAAAAAAATTAGAGGTTATATTATTCTTTAGTACTATATTTTTGTATAAGACAAGGATACGAGGGTCCTAAAAGTTTCAAAAAAAGTTATGAAAAAACGATAATTTCTTAGTACTCTTTTGATGTTGTGCTTTAGAAATTTATGGTCAGTTTCACTAAATCTTTCTCTCTTGTTGTGATTATTTTATCGTCATTATTTCGGTTCTCTCTACGGAATTTATCTACTTTGTTCTTGATATATTGTATACTTGTGTCATATCTTGTAACTCTGATCTGACTTAAAAGTTGATATGTATAAAAAGAGATATCAGAGTATAACATATATGGTGTTCTTGAAAGTAGAGGGTGAGAACTCGTGATTTAAGCCAATCGATCAGCGTAGGAATAAATTAAAGTTCCATGGTTCAACCACGATTAAACATACGATGCTTCGTCCCAACCTGATCAGACATTTTTAGGAGTCTGCGTTCACACATCTTAAGAGTTCTTGGCTGGTGCATTCTCTGGAGTATATCATCACCGCTCGTCTCGTTACATGTCAAATTTGAACGAGACGTACACATACGCCTTGAGTAAGACCCATCGACACCAAACACCTGCCTTTCAACTTTCAAGCCTACGAATATGAATTGCTAAATCATGTCGGCCATGAAGAGCTTTTTTCTTGCAAAAAAGAGGCACCAACTAGACCTGGATTGGCGGTCAGTTTATAACGCATGGCCAAAGGCGTTTTCTCAAACCAAGTGACAGAGAGATACATAGCCAAAAGCACAACCATGTGGGCCTCACCTCATGCTTGTTTATCATTCACTGAGTTCACAAGATGTCATGGATCACGTTGCCCTAAAAAGTAGTCTAATGCGAAGCAACGAGGAGAGTATCAGGGAATCCGTCAAGAGATTTTGCCAACTATGTACTCCCTCCGTCAAATATATAAGATATATTTTTTATTATATAAACTAAGAAGAGAGTGAAAATAGCTAGATTGTCTCTAATTATTATTCATAAGTATTATATTCAATGTATGCACGTAGAGAATAGCAAATAATGCTATATATTTACTAAGGATATAAAGAAATATCACATAATTTTGCATTAAAACATAAAATACGTTTTACATTTATAAACAAAATATTCAGAAAATACGCTCTATACACTTAGACGGATGAACTAATTTAACGAGGTACCAGTACCTCCAGATAATTTTTAAAAATAGTAAAAACTCTCGGCCAATAGAGTTCGGTCCTTCTTAACCCCTGCACTTTCCCTGCACAAAGATCGTATCGAATTGCACCAAAGCCACCACTCTCCATCAGCCTAGGCCACATCTACTCACTGGTCAATACAAAGATAAAGCCAAGATCCATCCTTACTTTGAGATCCAAAACTATGTTTAACCTCCAACTTTGTAATTGAATAACTTATCGCTGTGACGTCTCACTGCCTCATTGCTTGGTTCTTTTGATCTTAAGAAACAAGGACAAGCACAAACACACGTAGGTAGCAATGTAAAGGCGAATACTAGCAGGTATAGGGATCAAGCACTGCTCACGTGAGAATCATAGTCATACACCATTACTCGTTTCACTTGGTGAAATGCAATGGAACACCTCGTGCACGGAGAGCCAGCCTCTCCTTTCCTTGCTTTTGGTAGTGCTCTAGCAACTTTAGTTGGTTTTTTTCAGAGAGTTCTATTCACATCATACTGCTAGGCTACCGAGTTGATCCTAATATATACTTTAAGAGCTCATAGCTAATCACTTATCAGACTCAGAGATCCATCATCAAACCGACCAAGTTACTAGTTCATTGGTTCACTAGCCTAGCCAGTGGTTTGCCCAAAGTCTAGTACTAGTGCTGCTAGCAGTCGAAGATGCAAAATCTTCTACTTTGGATGCAAAAAAAATATGATATTGTGTAGCAAAGAAAGGATAGTGCTAAACTCTAATAGATGTATATATATCCAGATTACCCGATCATCAAATCTTGCAGGAGGATTTGGATAAGAACTTTTCATCTGAACATTTTTTCTCTCTGTCAGAATGGATATCTGAATCTGGCTTCAAATAGTTACCACTCTCCAACCTTTGTCAGGACCGTTTACCTACCTGGTCAAAGCCAAGACTAGTTTGGCCCACTAGGGAAGTACACGTACACATTTGTTCGACCCAGCGTTGGATGCAGTCAAGTCCAGTTCTTGTTCTGTTCCGGTGTTCCCCAATCTATAGGTCTGTTTTTTTTGCTGTAGTTTATAGCTTTTGACTGCGGTTTGTGGTTTTTAGGCTGCTCATACGAGAGATTACAGAGTAATAGAAATTCAAGTGTGATTTTTACCGATATAAATAAAGTCGGTACAGTATATACTATAATTAACTAGTAGACTCTATCAAAAGGCTCTGTTAAAAGTTAGTAACTATAAAAAAAATCGAAAAACAGTTTATGAAAACCGAAAAGAACAGACTCTACCTCTACCGCCGCCATTGCTGCCTGGCGAGAGAGAACCTACAATTGCAGAATTGCTATCCTTGGTCAGGTAAGTAATTCTTATTCTGATCAATCTACAGTCTTGCCTGTACTATTTGAGTTTATAAGATTCAGCGTCCCAAAGAACTCTGGGAACTGTAAAATTTCCCAACTTTTTACCAGATAATTTCCCTGAAATCGTACAGAACATGACGAAGATTGAAATGGGGGCAAAAGGGAGGACGGAAAAGACGGGCGCAAACCAATCAAACCAGAAAGAAGGCGAGGCTACGAAGGAATCGGCCATGACTATTGCAACGCATTCTCACCAAGAAAAAAAAGAAACTGCAGCGCGATGGGGACATGCATGAACAGCTTTAATAATTCTGGCATCAGCAAGCAAGAAGGGGCCCGTCCCGTTTGCATTAAGGTTTTTAGTTAGCTCGCATATTAGCTAGGGTGCATTTGTTGGGGAGTAGCCTCCACCTTCGTCTAGTCAGCCCATTGCCTCAGTGGAGCAGACGTCTGACGTGGCAAATCACCTTAGGCTGTAGAAATAGCATGCTTAGCCCCATGAATATAGGGCCAAATAAGGGTAGTTATGTAACTCCAAGTAGGAGAGATAGTATATTTATCTCTGTAAGTATAGATGTAGGTATGGATGTTTAATTAACAAGCCTCCTATAGGCATATATATATGCATCAAGACATCATGGGGACAAAACTTTCTTTTTAAGGCAAAAGACAGGCAACATAAACTTCTATCATACTTGTATAGACTACTATTTCCATCTCCATGGTGTGTAAGGCTACAGGCAATCTCTCTACGGTCTCTCCGTAGCCCCTTTCTTTCACTGTTTGATGTGTAACCATAATACCATCATTGCTGCTTAATTATGCCACTAATCAATCCCTTCTAGTGCTTTATCTTATCTTCTTCTTTAGGTTTAGCCGTCGAAAGGTTCTTCTTCTTTTGCGCCTTTATGGCAAAGGAGAATTCTTCGTCGTCACGCACCAGCGTTACGCAATTCGCTAGAGAGTAGGTGCCCCCACTAGGCATAATAGTATATATATTCCTCTTCGTTTTATTTTAAATTGAAAGTAGTATTATGAAGTGTAATTTCTTCTTACTTTTGGGAAAGATACGGGCAATGATTGCCCAATAGTGGGACGACTTAGACTTAGTAAATTCTAATACATCGTTATGCGAAATCGAATAAAATTTTGAACAGATCTGTACATCGATTCGACTGAGTGTCATGGTAGTCCAGCTTCTTGTTACCTATGTTATTGCAAATTTCATAGGAAATTCTACTGTTTAACAATTATAAAGTGGAGTAACAAAATTGACTTCACTATGAAGTGTTCTTCTTGAGAACGAACTCATCAAGACGATATAGCTGATTAAAGAAAAATGATGATGCATCACAGAAAAAGCAACAATAGCATAGGAGGAAAAAAAAAGAAAGCTGTAACGGAGGCTTCTTTTTGGGAAGGTTGAGGGGGTTCAGTGATCAGGAGGGGATACCCCCGAAATGGGAAGTTCCACCATGCACCAAGTTGATGAATCTAGTGATGTCCCTTAATTGGCAATTGCATCATGGAATATAACATGAGCCCCCATTATAGGCTCATCACAACATGAGTATTACTTAAATCATCCTTGCCTTCTTGAGGTCCCAAAGGCACCCTAGCAATAGAAGTACAGATAAAGATCAATTTACACTTTTGTGTGACCCTAGTGCTGTAAGCCTGTAACTAGTAGTGTCTGTAATACCTGTGAGTAAATTCAAGGGGCTTTAGCCTGTGGGAGTTCTTGTGCCAAAGCTAGTTTCTTTTGCACCCCAAGTATTCTCAGTTAAGACTTGTGAGCAAGTGTTGCCTTGTCTGCTTAGTCTTCTTGCATGCAACTTTCTGCCTAATCAGTAGGTGGCAGTGGATGTGGTGTATTTAGCCATCTTTGCTTTCTGGTGTTGCGGTACAATGTACGTGGAAACTACTTGGTGTCATGCTTTTCCAGGGCAGTATCAATCATTTGTGTTATCTGAAATTATTGAGCAGCTAATGTGTCGATCTGTCGAAGTAACCAAGTGTGTGCCTGCAATGCAGGCTTAAAAGCATGCTTCTTTTACACCTGAAAGTTACCGTCTTTCTTCTCTGTCAGAATCATGTGCACACTTATCTGGTTCTCACTGGTTAGGTGATGGTTGTGTGTATGTGTGTATGTATTCCTGTGTGCAAGCAACTTTGCACATATCCAACTAGTTTACGAAAAGAATAATTAGTGCATCCTAAGCAGGAGGCCCAGGTGATAATATTAGATGCTGAAAGCTCTTTATACTTAGCTCCTCCTTTTGAAGGGAAGGCAGCTGGCTCTTTATATAACCCTGCATCACTTCATCTGGCCAACTGGTGTCATTTGGAGCTGAGCTAGAGCACATCTGTGGAGGCCCTTGTGTTCAGGAATTCGCCGTTCCAGTGCTTGAGTGCTTTGTAGGCCATCCTTAGTCGACGAAAAATCCTCATCCAGGTACTAAATTTCTCAGCTTATTTGATTCATTCATTTTGTTTGTTCTGTGTGATCTTAGTGAAGAATAAGTAAATCTTGCTATGTTGTTCATGTGGGCTAGAATTGATTGTAAGTGATGTTTCTATGGGAGTTATTATCTGATTGACAAGAAAGACATCACACTGCAGCTTGTCATTCATGGCTTGTTTAACTTTTCATCCCTGATGGAGGGAAAGGAAGGCATGATTCTTCTTGGGGCTCGTACAGATATTAGCTTCTGATGAATAGCTGTGGTCTCTAAATTTTCGTGATTATTGAATTTCAGTTAGTCTTGTCTAATTTATTGTTTGCTTGTTTGTTCTGAATGGACCTGCAAATTGCTGCAATGGTACTAGACTGATCATGTTCGCTTCTCCAATAAGTCTGGAATAGCACTCCTAAAGCATATGTTCATGACAATCTTTATATTGTCGGAATAAAGTGCCTTGAGCAAGTGATCAAACACCTATATTTTTTCAAAGAGCATATCTTTCTCAGAGTATTTTTTAAAGACCATATCATCTTTCATGTTCATGCAACACTAGACAACCTAAAGCAACTGTGTAGCTTAGAATATTTAAAAATGATACAGCTAATATTCCCCTTTTGGTAAATGAATTCTTGTTTTCCATTTGATAGATCAATATGAGGTGATCAGTTCAAGTATTAGTTCAAGGAAGACCTATTCAAGTATGATATAATGGAGCTTTACCCTGGCTATCTCGAAGACCATTTCAACATCCACAAGCTTAGGTGTGTATTTCCTATAATCAAATCCCTTTTTTCTTCTGAATTTTTCCATTTGATTCTTATCTAATGCAAAAAAAAGGGGATAATTACAACTGTTGCATTGGTACCGTGTATATATGCAGTAGAACAAGAAGGCAAACAGAGATTAGAGTCGACAACTGTAATGCCATTTACACACACTAGCAGTGCAATTTGCATATATTTTCATTACTTGTGGCGCAGCATGATGTAAACTGAATAGATCTTTTAGTGGAGCAAGTGGACTAGTGCGTCCAAAGTGAGATCATGTCAGCTAAACTAAACAAAGCAAAAGTGAAGCCTAAATGAGTAGCACGCTGTTAACCACCTTTCAGAATCTCCAATTAGGATCCAAGTGCTACATCAAGAGATACCTTGTGCTAATTCTCGAGAAGCATAAGGGAGATGCCTTGCTTTGCTCTCTGCCTAGACAACCATACGCACTCGTTTTAATCAACTAGAGTTAATGGTTTTTGATTGGAGCTTTTTCTTTTGGATGAAATAGAGTAGTAACGGCCGGAAGAAATAGCTATAAGAACAAATTTAGAAAACGACTTTTGAAAGACACAGAAGCAAAGGAGAAGTGATGGAGGTTGACCGGCGGCTTTTGAAATCAGCTTAGAGAAGCCGTTTTTAGAAGTTAGGGTGTTCAAATCAGCTTCCGACTTCTTTAAACAGAAGCCGAAGCCAGTTTGAACACTCACTTATGCCCATAGGTTACACTGAATTTGCATTCCACATACCTGTTTCTTAATAGGACACGTCAGTGGTCAGTACCATTATTTTTAAGAGCCATGAGCTTTGCATCAGGTCTCCTTAATAGAGGTTCCTGATAGTTGACTCCCCAACGGAAAAAAACCAAGGTCCTTATTTGGCAAAATAGTGCGGGGGCACTAGGGGGGAAAAGGCGTTTTGCATCATCGCCAACCCAGTATATGACAAAGGAGAGGCTACTGCCCACCTCAAGTGCTGTTGCTGGTCTGAAGAAGGTGATCACCGATGCATCAACATTCACCACCAACCGACTAACCAATCAAACATTTCTTTTTTTCTTTCCATCATCTCTTCTTTTTCATGTTTCCTAGCAACGCACTGCTGTGCACAGCATGCACAATTTCTTATTTCCATAAAAAAAAAAAGAGCATAATTTCTTGCAGAATTTTCATAGGCTCAGGTCTAACAGTAAATTAACCTTATTGCATGCCATCTTTATCTTATACCTCATTTTGTGCTTGTCTCTCTCTCTCTCTGTTTCATCGTCAGCTCGATGGATTTGCACCTTTGATGCTATAGAAAACGATGCATCAACTTCAACGCTAATATAGTCCACGTGGCTAGGCTACACACCTTTAAACTTTCATCTTTCATGGTACAGAGAACACTGTACTGAGACCTATCCTGTCCGCGCTGCGGGGAGCGAGTGCGAGGAAGTTCGGTGAACATGGCTATGCACATCAGAGCACTGCTGTTCCTGATAAGTGAGGGTTTGAGCTATCCAGGGTGGCTGCGCTAGGGGTGCTGCAGAGGGAGCCGACAGATGAAGCCCACCGATTTGCCCTTGTGCGCGCTGGATCGGCCGATCTAACCTGCTTTACTGTAAAAGCAAAGTGGCCGCGCCAATAATTGGAGGACATCCATCCAAATCCTCCACTACGTGCGGAGCTCCTGCTTTGGTCGAGGACGTAGTAGCATCCCACGGGAAAACGGCTAGATTCATGAGGGATGAACCGTAGTAGTACTGGCATTAGAATCTGGATTAATTCGTCCCATGGACTTGGCTGGCGTCAAAGGTAGGACCAGAATTCTGAACCCTTGTGTAGCCCCTTTTTTTTTTGTAAAAAAAAAACCCTTATGCGGCTAGACGTAATAAATCAAGAGGATGAACAACGTAATATGAATGGAAGGGGTTCACCCTGTGGGTTTATAAGCCGAAACCAAGGCGCATCTATATATAGGTACGGTTAAGGTCTCGGTACGGTTAAGGCTAGTGTTCGTATTGGTTTTTATTTAAAAAAGTTAGAAGACGATATGAACATTTGGTCTTTTAAAATGACTTTTTTTATTTCTCTCATTTTCCATCTAGCTTCGATAATAAGACAGAGAGTCACAGGTATATCATGCACCATATCCCTCTCGCACACACATCTCTTCCTTATTTTTTTTGCATCACCCGTCCTATTCTTCTAAAAACTACTTATTTCAACTACTATTATTTATTTTTAGTCAAAAACTATTAGCCACAATCAAAAACTAATGATTGCTTGAGCTGTACTAAGAAATGGATGTGATACCTAGACACTCCCTATTCTAATACAGTAATACCGGCCGGTACGGTGTAGTGACTGCCCGTGTCAACCCTGGTAAAGAAATGGAATTAGCCGCGTTGCACACCGCCCAGGGATCCGTCAGTTTACAGCGACGCACGCACGGAACTGGACCTTTGCACGACGCAACGCCGAGCAAAAAGAGCAAATCCAGCCACAAGAACACAACGACGTAGTAGAGGCAGAGACCAAGCATACAAAGGTAGTGCTCTAAACAGCTGGAAGCTTCTGGCATTTGATATTTTTTTATATAGCGGAGGTTAATTTTTTTAGCAATTAAATTAAAAAACAAAATTATACCATTACAGATAATATAAAGGAATAAAAGATAAAAATAAAAAAGAGCTAAAAAGATAAAATTAAAGAGCCGATGTGTTTCACACGTCAGAAGTAGAAATTCATTAGGGTACTGCTCGGTTTGGCTGAAATAAGCTGGTTTATAGTTGAAATTACACTTAGCTGATGGTGGCTTATTTGGCGTAACTAAATTTAAAAAAATAGAAATAGAAAAAATAGGTTAGCCCTTCACAGATAATACAAACGAATACGGAAAAATAGCTAAAAAAACAAAATTTAAAAATAAAAAGAATTAAAAGTCAGAAGCTTAACCGAATGAGCCGAGCCTAAAGCGGGACCAAAAGGTGGCGTTGCTGCGTGGTTTGTCGTGGAGCAGAAACCTTTGCGAAAGCCCACTCGCGCGCCCCCCACTCACTCGCACCGTTGCACGTACACTACCCGGATTCCGGATTCCAGGTTCCACTCCAACTAAAGCATCCACCCCACTCGCAGCCACGCACGCGGTCGCTCAGATTCTCTCCTAGTAATAGTATCAACCCATCTCATGCGCCCGTCCGTCGACTAGGAAGCACAGGTTCCCGCATCCTCCAGTCCCCGCTAAGCCGCCCCAGTCGGTAAGTCTGTTCTTTTTTTTTTTTTCCTTCGGTTTGTAGCTTTTGGCTGCAGTTTATGATTTTTAGGCTGTTTATATGAGAGATTATAGAGTAACAGAAACTCATATGCGATTTTTGCTAATATAAATGAAGTCAGTAAAATATGTACTACAATTAACTAATATATCCTATCTTAAAAAATATTTTATTTAAAAATTAGTTACTGTAGAAAAATCAAAAAGTAATTTTTAGAAGTTGAAAAAAACAGGGGCTCAAATTCCTAGCCACGACTCGCAGCTCGTGATCGCTTACGTGTGTGTGTGCGCGCGCGCGCGTATTTCGCGATCTTTTTTCTTCCCAGGAGATCACTGTGTGTCCTGTTCGGTTGACGAGTAGACGTATGATGAGATTTTTTTGCTTGACGAAGGTGCGCAAAGTGGCCGTCATCTCGGCTTTCAGATCATCGGCGCGATCCATCGTCACATCACTTGTTGCGTACATTGTCAGCCTCTTCTCCGACTTTGGCGCCTTTTCCAGTGGTTTTGGGCTTAAAAGCTATACGGGCATCTGGGCAGAAAAGCGCCTTTTTCCGGTGATGCTTTGAGTTTATCAAATTTTTTTATTGTAGTGGTTAAAAATATATTGTAGTTTTAGCTAGTTTTTTCAGTGTATTAAATTTTAAAAAATAAAAAAATCGCTACATGTAATATAAAAAGATAAGGAGAAAAAGAAAAGACATAAGTTCGCTCGAATGAGCAGCGGCTGCACTTGGAGAGCATATTTTTTTAGCTTTGCAGCAGCTACCTTTGTGCTGTGCTGTATGCACATTCCATTCCCAGTTAAAGAAAGCCTCGACTTTCTCTCTCCCCCTGGTTGCAAGTTGCGGTGATCCTCAGTTTGTACTTGCGGTGCCCCTCTCCTTGATATTTTTTTTCTTCTTCTCCTCTTGGTTTAGCATCGGCAGCGCCTCACCTCCGGAATACATGACATCGGTGTCGACGCAGTTCGCGGCGCCCGTCAGAATGGGGATGTACGACCGACCGCCGCCGCTCGGCATGTGGAACAATGAAGCCTTCAAAGTCGACAACAACCAGGCCACGAGCGGGTCCACGATCATGGAGGCGGACACGAAGTTTGACGCTAGGGTGAGGAATTCTTATCATTACCTTTGATTTGTTCTTTTCTAGCTTCTGTGATCTATCGGACGCGTGAATACTCATTTTGGTGAGCTTTGCAGATTGAAGTTCCACAGGTAGCGCTGGAGCCAGCAAGAAGTACTGATCAGGAAGCAAGCAAGCAGCCAGACAAGGTGACCATCACCGTAGTACAATCGAAGCTTCTTTCTCCTGTTCTTTTAACTGATCAAGTGCTACAGTATACTTATCTCTTAAATACTACATGCTGTAATGGAGATAATTCTCTAAATTAGTATCTCAGTTAGTCCATTCGTAGGAAATTTGATTCGTTCTTGCAAGATAAAAACAACGTTCTACTTACAAAATTGGAACGATTCTATTCAGGTCCTGAGACGACTAGCACAGAACAGAGAGGCTGCTCGGAAAAGCCGCCTTCGGAAAAAGGTAAAGTTAAGAACTTAACCAATCTCCTGTTGTCATCGTGCAATAGTTGTAGCCTATCACATTATTGACGCCATTGTTGTGTTCCATAGGCTTACATCCAGCAACTAGAGACAAGCCGTATTAAGTTGGCCCAGTTTGAGCAAGAGATCGAACGGGCTAGACAGCAGGTACAAGGATATACATCAATCTGTTTCCTAGCCATTTCATCAATCTATGTTGCATTTACTGATTGCGTTGCTATTGCTCTGATGCAGGGTGTATATGTAAGTGGGAGCCTAGGAGACTCAACTCTCGGATTCACAGGATCAATAGATCCAGGTTAGATTTTGCACCAATCACTCTGAAGCATGAACGATGCTACTGAACGCAATACTCAGGTCAAGAACAGCATCCGGTGTATCTAATCGAACTGCCGGTTTGTGTGGTTTCACGTACAGCTGTTGCCGCTTTCGAGATTCAGTACAATCACTGGGTGGACGAGCAGAACAGGCACACGGGTGAGCTGAGGACTGCTCTCCAGGGGCAGACGACGGAGCTTGAGCTCCGCATGCTCGTCGATACCGGGCTCAGCAACTACAACCACCTCTTCCAGATGAAGGCGATGGCCGCCAACTCCGACGTGTTGTACATCATGTCCGGCATGTGGAAGACCCCTGCCGAGCGGTTCTTCCTCTGGATCGGCGGGTTCCGGCCTTCAGAAGTTCTAAAGGTGGCTCACTGACAATGAACCGTACATCTTGAGAACTACCAGTACTAGGCGTAGCACTGTCTCCTTGGACTGTTGGTCTTACATGGCGAATCTTCTTGTGTCAGATTTTAAGCCCACAACTCGAACCTCTGACGGAACAGCAGGTCGGCGACGTCTGTGCCCTGCAGCAAAACTCGACGCAGGTCGAAGACGCCCTTTCGCAGGGCATGGAGAAGCTGCAGCAGACGCTCGCGGGGGCTCTGGTGGCGACCGATCCGTTTGGCTCTTCGGACATGGTGCATATGGCAAACGCGGTGGAGAAGCTGAAAACCCTCGCCCGCTTCGTAGCCGAGGTAAACCAATCGCCATGAATCTCAGCAGTCGCATGGCCAAAACACATGTACACACCGCATTATCCTTAATTGCTCACAGTGGCGCCTGCCTGTTCTGGCCTTGTGCGTTGTGCAGGCAGACCATCTCCGGCAAAAGACGTTGCAGCAGATGCACCGAATTTTGACGACGCGGCAGGCGGCGAGGGGCCTCCTCGCCTTGGGGGACTACTTCCAGCGCCTCCGAACGCTGGGCTCGCTATGGGCAGCGCGTGCGCGCGAGCCGGCGATAAGCTAAATGTAATGGCGAAAACGCTACAAAAATGACTAGTAGTTCGTTGTGTACTTCGCTCCCAGGTCAATGATCAATGAAGAATGAAGAAAGCTATCTCACTGGGGTTCGGAAGAAGGAGGATTCATGGCTTTCAGCTGGAAGTGGTGTACGTTCGCCAGATGAAAGAATAACGAAAGTTAGGTCTTCAGATGGGCAGAAGAGAAGATATGTGAATTCATGTTTTGGTATCATGACTGAGGCCTCTACACTACAGCCGTATAAATTTATGATGATGATGATGATGTTGTTAAGTAGTGATGAAATTGCCGGAAAAAAAGTGTAGTGATACGGTATATATACGATGTAATTATCTGTAACTAGTGTTGCTTAATTCCTCTTCCTTACTACGGCAGTTGCGCTGCCATTGTATTGTATGGAACAAGATAGTTCACATGATAACCTGAAAATATCTATAGCAGTTCTCATTTCTCAGCTTCGCGCGCGGTGTCTGGACGGTTTTGCTTGCATCAGTTGTAGTTTCAGAATTATATTTAGAGTATTGCTATACAACATTCGACTGTTTTTGAGAACAAAAACAGTCGATCTGGAGCGTTAGATCTCCATCCTACGGATCCACTCATACAAGCCCCCCTCCAAAAAAAATGACCCCCTCCAAAAAAAATGATCTAGGACATTGGATCTCCATCTAATGGCTTAAAATGTGACTGTTTTTGTCCTAAAAACAGGTTAGTTGCATGGACATGATGTTCTTGTTAATATTTGCGCAAGTTTAATGCCTGTGCTTCCTAAAAAAAGAACCATGTTCATGTGTTGAAGAAGGAAAACATCATCAGTTCATGATCCACTCTAATTTACTTCGCGATGTCTGGACGGTTTTGCTTGCATCAGTTGCAGTTTTCAGAATTATATTTATACTTAGGCCCTGTTTGACACGACTCCACTTCACAAGTGGAGCTATTTTTTTTTGCTTCAGCTCCACGAACAGCTCCACCGGTGGAGCTAGAGCTGTTTTGGTAGACCGTTTGGCAAAACAGCTCCACCTGTTTTATCATGCATGGTTGAGAGATGTCAATTGTCCAATATACCCCTGTCTATTTGGCTTGTAGTAACATCAAGAGCTGTATGTTTCTACATGATTTTTCATCCGAGTAAATTTGAATTCAAAAAAAATTTAAAATTTAAAATAACATAAAGTATTAGCAACCAATATTTAATGGCGGCGGCGCTCCCTTCACGGTCGAAGACGAGAAGACCGAACAGAGGAACGAGGACGGGAGAATAGAAGAGACGGTGGTAGATCGCGTAAATTCACGAAAGTACAAGGGCAGTGGCATGCGGGCCTGCGGATGGAGCCGGGTGGAGCTACTTTTTTCAGCTCCATCTCGTACATATCTTTTGTCTTAGCATATTTTAAGGGACTCCTTGGGTGGAGCTATTTTATTTTACCCTGTTTGGCACAAAACGGCCCCAAACAGCTCCAGAAGCCGGTGGTGGAGTTGTGCCAAATGGGGCCTTAGTTGCATGGAGTCATGGGCATAATGTTCTTGTTAATCTTTGTGCAATTCTAACGCTTGTGCTTCTTTAAAAAAAAAGAACCATGTTCATGTGTTGAAGAAGGAATACATCATCAGTTCATGATTCGCTCTAATGTAGTGTTTTGAATAGACGGCACGGTGAAATATCAGCGAAGAGAGAGAAGATACCTTTTACAAACAGCTTCAGAAGCCAGTGGTGGAGTTATGCCAAATGAGGCCTTAGTTGCATGGAGTCATGGGCATAATGTTCTTGTTAATCTTTGTGCAATTCTAACGCTTGTGCTTCTTTAAAAAAAAAGAACCATGTTCATGTGTTGAAGAAGGAATACATCATCAGTTCATGATTCGCTCTAATGTAGTGTTTTGAATAGACGGCACGGTGAAATATCAGCGAAGAGAGAGAGAGAAGATTCCTTTCAAAGAAAGGAAAGGAAAAAAAAATGAAATCCGTTTGGATCGGGGTTTTGAACCCGACGTGAATCGAACACGCAACCTTCTGATCTGGAGTCAGACGCGCTACCATTGCGCCACGGATCCGTTGGTGACAAGGCTTCCCCTGTCATTTACTTGACATGTTGCAGTTCTACACTGACGAGAGGTCACCGCCGGTCTTCCTGGTGTGGCCGCCGTGCAATTCTGTTTCTTTCGCTTCAGGTTTTGACACATGGGTGTAACTGTGTAAGGATCAATAAAAATACTAGCCTCATAGACGTGGCGCCACGCCGCACCAGCCACCGTGTGTACCGAAGTGAAAGAGGCGATAATTCGTGAGGAGTTTTTAAAAAAAAAAATTAAAAAAAATCGAGAGCGCATATGTATTTTTAAAAAAGTCGAAGGTCTTTTTCGTAAAAAACCGAGAGCCTGTACGTAAGAAACGAGGATCTGTACGTAATTTAGAAACCGCAGGGCGCTATCCTGCAAAGTGGAGGGGCTTGAAAAAAACTGGTAGGGACCTTTTCGCGAGAACCAAGGACCTTTACGTAATTTCGAAAAAACATGGGGACTTTTTCGCAAAACTGCTCCCCCGACCGTACGCAAATTCTGCCGCCACGGGCCGGTCGAGGGAGCGCTGGGGGCGACGTGGAGGGGCTCGGCGGCCGGGGACCCCCCCCCGCTAATATGAAGCGGATGATTTGCTTGCCAGTTAGATCAGTGGAAACCATCGAATCTTGAGGTGTTTTCTTTTTTACTACTGTTCATACAGACCAGTTACAACCTGGTTCCGCCCCCCGCTCCCCCCAATAAAGTTAACTACTGATTCGTCACGGGCGATGGGACCAGCGTCCAATTCGCTCGTCATCAGAAATCAAGACGTAATCTAGGTTAATCCACCGAGTCGTGTTCCCATAACGTTATCACTTGCCCCACTTCAGTTCTTGAAAAAGGAGCACTTCTATTGGACGGCTTCTAGCAAACATGATCAAATGGGCTGTCCGACATAGTAGGGCACGGGTTGGATAAGACTTCAGTACAACTGACTCGAATAAGTTACCGTGTTTCTATAATCTAGGTTAATCCACCGAGTCCTATACCCATAATGTCATCACTTGCCCGCTTGAGTTCTTGAAAACGGAGCACTTCTATTGGATGGCTTCTAGCAAACTTGGTCAAATGAGCCATCCAGCATGGCACAGCACGGACTTGGATAAGACACGATCTGATTAGGTCCAGTACAACTGATCTAAACAAGTTGCCGTGTTCTTACAATCTAAGTTAATCCACCGAGTTCTGTTCCGTAACGTCGTCACTAGCCCATTTCAGTTCTTCAAAAAGGAACACTTCTATTAGACGGCTTCTAGCAGATCTGGCCAAATGGCTGTTCGGTATGGCAGACACAGACTCGAATAAGACATGATCCAATTAGGTCTAGTATAACTTATTTGAATAAGTTATCATACTCCTATAATCCAGGTTAATCCACCTAGTCCTGTCCCGTAAAATCATCACTTGCACACCTCACTTCTTGAAAAAGGGGGCACTTCTACTGGACGGCTTCTAGCTGCACGACCGGACAGGTTCAGAAGTTGCCACACACGCACAGGAATACAGGATTCCAGGACGTGAGCTAGCAAAGAAGCAGCTGGGCCAGAGCTTGGCGATAGGCAGAGCTCATGTAGGTCAGTAATTAATGGCTCAAACTCCTCGGCTGTAGGATCACTCGCACAACGACACAAGAAGAATAAATGAGCGGCTTCATTCAACGCAACAGCAGGCTCCCCCACTGCCACACCTCACCTCCTCTGCGGCGCGTGCAGCTCCGGTCACGGTCACCTCACGCTCACGCCCGGCCGCAAGCACAATTCAAACGCAGCGCCGTGGCCATGTCCATGCGTGCGCCCGTAAATGAAGGCGTATCTGCAGCGCAGAACGGCCGGCTGAACCCTTTAAATCTTTAGTAGGCTCTTGTCGCCTGCGAAAAGTTCCAGGCAGGCATGCGGCAGCGGTGCGCAGGGTCATTGAATCCATGTGAGGCGCCGGGCGTTGCCGAGGATCATGTGAAGCACAATCAAAGATCCCTCGCTGCCGCTGCGTCTCTCATCAATGGCTGCATGCGCTCTCGCTTAGCAACAATCGACGCGAATATATATATGCGCACGGCGTGCATTCTCCATTCCCGGCAGCCTCTTCTTGCTCTTGCGTTGCGCTGCTTCATAGACATACGCAGCCCTCTTAACTAGGCATACGTACACTGAGCTGAGCTCTCCTACACATTCTTGGCTGGTCTGATGAGGAGGCACGCTCTCGCCGCTCGAGTCCACTGCGTTCTTCCTCTTCTTGTCGCAGTCGTCTTGCTGCTTGCTGCCACGAGTGATGGCATCAGGCCAGCTCCTGGTACGTCTAACTGCATCACAATGTATCGTTTGTTCGTTTCGCTTATGGAATTAGCTAATGCTCTGACCATGTTATACATCAGTGTGCTAACTTTGGGTCTCATTTCAGCAACTGGTGCAAAAATGCCGCACGGACAGGGAAAGGCTACCGCTCCATTACAACTAGTACGTTCTGTCAACCCCGTTGCCTATACTCTGTACAGTATACAAGTTCAGTGGCTAGGCCACCTTACTAATTGATTCTGCTCTGCTCGATCTCTTCTTGTGCTTGAGCGTAGCAGGGGCGGGGCGGCGGGGACAACGGCTTCCTGCAGGAAGAGGTGTACGCGACGGGGTCGAGCCTGCCGGACTGCTCGCACGCGTGCGGCGCGTGCTCGCCGTGCAACCGCGTCATGGTGAGCTTCAAGTGCTCCGTCGCGGAGCCGTGCCCGATGGTGTACCGGTGCATGTGCAAGGGCAAGTGCTACCCGGTGCCATCCAGCTGAGCTGCCGTCGAGCAAGCATCTGATACTAGTAGTACTGATCACGCTGGTGCAAAGGGCACCATGCATGATGTTCGAGTAGTATGCCAGGATAGGATTCTTGTGCCGGTGTTCGCTCACCATGATGTTTTGTACGTCGCCGAAGCTTCTACAAAGTTCGGCTGTGTGTCCTGGAGAAGGGCAGGGTCTTGTGATTATGCTGGTGTTAATTACGAGGAAGTTTGTAAATGATGAGTCATTAGCTAGTCTCTGTTTGATGTGAAGTTCATGATGAGCTAGCTAGTGATTTTTGGGTTTGGGATATGAAGAATAGTTGTTGTGGGGGAATGCTGTCTCCGAGAAGCGCCAAGAAACGCTATGCTCTGTCTGACTCTCTCTAGTTTGATGTAAGAGATTTTTCTTTTACCAATTTTTTCTACGAATGCGTTGAGAAGTTCGTAAGCTTACTGTTTGAATAACATCAGAATAGAAAAGGTATCACGTGACGATGAAGTTAAATTTCCCTAGGATGAGTTTTTTGAGTGTGGCTTATAGCTTTTGGCTTGTGACTTTTGAATTCTGTTTGTTCACGAAAGAAATTACGAAAAGAGAGACAATCGGATGTGATTTTAGTCGATACAGCTGAACTCGGTATAATGTCTATTACAATTGACATGTAGACTCTATCTTATATAGACGTGTCGTTTAAAAACTAATTACTAAGACAGAGTAGAAAATCAACACACATGAAGATGATTCGAGCCCACGCTAGTGTGATACACTGATACTTCGATGAAGTGGAATTTCTTCCTTATATTAGCGGTGAGGATATGCCAGGTAGTTGAGTGATGTGATTTCTATCCTAATCTTAATAGGATTTTAAGATTTAGAGATGTGTGTCATAAGAATTCCTAGATGAATCTATATTTGATTAAAATTCCTACTTTACTTTGAAGAAAAACTCAGGGATCTACATAAAGTTATGAGGGATGACCATAGAGCCCCTAAGTCACAAATCAACTCATCTAAAGCAAGAGACGCACGAGAAGATTAGAGGCTATATTATTGTTTAGCACTAAATTCATCTATATGGTAAGGATTCGAAGATCCTACAAGATTCGGGAGGGTTACAGGAGAGCGATAATTCCTTGTACTCTTTTGAGTTTGCGTTTAAGGAATTTGCAGTCGACTTCACTAAACTTTTTTTTTATCATGATTGTTTTTGTATTGTTATTTTGGTTCTCTCTACGAGATTCATCTACTTCGTACTTGATACCGTGTACACTTATGGCGTATCTCGCAACTTTGATCTGATTTGAAGACTATTGCCTATA
Source organism: Dendrocalamus sinicus (assembly GCA_036346575.1). NCBI lineage: Eukaryota > Viridiplantae > Streptophyta > Magnoliopsida > Poales > Poaceae > Dendrocalamus > Dendrocalamus sinicus. The sequence goes on along the minus strand of CM070650.1, from coordinate 3,453,178 downwards.
ACAAGGGGTATCAAAATATAACACTAATAAATACTAATAAATCATGAAAGACGAAAACAATTGCCTATTTGTCTATAATTGCGGGCATGGCCAACACTTTGCTGATGCTTGAACATATTTCTTATATGCTTATCCATCCTTTTATTAATTGCCAGTACAGAGTCCCATTTATACTTCCACGTTGATTTAGCACTGATTTATTATTCCTAACCGGTATGTTCCTAAGCATATTTCTGAACTCTATGAAAAATTCAATCCATGTTCATTTGCAACTTTGTTTGTAGTCTTTCGTAGCCGGAAGATGACGCAAAACTCTAAATTAAAATATATGCTTTGTAAACTTAAGACGTTCCAGCAAAGAAATCACAAACCTCCAAAGTATCTCACCTTCTCATTCCTTTCGGAAATTTAAAATAGATTAAAAGCCGACCAATCAACAAAACACTTCCATCCCACGATCAGAGGGTGCACCAACTAAATTAATGCTCCAAAACCATCCACTACAGACCCACTAAAAAACCATAATGCGCATACCAACCGATGTGTACACCTCAAGAACACACAAAAAGATCAAGATCGTGAAACAAACCGGTGCCGGTGAGCGTGTGCACGTAGGAAAAAGGCCAGAACTCCCGCGCTCACACGACCACGCTGACGCTGTCCACCCTTTCCAGCCGCGCCACGGACAGAGGCGCACATGCAGATTCCGCCGTTGACGTAAACCCTAATCTCTCCTATCCCTGTAGCACCCTACATAACTATACGAGATACTACTATGAACATCATCGCTAAAGTGAATAATAATAATAATAAAATTAATAATAGAAATCACGTGAAAATTGAAACTTTAAAAGTACGTTAACAGAGAACCAACAGAAACTGAAATAAATGTTTGGAACACAAGACCGGTTCACTTCTAACCAAATAAGAACAAGTAAAACAACAAATAGTGGCAAACCACGGCGCTAAAAACTCGAGTACTCCTACCTATGCATGATGCTATCATTCCACTGGTTTTTACCTGAGAATGGAAAGAGCAAGCGTGAGATTTGAAAATCTCAACAAGTACCCAACAATGATCGTAACACAGTGAGTAAAGGACAAGTAATGTAAATAAGATATGTAAAGGACAAGCAAAGCAAGTAAGCAAGCAATTGATACAAATTAAGTGCAATAAAGCTAGGTTATCGAAAACGCTGATACAGATTGGAGATAGAGATCACAAGAACATTGACATTAGAGATAGATATTATTTAGCAAGTTATGGCGGTGACACCGGCAATCACTTCTCACATACCCAGTTATACGAGAATAGTCAGGCACGCCATCGTCCTTTACTGTATAACCGCCGACGGGGTGTAATATTCTGAGTAACGAAAGTGTACGATCTCCCGTACATTACCAAGTGGGTGGAAATCTCCCCTATATGTGGATGACCCCAAGCTAGGTAACCGTCATCTGGTCAACCGGGATAATTGTTATTTAGCAAATTGTGGCAAAGGCACTGGTGATTACTCCCCACATACCCGGTTATACGAGAATAGTCAGGCATGCCATCGTCCTCGATTGTATAACCGCCGACGGGGTGTAATATCTTGAGTAACGAAAATGTACGGCCCCTCGTACGTTACCAGGTGGGTGGAAAGCTTCCCTATATGTGGATAATCCCAGTCCAGGTAACCGTTCTATTATTAACATATTATATAGTGTGAATTTAAATAACTAAGAGAAAGTTAAGATAAAATTAGAAAAAAATGAGGGGATTTGCTAAGGTTGGAAATGAAAACACATAATTCCCGATATGAAGATAATAGGGGATGATAAAATGGTGATAAGGTAACTGATACATCATGGACAGATTATATAGTATGAAATTTAAGGAAACGAAGAGATGGCGAAAATAAAGCTACGATCAAGTTATGAAAAGTGAAAAGATGTGCCAGGGTTGAAAATGGAGAGACATAGTTCCCGACATGGGGCGATGTGGAATAATGATAAGGTGATGGTGATATAAGAATTATCCTAAAAAGGTATTATAATATAGCTCACATAAGGTTATCAACCAATCAAGTTTTATTATGTGATAAATGATTATTAGCCAAATTAACAGGTTTAATACATATATCCTTCATGGCTCAAATACAACATCATACAATTATTGAAATATAATATTAGGAAACTAAAATATACCTGCCCTAATATCAAAAGAGTGTCGATAATTTAAATATAAGTTAAAACATATTCATATGCTACCCCCATTAACAATTTAAGTATAGATTCCAAACACTAATTAAAAGCATGAATTCTAGGACATTTTAACTGGGCATTCTAATAAACATAAAAGCAGGTGAAATAAATTAACCTAGACATCATGGTATAAATATAGTATTAAAGCCTATAACCAGGCAAACATGAGCGATATGATAATAACCAGATAGAATTAGTGATATAATATTGACCAAATAAACTTTAGTGATATGCTAATAGCCAGATAACTTTAGCGATATGATATTAGCCAAACGATATGATATTAGTCAGGTAACTTTAATGATATGATATCAGACATGTAATTTTAATGATACGATATTAGTCAAGCAAGCATGAATGATATGATAATTATATTCAATGACAAGGTGACAAGTAATCTGGAACACATGATATGCGAAACGGAAAGGTCACTGGCGCGAGGTACTTGCCTTGAGTACATTCAGCGAACTCGTTGCACAAAGGATCCGGAGTGTGCAACTGTCCGAACGTTCCCTTGAAAGTCACGTGTGAACGTTAGCAAGGATTCGTCGTGCGAATCACTGTTCGGCTAAACGAACCACGGCCTAGCAACAACACCGCGCGAAACGCTATTCGGCTGCGCATCCGGATGGCCGAACAACGTGACCGTGAAAAAGTCACCGGTCACTCCGGTCGGCCACCGCTGCCTCCGACCGGCCAAAGCACCATGGCGAACCGCCTGCTGGCCCCATGCGCTGCCTCCAGGCCACGCCGCTCGCCGTCCATGCGTTGCTTCCAAGTCACGCCGCGCATGGCCACACGTTGCCTTCAAGCCACGCCGCCATGGCCTGCTCGTGCACCGCCGCGCTTCGGCCAATGTCGCGCCTCGGTCGGTCGCGCCGTCTCCGGCCTGCGCACCACCCAGCCCGACACCGCCTCGGCCTGCCATGCTGCTCACCCACCTGCACCACCGTGCCCGCCTACGCGCCGCTGCCGCAGCCACCGCCGCCTCGGCTTGCATTGTTTGGGCGTCATGCACCACCACTACAGCCGGCCCCCACTGCTTGTTGCCGCCGTGCCTGGCCCGCGCGCCGCCCGTCGTCGCCGGTGCCGCGCCTCCGCATGCTAGCCGCTGCCGTCACCAAGGCCGCCTTCGTTGTCGCGACATGCCGCCCCCGCAACCGTGGCTGCCGCCACCAAAGACGAAGGAGAGAGAGAACGCGAGAGATAAAAAGAGAGTTCGTTTTGGAGAGAGAGAGAGAGAGAGAGAGAGGTGGGAGAGATATATATATAGAGAGAATAAAGTTAGAGATAGCGATGGGCCTGCTGTTAGTTTCCCCAATTTCAGGGTGCTACAATCCCCCTCCCTCCTCAACGCCAAACTCCAAAACCAAGCTCTCCTCGCAATCAGCCTATCAACACGGCAACATTGCCAGACTCAACTAAGCCGAACAGTAAGCCGCGCGCTTCAGCAAGCGTGGCGGAATACGGTTCTCTGCCTCTGGTACCCCTCCGTTCCTCGGGTCGTGCCACTTGCTATGCTTCAGCATATCTCCTTAACTTGGCTGGTGCCTGAATGAAGGCGCGATTCACCGGCTCTATTCATATCGGCTGGTGTCTGAATGAAGATAAGCGTCTGGTGAACTCCATATTGAAAGGTGATGAAAGTCACCTGCAGAAAATGGCCGGACACCATACGTCGCAACAAGAGGGTCAACTGCAAGTGCTGGGAAAAAGACATAAGAGTGGCAATGAGCCAAAATGATGAAAAAAAAAAGGAAAATTAAGATACGATCTTTTTAGAGCGCGCCATAGGAGAACTACGCCGCAAGTATATTGAGGTGTCATTTGGTCAGGCTCGGCTTCTCTCTTTTGGGCTTCGAAGTCTAGCTCCAAAAAAACTTACAAAATCCGGACTTCAAATACATAGTTCATTTTAGACTCGACTTCAAATTTTTAGTTCTTTTTGTTTTTTGCTTCGAAGCCAGAGCGCAAGAAAACGGCTTCCAAGACCAAAAAAAACTAAAGCTGAGCCCGGCCAAACGTCCCTAGGATTTGGAGAGAGAAATTTAGAGATGATCATGAATGTGAGCATAACGATAAACAGGCCAGTAAAAAATGTTGCTATCTCACAGAATGCGAACCAACAGATCGCAGAAATGTCATAACCAAATGCTACTACTACACATTGGTTCGGCGTAAGCTTTTGCTCAAAATGAGAAACCTTGCAACAATCTCAGTCTCTGAATGTCAAACAAGACACGTCACACAAATGTCAGAACGAAATGGTGAATCAGTGATTCAGCCTTCTAGCCGTGCTTAGGAGGATACAGTTCGAGGAGCTCAGGCAACTCTTCTTTGTACTTGAGTATGTACTTCTCCACAAACCTGTCCTCCGGCAATCTCACTATGTTCGTCATGTTCATCTTCCCAATGTCCACACCTTTGGACTGCAAGGTCTCGATGGCGCGGCACCGCGGAACCATCCGCTTGTTGAGGCTGAGCGTCAGCATCACGGGGTTCCTGACGAGGTACTTCGAGCTGCACCCGACCGTCGCCCTCAGGAACTCCACCTTCCGCCGCAGTAGCTCCGCGGACACGAACATGAAACACGGCCCGCGGCGGAACATGGCGGCGAACTCCTCTTCCGTGCACCCGGCCGCGCGCATCACGGCCGCCTTCTTGGCCCGGAAGGCGCCTGCGCTGACGTTGTGCAACGCGAAGAAGCTCCAGATGTACATCCCGGAGCTGGGCCGGATCCCGCACGCCTCGACGCGGTCGAGCAGCGCCTGAAACTTGGCCGGCGCCTGCATGATGAGCGTCGGCTGCAGCCGCACCGCGGCGGTGACGCGGCTGTCTGGGACGCCGTGGCTGCGGAGCGTGGAGAGGTTCTGCATGAGCAGGTCGACGCTGTACTTGAGCAGCCACGTCTTGTTGAGCCATTTCATCAGTAACCTGGTGGACCCGAGGAGGTCGAGCCAGAAGACGAGGCGGGGGAGGAGGTTGGTGTGGACGCCGTAGGTGAGCGCGGGTGGGTACAGGGCGAAGAGGCGGGCGGCCTCGGCGCGGCCCAGGCCGAGCGCGCGGACGGCTTGGAACTTGGGGGAGAGGGTGGCGTCCACGTCGCTGAGGAGCAGCGAGGGGTTCCGGGACAAGACCGCGCGGACCTGAGCGCGGCCGAGGCCCTTCGAGCGGAGGAAGGCGAGCGCGGCGTCGGGTCTGGCCAGGGAGCTGAGGTGCGCGAACCGTGGGGCGGCCTTGGCGGCCGCCTCAGGCGAGAGGCCGCAGGTGGAGACGAGGTACTCGACCATGAAGTGCGGCGGGATGGACGAGGAGGTGGAGAAGCGAAGGAGGAGATGGCCGCGGGAGTCGGAGGAGTGGAATGCGAGCGGCGGGGGCGGAGGTGGAACGGCTGCCGCGTGGTGGAGGACGAGGACGCGGCGGGCGAGACGCCGCAGCGCCATGAGTGCGCAAGACGGAGAAGGGCCTGGGGCAACACCACCCCACCAATCCGTCGCTCTCCGTGCCAGCACGCGGGCAACCGCAAACCCAATAAGAAAGAAGCCGGCCACAGAAACGCAAACAAACAAGACAAGGGGAGACGGCCGGCCCATAAAAAGGAGGGCCCAAGCAGTGAGCGCAGGCTCACACGGCACACCGACAGCTGTACGACCGTAGGCACCCAGATAACACAAGGCATCACGCGGACTAACCATGGGCGTGGCCTGTTCACTTTCAGATAGCCAATATGAGGCCGCGATCAACTGGGCTGTGGTTACGGGCTGCCGGCTGCAGGTTTTTTGGAGCTACTACAGTAACTGAAGCCGAAGCCGGTCGCTCCATGCGAAGCCACCGAGGGAAGCTGCGAGTGTATGAAACGGGAGGCGTAAGGCTTTGACCGAGTCTCCCCCAAATCTGTCTCCATTGGAATCGCGCGCCGCCGGCCGCCACCGCGAGTCTGCGTCGGCCGCGTGGCGACCGAATCGCCACGCCAGTCGCCTCTCCCCCACCGTCCCACCTCCATAGCCGTGCCCCTCCGCTGCGGCCTCCCGAGGCGGCGCACGCAGATCCGCGGGGACCTACTCCCGCGGCGGATCCCCAAGGCCGGCGGGCCGTCCCCTTGCAAGGTCGCCAACAAGCGGCCCCGCTTGAAGCTCCGGCCGAGCCCCCCCCCCTCTGCGCAGCAACGATCGCCGTGTCGAGGTATGGTCCTAGGCAAAGAAAAGTAGCAAGGTTCATGACATGGTACAGGTTGCAAAACCGAAAAAAAATATGTCTTGTGGTAGCATTGCACCTCCATGTGATTTGGTGGTTAGGGTTTACGAATTTGGGGAGCCCGGTTTGTTCCATGTATAGGAATTAGGGTTAGGAATTTGCAAGGTTGCAATGGTTCGGAATGGGTTGGACATTGGCATTAGAAGGGATTGTTGTTGCATGTAGTATGTGATGGATTGCTACCTCTACACATTTTGTGCTCTGGGCTTGCAGTCAGACACTTCATATTTGATGTTTATATTTGTAATATTGTTCGTGAGCCCGAATGGAAGTTGACATGCCAAGAGTTTTGCGATTGCGGCGAGTCCTCAATTTCTTATGATATTGCAAATGCTGGCTGCTGAAAATGTATAGCTGCAATGGGGTTTCTGATTTGTCCTGCATATTCCAAATGTGGAGATAGTTGGTATTTCAGTTTGTAGTAGCATAGTAGGCAAATAGCATCATTGGTTACAAAGAGTTGCAAGAATTCAAAATCCTTTGGTTGGTATTATGGCAAATGTTTTAGCTAGTGCCTACCCAGTTAAGTCTCAGCTATGGACATTAACCATTAGGGTTTGGTACGTTCTTGATAAAACGATGTAGGTGAGCACTGTTTGAGCTAGCTACAGAGAGAAGCAAGATGACATGAACTGTATGTGGTGCATATACACATTAACCATTAGGGTTTGCTGCACTCTTGAAGTTACAATTACAACATTGTTGAGGCTGAGATGCTTGCCTTGCCCGCAGATGGCGCCGGCGATGTGGACCGATGAGAATACGGAGGTGTTCTTGCAAGTATGCGCCGAGGAGGTGGAGGCACACAACCGGCCGTTCTCATGCTTGAACACGCAGGGCAAGCAGAACCTTCTCCGGAAATTTGAGGAACGAACTGGGTTGCACTACACAAGTAAACAGATGAAGAACAAATGGGAGCAACTTTCTCGTGATTACAACAGATGGAAAAGTTTGAAACTTTGTGCCACGGGCCTTGGGGTCGATCCATCGACAGGCAACATTGATGCGAGTGACGATTGGTGGGCAACTGCGGGTAGAGTAAGTATCGATTTTGAAGCGCGCTGTTTCTCACATTACACCGGTGATATGACATCGTGCATTGTAGGGGAAGTCCGAGATGAAGAAGTTCCGGGCCATTGTCGACAGATACGAGGACCTCCTAGAAGTCGTGTTCGGAAACACCACCACCACGAGCGAGTGCGCATTCGTCCCGGGGGTGGATGACCGCGACGTCGACATCGACGACCTCAACGACAGCCCAGCAGGAGAGGGCAGCAGCATGCCTTCCCCTTTGCAACCCCTGGCAGCGGTGCGTTGAGGCGTTCTTCCGAGAGCAAGAGGCCATGCCCTGCACCGTTGCACCCGAGCAGCGGTCGCGCAAGTAAGCGCACTGAATATGACGTGCATTTCAAGCGCATGCTTGAGCTTTGTGAAGCAGAGCTGAACCTCCGGTCCGGAAACCAAGGCTCTGGCACGAGTGTGACATCCCTACGCTAAACCCCGAAAGGGAAGACTTCCAACGATTGATGAGACTGGTGGTAGAAGCAGGTGCGCACGAAGGAAGCGATGAGCACTACTACGCTTCGCAGCTTTTGATGAATCCCGGTCTTGCCACGGCCGCTGCATGACCACGAGTGAGGGTCGCCTCACCGGATCAGCGTGCCAGGGAACGACCGAGATAAGATGTGAGGAGATGATGTGAGGAGTACGTACTTCGTTGAGTGTTTAGTCATATTGTTGCGCGTTCTTGGTTGAGTGATTAGCCATGTTGTTGAGCGTTGTTGGTTGAGTGATTAGCCGTATTGTTGAGCGTTGTTGGTTGAGTGTTTAGTCATATTGTTATGTGCATGCACCTGGTGTATTGAGCTTTTTATTATGCTACCATATGGATCTTGTTGTATTGAACCTTATGTCATATTGTTTGTTGTCGGTTGAACTTTGTATTAATATTGTTTGTTTGTTGTCGGTTGAACCTTATGTTCCTTTGATTGCATACTACTGCTGCCGTGATTTACCTGCAGATTGCATGCTGCTGCTGCTCCATGTGCATGCCCGAATGCATATTGCTGCTATTATGCCCGAATGCATGCTGCTGCTGCTGCCGTGATACAACTGCTGCTGCTGCATGCCCGATTGCATACTGCATACTGCTGCTATTATGCCCGAATGCATGGTGCTGCTGCTGTCTGCCCGATTGCATACTGCTGATATGTGATGTTGTCATGTGTGTGCAGTGATGACAGACACCGACAGGAGTTTCCCAAAGATGCTTGTAGCGGCTGCCATCTACTATGACGACGATACATACAACGACGATACACACAATGACGAAGAGGCCGGTCAGGTCCCACCAATGCCTGGAATTACTGGTTTGCAGTGGGTATCGGCACAACTAGCGGACAGCCGCCGATGCCTCGACATGTTCAGGATGTGGCCAAATGTTTTCCACGCGTTGCATGATAGGCTTGTTGGAAATTACGGTCTTCACTCAGGACGGGAAATGTGCTCGACGGAAGCACTAGGCTTATTTTTGTGGACTTGCGGATCACACCAATCGCAGCGCCAAGCTACGAACCGATTCGAGCACTCTGCGGGAACTATCTCGACGAGGTTCCACGATGTGCTTACAAGTGTGGTGTCATTAGCGGCAGACATAATCACACCTTTAGATCCGACGTATGAGGCGGTGCACCCCAGGCTACAACACCCTAGATTTTCGTACTTCCACAATTGCATAGGAGCTATTGATGGCACTCACATCGAAGTCATTGTTTCAAATGACGAGAGGGCACGGTATTACAACAGGAAAGGCTTCACTAGTCAAAATGTTCTCGCCATTTGCGACTTGTACTGTCGCTTCACATTTGTGTGTGCCGGGTGGCCGGGGTTAGTGCACGACGCTCGGATCCTACAGGACACAACGGACAAGTACGGTGACCGCTTTCCACATCCCCCCAAGGTTGTATGCCAATTCTATATCCGAATAATACATGCTTTCGGAGTCATATACTAACCTATATTTTTTGTTGCAGACAAATACTACCTGGTCGACTCCGGTTATCCCAACCGGTTGGGTTACCTAGCGCCATACCGCAACACGCGGTACCATTTACCCACCTTCATCAATGGTAGCGATCCGCGGGGGATGCACGAGGTTTTCAACCACCGTCACTCGCAGTTGCGCAACGCCGTCGAGCATGCGTTTGGCATGTGCAAGGGCAAATGATGTATTCTGGAGAAGATTCCGATGTACAAGGATCGCAGGCAATGCAAAATCATCACAGCTTGCATGGCGTTGCACAACTATCATCGACGCCAAGTCTGGCGCGGGGCCTCCCGCCAACATGGCAGCGCCCGCATACCACCCGTTCGGGCTGCCTGATGCCGTGAGCGCTGACCTCATGACCATCACACGTGACTTCATAGCATCGTCCCTCGTGGTTTAGAGCTCCTAGAAGTCCCTTGTATGTTTCATGCAGTTGTTCGTTCTTATGTCGTGTCATACGAAATTGTTGCGTAAGGCGTTTCGCTCAAATGAATGTCGTCATTTTGGTGGTGAACGACACTAGAAAAAGGCAAAATGTTGCATCCTCAAGTCTCAGCTTATTTCAGCATTACTTACATCGTTTCAATTGCTCTGAGACTATCTTTCACCGCTCTGATGATTTTTCAGCCGCTCATGATGTTTTCACCATAAGCCTTGACTTTCATTAACCGATCACCACCTGAACCAGTTTCACCACTCCTGTCAATTCAATCTCCATCTCGTTTTGAACAAAAAAAATAGGGTTACAAATGTATCACACATTCTACTTCTCTCGTTTCTATCTCACATATATATCTCTATCTTATTTTCACTACCACTCGCCCCCTCATTCTAAAAACCATTCTTTTAGTCATTACTATTTATTTTTAGCCAAAACCATTAGTTACAGTCAAAAGTCATCAGCCGCAACCAATATGAACAAGCCCAAACTAATAGCGCTACTAGTCCCAGCCAACACAAAGGAGAATGCAAGGAACCTTAATATTCGGATTATACATATATTAGAACTCTTAATGGCGAAAGAATTTCGTTCACCAAAGCGATCGGCATCCTTAATGCCTAGTCGCTCCATGACATTTGTCCTAGCCTTCTCTGCGTAGGAACCGGTGACCCAAGCGAACCCTGGACAGAGAAGTGCCTACGAGCCATCAGATCGTGATCGTATGGTCTATATTAGGATTTTGCGAAGCCGTAGGATCGTAACCATCTGAATGGACAATCCAGATCCATTTTCCCACCTCCACCACGACCAAAACCCTAGCTACCTCCTTCTCGAGCCCCACGTAGCCTCTCATTCACCCTCGCACAAGCACACCCACCGCCTCGCCTGGCCTCCTATGCCTCCTCCTCCTCGCCGCCTTCTCGCCACCCTCGCTTCTGCACCCTAACCCACCTCTGGCCCCGCACCGTCCTCTTCTTAGTCTCCCCTCCCCTCTCCTTGTTTCACGCATGGCAGGGTCCGTCAGATTGTAGTGATTCTAGGGATCGTCTCGACGGGCAGGGTGCGTACAATGATGGAGTCACACATCGGCATCAGGTTCCGCTTTGGGTATCGGCATTGACCCACATATCAATTTAATGGATTTTTCCTGAGTGGTCTTTGGTTTAGAATTGGTAATGACTGAGTATATACTTGAGGAACTTAACTAAAAATACTGTGGCTACTATAATTAATGATGGAGTATTAATTATAGGTATTTTAATCCTTGTCACCTTAGGTAGTATTTGTAATACCACTAAATTTCAAAAGAGAGAATTAAGGGAAGAAATGGGCAGTTTGTGCCGTCAGACCCATCGGCTTATAGAACGCCAAATAAGCAACGCTCGCAGAGGTTCCCTGACCGTCCAGGGCCGGTCGGCACCGTCTCGCGTTTGTGGGTTTTCATCAGTCGGCGAAAAATTCTATTCTCACCTGTCACCGATTTACCTGCCGTAGTAGAAGAGCACCAATTAGCTTAGGGCTACTGTTGGACCAAAAAAAAGCCCTTAGGGCCATAGCCAGCCAAGGCCAAAAGGGGAGGGGTAGAAGTGACATTTCGCAGTGAGAGGGATAGTCATGCCTCTTAAGTAGACAAGACAGCACACAGCCACTGCACCCACCCCACTTTTCTGCCTTAGCCTCAAGAACCAAGCCAAACACCCCTTCATTTTCATCCCTCAGCCGAAAGGTAGAGAGAAAGCAGAGCAAGGAGCCCCAGGCACCACCTCCACCGTAGCCAAGCCCCAAGGATCAGCACCACCAGAGAGAAGAAGGTTGGAGGGCAGCCCGGGGAGGGAGCAGAAGCCGGCGGAGGAGCAAGAAGTCGGCGACCACCTCGATCCCTCCCAACCATGAGCCCAAGAACCGTGCTAGGTAAAAGTAGTAGCTAAAGCAAGTAGAGTAGCAGGGAGAGGAGAGACTTCCTTGGTAGGAGTGGCCGGCCGGCGAAGGAGTCGTGGCCGGCAAGCTCGATCCATCAGGCGACCGGGGGCGGCGGCCACGGGCCGTAACAACCGGGCGGCGGCGCCTAGTGCCCCACCGCCGCGCGCAAGCCAGGGGAGGCGGATCCGGTCCCGGCCGACCGGATTCGAGGCGGCGGGGGAGGTGAGCAGGGCGACGGCGACGGCGAGACCAAGGGACGGCGGAGGCGGCCGAATCCGTCCATGGCCGACCGGAACCGAGTGGGGAGGAGGGGAGTAGGCGCGCCGGCGGCATAGCGGCGGCGGATCCGCCCTTGCCCGGTCGGATCTGCCCACAGCCGGCCGGTTTTGAGAGGGGAGAGGGAGTATGGGAGGCGGATGGTGGCGGGAGGGGCCGGGCTGGGCTGTGGCCGGCCGGACCCGAGGGAGGAGCGGCGCCAGAGGGGGAGGCCTTCGGCCAGGTAGGAGGAAGGGAGAGGGGGAGCCAGAGAAGAAAAGGTGGGGTGCGGCCGAATGGGGAGAAGAAGAAGGGAGGAAAAAAGAAGAAGAGGAAGGACCGGCCGAGCAAGAAAAAAAGAATAGGGAAAGAAGGAAAGGAAAAAAAGAGGGGTTTCTGGGCCTGCGCGACAGATCCCTGAAAACCCGTGCGTTTTTACGCCAAGCTCAGGATTTACGTGTAGGCGGTCGTCGCCTATTTAATCTCTGGTTTCATTTCAATATGTTAAGTCGAATTAATCGCTTGCACAGGTGGAGGTCCTGAGTCGACGTCGTCCGCACGTCGTTCCGCTCCGTTTGGCTAACAGGCAAGTACATGGTAGAGCGGTAGACCAAGGTTTATGAATATGCGACGTTTACCTGATATGATGATATTTATGTGGAAATGCGTTGATTACATGATATCTATGTGGAAATGGGATGTTTACATGACATAAGGTTGCACGGTAAATGATGGCAAAGATGATGGAGTGGGGTAGGCAATGATGCTTATCTGCTAATAATGTTAATAATGAGCATGATTATGATCATGGGCATATGCATTTGCATGAGGAGCACTCAAGAGTGAGGGCGGTGAGAAAGTCCCTAACAATGAGTAAAGCTAGCGGACTAATCCGGAGTGCTCTTGAGTAAGACCTGCTTCGGTAGGCCTCCACGGGAGTGGAGGGGTCCCGTGCCTAAGAAGGCGGGCCCACGATGGGTGAACATCGACGGGTGTTCACTCGGCGGTACCGGTACTTGCAAAGTGGTGAGCATATAAGCATGTAGAGTAATGAAGCATTGCATTGATGGCATAGCAATGGTTGGCTATGAGAATGATGACACGGACATGATGATATATGTGGATTATGTTTAAATGCTTACTTATGTTGGTAGTGCCTATCGTTCTGTTATGTACTTGCTGAGTCGGTGGACTCACCTTTGCTTCATTGATGTTTTTAGGTGACCGTTGAGGACGACATGTATGGGCGGGAATAGCACATGAATAATTGGCACGAACCAGCAGCACTCTTTGTATCACCTTTTGTCAGTTTATCTAGCCTTTACTAGGGTAGAGTAATCGCTAAAAATACAATGTTGTATCCGAATGCAACAATATGAACAATCTTAGTGTTGGCTTAAATTCTCCTAGTGTTGTTGAAATGGTAAGAGTATGCGGAGGTGGTAACATTCTAGCCCAGAGTGTGGGCGGGGTGTTACAGTTGGTATTAGAGCGGGCATTAGGTCCGTGGTAAAGAAATTTGACAAGCTAGGTTAAATATTCAACTAAAATTTGATTTAGGCCTAATAATTAAATTAAAATTTGACACACTGGTGCACCATAGGATGGGAAATGGGTCTTATATTGCCTTTACGCTTTCGCATCCTTGATGTTGATTTGTGCTGTTGAGATGGATGTTGTGGGCTAGCTGGGTGATTGGCTATCTGTCTTGAACAGAGATGCTGAGAGCTAGAGGACGCGGACGTGCGCGCAGTAGAATGGGATTGGTCAAGCATTGCATTCTCGCTTTTGTTAGTCATGCTGTTGATTTGCAATGCTTGATGTTGATGCCTGTGTGTTGATAGCAAGCATTTGAACTTGTTATTTGAGTGTCCTACGGGACTTTGCCGTGATTGTGTCGTGAACCGATGCAATAGGGTCTGAGACCATGGCCACTGGAGAGGCCTGGTCATGTGCCATTTGTGGCATTGAGGTAGTGATGTTTTGCTTCAGTGTCAGGAAGTTGATTTTTTTATTAGCAACTCGTTGAGTTGTTTGATAATACCCGATAGTGGGGAGTGTTCCATGCAAGTCTGGTATTCGAAAGAATTTTGATTATATGAATGATTGGAATAACTTGCATGATGAGATCAATATTTTTTTAGAGAAGGCAATACCTAATAGTGGTTGAAGTGATGGATTAGGCCGTTAGGCGTATGTGAGATATGGTGGTTAAAGTAACAAGTTGGTAGGACATGGTATTCTAAATTGTGAGAACCTAGTAGATTAATTAATTTTAGTTATGGTTGTGGGATCAAAGTTGATTTGAATCCAATGAGGATTTAGTAGTTACATGAGAAGTAGCGGCATAAGGCAGATCCATTTCTGCTCAATAGTTGGATTTGAATTACTGGTGAACCAGTCGGGGATTACGGTTGATTAGATTGTTGAGCCATATCGAATGACTAGTTTTACTTTGGTCCCAATCGATAAACCTAGCTAGGCGATCTAGACTTGCAAAAAAAAAAGAGAGGGGTGTGTTAATCTACTGTCTTGGTGGAAAATCCCTCATTTGGAGTTATCCTTTCAATTGGTAGTAGGCGAATGATTATAAAACTAAGTCCGCCAAACCCGCACCATGATTGATTGTTTTAATCATGATTGATGTTTTGGGAAGGTTTTAATAGTTATGATTTTATGACTCTATTGGAATTCGTTGGGAGGACTAGAATAGAGATCTTGATGTCGGATAGTTTCCCAGCTAAACTGAATGGAGAAGAATTATTGTAAAGTCGTATGAGACTTAAATTCTGAGGGATGAATACTGCAGTTCTACCATGCGTACAAGAACAGGCCCGAGTAGCTGCAGTTCTACCATGCGTACAAGAACAGGCCCGAGGGGAAAATACTGCAGTTCTACCATGCGTACAAGAACAGGCCCGAGTAGCTGCAGTTCTACCATGCGTACAAGAACAGGCCCGAGGGGAAAATACTGCAGTTCTACCATGCGTACAAGAACCATGCGTATAAGACGAATTCGTACCAGTTTTACACTCTTTAGTAATATCACCCGAGTAGCTGGAGGAACTGAGACTTGAACTCGTCCATGTGCGCCGGATGGAGTAGGAGATCGACACTGCACCCGTGACCGTCCTTGAACGCATCGCGCCACTGTTAGATCTGGACTGGCCGCATACCTAGGTCCAGTAGGGTTTTACTCCCGGCCACAGTCCACATGGGCGAACACAACCAAGCCCACGAGCAACGGAGCAACAACCTTATAAGTGGTACTGGGCCTTCTCCCCAAAAGACTAGTCCAATGGGTGGGGCCCCCACACTTATAAGTTGTGCTTTCTCCTCTTCCACAACCAATGTGGGATTATTCCCAACAATCTCCCCCTCACACATTGGTTGGACACATCTACAACCATGAGGTCCAAGGAGGTGTTAGGCACCTAGGCTCTGATACCAAATGTGAGATCTAGACCTGGCCGCATACCTAGGTCCAGCCGGGTTTTTACTCCCCGGGCCACAGGTCCACATGGACGGAACACAACCAAGTCCACGGAGCAACGGAGCAACAACCTTATAAGTGGTACTGGGCCTTCTCTCCCCAAAAGACTAGTCCAATAGGTGGGGACTCCCCCACACTTATAAGTTGTGCTTTCTCCTCTTCCACAACCAATGTGGGATTATTCCCAACACCACTGCCTGTCGTGGTTCATCCTGATCGGCTCCGTTAGTCTCGGCTTCCCCCACCCGAAGTCGGCGACCTCGTACGCCCGGAACCCCGACGCCCCCGACACGTTCATCAGCCGGTCCAGGGGGACCTTGCCCGCGAGGGCCATGAAATCCCACCCGGCGACCGGATCCTCCACCATCTTGCGGACCTCGTCCTCGACCGCCGACGCCGCGGCCGCCAGGGCGCACTCGGCGTGGAGCTCTCGCGCGGGCAGTCTCGCGAGGCACCCTGTCAGGCACACGCCGAAGTAGCCCGCGTCGACGGGAGGGTCTAGGCGCTCGCGGACGTCGGCGAAGAAGAACAGCAGCACGTCGTGGTCCGCGGCGATGGGCTTGCATCGGGCGAAGGACGTCCAGGCGAGCGCGACGACGGCGACGAAGCTGGACGGGGGGCGAGGCAAGGGCGCGCCGTGGGCTTCGCCGAGACTGACGATGCGCTGCTTGAGGCGTTGGATGTGCTGTGCGTCCACGGTGAATGTCCGGCGGGAGAACCGCATGCGGTCTTCTACAATCGACGGCGGCGTGGATGCCTGCCGCAGAGGGCGCAACCAATATTATAGCTGGAAATATAGGTCTTATATTCACACAAATTTTTTGACAGTACATTTAGTAGCGGAACAGTGTGTCAATGATTTGTCACGTATGATTTGTGCAGTGCTATCGATCTATGCGTGAAGTAGAAACAGAAGAGTACGTCTGAGGAGCGTACCACGGGCAAGTTGGGCGCATACTTCCGCAAGACGCTCCTAGCCAGCTCCGCACCATCAGGCAGCCTGATTACCGTGCGGTCGAAGCACGGCGCCGGGGCCGGCGCCTCTCCTCGGCATGCCGCGGCCCACGCCTCCACGAACTTCCACAGCGACCGCCCGTCGGCGATGCCGTGGTGCACCGTCACCCCGAGCGCCACGCCGCCCTCGAAACGCGTGGCCTGCACAGCCAGCACCGACGTAGGCAGTTCGCTCATGTCGAGCTCCGGCACAAGCCGCTCGAGCACTTGCAAGTCGTGTTCCTCGTCGTCGGCGAGGCGGAGAATGTCGGCGTCGGACTCCGCGACGACGAACCTGACGCTGTCGGAGGCGGAGCAGCTGATGGCGATGTCGCCGGTGTCCGCGAGGTGGACGAGCTTGCCGGCGAGCGGGGCGAAGCTGGCCAGGGCCGCGCCGAGGGAGAACTGGAGGGACTGGAGAACGTTGTCGAAGGGCGGCAACTCGGCGCCCTCGAACAACAGGACGTGTTGCAGCACCGGGATGATGACCCACAGTGCTTCCGTAGCTGTGAGCTTGATCGGCTCGGGCGGCAGCGCAGCCGTAGCCGGCACAGCGACGTAGCTCACGTCCACAATTCTCACCGGAGACATGGCGGCTGAGCAAGGAGTACTGCAGTAGGAATCGCGTACTAGTGATAGCCCTGCTGGTGCGCGTGATACTGGAAGGAGCACGTAGCTACACAATGCATCAACTTCATTGAAAGGAAATGTCGGAGGGCAGCATTACACGCACCTATCACACAGTGACTGTCAATCATAATCTAGGTTCTTTAGGTTTGAAGTTGGCTTAGTGCAACTCCAGCAGTAGCTCTCAAAACAGAGCCCCTATTTTTTTATTTCAGGGCTCTCTACTTTTAAGGGCTCTGTTTTTTGAGCTACACTCAAAGAGAGCCTCAAAACAGACCTCAAATTCATTCTTAGAGGATGACACATAGGACCCACCTCATCCTCATCCTACTTTTGAGGTCGAGGCAAAAACTCACTCCAAAGCAGGTCCCTACTGAGTCCTCAAAGTAGGGCTCCTCCGCACCCTGTGAATGAGGGCTCAAGGGGGAGATTTGAGGGCCCCTACTTTTGAGGGCTCAAGTAGGGAGCCCTGCTGGAGTGAGTTTTTTTGCCTCTCGGCCCTCAAAAGTAGGATGAGGGTTCAAGTAGGGGCCCTGCTGGAGTTGCTCTTACCGTCTATATATTAGCTAACTTTTAAATAGTGTGTTTTTAAAGATAGGATCAATAAGAAAATTATAGTAAAAACTGTACTACGTTCAGTTGTACTGACCAAAATCGCATGCGACTATTTTCTTCTGCGTACTGCCTCTCACGCACAGCCAGAACTCAATGGATTTGCACAATAGAAAATAATCTAAAAAGTAAAATTTACGAAATTTAAAGCGATCTAGATAGACAATTCAATCTATAAATATTTCGATAATTACTTTCGATACACCAGAGCAAATCGTGCTGATAACGTGTTAAGAAATCGTCGCTGGTGAGTCCAATCCAAACGATTACTCCTAGACAAAGGAGATGGATCAAATAGAGGTAATACAAAAAAATTATAAAATTGAGTATTAGAAATAGAGGAACTCCTTTGAGAGACCATGTGGTCTAAATCCCGTGTTGGTGATGAGTAATTGACTCGTGGTTTGGTTAGAGTGAGTTTAGTTTGAGTGATTCCTGCCTTTTTGGCATTTGGCGAGGTCGAGTCGTGACTAGACAAATTTGACGCGTGGGCGTCGTCCCGGTTGGCCACGTGGGTCATTTCTCGCTTGAGTAGGATTTGTAGGTGCTAACCATGTTTACATGTTTTGTACCATGCTATGCGATGTATTTCTTGTCTGTGTTGGCTGCAGGACATCGAGACGGAGTCGTGGCGAGACACGGAGGACCGGACTAGGCGCAGGTGGCGCTGAGGTCAGAACGATCGGGATGTGTCGAAGACGACGTGGACTCGAGGTGGAGTCGTGGCGAGGCACGGTGGACCGGACTAGGCGCAGGTGGCGCCGAGGTCGAACGGTCGAGGTGTGCCAAGACGGCGGCGCTGCGTGGCTTGCAGGGCAAGGAATGAGGAAGCTTCCTGGAAGGTGCGCGAGGGGCGTTTCGGTAAAAACGCAAAGCTGCACTAAAGGAAGTGGATTGTGGGTAAAGCGCAAAAGCTAATTGGGTAAAGCACTTGGTGAACCCATTAGTGGAGGCTATAAATAGAGATGGAGATGGTGTGCTGAAATTGGAGAGAGGGGGCATAAAAGTTAGGGTTCCATTTGGGTCTCTCCATGTGTGTATGTGTGTGTTCCTCTCAAGAAGCATGTGTAGCTCTTGGTGTTCTTGAGGATTGAGAGGGAGAGGATGGATTGAGAGTTTTGTAATCATCCATCTATATGTAATCGGGGTATCGTGACTCCTCTTTTGATTTGGAATGAAAAATCTGAAGTTTATTTCTCTGTTTAATCTGTCATTTCACTGCTATTTTCTTTGAGCTCTTTTTCTTGTTCCTTTTTAGTTCCTCTATCTCTCTCGGTTTCTCTCTGTGTTGTTTTGCTCTCAGCAGTAGCCCTCTAGTTCTTCTCTTTGGGTTACTCGGTTTACTTTTTGCCAGCCGAAAGTTCAAAGCCAGGCAGGTCTTGGTTCCTTGTTTTCATGCTCTGAGAAGGACACCCATCCATTGGCTATTTTTCTCTTCTTTTGTCTCACGGCAAGAATCCTTACCAATCTCTGAGAGTAGCCATTAATGCTTCTTTTGGGCTTTAGTTAATGCATTTCGGCCAGCATGCAGTGATTAGCATAAATTAATCCATCAAGTAATCATTGCCAAGTATTTCTTTCCTCTCCTCTCGGTAGCAAAAAGTTAGTTCAATCTCAGATTTCAGCAGCAGCATTTATTTCAGTTCGGCTGCATTGTTTTCGGCAATAGTACATGGACAGCAGCTCCTTTTGCTCAATTCGGCCTTGCTCAGTTCTGCAGTTTGGGACTTTAAGTTTTGCTTTATTTTTTGCGCGTGCTTTCGGTTGAATAGTCCAGAATCTCTTTCTTTGGAAGCAAGTTTCTTGTGACTTGTTAAAGTCCATTGTTTGTGACAGTAGCTCCTTTTTTTTTTTGGTTCGGCCCATTTAATTTGAGAGCTATTAGTCTGTCCTTTTTGAGAGCAAGTTTTAAGAGATTGATAACCCCCTCTGTCGCCATTCCGGTCCTACATCCTTCTTTCTTTATTATTTTCTTCTTCAAAAGATATAAATAATAATAATTAAAAACCCATATTTATAAACTACATGATGATGGTATAGATGCAGGCCGGTTTCCCAACAATCTTGACACGGACAAGGTTCACAAGCATCGGAAGGGGAACTAGTGCTGCCAGGCCAGTCTACCCTCGATGATTATGGCAAGGCTAATCCGGACATTAACATCCGAATGATAACACGAATTCGTACCAGTTTTACACTCTTTAGTAAAATCACCCGAGTAGCTGGAGGAACTGAGACTTGAACTCGTCCATGTGCGCCGGATGGAGTAGGGAGACTGACACCTGCACCCCGTGACCGTCCTTCGAACGCATCAGCGCCACCTGCCCGTCGTGGTTCATCCTGATTGGCTCCGTCCGTCTCGGCTTCCCCCACCCGAAGTCGGCGACCTCGTACGCCCTGAACCCCGACGACCCCGACACGTTCATCAGCCGGTCCATAGGGACCGTAAGCACCATGCTCATGAAATCCCACCCGGCGAGCGGGTCCTCCATCATCTTGCGGACCTCATCCTGGATCGCCGACACCGCGGCCGCCAGGGCGCGCTCGCCCTGGAGCTCTCGCGCGGGCAGCCTCGCGATGCACGCGGTGAGGCACACGCCGAAGTAGCCCGGGCCGGCGGGAGGGTCGAGGCGGTCGCGGACGTCGGCGAAGAAGAACAGCAGCACGTCGTCGTCCGCGGCGAATGGCTTGCACCGGGCGAAGGACGTCCACGCGAGCGCTATGACGGCGGCGAAGGTGGATGGGGCGCGATGCAGGGGCGCACCGTGGGCTTCGCCGATATGGACGATGCGCTGCTTGAGGCGTTCGATGTCCCGCGCGTCCAAGGTGAACGTCCTGCGGGAGAACCGCCTGCGGTCTTCTTCTATCGACGTGAGCTTCGACGCCTGCGCGCGGGAAGGGAAACAAGTCAACAACCAATACTATAGCTGCAAATGGTTTTTTATGGAATAAATGCAGATGGTTATTTGTTTTGCTGTACTAATTTGATTCATATGTGCTCACAAGTCACAATCAACTTAGAGATCTTACAATCACAAAGCTCGTGGTGCGTCAATGGAACTAAGTGTCGAACAACGTACCACAGGCAAATTCGGCGAGAGCTTCCGCAGGGCGCTCCTAGCCAGCTCCTCGCCACCAGGTATCTTGATGAGGGAGCGGTCGAAGGACGGCGCCGGGGCCGGCGCCTCTCCTCGGCACGCCGCGGCCCACGCCTCCACGAACTTCCACAGCGACCGCCCGTCGGCGATGCCGTGGTGCACCGTCACCCCGAGCGCCACGCCGCCCTCGAAACGCGTGGCCTGCACAGCCAGCACCGACGTAGGCAGTTCGCTCATGTCGAGCTCCGGCACAAGCCGCTCGAGCACTTGTAAGTCGTGTTCCTCGTCGCCGGCGAGGTGGAGAATGTCGGCGTCGGACTCCGCGACGACGAACCTGACGCTGTCGGAGGCGGAGCAGCTGATGGCGACGTCGCCGGTGTCCGCGAGGTGGACGAGCTTGCCGGCGAGCGGGGCGAAGCTGGCCAGGGCCGCGCCGAGGGAGAACTGGAGGGACCGGAGAACGTTGTCGAAGGGCGGCAACTCGCCGCCCTCGAACAACAGGACGTGTTGCAGCACCGGGAAGTTGACCCACAGTGCTTCCATCGCGGTGAGCTTGATCGGCTCCGGCGGCAGCACGGCGGTTGCCGGCACAGCAACGTGGCTGACGTCGACAATTCTCACCGGACACATGGGGCGTGAGCAAGACGTGGCCAGGTAGACAAGTGCGTCTTGGCTTGGCTCTGCTGGTGTTGCGCCCCGGGCCGTACTGGTGGTGTGTGGAGGAGAATAATGCCGCAAGTGTGATATGCGCGGGGGCAGTTTTGTCGTCCCTTTCTTATGATTTTTATCCATGACTAATAATTTATATATATGTTTTTAATATGGTAATGGATCATGAAGATGTTGACCTAGAGGGCACAGGTACACCACGCCGGACGGTGTATGTATGGGTACATGTGCGACATTGGATTCTTGTGGGACATTGGATCCCGGCAAGCACTCGTCAGCGGCTGCGCCGGGTACGTGTGACATTGCATCCGGTCAAGCACTCGTTGTCTGAATACTTTGTGTGTCGTGTACGCCTATCCAGACCCAACATGCCTTGTCCAGTTGTCCTTCATCGCATAGGTTGAAATGTTTTCGCCGGCGTGCTACGCTGCCACATGGTGTTGTACTATTGTAATAGTGTTCCCTGTCTTCCCGTCTCTGAACTCCGTCGAATAAGAATATGGTCCGGTATTTTTACCAAATATTTTATGGTTTATAATTCGTATTTTTAGCTAAGCTGCGATTAACGTGGCTTATGAATAGTGCTTATGGCTTATTTGGCACTATTTATAAGTTTCGTCTTTTTTGAATTTTTTGCTTTTTGTTGAGTTTTTTTGCCGGTTCTTTTTTTCCTGTATTTGTTTGTATTATACGTAATGGGCTAACATATTTTTTATTTTAAAATTTTTTAAATTTAATTATGCTAAATAAGCCTCTGTCATTCTGATGTTTTTCACCACTCTGATGTTTTTACCATAAGCCACGAGCTTTTCAGCCGAACCGATCACCCCCAATATTTTATGGTTTATAATTTTTTCCGTAGGTTTTTTTATCATTATTTCAAAACAACTTATTAAAATAATCTTTTTAGAACGTTTTATCGGTGATCGAGTCATTCGTATAAGTGCTCGCGCATGCTATAATGGAACAGAATGCACCCTATCTTGATATGTGCACAGTGAAACCGTGCTAGAGGATTTGGCACACGGTGTTGACAGTATATAAAGCTTTAGGTCTCATTCTAAACAGTTTCGATTTCTATCCTCTAGTTTCTAAAAACCAAAATCTATTTAGAATATGTTAGCTTTTTGTTGAGTTTTTTTTGCCGGTTCTTTTTTTCCCGTATTTGTTTGTATTATACGTAATGGGCTAACATATTTTTTATTTTTAAATTTTTTTAAATTTAATTATGCTAAATAAGCCTCTCATCACCATAAAGATTTTTTTTTCACCATTCTGATGTTTTACCATAAGCCACGAGCTTTTCAGCCGAACCGATCACCCCCAATATTTTATGGTTTATAATTTTTTCCGTAGGTTTTTTTATCATTATTTCAAAACAACTTATTAAAATAATCTTTTTAGAACGTTTTATCGGTGATCGAGTCATTCGTATAAGTGCTCGCGCATGCTATAATGGAACAGAATGCACCCTATCTTGATATGTGCACAGTGAAACCGTGCTAGAGGATTTGGCACACGGTGTTGACAGTATATAAAGCTTTAGGCCTCATTCTAATCAGTTTCGATTTCTATCCTCTAGTTTCTAAAAACCAAAATCTATTTAGAATATGTCCTTCATCGCATAGGTTAAAATGTTTTGGCCGCCGTGCTACGCTGCCACATGGTGTTGTACTATTGTAATAGTGTTCCCTGTCTTCCCGTCTCTGAACTCCGTCGAATAAGAATATGGTCCGGTATTTTTACCTAATATTTTATGGTTTATAATTCGTATTTTTAGCTAATATTTTATGGTTTGTAATTTTTTCCGTAGATTTTTTTTCATTGTTTCAAAACAACTTATTAAAATAATTTTTTTAAAATATTTTATTGGTAATCGAGTCATTCGTATAAGTGCTCGTGCATGCTATAATGGAACAGAATGCACCCTATCTTGATATGTGCACAGTGAACCCGTGCTAGAGGATTTGGCACACGGTGTTGACAGTGTATAAAGCTTCAGGCCTCATTCTAAATAGTTTCGATTTCTATCCTCTAGTTTCTAAAAACCAAAATTTATTTAGAATATGTTAGCTTTTTAACACAACTTTTTTCTTTGTATTATCCGTAAAAATACAGTAGTATTTTTTATTTCTTAATTGAATATTTTGCTATAATTTTATCTTAGTCAAAAGTCAGAGAAAAAAACGAAATGAAGGGGGCCTTAATATGCCACGAGAAGTGGTCACCAGTGTTATGCCAACTAGGACCGCGGGAATCTGTAGCAGCAGCGCATGCCGGTAATCGGTTCATACCTCATGTTATGCTGCAGGAGCTGAAACACTTCGGTTGGCATCGCAGAAATCTTTACTCATTTGATCATTTCTTTTAAAAAAACTTTAGCTCTACTAGTATTTTAATACTGATCTTACGTATGATTTATTGGATTCGAAGAATCTCTCCGAAGACTAGACTATGTTCATGCTGAGAGAAGACACATGAATTTTTATATAGGTTCGAGTATTTTACTAGGAGAGAAGAATAATAACCACACTATTTGTGTGCCTATTACTCAAAGAAATTGATTACAATTAAGAGTAATACGAAATGCCTAGCACTATCTCCTAATTTGATGTGTTCCATCTCTCTCTGGTGTTAACTTTTATATAGTTGACGAAGCGACGATCGTTGTCCTACGCAAAAAGATGTATCAATGCTTCAGGAGATAACTGTCTGACGAAAGTTATTATCAGAGATGTGTGGTGGCCCGTTCGTCATGCGGCGGTTATTGTCAGAGAGAGATCATGCACATTTATTAGGATTAAGTGAACATTCTAATTGCCTTGTCAGACAGATTCACAATGTAGTAAGTTGCCGTAGACAAGCCAATTGAAGATGGAGGTGGTCGCAGGAGAACTCATGAGTTATATAGTCGTAGAAGGACTTACAACTAAGTGGTCATAAAAAGCCTTACGACTAAATGGTCGTAGAAGAATTTACGACTAAGGAGTGGTCGTAAAAAGACTTACAGCTAATGAGTGGTCATAGTCTCATAGAAATACTTACGACTACCCTTGAAATCTCTCCTTTATCGATAAGAGGTATACTTAAAGAATATAATGATGTAATAATTAGAGAATTATTATATCCTTATCAGGCCCCCTGAGTTTTTTTTTGCAAATCTAGCCTCCTCCCAAGTGTGAAATTACCTGAGCTTGGCATGTGGTAAATCCGCGCTCAGGGAGCACGAAAATAGAGTTTCTGTGGTACTTAAGGTGGTCTTTGAAATTCCACGCCAAGGGAGCGTGGAAAATAATTGTACCATGCTACGGTGAACTGTAGATATAGTACAAAAGCCGCACTACAGTACCATGTATTTGGATTTCCGTGCTACCGAGCACGGATTTTCCACGTGTCAGACTCAGGTAATTCCGCGCTTGAGAAGAGGCTAGATTTGCCAAAAAAAAAATACTTCGAGAGCTAAAGTAAAAAAAATGCCAGGCGGCCGAATGAGTAAAGATTTCGGCATCGCATTAGTTTGGTGGTTTCTGCAATTTTGTTGAGCGGTGGAGCCCAAGTTTGTACTCCGGTTGTACAGCCCGCTAGGCCCACACGCATACTTGCATGCTGAGCGTTGACACAAGGGCCGACGGCCTACACTGAAACGGTGAAACCATCGTGGGCATGGGTGTCCCCCAATTCACATGGGCCCACATCGCGGACACAATACCAGCCCAATAGAAACCTCAGAGACCAGGGTGTCTCCTCAGCTGCAGGCCCCCAGATCCAGCGTCACCGTCTGCATTAGGCCTATGGCCCGACCCACCACGGACAGTGCGTACTACAAATTAGGCCCAGATTAGATCAATTACAGCCCAAGTAGTTGGTCACTGCGGGCTGATTCGGCCCGCCGCTACTTGAAGCGTCGTCTTCCTTTTCCGGCCGGGAACCCGCGACCCGTAACGCTTTCCATGCAGGTGCGCCGGATTCGGAGAAACGACACCTGCACGGCTGCGCCTCACCGTCGCGCTCCCCGTCCGCGAACACCACCCGCCGTCGCGGTGGCTCATGGACACCGTTTCGGCCTCGATTTGGCGAGAGGCGTGTGCCAAGACGGGAACGACGGCCGGCGCGCTGGCACGGGAAGCGATCGGGGTGGTAGCCAGAGGTACGTGCGGTGGGCGATGACTCACGAGCCATCGTCCAGATGACTAGAATCGTTTTCGGCTTGTGCATTCCGTATCCGTATGTATTCACAGCCAAGGTTCACAAGCCACAACTACGGGCGTGCGAAGGAGAATTGATACTGCCCGATCTAACCTGACCTCGATTTGGCTGCTGCCTTTGCATATTTATTTTCAAAACCTTATGTGATTTCGTGCATTGCCAAGAAAAATACAGCAATCTGAACTTAGTACTTCAGGTTCACGAAAACAAGAAGCACGCACAGATATGGTGTTTACCAAGCGTTGTTCTTGGCGACGTTTATTGACTTTCTAACATAGTACATTTCAACTTTGCAAAACAAGGTTGTTAACTTGTAACGGTATGTTTGTTAATTCAGAACTAGTACATTTGCAAACGTTATTCTGCAGCAGTGTTAATTCAGAACCAATAAATTCCATTCAATATTTTTTCGAGGAACTGAACATTGTTACTATACAAAGAAAATGTTTGCATGCTGCAATATTAATGCTTACAAGTTTCAGGTTCGAAAATAACAACAGGCAGAAAGAAGATAAGCACAACGCATGAAGAGTTAGGAACATATTAGTAACTCGGTAGATGCTGCAACTGCAAGTAGCTAGAGGCAGCGACGTACGCGAGCGTCTATAGATCTACTAGTCACTCGGTACATGCTGCAAGCTAGTCGACCAATCCATAACACATCAGAAATCGGACATCATCATTTTCAGTTCGTTGTTTTCCTGGTGTATCTGCAGCGATCTGAGCTTTTTCCTCTCCTCCCCGGCGCCCAAGTGGCTGACATGCAAGCAAGCAGGTCAATCGGATCTACATCGACTACTTCAATCCCATGAACAACGTACTAACGCTCATAAGCAATGTACATGGGCGATAAGTACAGGTTACGTCTTACAGTTACAAATACAAGAAGACTCTCAACATACAAAATAGTACAGACTGCAATAACACACGGTTTTTATCGAAAGATGAGATCAGAGAAGTCTACGTAAACTTAAGCTTGTTTAGCCACACTTTTTATACAAACAAGCTGCTTGGAAGTAGACAGCAATATATACTTTTTCATCTCCGAAAATAACTTAGTGGGGGCTGCAGGCGCATCGCCTAAATCTAACCGGTTCGCTCTTTCGCCCAGATTGAGAAGATGCAAGCTAGCGCTAGTGGTGCTGTCCTCCATGCCCACCGCTCCCTTCTTTTGGATTGTCTGGTTCCCGTGGCTTCGTCCTTGCCTCCAACGCGTGAGGGGTCACCTCCTGCATGTAGAAATATTGCAACATTTGCATATGGTAGGCGAGCTAGTAATTAATTAACCGATCAAATCACCAAGAAATGCTTGCACAAATTAAGTGCACATCTACTTACACTAGGCGTCTTGTCCTCTTCCTCCCCTTCTTGAGACGAATAGCGAAAGACCATGCAGCAGGCGCAGACCCGGACTATGTATTGCAACAGCGAGCAGGGATGCGCGAACAGTGAAGAGGCCGCTATGGCTTCTTCAGAGATCTCCTCCTGCCTGCGCTGATCCGTCAGTTCTTCAGAGTTGTTCTCCTCTTCATCACCCTTTCTCTGGTCCACAGATTCTTCAGTATCCTCCTCTCCCTTGTACCGATCCGTTGATTCTTTGGAGTTGTCCTCCTTCCTGTGCTGATCCATTGCTCCTGTGGCCGCCTTGTGCTGGGAGCTTCTGGAGAGAGGGGTGTCTAGCCTGCCTAGTGCTACTGTTTCTCTTTGTTCAACGTTTGTGTGCCCTGAGGATGCCGTTGATGCGTTCAAGGATATTAACTCCTCTCTCTGTGCCCGATTCATTCGGAAATGAGCCATTTATTTATTGCTGTGGGACTGGAGCAGATGGGTCCAGAAAATGTTTCCAAGATTGCCCCTTAAGGATTGGACTACGAGGTAGCCTGTAGATTTGGGTGTGCTCTATACGTAGATTCGTTGGTGAAGTGAACAAAAAAGCGTATCTGTTGGATTAGGTATCTGCGACATCCTTTCCTTTGAAATCAGAGTTCCACCAGCTCTAAATCTTTTCCTTAAGGATTAGTGTCTGTTTGGGAGAACTCTACTAGCTCTAGATTCACAAAAAACAGTTCTATTCCATAAAATTTTACCCAAACACTCCAGCTTCGCGAAATCTGGATACACCAAAATCCTGGATCTGAGGGTTAGATCCATGGATTTCATAGAGCTCCTCAAGGGGTGCTCCACCATGGAGTTAGGTGGTAATTACCCACCAATGCCACTGGTTACACACCCTATCCCACCAAAAGTGGCCATTCCCACCAAAACCTCAATTTCGTGGATCTGAAGCTGCTGTACAAGCCAAACACTCTATGGTGGGATCCCAGATCCACGGTAGAGCTGCTGCTCCATAGTGGAACTGCTGCTCCAGATCCACGTTTTCAATAGTGAAGCTCTCCCAAATAGGCCCTTAAGTTGCCGAATGCTACTACAGTTGAATAACTGGCAGTCTCCATCTAGAGTTCTACACTTGGACTAGTGTATCAGCAAGACGCAAATAGATTACAGATCCATTGTAGTAGTATGTACAAGCTAGAAATAGGACTCAGCAGCGTTTGCTACTGACTATTTCGTCGCATCTTGGGTCCGTAGGTATTGACTTTGGCGGCTAGTTTTTGCTTAGAAAATCCAAAGCTAGTATAAATGTCTTAATTTCTATAAATCATTATTATTCATCGGTCACTTGATATTTTATTATATCACAATTTCGTAAGTCGTATGTCAGTCTAAATATTGTAGTGCCTTATGTTGTACCGTGTTTACTCTTTTTTTTATATATAATACACTTAGCAAAAAGCTATAAACTAATATAAATGCTTTAACTTTTATAAATCGCTAAAATTAAAAGGCATTAACTAAAACTAATATGCCTCTTATATGTTCTTATCAGCAGATGGGTAGGCTAGGCTTGCAAATGAGTCATGGTCGTCGTAAGAAGCCGTATGCCCGTGTCAGCAGGGAGGCCACCTGCTACTGCAACACGAAAGTTCACGGAATGTCGATGCGGAGAGAAGCTAGTTAATAACCTGCCCCGGCTCGGCCGCCCAAACCAGCTGCGAATTTATGGGTATATAAAATTTTCTATACTTATCTCTTTATCGGGTAAAATTTGTTGGGTATTCGGATATCAAATACCCATTGTCATCTCTAGCTACGAGGTATTGAAGAACGCATCCCCAGCTCTACCGCCCCTCATGTCATGGACGATATCGTTCTTGAGATTCTTTTAACATAAAGCACCGGTAAAACGCCTTGTCTCCTCAAGCTTTTTTCTCTCCTTTCGTAGAGTTGTGTGCGGAGATCCGAACTCCCTTGAAGATCTCGTGCGGTAAGGGCTTTTTCAACGTTGATACTGCAAATTAGTACCTACAGATTGTTATTTTATATAGATATCAGACTAAATATCATTCTTTCAATATATAATATATATCGTTAATAAATATTGTAATTTAATATTTATTTCTTTCCTCTTTAATGCACCGTCTCCAATAAATATCTTAACTAATGTCTTCGTGTTAGATTGTGTGTTCAAGCAATATCTTGTACAGAGATGGCAATGGGTACCCGAAACCCGATACCTGGTGGGTTTTTACTCTATTAGGGCATGTGTCTGAGTTAATTTCCTAACCCGTGGGTCTCTTAATGGGCAAAAAGCACAACCCATCGGGTCTGCCGGGTTCGGATACGTTCCTATAGTACCCAAACCCGTAAACCCATTGGTAATATAAACCCGATCCATAAGAGTAATAATCCCAGGCTCCCAGCCTCCCAGGCAAACCAACCCAGCCCATAGCCCATTAGCCCCAAGCCCCCAATGCGGCAATGCCCCATACGGCCATACGGTATAACCCTAGCTAGCACTCAGACTCACTCGGTCACTACTCACTCCTCCACATTGTGGATTTGTCGTTGCTTGTTTCATGCATAGTAGTATATAAATTGAACTTATTGTTGACTTGCTAAGCACTGCACTGTCTGCAATCTGCACGCTGTTGTCGGGCACGGGCGACCCGTGGGTACCCGTTACCCGAGTGGGCATGGGTCTGGGCAAAAATCTGCACCCGTCACGGGAATGGGTTTTTTAGCGGGTACGTCCGACTTTCATGGACACGAGTTTAGGATAGCAAAACCCAATGGATTTGTGCCCGTTGCCATCTCTAATCTTGTATGAGACACTGCTTCCTTCTCTTTCTTCATTAACTTTCTATCCACCTCAGCACTAATGCTATAGACATTGTTTATGTATGATTATTGGGAGTGCCCTAAGTTTTTGGTGCAGTTAAACTCCGAGTAGTAATTGTATTTCTAGGTCGACGATATACTCTTCTTAAACAGCCGTGCATAGTAGTACATCAATGATTTTGGGTAGATGGAATATCTATACTATATGACGTATAAATGAACATTTGAGGTGAATTTCAGACAGTCCATGTATAGCTCATCACTATCACCGCCGACACTGATCTCTTTTATTTGGAAAAACGTCGATGTCGATAGTAGTGAAACAATACTGGTATACTACTCGTCGCGGTATGAATTGATGATCTTTTCCCAGAGGGAACTGGCGAGTGATGACCTATGTATGTGTCAATGTGTGTGGTTTCAAAGTTGTTGCCCGACCAGTCATCATCTCCTCTTAATTATTGTTATTTGAACACGGGTTCTCTAATAATGTATGCACTTATCCTCTCGACCTGAGAGTTTGTCCAGCTTACTTGTGTTTTCTAGCTTGAGAATCCGGCGTACAAGATCGATCTAAAGCAAGCTAGCAACCTGCAATTAGTTCGTGAGAACGTTATCTGCGGAAGTATTGTTATTCCAAATTTCGAGAAGGCATGTGAGAGCTACGTATCAATTTTGGCTCCGTTCATTTCAGCTTGAGTTTTTGACTTTTAGTTTATTTTTCACTATTTCTAAAGTTTATCTTTTTATGACTTTTCAGCTTTTTTTGAGCTTTTTTCGCCGATATTTTTGTATTTGTTTGCGTTGTCCGTGATGGGCTCATATGTTTTTTCTATTTTTAAATTTTTCAAAGTTTAGTTACGCTAAATAAGTCACCATCAGGTACAGCATAATTTCAGCAACAAGCCAGTTTATTTCAGCCCAACCGAGCGGCACCTTTGTTGCGGCTTGAGCCACCCCAAGGGTATTACCAGTCTCAGTGGAGGTTTCATGTTCCAGTTTCCAACACACACATATTTTGGAAACAGTGCAAAAGAGTTTCATCCCCATGAAACTCTCTCTACTCCCATGAAACTTTTATCATCTCTCTCTTCATCAATACAGTGTCATGTCAGCGTATTTAATGTCCATGAAACTCCATGAAGCCCCCGCTGAGACTGGCCTTAGGTACCCTCCCCTTAGGATATAGAACTAAGAGAGCTAAGCCAATGGTGGAAGAGAGTGCTAGTGAGTAAAATAAGAGATTATATCCCCTTCATACCTCCTTTAGGGGTTACATACATGACGCATATAGGATGTAATTTTCTATCCCATCTCTCAATAATTACAATTTGTAAGGATACATGGTTCATTTCTTTATATATTGTAGGACCAAATGGCAACAGAGAAGGTGAATTGTGCTGACTAAAATTTTTCTCTAGGTATTCTTGATCATATTCTTCAAAAGATACTGAGCTACTTTGAATTGAATCCATAGCCAAAATCTCAAATCAAATCGATCAAAAAATCAACCTCAGAGAAAAACCAAAGCCTAGAAGTCTAACCTCCAACTAGGGGGTGGTCTGACCTCGCCTCGGGTGGTCTGACTGTCATGAATAGTTAAATCAAGCAACGCTACAACAATTTCAGCGCTGTTGTGAAACTTAAAATCTACATAACTTTTGAACGTAAAACTTTGTACACACTTTGATCAAACTCTCAGAAACCTATTTCGTCCATGGATCAGAAAAACCCACATCAGAGTTTAGATCTTTTGAGATCTAAGTAAGCTTGCACCTAAAGGAGCAAAAACCAAAATTGATGATCTAAACTTGCTTGTAGTTAGAGCATAGCCAAGATGTCTTTGGATATGTTTCCACATGTCACAGCAAACAAAAACACTGATTAAATCACTCAAACAACCTCAAATCAAGAAACCACTTGGAAAATAAAAAACGTGTAAAAATCAATTTTCTTGATGAACTTGCTACTAAAGTACCTAGATGGATGAAGAATGATTTCCAGATGTTATCTCCATTTCTTATACGTCTTTGACACAGCAAGATCAAGAAGGATGAGAGATGGGAAAAAATAAACCAAATCAAGAGCAAATTAATCAAGAAGAGATAGCTAAACAAGAGCACAAGAGATAAAGGTTGGATGGATAATCACAAGCCTCCATCATAACCCCTTAAATAGATGGGTTAGTCAGCCATATCTAAACCTTAATAGATATTATCCACTTAGCACAATGGAGAAACCCAATAACTCTACACATACGGTTTTTACCTCACGCATCACATTTATGCACACTTTTCAAAGCACATAAATTCGAATCCGCTAAGTCGTAAGTTTTAATCTATCTTGATAGTACTAGCTTCTCCATGAACTAAATCGCATTCTCAAGCACCGTGGTTTTCTTCCAAAGTCATTTCCAGTATTTTGGTCAAATTGCTACAATACTCCTTCTTAACTTAGTCATCTCCTTCCATTGCAAGCAATCGCTATGTTTACCATATGTAGATGCACCACTGACTTGCCACACGTTCGTAAGTCTCTTCCGTTTTAGTTCCATTGGACCATATCTCACTTGGACAGACCAAGCCATACGGTGCAATCTACCCATTCGAACTTGACTTCAACATGTCCCGTCTTTCTCATGCAGTGCTTGAACTCATTGTCTCACCCAACATCCTCGATCGTTCTGGGCCTCGACTCCTCCATGAGTGTAGCCCCGATTCTCGCTGTTGACTACGGTTGACTCCAAATGATCTTGCACATTCAAAGACAAAGAAATCGTTTCCAGACATAAATTTTTCATAATTTGATCCACATTAACTGAAAATATCTTATGCAACATAAAATCACTAATTTTAAATCACCAAAATCTATTCCGCGACTCAAAAACTAAAATGCAAAAAATCTTTACCGAAATTCTCAGATCAGCCGGTCACCGATCCACCCGATCGGTCGGTCCGACCCACCCGTTCGGTCGGACCGGACTGCTGTCCCGGTTGGACTGCTGCGCCAAGCCACTAAGAAACAAGCGAAGCCAACTCTCATGAACGGCGTTAATTATGCATGAAATCATCTCTGTAGCCATACTCTATCAAAAAACCTATCACATCACAGCATGCTTTCGGTTTACTCAAAGCTCATGCAAAGCACAACTCTCATCAATGCTTGCATGTACGCAGAGGACAAAAACCGATTTTTAGTCCGTTTCATGCATGCATAGCTACAGTAATCATGTATGGCTTAATTAGCAAATATAAGCATTTACTTAATTAGCAATTAACTCTATAAAGATCATTATAATGCTTTATCATAATAAACTCTAGAACCCTCTCACGTGATCCTTTATACATACTCCTATATTAATGGATCTATTCTAAAGTCCAACAGACAGTCCTCGAGGCTAAAAGGGTTAGGCCTCCCCATAACAAATTTCATTAAGAAGTTAAAAGAAAGTTACAAATCATGCTGTAAGAGCATAGAGCAGCAGCAGCAACGACATGGGAAGCAAGAATGCAATCTGCAAAGTTATCATACCCTTCAATTCGTTTTAGATTGCAAGAATGCAATCTGCAAGACGCTCGGCAATGTTTGACGCCTAGATGGTTTTGCCCATCGATCTTAGATGGATTGCGATTTGCGAGCTTGCAAGACCCTACACGAGTACGACCTCTTAAATCGATGTCCCCCAACTACTAAGCTCACTGATTGGACTTGATTGCCGTACAACTATACCACTAGTACAAGTTTAGGCTACATGCCCGTAGTGAGCGAATTTTGGACACATCTGGTCCTGTAGCACGTAAAAATTCTAAAAGTAGCCCTCAAAGCAAATAAATTCCAAATTTGACCCCCTGCCCGAGCGCGTGACTATCCGACGGCGACACCTGTCCGGTCGTGCGGTGTGGTACCGCGACGACACAGCATTGTAGGCTGGGTCGTGCGGTACCACACCGCACGACCACCCTGTACTCCGCTTCGACCGCGCGTTTGAGCTCCCGAGCGCACGTCTCCTCTGCCGACCGCGCGATCCCCCGTCCTGACCGCGAGATTCGTGGCCCCTCGGCTGTTGAGAAAGCTCAAACGCGCAGTCGAGAAAGTAAAAATAATATAAGTGATCGTAATGGTTTTAGGAAGCAGCATCAAGGGGTTGACAAAAGTATCCAACTAAAAATCAATCCCAACTTTTCTCGTTTTCACTAGACTTATGTTTATCAAATGCTGTTGGTGGGAATATACTTTCCAAAGATTAGCTAATTGGCTGTGATGTTTAATATTAAATGCCTGTACACAGGAGATCCATCACTTTGGAAAGCTCTGTCTAGTCAATCAGCAAAAAGCTCAAACATGCGGTCGGGAAAGCTCAAACGCGCGGTCGGAGCGGAGTACAGGGCGGTCGTGCGGTGTGGTACCGCACGACCCAGCTACTGATCTTGATCGTCGCGGTACCACACCGCACGACCGGACAGGTGTCGCCGCCGGGTAGTCGCGCGATCGGGTAGGGGCCAAATTTGGAATTTATTTGCTTTAAGGGTTACTTTTGGAATTTTTACGTGCTACAGGACCAGATATGTCCAAAATTCGTAGTGAGCTTCGTCCTCGTGGCAAGAGACGAGTTAATGCGGTCACATCGTCGTCTGCAAGACTGCAAGGTAAAGCTGGCAGTTGGGCGGGATTTATTTATGCCAGCCAGGCCGAGGTTTGGCGCGCGGGGATCGCCTGACGTCAGGGTGGTCGAGTCACTGACGCGTGGGCCCACGGCTCGTGGGGTCCACGTGTCAGTGATTCAACGTCCCTAACGTCGACGTCATAGGATCCGGTTCCAGGTTTGGCACGGTGTAAGCATAACACGGACTCGTTGTGTGGCGGACAGTGCAAACACAGCACAAATGATGGGTTCAGCGTTCTAGATCCATCTTGATCATTATCTACTCACGAGCAAGCTGTATTCACTGAGTTTGATTTTGAGTATATTTTGGTACAGTTTTCCAATAAAATGAAAATGATCTCAACTTTTGCTATGATTTTCATGATCGTTTGTTAGAATAGGTTCACAATACATTAGAGAAAATCTCTGCAAAATTTCATATCATTTGAATCTACGGATCAAAAATTCTCTCGATTTTGGTTTTTGAAATCAGGCTAAAAACACTATTTATTTATCTAATTTTACTGTAGCATGGTCAGATCGTCATTTCTACGTCGGTTAGACCGTTGGGAAGTGGTTGCTTCAAGGTTTTATGTTTTTGAGCCATTTGTCTTGAATTTTTGGTTAAAAACTGTATTTTCTATAACCCTCTAATTACGTGAGAATAGAATTTTAAATACTTAGAAAATACACTACGCGGAGATGCCGCTACCGCTGTTTGCCCGTACCCTTTAAGGCTAACTAAGCATTCTATGTCCGTGCATGCATGGATGACTCGCACGGGTACAACTTAATCTTAAAGTGTCATTGATTAATGAGGTGTTCCACCGTGATGCTGACTGTAAAGTGTACTAACATCAACTACTCCACTAGCATGCACGAAGCATCAGCAGCTAGCTGTTAGAAGAATGGCTTGCAAGTTGACCATGTGGGAAATCTGTGGATTGCACATTGATCAACACATGGATGTACATCAGCACAGCTTTATGTCTCTGCAAAGTTCAACGTATACGTAAGCTAAAATTACTACTATCTTGCTCCATTCGATCGGTTGTATCACTATTGTTCATACTTCAAACTTCAGAACACTAACACTACTAATGCCTGATGTAAACTGGTTTGTGTTGGTAAAGAAAAAAGGTGTAATTAAGCTCCATGTACTATGATGTGCCGCATCTTGCACTGAAACTGAGGTTTGCATGGAGCTAGTGACGTGCGTGGGAGATTATCGAGTCTTTTCTGGGCGTCGAAGGACAAGCCCTCTGCATGCAACCTACTAACATACTCCATGCATGCATGATATGATCCCCCTCAAGAGCCAGAGCTCAGGGCATGGCATGGCTGCCCACAGTGGCGGACCCAGAAAAAAAATCAAGGTAAGGCGAAGTCCAATGACGAACCTAGAAAAAAAAAACTAGGTAGGTTGAAGTCTTCTAGGTTCCCTCCATGCACGAATTCATACACAAGGCCCAGGTGCTTCTTGTCTTTGCAATAGCCAATCAACGAGACAAGGTTCCGGTGATGAACTCTCCCCAGGTGCTGAGCCTGCAAAATGCAGGGCAGAAATTTGTAGTTTTGGTCATTCTATTAGAGTGTAAAGTACTTGATTTCAATGGAGTATAAATATTACCTCAGATAAAAATTCTTTGTCGCCCTCCAAAGATTTCCTCAAACAAATCTTGACAGCAACCGGAGTTCCATCCTCCAGATAGCCAAGGAAGACAGTTCCAAATCCTCCATGCCCTATTTCTTCTCTGAAGTTAGCTGTCATAAGCTTTAGGTCCTTGTAGGTGAACTGCCTGTTCTCAAATATAGTCAACTTGTCTCGAGGGCTAGTAGGTTTCGAGTTGTGCATCATCCGTGAAGCTGGAAATAATCCCATTGTCACCATGGTAGCAGAGTTCAGTTTGTTGCAGATTAGCGATATTTTATTCTTGAAATGGTACCTTGTTTATTTCTCATTCGGTGAAGGAGCAGAACAGCTGCAATGAACATTAGAGTTGCTGCTGCTATCGCAACGATTGTCGCAATAACTATTACTGTTTTGTTGCTGCCCTTGTTCTGTTTACAAATAGAAGCACCATTTCCACATAGATTTAGATTGTTGTGGAACCTATCAGCAGTGCACAATAATATCTGAGTGGATGAAATTTGAAGAAATGTGGTCACTGGTCACCATACAACTTTGAGCAAATTAACAACTACGTAGAAGCAGTAAGTTAGCCATGTAATGCAAACCTTAATGATAGAAATCCATTTTTAGACTTTTGTAGTAGATCTGCAGGAACCAATCCGCTAAGGCTGTTGCTTGACAAATCACTATGAGAAACAGGAGGAAGTTAATAAAATGATTGTTATATATAGGTTGCAAGTGATGTCAAATGAATATGAATACTTACAGGAATGTGAGTGATGACATTTGTGCTAGAAAGTCAGGTATTGGGCCAGAAATATTGTTATTAGACAGGTCCCTGAAAGTGCGGTTAATGCTTATGAAGGTCATCTAAAGCTTAAATGAGATAAAAATTTATGTAATATAAACTAGAAGATGATTTTAGAGATGTGGAGTTAACTTGAACAGTTACGATATGAACATTCAAATATGACAAAAAATCCATTCAGTATTCCACAATGCATAGTTTTCCCACCAAGAAAGCCAATTAGCATCAGCACAGGGGGGTTGGTCCGGCCGGCGAGGGGAGCTCGGGCGGCCGCCCGGGCTCGCCCGAAGGGCAGGTCCGCCCCTGGCTGCCCATGCTCCTGCAAGCTAAAGAAACGACAAGCGAGGCAGCTAGCCATCCACTATCTCCTATCTCCCCCTGCTTAAACTAATCCAGTGCTTCTGCGTGTTGCTCAGTTGCTAGTATAAAATCGCTCGCGATTCCTGTGGCGAGTCCTCGGGGGACCAAGTGGGGGAGGTGTCCTCCTGGTCTCCTCTCTTCTATTCACGTTTGAGCAGATATACTTACATACATTCATGCATATGCGTGGACATCTACTGCATGCATGGCTGGTTACGGCATCGGCATGTCCAAATAGAGGTTTTGATCAGCCGGTAATAATCCGGTATACGCTGATTGTTT
The DNA here is from genome assembly GCA_036346575.1 of Dendrocalamus sinicus. Lineage (NCBI taxonomy): Eukaryota > Viridiplantae > Streptophyta > Magnoliopsida > Poales > Poaceae > Dendrocalamus > Dendrocalamus sinicus. Next base: position 3,415,412 of record CM070650.1, on the reverse strand, counting down.
CTTTGTTTCTGCTCTTGCTTTCAGTCATGTTCTGAACTATTATCTATGATTCTCAGGTTCTTTCATGCATCTGCGTGAAGGATAGATCAGGAAGTGATCAATGTCCACGCAGCGGTGGCGGCGCAGTCGGCTCTGCACTGCGGAGGCGCACGAGCGGCATTGGCGCCGGAGATCGAGGCCGTCGGTCACCAAGCTAGGATAGAAGAACAAACAATGGGTCATGTGGCTAGCAGCTTCTGTTTCTTTACCTTTTGCTACTCTTTCTGTCGATTGTTGTACTTTGTACCCTCCTTTTGTAGTTGTAGGCATTACACTTCGGTGTTGAGATCTGTGGAACTCCTTTTTACGTGCTGCATCTCTGTCCACCGTCCTTCACAAAGTTTTTCTTTTTGTTGTCAATTGGTGTCTTGTTTTCATGCTTCAGTAGTACTCTCTGGATGCGATTCCTCTGACTTCAAAGTCACGGTGCCTTTGTCACTGACAGGTGGGCCCCTCCGCTCGCAGGCCCACCTGTCAGTGACAAAGGCACCGTGACTTTGAAGTCAGAGGATCTCAATTCGTACTCTCTAGTCTCTACTATGTGGGCAGTCTTGTATGTCATTTCTGTATTCCTTTATTGAGTTTGCAGTCTGTAATTTGAAACGAGGGTATGCATGCTTCATGTTTTTACTAATGCAGAAACTTAAGTTATAGAGTCGAAAAATATAAAACAAGCTTAGAAAAAAAAGCTCCATGTACGCAGATTGGACAGGGTGCAAATTAAATATGAGGAAGTTGATGTTGGTGTATTGCACCTTCATGCACGGGAGAACATTAGGACATGGCTGACTGGCTGCAGAGAGATTGACAACCGAACCATAATACAGATCATCTTGCTACGACTAGTTAAGTCGTAAACACTTCTACGACCACTTAGTCGTAAGTATTGCTACGACCAGGTAAGTCGGTCATAGACTTTCCTACGAGTTGTGTATTTCCGATCGACTTGTTTAATGATGTCCTACCATATCGTAGGGTGTTTGACAAGGTAATTAGAACGTGTGCTTATTCTTGATAACCGTGCATGATTTTTCTCTGACAACAATCGCTACACGGCAAATGGCTACCATGTCTCTTTGACAATATCATCCGTCAGACAGTTATCAGCCGAAGCGTTAAGGCGTCTTCTGGCGCGAGATAACGGCCGCCGCTCCACCAACTATATAAGGGTTGACGTCAGGGAAGGATGGGATCGGATCCTCTGGGAGATCAGTAATAGTGCTAAACACTTTATCACTTGTAATCAGTTCTTCTGAGCAATAGCCACACATGTATAAAAATTCACGTGTTTTTCTTTTGCATTACCAAATCTTAGTGATAATAATTTCTTTCGAATCCGAATAAATCATATGTATGATCAGTATTAAAACACTGACAACGCTGATAATTCGACTGATGTCCCTCTTCAAATTATTGTATTTTAATGGACCAAAAAAGCACTCCGATGACTTGAGTCGTCGTCTATATATCTATATATATATCTGAAGATGATATTCAAAGCACCTCGTTCCTTTTGTAGGTCTAAAATTCTTATCATAATCCTTACATAGGAAAATTTCGCTAGCTCGAAGATAAAGGTAATAACGCAGTAGAGCACCAACCTGATGCGTTGGGTGTTGTCGTGTCATGTCATGTGATGGCTGTAACTAAGATTTTTATCGATGTGTGTCATCTTGGTGACGAGAATTCGGTAGGCAATAACGCAAGAGCATAGATGTTACAAACAAGCATACTGCATACGTTCGAGGAGAGAGAGTACTAAACAGAACAGGGAGCCCGGCCTAACTCTGGCCCAGCCCGGGCTCGCACATGTTAGTCCATCGTGCATTACGCTGGCCCAGGGTGCACACTATGCATGCGTGTCACACATGTGCATGCATGCGAAGATTCCTGGCTGGTCCGAGGCAATCATGTGATCGCTGTGGTCAAAATCGTCAACAGCTGGGGACAACGAGAATGTTGAGGAACCGTCGCTGGCGATTAGTCTGATCGATTTCTCTGCTTAGAAAAAGAACGAATCAATCACAGAATCACAGAATAATAGATTGAACACAGAGAGGTAGAGAGAACTCCTGGTCTTTCTTTATTGCTTTAGATTGCATCTGGTATATATAATGAGGGGGTCTAGGTCCCTATTTATAGTCTACGGTGGGGTGCCCAAATATGTCAGGACTCTTGTCCATGGGCCCAGTTTCCTAACACTCCCCCTTGGCCACTCACCCAACATGCTCATGCCTCGTCAAAACTTCATAAAAACCCAGTGGAAAAAATTTGGAGAAAGAGTACATGATACATGTGATGCTGCGATGCACGAATTACCTCATTAAAAACCTTGGTCGAGAAACTTCATGGAAAACTCGTCAAGAGAAAAAGAGTACAATTCACCCAAATTCATTAAGTCTGCAGGACTTTATTCTTTGGGTACTTAATCTTCATGATCAAGATTTATTAGCGGGCTTGTGAGAATTCTCCCCCTGAATTCTGCACTTCTCTAAGTCTCATCATTCCAATTCCACGCACGCACCTTTCAGAGCTAGATGCGGAGAGTGACTTAGTGAATAAATCTGCAAGATTTTCATATGACTTATTATGCAGTACTTTAATCTTGTCCATCTTTTGCAATTCATGTGCATAGAAGAACTTGAGGTTGATATGCTTTGTGAGATGACTCTTCACATAGCCCGTTTGCACTTGTGCAACGCAAGCGACACTATCTTCATAGATAATTGTGGGGGTTTGCACAATGTTCATCCCACATGACTGCTGGATGTGGTGAACCATTCGGCGGAGCCAAGCGCACTCTCATGCAGCTTCAAACAGTGCTATGATTTCTGAGTGGTTCGTCGAAGTAGCTACCAGGCTTTGCTTAGACGATTTCTATGAAATTGCAGTTCCACCACACAGGAATACATAGCCTGTTTGTGACTTTACGGTATGTGGGTCCGACAGGTACTCAGCATCTGCATAGCCAATCAAGTTCAGATCTTGATTCTTTCTGCAGAACAATCCGAGGTCCTTGCTACCTTGGAGGTATCGGAAAATATCCTTTATGCCCTGCCAATGCCTTTTGGTGGGCTCTGCACTGTACCTCGCTAACAGGTTCACGACAAATGCAATGTCCGGTCTAGTGCAGTTTGCTAAGTACATGAGTGCTCACACTGCACTCAAGTATGGGAATTCCGGTTACAGGACTTCCTCCCCCTCTTCCCTAGGTCGGAAAGGATCTTTTTCTTGCTGTAAAGACCTCCCGATCATCGGCACTTTCGAGGGAAATGCCTTCTCGAAGCCAAACCTTTCAAGCACCTTCTGGGTATAGGTTGACTGATGTACCAAGACTCCTTCAGGGACATGCTCAAGCTGCAGGCCTAAGCAAAATTTGATCTTGCCCAAATCTTTTATTTCAAATTCTGACTCCAAGTAGGAGCTTGCTTGTTTTATGTGTTCGGCTGTCTCGATGATATTCAGATCATCTACATATACAGAGATTATACAGAATCCATTCTGGGATCGCCGTATAAATACACAAGGACAGTCTTCATTGTTCGTGTAGCCTTTCTTGCAGAGAAAGTCGCTTAAGCGATTATACAACATTCTTCCAGATTGTTTCAGTCCATTCAGTGACTTTCTGAGTTTCACACTGTACAGATTTTTATTTGCTCTGTCTTGCTTCGGGAGAGGAATTCTTTCAGGGACTTTCATGTAAATCTCCGAATCCAAGTTACCGTAAAGGTATGCAATCACAACATCCATCAATTTCATTTCTAAGTTCAAGTTCACTGCCATTGAGATCAAGTATCTAAAGGTAATTCCACTCATGATTGGGGAATAGGTTTCTTTATAATCAACTCCAGGACGTTGAGTGAAACCTTGGGCTACCAGCCTCGCTTTGTATCTCACTACTTCATTTCTTTCATTTCTCTTTCGAACAAATACCCACTTGTGCCCAACGGGGTGTATGTGGGGAGGCGTGCAGCATACGGGCCCAAACACCTCTCTTTTGTTCAGAGATAGCAATTCAGTTGCTATTGCCTTCTTTCAATCTTCCCAATCTGATCTTTTCTTACATTCAGCGAGCAATGCAGGCTCGGGATCAAGATCGATGATGGTGGCAATTTTCTTTGCGAAGTAGATATCGATATTAGCTGTTGTCCTATTCAGGGACTCTCCCATGTGCACATAATTTATAGCTATTTCTTCGTGAGTTGCTTCTTCTGGAGCTTTACGTTGCACATCGCTTCTTTTAATTGCGGTGGCAAGTCCCTTTAGTTTTTTGGCTCCGATGTGTGCGCACACATCCATGCCGGTGGGGATATTCAGATCCGGTATGCCCTTTTCGGAAGGTGTCATACTTGTGCCAGGTCTCAACTGGCTCCCCTTCTCATTCTGGGGGACTTCAATGATCGGCTGTGATAAATCTCTCTTATCCTTTTTCGCCGGGCGTCCCCGGTTACTTTGGACTCGAGGAACCGGAGTTCTCGTCTTTTTATTCTGAGGCCTCTGGACGGGATTAGGGATATCTTCAATTTTCTTTGGTATTTCAACCCTCTCCGGTGCATTGCGTGCAGGCACATGCGACTTAATCACGCTCTTCAAATCACTAAAATGATCGGGCAGTTGATTTGCTAATGCTTGCAAGTCGATGATCTTCTGGACCTCTTTTTCAATTTCACTAGTGTGCGAGTCATGTGCATGAATTCCCGTGGCTTCCCACATAATTTTCCGATATTTTTCATGAACGGGTTGATTTCCTCCCCCTAATGACGGGAAATTATCCTCATCAAAAATGCAATCAGCGAAGTGGGCAGTATGCAAGTCTCCCGTCATGGGTTCCAAATACCTGATTATGGATGAAGTCTCATAACCAACGTATATCCCAGTCTTGCGGAGTGGGCCCAGTGCAGTACGCTGCGGAGGTGGTATCGGTACATAAATATTGCATCCAAACCTCCGAAGATGAGAAATTTTCGGTGGTGACCCTTGCGCTAATTGCATAGGTGAATAGATGTTGTAGGCCGAAGGTCTAAGGTTGATGAGATTCGCTGCATGAAGGACTGCGTGTCCCCAACATGTAGCTGGCAAATTACTTTTATGCAAGAGGGGTCGGGCAATAAATTTAATTCTTTTAATTAAAGCCTCTGCCAAACCATTCTAGATATGGACATGCGGTACCGAATGCTCAGCTGCAATTCCCATCGCCATGCAATAATCATCAAATGTCTTTGAAGTAAATTCTCTGGCATTGTCCATTCGGATGGACTTGATATGATGATCTGGAAACACATTTCTGATGCGAATGATCTACGAGATCAATTTTGCAAAGGTGTGGTCAACAAACCCACATATGGGCCAACTCCTCGAACTCCCGCTTCGAAATTCCAGTCATCTACATGTGTTTGAACGAAATAAAATAAGTTTACTGCAGGTAAACATGCATGAAAAATTTACTACAGGTAAATAAAGTGGTGCAATAGATTCCCATAATGTTTCAAAATTTTCTGTGCATTTTCTATAATTTTACTGCTAATTTCAGTGATTAAAAGCAATTTTCTGTAATTAGAATTAACCAAAAATAGTAAATAAATACAGAAAATACAGAGAATAGTAATGGCATAAATAAATAAATAAGCTTCAAATGCTAAAAAAAATGCAAAATTTGGATTCCCGAGGCCCTTTTATGCTAAAATATGAAATTTCAGCGAATTCCGTAATTCTAGGGGTTTTTACGCAAATTATTCAATCCAGAGAAAAATTCGCGCAATTTTCTGATTTACCGAGGGGTTTTCAGCAAAATTTTGGACCCATTCGTAAAATTAAGGACCTATTGGTAATTGTTAGAACTACCAAGCCCTTTTTTGCAAAAATCGGGGCCTACATTAAAGGTTTAAGGACCAATCGGTAATATCTACGATTTCTGGGGTTTCTTTCGCAAAATAGCCAAGCCCCCCACCGGCCGTGCCTCTTTCCTCACCCCGCGGCCCATCTTCTCCCTCCATCCCGTGGCCCATCTCCTCCCCCTTTCCCCTTCCTGGCCCATCCCGCCGACGGCCCATCCGCCTATTGCCCCCCACCCTCCTGGCCTTCTTACGGCCCAGCTGGCCCACCCGCGGAGATCAAATGGTGCGGGGTAGGGTTTCCCCTACCCCAGCCATCTAGTGCTGGCGGCGACTCAAGCCGTTCGGCCGGGCGGCTTCACCGAGGCGGCGGACCGGTGCGGCTCTCGGGTGAGCGATGGAGGCGGCGCGCGAGACGGCGGTGGCGCAAAGAGGCGGCAGTTGGGAAGGCGGGCGCCGTCGGCGGCGCGGCCGGTGCGACGGCATGCGGGCGGCGACACACTGCGGCGGTGGCGCGCAAAGCGAGGCACGATGTGGCGGATGCGGTCACCGGGCGGGCGTGGCGGCGCTGCCGAGGCGGCGCGAGGAAGCGGCGCGCGGTGCGACGCCGCCGGGCGGCGGCGGCGGTGGCGGCCGGCGCATGCGGCGCAAGCGTGGCCGATTCAGTGCGGGCGGTGTCCAAGGTGGCAGCATGCGTGCGATGCTGTGCAGTCGGCATCCTCTACGGGTGGCATAGGCCGGTGGTGCCGGCTACTGGCGGGTGGCCGGTGGTGGCTCGGGCTCTATGGCCGGCTGCAGGCCGGCTGCAGGCCGGCGGCCGGCGATGCGCATTCTGGCGCAGCGGCAGTGCCCCTCTCTCTCCCTTTTTTTTTACAGGTGCAATACCCGAACCGAGACGATGCAAAATATTCTCATGCAAAACCAAACAGAGAGTCATGCGAAATTTCTTTCCCTTTTTTTCATGCAATTACTGTGCAGAAAAAGAACAGGAAAACAATACACATAATTTCAATCTACGATGCAATCATCATCTACCCCGTTTCATAATCTACCGATCGACATTGTGCCGACGATTTCAGATCTGCTCGCGGTAGATTGGGGCGGATTTGCATCGCTCTCCAGTGCAATCAACATCTACCCTGTTTCACAATCTACCAATCGACATTGTGCCGGCGACTTCAAGTCTGTTCGCGGTAGATTAGGGTGGATTTGCACGGTAGAATTTCAATCTAGAACGCGAAAAGAAAATACAGATTCAAAAGCGATCTAGAAAATTCAATCTGTGCTTCGATGATTTCCTCGTTCACCGGAGCGAAGTCGTGCTGATAACGTATTGAGGAACCATCGCTGGCGACCAGTCCGATCGATTCCTCTGCATAGAACAAGAACGAATCAATCACAGAATCACAGAATTATAGATTGAACACAGAGAGGTAGAGAGAACTCCTGGTCTTTTTTTATTGCTTTAGATTGCATCTGGTGTACATAATAAAGAGGGTCTAGACCCTATTTATAGTCTACGATGGAGTGCCCAAATATGTCAGGACTCTTGGCCGTGGGCCCAATTTCCTAACAGAGAATACGATATTGTTCATGCGACCCCGAGATCTCGGGGAAATAAGAGGACCGTATTCTAATAGGCAAATTAACGACGCGATTTGCCGGTCCAGCTCTCAACAATATTAGTTTTTTTTTCATATTATAGCTTATTATCTATAGTTTTAATAAATAAATATGATGATCTTTTTATTGTTTTTTTAATCAGCTTTTTCGAGACAGCTTTTTTATCGATTTATCGACATTCGATTTATTTACGTAACTACTTATGCTAAAATAAAAAATTATTAGCAGTAGCTGAAAAGAATTTGACCATAATAGTGGTCTTCGTGGCCGCAGCAGGAATCATACCATGCAGCGGATGCAGAGCTCATTTTATAATCGAGCTTGCTTTTCACGGATTAAATACTTAAGAACGCGATCGCTCACATAGGCTAGAAAACCATGCGGCGAAATTGTTATCCTGCTGCATGCGGATCTGAAAGGTAAAGTAATATGAATATCGATGATCCCTGCACGCGCGTGGGTCTTGTCTGGTGAAGCTGACGAGTTTGGTGGCCGGCCACGTCGTGTATAAATCGGGCGCTCGGTGATCGCTGCGACCACGCATCGTCACCACTGAAAGCTGCAGTAAGCACTTCAGAGCTACAGGCAGTAGCAAATTAGCATTTAGCAGTACTGTTTTACTCCATTTATTAGCTCCAGAGACTCCACAGCTGCACAAACTAGCTAGCTAGCTCCCATGGCCAGCTTCGCTACTCAGCTCAAGGACAGGTTCCTCGGCCTCGTCGAGCGCGTCGCCGGCTGCGGCCGCGCCGGAGACAAGGACGTCAAAGAGCCAACCAAGTTGTCCACTGCTGTTCAGGTTTGCATTTTACACGAAACTGCCTCTTTCAGTTGCATCGTAAGTATGCAGGTAATCTACACGATTAGTGACTGACAATACTGCCGCCGGATTTACTTTGCAGCGCGTTGAGATTAGATCAAGGAGTGGAGATCCCAACGTGCCGGGAGGATCAAGGCCTGGGGTCAACGCCTCCGACATCTAAAGATCATTAATTACTAGCTACGCTTGCATGCTTCCCTTTGGCTCGCCATGGAGCTTGCATGGCCCTCTTGTTTATTCTTGTTTGTTTCGTTTGTAACTCCTACGAGTCGAGTGTGCGAGTGTTTTTTTTGGGTATGCAATGCGTACTAGGACGTGTGTTGCTGTAATAAACGTTGCGCCTAATAATTTGATTGAATTGAGATTTCCTCCTCAAGCACAAGTGTATATTTTCAGAATTTCTCTTTCGCATTTTCATTTTTTTTGTTGGCACGATTAAACAACATTTTCTGAGAGGAAGAAAAATAAAAGAAGCTGAAGCAAAATGGGGCCTGTGACTCGAATATAAACTAACAAAAAAGATGACGCGGCGGTGACCGTCTACGAGCTGCCGCCGCAGAGGGGTGCCGTCTCCTCGTGACTCTGGTCTGTGGTGATAATATGAATAAACTGCTAGTACAAATTCACATGAAACTCCAGTTACCAGCCATTTGTCTGTCCATTCTTCTCATTTGAAAGACCAAGTTCAATACTAGTAGTTGTTGCGTACAACTATAAGGCAGTATTTTTTTTTTGCATATACTGATATACTCAATTTATACCGATGATGAGATTTGCATGCTAGGCAATAGCACAAAGGATTCAAATTAAAATTGTAATATTTTGGGGGAGAAAAACTGCACATTAATGGTCGTACTTGAGCATTTTGATCGATAAAACTTAAGTTTAGCGGCCCTGTTTGGAATTGCATATTTATGTCGGAATTGAATTGTTTCATTTGAAGCACCTATAAAATTTCTAGGTTCCAAACAAGATTATAGTTTAATTCACAAATACAATTGTGATGCCAAAGTAGCCCAACCAAACCAAACAGAGTGAAACCAATATCTTTGTTTGTGTCCCTAAGATCAGAAAAAAAACAAACAAAAAACTTCTACGGCCCGGTCGATCCTGGTCCACATGGGGATTGCTCCATCACTGTATGATTGTGATCCCACGAATATCAAGTGAAACATGCAAGATGACAATAGAGAACGATGAATGATGTCTTAATAAATTTTTTTAAGTATTCATTGATTTTTAACTCCAATAGCTAGAGAGCTATAAAGATTAAGAGAAACAGCCAACAAAAAACTCAGCAGCAAGAAACAGGGAAATTGGAACTACCGACGTTGTACCTACGGTACTACCGATGTGTGGTAGTATCGGAGTTACTTCGGCAGTACTACCATTGTGCGGAAGTACAGGAGATATTTCATTGGTACTATTGCTCCCTCTAGAACAGAGAAGAACAACCTGAGTTCAAAAGCTAAATCGACGACCCGTAGATCCAAATGATATGGAAATTGGCAGGGATCTACTGTATGGTATTGTGAACATATTCCATCAAACGATCATGAAAAACACGACCAAAGTTGAGATATTTTTCCGTTTGAAAGAAAAGTGCATCACACCCAAGTCAAAACCAAATCCTATGAATACAACTTTCTCGTAGGAGGATAATGACTAAGCAATGTTTAGAAGTATTCCCATATATCACAGCAAGTTAGATCACCACGAAAAATAAGCCAAAAACCTTCAGATCAAGAGATGGACCAAAGAGAACGAAGTTAAGCAAAACCAGGATTTCTTGGGAACCTTGCTATCAAAGTGCCCAGATAGATGGAGATAAAATTTCAAGAATTGTCTCCATCTCTTACATGTCCTTAGCACAACAAGATCACAAGAAAGAAATAAGAGAGATCAAAACTAACCAAAAGTCAAGCACATCAATCAAAAACAAAGAGGGTCTCAAGAGTTGCACAAAGATTAATGCATTGTTTATTTGAGAAGATAGATTTTACAGTCACTCCATCTTGGAGGACAAAGAGCACCCAATGTACTCAATCTTTACCCCTAACCCTAGAGAAGAAAGTACAAGAGATGGGATGGATGGTTAACACATGTCTCCATACCAAACTCCTTTTATTAGTGGATAACTAGCCACCTATTCACCTCAGTGGATCTATCCACTATTATAATAGGGAAAACCTGTTAACCCTACACACAGAGTTTTACTCACACAAATTCACTTATGCACGTATTTCAAAGCGCATAAGTGTGCATCTGGTAAATCCTTAGCCTTGATCAAACCAATTCTACCTTGACTTAAAGCGCTCTCTAACGCATCGCTCATGTGCCACAGTTTTGATCTAAGATGGTTTTCGATATTTTGGTCAAACTAACAAAATATTCTTCCTTAACTCGGTCATCACCAATCACTGTAAGCAATCGCTAATCTTGCCATATGTATATGCACCACTAGCTCGTTATGCATTACCAAGTCTTTCCCGTTCCGGTTACACCGAATCACGGCTCACTTGGCATGTGCAAGTTATTTGCATCATCCCGCCGTTCGAACTCGCCTTCAACATTTCTTGACTTTCTCATGCCATGCTTGAGCGCACCGTCTCACTCCGCATCCTCGATCGTTATGGGTCTCACCTTCTCTATGAGTCTAGCCCCGATCATCGCCATTGACCATAGTTGACTCCAAGCGACACTGCACATCTAAAGACAAAAAAAAAATCATTTTCGGACACAAATTCTTTACAACTTGACCCACATTAGCCAAGACATGCATCATGCATCCTTAATCCAATGACCCAATTCATCCCAACCCAATGCATGACACTATTCCCAAAAACCTGTTTTTCTAGGAATATCGGTAGTACTACTCATAACACGTCGGTACAATCGCACCCCTAGCTGGTACTACTGCACGTGACTAGACCTCTCTACTAAAAATGTACCGTTGCTCCGTCGGTACTACTGCCTTGCAGTACTACCGCACAAACACATGTGGTACTACTGCTCTACGGTACAACTGCGCTTATACTTGCGGTATTTTTGATTTTTTTGGAACTTCTAGAATTAAGTTCAAATCAAATACAATCTTTGCAAAATTTATTTAACCACTCCACAAAAATTATAATGATTTATTATAATAATATATTGGACCTTCTCGCAAGGTCCTTCATCGAGGCATGTTCGGACGGTGGTGGGAGATCCCCATGGATGGACGCGATAAAAGTTACATCCAAAGTTCCAAACATGATGCCCCCTGTCAGACGATTGCATGTTTACGTTCCATTATAGTATTGTTACTACCATGAGTGGTGTCCTCAGCAGTAAGCATACCATGCAATCGATACATTGGCCAGTGGGTAATTAACAACTAGCAACACTCTTTTTTATAGTCCATCTCACTTTTCACGCATAAAAGAGAACGCAATTAATCAGAACCTCACCAACCATGCACAAGATTTGTGTGGTAAACGCGCGAGGCATTGTGATTCTGTCGATGACCGGAAGAGTGAAAAGTAGTTCTAAAGAAAAGTGAAAAGTAAAGTGATCTGAATATCCCTGCACCGCGGAATGGGGCTTCCCTGTCCCCCTCTCCCTATTTCCCTCCCTATTCTCTCAATCTAAACCACTCAAATCTCATCCAATGGCTAGTTTTTTTTATATATTTTCAACATTTTTCTATCCATCATAAATAATAAAAAAATACATGAAAAAAATAAAATTTATTTTTTATTATAATTTTTTTTACAGAAATTATAATTTTATTTTTTTCGTAAAAAAATTAGAATAAAAAATAAATTTTATTTTTTCTGTGTTTTTTATTATTTATGATGGATGGGCAAATAGTGAAAAAACTAGCCATTGGATGAAATGTGAGTGGTTTAGATTGAGGGAATAGGGAGGGGAATAGGGAGAGGGGGATAGGGAAGCCCCATTCTGCATCGCGCGCGTGTGGGCCTTGTCGAATTTTTTGTCCAACTGGCCCTCGGGACATTTTTTTTACAGATATGATATGAGGGACATGTTTTTGTACAATTGGCCCTCTCTCGATCGTGCAACCATCGGCGGCAAACACATAACAATTCTGCAAATAGGGAGCACAGGCTTTTGCCTCCCTCAGCGTGTGCATGTGGAACGGGGGCCCACCTGGGAGCTGTAGTGGTTGAAGTCGTGGTCAAAGTGTTGTGGTCGAAGAGCGTTGTGGTCAAAATCGTGGTCGAAACACTGTGGTCGAAGCGTCGTGGTCGAAACCATGGTCGAAATGCCTTAGTCGGAGCACTGTGGTCGAAGCGTCGTGGTTAAAGTCGGGATCGAAGTACCGTCGTCGAAGCACGTGCTAGGGAAGACAAAAGCTTGTGCTCCCCGGCCGCTGCTCCGTGCCCCTGGTCGCGGAATTGCCACGCATCGACCACTGGTGGTTCCGCGGTCAAGAGAGGGCCAAATATGCAAAAACATGTCTTCCCATGCTATATCTATAAAAAGAAGGGTCCTCGTGGACCAGACGGGCAAAAAAAAACTCAGCAGTGTCTGTTGAGGTTGACGTGTTTGGTGACCAACACCGTGTATAAAAATACGGCATGTAGATCACGAGTTTTTAGTGGATTTGACGTTGTTTGCGACGGTATTTACAAAACTAGCCGTACATATAACGTATTTACAGACATGGTGTTTTTGCCGTCCGGTGGGCGAGCGGCAGCGCGGGGGAGATGACGCGTGGCACCTGCCACCCCATGAGCAGACGGTAGGTGCCTGCCACCCGCCCACGGGACGACAGGTGATTAAGCTACTAATTAGCCGACATAAGTACTGCCTAAATTCATAATTTTATATCATATTTGTTTAAATTTTAACATATAGAAAATGAGGACAAAAAATTACGAATTTTTACACACAGACTCCTGACACAACATATTTCATTGTTACGAATTTTTTTATAATTTTATCCCCTTTGAATGTTGCTCAAAAATTCATACGATTTCGATATTTCTAGGAATTGTTATATATAGCAAACGATCTCAGAAAATTATAAAATTTTATGTGAAGCCTTCCAACATAGTCATCCTAATTGTTTATATTTTTTTAGAAATTTTATAATGTGCTCTGAATTTACCATATTAATTCATGATAATTTAATTGTAATTAGCGATATGCGATACTCAGGCATCTTTTGAAATACGTGACATCTGTCCTTCGTACATATGACGGCCCGTTGCTGCTATCTTTTCTTTTCCACTGTGCCCTTCACACAATTGTCACTCTACCCGCGTCGTCCCCCTCACGTGCTCCCTCGTCCGCACTGATATTGTTATGTCCGTGCCGTCCACCCTCGCACGCTCCCTGCATCGGTGCCAAGTCCACATGGGCTATTCACATCAAAACTACCTGCACCGGTGCCAAATCTATGGGAGCTATCCGCACCGAAGCTACCTGCATAGATGCAACAAGGGTGCGGTACATCTACATCTCATGTCCGGTCGACTACTGTGAAGTCGACCTACAGCCGAGGCGGCAAGAGCAAACCGAAGAAGGCCAATGATGAGATCCCCTACTTGTCGTTAGCCCAGAAATTCATGCTATGCGAGCCATTGGTTGACCTAAAAGAGCGTTTCCTAACCCTAGGACTGTCTTGCTAGAGATTACATGCATGGTACATGGAACAAGCCAACAAGCCAAAGGAACAACGACGCTCAGGTGTCACTGTCAAGTTCAGGCTAGATTATCTTCAGCAGAATATTCATAACTGTGTCTTCACGGTGACCATTGAGAACTTATTATTTCTCTTCACACTCGATGCCCTCAAAGCTTCACTCATTCGATGCTAGACACTGTAAGTGTGTACAATCACGGTCTACATTCATGTACTACTGATAAATATCATATATAACTCATTGATTTTGTGTGTCTATGTGTATATATATACATGGTGACTGAAGCCAGATTAACGAAATCACTGGTTGGTTTTCTCGACCCACGCTTGATCTCCATGGATATCATCGAGGAGGATGCATCGTTCGTCGAGAATTACATGACGAATGCATTGGAGGCTCACCGTGACAAGCAATTCATACTTATGCCCGACAATCAGGGGTAAGCACTGCACTAGTGGCTATACTTATTGATTGTACTTTATAAGTAACATGAACTTAGGTTTAATGAACATGACAAACTGTGTAAGTTTCACTGGATTCTAGTTATAATTATACCAAAATGGAACATGGTAATATATCTTAATTTACTAAAGAAGAACAAAACCAACTACACAGTTGTATAATAATTAATCAATAGGTAAACATATTTCCTCCATAGATGACTCTATTGTAGTCTTTTCTTCCTTCCCAATAACAAGACTAATTTTTTGAAATCCCGTGTGTTGTTCACCACGTACGTTGCAAAGGTAGGGAAATCCAATGAAGGGATCGACACTCTGCGACATGATCTAGATTTTTCGATATTCACTAGTACATATTAATCCTATATAACACTTCGTAGTAATGCCTCTCGAATTAACAAATTCTATTTGTACAGTGCCACTAGTAGCCGTCTGGCAACACATATGGATTCTTTGTTTGCCATAACATGCAACTTCTCATTGATTTCACAAAGAACAATATTGATGCTCAGGTTTGTCAACCTTACGATAATTATTTCATATTTATCAATTTATATATGTATGCACAATATTGATCTTCCTACCGACAGGTTGTGTCCATCGCTACAACTCTGTTGGAACAAGCTGACCTCAAATTGATTCGAAGAAAGTGTGCGTATTTCTTGATATCTAAAGTCATAAAAGAAGATGGGGAGTTCCACAATGTAGAATGAATTTCACTGAGATAAGAATGAGGTTAATTTTTCATGTGTGTATTTGTTCATGGATGGATAATTTATTTATTTCAGTTAATTGATTTGTGAAATGGATGTTCTTGTTTCTTAAATGAATGAATGTCAATTGGATACACACACACACACACACACTGTGTTGATCTTCTTGTTTCAGAGAATATGGCTAGCACTTTTTGAGGTTAGCTAATAAACAGAAATAGATTTATGAATAGAAAAATATCACAGATGTTTATTAACTTGCAACCATCTGTGATAGTCAACTATCATAAACATTTTTTGGTAGAAACCATCTATGATATATGATTTATTACAAACGATTTGTATTACAAACTGTTTGTGATAGTTACTAAAAATCGTCTGTGATAGTTGACTATCATAGATGATTTTTAGTAGAAACTGTCTATGAAAGTCTGCATCACAGACGGTTTGAAAGCCGTCTGTGATGACATCTTGTCATTACTGACCCATAAACTCAGACGGCTCATGAACCATGTGTGATGACGTTTTTGAACCATCTATAATGACCTTTTCTACAGTAGTTCTAGACATGCAACAGTGAGAACAAACTAGCCACCATTCTGTTTTTTAATGGTACAAGACAGACGCATACACATAACTCATACTCCACTCACACCATCACACGCATGCGTATCCTCTAACACACATTTGGGAATTTTGCGATGACACTAAGGCCTTACGGAGGAGCATGGGTATACGCTTTTTCACTGAACGCGCACGCGCGCACACACATATCCTATTCTAATTATGTAGGTTGGGCGTATGGATCAAACTTGAACAGACTGGGCAAACAACATCATACCTTAGCCAACCGAGCTACCCCTTGGTCCTCCCACCACTTTGTTTTTGGGAGTGAGCTAGACTTTTAGGGCCACTCAGTTCGGCTGAAATAAGCTGATTTATGACTGAGATTACACTGTAGTTAGCTTATTTTGCACTGTAACTGATGGTGGTTTATTTGGCGTAATTAAATTTAAAAACTAAAAAACATATTAGTCCATCACAGATAATACAAACAAACACAGAAAAAAGAAAAGACAAAAAACCTAAAAATTAAAAAACTAAAAAAGATAAAATAGGAAAAGTGGACCAGAAGTGAGAAGTCATAAGCTGAGGGCGAAACAGCGGTGGGCGGGCCCAAACTTCCTCGTGTCTACCCTAACCCTTCGCAAAAACACATTGCCATGCATCCTTCCGCACTTCTACCGTTCTACGTACGCTTTTCTTCCTCTGTTCCACCAAACAAATAAACGCACCAGATCAGATGCATCCATTACTGCAGTACAGGCCTGACGCAGCGTATCATCAGGTGTTGCAATCATAACGACAAGCACGCAAACTGTACGATCATCAAGATCGAAAGGACCATGAATCATATCACATTATCACCATGGGGACCTGGCCTAGTTGGCACAACGCATGCAGCATGCACGCGTGTCACATGTGGAATGACTAACGTTCCTGGCTGTTCCGGGGTCATCCCTACGGATGGGACCCGTTCCTAGTTCCACTCGATTAGGTTGAAATAAGTTGACGTTTGACAAAAATTACATTGAAGCTGATTAAAATTACACTGTAGTTGATAATGGATTATTTGACGTAACTAATTTTAAAAAAAATTTAAAAATAGAAAAAGCAGGTTAACTCATCATAAACAACACAAATAAATATGGGAAAAAAGAACCGACAAAAAAGCTAGAAAAAAGCTAAAAAACCAGAAAAAGACGAAATTTATAAATAGTGAAAAATAAGCCAGAAACTCAAACCGAAATGAGCGAGGCCTAAGAGGATATTTGTCCGTCTGATACCTTATATAGGAATGGGATGGCAACGCCAGCCCCATCTCTGCTTCCTGTAATATCTTAGATATACATTTATATACACATAATTTGGTATATCTATATATCTAAAACATATAAATTTTATCTTTAACCTAATATATTTTGATATAATCTATAGTATAAAGCTTATTTACTATTATTTTATTATCTCATGTATTAATAAATTTATGTATTTATATATAACTATATGATAAAATTACAAAATTATCTTGATACCATTCAAATTTAGTTTCTCATTGGCGTTGTTCCCGTCAATTCTCCGGTGGGGATGGGGACGAGAAAAAAGTTGCCCGGATAGCTAAATAAGTAAATAGGGAGCAGAGATAAGAGGGCGTTCCCTGGGATCAACGACAGGTTGAAGACAGAATACGAGATCGCTCGCTTGACCCAACGATTTGGGGGGAACAAGAAGATGGCCAGGCCCAGATTACTGCTATACAATGCAATTTGCTGTTTGATATTCACGCTCGATTCGCCGTCATATCATAGAATGGATAATAGTGATAACCAACAATTCTCCCCTCTCTCTATACATATATAGCTGATACAGTCTCTTTGGAGGAATAAAAGAATGCGATTGAAAACTCGACAGATGCTAGCCAACCGTATGATACACATGCGGGGTAACCGAGAAAGTCTGATGCTGTCGTGGATCTGAAACACAAAGCAATTTGAACTATTGTTCTGAGTATCCTCGGAGGGCGTGGGCTCGTTTGGTAAAGCAAAGCTGACACGTTTGGTGACCCGCGTCGTGTATAAATGAGGCGCTCGGCGATGGCGAGAGGACTCACCAAGTCGCCAGTCACTGAAAGCAGAAAGCAGCTAAGCAGAGTAAGCAGTTCAGGAGAAAAAACTGAACAAGCAGCAGTTGTGCAGTACTGTTTGAGGAGAGGTAGTAGGGTTAGCACAGCTTAACTGGCTCTAGCTCCCATGGCCACCTTCGCTGCTCAGCTCAAGGACATGTTCTTCGGCCTCGTCGAGCGCGTCACGGGCTACGGCAGCGCTGAAGACAAGGATGCTGCAGGTAAGCATGCATGCCGCTCTGAAAATCCCAGCTGAAAACAGTAGACTTGGAAACCCAAGAACTACAAGCGGTGCATTTAACTCCGCTAGTGGCTAGCTAGTAAGGCACTGAGGGAAACATGAAAGAAAACGTCAGATTGATGTAGAGGTATTGTTGATGCATGATGCAATGGAGCTGCTAATAATGTGTTGTATGTGTTTTCTTCTGTCTTTCTGCAGGCGCGCAAGAGCCAACCAAGTTGGCATCTGCAGAGATTTCCCGGACTGAAGAAGTTATTGTGCTGCACAATGAGATCAGATCTAGAAGTGGAGATCCTTTTGTGTCAGGAGGCTCAAATCCTCAGGTCAATGTTAATGGTGTCTAGAGAAATATAATTTCCGTGTGCGTTCCCTGGCCTTGATTGAGATGATGCTTGCTAGTGTGTTTAAGCACGGGTGTGTCCCAGTAATCTTTCTTCTATCCTGCGGTTGTGATTAGCTCCTATGAGTGTGCGAGTTTGCTACGTACTACCGATCTTGTTATCTTAACTTCCTGATCGAGTTTGTGTGTGCTGTTCTGTCATACTTGTAAGGCTCATAAAGCAGTAATCTGATGAACCTTTTCTCCTCAAGTGTGTTTTTTTTCAAGGTTTCTGTCTCTGTGATGTGTTCTATATATTTACACGGTGAAGCAATACGAAAGGATGGTTGAAGCAAAATGGGTCAGTGACTGAGGTGAGGCTGTGTCAGGGGCCGAAATAGAATGGATATGCTACGACTTACCACAATAGATCGCTACGATCGTCACTCATAAAGGCTATGACTGTCAATCACTACGGCTTGTGACTACCGATCATGATCAGGCAGTAAGCAACAATCATCGATCACAAGGCTATGGCTATCGATCACACATGGTTGATCAGGCACTGAAGCTTTCGACCACCCTATGGTCGTTCTGCCAATTGGTCCAATGGACATTAGTGTGCGAACGCTTGATGGACTGTGACCCTGAGAGACCGTCAGTGTAGGATGATGGGATCCTGAGGGACCGTTAGTATACGATAAAAGGGGAGGTGAAAGGCTGACGGACACCAATGTGTGAAAGGGAAGATTATTAAAATAGTCCTATATTGATTGTAGAAGATTATCCAAAAGGGCAGCTTTGGCGATGGAGCGCGCGGGTCGCGGATGGCGAGGTGCCAGCGGCCCGCGTTGGCAGAGTGGGCCGGCAGAGGGAGGGGAGGCCCAGCGAAGATGGACCAACGTCGATACGGAATTTTCTGAAATAGCGGTGGGGCGGGGAGCCGGATGACTCTTCAGTCTTGTGCAGCTTAGAGATCATGCTGATCCGATTCCAGTGTATATAGTTTATCGAGGAACATCAGAACAACTCCTTTTGTTACACGAGCTGAACATATCGAATCGAATTGAATCGAACGGACGAAATGAGCTATTCTCCCTTCCAGTCAGTTACACTTGCGATACTTTTTCCAAGATTACAATTGCAAATCGATCATCCAAATAAATCAAATCCAACAAAAGATTCCTCCGATTTCAAAGCTCCCCGTGGATCCAATTCTTTCTCAACGGGGAGCCCCTTATTACACCCCCCTCAACCAATTCTCTGATCGATCCAATTCCAACTCCATATATCGAAAGCCTCATTAGCTCTCTTTTTTTCCCGGTCTTAGACCCTCAAATTCAGCGTGTGCTTCAGGTCCCCGACGTGGAGCGTGTGGCTGCCCAGCGCCACCTTCCTGTTGCCCAGCTCGTCCACGACGCTCAGGTCCTTGCACACGTTCACCTTGAACGCCACCACGCCCGACTGCCCGGGCTCCAGGGACAGGTTCTCGAACCCCAGCAGGTGCTTCGCCGGCGCGTTGTGCACCGACGGCGGCGATGAGAACAGGAACACTGTGTGCCTGCCGGCCATCTTGCCCGCGTTCCGCACCCGGAGGTGCACGTCGAACGCCAGGTTCTCGCAGTGGTCGCCCACGGCCTCCACCGACAGGCAGTGCTCGGTGTAGCACGTGTGCCCTTCCGCGAGTGGCACGGCCACCTGCTTCGGTGCCGACAAGAGGTGGTGCGCGTAGTTGGTGTAGCTCAGGCCGTCCCCGAAGGCGTACACCGTGTCGCCGGTGTAGAACCGGTACGTCCGGCCGGGGTAATCGGTCGACGAGTCCGGCCGCATGCGCATGTCGGTGATCGGGACCTTGTCGGCAAATGACGCGGGGTACCACGTCACCGGCAACCTTCCACCTGTGTTCATCAAAACAATGTGCTCAGCCTATAGGCACTAGGAAACTTAACAAGTTCTTGAGAGAGAGAGAACAATGCAGAGATGCAAATGTGCAATGCACTCACTTGGATTGTGGTATCCGAAGAGGATGTCGGCGAGGGCAGCGCCACCGGCTTCGCCGGGGTAGCCGACCCAAAGAATGGCGGAAATCTTGTCACTGGATTTAGCGAACGAGATGTCGAACGGTCCACCGGACATGATGACGAGGATGACAGGGCCCATGGAGGCGTTGGCGACAGCGGATACGAGCTGCGGCTGCTGACCGGGCAGGAGGAGGCTCGTCCGGTCCAGGCTCTCGCGCTCGATGGATTGGTCGGCGCCGACGACCAGCACGGTCACGTCAGCACTGGCCGCGGCCTGCGTGGCGGCGCTGAGCTGGAGGCTGTTCCCGCTGCAACCGACGTTGGTGCAGCCCGGCTGGTACACGGTGGCCACGTTGGCGCCCAGACCCTGGAGAGGCGTCGTGTACTTGCATGGCGTGCCTGTGTGGCATTGTCAGTAGACAGCCGTTAGTCCACGACTTCTCAGCTTAACTGAATAGATTAGGTTCTTAATAGCAGTAAGAATTTGTTACCTTCGTAGTTGCCGATCATGGTGAAGCTGGCATTGGCATTGGGGCCAATGACGGCCATGGACTTGATGGACTTTGCGGAGAGTGGGAGCGCGCCGCTGTTCTTGAGGAGAACGATGCCCTGGCGCGCGGCCTCGCGGGCCAGCTCCTGGTTGGAAGACGTGCACACGTCCTTGGGGCCGAGGCCGCCGAAGGGGAGCTCCCGCGGGTCGCCGTCGAAGAAGCCCAGCCGCATGAGCACGATGAAGTTGTTGGTGATGGCCCGGTCGACGTCGGACTCCGACAGCTTGCCGGCCTGCACGGCCGCCACGGTGTGCTGCGCCAGGAAGTTGCCGCAGTTCAGGTCCAGCCCTGCCAAAATTCGGCCATGCCACGTCAGAAAACATGTGAATCTTTTTTTTAAGGAACATGTAAAAGATGAGTACTGCTATACAACATTCGACTGTTTTTGAGGACAAAAATAGTCAGATTGATCTGGGAAGATTTGCACAGAATTCAAGAGAGAGGAGGGAGAATTCATGGCCATTGAATCTCTAATCTATTGATCCTAAATTTGAAAGATAGAAAAAAACATCCGAATGATGTTGAAGCCCATTCTTTTGCTGAATATCTTGAGACTAAATAACAAGATCAGCTAAAACAGTACCTAATAATAGCGTGGGCACACCGACAGTACCGAGAATAATTTTGTCAGGTCAGGTTGTCAAGGCCCCTTAAGTTCAAAAGATGCTGCTAAGACCCCATCAGTTACACTGTACGCCCTGACAACTCGATGGCTACAGCCAATCTCGAGTCGTACTGATTGCCTAGCTCTTACGAGTCGCGCTAATAAATCAACATCCATCATCTGATGGTTTGAAGATAAAGGAAATCGAACAGTTTGAGCTCGTTGGGCGATCAAATCCTGCAACTGCACATTATCTGTACTCCATGGGGACTCCATAGTTAGATGTGCTTGTGACAAATGAACGAACCTGATTTTATTGTGATGGCGGCGGCGTCCTCGGGCGTCTTGGTGTAGTGCTGGTTATTGTGCAGAACGTCGACCGAGTCGCAGTCCGACACAATGTATCTGCAAGAACCACAGAGATATAGTTAGAACAGCAACTCTGAAACTAGTACTAATTTACATGTCCTATTTTGGCTAATGCATGCACAAATTAAGGCGGTCAAAACTGACAAACTTGACCCATGATTCCCTGGCACATTCAGAGCCTTTACAGGTTGGGGAGGTGAGCTAAAGTAAGCTTAAAGACATGGCAAAGCTGTTCTTCTTTCAAGCATGAGATGCATGTCTGCAATTCTGCAAATTTTAGGGAAGAGGAAGTAGGGGAGTGACCCATTAAGCTTCCAGTCCCCTCTGATGACTCCTGACAGGAGGTCCTTGTCTGCACAGGTGGGCTTCCCATTGACCTTGTTGTAGGAGCACATGACACTGGCCACATTCCCATCGATCACGCAGCTCTTGAACGGGGGCTGGAACGTGTCGTCCAGATCCTGCTGGGACACCTGAATTCACAACACAAAATGGGACACCGATAACAAATTAACAACACTGAAATACTGGTATATTATTGAATCTTTTTTCCTCTTTCTGTAAAGCCTTGTTTCTGGCGAGGGAAGACCCTTGTTTCATTTTGCTAGTGATCTTCGGAAAACTGTACACACGTTAGTACTTCATGACAGCAATGCTGGACTAATTAATAATAGTTGTGTTAGGACTGAATTGAAGCAAGCACGTATGAACGATATCTAATACGACACCCATGATTAGATGCAACATTGTTTCAGCTTATCTGCTTAGTATTCACAAATCACAAATATATATATGAAAACAACAAAAGGTCCCGTTCCTGTTTCTGTCCTAGCATGAATAGAATACCACAGTACTTTAACCTCGAAGGCATAGAAAAATGTAGCATCTGGGTCAACAGCGCCCAAACGCTGCCAACGAGGGGCAAAGGCAGGTTTGTTTATGTGTTTTGGTCGATCGAGATGGCCGAGATCTGCCATTTCGGGGAACTGCAACCACCAGAATTATTCTGAGGGGGATTAACAATTCGCAGCTTGTTTTTATCTATACGTGTTCAGACATCCATCAATCCTTAGTTAAATACTCCATGTTTAATTTAGGTTTGTCTTGTCTAATTTAAGTAGCAGTGGAGTGATCAGGGGCGAGCCAGAAATCCACATGTCACTGTCCGACCAAGAAGCATAGTTTTACCGCCACGGTGCTAAAGCAAGAGAAATTAACAGTCCGTACGGCGAACTTGACGTAAAGACTCGACTACTGCATTGTATTGTCGGCGTCATTCTGCAAGAGACGGATCCAGTCTACGGCACTACTTGGCATTGATTTGGGACTCTATAAAATTGTGATGGATCGATTAAATTAACGGAAGGGAAAGGTAGGTTGTTGGTGTTGCCACATGGGTCGCTCAACGACTTATCCTGGAGTGGACGCGCTTTCATCAGTACAGCAAGCACACTCATTTACTCGCACGTATCGGCTACGAGCATCGCAGGCAGGCAGGCAGAGTCTATTCAATTGTGCAAAACAACTGCGCAGCAACCGCACGTAATGGTCTAGCTACTTAGATGGTAGTTAAACAACTGAGCAAGTGACAGTGAAATGAACCAGCTTACCACGGCGTCGAAGGTGTAGCGCTCGACGCCCTTCCAGTTGTCGACGTCGTACGCCGTGTAGTGCTTGCAGCAGGCGGCGACCTTGAGGCCCTCGCCGCCGCCGCTGCCGGCGTCCTGAAGGCCGGTGACGTAGCCGACGGCGTACTTGCTGGACAGCAGCGGGTCCTCGCCGGGCGTCTCCTGCCCGCGGCCCCACCGCGGGTCGCGGAAGATGTTGATGTTCGGGCTCCAGAACGTCAGCCCCGCTAGCCCCACGTTGTGCATCGCCCGGGCCTCGTCCGACACCACCTTCAGACAACCACACCACAACCCATCAGGATTTCGTCAGATCACATCTCGTCATCATCAGAATTCAGAATGAATCGTTCGGATTTGTGCGATGCCAATGTGTGAAACATGTATGATGTGCAGTTGCGCACTACATCACAGTACTAGTACTAGCTACGCACTAGTCAAGCAGCAGGTATGGTGTAGGTGCAACCGAAGAAAAGATGCCAGAAAGGAGTCTGAAGTGGTCAGTACTTGCTGGATTCTTACGACTAGTGAGAACCCTAAATATGGTCGGTAGGCTGTTTAATTCCAGCGTTCTATGTCCCTAAGGGAATCTAGTGATTAGTCCATTTCAGATTACTTCTCTGATTTCTTGACTGCTTTCCCAAATGCAATCAAATTCAGACATGAAATGTACAGAGATCCTAGAAGCAGAAACGGCATTGCTTGCTGCAAGTTGGAATGCCGCTTTTCCAAACTCTAAAGGGGACACGAGCTAGGTGACGATGGACATGATGATTATCTGCACTTTGATAAAGTTGCATGGAGATTATATATATCATGGACCAGCTTTTCAGCACCCATTTCTGAATTAAATCCCATGAGACAATGACGCGTCTACGGATGGGAAGGTAGGCAGGGAGAAAAGGTTTGGCTCCTGACAGGCGATTTGCTAGCGTCCAATTAATGCAATCCACGATACAGTATCATTTTGGATGGAGAAAAGAAATGTCCATGTCTGCATGCACACACATGGAGAAAGACGTGTGTGTGCAGACTGCAGAGAGATAACTGGCCTAAACCGATACTTCAATGTGGTTCAACCTTACATTGCTGCTACTCCTATATGTAATGTCCTTTTATCCTTTGTTCAAATATCAAATGCATAAAAATACTGGAATGCTATAAATCCACCCAATTGATGGCTAGATCTCTCTCTAAGTGTATAATTAGTATAGTTATAGATAAATTCTTATATCTTTAAATTAACCACCAAATTTAAGCCTTTAAAATTAGAACAAACAAAATTAAAAACTAGATTTTCCCCCCTTTTTTTCTGTACTTGGACAGTGCAGAGCCTTGAATAGTTGCATTGCATCTCATCTAAACACTATAGTGGGTGTTGGAGCATTGTACCACAGTACTAATTATGTTCACACACACACACACACTCTCCTTACGTCTCTTTTTCTTAAAGGGCAGGAAGGATGCGTGACGTGTAAAATAAAATATAGCATAATTGCGACTTATGGGTAGCTATCGTCTGTTCGTGTACTGGACCGGTACCTTTTTTTTATCCTTTTGTTCTCCACATGTCGCCATTATTTTGCCATTTGAACCGAGTAAAAACTACTACATGTCCATCATATCACCATGGAAGAAACGCAAGGCATCCAGAGTTTCAATACTCATACGGTCATACCCATGCGGCCATGCTAGATTCTACGCAAAAGTACAAACTGTTACGGCGCTTCTTTTAACCGTATAGCTTAGCGGCAGCGTAAATGCATGCCCTGCGTCGCCAATCAGAAGACGCCGGCGAAAAGAGACGAAACGGAATAGTATAATCTAAAGCCCATTTCGCGTATCCAAGGACGCGCTTTTGCTGCTTTTCTTGCCTTGCCACATTGCATGAATGAAAAGATGGAAAGCAAGGCACGGCATCCTCTCGTGCTTGCGCCGAATCCCCAATCCACCAACCCGCACCGCGAAAGCTCGCCGCCAAATCGCCCCACCAAGCGGAGGAATCGCAATGCGGGTGGTGTGGAGGGCAAAGATTGCATCTTTTGCCGCAATGCAGATCGAAATGCTATGGATAGGGAGCGGGGGAGATTAACTGTTGCTGACCTGGCCGATGGCGCGGAAGAGGGAGACGTTGAAGGAGGCGGCCGTGAGAATGGGCTGCGGGAAGCTGGTGGCGCCGGGCACGAGCGGCGAGAACCGCGTGCCGGGGCCGACGTAGGAGACGCCGTGCAGCGCCTCGGACCACCACTCGTACGCCGGGATGCCGAGCCGCGGCAGCGCGGCCTGCTTGTTCACCAGGAACCCTGCCTTCTCCGCCAGTGTCAGCCGCCCCACCAGGTCGGCCGCCCTCGCCGCCGCGCTCGTGGACCGGTTGCAGAACCCGTACCCCGCCAGCGTCGCGTTGGAAGCGTCGCACGCGAACACCGGCGTCTGCGCCCGGGCCGCATTGCAGCACAGCGCCGCCGCCACCACCAGCACGGCCAAGAACGGAGGCGCCGCCATGGCCATGCCCGTCCCCTGCTCTCCTCTGCTTCTTGGTCACCTCCACCTCGTAGCTCTAGCACCAGCACTGGAGATATATACAGTGGCGCGCGCGGGGTAGGGTGGTGGTTGCGAGTGTGGGTGTGAGCTGGTAAGCGCGGCCACAACAGGGACGGCTGCGGCGAGAGACGGGAAAGCCTTTATTTTCTGCGTCCCTATGTTTGCACTGTGCTCGCACCTTTTTGGTATTCTACCGAGTCCGTTAGGCGATTCTTGGAGCCATTTTCAACTCTCACCTTCGCCTGCCTAACCTGCCCGTGTATAAGCCTATTAGGAGAGTTGGTGTGTTTTAGTTATCGGTGACATAAGGGTGGTTTTTTTCATATGCAGTATATGATCACATTTTATAGTATTTCATTCTAGTGTGAGTGCTTATGTGAATAAATTGAATGTCGATAATTTGCTTTGAAATAGCTGTCCCGATAAGTCACTTCGAAGCGGCGGCGAAGAAGCCGTTCCATTTATTTGTTTGAGGAAAATTATAAGTTAAAAAAACAGAGTCTAAGCCCTGATCAACTCGGTTTCGGCTTCTGGCTTATTTTTCACTATTCATAAGTTTCGTCTTTTTCTGAACTTTTGGCTTTTTGTTGAGCTTTTTTGCCGGTTCTTTGTTTTCCCGTATTTGTTTGTATTGTACGTAATGGGCTAACATATTTTTTAATTTTTAAATTTAATTATGCTAAATAAGCCTCACATACATTCTGATGCTTTTTTCACCAAATACAAGATGTTTTCAGCCATAAGTCACGAGCTTTTCAACCGAACTGATCACCACCTAAATGTATTGTTTTATGTGTGCCGAATTCAACATGATTCCTACGTTTCAAAAGAAATTAATAAGCTGGATTTGGAACGATCTTAAAAAGCATGCTCAGATGTATTTATTTTGGAGATACGTGGATTACTTCAACGTGATGTCAGAATTTCAACAGGGAGAGGATAGGTGGTGGTAGATGGAAGCATAGGGGAAAAAGTCGATTGCCTTGAGCGTGGATGTGATCTGATTACGGAGTAGTTACCCGAGTGAAAGCAAGGAATACCAGAATACAGATTGCATGTATGGGAAACCTGTTCGACGTGAGCTTTGGGCTAGTCTCGTGTGATGGGATCATGGGAGTGGGGGAGATTCTCCAACGAAAAGCGTGGGTGGTTGCCATGGAAAGGAAAAGGCGAGCGGTCGACAACAAGACGATTGTTTTATAAAAACGTACTGTGCGTATGAGATTACTGACACACTTGGTGGTTTGGCCACCACCTTATTGGGGATGGATCTCATCTGAGCTGCTCTAATCTCGGTCAGTTCTTTTTAGCTTTTAAAAGTTATTTTTCAACTTTTTTACGGTAATTAATTTTTAAATAGAGTATTTTTTAAGATATGATCTACTAGTTAATTGTAGTACATACTTTACTGATTTCATTTATATCGGTAAAAATCACACGTGAGTTTCTGTTACTCTGTAATCTCTTATATAAACAGTCTAAAAACCACAAGCCGCAGCCAAAAGCTACAAGTCGCGGCAAAAAAGAACAGGTCCAGATCTGATGAGTGTATCTGAGCATCACACATGGCTTGAGAGGCTCGAATTCGACGACGTTGGTTGCGGGCTTGCGGCTAGGCTAGGCTTCCATCCAATGTTGTGTCGCTTCATGCGTGATAGGCACTTCATCAGGACCATTGGTGGTTATGCATACTGTTTTCATCGATCACCCGTATATGTTCAACGAAAACGGGTACACGTCTTCATGTATTTATTCTGGAATCCGGATCCACAAGTTTTAGACCACATCTCTCACGCGAACCGACGCATCAGCATGCAACACTCCTTTCTCCTTGCCTCCCTTGCAAACAAGAAACCAGAATCCAGCTGATTATTGTTTTGATTTGGCTCAAAATGTGTGTTCACTTTTGAGAATAGCATGGAGACGCATTTTCCAAACTTCTGATGTGAAGGTCCTAATCAAATCAAGGCTACTCATTTGGGCTTTTTTGTGGTTGTTGTGGCTACTGACCAAATAGCATATGAGAGAATTAGATAGAGAGAGCCAACGACACGAGAGAGAGTACTTATGTATAAAATGAGTGGACTTGGAGCCTTATACCCCTCTTGGAGGGGATTATATACATGAATAGGATAGAATATAAAATTCTCATCCTATCCTTTAATAATTACAAAATGTTAGATACATTGATACATTCATTTATATTATTAGGCCTATACTATTGAGCCTGCTACAAAGCCCAGTCGTTTGGGGCTGGGCCACTCCACAACAGTACTCCTTCGACAGTAAGCGCGGAGATCCCAAGGGGTGAGCTGACATGACTAATTGGCCCAGCCTGGCCTAGCCCTTTGTCCCCCCGGTAGCAAGCACGCAGGCGCCGATCGACGAGCTGATGCAGTTAGTAGGTCCCAGCCCCCGAGGGTGTGGACATTACAAACCTCACGGAGCAGGATTGTTTCACCAATCTTGACGTGATCGTGGAATCTCCCGGCAGAGGCTGAGCTGACACGCTTAGGTCATGCCCCAACCTTGGGCGGTTCATAGACGCAGACGACGAAGCCCCACGCCAAAGGCCTGGGTGCCCCGTCGGGGGTGATGCCTCCGACACAGTCAGCGCGCGGATGCGGACGATAGTGGTCGGATGACCACGAGTTGGTCACGTGGTGGTCGAAGAAGGCTTGACGAGTACGTCGCTCATGACGTGCTCACTGAAGTTGCGACCACGAGGTGGTCGTAGGTGTCAACGAAGTGTTGGCGAAGTCGAAGATGGCGGCGAGACAAATATGTTATTGGACGAGGTCTCGACTATGAGGCGGTCGAATGAAGTCTATGACCATGAGTTGGTAGGACGAGGTCTCGATCGCGTGGCGGCTGGACAAAGCATCTTCGACCACGTGGTCAGACGAATTCACGACCATGGAGTGGTCGGACAAAGTCTCGACCATAATGCGGTAGGACAAAGTCTCAACTGTGAGGCGGTCGGACGAAGTCACAACCGTGATGTAGTCAAACAGAGTGTCTACGACTGCAAGGCAATCGGATGAGACGTCTATGACCACGAGGTGGTCGGATGAAGTCTCGATCGTAAGACGGTCAGACAAAGTAGTGCGGCGAACTCCCTGGTGAGACGCGGGAAACATGCGAGGCTTACTGGGGTTACAGTCTGTGCCAAGGACTCTCTGGTGGGATACACGAAGCACGTGATGCACGAAGCGCACGATGCAAGCACAGCCACGCATGCTGCCCCGCGCTACCATCTATACTTCGTAGAGTTGCCTAGGACGGGTGAGCTCCCGGTGCTTTATACTCCGCATAACACGCCAGGGTGCGAGGCCACCATGTGATTTTTTTATCCTCCGTAGAGTTATCCGGAATGGCTAAGTTCTCGGAGCTTTATACTCCATAGAGTACGCTGGGGCATGAGGCCACCGTGCAATTTTTCATACGTCGTAGAGTTGCCTGAGACAGCTAAGTTCCCAACGCTTTAAACTCCGCAGAGTACGCCGGGGCGTGAGGCCATCGTGCGATTTTTTATACTTTGTAGAGTTGCCTGGGACGGCTAAGTCCCTGGCACTTTATATTCTACAGAGTACACCAAGGTGCGAGGCCACCATGTGATTTTTTATACTCCGTAGAGTTGCTCGGGATGACTAAGTTCTCAATGCTTTATACTCTATAGAGTACACCAGGGCATGAGGCCATCGTGCAATTTTTTAAATACTCTCATGACCATACTATGGTCCAACAAAGGATCTACGATCATGAAGTGGGCAGGGCAAAGCCCACGACCCTATCATGTTCGTAGAAAGGCTTACGATCATACGGTGGTCATAGCAAGGCACCCAACCATAGCATGTTCGTACAAAGGGGCCTACGACCACAAGGTGATCATGGCAAGGCTCACGACCATATCATGGTTGAAGAAAGGGTCTACGATGATGAAGTAGTTGAGCGTGCGGAGCAAAGGCTAATGGAGACCGAAGGGTGTGAAGGCCGTGGAGGCATCACGAGGTCTGGCGGAGGCCATGCGAGGTCTAATGGTATCGAGGCTGGTGAAGGCGAAGGCACAGAGCCGAGGCTAACAGAGGCTGGAGGGCGCGAAGGCCGGTAGAGGCAATGCGAGGTCTAGCGGAGCCGAGGCTGGTGAAGTTGGAGGCACGGAGCCAAGACCGACGAAGGCTAGAGGGCACAAATGCCGGCATAGGCAACGTGAGGTCTAGCGGAGGCCAGTGGAGGCTATGCGAGGTTTGGCAGAGCCAAGGTTGGTGAAGGCGAAGGCGCGGAGTTGAGGCCGACGAAGGCCAACGGAGGCAACACGAGGTTCGACGAAGCCGAGACTGGTGAAGGCAGAGGCGCAAAGCCGAGGCTAGCGGAGGCCAGAGGGCGTGAAGGCCGTCGGAGGCAACATGAGGTCCGGCAGAGGCTAGCGGAGGCCACACGAGGCCTGGCAGAGTCGAGGCTAGTGAAGGTAGAGGCACGGTGCCGAGGCCAACGGAGGTCAGAGGGCGCGAAGGCCGGCGGAGGCAACGTGAGGTCCAGCGGAGGACACACGAGGTTTGGCGAAGGCCAGCGGATGCCACGTGAGTTCTGGTGGACCCAAGGTTGGTGAAGTCGGAGGCCCAGAGCTAAGACCAAGGGAGGCCGGAGGGTGCGAAGACCGACAAAGGCAACACGAGGTCCGACGGAGGCCAGTAGAGGCCATACGAGGTTTGGCAGAGCTGAGGCTGGTGAAGTCAGAGGCGCGAAGCTAAGGCCAGCGGAGGCAACATGAGGTCTGGCGGAGGTGCAATAGGTGTCGACGAAGTCAGCGGCGATGCAAAGACTTCGAAGCGCATGCACTCCATCCCACAGTTCGGACTGGTATCGACCAAGTCTCAACCACAAGGAGGTCATAACTATCTGTGAAGAGTTGGCCATGATGCGATCGTAGATGAAGCTTTAAGCGTCCACGACCACGAAATGATCAAACGAACGTATACGACCACGATATAGTCGGACAGAGTCACGGAGTCGAGGTCGATGGAGTCTGAGGTGTGGCACTGAGGTTAACGAGGTCGGAGGTGCGGAGCCGAGGGTGCGAAAACTAGCAGAGGCAACATGGAATCCCCGCCGAAGACGCGGGTAGCGAGGCTCGACGTTCGTCGGTGTTGTTCAGCCCAGAGGCCCGGTGCAGAGACTTACAGAGGCTCGGTGCAACACATGCATGCATATTGATCGACGAGCTATGGTTGACGACTGTACTCCTGCATGTGGAGATTTCAAGTGGAGGGCGTGTGGAGGTTGAAGCCTGTCTTTGATGTGCGCGGAGGCCGACTCACTGGTGTCGAGGTGATGGCACAAGGGCTCGACGCGAAGGTGGCCAATGATGATGTGCTACAGATACCGTTGAGGTGCGAGCAGGCGTAGCAGAACAACATGGATGAGAAGGTTGCTGAGTATGATGCCATTCCACTTCTGCAGCTTAGAGCTGGCTTACGCCCTGGTGACGTGCGCGGAGGCCTATTCCCTGGTGTCCGGCGACAAGAAATGCCGCTCCACCTCTGCAGGTGTCATGGGGGCAGCCATCGGAAGTAGCCCCAGATATGGCAACATCTGGGTGCTCGCGGCACGAACACTCCGGCGATAGCCTTCTCTAATGCCTTCCCTTGCGTAGCTTCTTGCGCGGTTCCCCACGGACGATGTTATCTGTTGTGGCTACTGACCAAACAGCATATGAGGGAGCTAGTTAGAGAGAGCCAGCAACAGTAGAGAGAGTGCTCATGTGTAAAATGAGTGTACTTGGCCCTCATACCCCTCTTGAGGGCTTATATATATGAATGGGGTAGAATAGAAAATTTTCATCACACCCCTTAATAATTACAAGAAATAGGGGTACATTGGTACATTCCTTTATACTATTAGGCCTATACTATTGGGCCTGTTGTAAGGCCTCGTCGTTTGGGGTTAGGCCACCCCACAACAGTGGCTTATGACTTACTTTGCACTATAGCTGATTTATTTTGTATTGTGACTGCTGGTAGCTTTTTTGGCGTACTTAAATTTTAAAAAAAAATTAAAAATAGAAAAAAAAACAGGTTACCTCATCACAAATAATACAAACAAATATGGAGAAAAAGAAAAGACAAGAAAGTAAAAATACCCAAAAAGCCAAAAAAAGATAAACTTAAGGAATAGTGAGTTAAAAGGCAAAAGTCAGATACTGAAATCAAAATAAGTGGAGCCAAATCTCCTTTTCTTTTTTTTTTTTAACATTCGCATGTTGGATATCTACTTTAGCTCCATGGCGATACATGTCGGAATCAAGTGGCAACTCCAGGCAACCTGTCCCACCAACCAAAAACTGCACATCAAAGGGATTTTCCCGGATAGAAATAAAACAACGACAGAATGCCATGTCAAACTACGAGCAAGTTGCCCTCCAATGCCAGCTTATTACTGCCCCAAAGGAGGGCAATGCTTTGCTTTCGCAAGCAACAATTGCCAACTCTTACCGGTCAATATACTAGTACTAGCAGCTGGTGGGATTTTACCTGCAGATCTGGAGATCTCTTGCGTCGGAGTGCGAAGGGCTTTCCATGACGGGAAGACGCAACGTAGCTTGGTGCCTACGAGACTTTCCATGCTGTAGAGCACATACAGAAGATGTCAGAATGTAGTCTTTGCAGAGACAGCAGAGTTCATGAGATGGTAGTGCTTGTCTGCAGTAGTCAGTGCGGTGACGATGGACGGGAAATGTCAAACGGAAAGCCAAAAATGCTCCTTTCCTTGTGTGGCAGTGTGGACCATCAAATCGTCGATGGAACGAAAAATATTAGGGTACTCTGAGCCTCGCACAGGAATGGGGAGAAAAATAGAATGGTGTTTATTACTACGTTGGAATTATAACGTGCTTTAGTAAGTTATTATATAATATATGCTACTTGCACTAATACGGTATGTGATATTCAATCCCCTTATTCTCCTGATATCCTCTTGCTCTTTTTTGTCTCCTTTGAGCAGGAGTTAAATAGCACCGAACATGTGTCAGTTGCTTATACAAACTAGCGCCTTGTTGGTTCCATCTATCTGCTCGACTGAGCCGTTGTTGTCAGTGGGAGAAGTTTGATCATAATCTTCGACGAGTTATTGTCAGTGAAAGAGAGTCTCAGGAGATAACCACATAGGTTATTGTTAGAGGCGTAGGGCCAAACGTGGAACGATTAAACGGAATAGAAGCATATGTGTTCTATTCTTTAACCGCACGAGGCATCGCCTAATGGGAGACTCGTATGTCGGGTTATATAGCTTTCGAGTAGGGGTTGGTTGGGTAGACGAACAATAATTCTCCGACTAAAGGGTACTCAGGACATATTACAATATAAGTCATTATAACACTGATATAAGAGTTTTATTACACTTAAAAGCGACTTTTAATGAATTATTTAATCCTCATCATCTCGATAATACCAACCTCGAGTTAGTACTTAGAGATGATCTGATGGCCTTTCCCCTTACCAGCTATAGAAGATGCTAACTCGCATTGTTGTGAAGCGGGTAGGAAGGTCCTTGTATACTTTTCTTAATAGTGACTTGTATAATTTTTAAAATACAATCAATGGTAGATAGATGATGTTATTTAACTATTTATTTGTTTTGAGATTAACGTTACTCTTATTAGAGAGAAAAACATAGAACCATTGCTCAATCAAGTATTAGGCATGCCCATAAGTACATACTCCTGATTCCTGAACCATTTTATCCTCGCAGCAGATATGCTACTAACTGCAGGATACATCGTTATGCTAGAAACAATTTATCTGCACTCTCGGTTTGATCACACATGTAAAAGTGTGAATCTAACTAGCAACGTAAGATAAGAATAAATAAACTGTGCTGCATCTGATGATCTGATCGTGGCATGAGCTCACACATAAATATGCGCCGCGACAAAAGCTCATACAGGCACGCAAACGCACATGCTACTAGGACGGGAGACGGTCAAAACACGCGAGTCGAGCCAGCACGACACCACAATTTTCTCGGAACCACCAGCAGCAGAGCAGCAGGCAGGCTAGCCCGTGCTGCGTGCAAGCCGGTGCCCCCACCCCACGGTGTTGTCCTGAAACCCAGAAACGCCCATGGGACCTCCTCGGTCCGTGACTCCCTCACGCAGGCACGCCATACGTACGTGCGCGTACGCAGCCAGGGGGAGAGCAGCCATACGTTGCCGCGGCCGGCCGGTCACGGGCGCGCGCGAACCCGGCCAGAGCAATCGCATGGACATATGACGGAGACCCCACTCGCGTGCAACTTCGTGCATGTAACTCCACACGCGCACGTACCTTTGAGTTGGTCTTCTTCTGAATTCTGATGGAGTGGTGGCATTGGCAGTTGATGCAGCTTACATAGCAGCATCAGTCGAGTGTAGGCAACAAAGGATGTGAATGATGTCTTAAAAAAAATTTCTTTAAATATTTATTTATTCTTTATTTCGATAGCTATAAAGGTATGTAGATTCGGATATGAACCCTGCTGAAAATCAGGGGAAACAAAAAACCGAGCCACTGTGCAAATCACGAAGTCTACGATTGCCGATCACTGACCAGGCACTATAGCTACGACCGTCCCGTGGACATTCTGCTATGCTTGATATACCGTGGTCGTTCTGTCGTCCTTGAACATTTGTTGGTCAGACCTGCTGATCGGACCGTTCAATATAAGGTCGATCGGACCGTCCAACAATGAAGTCGTAAACTTCGAATACTCTAGTACTCGTAGTCCGGACAAACTCGTAAACCACGAAGTCGTTAAACAAAAAATAATCTTTTATAAAATCCTCAAAAACCAAATTCAAACTCTGTAAATATTCTAATCTAAAAGTCAATTACTCATCACAGCTATGAGTGACATCCACACATGGTCTCACAAACTGTCTTGTCGATTGAGAGGCATATACTGCCTGGGATGCGTCCAACATCTTGCTTATCGAATTCGTTGCAGAGCGAACGAGCCACTCTGTCCAGTAAGATGTGCGCGAGGTGTTCTACAAGACAAGCCGTTGCAGATGAGACTCGAGACTCGGAATCGCTGATCAATGGCACATCCAGAGTCTCGATTTCGTATATTAGTTTCGTGGCAATGCCGGCATTTGGGATGGGATAGTTGGCGGTGGCAGTGGCAGCACTTGTTCGTTTGGATGTCGTTTTAGCGTTGAGATCAACCAAACCAACAGAGCTACTAGTAATCTATCAACTGTCGTCTTGCTGCGGTCGATAACATGTTTCTCAAGACATACATGACTTTCCATGTTCTTTTCAGTGTTTAGCTTCTGCTTTTGATTTTTCTACAGTAACTAACTTTTAAACGGAATATATAGGGTTTACTAGTTAATTGTAATACATACTATACCGATTTCATTTATATCGACAAAAACCGCACATGAGTTTCTGTTACTCTGTAATCTCTTACACGAACAACCCAAAAACCATAAGCCACAGATAAAAGCCATAAGTCTCAGCCAAAATGAACAGGCCTAGTTGCTAGCTTTGATGGATTGCATTGGGCGCGTTTGGTTCGTTGGTGAGTGGAGCGTAGCTCGCATCTGGGAACCAAGTTCTCGTAGGACAGGTTTTAGAGATGCAAGCTATTGCTGTTTGGTTGCCTGTACGTATAGAGCCTGGCTGAGAAGAGACAGCGTTTGGTTGCCTACATGAAGCCGTATCGCATGAAATAAAAATAAAAAAAACAAGTGATCTTATAATATTTAACTTGTGTAAGTGCACTCTAATAGTTTCAATTTTACTTTTAATATCTTGATCTATTTTAAAATACACTAATATCACTTAATTCACGTTAATCACATGTTAATAGTATCGATTATGAACCTGTCTTTGCACCATGCGAGCTCGCTCGCTTAAACGCAAATGAAATCCAGATCTCGAGAGCCGTGCTCGAGCCGCCTTTGTATCTGGAGAGCCAGGTTCAGACCTCGATGCGGGCAACCAAACAACTGAAACTTGCATCTGGGGAGCCTGGCTGGGCAAGAACCGGGCAACCAAACGCCCCAATTGTGCATTACATGATCATCTCATACACCTCTTGTTGCCTCCTGGCCTCCTGGGTCAAAGAGGAAAGTTGTTAATTTGATCCTCACACTAACTATAACACCGTAAGACGAATTATATTTTATATTATTTTCACTTTTTTTAAAAATTCCGAATCTAAAGAAGAATTTAGTGGTTTTGTCATACATTTTCTGTTCTTAGTGCCATTCCAACCATATGTAAAGTCTCAATTCTTTTCGTTTCTGAGATGCTCTTTCATCATTGAATCGATAGGGGTATGAAGTAGGCACAAGATCTAGATATTATTGCATGGTGGGGCTCCCTTGCTTACAATAAACTCAATGCTAGTATGATCCACTCACGATCCTGTAACAACTTTATCGGTGTCCTGACTTCTAACCTTCAGTTCAGCATGGCCTGCATCCATCAGTGCACAACTGTCTGGAAAACATCACGCACGCCATTCTTAATAGGTGATCGAGATGAACGTCCAGAGATATAAATAGCACTATGCATCTGCTTCTAAACCAGAGCAGGTATTTGATCCAGCATTGGCTCCAGTTGACAATGTATTGGTTGTCAAGCATTGGGAATGCTAGCAGGTATCTGACAAATGCTAGCTGCTGCAGAAATAGGACCATCTGTCGATAATTTCAGGCCTAACTTGACAATATATTGGTTGTCAAGCATTGGGAATTCCACTGGACGAGATCCAGAGAGACAGGGCACTAAAAAGTCCATGTAACACACGTTGTTTGGTAATTCCTGGATGGCACTTCCAAAAATACAGGCAAAACAATCCATAAATATCCACTCGTATGCATGCCTAAACAAGATTGTCATCGGCATTGTCGCATGATATGAGGTGGCAGATTCTTGAAGAAAGCTACGTGGCATTCTTAGGCTGCATTATTTGCACCGCCACACTCCCCGTTGTACCATCCATTGTCATGGCATGCTGGCCGATCCAATCCTGGAATGTGTTCCAGGATGTTTTTTTGGAAGCAGGGGGGGGGGGGGGGCTGAGCCTACTGAAAAAAAATTTATTAAAAATTAATAAAGTATAGAAAAACACAAAGAAGAAAAACAACTGATCTCTTTAAAGAGGAAACTAAGTGCTATCCAACCAGATTTGCAAAGCTTCCAAACTAGTTGAAGATAATCACTTTCAACCAACTCAGGTCTAAGATTAAATCTCTCTTTCATCAGCCAACAACCCAAAGTGATTAACTCCTTAAAGAAAGGCTTTGAGCTGTCTGCTTGATTTCTAACAAGGTTCCACATGTCCTCGATAGGGAGAGGAGAGTCCCAAGACACATTTAACATATCCCAACATTGGGTGCTGAAGGTGTAATCTGTTATGAATAGCGCTTGTATTCATATGAGGCCAATGGGCCGGTATATATACACAGAGTACAGGTGGGAAATATGCAAAGAACCCCTTATAACAATGGGGAATAACAAACTGTACATATATCTCTAACACCCCCCCTCAAACTCATGGTGGATCAACAACACTGAGTTTGGAGAGGTAGAAGCTATGCTGTGCTCGAGTCTGGGCCTTTGTGAAGAAATCCGCTATCCAAGCTCAAGGCACATATCAAGAGTAATCACCGATCATGCACACAAGACCTCATGAAAGAAGCATCCACACCAATATGCTTGGTGAGCTCATGCTTCACGGGATCACGAGCAATCCGATAGCACTTTGTCTTGTCGACAAGAGAGGGTCGGTGTAGTGACAGAAACACCAAAATCCTCAAGTAACCACCGTAGCCAAGTAATCTCTGCTGTCAAGAGAGCCATAGCTCGCAACTCACCTCTGCACTCGAACGGGACACTGCGATCTGTTTCTTCGTCTTCCGTGCAATAAGAGAACCACCAAGAAAAACACGATGCGAGAGATAGACCGGCGGTCGAGAGGATCGCCCGCCCAAGTAGCATCCGAATAGGCTCGGAGCTGAACGAATCGAACGTGGAAAGAAGAGACGGCGAGAGATAGTCCCGCGAAGGTATCGCAGAACTCGTAGAAGGTGGCTGTAGTGAACCTGAGTGGGAGCTGAAACAAACTGACTCAGAATATGAACTGGATAAGTGATATCCGGACGAGTAACAGCAAGATAGACAAGACTCCCAACAAGATGACGATAGCGAGTCGGATCAGAAAGAGGCTCGCCATCAGAGAGTCGGAGGTGAATATTGAGCTCCATGGGAGTCTCAACAGTACACTGATCAGTGAGAGAGGCGCGATCAAGAAGGTCCTGAATATATTTCTCTTGGGACATAAAGAAACCATCTGGAGTGGAAGTAACCTCAATCCCAAGGAAGTAACTAAGAGGACCAAGATCCGACATAAGGAACTGCTCACTAAGACGAGCCTTGACAAAGGCAATATACTCAGAATCATCTCCCGTAATGATCATATCATCAACATACAGGAGAAGAAGAGTCCGACCACGAGACGAAGTGTGGACAAAGAGCGCAGGATCATGATCACTAGCTGAAAAACCAGCAGCAGTGACCACAGAGGAGAAGCGCTCAAACCAAGCACGAGGGGCTTGTTTAAGGCCATAGAGAGCGGCGAAGGCGACAAACCATGCCCTCAGAAACAGA
Source organism: Dendrocalamus sinicus (assembly GCA_036346575.1). Taxonomy (NCBI): domain Eukaryota; kingdom Viridiplantae; phylum Streptophyta; class Magnoliopsida; order Poales; family Poaceae; genus Dendrocalamus; species Dendrocalamus sinicus. Next base: position 3,376,661 of record CM070650.1, on the reverse strand, counting down.
ATACCCAGGTGGCGGATGCATGTAGACCTCCTCACGCAACTCGCCATTAAGAAAGGCATTCTTGACATCAAGTCGAGAAAGCAGACCGATGGCGGCGCGACGCCACCGAAAGGAGAGTGCGAACGGTGGTCATGTGGGCCACAGGAGCAAAAGTCTCGTCGTAGTCAACACCATGCTCTGCTGGAAGCCACGAGCAACAAGACGCGCCTTATAGCGCTCAAGAGAGCCATCGAGCGAGTCTTAATCTTATAGACCCACTTACATGTGATTGGATGAGAATGAGATGGCAAAGGAACAAGATCCCAAGTACCAGTGCGCTCGAGGCAGCAATCTCCTCGGCCATGGCAAGCTGCCACTCGGGGTGAGTAACAAAGATCCGGTGAGGAGACAGGCTCACGAGTAGCTGCGCCAAAGAAAGGAAAAACGGGCAGAGGCCGAATCGACTGGCGATCGCGGAGAGCGTAGCGAGGAGAAGATGACCCATCAGGGGACGGTGGAGCATCAGAAGAAGATGGAACATCAGAAGAAGAATGCTCATCTGGAAGGTCCTCAATACGAGGTCGACGAGTGTAGACGATTAGGGAGAAGGAACTGTAGTGGGAGGAACTGCGAGTCGTAGGAGACGACACAGGCGGCGACAACGGTGAAGAGGCCACAGGAGGAATATGTGGAGACTCAGTGGAACAGGTGGACGAGGGCAAAATAGATATAGGTGTATCTGGAAAGGTCAAGAAAGACAGAGGCTCCACAGAGGAAGCCGAGGAGAGGCGGGGCGTGGGTAGAATGGACGAGACTCGTCGAAAGTCACATCCCGAGAAACCCGCATCTGTCGACCAACAGATCCCAAAGACCGATAGCCCTTGTGCTCGGCACTATATCCCGAAAAACACACTCAACAGATCGAGATCGGTTTGGTGCGTTCTCGAGGCAAGGAGAACGTAGCAAACACAAACCAAGCAGACGAAGGCGAGTAGTCGGAAGAAGACCACAGAGATGCTCAACAGGATCGCACCCTTAAGAGCGAAAGAGGGTCAGTATGTTGACGAGATAGGTGGCGATGGAAACGACCTCGGCCCAAAAGTGAGGTGGAATAGAGGCGCGATCATCGAGCACGAGCCGTCTCAAGGAGGTGACGATGCTTGCGCTCACGACACCATTCTCGAGCATGAGCACCGGGACAAGAGAATCGAGCGAGAGTGCCTCGCCAAAGAAGGAAGTCGCAGTGACGAGAGAGGTACTCGCCAGCGAGATCACTCTAAAGACACGAATAGGAGTGGAGAAGCGTGTGTGTATCATAGTGGCAAATTGTTTATAGATAGGTAAGACCTCACTACGAGAAGACATGAAATATATCCAAGTGTGGCGAGAGAAATCATCTATAAAAATAATATAATAACGATGACCCCTTTCAAACGAAGGAGCCGGACCCCAAACATCCGAATGAACAAGATCAAAGGACGCCGAGACACGTCTCACTATGAGGATAAGGAAGTGAATCATTTACCTAACTTACACCGACAATCTAAAGACACGTCTCCGAGATGACCCGAAAGACCACGACGAACTAAAGACGGCAGGCGGATCCACACATATGGCCAAGACGGTGATGCCACTGCTGGAAAGCCGCCAGACGAAGTGGCGTAGCGAGAGACGGCGCCGATGGTGGCGGCGGAAGGAAGGTGAAGCGATCAAGCTCCCGAGACGCTGTGAGTCACGCGCGCGAGGCCGAACCAACCGAGCTCCGTGTGGCGATCCCCAACACAACAAGAGTCGAGTCGAGAATAACTCGATAACCAAGGTCGATGTCGCCCAGCAGAAAGAAGCTGCAAGGTAAGGCGAGGAACATGAGCAACAGAAGGAACATGAAAAGAGGAGTTGCTAAGAGATCCTCGACCAGAGACAGAAAGAGATGTACCATCAGCAGTAAGAACACTGACAGGAGAATCAAGAGGTGTAATAGAAGACAGAGTGGAAGGATCAGGAGTCATGTGAAAGGATGCTCCAGAATCAAGAATCCACGGGGAGGTACCTGACTGTGTAGGAGGTGGTCTCTCAGTGCCCGAAGAGTCGATGAGCGAACTCGCAGAACTGCCGAGGAGAACTGAGGCGGCAAGTAGGCGTCGAAGTCGGCTATCTCCTTTCGGTGAGAGAAGCTGCTGAAGAAGTCGAGGCGACGTCGTCGTAGAAGTACTAGTGCCGATGAGAAGAACGGCGTGAAAGATGCCGCTTCTTCTTGTAGCACCGGACTCGATATGGCCATCCTTGTCGCAGAGGAACAGTGAGGCGGCCACCTCCAGACGGAGGACGGCCACCACCACCGTGGTAGCCATTGGAGGAGGCGATGTAGCGCGACGAGCGGCGAGCACGAGGGGAGTGGCATCGACCAGCACCACTCGACGAGTCTCCTCTGCGCGTATCTCGGTAAGAGCCTCCGGAGAGTGACACGAGGGTGGCGTGCAAGGAGCTGGGCACGCCGTTGCTCGAACTCGGGGCGGCGAGTAAGGAACTCGTAAACCCGCCGAAACTCGGTCGGCGCGGATATCCAGCGCACGGGACGAGTACGACGGCGGCGGTCGCGAAGTGAGTCCAATCGACGCCGAACAGCGAAACTCGGCGTAGAAAGCATCAACGGTAGCATCACCACGCAGAGAGTGCTCTGGCGGACCACGGACAGTGCGAGGCATCACCGGAGGGCTCGTGAGCGCCGCGAAGATGAGTCCACATCCGAAAGCGAAGAGAGTCCCACAACCTCGAAAGAGAACCGAGGCCGACATCGCGATGAGGACAAGAAGCCGAGGATCGCCATCGTACCACCGAGTGTAGACGGTCGACGATCCTTGTAGGAATCGAGCCTCTGGTAGGCGAGGCGCTTTATCATCACGCCTCGGCAGCGGCCTTATCGGTATCGGGGCAATGCAACAGTTCGTCGGAGGAATAGGGCAAGCGGGCGGTGACATCGCCGAGAGGACGCCCGAGAGACGAAGACCACGCATGTGAATGCGCATGTGAGACACAAAGTCGGTGTAATTAGCACCATCAAAAATCACCGGCAATGAGGAGGGAAGCGGTGCCCATTGGTAGGCGGCCCGGGCGCGCGGCGACCAAATAACGAAGTCTAACAGCGGCGCCGGCGGCGGCGGTTAGAACGACGTTGTTTTTTTTGCTTTTTCTCTTAGCTTCTCGAGAAGCTACCGAACTTTAAAAACAGATCCGATCGGATCGGCAACGCGGCGCGAGGAGGGCGGCCGCGCGGCCGGGTAGGCGGCCGGTGGTCGGCGGCTCGGCAATGGCAGCAGCGCAGCGGCGGAAGCGGCTCGGCGCAGCGGCAGCGCAGCGACGTCGCGCGCGGGTCGGCGGCCGACCAGCGAGGACGGCCGGCCGAGGCGGAGACGCCGCCGCCGGGCGAGACCGGCGAGGAGGCGGCGAGGCGACCGGTGGAGTCGGCGAGAAACGCCGCGGCGCGCGAGTGGCCGGCGGGCGGCGCGAGCGCTCGGGGCGGAAAAGCGCGCGCCTGGAGAAAGGTGGCGGCGTTCGGGGGGAGGCGCGCGCAGCTGGGAGACGGCGCGGCGGCGGGAGGAGGGAGCGGCGACGGCGTCGGCTGCGAGGCGCGCGTCGGCGACGAGGAGGCGAGGCGGGAAGTCGCGCCGGCGGCGGCACACGGGCGCGGAACCCTAGGTAAACCAAAACCCTAGTTTTGGCTCTGATACCATGTTATGAATAGCGCTTGTATTCATATGAGGCCAATGGGCCGGTATATATACACAGAGTACAGGTGGGAAATATGCAAAGAACCCCTTATAACAATGGGGAATAACAAACTATACATATATCTCTAACATAATCAAACAGTAGATGCTTCCAATCTTTAATAATTTGGTCATTGCAAAGAGGACGAGGCATCCTCAACATTCTTTTTTTGCATCAGGTACTAATCTTCCCATGCATTAATATCCAAACAAAGACTGTGCTTAAGCATGTATTTATTTTTTCAAACTCAATAGAAGATAAGCGAAGTTAGATGAGATTCTAAAAGTACCAAATACATCTTTTTTTGTAGAGCATGAAGCTGAGTTCAGATAAAAGTCCAAATATCCTGAAAGTGTTCCAGCATGTCATGCAGCCAAAGTGTCGAATCTTGGAACGTGTTCCAGCATGTCATGCAGCCAAACTGTCACCGGAATGTTCAGTTCCCCAGAGAAGACAATGTTGGCACCTTCAGAACTACCAGCATTAATTCCAGTCTCCCTGTCCATCGTATGCCCCGATCTGATCCCCGTATTTTGGTCCCACCTAGAGGGCCTAATTATCCAACAAAATCAACAATGTCTGATGACGTTCCTACGCGTTCATACTTCGTAGAAGAGTGCAACGTGTGTTCATAGTTTCAGATATACATATATGCTTGTGTAATCTGTCATAGTGGTGGTTGGTCCGTTCCTTCTCTCTGTCATGGGACGGCATACCCACAATTCTGAAGGCGCGTTGTCAGCTCGAGTGCCGCATCCAAACTCTTTTTTTAGATTAACTCTTCTTTTTGTAAAGATCTGCATCCAATCGATCAAAACATGGACGCATCCGTTCGGTCGGTTTGTCCGACGCGGCAGCACTTCGCCGTCGAACAACAGGAGTTTGATGGTGCAGGTGGAGCGGGCCGCCGTTGCCTGCGCTGGGCCATAGTCCGAGCTGCAGTTCTTGTGGCTCTTCTTGCCGAGCCCCTTGCCTCGCCTCGCCCCTCTTCAATACAGCTGGAAGCGTACTGTTATGGGCCATGGGGCCTTTACTACAGAGCCTCGTGCCAGCGGCGGCCTAGGCCGGCTAGCACAACTGACTCCGAGAAAGAAGGGAACCACGCAAAGGCACCACGCCGTCGCCGCCTAAGGGTGTACTTGGTTGGCTGAATCTCCTTCGTCCTGACTGGGTAGATATATATAACCTGAGAAAGAGCCTATTTGGTTGTCTGTATGAGTGGATGCAGTTTGCATGAGCAGATGCAAAAATACGCCTTCATCCTGGATGGGTGGAAACGCTCAAAATGAGCTTCACTGGCCATCCTGGATGGGTTGATGCAGAATCTTATGCGGTTCCACGTGTCAGCCTCTCAGGCTTGGTAGACTGCATCCGCTCATACAGGCAACCAAACAGCATCTCAGTTTTTTTGCATCCGCTCATGCAACTTCACCAAACATCTTCTTTTTCTAAAATACGATTCCACTCAGCCTGCATCCACTCAGTCAGGATATACGATACAACCTCCATCCACGAACCAAACACACCCTAAACCTCCCTACTAGCCTAACCCCTCTCCTCCCGCGGCCGGCTGCCGGCGAGTAGCGGGGTTCTTGCCTCTCGCCGCGTATCTGCTTGTTTTTGTAGAAACTCGTCTCTTTGAAGGGATAGGGAGGCAGGCAGGGCGGGAGGGATGGAGGAGGAGGTGCATCTGGGCCTGCCAGGGCCCTGGGCGGAGGACCACCGGGAGAAGGCCGACCACTACACCACCAACATCGGCGGAGTTTCTTTATGTCTTTGTTACTGTGGTTCTATTTAGCTTTTCCTGATCTTTTGGTTCTGGCTTAAGAGTTTCTCCCAGAGATGAAGCTATGCGCTTCTTCCGTTTTAACTTCTTGGGTAGTTGGAAATAAGCTGTTGTATTGCTTATTCCACCATCTTTATCAATTTTAGCTCCTAATCCTCCCCAAAGGTGGAAACTTTTTCTAAGGGGAGGCTGTTATGAGCTATGATGCATCAATGTCAAGCTCTCTGTTGAGTCATTTGTTGAATCTTATGCAGGATTGGCCAACTGATGATATAGGCAGTAAACCTGACTTGCTCCAATGCAGCTTATGTGGAACCAAGCTCTGCCTTGTTGCTCAGGCGAGCTTTTACTGTTTGGCAATAATTTAAGAGTTGAAACATGTCTTGATGAATGTTCATATGAGGAAATGGAGTATTACGAATTTTTTATGTTTGGACATAGGTTACAATGCCCTGATTCCTTGTGCGTAACGTGTTTCTATGATGGTAGCGAACGCTTCCATCTCACTGCTAGTAGTTTTGCTTCATTTTTTTATACGTGGTAGTAATTTCAGGTTTACGCTCCTCTCGCAAAAGCTGAACGTTGAGGAGAGGATAGTCTATGTGGCTATGTGCTCAATATTATTGTCAGTTATTCAGATCTTTCGTATGATTTTAAGTTAGCTTGTCTTACTTTTGATTTTTTTCTTCTTATAGTTGGAGGCTCCTAAGAGTTCAAATGTGCGATAGTGGTATGCAAACAGATGGTAATGGTGATGAATTAGGTCAAAAGAAAGAAAAAGTTTGCTCGAATGAACCTTCTTCAACTAGTTTTCCGGAAAAACATAACGCGGAAAACAAGTGCCATGAGAGCAATGATGATCCACGTGTATTTTCATTTCGTGTATACTAAATGCTTCCTCAGTGGTGAAGTTGTAAAACAGGGGTTCTGATGGTTTGACAGAAGCTCTTGGTCTCCGAACGGCACTTAAATATTTTTCTACAATAGTCCTACCTTAGTTATATTAACCAGGATGGACCTTAATATGACAAATCTTTGGTTTCGTGGGGAGGAACATATAGCTGCTTCTTCATTCTCTCAAGCTGAACCCGCTGCAATAAATTGCAGGAATGAAGACCTAGCTGTAACAGCAGTTAACTTGGTTGCCTCGGCAGCTCAGAAGCAGTTGAGACTTCCAGAAAATCATTTGAGCAGATCAATAAAAGTTTTGTCTGTCTCCTCGCCCACGGGGCAGCTGCCAACCTCCATGAGCGGCTCTTCATGCTGAGTGACTTCTCACAGATGCACATCTGCCAGACATGTGAAAGGGTGGCGAATGTTATCATGAGGCCTGTCCCTGGAGGAAAGAAGATCCGAGGTCTATACTGTGGATTCTGCCGGTCTTCAGAAAACATAGTTAGGATCAATGTGCCCTATGGCGCTAAGCTGCTCTACCTGGAACTCTTCAGCATGGGGATCTGCCTCAAGTTTGAGACGGAAGTCTGCTAGAACTCAATTTATCATCGAAGTTAACCTATGGATATTGCGTTATGGACATGTAGCTATGTGAAATCCCTTATGTGGTGCTGGCATAGCTAGGATGGTGGAGCCATATGGGGCAAAGCTTCTGGGGCAGGATATATTCAGCCGGGGGATCTACCTTTAGGCTTGAGAAGGAACTCTGTTGAAATCTTGTAGCTGTCTTCTGCTGTTTCACTGTGGCCTTCGAACTAACTTTGTCCAAGTGAATGAACACTCATTTCCCATTTCCTACCTGAGTACTGTTGTGTGCAGAAGCTTATTTTATGTCTTGTTGTTTGGGCGGATCGTGTGTTTTGTGGAATGGATGAATGATGCTCCATGGGGATTAGGAAGTGTTGCTGTTGCAGGTTCGATCTGAGCCAATCGAGTTTTGTGGATGTTTTGCAGGTTATGCGTCATGATTCATGACTGTGCTCGGTTCAGAACCAAATGCCCCATGTGAATTACAGCATGCTATCGTAATCTGAATTGAACAGAACGGTGTAGGGGCTGCCTGCACACTGGAGTACGCCAGAATATGGGTTGTATATTGGATCAGAAACCGCTTCTGCGATGGTGCATTGGAGACTCAGGATTGCGATGCCTTGAAGTTCAGGGGGTCTGTAGTCCTATTACTGATTTGCTTACCTGTTGGATGTGCGATCTGTACAAGTTCTTACATTCTTCAGTCGCCCGTGACACTGCTTAGTCTTTAAGCATTCAAGTAGAAAAGGAACAGACAAAAAAAAGGGAACTTTATCTCTCGATTTCAGCGCTAGGAAACAGAGTACATAGAAGACACGTTTGCATTTCAGGAGGCGATCACAATTCACAAACAACGAAAGAAACCAAGTAACTAAAAGCGAGGTAAGAAACTTCATCAACGATTTATTAGCCTTGATACAATCAACCTACAACACGCATGAGGATGTCTCTCTCCCCATGCCCATGAACAAGATCATAAAAACCAAAATCCCTCTACCTGAAGGAACAAACAAGAACCAAGAAGTGAATGGGGGAACTCCATGCCATGCGAGACCTCTCCTACAGCTTGAGGAAGAATAGCTCTTGATGCATCTTGCCCTTAGGAATGATAATTCTCCAAAGCTACTTATACTGCAAATATCTCCCTCTCACCCCGAAGTTCAGACTTGTAATTCGGACTCGCTTTGAAACTTGTCAGGTGGGGTTTGAAAGATGTCCGGCAATGACAGGGATTGCATTCATTGAACCTGGACGCCCTCTCTACCTTTTCCTTTGTATATGGTCTTGGCATTTGGCGATACGAGTCATCGATTCTATGGTGGCAGGGAAAATAATGTTGCCATCCTAGTTTCCCAGCTTTTTCCCCTTTATGCCGCCTGCCCATACAGTCACGCATAATGGCACAACTAACCCACTGGATTTGAACAAATTTTATAATAGAAAATACCAGATCACGTAAATGTGTTTTAGCATTGTTTATCTATATGATTGCTGCCCTCTATTTAAAAACTGATGAACCTTTAAGTTCCACGGTCGGCCACCGACATGCAAAGGACAACTGAATACGTCATGTATATACATGCTGATCTGACGTTCCCAAGTCAAGTTAACGAGACTAAATCCACAAATGGAGAAGCATGGACTAGAGTAGTAGTAGTACTACGTAGTAGGTCATCAAGTTACTGGACCAGCTAGCTGTAGTACATGTACACTGTAAGTAACAGGAAGAGTATAAACTCGATCGGTAAAATATTCTACTTGTGACGCCCGAATTTTCTCTTCTTCCTCCACTAAAGTTGCTCACCATGTTGTCAAATTACTGCACCACAGCACTACTGCTAAATGCGCCCATTGCAAAAGCATCACATCGGAAAGACTGATAGCATTTCCCTCCTACAAATTAATTAAGCAAGATTGCCCGGAATTCCAGCTTAGATGTTTCTTCCCTACCCTGCAATGGGCACAAGCTTTGGAACCCATCACATATATAGCTCCCTGCAGCTGCCCCCCTGCTGCACTCGGCCGTTGGCTACCGCGGTATCTGCCACCTATCGTGATGGGCGAGCATAATGGTGATACATGTCGTCTGCCACTGCTGCCACGATCACGAAAATGCTAAATTTACGAAATCATACATCTAGGGACTAATTTTTTTTTTTAAAAAAAGTTGATATGGTGATATATATGCGATGACTTCCAAGCTTTGCACCCATTTGGGCAAAGGTAATCAATAATTAACAAGAGTATAACATGATCTCTACATCTCGTCGATCTGAAAGAAATGTGCGTGGCCAGAAACCGGGCGACGACACTGAGCTATGTTAGAGATAAGGAATTTGCACGCTGCGCTCTTTTTGCTCCATGTGCTTTCTTCGATTCGGAGCTCTCAAATCTAGCTGAGTGCCACCCAAAGGCCACATGAGATTCCCTTCACTCTAGCTAGCTTCTAACCTAGGCTGTATCACGGCTAGGTGCATTGCCAAGTTCATTCAGTGCCAACTGCCAAGACCATGCACCACAGTCCACAAGAACAACAGCTTACTCTCTAGTCTAGACTTATAAATAGCAGCCGCCTCTGTGCTCATCAGCAGGGCAGACAAACAAGTGAAGTGGTCCACATGAAATGAAGAAGTCCAGTAGTTGATAAGAGAGTCCTAATTTGGTTGGTTGTCACCTGGAGTTCTCCTCAAACCACTTCAGTAGCTAGCTAGCTACGTCTCATTGCATGCATTGGCACTGTTGTATAGCTGTGTGCATGGACAGAGAGCTGTACATAGTGAAGTGTTTGGGGAACTCTGGGTGGCAACCAGCAATTCGATAGGTTTGTGAGTGCATGTACTTTAAGCGCAGGCCCACATATGCTATTCATATAAGATGATGAGAGAAATAGGTTTGGTGTCCCCGGGAGTTCCCTTCAAGCACTTCACCAGACACTATTTTAAGGGCTGTGGTGAAGTGTTTGGGGGAACTCTTGGTGTCATCAAGCATTCAGTAGATGCTAGTCACAAATCACGAGAGATGTAGTACTAATAAACCACGTCTGGTATTACCATGAGTTCCCTTTAAGCACTTCACGAGGCACTGTTTTGAGGGCTATTGTGAAGTGTTTGGGGGAACTCTTGGTATCACTAAGCATTTAGTAGATGTTGATCACAAACCACAAGAGATTATTAGTGCAAACCACGTTAGCTATTACCTTGAGTTCCCTTCAAGAGCTTCACAAGGCACTATTTTGAGAGCCATTGTGAAGTGTTTGGGGGAACTCTTGGTATCACTAAGCATTTAGTAGATGTTGATCACAAACCACAAGAGATTATTAGTGCAAACCACGTTAGCTATTACCTTGAGTTCCCTTCAAGAGCTTCACAAGGCACTATTTTGAGAGCCATTGTGAAGTGTTTGGGGGAACTCTTGGTATCACCAAGCATTAATTTATAGTAGATATTGGCTCAAGATCAGATGAGATGTTCTAATGATGAGCCACGTTTGGTGTTACCTAGGGATAAAAAATATGTTGTCCCAATATTTTGTGCTAGGTTTCCTCTAGCTTTTCCTGGTTTTTAGCGGTTTTCCCTGATTTTAAGTGGGTTTTCTGTTTTTTTTCCAAATTCAAAATTTGATTTATGAATTTCAATCTTTTTTTTCTCGGATTTTCCGGTAACCGTTACCACCGCCTGTCGGCCGGGTTTTGCACCAGTTTTGGGATTTCTATCCCTAGTGTTACCATGAGTTCCCTTAAGCACTTCACGTGGTACTATTAAAATTACTCTCTTTATGAGTTTTAGGTGAAATGTGAAATATTTGGGTGAACTCTCGGTGACACCCAACATTTTTCTAGTGTCAAAGCAATGGGCCTGTTCTTTTAGGCTGTGGCTGGTGAATAATAATAGCCAATAGAGAAACTATGAGAAAAATAAGAGAAACTTATGTGTAGCTTTGGCCGATATAAATGAAGTTGCTATAGCATGTACTACAATCAACTTATAGATCCCACCTTAAAAATATACTTTATTTGAAAATTATTTACTGTACGTTGAAAAGTTAAAAGCTAAAGCCCCTCTAGGTGTTTCTCTGTTTTGACACTTATTAATAAAGTATGTAACATGTGGGCGCTACATCATCTGACTTGTATTTCCCTACCAATGCTCCCACTAGCACCATTTATACCTATGTTAACCTGAAAGAAACGTTGGTATTGTATGGTGGATTGGTGGTGATAATCAAATTCTGAACCTGCTTCGGAGCCTCACATCTCATGCATGTACTATTGCTTTAGCACCATACCGCTTTCCATCGTAGGGAACAGATCACCTCCTATAAGCATCTGTCTTGCATTCCCCTTTGATCCGGTCGGTACAGGACGTCAACACAACTGAACCTGGCGGCCGGCGTGGTGTACCCGTGTATGTATGGTGGTCAGTCAGCTTTAGCCATGCTTTGCTCCTAGCCTGTCCAGCAGCAAGCTAAACCGTGCACGGAGAGGCGGGGCTGGCGATTTTTCGTACGCGTGCGTGCTGAACCCACACGCCTACACCTAGGCGTTCTGCCGGCAGGAGCAGTGCTAAGAGCATCTCCAAGAGATGCCCAATAAATTCACACCCTAAATCTCTTTTTACATATCCTAATCACGATATAAGGTCCCAAAATAATCATTCCCTCCAACAGATACCCTAAACCAGAAAAACAATATTGGGATCATCTTCTATAAGTAGAGAGCGAGAGCCCATTTTTTGGGTGTGTTCTATTTTTGGTAGTCTATTTGGGAATCTGTTGGAGCTACTTTTTACCCTTCAACTCTAAAATTTAAATATTAAGAGCCATATAGGGTATCTCTTGGAGATGCTCTAAGCTTATTCCATTCTTTTCATGTCATGTTTTATACCATTTTTCAAATAAATAAATAAATAAGACGGTTTCTTAGCTATCGTTTCGAAGCGGCATATCGATTTATTAATATTCGGTTCGTTCACATAAACGATTGTACTTAAACCAAAAAAACATCAGCTATAATAAGCCGCAGATGAAAAAAAACACACTATAAACCAGTCTAGTATATGGAAGCGGTGGGGCCAGTGCGCTACGCAGGATGGCCGGGCGGCCAGGCTAGTTGTTCGGCCAAGCGCGCGGACGACGGTAAAGCGACGAAGCGCGGGCAGTACGGGCCGTGCGGTTGTGACACCGCGCGCGCGATTGCCAACACAATGGTCAGGGCGGGCGCGCGCGGGTCGGCGAGCGGGGGCACAACACAAGGGGGTCGAGCGGCCGCGGTGCTGCATGCTCGCTCTAGGGTTGTGTGGGGACTACGTACGCGGTGGGGCGGGCGGTGTCACGGGTGTGGGTCGGCGAGAGCAATGCGAATATATGCGATTGCCAACAAAAAACGATCAAGGCGCGCAAGTTGGCGGCGGGACGTTGTCGGCCTGCGGTTACCTTGCCTACGCGGCACTGCCAACTGACTGTGGCACGGGAAAAAACAATCGGCGGGAGGCACCTCGCACTGGCAGACTTGGGCGATCGGCGACCAGGCGCGGCGCGCTGCACACACACACCCGGCTCCCTCGACTTCGATCACCTAGTTTGTTTCAAACCTGACACTAGTTTCGGCTTTTGCAGAATGGAATGCCCGAGCCGTAGAATGCGTACTAAAACATAATTAGTCATGCCGAGGATGCACCATGTGTAGGACTGTAAACGAGCCAAGATTGAGCGAGCTTTGTCTTTCAGGCTCGAGCTCGGTAGAAGCTCGGGTTGGGGTCCGTGCCTGGACTTGGGCTCGAGCTCGATAGCAATTAAAATAATTTATTACGCACTATTTTTTAATAATAAGAAAATTTTGAGTTCGAGCTCAGTTCTAGTAAACTCGATAACAGTTAAAATAATTCAAATATATACTACTTTTAATAATATGAAGTCAAATTCGATAGCAGTTCGAGCTCGGCTCTAGTAAATTCAATCATAGCTAACAATACTAATCGATTTTATAATATGAAGTCAAATCTATTTAATTTAAGTACTAAACAAGTAATTAAGCAATCAACAGATTAGATGGAATACTCTAATTTGTAGGAAATCCAACATTTCTACGGAGTTCATTTTCGAACGTAAATGCCCTAGCTAATTCTTGAATAAATAATATTGTGAGTTCTTTTCACGTTTGCGCCATACGGAATTCTTGGATCTGACATTCCAGCCGAAGTCAAATGATATAATTATGTGTATATATATCTCAAACCCCAACGTACGTTTGTACCGACAAATCATATCGAGCAATTCAAATATATATATCCCACTAGCCAGTACTCGAACGATGCAACAGATTTTAAATAAATATAGAGAAAATCAATAATATGCCACTGAATAACTGTATGATATACAATATGTCACTCATTATAAGGCTGACATGTGGACCCGAGCTCCACATGCCAGTGAGACATCAGTGATATATTGTAGTCATTCAAGGTTATTCAGCAGTTTATAAGGGATTTTCCCATAACTATAATATAAGTAATAAACATAGAAAGTTTTATACATAATTGCATCCAATCAACAAGTCATATAGAATCTTATTACAAGTCACATGCACATGTAATCTAATTATTCACAGAAGGTCATTTAAGTAGCATATGCATGTGTGCATATATTTATTCACAAGAGATCTCATCAACTCAAAGAGGTTGGAAGCTAGATAGTAGACTCACCACCACAAGTTCTCCTTTTATAATAGTAAGAAAACATAAATATTTCCTGTATCTGGCGGATACCTCTCTCCCAAATTCGACTCTGGTTCTAGCAAATACTATCTGACGCCAATTATGAATTTGACAAAATCAATGGGATACTACTTTCTTTTCCCGCATTCGCTCCGAATGGGTTTGGTCGGTCGTGCATGTTACACTAATAGACTTACAAAACATGTCTCAAAAAATAGAGGTAGGAAATGGATACAAATTGTTTTATCACCAATTTCGATAGGATGAAATGTAGTTTCAATTTTCTAATTGAATAGTTGTTTCATCACAAAACTTAGAGAATGGATTATCCCCAATCAGTTGTGTTCACAACCGATATCTATGTCGTCCATGTGCATCGAGATGTGTGATGGATTTTCTTTAGTAGTGCAAGCACCTAGAATATACATGATACAAATATATGGTAGGTCCCTTGCAAAAAATAAAAAATGTACCAAGCGCCCTTTCAGCCGCTCTCCTCTCATTCCCTCCCATCTCTCTCTCTCTCATCACGATATCTCCATCTCCTAGCGACGATGTGGGTGACCTCGAAAGTGGTAGTCCACTGGCGTCCAGGGAGACGGTGCATCTCCAGCACCCTCCTTCGCAGTAGCCACCTCCTCCACCGAATCCGGTCGTGAACACATCACAGCGCCATATCTTGGCGTCATCCTTGTCCCTGGTGAAGGGATGTCGCCATCCCCGGCCGCACTAGCGCCGATCCACTGGTCCTCACTCCCAGCCACGGTGGTGCCAAATCCGGCCTCCCTGAACTGTGCCGCCATCCCTTCACGCTTCTTCCCCAACACTGGTGGCACTGCATCTTGCTATCTCCGGCATGCGCCAATGCCGGATCCATTGGTCCCTAGCCACGGCACCATGTTGCCACCATCCCTGGCGGCCCTTTGCGCTTAAGCCAGCACATCTCTTTGCCTCAGCCTAATGCAAAATGTTGTCACCATCAAGCAATTCCCGACCAAATCGCCACTACCCTACATCACCATTGCTGATTTGCACCACCACCGGGACAATATAACTTAAGTCCATACATTGCTACTCGATCCCGAGCATTCTCTCCACCAACCCCTAGTGTTGTTGCTCCTTCGACACTGACGCTGACCACGACTCCAGCGACCTTCATCCAAATCCTCTCTATTCATCATAGGAACACACTTGAGGTGACCTTAATTGGTCTCTTCCTTCTCGCGATGGGAACGGTCACCGCAAGGCTCGTAGCGGAATGGTGGAGGACCACAAGGATGTAGTCACTGGAGCACTCACGCATGATGGTGGCTCGCCCATGGCATGTCTACCAACCATGTTGTGCGGCTCTTGCATGATGCCATGCAAGCCCTGGTTGGTTGCACCCACCCTCATCCTTCCTGCCTGCTGCCGCTGTGCTTATCCACTCTCACCAAATTGCCGTCTGCTTCTGTTGTTGTGAGAAATGAGATATTAGTGGTGCCACCGTCATCATTTTGGTTCTTGCGTGGGTTTGTTAAAGGAACATGTTCGTGAGTGAGATGAGAGAACTGGGGCCTGAGTGCATTTAGTTGAGGCTTGAGGAATTAGAGGAATTTGGTTCAGAGTTACATTTTGGGAGAAAGGTAGAAGGAATCGCATTCGCATGCTAGGAGAAACAAAATGCGAGGCGAAGGCCCACATAGCTGCACTTGTTTATGTGAGAGGGGATGGCAGATGAACTGGTGGGATAAACCACCACTATTAACTCCTTTTGAGTAGTAGAAATAGGAAAGTATTGAAAGCAAATGTACGTACACATAAAATCATAATTATAAGATGATGATGTTTAAATCGAGTTTAATCCAAAAAATATTGTAGGAATGCAATTATCAGGCTCACTTCTCAGGCAATTCATAAAGTAATCAACTAATCAATCGCGTCACAAGATATGTTGCTAGCAACCACAACAAAATTTTGTATTTAGAACACTTCTCTTATTTATTTAGAATGGAGGTTTTGGATTATGTGTATCAACTTTCAGTTACACAAACAAAATTAAGACAAGATTGAAAAACGCAAGTATCTTAAATTGTTAATCAAAGCCTGTCCAACTTCCATTCATTTCTCCACACATTTTTCTAAATTCATTAAATCCGTTGTTCTAAACAAACAATTAAACCGTTCCTTCGTGCCAACCATCATCCGTTATTTATCCTCAACAAGGAAAATTTAATGCTTCAAGAAAAAATACAAGAAAAATAGGTGTAGAAATGGATGTACCGGCCGGCCGCTGGTCTCCCTGGCTTCACCTCCTATTTTTTGTCACCTCCGTACTTCTCGTCCGCCCGTTTCATGGACTAATTAAGCCGAACTGTGAACTGGTTGATCCGTTTCTTCCTACAAAACCGCATCACCTCGAGGTTGCCACGACCAAGGAACCCATCCTTTTACTTGCCATTGGTGACATCGTCCAGCCCCGAGAGCTCTAGATCCTTGGTTCCAATTGCGACGCCGTTGATCGAGCCGTCCTTGCATGTGCATGCGAACAAGAACACAAGTTAGCGTGTACGTCGACGCAGCGCCGCCTTGTTCCGGCGATGGGGTGCACCGCCTCCACGGAGGCGCGCCGCGACATGCTCTGGGTCGACGGCAGACCGCGCGCGACCCGGAGCTTCTCGCTGCCCTCCATCGACCGGAAGAGGCTGAAGTCGACGGCCGCGTCGGTGCTGGGCACCCTCGGCCTCGCCCCGGGCCGGCACTCCGGCGTGTACAAGTACACCTCGTCGGTCGAGGAGATGATGAAAAGTGAAAATGACCACGCCAAGGAGGTGGTGCTCCCTGTCCAGGAGGCGGCGAAGCAGACTGTCAAGCCCCGCACGCCGACGCTGACTCCGCCCAACGAGCCGGAGGTGATCAACGCGTGGGAGCTTATGGCCGGGCTCGAGGATGAGGCGCCGACTCCGCGTGCAGCGCATGAGCCGCCACCGCCGCCTCCGTGGATGCAGGATGATATGTACATCCCCATTGCCTTGGAGTTCGACCCGGAGATACTGTCCGGCTTCCGGGAGGCTCTTGCGGACACGTCGCCGTCGCAGCCGACAGTTTGTTCATTCACGGAGAAAGATGAAAAGGCGCAGCAGGAGAGGAAGGACGCCGACGCCTGTGACACGCCAATTTCGCCGGCCACCAACGACATGCCGGAGCTTTCCGGCATTGTCCGTGCCCGCATCAAGGCGTTCCAAGAAAAGATCGAGCGGAGGACGAGCAAGGGAGCCCGTGACGCGAAGTTGGCGCCCCTGTGGCCGCCGGGAGGCGAGCGGAAGGTGGTGGTGTACTTCACCAGCCTCCGCGGCGTGCGCAAGACGTTCGTGGACTGCTGCGCCGTGCGCAGCATCCTGCGCAGCTACGGCGTGCGCTTGGACGAGCGCGACGTGTCCATGCACGCCGTCTTCAAGGCCGAGCTCGCGGAGCTCCTCGGGCCCCGGTTCGCCTGCGCCACGCTCCCGCGCGTGTTCGTCGACGGGCAGTACCTCGGCGGCGCAGAGGACGTGCACGTGCTGCATGAGGCTGGCGAGCTCGCGCGCACGCTGGAGGGATGCGAGGCCGCGCCCGTGCGCAAGCTCGGGTACATGGAGGCGTGCGCGGCCTGCGGCGACGTGCGGTTCGTCCCGTGCGAGACGTGCTACGGCAGCTGCAAGATCTTCGTCGAGGACGACGGCGACGGCGAGTTCCGGCGATGCCCCGATTGCAATGAGAATGGCCTCATCAGATGCCCCGTCTGTTGCTGCTGACGCTTCTTGCACCGTGCGTGTACTGTAGATCACACACACTCATGTTTAGTTGTTTGCACTTTGTACAGTATGACAAGCATTACAGAAGAAATCTCTGTGGCTTAAAGAGATTTTTGCTTAGGCTCCCTACATTATTTTGTGTGCCTTTATTGTTCTCATATAGGTCGAAGAGATACATTTGGTTGGTGAATACAGTCGAGTGAAATTGCTCAACCTGTGTTGATAGTGTAAAACTGCTGAGACAGACAATCCATTGCTGTTCAGGCTTCTTCCCTGGCAGCTTTGAACATGGAATTTATGTTTCAACATTCGACGTGGGCAGAAGTGCAGAACGATAGTAATGTAGGATCAAATTAAAGAAGTCTCCAGCAGCTGCCAGCTGAAGCCTGAAAGTTGCCATTGTTCAGAAAAGGATCAACAGGTCATCACTGAAATGAATCATGAACAAATAAATAAGAGACATACCAGAACTCTTGCCGTTGCAGGAAAAAAGAAGTAATTTGGCAGGCAATGAAAGAAAGGAGGCTAGCACAAAGTCAAGAGACATGACTGCACGATCACTTGACTCAATTTGCAATACTTACGCTATCCTGCAAATTGCTTGTTCTAGCTACAGCTGTCTGCTTTTACAACACTGTTTTTATCACACATCAAACGGCATCATGTAAAATATCATATCTTGGAGCTCATCCTCATGTCTGAATAATTGACAGATGAACTGGGTGTTTATTTTCACTTAATTCTGCCTGCCATGAGCAGCCAAATCTGCAGCGGCCTTGGCAGCCCTATTGAGAGCGTCGGACACCATCATAGCCCCTGCAGACAGAATAACCCCAGAGAACGAAAAGAACTCATGAAGGTCACTTTCAGATGCCCTGTTTGAGAGGTTAGTGACTTCTACAGTATATCCTGTTCCACTCATGATTCTGGAAGCCATCAAACATAAAAAAAACTTAAGTATTTCTTGCAGATGGGTTACACGTGCCTCTAGAAATTGGATGAGTACTATCCAAGAACGGCACATGGTACCTTTCAATTTACATCCTTAGATTATACAACAGCATAAGAAACATGAAGTGTTTGCAACTCGTGTATTTATATGTAACTGCTTTTAGGAAACTTGGACATGATGTTGATTCACCTTACTGTATTCTATCCATTTGTCCTACAAAGTTGGTATAGGTGTAAGGTCTCAATCAAAATGAAATTTTTAAATGAATATATGCTGATTTTCATCAGAGCCAGAAAATTAGTTACATGGCAATCAATAGCAATGAAACAAAAACGATAGGTCCATCAGCTGGTTCAGCTGAAAATTCGTTTTCATAATAGTGTCCTCATGAAACAAGGTATAGGGCAATTGCATCACCACTACAATGACAATTAAACTAATACGGATTAGCCCGAATAGTATCCCACCAACAAAAGGTGACCTGCGGCAAATTAGTGCAAATAATGTACTACCAACAGAAGGTGACCTCTAAAAAATTAGCAATGCATACTATGGTATACCATTTTCTTCTCTCTCTCTCTCTCTCTCAGCATTACCTCTTTTTAACTATTAGATGACATGAGGTTGGACTTGTTATAAGAGATCAGCAAGGGGAAAATTTGTTCATGAGGTCAATGTTGGGTCAAGCTTTTAATATATTATATGCCCCCACATATTATTAGTCACCTGCATTTAGTGGTTCACTAAATAGCCTAAAAATGAGGAAGGCATGAAACTAATAGACTGTAAAAGTTACCTCTGATGAGGAATTCACGCAGCCTTGGCACCCTTCTTGGCACTCCTACTTACTGCAACACAATTTCCCCCAAACAGGGGAAACAGAAATATAAAAACTTTGTTTTGTTGATTAATCAAATACCACTGCAGAAAAAAAGGGATCCAGAGAAGTTGCTGCTATCAAGCGCAACAGCATTTCAGCTAAATGTAGTACCGTTTCATTAGTTCATGTTGTTCC
This sequence comes from Dendrocalamus sinicus, assembly GCA_036346575.1. Classification (NCBI taxonomy): domain Eukaryota; kingdom Viridiplantae; phylum Streptophyta; class Magnoliopsida; order Poales; family Poaceae; genus Dendrocalamus; species Dendrocalamus sinicus. The sequence goes on along the minus strand of CM070650.1, from coordinate 3,357,193 downwards.
CTTGATCCATTACCAGTTCTTTTCTTCAAAACCCAACTGCACAACATTTTTTTCTGCCCAAAGTCCTTCAATATTCATCGAGCAGACACCAGAACCACAGCAACTGAACTTACCCATCCTAAACAAAAAGACGAATGGACGCATGGCAATGATCATCATTTGCTATACATGCTGCTAGTACAAATTAAACTGATTCAAGATGACATAGAAAGCTGTATGTACAAACAGGAACTAAATTGAGCAATAGTGAATCAAATCAGCGCACATGCTAACTGAAGTACTACTCAACACACAGGCAGAAAAGAACAGCAATTCACAAACGACTAAGGCAAGGAGGCTCCAAACTACTCCAGTAATCCTATTTCTTGGCGACAGATCATCGCAACAACAGAATCTGTCTAAACAATCAAACAAAAAAAAATAGAAATGGATGAACAGAAAGAAAAGCTCAAGAAACCTTACCCCCTGCCTCTCTTCCCCCCGACTCCTCGCCCTATCTCCGCTGCGATCACACACAGGCTAGGTTTGATGGCCACCACCCACCGCACAAGCGCATGGTGGGACGGAGCGGCCAAGCCGAGCCAGTCCAAAGCGCCCGAGGCCGTAGCGGTGGCAGTGCGTGTGGCAAGACTTTGATCTCCTACCTAATAACAACCGACGCTCTCTCTCTTTCTCCTCACGCGGCGCAGAAAGACATTATCTCTTAATATCTATAAACTTTACATCATCTAAAAATAATTATAAATATTTTTTCCTTAATACATAATATCTTTAAATAGACCCAAACAATAAATTAATGCATCATTTGATATTTCTCTCCACTCTCCTACTCAATAGATATTTTAGCTAATAATATAGTAGGCATCATTTTCTTGTCTAATAGATATTTTAGCAAATATCTTTATGTTAAATTGTATGCTCAAACAATATTTTATATATGATACTATTTTTCTCTCACCTCTCTAACTATAGTGTCACATTAGATTTTTTTTAATGTCACGCTCTCATAAATCTTAGACACTAGTCATAATAGAGCATCAGAAGGTGGCATAGTGGTTCGTTCGCGCGGGACGTACTACCATGGACCATGTCTCGGGCTCCATTTTTCGGACCAGATGTCGGTAGGCCAATGGCCACGCCACGTGCCACATACCATCCGACTGACTCGTCAAAAAATTGATTAAAAGGGTATTTTTGTTGGGCCCGAGTGTATACTGTCTTGGGCCGGATTCATAGTGGGCATCAAAAGAAGCCTTGTTGCACCGGCTACTCAAAAGTAGTGTGTATATGTTATTTTCGGCTGTGACTGATTATTTTTAGTATTAGCGTGATCGCTTATACGAATAAATCAAATACCGATAAACCATTAAGGCTTAATAAGCCGTTTCAAAAAGGTGGGAAAGAAGACGTCTCGTTTATTTGTTTGAAAAATCATAAATCATAAACTAAAAAAAATAGGGTCTATAGCTGGGGACCAAGCTTTGTTTGGTTGGAAAAAACTTCATCGTCATGCGAACTGTTGGCTTGGGTTTAATTTCTGAATCGGCTTCGGATGTCTTGCCTCATATACATGTATGTGTTCAATGGTAAAATATGTGCCCATGTTCTATAAGGTATTAGATATCCTGAATCTCTGTTTAAGTTCTAACGAATGTTTTAGTAGAACGTATATACATGTGTTCATGTAAGTATGGGGAGCATGAGTACACGCCCCCCGTTATAATCTCAAGAAAAAAAAAGGTAGTATAGCCAGCTGAAAACAAGATGTTCCCTCTAAAGCACTGAAAATATGACGACTTCTCAAGAAAAGCAGCAGCAGCTGCTGCAGCTGAATAACATGACGCCACTGACACGATTTATTAGTCAGTTTTATTTATGTGTTTGTTTAGTACATCCCGATAAACAAACATGCTTTACACCCTGATCAATTCGGCTTCGGCTTCTGACTTCTGATTTATTTTTCACTATTTATAAGTTTCGTCTTTTTTGAACTTTTGGCTTTTTGTTCAGCTTTTTTTGCCGGTTCTTTTTTTCCCGTATTTGTTTGTATTATATGTAATAGGCTAACATATTTTTTATTTTTAATTTTTTTAAATTTAATTATGCTAAATAAGCCTCTGTCAGCTACAATGCTTTTTTCAACCAGCTACAATATTTTCAGCTATAAACCACAGACTTTTCAGCCGAACCGATCACTACCTTATTCGCTCCTGGAAAAGAATTTGTCTTTCTCTCTTTGTCTCAGGAGAGCGGAATTAATTGGAGGCATGGCGCTTCACGTGGCTGTAGCGTGCGCCTATGATGTAATCTAGTACTTGTGTACTACCCATCCCATGTTCCAGCCAATCTATCTGGGTGCGATCGATGTTAACGTGATGTACGTGTTGGTGCCACAGGATACGCATGTGGAAGAAGGCGTGTCCTGTCACCAACAGGCGCCGCGGAGAGGCCAACGTCGCCCGGACAGTCTCTGCATGTGGCTGCTTAACTACTTGCATGCACAGCGTAATCATGGCGCTTAATTAAATTTGCAGGGCTTCAGCCTCGTGGGGCCCCCCGGTTGATTCCCTGATGATACTCTACTGTGGATTTTCAGGCGACTGTTTCGATAAGCGAATGGAGACGACGGTACATGCATGTAATTAGGGGTCAAGGGTGTGATATAAAGTGCCAGTAGTTATTTAAAGGGCATGTTCTTTTAGTAACTTGCTTTTGGTTTCTCCAAAAAATTCAAAATAAATTAAATTACTCTTGAAACAAATTCTTCAAATGATTTTTTAAGTATAAAATCATATATGCTGTCGGGATCGGCAGTCTAAAAGAACATTGCCAAACTTGTGGTTAATTCAGCATTGCCTTTGCGTGTTAGATGCTCTTCGATCGCCTCACCTTTTTAACTCAAATCAATTCGATTGAGCTAGCTTGCATGTGTGTGTTTCTGAGTTTTTAGCCGATTTAGTGGTATTGTGAGTGGTAATTATAAAAATAGCATCCATCGTAAAGAAATAGCAGATTTGACAGAAAGTCCATATGGCCACCGTGCAGAAGCGCCTCCCAATCGATACGCGCCTCGGCCGCACGGGTGCTGTACAGTGCAGGTAAATCCGCATGACCATTGTGCGGTGGTGCCCAGTCCCACACGGCCACCGTGCAGTGGCCAATTAGTTGGAGTCATTAGCTTTGTTAATTCATAATTAGCGAATTCATTTAGGTGTACTACTTGTATTAATTTTTATATATAGCAAATGAGCTTAAAAAGTTATGAAATTTTTTGTGGAGCCTCCCGACATAGCATACTTGATTGTGTTTTTTTCATAATTTTATACGTTTTGAATTTTACTCAAAAATTCATATAGTTTAACAAATTTTTAAGTAAAATTTGGAATGGATAAAATTATAAAAAAAATACACAATCAAATACGTTGTGTTGGGAGGCTCCACAAAAATTTCATAATCTCTAAGCTCATTTACTATATATAAAAATTGCTACAAGTAGTACACCTAAATGAATTTGCTAATCACAAATTAACATAGCTAATGACCCTGGCTAATTGGCCACTGCACTACACGGTGGCTATGCGGATTTGCCTCCACTGCACAATGGCTGTGCGGCTGGGGCATGCGTCGGCCATAAGGCGTCTCCGCGTAGTGGCCATGCAGACTTCCTGCCAAATCTATTATTTCTTTTTGGTAAACACTACTTTTATAATTACCGCTTGTAAGACCATCAAATCGGCAAAAAAAAACTATGTTTCTCAGGTGTCTTTAAAAAGCCTAGCTGTACCATCGTTGTTACATGCTAGTATGTATGAAACCGTGAGACCCTCTAATTAATTTTCCCACAGCATTCACGATTATTAAGTACTACGTACATGCAATTGTTGCTAGCTAACTAGCTCGTCTCTCCAACTCGATCGAGTATTGACTTATTATCTATCGGCCCAATTAATACTCCAATATTAACATGCATATATATCATTTCTCCAACAGTACTAGCTAGGTAGTTAGTGCCACGTTTTTTTTTTTTTGCAAGCAGTCGCAGATGCATGTGTCCTTATTATTCCGACAGCCACGCCATCGCCTTTCTAATCGATAGGACCTGATTCATGCATGAGGTACGTTCATTACCTGCGTGATGGCTGTAACGCATGCATATACGTATTCATGTCTTGATGCATATAAATTTTCTCCAGCTAGCATTAGTTGCATAGCTTGGTGCGTGTATGCACGTAATTAAGTCCGTACATACCTGAAGGAATTAAAACATTAAAGAGAAGATCGAGATGGATCACCGAATTGCCGGGAAGATATATACCATTGATCTGTAGTTGAGTGGCGACTGAGACGGCCGTGCGTAAGAGCCCAAGCAGCCGCCTCAGCTGAAGCTTAATAATCATGTTAATTACGTTATTTGGGTGTGAAAATAGATTTCGTACGAACACAGGTACAATTATGCAAAACTACACGCAGTCCATTATTCCCAGCTATAGCCAAATATGGCTGCTTTTTTAGCTACAAGGCACATACACAATCCACATACACTACATTTATACCATATGCACATACGTATACGTACTTCCTACATATGCTAGAAAATTACATAGAGACTCAAACAGTCTTTGAAAAATAGGTACATACTTTTTCATTGTACGTACATACGTGTGTACCAAAAAATTAGGCGAAGATACGCATCGAGAGAGGCTTGAACGCGAACAGGCTCGGAGCGACCACACGCTCTAAGCCAAATGAGCTACGCTCAGTTCTCAAATATGGTTGCTTTTAACTTTTCATTGATGGCCGACGGGTACCTAAGAGTAGAAGAAAACTGGTCCGAAGTCTGAACGGACCCAAATGTTTGATTTGGTTTGGTGGCATGTCAACCGAACGTGACGGGTCCTACCGGACGCAACTACCGCTAACGGCTAAATGAACTCGCTCGGCATCTTAGACCATCATCACTAGACTCCTGCGCTAAATGCATGCATCACCTACACCGTATGAAATGCTAGCTCTCCTCGACGACTTGCCAAAGATTTCGCTCGAGTTGTGGTTGGCTCCGGCCGTTTGCCCCATTTGATCGCCGTCGCGCGCGGTGTAATCGAATTATCGAGCAAAAGCTAGCCGGCCGACACGGCGACACGAGTGTTAGGAAACTAGGTCTATGCCGGAAGCCTTGTTCATGATGGACACCTCACCGATAGACTATAAATAGAGAACCATACCGACAGATTTTATACATATGTAAACAGAAAAGCAATAAAGAAATACTATGAGTTCTCTCTACCTCTCTGTGTTTTCAATATATTATTCTGTCTTCTATGATTGATCATGTTTCGCATTAAACAGAAAAATCGATCGAACTGGTTCTCAGCGACGGTTCCTCAATAACGAGCATGCGCGACACGGTGTTATATGTTGCGACAGGCCGTCTCCTCTCCGGCCGCGGTGCGTGCACGGACGTCCAAAAACGATATATGTTCCCCCATGGATTAAGCAGGGCTCGACGACCCACAATTTAGTTGCGCGATTTGCGTCGTCCGTCGTGTGATTTAGGGGGCGTTTATATTGGCATCTGCATGGTCTTAATTCTTGCATGTTTCGCTAGCTCGTTGAGTACGCGGGTGGAGATTATCTGCATTAATGCATGGTTCACGTTCCGACTTAGTAGACTTTATTCGCAGCAGCAGTAGTAGTAGTAGTGTGCAGTATGGTAAGACGGCATCGTGTGAACCGAATTAAAGAAAAGTCCAAGAGACAACGAGATCAACCCGATTAAGGGCCAGGCGGATCTTGTGGCCAAGACAGTACACATGGTTGTCCACATACAGGAATTCGTGTCCAGACTCTCCCATGTTCTCCCAGACGAGCAAAAAGGCTTTAGACTTTTAGGACCCACTCGGTTGGGCTGAAAAACTGTATCTTATAGTTGAAAGTGTACTGTAGTAGTTAAAATTTACTGTAGCTGAAGATGACTTATTTGGTGTAATTAAATTTAAAAAAATTAAAAATAAAAATATACTAGCTCATCACGGACAATGTAAACGAATACGGAAAAAAAGAACCGGGAAAAAAGCTCAAAAAAAACCAAAAGTTCAGAAAAAGACAAAATTTATAAATAGTGAAAAATAAGTCAGAAGCCAGAAGCTGAAGCTGAAATGAGCAGGGGAGAAGAGGATCAAATCAAATTAAAATTTTTTATCTCTATTCGGAGGTTGCTCCAAGGCCATGGTGGACCAGAAATAAAATTTAGGTCAAGCCGTACGAACCAATGGTATTATCCAATAGAAAAATAAGACATATATAATTTATATTGCAATCACACTAACAAGAGCATACGACACTACACTGTAATCACACTAATAATAGCATACGACACTACGAGAAACACGAAACTACAGTCCACACATAACCAATCAACTAATCGCATATCACAATCCATTATATTTTCAACTAATTTTTTATTCCCTTTTCTTAATTAGTTAAGGGCCCATCTTGTTGGCTTTGGCTTATGAATTTTGGAAGTTCGTGAGAGAGAGTACAGAATAACAGAAATTCGCGTGCAGTTTTGATCGATATAAATGAAATCGCTATAGCATATACTACAAGCAACTTGTAGACACCGTCTTAAAAAGACACTTCATTTGAAAGCTATTTGCTGTAGAAAAACCGAAAAGTAGTTTTCAAAAGCTGAAAATAACATGCCCTAAGTTACCTTTGCCTTGCTTAGTTAGTTAAGTTACCTTTGCCTTTGGACTGCCCCGTTCAATCCGACTTTTTTTAGCAGCTTCTGGATTTTAGCTGTTGGCTTTTGGCTCAAATTGCACTATAGCGTCTATTAGTCTTTTTTGAGTCATTCAATTAAAAAAATAAATAAGAAAATAAGAAAATATCGTTAGGACAATGTAAAGGAAAAAGAGAGAAAAGAAAAGGCCAAAAAAACTAAAAAGCCAAAATTAAGAAGACAACGTGTTTATTTCGGTTTCTGGAGTCAGAAGCTGAAGCCGGATTGAACGGGGTAGCCCCATTCTAACCGGCTTCGACCGATAACTTCTAGTTATTGATTTTTGGCTAAAATTACACTTAAGCTGCTATTAGTTTTTTTTCAAGTTATTCAATTTAAAAATAAAGAAAAAAATTAAAAAAAATATCGTTATATCTCCACAGACAATATAAAAAGGCAAAAACAAAAACAGGCAGAAAAGCAAAAAAAAAAATGATAAAATTAGAAAACCGACGTATTTATTTCAACTTCTAGATACCAAAAATTAGAAGCCCACCCCGCCTTGCCTGGTGTCGCTGCGCCGTGCCGCCTACACATGCGCGCCCCGTGGCCCAGCGCTTGCGACCGCGAGCTGCCCCACCACCCGCGTGCGACAGCCTCTCTGCCTACTCGCAGCCGAGCCCGCACGCGATGCCCCTCAGCCCTCGCCGCCGATCTTGCTTCTCGCTGGCTCACTGACACCGCTATGATGCTGCTCCGCGCGCCGCCTCCAGTCTCCAGACCGACGCTACGCACCACGAGTCCATGAGGGAGGGTTAGAAAATGACTGTGGTGTGGGAGTCAAATTGCCTTGGTGGGCTGGGATACTCATCAGTAGGCCTCCTTGTTCAGTAGCACAAGAAGCGAGAGCTAGTGCCCTGCTTCTTCTTCCTTCTGAGAGACTATGTGAAGGGCATTCCATAGTTGTGATGAGTAATTGACTCTTGTTCTAGAAAGATTGAGTTTAGTTTTTGAGGTTTGTGCTAGTTTTGCATTGTCGTAGCCCTGACAAAGTGTTCTGCAGTTAACACGACCACGTTGGTCGTGGCCGAAAGTCATGCGCACTGGTTACGACCACTTTGGCCATGGTCGAAGGGCACCAGAAGGCAGTACGACCACGTTTGGCCGTGGTCGAGGGCCAGTACGACCACATTGGTCGTGGTCGAAGCAGGTTACGACCACGTTGGCCGTGGTCGAAGGCCAGCACGACCACGTTGGTCGTGGTCGAAATAGGTTACGACCACGTTTGGCCGTGATCGTAGGTCTCCAGGGAAGTTTAAGACTGGTTTTGCCATAGTCATATCTTGGTCATGGTTGAAATGACTCGTACGACCATGTTGCCAGCAGTTGGAACCTAGCCGAGATGTCTACGACCACGTTGTGCGCTATCGGAAGCCAGCCGAACCATTTACGACCATTTTGGGCATGGTCGAAGGTCATTCAGGTCGTTTACGATCACGTTGGCCGTAGTCGAATACAGCTTCGACCACGTTGTAGTGGGCTGCAGTCGAAGTCGACACTCAAATCTACGACCACGTGAGTAGTCAGCACTCTACGACTATGTTATTGAGAGCGGTCTGGCGTGGTCGGACGTGCTTGCACGCAGTTGGAATCGATCGTATGACCTGCAGACTTGACCATTTGAGCTGGAAATTGGTCGTAGGGCTTTGTGATGAAGTCAGGGACCTTGTGCATTTGTTGGTTTATCTTTTCGATTGGTCGTAACGACTTTGGTTGAAGTTGTAGATTTTGAGCGTTAAAGCCGTAGCGAGTTGTGGGTGGTCGTAGCAAGTTAGCGATGATCGTAGACTCATCGTATCTGGTCGTTTGGCTTGATTTTGTGGTCGTTTGTCGTGTGCATTCATTGTTCTCTTTTTCCGTCAGTCGTAGGTGGTATACGACTTGGTAAGAGTATGTTTTGAGTTCAGTTTTCTGGCTCAAGTGATTGGATACTATTGTGAGCCGTGCTATGTAATGGTTTGCTTGTCTGTGATGGTTTGCAGGACCTTGAGACTAGTCGTGGCGAGGCATGGAGGGCCGAGACTAGGCACGGGGCGTGCTGAGGTCAAGAGCGGCCAGGAAGTGCTGAAGACGACGAGTGCGTGAGGTGGTTACAAGCCGAGGAGATGAGGAACCGAGCTGGAGCTGCCAGAGGACCTTGGAGACAAGTCTTGATGATGCTTGGAGTGGTCGGGACTAGACATGGGGGATGTCGAGGTCCAGAACGACCAGGGGAAGCCGAAGGAGACCTAGTCTTGCGAGGTGGTTGCAAGCTTGGACGACAAGGCAGGAGGAAGCTTCCGGGAAGGCAGTGGAGTGGCATTTTGGAGAAATGCGGAAAGCTGCAAAGGAAGGCGTGTCTCTGCCAATGCACAGGAGTTGTTGGCGCTAACGGGCAAAGCAGTGGAGCCGTTGGGTGTAACGGGTAAAGCACTGGAGCTCGTTCTCGCTAGTGGGTAAAGTGAGTTGAAAAACCCGGTGTTAGGTGGGGATTTGCGGGTTTCCCCTCTTCGGTGCGTGTGTGTGTGGCTATAAATAGAGAGGGTAGAGCTCGGGTACTTGTGAGATTCTGATCCCCGAGTTGCTCTGTTCTTTCTTTGTTATTTGTGAGTGTGTGGGTTCTCGGGATGGAGCAAGTGTGCTCATGTATCTCCCAGTTGGAGTGGCTGTAGAAACCTCCATTATCAATCATTCATCTCTCTTCCTCTATTTGTTTTCTGTCGTCTTGAGATGTTGTGATTGACTTGTTTGCGATCTGTTTTGAGAGCGTGGACTTCTTGCTATCCTTTTCTCTCCTCTCTTCTTCGTGAGTCTGCTTTCGGTCTTTGTGTGCTTTGATTAGCTCAGGCGGGAATCTGTCTCAAGTCCACTTGGCGATTCATTCCGAGAGCAGAGTCGAATTAGAGAAGTTCTCTTTCTGGATGATTGTGCGCCTCGAGTCCTTCTCGTCTTGGTTCATCCTCTCGCTTATCACCGTTTGATTTCTTTTGTCGGCTCGGGCAAGTGTTCGACCACGTGGTGTTCGACCATCTGCTGGCTTACGACCACGTGTGTTCGATCGAAGAAACTAGTTCTTTCGCCCTTTTGTCGTGTGAGTACTTGGGAGTTTTAGAAGGCACCATTCACCCCCTCTGTTGCCATTTCGGTCCTACAATTGGTATCGAGCGGTTAGCTCTAATCAATAGATCTTAACCGGTCTCAAGAGCCATGGCGACGGACAAGTACTCGACCAAGCCGCCCGTTTTGATGGCATCGATTACCCTTCCGGAAGAGCCGAATGGAAACATACATCCGAGCTCGGGGTATGCCATCCGCGCAAGGTTAAGGTCGGTTTGTTGTTCCCGCCGATGAGAACATCAATGCCGGAACATGGCTGATGTTGAGGCAAATGCAAAGGCAAAGAACATCATCATCCGTGGTTTGAGTCGTAGTGAGTTTGACGCATATCTCATCTCGCCGTCCGCCTCGACATCCGGGTGACCCTCGACGCATACCATGAGGACACCACCCAGATTAAGACGGTTCGACAGGACCAGTTCAAGCGCGAATACAACAAATTCGAGATGCTTGCTGGTGAGTCCCTAGACGAGTGCTTTTCGCGATTTCACAAAATCTTGAGCAACCTCCGAGCGGTCGGTCTCACATACCCCGACTCGGACAACGCTCGTCAGATGCTCGCGTCACTCGATCTGCGCGTGTGGGAGATGAAAGTGACCACCATCAAAGACACGACAGACCTCTCGACCCTGACTCTTGACGCGCTGTACTCACGCCTCAAGACTCACGAGATTGACGTTGTCTCTCGTCGGTCGAAGTCACAGTCGATGGCTTTGATCACCGATCCCGCCCGCTTCGGTCTCTCTTACGATTCTTCTTGCGGTTTTTCCTCGTCGCTCTCGTGACATAACGATGATCGCTTAGAGCAGCTTGCGGATGATCACCGGCCCTCCTAGCCCGAAGGTTTTCACATGCCTACAAGGGTAGGAGAGACGAAAGAGAAGAGGACCCGTGATTTGCTTCGAGTGTGGTGGCCCCAACCACATTCGGCAACCGCCCCAAGCCGGAGAAGGGCAAGAACGACTACGGCGGTTCGAGCAAGATCGACTACACCGACAAGAACCGCAACAAGAAGCCTCCAGCTCCGGCGCGGAAAGAAGAAGTTTCGCAACCGGGAAGGCCAAGAAGCTCTTCCACCGCGTCCTCACCGCCTTCGGCGACCTCGACCTCGGCGAGGTGGAGGGATGGAGCGACGACGACGGACGGGTGACCAAGAGCCCAAGGATGGCGGCAATGACTTCTCGGCATGTGCTTCATGGCCTCGAGGGCGAACTCGGCGACAATGAGCAGTACTCGACTCGGACGAGGTATGTCCCTCCTATGACCAACTTAATGAAGCTTTCCTTAAGCTAGGAGGATTTCATGCTAGATCTAGAGCTAGATGTAGCGAGTTGGAGAATTAAGTAGATAGACTGTCACGGGAGCTTACTTCACTTACATCTGCTCCCTCCCGTGACGACTGTGATACATGCTCTGCTTTGCTAGTTGATATGGAGAAATTAAGGACCTCGCATGATAGTGTGTCCTCTGAGCTTGATTCTATTAAGGTGGAGAATGTTAGTCTGCTTGCTGAGTTAGAGTTGAGTAGGATGGTCATTACCTACTTACTACCGATGAGACTACTTCTCCCACCTCATGTGAGGTTAAGGACATTGCTGCTAGAGGACCTTATGCCATGCTCCTTGATCTGCCCGAGTCTTGTGAAAATTGCAATAATTTAAAGATGAACCTAAAACGGGCAGATCACAAGATTGCTGAGTTGCGTGCTTCATTGCTTGAGCCCATTGATTCATGTTTGAATTGTCCTAGATTAACTGCTGAACTTGAATCTGTCTCAAAACAGTTTCAAGAAATGATTGACACTAATAAGAAAATGGCTCAATTCGCGACTAAGGATCTGTTAGCTCACCTTGCATTAGCTGTGATAAACTAAAACTTGAACTCGTTGCCTTGAATGACAAATGTGTGAAGCTAACTAAGGATCAACTAGTGAAGGCACCAACCGCTTGTCTTGTTTGTCTTTGAGAGGGGAGAAGCCCTGGTAAGGTGGAGACGCCTAGGAACGTGAACCAACCGGTTAGCGATGGGATCGCCCATTCGAGTCGGTGTGCGTGCACAAGCCATTCTTCCCTCTTTGTTGGTTCTTCTTCTCGCTCCCTTACCTTCTGCTGTCTCTTCTTCTCCCTGCTCTTCTTGCATCTCTCTCTTTCGGGAGTGTCAGTATCTTATGAACACTCTCGAGAGGTTTGTAGGCGGCAAGAAGAAGCTCAATCTTATTCTAGACCAATCCAAGATTTGCAAGTTCAATCAAGGTCTAGGATATGATTTCTATGAGGATATGAGGAAGCATCCTCCTGCTATTCTCCGTCCTATCTTAGGAGGTGTGATCGAGGTTGAGCCCAGGTCTGATGTGGTGAAATTCAAATCAGCGGGCTTTGTCCAAGGGATCTCTGACAGCAAGGTAGGTTCACCTGCTACTTCGGCCTCTCAGAAGCCGAAGTCTTTGCGTGCTACTTCCACCTCTTCGAAGGTGAGGTACCACTGCACCTTCATCGCCGAAGGATGGGCACTCGATCGAGAGATGCTTCAGGCGCGCCAATATCGCGCGTAGAGACCGTGTTGAGTCTCTTAGGGGTATTCAGGGTCAGCCCCAGATCCTGAGTGCACCTAAAACCAACACGAGGTCTAGGTTTGCTCCTGTTACGGAGTTTAGGCAGCATAGAGGACTTGGTTTTCCGAGTTTTACATTTTCGTCCTCATGCTGCCTCTGGTCATGTCTTCCGCCGTCCTGAGGGTAGATCTCGGTTTCCCCGTCGAGATAGCTACCCGCGGCGTGATCAGCGTGTTGCCGGTGTTCCGACTCGCTCTCCGTAGCAGTCGGACCCCGCAACAGCTTCAGTCTGCTCACAGACCTTCTGCTTCTTTGAGTCATGGAGAGCGTAGGGTAGATAGAGGTCAGTCGTGCTTGACTACTTCATCTGCTCGACGTGTTGTTCAGTATTGGGTGCCAAAATCACTCTTGATTTATCCCGATCGAGACTTTACTCTGTTTGACTCGGGTTCGCCGGCGAGGAAGGAAAGGTTTGGCTTGTAGACTCGGTTGTTCTCGTCATATGACCGAGACTCCGTTGGTTTTCTTCCTTGCCGTGCTCCGGTGATGAGACGATCACCTTCGGAGACGCTTCGTCTGGGCGCGTCATCGCCAAAGGTACAGTGCGGATTAATGATTCTTTCATTTTGAAAGATGTTGCCTTGGTTAGCAAGCTGCAGTACAACTTGCTTTCTGTTTCTCAGCTTACCGATGACGGTTTCGAGGTGAGTTTCAAGAAAAACAATTGTAAAATTCTTGATTCTTCGGGTAGTCTGGTTTGCGGGATTTCTCGTTTTGGGAGGATCTTTCGTGTTGTTTTTTCTGAGTCTTCTGGTGATCCTCTCAAGTGTTTAGTTGCTTCTGAGTCTCGCGACCTCTCTTTCTGGCATAGGAGACTTGGTCATATCGGATTTGACCATTTGACCCGAGTTAGCGGCCACGACCTCATTCGTGGGCTGCCGAAGCTCAAAATGGTCAAAGATCTAGTTTGTGCTCCATGCCGGCACGGCAAGATGGTTGCCGCTTCTCACCCTCCATCCACATTACTATGACCGATGCACGGGACAGCCGCTCCACATGGATACTGATGGGACCACTCGAGTGCGATCAGCGGAGGGAAGTGGTATGTTCTTGTCGTAGTCGATGACTTCTCGAGGTATTCTTGGGTGTTTTTCTTAGCCTCGAAGGATGAGGCGTTTCGCATTTCCGAGGTCTTTTGGTGGGCTTTCTGTTGAGCTCCCGGTGCCTTACGAGCGATCCGCAGTGACAATGGCACGGAGTTCAAGAATTCCTACTTTGAGAGTTTCGTGGTGAGGCGGTGTAGAGCACCGCTTCTCTTCTCCGCACGTCCACACGAGAATGGCGTCGTGGAGAGGAAGAACCGTACCTTGGTCGAGATGGCCGGGACGATGCTCGATGAGTACTCTACACCTAGGAAGTTCTAGGTGAGGCTATTGCAACCGCGTGCCATGTTTGAATCGAGTTTTCTTGGGCACTCTTGCACCGCACTTCTTATGAGTTGAGATACGGCGAAAGCCCGCGTCTCTCATTTTCGTGTGTTTGGTTGCAAGTGCTTTATTCTGAAGTCCGGGAACCTAGATAAGTTCGAGTCACGTTCTTGTGATGGGATCTTTCTAGGTTACTCGCCTTCTTCGCGGGCTTATAGGGTCTGGAACTGCGAGTCTAGCAAATTGGTAGAGACCTGTGAGGTGACCTTTGACGAGGCGGTCCGGGACTAGGCACGATATCTCGAGTTCTTTAGAACGATCCGAGACCATCTTCGTAGATGACGAGGACGATGGAGATGAGGGTTGTCTACCCGATCCAGTCCCTTATCCACCCCTTGAGGTGCCGTCTTCCACCGCACCTCTAGGTGATCAGCCCATGCCTACTGCTTCCTCCGGAGCTAGTGGCTCTGTTCCTACCTCGTCAGCTCACGAGGTAGAGGCCACTTCTTCATCTCATCCAGGACCTCCCAGACATATCCAGAAAAGGCATCCTTCTGAACAGATGATTGGAGACCTGTTCGAGTGTGTTACCCGCTCAAAATCTGGCTTATCTCAATTCTGTCTCCACTCTGCTTTCATTGCCTCCTTTGAGCCCAAGGATGTTTCTCATGCTCTTTCCGACGAGTCTTGGGTCAATGCCATGCATGAGGAGCTAGAAAATTTCGAAAGGAACAAGGTCTGGTCGCTTGTCGAGCCCCCGCGAGGTCACAATATTATTGGGACTAAGTGGGTGTTCAAGAACAAGCAGAGCGAGGATGGAGTGGTTATTCGGAACAAGGCTAGACCCAGTAGCTCGGGGTTCTCCCAGGTTGAGGGTCTAGATTTCGAGGAGACCTTTGCCCCTGTAGCTCGACTTAAGGCCATTAGAATCCTGCTTGCCTTTGCAGCTTCTAAGGGTTTCAAGCTCTACCAGATGGACGTCAAGAGTGCCTTCCTTAATGGATTCATTGAGGAAGAAGTTTACGTCAGACAACCTCCAGGTTTCGAGAACCCAAAATACCCACACCATGTCTTCAAGCTTTCCAAAGCATTGTATGGACTTAAGCAGGCCCCAGAGCTTGGTATGAGAGGCTTAAGTCCTACTTGTTGAGTCATGGGTTTGAAATAGGTAGAGTAGACAAGACCTTGTTCATCCGCCGTCATGGAAATGACCTTCTGCTCGTCCAGATCTATGTCGATGACATCATCTTTGGCGGCTCTTCCCATACTCTGGTTTCACAGTTCTCGGATGTCATGAGCACCGAGTTTGAGATGAGTATGATGGGCGAGTTGACCTTCTTCCTTGGCTTCCAAATCAAGCAGACTCGGGAGGGTACATTTCTTCATCAGGGAAAATACACTCGTGACCTCCTGAGACGCTTCGACATGAGTGATGGTAAGCCTGTGTCGACTCCCATGGCTTCTACAGCCTATCTTGACCTGAATGAGGACGGCGAGCGATTGATCGAAAGAGTTCGAAGTATGATCGGCTCCCTTCTTTACCTCATCGCCTCGAGACCGACATACACTTCTCGTGTGTGCGTGTGCTCGTTTTCGAGCTTCTCCTCGCGTATCTCACCGCCAAAGCGTGAAGCACATCTTCGGTACCTTGAGCTACCATTGACTATGGTATTTGGTACTCTTCCTCTTCTGTCTTTCCTTGAGAGCCTTTTCGGATGCGACTTTGCGGTGTAGGATAGATAGGAAGAGCACTTCCGCACTTGCCAATTCATTGGCACTTCTCTCGTTTATTGGTCTTGAGGAAGCGATCGGTGTTGCGCGATCCACCGCAGAGGTCGAGTATGTTGCTGCAGCCATTGCTGCGATCAGTACTGGATGGCTTCGACCTGCGGGACTTTGGGTTAGTTATCGGCGGTGTTCCACTCTTTTGTGATAACACTTCTGCGATTAACATTGCTAAGAACCCGATGCAACACTCTCGGACCAAGCACATCGATATCCGTTTTCACTTCCTTAGAGACCATGTAGAGAAGGGCGATATAGTGCTCCAGCCAGTGAGAGTGACCACCAGTTGGTGACATCTTCACCAAGCCTTTGGATAGTTCGAGGTTTTCACTCTGCGGGAGAGCTTGGGGTGGTGTGTCCTTACGGATTGTAGTAAGGGGAGCTTTGGGCTTTATTGCTTTACTATTGTTTATGCTTCGTCTCATTTCATTGCATTGCACTCGGGTGCATTTGGGTTTAGTCCTTCCAAAGATAGGTTAGAGTGCTTCTCTTGCCGCGATGCTTAGACTTCTAACTCTTATCTTGTGCTTCGAGATTAGTCGCTTCTTATCTCACTAGATTGAGCTCACTCACTTCTTGTAGGTTCTAGCGAGGTCGGGCCACCCTCGGGTAGGCAGTGCGTGTTTGCTCTCTAGTGTGTGTTTTATGGTCACTATTAATCCCGAGTCATATGGGTAGATGAGAGTCGATCGAGCCATAGTTGTCTCTATATCTTATCTATGCTTTAAGGACTGCCCGTTTGGATTTTCTTTGCCAGCTTCTCATTTTTATTGCTTTAGTTCAGGGGGAGTTCTTTTGGGATCTTCTGGAGCTTAATATTGACATAACTCAACTTGAACTAAAAGTTGCATCTAATGTTGAGGGGGAGCTGGATTTTCTTGCTTTTTAGCATCTCGCATTGTAATATAACTACATTGAGCCTTGAATATTATCCTGTATGACATGATTATATGCTTTACACCTTGCCATGACTTGTGCTTATTTGCTAGCTTTATCATGACTTCATATGTGTAGACTAGCTTTTGCCATGATAAGTTAATTAAAATTGCTAAACTGGAACTAAAACTTGTCATACTCACATTTGAGTCTAGTCTTTCTTGAGCTATCCTTTTATGATTCATGCCATGTCAAATAGGCTAAGTTGAGCGTTGAATCTCTATTGAGCCTTAGATTGAGCTATTGTAGTCTTTTGATGATGCATAAGTTAGTACTACATGTTAAAATGCAAAAAGATCTCTTTTGTGCGAAAAAACTGATCTCACCAATTCTTTCCTATGAGACGGCTTGCCATTGCACTTGGCATGAACTTAGGGGGAGTTTTGGATGACCTAGACTATCTTCTTAAGCTTTTCGCTTGGAGTAGTCGCATAAGGCTTGAGGTCTAGCACATGACAAAACAAAAATCTGGTTGTCAACAACCTTCAATTTTAAAAGAAAATATGTCATTTGTGCTCAATTTGCTTAAGCCACAACAAGAATCAAGTACTTCAACAAATGCTTCATTCTCGGACTTGTAGCACTCTTTTGGCCTCAATTTGAGCTTCTTAGTTACGCTTAGCTTATTGACATGGCCTGCATCATCCTTGGATATCTCTAGCTGGACTTTGCTCATTGATGACTTGACTTGATCACAAACAGCACTATCTTTCAGTTTGCCATCCATGTGTTCTCGCTGGCTTATATATATGTTGTCATGATCTAGATAGCGTTTTATTGAGTTATGGCTTGGTGTAGTACTTGTTGGTCATTATGGATAATTCTCATGGCTCTAACTGCTTAGAATAATCAACTTCAGCCATTTCATCCATTGACATGTCATATTCTCTCTATTGCATCTTGATGTGTTTATTGCCAAAAAGGGGGAGAATAGAGAAGAAAAAGTCTGTTAGTCTGTTGGGTTCATTTTGCTCTGTCGACATGGTCATAAGTTTCATTCCCTTCTTTGGACCATGTTGGATTCTTCAAACTCAAACTCATCTTCTTGCTTTTTCTGGTTTTGTCAATATACTCATCAAGGGGGAGATTGAGAGACCATGTGAAGGGCATCCCATAGTTGTGATGAGTAATTGACTCTTGTTCTAGGAAGATTGAGTTTAGTTTTTGAGGTTTGTGCTAGTTTTGCATTGTCGTAGCCCTGGCAAAGTGTTCTGCAGCTAACACGACCACGTTGGTCGTGGCCGAAAGTCATGCGCACTGGTTACGACCACTTTGGCCATGGTCGAAGGGCACGGAGAGGCGATGCGACCACGTTTGGCGTGGTCGAGGCGATCGACCACATTGGTCGTGGTCGGCGAGTTACGACCACGTTGGCGTGGTCGAAGGCGCACGACCACGTTGGTCGTGGTCGAATAGGTTACGACCACGTTTGGCGTGATCGTAGGTCTCGGGGAAGTTTAAGACCGGTTTTGCCATAGTCATATCTTGGTCATGGTTGAAATGACTCGTGCGACCATGTTGCCGCAGCTTGGAACCTAGCGAGATGTCTCGACCACGTTGTGCGCTATCGGAAGCCAGCCGAACCATTTACGACCATTTTGGGCATGGTCGAAGGTCATTCAGGTCGTTTACGATCACGTTGGCCGTAGTCGAATACAGCTTCGACCACGTTGTAGTGGGCTGCAGTCGAAGTCGGCACTCAAATCTACGACCACGTGAGTAGTCGGCACTCTACGACTATGTTATTGAGAGCGGTCTGGCGTGGTCGGACGTGCTTGCACGCAGTTGGAATCGATCGTATGACTGCGAGACTTGACCATTTGAGCTGGAAATTGGTCGTAGGGCTTTGTGATGAAGTCGTGGACCTTGTGCATTTGTTGGTTTATCTTTTGATTGGTCGAACGACTTTGGTTGAAGTTGTAGATTTTGAGCGTTAAAGCGTAGCGAGTTGTGGGTGGTCGTAGCAAGTTAGCGATGATCGTAGACTCATCGTATCTGGTCGTTTGGCTTGATTTTGTGGTCGTTTGTCGTGTGCATTCATTGTTCTCTTTTTCCGTCTGGTCGTAGGTGGTATACGACTTGGTAAGAGTATGTTTTGAGTTCTGTTTTCTGGCTCAAGTGATTGGATACTATTGTGAGCCGTGCTATGTAATGGTTTGCTTGTCCGTGATGGTTTGCGGGACCTTGAGACTAGTCGTGGCGAGGCATGGAGGGCCGAGACTAGGCACGGCGGTCTTGAGGTCAAGAGCGGCCGGAAGTCTTGACGACGAGCGAGTGCGTGAGGTGGTTACAAGCCGAGGAGATGAGGAACCGGAGCTGGAGCTGCCAGAGGACCTTGGAGACAAGTCTTGATGAGGCTTGGAGTGGTCGGGACTAGACATGGGGGATGTCGAGGTCCAGAACGACCAGGGGAAGCCGAAGGAGACCTAGTCTTGCGAGGTGGTTGCAAGCTTGGACGACAAGGCGGAGGAAGCTTCCGGAAGGCGGTGGAGTGGCATTTTGGAGAAATGCGAAAGTCGCAAAGGAAGGCGTGTCTCTGCCAATGCACAGAGTTGTTGGCGCTAACGGGCAAGCGGTGGAGCCGTTGGGTGTAACGGGTAAAGCACCGGAGCTCGTTCTCGCTAGTGGGTAAAGTGAGTTGAAAACCCGGTGTTAGGTGGGGATTTGCGGGTTTCCCCTCTTCGGTGTGTGTGTGTGTGTGGCTATAAATAGAGAGGTAGAGCTCGGGTACTTGTGAGATTCGATCCCGAGTTGCTCTGTTCTTTCTTTGTTATTTGTGAGTGTGTGGGTTCTCGGGATGGAGCAAGTGTGCTCATGTATCTCCCAGTTGGAGTGGTGAGAAACCTCCATTATCAATCATTCATCTCTCTTCCTCTATTTGTTTTACGTCGTCTTGAGATGTTGTGATTGACTTGTTTGCGATCTGTTTTGAGAGCGTGGACTTCTTGCTATCCTTTTCTCTCCTCTCTTCTTCGTGAGTCTGCTTTCGTCTTTGTGTGCTTTGATTAGCTCGGCGGGAATCTGTCTCAAGGCCACTTGGCGATTCATTCCCGAGCGAGAGTCGAATTAGAGAAGTTCTCTTTCTGGATGATTGTGCGCCTCGAGTCCTTCTCGCTTGGTTCATCCTCTCGATTATCACTGTTTGATTTCTTTTGTCGGCTCAGGCAAGTGTTCGACCACGTGGTGTTCGACCATCTGTTGGCTTACGACCACGTGTGTTCGATCGAAGAAACTAGTTCTTTCGCCCTTTTTGTCGTGTGAGTACTTGGGGAGTTTTTAGAAGGCACCATTCACCCCCCCTCTGTTGCCATTTCGGTCCTACACCTTCCTCGACACAGGCAAACATCACAGGACAGCACAACAGCAGAACTCCCGGTACTAGGCCACGGCCGAAGGAGAGGGGCACCTCAGGCGACCCCAAGCCTCGTTCGATTGGTGGGTCCGCCCCTGATTTAAGGCAACATACATAATATTAACCCTTATGATTTTTACAATAGAGATATAGTGTGCAGGGAAAACAAATTCGGACCGATTCATGAAATTTGGTTTCTCAGCCTATCCCGACAAAAGCCCAATTTGGTAAAAAAAAAATCAGCATGATCTTTCTCATATCGAACTCTAATAGCCCATAAGGTCAAAGTCTTTGTCATTCGGTTGTCGGTTTTCCCATCACCGACATAGAGAGACTTGCCGATACGTGAGCTATAGATGAACTACACGTTGTAAGCATGGAAATTGCCTGCAAAGGAGGAGATGACCAGTGAACATACACGTTACAAGTATGAGGATTGTTTGCAAAGGAGGAGATGACCATGTACTAGGCTTGGGAAAAATGTGAGGTCCAAAGTCAAGGTGAAACTGTTTTGGCGAGGAAGCCAAAATACCGAAAACGGTGATGGGACCAAGACTACGATGCTTGAAGGGCACTGGGAGAGCGGTTTAGGTCAAAGAGGCACTGAGGAAGCTAGGTAGATGGAAATTTGCTCTTTAGCGGGTTTAGGTTTATGCGCTTTGAGAAGCATGCATAATTCATATGTGAATGTAAAACGTAGTGTGTGAGGGGGTTAACGGGTTTCTACCATTGTGCTGATAGATAGTATCTAGTAGAGTTAGATGTAGGTTGGTTCCTCTATCTATATGAGTGGGAGTGGTTGGAGGCATGTTGTCCAAGGAAACCAAACATCCATTCTTTAGGGTTTAAGAGAGGTTTTCTTGGAGGGGAAGCTTTGGGTGTGTGCTTTTGGGAGAGAGAGTTTTGTCCTTCATGGTGGAGTGGTTGTAAAACCTATATCTCTAACTTGCAATAGATCAATCTTATTCATCCTACATAGTGTGTTCCTGCTCTTGTTGATTTTGCACTTGCTTTTGTTGATTTTGCACTTGTTTTGGTTGGTGTTTTGCGCTCTCTCTATCCTTCTTAATCTTGCTAGGTTTTAAGGATGTGTAAGTGATAAAGATGCCTCATGAGGATCTTATTTTATCCATCTAGGGTTCAGCTATAGCAAAATCTTGAAAGTTGCCCGTTTTAGTTTGATTTGAAGCTCTTCTGTCGATATCTTGATTCTAGAGTTTTGGACTTAAATCTATGGATGTTCTTACTTGCTATGACAAGTGGTAATTTATCTAGAGCTATTTTGTCCATATCCAACCCACGAGAAGTTATATATCGAGTTCTTAAGTTTTGCCTGATTTTGATGTAACCTTATTTGTCTTGAGGAAATGTTGGAACTTTAGTCAAGATCTATGCGATCTTTAGATGGATTAGGTTTCTAAGATACTCAGCAAAGTGTGCAAAGTTTTAAATCATTTGGAGATGCATTTCAGATATTGTACTATTTTTTGTTTTAACTCGGACTAGTTTTTGGTTCTAAAATTAAGGGTGCGGTTAAACCACCCCAGCCATACTGTCCGACTGGTGTCTGGTCAGACCAGCCTAAAGTAGTTGAACTCTATTTGTTTCTATGCTTTTTGGTGAGTGTTTTATTGGTATGCAAATATGATCTCCTAGCTTCCATAACTAGTAAAGTGAAAATTTTAAAATACCTTTTGAGATGTTAAACTTTAAGGTATTATTCATCCTCTCTGATCGGCAAATATAGGGTACAACAAAAACTCCCTTCTTGTGCTTCTAGAGGTCCTAGTGTTGTTGTCGACCAGTAGTTCAGTCTTCTCGACACCCAAAAACCAGTCGCTCTCCAATATCGTTGCATAAGTAGTACGTACTGTCTCGCTAGCGCAATTACGGGGGACGAGCTCATCAACACTATGGATTTAATTTCGCAGCTGATCTGCATGGTCCTAATCACGCATAACTAGGGCCTAATTGGGCAGGGTCAGGAACTGGTGCGAGATTAGTTGCACGGTTGTAGTCATGAGCGTACGGTGTATCTTTGATTTCCTGCCTCCTGCCGCCCCACTTAGATATATCATTATGTATGGTCCATGCATTAATTCCACATCTCTGCATCATTCGCAGTACGTACTCGCCTCCAAATATGTCTCCATTGAATTAACCATAAATGAAAACACAGAACGGCACTTGATTAACTCCAATCTCGGCTTAAAAGAATATTGCTCCGGAGTGTAGAGCATGAATTTGTATGTTCATATTACATATACCACTAAATCTGTCAAATTGTCAGTACATGCTTAATGAATTAATCTCTCTTTTTACGTTTCTTTCATAATTGTTTGTTTGCCTATTTTAGATTTTGGATTATCAAATTTAGGTGGGTATCCAGTATCCACTATCCACCTCGATCCCAGGGAGGTGGGGAAGAACAGAAAAAACAAAAACAAAAGGAACATGCATGGAACCGTACTGAAATGAAGGCAACAAATTGGACTCGGGAAAGCCACAATAGTACATAGTACGTACTGGTAGTGCTATATTTTATCAGCAAAAGATAACCAGCCATTTACTTGGGTGGATTCAATTCAAGTGCCTCCATATTAACTAATTAATAAGCACGGGCGTACAAAATCTTCGCCTCTAAACTCCAAATTTAGCTCAGCTAAAACACAGGACACAGCAACACATCCAAGAGAGCAATTATCATGCGTGGCCCATCAAGAAAAGAACCGATATTAGAGTCAAGTAGCAGATTACTAAAGCACATGCATTAAACAACACGCATTAGCCTTTCAAAGTACAGCAACATGAAAAGATCTCAATAGACTAGCTAGCTAGTAGTAGTACACACTATTGTCTTCTATAATTAATAAAGCCGATGAATACTGATCATGTTGTCCGACCATGCATCTGCAAATTTCAAACCTCTCGAAATCCAACTTGGATTAACTAACCAAACCGATCACAATGCAAGCTTACAAGAAGGTACAAGCATTACGTACTTACTGCTAGCTAGCTACTTCAGTAAAAGAACGGAGAAATTCGTTACTTAAATTCCCCGGTAATTTAGTAGCCAGCCAGGCAACTAATAAGCTGCAGGCATGCTCAGCTCGATCGATGTGACGGCCACGCATGCTCCGAGCTAGCTCGCTAGATGATCACATGAGGAGGCTTCTGATGATGGCCGCCTGGTCGCTGGAGACGTCGGCGGAGACGAGCAGCTCGGCGAGCGTCTCGCTGAGGTTGTCCACCTCCTGGTGCAGGCTCCTGATGTAGCTGCACGTCTCCTGCAACACCCTCTCCGCCGAGCCCTGCATTCATATAGATATATGTAAGCTTAATTCAGTAACATTAGCTAGCTATACATGGAGGTAGCTAGTGATGAAGTACTTACCCTATGCGCGCCATTGCGAGTTTGAGACTCGGGGAGCAGCGCCTGCAGCTTGGACAGGAGCTCGGCGATCTGGTCGTCCGAGATCGACCTCGACGACGACAGCAAGCTCCCGGCGCGCCGTGGGCGTGACCTCCGGCTGCTCGACATGCTCACAACTTGCCTGTATATACTGAGCTCCTAAGGATGCAGTAGTGGTAGTAGAGCTAGCAGGAGTAGCTTTGGTGCTGGAGAGTGGCAGTTGCAGGCGAGCTATATATAATGGGCGCATGTGGGGGAGAGAAAGTTAGCGGACTGAGAGGCAGCCGCAACAGCAGAGGAGGATGGAAGGAGGGTGGGGGGGAGAAAGCGAGAGTTGTAATTGTGCGACAACGAGAGCAGTAGTGGAGGTGGTGTATGAGGGGCAGGCAGCTGTGATGACTGATGCGTATGGACTGATGGACTATTGGCATTGGGTTTGGCTGTGGGGAGGAGTCGAGGAGAGCAACGATTGGTTTGTTTGTTTGATTGGTTTGTTTGTTTGGTTGGTTTGTACTTTAATCGTGCCCTCTGGATTTGTCTGTATTGTGTGTGGTTTTCCTATGCGTGTGTGGTTTTCCTGGATCTGCATCCCGGGCATGCATGCATGCAGGGCATCCATGAATAGATTAATCGTCAGCATCTTGCAGTATATGATTGAAGGACATAGTTGCAATTTATTAAACTGCATAATAGGTGTCATGGTAATATTTTACTAGATTTTCTTTCAGTTTTTGTATTTATGTAGGACTGGATAGACAACAGAGGAGAGGGTGAATAGTACCTTAAAATTTCCCCTAGGTATTCACTTAACCTTTACTCCAATAGCTATAAAGGGCCTGTTTGGAAGAGCTCCACCAGCTCCAGATCCACGAAAAACAGCTCCACTCCACGAAATTTTACCCAAACGCTCCAGCTCCGCGAAATCTGGATCCACCAAAATCCTGGATCTGAGGGTCAGATCCATGGATTTCATGGGGCTCCTCAAGGGGTGCTCCACCGTGGAGTTAGGTGATAATTACCCACCAATGCCATTGGTTACACACCTCATCCCACCAAAAGTGATCATTCACACCAAAACCTCAATTTCGTGGATCTGGAGCTGCTGTACAAGTCAAACACTCTATGGTGGGATCCCAGATCCACGGTGAAGCTGCTGCTCCAGATCCACATTTTCAGTGGTGGAGCTCTCTCAAACAGGCCCAAAGTTATGAAGAGTAGAATATCAATCCCATTGGAAAACCAGAGATCTCAGAGCTGAGTAAAAACAGTCAGAAAAACAACGTGGTCAAATTTCGACTACGTGGTTGGAAGTCCCACAAATCTAAGTGCAACCTGATCGGAAAAATACCGTGGTCAGAATTGGATTATCAGTCAGAAATCAACGTGGTCAGATTTCGACTACCAATTGGAAATCAACCTGGTCAGAATTCGACTCTAGTGGTCGACGACCAGAGAGCGGTCGAAAACCGACGTAGTCGAAAACCAAAGCGTTCGAAATCCAACGTAATCGAAATTCGACTCTAGTGGTCAACGACCAGATAGTGGTCGAATCAACGTGGTCGACACCAACGTAGTCGAAAGCCAACGTGGTCGAAATTCGACTCGAGTGGTTGAAAACTAACGTGGTCAAAGGCTAAATCAACGTGGTCGAAACCAATGAGGTTGAAGGCCAACGAGTGGTCTAAAACTAACATGATCGAATCAGGTCGAAATATGACTACCGAGATCGAGATAAGTGAGAGTTCGAAGACTCAACGTGGTCGAAAGAGACAATGTGGTCGAAGGCCTAATCATAGTGGAAAATTTGAACGTGGTTGAAAAACTATAGAAAACAGACGATGAACAAAGGTTTTTAGCAAGTTTCAAAAATAAAATTTGATGTAACTTTTGATCCGTAGATTCAAATGATATGAAACTTTGTAGAGATCTTCTCTAGAGTATTGTGAACCTATTTCAAAAAAACAATCATAAGAATAATGGCCAAAGTTGATACCTTTTTAGTTTGTTGAAAGGTTTCCCCAAAACCGAGTCGAAATCAAAATTGATGAATACAACTTGCTCGCGGGTAGATGATGATCAAGATGGGTATAAATGTATTTCCATATGTCACAGCAAGTTACATCACCAAAGAAATCAATTCAAAAACCCTCAGATCAAGAAATCACACTTTTAGCCCAAATCAAGCAAAAAAAACTGAGTTTCCTCAAGAACTTCTTCTAGATTGTGCCTAGATGAATATGATCTTGTCTCCAAGAGACATATCCTCCTCTTGCATGTCCTTAGCACCAGAAAAACTCAAGAGAAGGAAAAACAAACAAGAAAGCCAAGAAAATTAAAAGCGCATGAGGGGATTCATGACACAACTCACATGGGCAAAGTTTGGATATCCATTTCACTTAGAGATTAATATTTTTACAGTTAATCCCATAGGATAGTAGAGCTCTAAGCCTAGAGCATACACACATAAGGTTCCAACCCAAGGAACCATAATCTCACATGGGAGGGAGGAAGGGCTAGCCACCACAAAGACTTAGCTAAAATCTTCAAACCCTAACTGTTGCATCTCCTTCCCTTATATAGGCTCACAACCTGAACCCAAAACCTAATGGATCCCCTCATTAGGCCAAACCGGGGATAACACGTTAACCCCACCTAACACTAGGTTTTGCTCACGCACGCTTCTCAAAGTGGCTTACAACCATTAACTCATTAGTGAGTCAACACTTGATCCACTTCACATTTGTAGCACATACAAGACCTAAACCATTTAGACTAACGCCGCGGTTTCATATACCACCACTCTTCCAATATTATGCAGTTTACCAAAATGCCTCTCTACCGCCTTCCTCGAAGCTTCCCGCTTCCTTTTCCACGAAGCATCGCCCATGCTTCGCCATCTTCCATGTGGCTCTAGTGACTAACTACCAAGCGTCTCATGCATCTGGATCCCACCGAACCATCCTCGCTTGCAAATGACCTAAGTCAGTTAATGCACCAGATGCTTCTCCTTGTGCATAACGGTACCCGGATTCCTTGACCGTTTGGACCTTAACTCCTCCCTGAGCCTAGTTTTGGTCCACCTTGCCGCTGCCCATCATGTCCACCACCAGTAGCTCCCGCTCCAGTTCCTCATCGTCCCGGCTTGAAACCACCCCACCAGCCTCGATCATCTTCAGTGTCTCCCTGACCGTTCTGGACCTCAACACAACCCTATGCCTAGTCTCGATCCTCCTACGCCTCACCATAACCTAGCTCTAAAATCCTGCAACCAACAACAATAAGTAAACCGTTACATAGCACCGCACAATACACAAAGTCATCAATTGACACTTTCATCCATACATTACACAATGTAAAATATATGCAACCAAAATACGGATCCTAAACTAAGGATCAAACAATAAACCCATGTGCACATAAGCAACAACAACCATACCATGACTACATTCCAACAACAATCTATGACTCAAAACCCAAAACTCTGTTTTTCTGGGAAGATCGATAGTACCGCTTCATAGACACCGGTACTACTGTACTACAGTATTACCGCTCCTCAAAGTGGTAGTTTTGATTTTTCTGACACTTCCAGAAAACAGTCCAATCAAAATGCGATATTTGCAAAAAACACTTTACTCCTCCACAAAACTTGCAATGATTTATTACAACATTATCCTGGACCTTCTCACATGGTCCTTCAATTTATCATGCTATCAGTAAAATTAAGTTGAATTTTCTGTTTGTTAGTTAGATGTGCTTAGAAATGCGTGTGCTTGAGCAGGTGATGTCGATTCGATGGATGAAAATGTAGCTTATCCCTGTACGCCATGATATGCAGCTCTCCTGCGTATTAAAAAAATTATTCCATACATACAACGATCAGTTGTTTATTTTTTAATTAGCGATATATATAGTGACAGATCTAGCAATTTAGGGTTGATCGATGGTGCAAGCCATAGAAACCGAGTGTGACCAATGAAGGTGCCAATTAACAAACAAGCTTCTGCAATTAGCAGTTCCAAGATTATTAATATTTTTTTTAGAGTTGGGAGAGCTGTTCAGAGCATATAACTGAAAAACATAGGCACCAATGATGTTACGTGATCAAGCCCCCAAAGATTGCTTAAGACGCGATCAGGAGGAATTTAAACTCCGGCCTTTAATTTGCAGGCAGATGGATGCCTTACCAGTTTGGAGTAATTGTTGGGTCAGAGCTTAGGACATAGAAGTTTCAATATTGTTCGCATAATATTTGCTTGGTTGGTAAGACTACTCGTGCAAGGAACATTTAGGGATGATGGAAGATTTGTACTCTAGGGTTGTCGCAAAGCTGTGTGGGGAGAATATAAAACAATGTAATTTTTTGCTAGGCCTGTATGGAGTAGTGCAGAAATGCCAAAATTCTTGAGCCGGGGATGTGGATTGGTCATGGTGGTGCCATGTACTGACACCGCGTAGGCCATGTTGTCGCCTCGTTGGTTCTGCTTGATTAACAAAACTTTCAACAGGGACACTACTCATTACTGGTAGTGTGTCATGGCCATTGGCTAGCCTTGTGAGGATTATACAAAACGAGAAAACTATATCATTTCAACTGTCTAAGCACAGTACGTGCCAACAGTTCGCATTATAGGAATCTACCAACTACCATCGTTGGATCCATCCACCGCCTCATGATATATCCAATTATATAGGTTTGACCGGTTTTTGACATGTAATGATTCTTTACTAGCTATGAGTAATGCACGCAGTGTAGAAGTTTTCCTTAAGCCTTCTTTGGTGTATATATGGCGACAACAGAGATGGGCAAACACTACAAGGAACACGTACGTCATGCATAGTGATCAGCATTGAACCGTATGAAATTATTGGAGTCAACATATACATTTCGTGATCTCGAAGGACGAAGAAGGGGCTAATACTATGTGTTCAATGCATCCAACAGCGCGTTATGGGTATTCCTAAACTTTTTCTACAATGGTGACCCAAAACCACAACACAATAGTGACATGGGTGCAACAATTCCGCGTCAATCTTTTGGTGAAGGCCAAGCTAGGTGAACTGTATCAGTTGTATATCAAAGCGTCTGCAACTTAATTAGAAGCTGCTCTGTTTCCTTTTCTGTCTTCAGTTCTCGCCTTCTCGGCTAGGCCTGTCTGAAGTGTATGAATTGTATAGGTGTTGGGTAATGTCCCGTGCTATCTCATATCCACGACCACCTCGAAGCGATGGCACTCATTAGAAGGTCTATCTAGAACCAAATTCACAAATCAACTTCGGTGAGATCTACTAGACCAACTTCAGCGAGATCCACGAATACAGCGAGGTTTACAAGATCAACCTCGGCGAGATACATATGACCAATTTCGGAGAGGATTCGGAGCCGACCCGGAGGAGATCCATGGCCAACTCCGGACAGATTCCGAAATCAGCCGCGAACCAACCTCGAAGTCCTAACTCCGAACAGATTCCGGAGAGGATTCAGAGCTAACTCCGAACGAGGTCCGGAGCCGACCCGGAGGAGATCCAGGGCCAACTCCGGACAGATTCTGAAATCAGCCGCGAACCAACCTCGAAGTCCTAGATGTGGTGAAGGCTATTTGTAACCTTAGACACTTATATTGAATACATTTTATCATCCGTGTACTTCTTAAGTCTCTTTATCTGATCAAATGTGTTTTGTTTACTATTTAATCCCGTATCGACAACAATACGAAAACCCCGACATGACATTTTAACATCAGCTAAAGAAAGTGACTGTGTGACTACACAGTGAGTCAGTGACACTTAGCCCATGTTGCCAACACGGCAGAGCCCACCTTGATGGTGCACACATACATGCATGCATGCTGCATGGATCGACATGCAGAGCTGCAGTACTTGCCAAGACCAATGCCGGGCCTTAACCTTTACGATCGTATCAGTTAGGATAGTTAAATCGAGTGTCGTGCTAGACTACCGCCTATATACATTTTAGCCCAAAAAAAAACTACTTGTCGTCAGACGACATATGATCACCAATCACGGCGCTTGTTTGAGATTGCATGCAAGTTCACACCTCTTGAGCTAACGACGAAATCAAACAAGCGAGTCCTGTACTCCTGTGCACTGGAAAGAGAGCACCCAATATGACACACAAGTCACGCCTTGCTTCAAATAACTTATAAATCAAAGCTTATAATTTATTTTGTACTGTATTTACTATTATTTTATTTTACGTAATTAAACATAAAAATAAAAAATTATATGAGCATAAACAATGCAACGAAATAAGATAAAAACAAAAAAATCTATAAAAATAAAAAAATTATAAGCCATAAACTGAAGAACAAACTGAAGAACAGGAGCCTAACACAAAGCGGGCCGACAAATGTTGTCCCCAGCTCGGTCAAGGCGAAGACCGACAAACCCGAATCTCTCTCTCTCTCTCTCTCTCTCTCTCTCTCTCTCTCTAAAAGAGGGGGAGGGATCTGTGGAACCTGGGCCACGTTCGTTCGACGAAACCGCTAGCGCTCTCTCTGCAAATCATCTCCCCTGGTTCGCTTTGATCAGATTAGATGGCATCGGGCCATCTGATCCCCGGAGCATAATTTCCATTGTCCTAACGCACATGATCAGCCGCTGATCTCAACGAACCAACGAGCTGATCACAAGTGCACTGTGCACAGCACAACAACGTACGCAACGGCGCGGCGCGATCGAGATATTTCCGTCGGTGCGGTGGCCGCGCGGGGTGGCGCGGTGCGGTAGACTGGACCTCGGACCGCTCGCCGGCCGATCGAATGCGAACGACTTTAATCAATGCCTTCAGCTACACCTAATCGAGAAATCTTCGCTAAGCTATCATGGAAAAGGACTGCGTTTTGACGTGTTGGACGCATGCATGACTCGGTCCGATTTGGCTCGGGGCGTTTCCATCAGCGTCGGGATAGGAACCAATCGGGTGGTCACCGGATGAACTTGGCGGTGACGAGCCCGCGACGAGGACCGCACGTGGGCGCGCGCCGATTGAGAGCGGCTCGCCCGCGGATTGCAATTTCGGTGGAAAACTACGAGGATCCACCACGAGCGCGCGTTAGCCAGCCCCCACAGGTGGGTCTCGGTTGATTTCCTGTTCCTGCCTCACAGTAGTCGGTCAAGTTTTACTACTACAGTGCTACCTCACAGTAGTCGATCCCGTCGGTTGTTGGAACGACGCGAGCACCGCCGCCGGCCACGGGCATTGATTCCCTCCATAAAGATAAAGGACAGAAGAGATGACAAACTCTCCCATCGCATTTGGGGTGTCTGGCTTCCCGGCCGACTGGTAGACGGTTGTTCCCTCTCCTCAGGTTCAGTAGATTCTTCCTCCCAGGAAACAGAAGAAATAGCGTATGTTATTTTGGATTATGGCTAATAGTTTTTATTTGTATTTTTTAAGACAGCAGCAGCAGATATACCACATAACTTTTAGATTTAAGAAACTATTTTCGTTTTATAAAAAAAACATTTCTATTTATTTCAATTTTCGAAGAAATCAAAATCCATACATCAAAAAGAATATGGCCATAGAACCTCCGTGTCAAGGCGAGGGAAATAATACCTAAATTACAGTGTAAACAACCTTCCGTGACTCCCCTCTCCGTACATGATGAATTGATTCTAGTTATTTACAGCACGCACTAGCCAGTCAGGTAGTCCAACTGGTGTGGCATCCCCAAATCTAGAGAAGCATTAGAAGTTTAGAACGTGAGTCTCGCTAACTTCGTGTCAGGTCATCTCCAACGCACACAGAGGCGTTACTATTTTTCCACGTACGTTCGTACAACTGAAGGATGGATACCAGTACCACCATAGGTGA
Organism: Dendrocalamus sinicus; assembly: GCA_036346575.1. Lineage (NCBI taxonomy): Eukaryota > Viridiplantae > Streptophyta > Magnoliopsida > Poales > Poaceae > Dendrocalamus > Dendrocalamus sinicus. The sequence continues at coordinate 3,326,016 of CM070650.1, read as the reverse complement.
TGGCCGGTCCGATGGGGAAGGCATGTGGAGATCGCCATATAGAGAGAAAGGGGAAACAGCCGAGGAGACGGGCACTGCCCAGGGAGGTTGGCGTCCAGGCCATGGCCAACAACTGCATGGCTCGTCCTGTCAACTGCTCGCCACTGTGGCTCTACACGTACCCGCAAGTACAGTACTAGCGCTAAAGACGTGCGTGCGTGCTCGATCCGATCGAATCCATAGGCTCCATGTATCGTTCGAGTTGGACTGCCCTGCTGAAAAACTGTGGCAAATTGTACTGTAACAGTTGAAATTTCACTGTAACTGATGGTGACTTATTTGATATAATTAAATTTAAAAATATAAAAAATATGTTAGCTTATCATGGATAACGCAAACGAATACGGAAAAAAAGAAACGGCAAAAAAGCTAAAAAAACCAAAAGTTTAGAAAAAGACGAAATTTATAAATAGTAAAAAATAAGTCATAAGTGGAAGTCGAAACGAGAACTCCGGCGATACATGTGTACGGAGATGCTAGCTACGGCTCGTCGGTGCGGTACGTGCGGGAGCCTAGCTGGATCAATCTGGCTGGAGCAAACCAACGACACTGTTAACGAAAGCGTAGGCGTAAATTAAATTAAATTAGTAATTAACAGGTGCTAGCTACTGCACGTACGGGGCTCTGTTCTCCATTGAATTGCTCCATCGATCGAATACCGATTTCTACAGTTTTGAGTCCTCCGAAAAAGAAATATCTCAGCAATTTGTGCGGTACAGGCAGTCATATATTCAGATTCTGACGTTGGTTTATTTATCTGCCGGTACGATCGATATATGCTTCAGGACACTGTTCGTCCATCCGTGTGGTCGCCGTACTGCATACTGTGGCGAGTTAAGTAACTGTTAGGGATCATGATGCATGCAAAAACATCCGATAGATACATATCCGGTGTTACGTTGAGGACTTGAAGGTGAGACAGTGGGCTGGGACATTTTTTTCAAGACAAAAGTCTATATAATATCTTAAACTTTGTTTGAAAGTTGGTCTAGCACTCTAAATTATGAAACCAAATATTAGACTATCCAAACTTTACAATCCGATTCAAATAACACTCTAACCCAGTTTCACATGATGGTCTCATCCGCATGGCGCGATGAGTGAACGGTTTTGCCATGTAGGATAACATGCTATTCAAATTAGGTCAATAATATGTAGGGCCTACAAGAGCTTCTCCTCTACGCTTCCAGTTGTGTTTCCATATCGACTGCCGTTGTAATTCCCCCTTCTCTATTTCGATTTGGAAGAGAAAACTCTGTGGGCCCCGCCTGTCATTCGTGTAAATTTGGCTAGTATGTCATCCTATGTGGTAAAATCGCCTACTTATCATGCCGCGCCAGCAATACTACCATCCAAAATAGGGACAGGGTATTATTTGAACTGGATTGTAAAGTTTGAGAGTCCAATGTTTGGTTTCATAATTCAAGGTGATGGATAGGCTTTCGAGCAGTGTTCAACATATCATATCGACTTTTTCTTTTTTTTTTTTCTACAGGTGATATGGCAAAGATCTCAACTATACACCAATGATTGTCTCAAATACACCTTCAACGCACAATTCGATTGTAAGCAGAGCAACTGGGTGCAGAATAGCAGTAGTACCATTCCGTAATACTATTAGCTGCGCAATATATGCATGCTCCTATGGAAAACTGTTGCATCATAAGTATTAACACCATACGTGTGTTAATCCGGCACGCAAAATTGTAGTATCGAATACCGTAATCAAAAAGAGTGAAGGATTGCACTAGTATCTTTTTGAATTACCAAGGGCGGCCTGCGTTGGATTGAATTAACGACGGAAGATATTGTGTCCGTGCGTGACGCCTTAGTGTTGACGTGCTTTGATCTGCTTTGCCTATCGATGCTGTTGGCGACGATCGGATGAATGATACGGTACGTGATCGAGGAAAGTCAAGTCAACGGAGGAATGCTATCTCGTCACGCACTACTCGGAACGAGAACGAGTCGAAGACAATGCCCAGAAAAACACGCCACCGATGCTGACTAATTTTCCTTGGAATATATCTGATCTTTTATTTCTGAATCATATTCTGTTGATACAAAGTGCCCTCACAGCACCCCTCAAACCCTAGCACAGAAATTCCAAAAATTTTCTCCCAAAAAGCCGTCTAAGGTCTGCAATTAACTCTTAACCACTCTCTTCTTTTATCTGCTAGAACCCCAAAACGTGTCATCATCATCACGGACACGAAATTCTATTTGATTCTGAAAATTAAGGAACTTGAAATCTTTCCAAACACAGGTTTTACAAAATCTCTAAAACTTTCAGTTATGGACACATTCCATAACTCCTTCTAACTTATCGCGTATCGAAGCCTTAAGACCGGACCTCCCGTAACTTCTTCACGCATTATCCACCTTTGTTCTCAACGAGCTCTAGCGTGAGCCAGACCACTTCATGACATCCTCGGCCGCCTGAATCTCGGATTTCCCCATTCTAGTTTCAGTCCTCCTCGGCATCAACCATGATAGTCTCCACGTCTAATCTACACATGCAAAGACCAAAGAATTTTTTTCCAGCACAAATTTTGTCCAACTTGACCAACATCAACCCACACACGCATAACACATCCTCATCCATCAATAAATACGAACCAGATCATCCACGATCTCAATTTCCATACTTTTAAAATCAAGCCAAGACTACCTAGAAAAACTGGCTTAACCGCCATGCACAGATTGATCAGACTACTAGCCTAACACGAGTACTCGGGGTACTCGAAGGTCACAAGAATTATAGCACTAAAATCCTACAACTACAGACCATCGACCATTCACTGTAGCTCCGACTATTGATCAGGTACTGTAGCTACGCATCGACATGTCACTGTAATTCTGACCTTCGACCAATTACTATAGCTCCGATCATCCCAGTCGAAAGTCGGTGACTACTGACCATGGTCTCTGACTCTTAACCGTGGTCGAGGCCTGCCGATCGTACCGCTCAACACAAGGCAATCAAATCGCTTAACCTGAATATTTTAGCAATTCCAGTTTTGCAATAGTGCATTGTCTAAAACTTTCATAAACACAAATTTCAAAGTAATTCAATTATCAATTATTTATTATTACTATATTTTCGACTTATCCTTATAGTCTAACAAAACATACTACTGCTAGAACGTTACGCAGGTTCATAACGGGTGACACTTGACTGTTCAATCAACAAGGCGACATTTATCGTCCGTTCAATCATGAGATACTACCCACGAGCGTGGCTTCGCCCCGAAGGACTCCCCGATGATATTACTCAAGAACTGATTAACACGCTCTATAAGACGATAACAGTCATGTTCTTTTTTTCATTTGACTTTGATTTATCTGGAAGTCAAAAATAAATGAGATGGTTTCTTCAAATAGCTTAAACCGTTCTTCAAAAGATTTCTTAAGTCCAAAATTCTATATGCTATCCACATCGATATCTTTGTCATTCGTCACCGCCTCTAAAAATACAGCAAAAAATAATCACACATAGATGTTAAATGTGTGAAACCTAAACACAAGTAAGAGGATAGATATAAGCTATCTCACATGTTGTCGTCCATGAGAGTAAAAATGACATAAAGATTTATACATATTCGGGGTCAAAGAGTATCGTCCTACTCCTATCAGTGAGCCAACGGGAGTTACATCCGGAAAGAAAGCCCCCTGAGGCTCACCATTTTGAATATACTTATTTACTGCTCATAAGATCTCAAGAGAACTATCCCTCAAATGAGATATATATACATGAGGTATTTATAGACTCGTGAGTCTGTGCAAATGACTAGAATATCTTTCGATGAGCTAGTTAGCTTACGAATACAAATGAAAGGTATAGTTATCTTTTCAAAGCACAACAGTAATTCTTCGATCCGTATGCATATATCTTCCGTAGAGGGGAAATTTAACTTTTTGCCACTCTTAACATTGCCACCTACTTAAATATCATCCTCTACATTGCAATTAATATTTTGCCACTCTCCAGCCTACGTGGCGCCTAGTCACCGCCATGTCACGCCCGCGCCTCCCGCGCCGCGCCGCTGCGCCGCCGCCGCCCGGCCTCCCGCGGCCACCCGCCTCCTGCGCCCTCCCGCGCCGCCCGCCTCCCGCGCCGCGCGCCTGCGGCCGCGCCTCCCCGCGCCACGCGCGCGCGCCCGGCCTCCCGCGCTGCGACGGAGGCGCAGGCGCGGTGGCGCAGCGCAGCGGCGCGGGAGGCCAGCGCGGCGCGCGGGAGGCGCGGGAGGCCGGGCGGCGGCGCGGGCGTGACATGGCGGTGACTAGGCGCCACGTAGGCTGGAGAGTGGCAAAATATTAATTGCAATGTAGAGGATGGCATTTGAGTAGGTGGCAATATTAAAAGTGGTAAAAAGTTAAATTTCCCTCCGTAGAGCCGGTACTTGTTCGTGAAGGAATAAATTATTTCTTTTAACAGTAGACCAAACGAACAAACCAACAGCTGGACAAGCCGCAAACTGTAGTTAGTAGGCGCGCTGGCCGCGTCGGCCGACTTGGGCGCAACAGTGCGGCGGACACCCTGCGGATCGGACGCAACAGTCGCCCCTCCAGCTACACGCAGCCAACCAGGTGTACCACCAGATGCCACTCGTACAAAAAAAAAAACACTGGCCAAGCAAGCGATCCAGCTCCATTAGAGCAACTCCAGCAGTACTACTCAAAACAGGGCCCCTACTTTTTATTTGAGGGCTCCCCCTACTTTTGAGGGCCCAATTTTTTTGCTTCTACTCCAACAGCACCCCTCAAATCTAAGCCCTCAAATCCATTCCACACACATCGACATATGGGACCCACTCGACAAATCCATTCGGGCAGGACGGCGTCGCGAGGCATCGGCGAGGAGGCGGCGGCAGCGTCAGCGAGAGATTTTGGCGGCGGTCGCGCGAGGGGCGGGCGGGGCCGAGGAGAGGCGGAGCGAGGGGCCGAGGGAGCGGCGAGCGGAGGGAGGCGGTCGCGCCTCAGCGGACCGGCACGGAGGGCGGCTCGGCGTGGAGGCGGAGCGAGGGCCGAGGAGTGGCGGCGCCTCTGTGCGTGCTGCCCGAGGGCGCCTCATGCGGCGGCGGCCTCGTCGGATCCGGGCTCGGCGTCGGCGGCGGCGGCGATCCGGCCGGATCTACTCGGGCGATGGCGGCGGCGATGCGCCTCCTCGCCGGCTCGACCTCGGCACTCGGCGCGAGCCGCTCCTTCCACGGCGGCGGCGGCTTCGGGACGGCGGGAGGGCGGCGGCGGGGAAGGAGCAGGAGGAGGCGGGACGGCGGGGGGGGAGGGGGACGGGCGGCGGCGGCGGAGAGCGGGGCGGCGAGAGTGGAGGCGACGGCGAGGCGGGGCGAGCGCGGCGCGCGAGGCGACAGGCGAGCGAAGCGGGCGGGCGGGGATTCGCGCGGGTCGGCGGGCGGGAGGGGAAACTACACTAGCAACTTGCTCCCTTGTGCATGCATGTATGTATACTGTTGCAAGATGTATTGAGACAAGTGATGGACAGTAGAAATGGACAGTTGATTAACATTATTCTGTACATGTACATGAGAATATATAGATGATGAGGGAGTGGCAAAGAAGGTGCCTTTACATGAATAGATGTCTATCTGATAAAGGTGCACAGTACATTGGTTACTATATTTTCTGGTTGTAACACTCCCCTTAACCAATGTGTCTTCATATGATCACTTTGATTCATCATCTTGGAAAAACTCCTCCAAAACCCTGTAGGAAAAATATGAGGAGAATTGATAGAGTAGATATGCCATGAAAAACTCCTTTAAAACCCAATGGGAAAATTTAAGGAGAAAATTTGATATGGCATATATATGATTATATCTCCTTAAAAACCCAATGGGGAAAATAGAGATATAATATATTTATGATTACGTTGTCATATTGCCTCATTAAAAACCTTAATGAGAAACCTTAGAGGAAAAACTCATAAAGGAAAAAGAGTACAATATTTATATTGAACGGGTTAAATCTTGGGAGATTTCTCCCCCTGATATCTGCAAATCACGTAGTCTTCGGATACCAATTCCATGAACACATTTTTTTGGAATGTGAAAATTAGTAATGACTTGGTGAATAAGTCCGCGAGATTATCACAAGACTTAGTTTGCAGAATATTTATTTCCCCACTCTCTTGCAATTCATGTGGGTAAAATAATTTAGGTGCAATACCACAAAACATATTACTCTTTATGTAACCCGTTTGCATTTGGACAACGCAAGCAGCATTATCTTCGTAGATAATGGTAGGTGATGTGATAGCACCTATACCACATGATTGTTGTATGTGGTTAATCATTCTGCGAAGCCTTACACATTCACGTGATGCTTCATATAATGCAATTATTTCAGAATGATTAGTGGATGTAGCCACTAGTGTCTGTTTTGAAGACTTCCAAGAGATGGCTGTTCCACCATGTAAAAATACAAAGCCTGTTTGAGATCTGGCATTATGGGGATCTCATAAATAGCCAGCATCAGTATATCCTATTAAATCCACATTTTTATTCTTCTGGAAGAATAGACCGAGATCTTTAGTGCCTTGAAGATATTTAAGGATATTCTTCACTCCTAACCAATGTTTTTTGGTTGGAGCAGCGCTATATCTAGCAAGTAGATTTACTGCAAATGCGATATCCGGCCGGGTGCAATTTGCAAGGTACATTAGCGCTCCTATGGCACTGAGATATGGAACCTCGGGTCCCAATAGCTCTTCATTGTCATCTCGGGGTCTAAATGGATTTTTGTCCCTGTCGAGAGTTCGAACAACCATGGGGGTTTTCGATGGATATGCTTTGTCCATATTGAATTTCTCCAATATTTTCTGGACATAGGCTGATTGATGCACTATGATGCATGTATGAAGGTGCTCAAGTTGTATACCTAAGCAAAATTTGGTTTTACCCAAATCCTTCATTTCAATATTCCGTCATAAGATGATTACGTGCTTCATCTATATCCTGTGTGTTGAGGATCTTTTGATGAATACACATGGACAATCATCATTGTTGGAGTATCCCTTTTTGGTTAGGAACTCACTTAGTCGGTTGTACCAAATTCTACCCGACTGTTTCAAGCCGTATAAAGACTTATTCAATTTTACACAATACATATTGCGATTTGCGTTTGGATTCGGAATTGAAATTCCATCGGGAACTTTCATATATATGTCCGAATCAAGTGACCCATAAAGATATGCGGTCACTACATCCATCAACTTGAAAAGATAGATGATTTTGTACTGCCAATGAGATTAAGTATCGGAATGTTATTCCACTCATTACTGGAGAATAAGTTTCATTGAAATCAATGCCGGGTCTCTGCGGGAACCCTTGTGCTACAAGCCTTGCTTTGTATCTCACCACCTCATTGTTTTCATTCCGTTTGCGGACGAAAACCCATTTGAAACCGACAGGGAATACTTTGGGAGGTGTATGTATCACATTGGTGAATACATTTTTTTTCTTGAGCGAGGCTAACTCCTCTTGAATTGCATCCTTTCATTGAGTCCACCCGGCGCGATTTGCACTCTGCCATGGTCTTGGGATCTGGATCATTTTGAAGGTTGTTTGCAATTGTTGTGGAGAAATAAATGTCGACAATTGTAGTCTTACGATCGTATGATTCTCCAGAATCAGTATAGTTAGTGGAAATTTCTTGGACCCCTGGTGACTCAATGTTATTTCCCAAAACATTTGAGTCGGGGTATTCCGATGTCCCAGGATCAGTAATTGAGTGCACTGTTGATCTGGGTTTAAGGATCCTTTGGTGTCTATCAACATGAGGTTGATCTGCATTTACATTCTTTTATTTCCTTTGTCGCTTGTTAAAAGCTGTATCCGCCATTTGTGCCGTACTTCTCCCCCTCTTATTTTTAATTGGGAGTTGAGTGGTATTTTGCGGTACCTCCACTCTTTCAGGTACATATTTGGCAGAATTATAGGATTTTGTGACACCCTTATAATCAGTAAATGCATCTGGCAGGTTATTTGCAATGTTTTGCAAATGAATGAGTTTTTGAACTTGAAGTCCAGTCTCTCTGGTACGTGGGTCTGAGGTAGGAATGCCTTGAACATTCCAATTAATTTCCTGGCATTCAGTTTGGTACTTGTTGTCTCCCCCTAATGCCGGGAAATGTTCCTCATTGAAAATGCAATCAGCGTACCGGGCCGTAAACAAGTCCCCTGTTAGGGGCTCGAGGTATTTTATGATTGACGAGATATATACCCAACATAGATCCCAAGTTTCTGTGAGGTCCCATTGAGGTGCGCTGCGGTGGTGAGATCGATGCGTATGTAGCGCAACCGAACTTTCGCAGATGGGAAATATCGATGGATTTCCACGTAGTAATTGTAGCGGGGAAGTGCTATGATAAGCGATTGGACGCAATTGGATTAAGTCAGCAGTGTGTAAAACTGCATGACCCCAACATGATGTTGGTAAGTTGCAATTATGTAGTAATGGTCTTGCAATGAGCTTGATTCTCTTGATAAGAGATCTTTGCTAAACCATTTTGTGTATGGACATATGGAGCAGTGTTGAACTTGTATCCCAAGAGCCAGACAATCGTCATTGAAGGCATGGGATGTAAATTCAGCAGTACTGTCCAGTCGAATTGATTGAATTCGATATTGTAACATCCTGAAAAATGATATTAAGGAAATGTGAAGTTATCAATTATAATTGTATTGTATTTCCGTTTGCTTTTGGAGTTATAATATTTTCTTAAAATTTGGCAAAAGATTTAAAAGATAAAAGGAGCAAGAAGGAAAAACCCACACATGAAATAACAAGAAACTAAGAATTGTAGACACGAATCTGAGAAGATGATCCAGTATACGAAGGAAGAAACCAGGTTAAAAATATACCACCTCATTGTGAAAACTAGTATAAAAGAGCAATACAAAAATAAAGGAATAATAAAGTAGCCAAGAGGGAAATATATAGGAAGGCAAGTAAATAGGTAAATGAAGTAAATGTATATATGTGAATATATATATATATGTAAGTAAAATAGATATATGTACACATATAAACCAGAGAATAAATAAGAATGAGTATGCATGTATATACCCAGGATACATATATATATACAGAGGTATGTATATACATATTCAAATGCAAAAGCAAAAATGAAAAAAAAAATGCAATGGGGTGGGAGCCAGACCAGCCCGACCCCCACCACCTTCCCTCAGGCGCGGCCCACCTTCCTCCTCCCCTGCCGAAGGGGCACCCCCCCATTTCACTGTTTTTCTTCCTCCACTGTCTCGCAAGTTCCAAACAGGGGGCTGAACCCTTTTGCCCGGATCGACGCCGCTTCGGACCGAAGGACCGCGGCTCGCCCCGAACTCATGCCTGCAAAGTCCACCGCCGTCCCGTCGGGGGTCGCCTCCCCGCTATGCCGCGCGCGCCGCCCCGGGTCAGCGCGTATTCCGCCCCCTGCGCCCGTTGAAATGGCGCCCGGCGAATCCACGCTGCGGCGAAATCCCTCCTCTCGTCGGGCGTGCGGCGCGATCTGCAGATCCCCAGCGCCATCACCCCGAATCCCGGGAATCCCGCCAGAATCGCCTCCACCGCCACGACATGACCGCCGGCGGGAGCACGTTGCTAGCCCGCTCGGCCCTCTATAAGGACCCCGAGCGCTCTTGAGTTCCCACGCTCCGTCCTCCTCTCACCAAAACCAATCGAGCCAAGAACCCGTAAGCGCCGTCGGTCGTGCTTCTTCCCAACCCCGACCACCGGAGCTTCCGTTGATTCAAGCCGCGGAACTCAATACCTCCTACCCACACCACCTCCGAGCACCGCCGATCGACACCGGTCTTCCCGAGCCTCCCGACGACCCTCGACGCCGGCGCCGCGACCCTCCCGAATCTCGCCACCGCCGCCGGCCATCTCGGGCCTCCCGACTCGACTCCACCACCTCCGACACCCTCTCGACCCGGCAACGTGTTTTGCCCTTCACGCACCTCCGGTCACCCTCCGTGACGACACCGCCGCCCGACCGCCGCCCGAGCTTCTGCCCCGACCTCCTCCCAAGCCTTATTCAAAGAGCCGCCTCGCCTCTCGGTCGAGTAGGCCGTGTGCTCGGGTGGCTAGCGCAGCAAACTCTTGCGATCGGCCGGTTCGAATTCCCTCGGCGCACTTTTAGTTGGAATTTCTTTTCACGTGATACGCTAGGAGTATTGATATAAGGGATTAATCGACCGTATAGGATAAGCAACACTTGAGTCTCACTGCTAGCGCGAGAAACTCTCTTCCCAGAAGTTCCCCGGCGCAGCGTTCGAGCCGAGCTCCGCCCGCGCGGGTTGAATTTTTCTTTATCCCCGGCCGACAGTGGGCCCCACTGCCGTGATCAGAACTAAGCGGCTCATCGACACTGGCCCGCATGTCGATGGCCTCGGGTTAGAAATAAATTGATAAAGTAACCCGGACCCACTGTCATAGGTACAACGCAGAAAATAATAAATTACTGAAAATGAATTAAAAATAACTAGTGGGACCCACATGTCAGACTTTTCCCAATTTCTGGGATTTTTATGAACTGAGGACTTTAAATGCTTGTAACTTATTCATTTTAACTCCAAATTAAGTGAAACAAATTTCTAAATTCATCTAAATTCAAGATCTATCCAATAGACTTAAAATCCTAATTTTTAGAGTTCATTTGAATTTCTGGTGGTATTTTGAGTGATTATTGCTTTTCTTTTATTTGGGGATTTTCGCGCGATAAATTAGCGTACGAGGCCCAAGAAGAAGAAGCCGAGGCTGCCACTTTAGACGCTGCAGAAGACCAAGACCACGACCCCCGAAACTCAGGCGAGTCAACACTTTTTGATCATTTTGAACCCATGTTTTTGGCAAAGTTAATTTCTTTTAAATTATCAACATGCATGCTGATATGTTATGTGGTAAAATATGTTCATTTTCAGAAGTGGTAGTTATACACCTAATAAAATGCTTGCTAATAATAATCCGTTGAAATGTTTGGATATGTGAGCCTTGTCGCCTTAGCAAAAATATAATAATAACATTTCGAAAATAAGTCTATAATTATATGCCATGCTTAGCATTGATTAGGGATTCGGGGCAAGAAATTGTCCCAAGCATCACTTTTATTCATGAGGAATTGAATTGGGCGGTCATGACGGGAATGACTGGTATATGTTGGTATGATTACTTTATGTTCCCGAAAAACCCCAACATGCTTAAACATCTGGGCGGATTGGTTCGAGGGTGTGAATGTGTGGTGCAGTGGAAGCACAAAGTGGGTTAGTGGTAGACCGCCCGGATACCAATAAGGACCGAATCTTGTCATGTCAACCGTGTACAACAAAGACAACCACAAGTCTGTAAAGTATAGCTTGGCTTAGTAGATGTCTTGGGACCACGAAAGTCATCCTTCCAGAGTGGGTGTTGGAGTAGTGCAAGCGGCGGTGCGTGAGAGCGGCTTGAATGGGACACTCGTAGGGAGTGAAGTTCTGGCGTGGCGGGCTAGCTAGGAGTAGCCAGGTGCTAGGCGTTCGAAGGAGGACATCCGCTGCAACGTATGGGACCCACCGCAAGTGGGAGCGACCCATAGGGTGAAATGATGGAAAGGGCGAGGTACTTTGAAAAGTCACTGTGATGGTCTGCTCAACCACATGACTAAGGAATTGTGTGGGGCAACGAGTTGATTGTCTCTTGTGGTGAAAGTGTACAAACTCTGCAGAGTCAAAACTATTCGAATAGCCGTGCCCACGGTCAAGGGCGGACATGGGAACTTAACCGATATAGTTCTGCTTTCAAAAACTTTGTGGGTGGGAATGGAAAAGTGGAAGAGCAGTGAAAAGCTCTGAATTGGAATTGTCCTGGGTGTCGTCCCAGTGGTAAGTTAAGCGGCTATAACGCTGAAAGAAGATATATGGTGCAGAAGCCATGTAATGGTGGATGGATTCTGTAACACTGATATACATGAGTATTTCTTTAAAAACTCTGTCATTTCTAAAAATGCTAAGTCTTAGGAAATTTTTATATAATTGTATTCAAAAGCACTCCTGCAAATAAAAGAACCCGAGCCATCCTTTGTTTAGCCATACATGTTAGATATTGCATTAGGTGTGTTGGCTCGCGGAGCACGGGGTCGGAGTGCTCACGCTCGCTTTTGCGACAAAAATACAGATACAGCGACACAGGATCATTATGCCTACGAAGGAGCTCCTGCCACAGAGGAGAAGGACGACGAAAGAAACTAAGGCGTGGGCTACGATGTTTTAGCATAGACAAGTGGACTCCAGGCTCTGTGTGCACGTATGTTGCTGGTCATCTGGTGACATACAATGCACACAATACCCTTCCAGTCGCTTGCCTGTGGATTTTGGGCTTACTTTTGCTTTCGTTTCCGCTGTGCGTTTGTAATAATGACATTTGGCCTAAGCGGCCCTTATTGTAAAACTCTCACCCGATGTGGTGTATTTCAATTTATGTAAATTAATGAATGATTATGCGATGTATGAAATGAATCAGCAATGTTCCTGTGTGCATTATCTCTCGATCCAGGAATAATGCAATTAACACAGTAGATTCCGGATTGAAAAATCTGGGTCTGACAGAGCTGGTATCAGAGCATACGACTGCAGGGTAAAAGCCTTAGAACGGTGTTTGGATGGATATAGGTTCACAATATTGGAAGAACTTATAAAAATGATTTCGAAAAATATAGCATACTACTTCTATCCGTATCCCTCTTAGATCTGTTCTACTCTACCTTTCATTAATTATTTTGGAAAATTGCTGGCACTAGTAATTTAATTTACAGATGGCAGAAGTTGGCAATGAGGGCAACCAGGCTACCGCCCATGGAGTCCATGAAGGGAGTTTGCTAGCATACTCACGCAAGCTCTTGCACTATCGAGGCTACGAGGATCACCCGTTTACCATAGGCTCAAGTCTCCGATGAAGGAGTAGGTAGAGTAGTGTCATACTTGCCACGCGTAGTGCCATTACTAGTTCTGTATTGTAGTATGATGTACTAGCCCTTTAGTATTGTAGTCGTTATCTTGTCGAACCTTAATATATTAACAGTAAAGTCCAGTCTAAAAGCGGCTATGTGGATGTTTGCGTGTCTAATGTTCGCCAAATATAGGCCTTACGTTGGAAATTACTTTGTCGTTGTCTTATTTTTTTATTTTTAAGATTTAGGAAGGCATTCTTTTCTCCTTACCGCTTAGCACTAGTTCTCGATCGTGGGCGCTAACTGCAGATGGCTAGCCAAAGGATCACAAGGCGCGAGCCCATGCTAACCGTAACCAAACCGAGGTGGATTCAACCCAAGGAGCTTTGCTCAAGAGCAAGGCGTGAACCAGATCAAGGAAATGACCACCTTCCACCCCGCCGATAGCACCACCTTAGCTCAAGTAATGGCGCAATGACTCAATCTGCTGCAGCCATCTACCATGGTCGCAAGGAGGCTCCAGCACCATAGGGCCGACTTGGCGGACTTTCAGAGGACAAGGCCGCTCACCTTTGCATCCGCTGATGAACCCTTAGAGGCCGAGGACCGCTCGAGATACGAAAGGAAGCCGCGATCGCCAAGATCGCCAAGAAGATAAGGTGGTGTTTGCTGCACATCAATCGCAAGGTCTTTGCAGCGGCATGGTGGGAGAATTACTTGTCGCCAGAGGCCAAGAGGATGCCACCACCGGAGCGATGCGAGGCTATCCCTTGGACAGAGTTCAGGACAGCTTTCAAGGCCAACTTCATTCCAGCCGGAGTCATGAGAATGAAGAAGAACGAATTTCGCACTCTCAAGCAAGGCAACATGACTGTTAATGAGTATCTCACCAAGTTCACCCAATTAGCCCGCTATGCCCCGAAGGACATAGCGTAAGAAGAAGAAAAGATTGATGATTCTTTGAAGGGATGAATCAAGAATTGAGAGTTCAATTGATCACCCAAGATTTCACCAGTTTCCACCAACTGGTGAACAAGGCATTGGTCTTGGAAAATGAGAAGAAGAACTTGGAGGCCAGCCGCAAGCGAAAGTTGTCAATTCAGCGACCCCAAGGGAGGTTCATCCAGAAATTCTTCAACAACCCTTCTTTTTCCAGACCCAGCCAGTCTAGTGCATCTACTCCAGACCGTCCAAGTGGAAGCTCCTTCCGAACACGCCAAGCCGATCAATCCATTGGGGCGAACCACGCCATCAACGAGGCGCCGGTTGTGGAGAGAAAGGACACTTTGTCGACCAATGTCCGCAACGTCGGACCAATCGATGCGGATCAACCTAGGGACATCGAGCTCGCGAGCTAGCAAGAGTGCCTCGGCGCCAACCGCGGCGGGTTAATCATATCACGGCGAAGAAGCTCGACAAGGCGTGGGAGTCCTCATGGGTACGTTCTCTGTCAACACCATTCCAGCACAAGTATTATTTGATTCGGGGCTTCACATTCATTTATATCCAAGAGATATCTTGATAAACCAGGGTTACCACCTTTACTTTGAAGAAGCCATTGGAGCTCGGTTCACCGGTGGCCCAATCGCTACCCTAGTATGTCCTAAGGTCATTATTACTATGGAAAGAATTAACTTTCCAGCAGACCTAGTAGTAATAAGCTCTCAAACCTCGGACATCATACTGGGAATGGACCGTTAACTAGATACCAAGGGGTCATAGAATGTGCCACCGGATGGTGGCCCAGTCGATGTCCTGGTTGCCCGTAGAAGTCAAAGTGGACCGGCCATACCGATGGGGTCGTGCAATATTCTATTGTGAAGATGTACCCCTAGAAGGAATGATAGTGGTACAAGATTACCCTGAAGTATTCCCTGAAGAATTACCTGGAATGCCCCCGGATAGGGATATGGAGTTTGTGATTAATCTGAAGCCAGGAGCTGCTCCAGTATCCAAAAGGCCCTATAGGATGACAGTAGAAGAGCTGGAAGAATTGAAGAAACAACTCCAAGATATGCAAGAGAAGGGATTCATCAGACCTAGCTCATCACCTTGGGGATCTCCAGTGCTGTTTGTGAAGAAGAAGGATGGTACCGCAAGGATGTGTGTGGATTACCGAGCCTTAAATGAAGTAACCATCAAGAACAAGTACCCCCTTCCTAGGATTGATGACCTATTCGATCAACTTGGTGGGGCTACCGTATTCTCTAAAATAGATTTGAGGTCGGATATCACCGATTGAAGATCGAATCGAAGATATACCCAAGACACCTTCACGACTAGATATGGGTGTATGAATTCACGGTCATGTCCTTTGGACTAACAAACGCCCCAAAGATATTTTATGAACCTCATGAATAAGGTATTCATGGAGTATTTGGATAAGTTTGTAGTGGTGTTTATTGATGACATCCTTATATACTCCAAGAATGCGGAGGAGCATGCGAACACCTACGTGCAGGTATTGGAGAAGCTAAAAGAGCATTAATCGTATGCCAAGTTTAGCAAGTGTGAGTTCGGGTGAAGGATATTAGCTTTTGGGACATATAGTTTAGTAGAAGGAGTATCTGTGACCTGCCAAAATAGCGCAGATGTCGGAATGGCAACACCCACCTCCGTAATGTAGTGAGAAGTTTTCGGGGTTGGCGGGATACTACGGGAGATTCATAGAGGATTCTCTAGAATCGCCGTGCCAATGACCCAACCGCTAAAAAGGATCGAAGTTTGAATGGACTCAAGCTGCGAGAAGAGTTTTCGAGAACGAAAAGAGGTTGACCACCACCCCGTGTTAATACTACGGATGTACGCAAGGACTTTGAGGTGTCTTGTGATGCCTCACATCAAGGATCGGATGCGTGCTAATGCAAGGAGGCAAGGTTGTTGCATACGCTTCCATACAACCGTCCCCATGAAGCCAATTATCCGACCCATGATCTAGAACTAGCTTCGTGGTTCATGCCACAAGATTTGGCGACACTACTTGATTGGGAACCACCGTGACATCTACACGCATCACAAGAGCCTCAAGTATTTCTTTACTCAATCTCACCTCAATCGAGGCAAAGAAGGTGGCTGGAACTGATCAAGGATTATGATCTGAGTGTGCACTACCACCCTGGGAAGGCTAATGTGGTAGCAGATGCTTTAAGCCGTAAAGCTTATTGCAACAACCTCATGGTTCAAGAACATCAACCCGAGCTCTACAAGGAGTTAGAAGCCTTGAATTTGGAAATAGTAGAGGAAGGCACCTTAGCTACAATGGAAGTGCAACCAAGTATAGAAGAAAAGATTATAAGCGCACAAAAGGAAGATTCAATCGCCAAAAGAATGAAGAGGCTAATGGAAGAAGGAAAGGCTCCTAAGATGAGAATGGATCAACAGGGAGTGTTGAGATACGGGACTCGTATTTTTGTGCCTCATCAAAAGGACCTTAAAGACCTGATCCTCAAAGAAGCTCATAGCTCTGCATACTCTCTCCACCCTGGGGGCACCAAGATGTATCAGGATTTGAAGCAATGCTATTGGTGGCCAAGAATGAAGAGGACATAGCGAGTTTGTGGCTTGTTGCGATGTGTGTCGTAGTGAAGGTGAACACCAAAGGCCAGCAGCTTGCTACACTCTTACAAGTACCTCGGTGGAAGTGGGAAGAAGTCGGAATGGACTTTATCACAGGACTTTCACGAACCAAGTCAGGATATGACTCCGTGTGGGTTATAATTGACAGGTTGACCAAGGTTGCCCATTTCATTCCTGTCAAGACCACATACAAAGGAGATAAGCTAGCAGAGTCAGTATATGTCACGCATTGTGTGTTTACATGGAGTGCCAAAAAGAATAGTCTCGGATCGAGGTTCCCAGTTCACCTCGCATTTTTGGTCCAGCTTACATGAAGCCCTCGGCACCCATCTGGATTTCAGTACCGCATACCACCCTCAGACAGATGGTCAGACTGAAAGAGTAAATCAAATATTGGAGGACATGCTCCGAGCTTGTGCCCTGGATTTTTCAAAAGAGTGGGATAAGTGTCTGCCGTATGCCGAATTTGCCTACAACAATAGCCACCAAGCCAGCCTACAAATGTCCCCATTTGAAGCGTTGTATGGAAGAAAGTGCCGAACCCCGCTTCACTGGTCGGAAGTAGGAGAAGGCTATATCTTTGGCCCAGATACATTAAAACAGGCCGAAGAAAAAGTTCGCATAATCGAGACAGATTGCTAGCACTCACCCGAGCAAAAGAGCTATGCGGACAAGAGAAGAAGACCACTAAGCTTCGGGTTGGAGATCATGTTTATCTGAAGGTATCACCATTGCGAGGAGTCAAGCGATTCAAGGTTAAAGGCAAGCTTACCCCACGATATGTTGGGCCATTCCCAATTGTGGCTAAAAGGAGAAGTTGCCTACCGGCTAGAGTTGCCCTCAAATCTAGTGATGTGCACAACGCCTTCCATGTGTCCCAACTCAAGAAGTGCCTACGAGTGCGGAGGATCAAGCCCCATTGGAAGCGATCGAGATTGAAGAAGACCTAACCTACAAGGAGCGTCCAATCAAGATCTTGGACACCGTGGAGAAAAGACACGAACTCAAATCATTCGCATGTGCAGAGTGCAATGGAGCCATCACTCCAAGAAAGAAGCTACACAGGAACGAGAGGATCAATCTGCGGAAAGATTACCCGATTTATTCACTAGGTAGACTGAATCTCGGGTCGAGATTCTTTTAAGGGGGTAGATTTGTAACATCTGAAAAATGATATTAAGGAAATGTGAAGTTATCAATTATAATTGTATTGTATTTCCGTTTGCTTTTGGAGTTATAATATTTTCTTAAAATTTGGCAAAAGATTTAAAAGATAAAAGGAGCAAGAAGGAAAACCCACACATGAAATAACAAGAAACTAAGAATTGTAGACACGAATGAGAAGATGATCCAAAGATATCTGAAGGAAGAAACCAGTTAAAAATATACCACCTCATTGTGAAAACTAGTATAAAAGAGCAATACAAAAATAAAGGAATAATAAAGTAGCCAAGAGGAAATATATAGGAAGGCAAGTAAATAGGTAAATGAAGTAAATGTATATATGTGAATATATATATATATGTAAGTAAAATAGATATATGTACACATATAAACCAGAGAATAAATAAGAATGAGTATGCATGTATATACCAGGATACATATATATATACAGAGGTATGTATATACATATTCAAATGCAAAAGCAAAATGAAAAAAATGCAATGGGGTGGG
The DNA here is from genome assembly GCA_036346575.1 of Dendrocalamus sinicus. NCBI lineage: Eukaryota > Viridiplantae > Streptophyta > Magnoliopsida > Poales > Poaceae > Dendrocalamus > Dendrocalamus sinicus. The sequence continues at coordinate 3,307,784 of CM070650.1, read as the reverse complement.
AGCAGATCACCTGACTGCCCAAACCAGGCCCCACCACCTTCCCTCAGCGCGCCCACCTTCCTCCTCCCCGCCGAAGGGCACCCCATTTCACTGCTTTTCTTCCTCCACCGCCTCGCAAGTTCCAAACAGGGGCTGAACCTTTGCCGGATCGACGCCGCCGGACCGGCGGACCGCGGCTCGCCCGAACTCATGCTCGCAAAGTCCACCGCCGTCCGTCGGGGTCGCCTCCCGCTATGCCGCGCGCGCCGCCCCGGGTCAGCGCGTATTCCGCCCCCTGCGCGTTGAAATGGCGCCCCGGCCGAATCCACGCTGCAGCCGAAATCCCTCCCTCTCGTCGGGCGTGCGGCGCGATCTCGCAGCCTCCCAGCGCCATCACCCCGAATCCCGTGAATCCGCGCCAGAATCGCCTCCACCGCCCACGACATGACCGCCCGGGCGGGAGCACCGTTGCTAGCCCCGCTCGGCCCTCTATAAGGACCCCCGAGCGCGCTCTTGAGTTCCCCACGCTCCGTCCTCCCTCTCACCAAAACCAATCGAGCCAAGAACCCGTAAGCCGCCGTCGGTCGTGCTTCTTCCCCAACCCCGACCACCGGAGCTTCCCGTTGATTCAAGCCGCGGGAACTCAATACCTCCTACCCACACCACCTCCAGAGCACCGCCGATCGACACCCGGTCTTCCCTGAGCCTCCCGACGACCCTCGGCGCCGGCGCCGACGACCCTCCCGAATCTCCGCCACCGCTCGCCGCCGGGCCATCTCGGGCCTCCCCGGACTCCGACTCCACCACCTCCGACACCCTCTCGACTTCGGCAACGTGTTTTTGCCCTTCACCGCACCCCTCCGGTCACCCTCCGCTGACGACACCGCCGCCCGACCGCCGCCCCGAGCTTCTCTGCCCCGACCTCCTCCCCAAGCCTTATTCAAAAGAGCCGCCTCGCCCTCTCAGTCAGGTAAGGCCGTGTGCTCGGGTGGCTAGCGCTGTGCAAACTCTTGCGATCGGCCCGGGTTCGAATTCCCTCGGCCGCACTTTTAGTTGGAATTTCTTTTCACGTGATACGCTAGGAGTATTGGTATAAGGGGATTAATCGACCCGTATAGGATAAGCAACACTTGAGTCTCACTGCTAGCGCGACAACTCTCTTCCCCGGTTCCCGGGCGCGCTGCTCGAGCCTGGCTCCGCCGCCGCTGGTTGAATTTTTCTTTTAATCCCGGCCGACAGTGGGCCCCACTGTCGTGATCAGAACTAAGCGGCTCATCGACACTGGGCCCGCATGTCGATGGCCTCGGGTTAGAAATAAATTGATAAAGTAACCCGGACCCACCTGTCATAGGTACAACGCAGAAAATAATAAATTACTGAAAATGAATTAAAAATAACTAGTGGGACCCACATGTCGACTTTTCCCAATTTCTGGATTTTTATGAACCGAGGACTTTAAATGCTTGTAACTTATTCATTTTAACTCCAAATTAAGTGAAACAAATTTCTAAATTCATCTAAATTCAAGATCTATCCAATAGACTTAAAATCCTAATTTTTAGAGTTCATTTGAATTTCTGGTGGTATTTTGAGTGATTATTGCTTTTCTTTTATTTGGGGATTTTGCGCGATAAATTAGCGTCACGAGGCCCAAGAAGAAGAAGCCGAGGCTGCCACTTTAGACGCTGCAGAAGACCAAGACCACGACCCCGAAACTCAAAGTAGTCAACACTTTTGATCATTTTGAACCCATGTTTTTGGCAAAGTTAATTTCTTTTAAATTATCAACATGCATGCTGATATGTTATGTGGTAAAATATGTTCATTTTCAGAAGTGGTAGTTATACACCTAATAAAATGCTTGCTAATAATAATCCGTTGAAATGTTTGGATATGTGAGCCTTGTCGCCTTAGCAAAAATATAATAATAACATTTCAAAAATAAGTCTATAATTATATGCCATGCTTAGCATTGATTAGGGATTCGGGGCAAGAAATTGTCCCAAGCATCACTTTTATTCATGAGGAATTGAATTGGGCGGTCATGACGGAATGACTGTATATGTTGGTATGATTACTTTATGTTCCCGAAAACCCCAACATGCTTAAACATCCAGGCGGATTGGTTCGAGGGTGTGAATGTGTGGTGCGGTGGAAGCACAAAGTGGGTTAGTGGTAGACCGCCTGATACCAATAAGGACCGAATCTTGTCATGTCAACCCGTGTACAACAAGACAACCACAAGTCTCAGAAAGTATAGCTTGGCTTAGTAGATGTGCCGACCACGAAAGTCATCCTTCCAGAGTGGGTGTTGGAGTAGTGCAAGCGGCGGTGCGTGAGACGGCTTGAATGGGACACTCGTAGGGAGTGAAGTTCTGTTGTGGCGGGCTAGCGGGGAGTAGCCACCGCTAGACGCTCGAAGGAGGACATCCCGCACAACGTATGGGACCCACCGCAGTGGGAACGACCCATAGGGTGAAATGATGGAAAGGGCGAGGTACTTTGAAAAGTCACCGTGATGGTCCGCTCAACCACATGACTAAGGAATTGTGTGGGGCAACGAGTTGATTGTCTCTTGTGGTGAAAGTGTACAAACTCGCAGAGTCAAAACTATTCGAATAGCCGTGCCCACGGTCAAGGGCGGACATGGGAACTTAACCAGATATAGTTCTGCTTTCAAAAACTTTGTGGGTGGGAATGGAAAAGTGGAAGAGCGTTGAAAAGCTCGAATTGGAATTGTCCCGGTGTCGTCCCAGTGGTAAGTTAAGCGGCTATAACGCTGAAAGAAGATATATGGTGCGAAGCCATGTAATGGTGGATGGATTCTCAGAACACCGATATACATGAGTATTTCTTTAAAAACTCTGTCATTTCTAAAAATGCTAAGTCTTAGGAAATTTTTATATAATTGTATTCAAAAGCACTCCTGCAAATAAAAGAACCCGAGCCATCCTTTGTTTAGCCATACATGTTAGATATTGCATTAGGTGTGTTGGCTCATGAGCACGGGTCGGAGTGCTCACGCCGCTTTGCGACAAAAATACGATACTGACACACGGGATCATTATGCCTACGAAGGAGCTCCTCGCCACGAGGAGAAGGACGACGAAAGAAACTAAGGCGTGGCTACGATGTTTTAGCATAGACAAGTGGACTCGGTGCTCTGTGTGCACGTATGTTGCTGGGTCATCCGTGACATACAATGCACACAATACCCTTCCATCGCTTGCACGTGGATTTTGGGCTTACTTTTGCTTTCGTTTCACTGTATGCGTTGTAATAATGACATTTGGCCTAAGCGCCCTTATTGTAAAACTCTCACCCGATGTGGTGTATTTCAATTTATGTAAATTAATGAATGATTATGCGATGTATGAAATGAATCAGCAATGTTCCTGTGTGCATTATCTACTGATCCAGGGAATAATGCAATTAACACAGTAGATTCCGGATTGAAAAATCTGGGTCTGACAGATATTCAGGATAATATGCTCGTAATTGGATAATTTGACCAAGCAAATGCATGGTTGCGTGTGGATAAAAGACACACATGTGACCATCTAGTAGATGCGTCAATGAGAACCATGAAATACCTGAACGGTCCACACAATGGTTGTATAGGACCACATATATTTCCTTGAATGCGTTCAAGAAATTTAAGTGGTTCAGCTCTGATTTTAAGATAAGAGGGTCTTAAAATCAATTTTCCGGTGGCACATGAAGTACACACAAAATCTGAGGATTCCGGAAATTTTGTTTTGTGGTATGTGTGACCAATTGAATTGCTAATAATTTTCCTCATCATTCCAATGCCTGGATGGCTAAGGCGATCATGCCATATTTGGAATGTGTTAGCGTTTTGGAAAATTACTTTGTACGCAATATGTTAAATGGTTTGATGTATGTATAGTACAATCCGGAGTGTAAAGATGGAATTTTCTCTAGTACTTGTTTGCCATATCCGTTATTTTTGGTTAAGAGGAGATATTGCTCTTTGTTGTCATTTTGGGTTTCAACATGGAAACCATTTTGACGGATATCTCTATAACTAAGTAGGGTACGTGTTGAATCGGGATACAAAAGTGCATGCTTAATTTCTAATTGTGTACCCATAGGGAGAGTAATAGAGGCGCAACCAGAGCCTACTCGCGTCCAGCAATTGTTAAAACATTTCCTTTCCTCCTAGTAAGAGTTAGGAAATATTTTGTGTCCCTATGTATAGAGTTTGTGGTACCACTATCCACAAGGCATAATTCCTCCTCCATTGATTAACTCCAAAATCTATATACACAAAGAAGAATTTAATGAAATTCTTATAGTAGTATATAGAATACATACAAACTTCATTTTCAATACCAAATATGTTCGATATGAACAGCATGGTTGAACTCTCCCACGATTTAAAATCAGTATGAGGTGGTTCCACTCATTGACAGACCTCCGTAGGATGACTGTCATTGCTCATACCGTGTTTGAAGAGCAAGCCACGAGCGCGTGGGTCTTCTTCCATCGATACTCAGCCTTGAGATCAAGATGGATGTGATTCCTTATGATAAATAAGGCATTGTACTTGAGAGGCTCAGCCAAAGGAGCTATACCCTCTTGGGGGGCTGCAATTGCCTGGTACGTTCCGCGCAACGATAGACTCACTTTGAGATCAATCGCCCATGTGGGGAAGTTGTGGCCGTCAAGAGCGAGAGCCTCAAACTCTTTAGCAGCCATTGTGCCTACATATGTAGGACCACAGATTTGTTAAAATCTTTGGCAATATTAAATAAGCAATGCGAAATGCAAGAAATCAAGGTAAACTTGAAATACATAAAGGGACATTCTCCTATTGTGGAACATAGTTAATCACCAATGGTGTTAACGTTATGTAATTCATTTTTCAACATTGGGTACGCACTTTGAGGATGATAATCCCACAGTAGTACTATGGTACTACCTTGTGTATGGCAAATGTGAAAAAGAACCATGGTAATCACTTAGGTGTAGACCTTGAATAATTTATAATCAAATTGGGTACGCACGTTGAGAATGAAAATTCCACAGTAGTATTATGATACTACCTTGTGTATGGCCAATTTGAAAATAAATAAAGGCAGTCACCCAAAAGTGTAGACCAAATTGTTTCAAAAATTTGATATTGGGTACACATGTTGAGGAATAAATCCCGCAGTAGTACTATGGTACTACCTTGTGTATGGCCAAAATCAAAGTTAAGAAACTTTGTGTTATTCCAAAACGAGAAAATCAACCTAAAGCATTTGCATAAAAAAATATTAAGTGCTTGTATGGTAAGCTAGTAAACGTAATATGTAAATTGCATAAGATAGATTGCAATAATTGATGTACGCTTATAAAGAATTAATTTACATGAGGTAAATTAATGTGTATGGTAATGTTGTAATAAAATGCAAAATATGTGGAAAACAATATGAGTATTGTAATCCGAATGAATATATACCCAAATTAAATATAACATGAGGTTATATTTATAATAACGTGTAATCACAATATTGGTGGTGAACACCAATTTATTGTATGGCATAGCGTACAAGCAAAGTGCCATAAATTGTGATTTTATGATATTTATGGTAGGTATAATATTTTGCAAAAATTCCAAATTATTAAGTACAATGGTACTTACTAAATGGGAATTTTAAAATTTAAATTTATAAAGATAGCAAATTTAAATATGGTCGCAATTCATGTTGTAAATAAATTGCAATAAAATAATCCTAAATATGTAAAAGTTATAGAAATATGCGTGCACATTTATTTGAACAATTACATAATTTTCGGTTCTGTAGGGACCGAAATGCTAATTTATTTCAAAGATAAGGACTATACTTGCAAAATATGTACAATAGGAATTTATTTTAACATGAAATTCTGCATTATCATGAAATGGAGGGGTTTTGCAAATATCAAAACTGGGCTAAAGCCCATTCGGCCATTTGGCCCATGTGGGGAGGTGGGAGATATTGGGCCAAAGCCCATTTAAGTGGCAGCCATATAAAAGGGAATGGGGGAATTAGGTTTCCCCAACCCTAATCGCCACCGCCTCACATGGAGGCATTGCCGCCGCCCCCCTGGCGCCGCCGCGCGCTTGTCTCCCCGCGGTCTCCTCCACCGTCGCGGCAAGCAGCTGCCGGCCGAGCCGGGCCGCCACTGGGCTTGGGCGCCGCAACCGCCGGCGGCCGGCGCCGCCGCCTTAGCGCCGCGCCTCCTCTGGCAGTTGCGCCGCCGCGAACGCCGCGAAGCGTTGCGCCGCCCGCGTGGCGCCATGGGAGCGCCGCCGTGCATGGCCACGCTGCGCCGCGCGCCGCCGCACCGGCCGGGCGTCGCCGCCGCCGCCTCGGCTCGGATCCGCCGCGCGGGCTTCCGCCGGGCGCCTCCGCCGCGCGCGCCATGGCGCCATTTGTGCCGCCTCGGGCCTCGCGGAAGCCGCCGCCGCGCCTTGGCGCCGCGACCGCTGCGCCGCCGCTTGACGCCCCGCTGTGGACCGCCGGCGGCGCGCCGCTGCGGGAGCCGCCGGCGCGGTCGCGTCGGCGCCGTGCCTCCGCGCCTCGTTGTCTCCGGCCGAGGTGTTGCGCCATCGCGCGCCATCGCGGCACCGCCGCCGCCGCCACGCGTCTTCGCGCCGCCGCGCGTCGGGCGCGTCTTTGCCGCCGGCGCGTCGGGCGCGTCTTCTGCGCCGGGCGCGTCGGCCGTGTCGAGCCGCGTTAGCCGCGCGCCGCCGCCGCCGCACCGCCGCAGATCGATGATGCGTCGTGCCGACCGCGCGCGCGCGCTCTTTGCGCGCGCTCGGGCGCTAGCGCTGGCCGTGCCGCGCGCTCTCTGATCACCGCCGCCATGGGATGTGGGGGCCGGGCGTTGCGGGTGCTTCGCCGTCCTGTCCCTCGCCGACGCCGACGTCAAGAACGCCGACACAATGGCGAGTATGCCGCGCGACCGTAAGTCCGTCGGGAAGATCGTGCAGCGATTCATAGTGACCGAACAGAGATATACCTTTTTCTTCGTGCCCTGTTTGCACTTGTGTATGCGTTCGTGTCGCTCGATTTGGAGAGAAACGTGACTGATAACGTGTTGCAAGATGTATTGAGACAAGTGATGGACAGTAGAAATGGACTGTTGATTAACATTATTCTGTACATGTTCATGAGAATATATAGATGATGAGGGAGTGGCAAAGAATGTGCCTTTATATGAATAGATGTCTATACAGTAAAGGTGTCTGTACATTGGTTACTATATTTTTTGGTTGTAACATATACGAGCCGACTTGGCGGCGACGTCCGACGTGTTCCGGTCGTCGTTGCAAGTACACGCCGTGTGCAGAGAACGGAAGGAGATCCATGCGCCGTGGCTTTTGCCCCCCGCCCACGCGCAACAGTTCGCTGGACTACGTGCCACCAACCAGGTGTACCGGCAGGTGTGTATGTTACTATGCGCGTACGATTTTGAATGTGGTATCGCGCAACCGGTGGAGCCTGACGTTCCAGCGACCGGGCTAGTTTGACTGACACGCAAAGTGCACCGAGGAGGTCCCGTTTGGTTGAGCCGAAAAATAGTGATTTATGATTGAAATTACACTGTAACTGACTAAAACTATACTGTAATTGAATATAGTTTATTTGGCATAATTAAATTTAAAAAAATTAAAAACAGAAAAATATGTTAGCTCCTCACGGACAACGCAAACAAATACGGGAAAAAAGAACCGGCAAAAAACTCAGACAAAACAAAAAATTTAGAAAAAGACGAAATTTATGAATAGTAAAACAGAAAAATATGTTAGCTCCTTACGGACAACGCAAACGAATACGGGAAAAAAGATCCGGTAAAAAACTCAGAAAAAGACGAAATTTATGAATAGTAAAAAATAAACGAGAAGTCAGAAGTACTAAATAAAGCGGACGGTCCCTTCACTGGCTCTATTAATTGCAGGCCTAATGACATTCTACTGTGCTTCTTTCAACATGATTAAGTGAGCTAAAACGCGCAAAATCAAGATTAAGCCCCCTTCGAAACGCATACATTATAATGGAAATTTGCGAGAAACAGTTGAAATCCTCGGGTATTTCTCGAGAAATTCTGTGTTGCATCTTTCATCCATTCGAATGCAAGGCCCACGGTATGATTTGCCTGCTGTGCGATCTTCTGGGGCCCACGAGCCAGTGCCGTGGATATTTCGGCCCTGGATCCGTTTGGCTGATATTTAAGCCGGCTTCGGCTTTACGTTAAAGTACGCCTTCCTTTATATACGACGGGCCGGAAGTCCGGCACATTGGTGCAGCAAAGCGGCCCATGAAGCGATTTCCTTTTATCAATCTCAGAGAAACAAGCACGATTGACCTTTTTTAGAGATGAGCGCGATTGATCTTGATTTCACGACGTACGGTACAAGAACAGATCGGTAAAAAAAAAAAGAGGGAGTTGCGTCGTACATTTCAGGGAGAAGATTGTTAGAGTTTAATCTTGTTTTCTATTGCTAGTCATATCAGAGTCAGTTGCCATATATGTGTTTCATAGTAGGATCTATGTTGAGTTCGTATACGAGTACGTATGTGAGGTTTGCTGTGCATGGGACTAGTAGCTGTGGTCCGTTTCTGTTTCTTATTCAGCAATGTCTGAGTATATTAGTAGAGGGAGGTATCTCTACTCCTTAAAAGGAGAAGTTCAAGGTGATGGTGCATCCTACACTCCTTCTCTTTTCACTGACATGTGGAGCCACTTTTTTGGCTGTGCTCACGCGGGCTCCACTTCAAAAACACCCACCTGCTTTTCTCGCCTCCCCTGCGCCTCCCCCCATCTCCTCCCCGCGCCTCCCCTCCCACCGCCTCTCCCCACCTTCCCTACGCCTCCCCTCCCTCCGCCTCCCCCCCATCCTCCACCGCACCTCCCCCATCCTCCCCCGAGCCTCCCCCAACCTCTTCCGCGCCTCCCCTCCCTCCGCCTCCCCCCATCCTCCATCTCGCCTCCCCCCAACCTCCCCTTAAACCCTTCCGCCCCACCGCCGGCCGGCCTCCTCCGCCGCCATGCACCGCTACGTCCGAGCGCTCCGCCCCCTCCAAACCCTAGCCCTAGCCCCCACCCTGACTCCTCTCTGCGTCCTCTCCACCGCCTCCTCGTCCTCCTCTACTGCGGCCGCCTCCTCTGACTCAACCGCCACCGCCCCCGACACCAACTTTGATAGCGCAAACTTTGCCCTGCCTCCATTACTGCTTCGGCAATCTCCACTCTGCGTGATCTGATCCCCCACCCCCAAACCCTAGCTACCTCGGCTCGCCCGGTCTGCGCCGCCGATGCAGAGATGGCTTGTGGAGGGCACCATGGCACTATCGGTGGCGCCGGAGGTTAACACGTCGGCCACCGGGTCGCCGCCATCGGGGGTGTCGGGGCCGATGTGGTGGGTGTCGGAGTGCCATGGGGCATGGTACACCGTGGTGATGCTTTGCCGCCACCGGCGTTCGTGGGCTTCCTGGCGTGGCAGGCCCGATGGAGCTTCCGGCGGCTAGGCTACGTTCGCTCCCACATTGTCGTCATCGTCTACTACACGCTCCTCTTGGCCGTCGCCATCCTCAACCTCCTCTGGTGCTTCCTATAGGTCCGGCTCGCATGCCTCCATTTCTTATCTCTACTTCTCAGATTGGTGGGCCAATCTAACCACCTACTTAACTCGGGCGTTGATTAGCGAGTTGTTATTGTTGATGCATAAATGATCTGGTTCGTGTGTGGTTTTTTAGACTTCTGCTAGAGACTAGCGAGGTAGGGTAAATGATTTTAACAAGACATGGGCTCGTGGGGTAGAATCAGTCGAGAGAAGGTTACAGCTACCGAACTGCTAATTATGAACCTTGTGAATTGTGTTCTTAGTTTTGATGAACAGTGCAATGTTTGCATGCTTGTTGGTGTATGATCGGGGAGTAGAATAAATGGGTACAAGTTTGGTGGGTGTTTCATCAGACAAGTTCTTTTGGTGCACATACCTTTTGCCTTTTGCCTTTTCAACTTAGCAATCGAATGAGTGGAGGATGGGTTGTGAATTGTGATCAAGCGCAGCGAGTGGGATGGGTAGTTTGTGAGCTGGTTAGGGATGGTAAATTGGTAATGATGAACCAAAGAGCAAGCCACTCTGTGGCAGTGTTGATGTTCAAAACTAGAAACAACTTGAGTGCACATTGGCACAGTTATCGATTCAGATTTGGTGTATGTGTTTAGCAATGTTACTAATGTATGCGATCAATTCTTCTTTAGAATTGACATAGAGTGATGCACGTAAAGGCATAACTATTGCCCATACACATCTGAAGCTTTGACTGTTTCAACTTTAGTAATGTTGCCCATATGTTATATTGTCTATTGTTTGTTTCTCCGAGTCTTGTATAATGCTTATTTTTCACCTTCAAATGGCGGGTGTGGCAATGTATGCCCGATAAGGCGTTCTCATGGAATGTGCTTTAAATCGTTTACCAAATCGGGATGTTATTCTTGGAAGTTAGTCTCATAGCATTTCGCTTCAAGGAAATGAAGCAAGTGGTTTTGAGTCTTTGGCACATACCTTTGTTATCTCTGAGCAGTAGTTGCTTGTTGATGTGTTGCTCAAGGTATGTTACTACTCATAGTTCAATTCAGCAGGTAGCCGTAAGCACTTACCTATCGTTTGGTGATTGTGTTATGTTTCTTTACTTACCTAGCTTCGTCTTCATGATGTAGCCATGAAAAATTGGCAATGCTATGTTATCTTTGCTTTTATTACTTAACAAAGAACATGCTAGGGAAGTAAATTTAGTAGTGTATCAGGCCCATCATGTTCTTTTATTAGATGGAAATAATATGTTATTTCCAATTTTCCATAATGGGCTGCCTATTGCAAGTGCATTTTCTGTTGATACTAGATCTCGCCTGCTCTTATCTCTTGAAACTGCAAAAGAATTTTTTTTAGCTGCTCAAAAGGGGAAAAAGGTCTCATGACTTAACCCCTTACACCTATCCTCGATTCAATGCATTAAATTATGTTGCCCGTGGAAATTGGAATGATAGTACATGTGTTATCGGCAGTTGAGAACATGTTCACCCTTTACACCTATCGGCAGTTGAGAACATGTTCACCCTTCTGGTGGTATAGTTATTTAGATTCTATTGACAAGGTTCTTTTGGGGTTCTTTTGGTGATGCCTCATGCACTTCTGTTCTAAAATAAAACCTTGTATATGAATTTTTATTCTTATGTATTTTTTTTCTGTAACTTGTATATCTACACTACATCTTGTTGTTACTGTTGGTAAAGAGAGATATTCTGTGAGTATACTAACTACTGAATTCAAAATTTCCTACTTTAGGGGTTTCAATAGTCAGCATCAATTGAGTTCTGTTTACAACCTTTCACCCTATAAGAAGCCAGCATATCCCTCTTTTTCATGGGAGAAACCACTCCCCAGTGATATAGGAGGAACACTTCAGCTAATATATGGCATGCTTAATGTTACTGTAAAATGAAAAAATGAGGCATTGTACATATGTTTTACACAAGTTTTTGAATGCATTAGGTGGCTTTCTTTATTGATCCAAACCTTGATTTAGTGGTGAAGTGCTTGGAAAGTTGTTGCGGTGAGGCATATCCAGCAAGGTCCTCTTCTCTTACCTTTAACATTTGACTGAAAGAACTGTACATGTTACTGGGAATAAGAAGCAGATAGAAGCTGCAAAAGAAATGATTAAACAACCTATGAGCCGTGTGATGTGGTCCCGCTCTGCTTTTTGTAGTCAATTCTTGTTGTGATTAACTCAATGCTACTAGATTGATGTGATCTTGCTCTGTGCTTTTTATCGTTCATTCATGCTGAGATCAACTCAGTGATGCTAGATGCTGATGTGATCCTACTTTTATGCCATTTATCTTCTATTCGAGCTGTGATTAACTTAGTGATGTTGAATTTAATAGTCATTAAAATGAAATTTCTGTAATCCCGTTGATGTGAAATCATACCATGCAGTATTAAACGGATTGTCTCTATATGGCCTTGCCATCTTGGTGTGGTTGGTGTAACTATTTTGAAACTCACGGGTGGTAAAAATTTTTAAAACATGCATACAAACATGTTCTAAATTTTTTTAAATCCGTAGCAACGCACGGGCATTCAGCTAGTGCTTGGAAAAGCAGCAGTTGTGAGCGAGCAATGTAAGTAGTAGAAGTTGGCAGCAAGAAATAAAAGAGGAGAGAGCAAGGAAAACAAACTTGCATGCCGTGTTCTGTGTTTGTTTCGTGTCTTCGTTTTGATGTTCTCTCTAGAAGCAAAACAAGGCGCTCCAACTTGTTTTGTGCTGTGGGAAAAGCTAGACGAGTGCAGTACATGAAGACAACAGTGAGCGTTGCTTCGTGCTTGTCCTTCGTACAGGAATAGGAGCAGGCGATGTGCTAAACCAGGTGGGTCACGTTAATGAAGAGGACTAAAAATTCTAACAAGTGGTATCAAAGCTTGTTGATCTGGGTAGTACCTGAAGAACATGGGAGAAGCGTCAACTTTGAGTGCCCAGAGTGGGCTGATCTCTCTCCAATACCCTCCCCTAATGACCGACAATTACCCGGTGTGGGTAATGAAGATAAAGGCGAACATGCGCGCCTAGGGAGTCTAGGGTGCAATCGATTTGAAGGGGAAGGACAAGGAGGTGGATGACAAGGTGGATCAGGTGGCTTTGGCTATCATCTACCAAGCGGTGCCAGATTTGATAATGCATCTGCTCATCGGCAAGGAGACGACACAGGAGGCCTGGGAGACGCTTCAGATGATGCACGAGGGAGTTGATCGTGTGAAGGAGGTGCAACCCTAGAATTTGCGGAGCGAGTTCGAGAATCTCAAGATGGGAAAGACCCAGTGGGTCGACGAGTTTGCCAGCAAGCTGACTTCGTTGTACAATCTCTTTTAGCGACAAGATGGAGAAATCTATGGCGGTGAAGAAATATTTGTGTGTGTGTGCTTTCGGAGAAGTACGCACTTGTTGTCACCACACTTATGTATTCCTCCAATCTGGACAAGAAGAAGATAGATGAGATCACTAACTCCCTCAAGGCGTATGAAGAGTTACTGAAGGGGTTTCAGTCACGTAACGAGCAGGTGTTGCTAGTAAAGGGAGAGACAAGGAGTGGTGACTCATCGAGCAGCTGCGGGAGATGGCGCGGTCGAGGTGGCCAGAGTAGTCGAGGTTGTAGAGGTGGCCGTGGAGACAAGGCTAGGCAAGGCGGTGGTGAAAGATTCCGTGATAAGTCACATGTTAAGTGTTTTGAATGTGACGAATATGGGCACTACGTATTAGGATGTCACAGCCACATAAAATGTTTCAACTGTAACGAGTAAGGGCACTATGCTTCGGATCGCCGAAGCAAGAGAAGAACAGGGAGGTGAACCTCGCCCAAGATGAAGAAGAAGATGACGAACTAGGACTACTTCTCTTCTCATATGTTGAAACGACACCAGTCATGGTAATGATGAACGAAGAGAACGTAATTCCAAAACTACGTATGAAGGAAGGTAGTCACAATCACTCGGATCAGTGGTACTTAGACAATGGAGCAAGCAACCACATGACGGGAGATCGCTCCATGTTTCATGAGCTCGACGAGAAGATTTAGGGCAAGGTCAAGTTTGGCAACGGCTCCACGGTAGAGATAAAAGGCAAATGAACGATGATGTTGCAATGCAAGAACGGAGATAAGAAGTTGTTGACAGGGATTTACTATATACCAAGTCTGTGCAACAACATAATTAGTCTCGGGCAGATGACAGAAAGAGGGTACAGGGTGGTGCTGCAGGATAAGTTCTTGCGTGTGTATAATAAGAACAAAGATTTGTTAATGAAGGTGAAAAGATCTCGAAATCAGTTGTATGAGATTTCTTTGAAAACTTGTAAATCGGTTTGTCTGAAGAGTAGCCTGGAGGAGCTGGGTGACAACACGGAATGTGATGGCTCGGGTCAAAGCGGTGTGCCTCATAACACAGGCATGCATGTAGCTGCAGGCGGCACCTCCGGAGGTGCATGCGGTGCACATGTAGTGCATCTAACACAGGAAGTCAATGCGGTAGGCCTCCAGGTGGAAAAATTGCACAAGGTCTAAGAGGAAGACTTAGAGTACATGTCGGTGCAGTTTTTTTGTGGTTTTGCAGAGGAAACACAGGAAGTGTTAGAGACAGGAGTAGGGATGATGTAGCCTCATCTAAGGTGCACGTGGGAAAGTGAATAGACTTAGTCCAAGAGATAGGAGCGGGAGGCTCAGGTAACGACAAAGACAAAGCGGCTATGGGAGCAGGTGCTCCAGCCCAGTCAGGCGTGCAAGGAAGGATGTGATCAGTTCAGGTGCGAGACGTGGCAAGCGTCGAATTGTGCAAGGCTCAGGATGAGCAAGCACAGGTGGTAGGGCAGTGACGGCTCAGAAAGGAACGGCACACGAGAGTGCAAGTATAAGAAAGAAGCGGGAGCAAGAGAGAAGATTGGCGTAATCAAGATGGAGAAACAAGATTAAGGAAGTGATTGTTAGAGTTTAATCTTGTTTTCTATTACTAGTCGTATCAGAGTCGGTTGCCATATACGTGTTTCATAGTAAGGTCTGAGTTGAGTTCGTATACGAGTACGTATGTGAGGCTTGCCGTGTACAGGACTAGTCGTTGTGGTCCGTTTCTTATTCAGCAATGTCTAAGTATATTAGTAGAGGGAGGTATGGTTGAAAAAGCAGCAGTTGTGAGCAAGCAATGTAAACAGCAGAAGTTGGCAGCACGAAATAAAAGAGAGAGCAAGAAAAACGAACTTGTGTGCCGTGTTCTGTGTTCATTTTGTGTCTTCGTTTTGATGCTCTCTGGAAGCAAAGCAAAGCAACTCGTTCTGTGCTACAGGAAAAGCCAAATGGGCTCAATACGTGAGGACAACAACGAGCGCTGCTTCGTGCTTGTCCTTCGTACAGGAACAGGGGCAGGCGAGGTGCTAGACTAGGCGGATCACGTTAGAGCAGAGGACTAGAAATTCCAACAAAGATACACATGACGTGTTCCAGTTTACGCTTACATAGATAGGACGAGACCATAACACCGTTGCCCTAGTATCTACATCCACTTGACCACCAACCGCAAAAAGAAGCGAAAGAAAAGAAGCAACCGTTCCAATCACCAAAACAAAGGTGTCATATATTATAATCAGGAGCGCCACGGCCGGCGTCGTCAGGCGTGGTGGTGCTGCAACTGCAGCAGCCGCGAGTACGCCCCCTCGGGCCGTGTCAGCAGATCGGAATGGCTGCCGTGCTCGACGATCCGCCCGTCCTGCACGACGGCGATGCGGTCCACCCCTCGGATCGTCGAGAGGCGGTGCGCGACCAGGACGCTGGTCCGCCCCTTCATCAGCCGCTCCAGCGCCTCCTGCAGCACGCACTCGGACTCGGCGTCCAGCGCGCTCGTCGCCTCGTCCAGCAGCAGGATCGCTGGGTCCTTGAGCACTGCTCTGGCAATGGCGATCCGCTGCTTCTGGCCGCCCGACAGCTGCACTCCTCGCTCCCCGACCGCCGTCCTGTAGCCGTCGGGCAGCTGGCTGACGAAGCTGTGCACGTTTGCGGTCTTCGCCGCCTCGATCACCTCCTCCTCGGTTGCACCGTCCTTGCCATAGGCAATGTTTTCAAGAATGCTCGCCGCGAAGAGGACAGGCTCCTGCTGCACAAGGCCTATCTTGAGCCGCAAGGACTTCAAGTTCAGCCTCCTGATGTCCTTGCCATCGATCATGACTTTGCCCGCAGTCGGATCGTAGAACCGCTCGATGAGGACAATGACAGTGCTCTTCCCGGAACCGCTGGCTCCAACTAGAGCTTGGCTGCGCCCAGCCTGGATTTTTAGGTTGAAGTCCTTGAAGATTTCAATGTCAGGGCGGGATGGGTAGGCAAAATCAACATGCCGCAGCTCAACGTCCCCACGGACAGTGGTGACACGCTCTGACTCCGGATCGTCGGGCTCAATTCTTGTTGCTCTGTCGAGGATGCCAAAGATGGATCGGATAGATTCACCTCCACGGACGATCTCTGGGGCGAGGCTGACCGTCTCAGCTACGGAGTTGGCAGTCACAACAAGGACAACAAAAACCTTGATGACCTTGGAGAAGGTGGACGCATGTGACCGGACGAGATGAGAACCATACCAGAGAATGAGTGCTTCTGAGGAGTACAGGCAGAGCTGTGAGAGGCCAAACAGAAGACCTGAGGTCTGGCTGCGGCGGAGGATCAGCTGCTCTGGTATGCGCAGCTCATGGCTGAAGAGAGACAGGATCTTGTTTTCAGCGTTGAAGGCTGCCACGGTGCGGATGTTGCTCACGCCTTCACCCGCAACCATGCTGCTCTTGGCATGTGCCTTTGCTGTGTCACCAGCAAAGCCCTTCATTGAAAGTTGCTGGAGGAATCAAAAGAAACAACATTCACATTTCAGACCATGGAGTTACAATCAGTATATTTTCTGCAGAACACTGCAGAAACAAAACTAGCATTGTTCTGATATTGAGAAGTGACACTAAATAACCTAAAGATCATCCACATTGTTAGAGATGGACCTAGCATACTAAGGTAAGGTTCGACACTGAAAGAAAGAAATGGATAACTGAAAAAGGTAGGCCAACAAATTACCTGGGCAAAGTTGGCAAGCACAAGAAGAGGGAAAGTGGCCAGAATAAGGAGTGCTACTCTCCACTCAATGATAAAACCAACGACGAATGATGTCATAAGTGAGGTCATGTTCTGCAGGATCACTGATATCCTCTCAGCTATCACCGACTTCACATCAGCTGCATCAACTGCTAGACGAGCAGCCACAAGACTCGAGTTGTTCTCCTCTTCGTCGAACCAACTAACTTCATTCCTAAGTATAGCTGCAGCAAATGTCAAAGAGATTTACTACAAATTCAAGACACCATAAAAATAGATGAACATGTCATAGCAGGAAATACATACCAGACAGCATCATCCTCCTAACCCTGGTTGTAAGATTTTCTCCCATGATGCTGAAGAAGTAATGCTGCACAAGATAAGCAACTACAGCATACAGACCTGTGCCAATGTAGATGAACACATACAGCTTAGTTTTCTTCTCCATTTCATTGGGGTCCCTGTAGTAGAACACATCAAGCATTTCACCCATAACAATGGCAAATGTTGGACCAATGAATCCAGAGAGGACAGAACCAATGGCGCCCAACACTGCATAAGGCCATTCAGGAGCATTCAGTTTCAGGAGCTTGAAGAAGTAACCTCGTGGTGCTGGGTATTTACGGTCATTATCTGCATTGGAAATCATCTCAATGTGCCCATCTGCTCCAGTGCTGTACTGATAGCTCAGATTCCTTAAACTTCCTGACCTGAGGCTGAGAGATTTGGTGGAAAGTGAACTTGTTAAGTGCATCGAACGGGACCTGCGGGTAGATGCATCACCAAGATCTCTGTTTCGTGCCATTTCCTGAAAACGGATCAGGGAGGCATATGCTCCAGAGCTCCCTTTAGCTAGGAGTTCATCATGCGTCCCAGTCTCAACAACTTGGCCTTGCTGGATCACGGCAATCATGTTCACATTTCTTATAGTGGACAGACGGTGGGCAACAACTACTGTCGTCCTCCCAACCATCAAGCGATCTAGAGCTTCTTGCACAATGCTTTCTGAGTCTGCATCCAAAGCACTAGTAGCTTCATCGAGGAGCAGTATCTTGGGGTTCTTCAGCATAGCACGAGCTATTGCAATACGCTGTTTCTGACCACCAGACAGCTGAATTCCTCGCTCCCCTACCTGTGAAAAAACAGAAACAAATCAGTGTCTGATTGATTAGATCTGATCGCACGTACATCTAAAAAATGTGAGAATTCCTCATTTGCCATACAAAGTTACTGTTTCCCTGATCTGCCACCGAAAAACTGCACTTCCCTATAGTGTCATTTTTCTCTACCATTTCTTGCCACTGCCATCCCCTCACTGTGAGTTGGGTGTTAAGTTGGACAGGAGAAGACCAAAATATCTTCTTCTTCCTCCTCTTCCCCTCTTTCTATTCCATCTTATAAACAACCCACCACCCCAATCTTGACCTCATCACCGCCCATCCCACCCCGCTAAATGCCGCCGCCGCCTCCCTCCAGGTTGACGCCACCTCCGTCTCTGTCTCCCTCCGGTTTGGTGCCGCCCCTTGTCTTCAGACGCTACCGCCCCTACCACCACCGTCTTTGTTAGCATGTTCAATCAAGTTGCCAGTAGCGAGTTCAGTAGTTGGGCATGGCCCTTTGGTTGTGCGCGTCAGACGTTCGACGTGTGCTTGTTCACGCGGGAACGGTTCCTTTTCTTGTTTCAGTTAGTGGTCGTGCGTCATGGCTAGTTGTGAGATGGCACGAATCGTGTAGTCGTGGCGTGCGCTTAGGAGGGGCCATATTGGCCATGATCTATACTCAATGATGTTTAAAGAGTCCTCAGAAAAGCTGCGGAAGTTGAGCAGCACAAATCCTTGTGTTTCCCCTCGGTGTCGCGTGCGTATCCCCGAGTGCTTGAGGAAGTCAGAAGTCAGTAAGTCGTAACCGAGACTTCTGACTGTCGACTATCGACTTGCTGTGGCGTGGTCGTTCGACTGCGTGTGTCCGCTGCGACCCGACTATCGACTTGCTATGATGAGGCGTGGTCGTAAACGACTTCGTGGTCGTTCGACTACGTGCATGTCCGCTGCGACAAGTGGTATCAAAGCCTGTGTTCACCGATCATCTGGAAATCATGTCTTTGTCGTGGGCTCCGCCAGCAAGGCAGTCGATGACTTCTCCACAGCAAGGCCGCCCATGCTCGCCTTCGCCTCCTCTGCGCCGACCGCAGCACCGTGAAGATGGTGGCCACGCGCCTGTCGTCCAGCGCGTCGTCAGGGAGACCTCAGACTCTGTTGTCTACCTCATGCTCACGCGAAACAACTACAACGACTGGGCGCTGATCATGTGAGTCAACCTCCAGGCGCAAAGTCTCTGTGAGGCCATCGAAACCGACGACGCAGACTACCGCGACGACTAGCTCACGTTGTCAGCGATACTTCGTGCCATGCTAGTCAAGATGCTGTCGACTCTCGCCGTCAGGCAAACAGCGAAGGCTGCTTGGGAGGCCGTGAAGACCATGTGTATGGGTGTCGATCACGTGCGCGAGCCAACGCCCAACAACTGCACAAGGAGTTCGGTAGTATCTCCTTCAAAGACGGTGAGTCCATCGACGATTTCTCGACGAGGATCTCTGGGCTTGCCAACAACCTGCACCTGCTCAGCGATCCCATCCAAGAGGAAGAGGTGTTCAAGAAATTCCTGTAGGTGGTCCCATATCGCTATCTTCAGGTGGCCATTTCCATTGAGACACTCCTTGATGTCAGCACCCTCTCGATCGAGGTGACGGGCCGACTTCGAGCGGTGGAACAACGCTACTCCAACCGTGGCGCCGACGACAAGGGAACCCTTCTGCTCCTCACGGGGGAGTGGTGGGCACGGGTGCAGGCACGCAATTGGGACGGATCGACATCCAGCAACTCCTCCGCGCGTCGTGGCAGACCGCGTGGCAGGCGCGGGCGAGATTCCTCCAGCAATGGGAAGGAAACCCGTTCTCGCGGCGGCCACAACAACCCCAAGAGGGATGAGTGCAGGTAGTGTGGAAAATTAGGGCATTGGGCTCGCGATTGCCGCAAGAAAAAGGGAGGAGACGCATCTGGTACAGAACACCGATGACGATCCGTCTCTCCTGATGGCCCAAGTAATGGCAGTGGAAGAGGACATAGCCCGGGTGCCCACCAAGCCAGAACACGTCGGCGGGCAGGTCTTCCTCAACGAGGAGCGCACCAGATCGGTCTTCCCCAATGAAGAGCATGAGGAGACCTCCTGGTTTCTCAACACCGGAGCGTCGAATCACATGATGGGATCTGACACAACGTTCTCTAAACTTGATCACGGGATCATCGGCTTGGTCAAGTTCGGGGACGGCTCAGTGGTTGAAATCCACATGCGCGGCACTGTGTTGTTCGTGGGAAAAGGGAAATGACACTGCGCCCTCACCGTGTACTTCATCCCGCGTCTTCGGAGCAACATCATCAACGTTGGCCAGCTCGATGAGGGTGGCTGTAGTGTACTGATTGAAGATGGTGTTTTGCGCGTCCGTGGTCGACAACGCAACCTCATCGCCAAGGTGAAGAGATCACCAAACCGGCTGTACAAGATCGCTTTCAGTGTGGTATAGCCAGTCTGCCTAAGCTTGCAGGTCGACGACGAGGCGTGGCGCTGGCATGCTCGCTTTGGGCACCTCAATTTTGACGCACTCCAGCAGATGTCGGCCACGGGCATGGCGTGCGGACTTCCTCACGTGAACCACGTCGATCAAATCTGTGACAAGTGCCTCATCGGTAAACAACGGCGCGCGCCTTTTCCTCAGGACCAACGACCGCCTCGACTTAGTGCACGGCGACCTGTGCGGACCCGTCACGCCGGCAACACACAGAGGCAAGCATTAGTTCGATCAAGTTGCCGGTAGCGAGTTTAGTAGTTGGGCATTTCCCTCTGGTTGTGCGCGTCAGACATTCGACATGTGCTCGTTCACGCGGAAACAGTTGCTTCTTTTCCGGTTTCAACTAGTAGTCGTGCGTCATGGCTGGTCGTGGGATGGCACGGATCGTGTAGTCGTGGCGTGCGCTTAGGAGGGGCCATGTTGGCCATGATCTGTACTCGTTGATGTTTAAATAGAGTCCTCAAAAAAGTTGCAGAAGTTGAGCAGCACAAATCTTTGCGTTTCCCCTCAGCGTCACGTGAGTATCCCCGAGAATGAGGAAGCCGGAAGTCAGAAGTCGTAAGTCGTAACCGACTTCCGACTATCAACTATCGACTATCGACTTGCTATGGCGTAGCCGTAAACCACTTCGTGGTCGTTCGACTGCGTGCGTGTCCGCTGCGACGAGGCATGATCGTAAATGACTTTGCGGTCGTTCGACTGCGTACGTGTCCACTGCGACAGTCTCCGCCTCCCTCTAGCTCGACGCCACCCCTCTTCTTCACACACGGCCACCTCCCTCCGATCCCCGGCTACCCCACGAGGTGGAAAAGATGGCGGTGGTGGCTGAGGGAGAGCTCACCAGTGCCAGTTCCAGCGGGGCGGGGCTCGATGGAGAGGTAGATCGTGAGACATGTTGACCACATGCTAACAAAGAAAAGGTGTGCATCGGCGCCGGCGCCGGCGGGTCCCCTCCCCTCACTTTGTTTCAGCCTGCGATGGAAAGATCAATGGCAATGGCAACGCCCTATCGGTGTCCTCTCTCTATCCCTCTCTCTCTCTCTACCGAGGCATGCTCTCTCTCTCTCTCTCCGTGGAGGCATCACTGGGGACGAAGTTTTAGCGCGCGATGGCTGTGGCCTAGAGCAGCTAGCACCAGTGGTTGAAATGATGGTGACAATGAGATCTTCCCCAAATCTCGGCTGCTTGGATCCATGTCTTGCCTTGTTTTTATAAGAAAGGAGACAAAAGCAAAGGAGACGAAGAGGGGCAAGATGGGTATTTTCAATGGCATATCAGGGAAACAGGTAACTTTGTATGGCAAATAAGGAATTTTCTTAAAAAATGTAGACGCACCATGGTGTTGTAACCATTCGGAAGAAGAGAGATAAAACTATGGGCATTGGATGCAGTTGCCGCGGCCTCAACTTCTGCAATTGTAGCATCAGGCTTTCCATACAGTATATTCTCAAGGATAGTTGTTGCGAAAAGAGCAGGTTCTTGGTTTACTAGACCAAATTGATCTCTCAGCCACCTCAATTGGAGTGTCTTTATGTCAACATTGTCCAGCAAAACTTGGCCTACAATGCAAGGGAATTTAAGATAATAACCTAAGGAGGGTCATATATTCACAAACTGCAAATCAAGGGCCCTTTGTGACAATGCAATTCTTACCTTCATTAGGATCATAGAACCTTTCTATCAAAGCCACAACAGTGCTCTTTCCAGACCCACTGCCTCCAACAACTGCAACGGTTTTCCCAGCAGGGAAGAAAAGAGAGAAATCCCGAAAGATCATAACATCAGGCCTTGACGGATAGCTGAAAGTAACATCCTTGAATTCTATGTTTCCATGGACCTCTGCCAACAACGTTCCATCCTTATGATTGTGAACTATGGAAGGTTTCTGGCGAATGGCCTCCAACAGTTTGAAACCAGCAATCTTCCCTTTGCTGAATGCTCCAAGGTTTGAGAATGCCTGGCCAAGACTCCTACCACAACAAAATTCAAGGAGTTATTACACGAGGGACATCAAGGTAACAACTAACAGGCAGGAGAAAACAGGCAAAACAGGACAATAATAACTTTGACAGTTCTTGCACTGCACTTACATGCCACCAACAATTGCAGAAAAGATAGCTGTAAAAGCCTTGCCACCATCGGTCTGCCCATTCCTGATGAAGACACCAGCATACCAGAAAACCAGTGCCCATGACATGCATGCTATCCCATAAGTACACCCAATCCCAAGACCTTTCGCCATCCCAGCTTTGTAACCAAGTTTCAGTGTGTTCTGAATTGCTTCAGAGTAGGAGTTGAGTGCTTTGCTCTCTCCAACAAATGAGTAAACTGTTCTAACTTGTGCAATTGCCTGTGAGGAATGTTTACCCCATTCGCAGCCAGCATGTAAGTATAAGGTTGCAAGCAACTATATTCTATAAAAAATTACTTCGCCTAGGACAGTATCAAAAGCAATACTTTACATTTTTAATATAAAAATTAATTAATTACATTCTTAAAACCACTTATTTAGGAAGTAATGCCTGGGGAAGTGCTTGCATACTTAAAAATGAAAGCTGCACAAATTTAAAGCAACCGGGAGCTTCATTTGCACATGACCATTAGTAAACATTTCCGTTAGAATATGTGCAGTTTTCTTTTGGAAAAGTACAAGACGAATATGTGCAGTATTCTTTTGGAAAAGTACAAAAGCATTCACCAACTTTGTGTTATCAACAGTTGACTGTCTGCGTACTATGCCTAAAAATGGTTACCCAACCACCCACGTTCTTCTGACACCACGTACAGTACATCTTTTCCAGTGACTGTAAGTTAGCAAAGAGCCAAAACTGCCTTTTCTAACAAAATTACATAATTAAATTGTATTCATATAATGCATCATAATTCATACAATCGTATCCTACGTAAGAAGTAGTATCACTGTTCAAGTGTGCATAGAATCACTATATAGTCACTTAAGTCACAATGTGCTTTCCACACATCAACTTAGTAGTGCTCTCTTAGGAATAATCTGCCCAACCTAGTTGATTAAGAAAAAAAAAGTTGGCAAAGGAGCTTTTTTTATTATTTTTATCAAGCAATATCTCTGCTGGAAATAGGCACTCTTGAACCAAATCCAAATGTAGACTCGATGGGCCACTACACCAAAAATTGAGCACATAAGTCTGCTTGAAAACAGAGTCACACAACAATTCTGGCACAATGCGCTGCCCCACCTAGTTAGGGAATTGCTCATAGGATTCCCAAAGAATTAAAGTCGAAAAGCACCAAATCGCATGTTGGTTAGTCGTCACGTAGCATAAGAAAACAAGATTTTTGGCTCCTAATCAGCAGACAACACCAAGAAATACTACCTACCCAGCACCCCAATTGAAGCACAAGTCCAAGCACACACTACTGAGATGCATAGATTAATGGGAGTAATAGACATCACCCGGATGTTTTCTTCCTAATTATCATCCAAATTTGTGACCTTTGGATTAGAGTTCAAGAGGCTCTTATTTTTAAAGGGGGAGATTTTTTTCAAGAGGAGTGAGAGAATTTATGACTATTGGATCTCTAATTCAATGGTCCTAAATCTGAATGATAATTGGACGGCTAACAAAACCCTAGATTAATTGGACACAAATACTAACCCAAATCGATGAGAAATATCTTATGACACTACGCTAGAGTGGACAGTACAGCAGCAGCCAAGTTCCTCACGTGGAATAGCTCGAATCATTATTACCTGCTCTGCGACGACGCCGGCATTGGCATAGG
The DNA here is from genome assembly GCA_036346575.1 of Dendrocalamus sinicus. NCBI lineage: Eukaryota > Viridiplantae > Streptophyta > Magnoliopsida > Poales > Poaceae > Dendrocalamus > Dendrocalamus sinicus. The sequence goes on along the minus strand of CM070650.1, from coordinate 3,283,750 downwards.
ACTCCCGGCTCTTGGACGTGAGCCCGGTGAGCGTGTAGGCGTACAGGCCGCCGGCGAAGGCGATGGCGGGGATGACGGCCACGCTGAGCAGCGCGAGCCGCCACGCCGCGACGAACCCGACGACAAGGCCGGCGAGGAAGGTGGCGATGTAGTGGATGAAGTTGCCGACCCTCTCACCGATGGCGTCCTGCACGAGCAGCGTGTCGGTGGAGACCCCGAACACGATGTCCCCCGTGCGCGCGTCCGTGTCGAAGAACCCGACGTCCTGCCGCAGCACAGCGTCCAGGTACGCCTTCCGGAGCGCGATCACCTGCCGCTCGCCGGTGTACATCCAGCACGCGATCTCTGAAGAACAGGAGATTGCAGCTTTAGCTTGCGAGGCTACAACTTCATCAGTGTGCAAGGATTGCAACTTTGGTGCGCTAGTTTACAACTTTGGTGTGCATTGATACAGCCACGCCACCGACATGGACTCCGGCGAGCGAGCTGCCGGACTCGACGACGCGGGAAAGAGACAAACATAATTACTGTTAAATTTCTCCCGTTTGGTGTGATGGTGACGGGACTTGTGTCAGTGAGTGGGGTGGTCATCGAGATGCCCCACCGGCCATGACCAGATCATAGTTTGCTTTGAGGCCCCTGTATCTGTCCGTTATGCTTGAAAAGTGCCTCGGTGCGTGCGAGAAAACTAGAGAAGAGGGGGTTTTGGAGATTTTATGGGATTGTGGGGGTGTGAATGGAAACGAAAAGCTCACCAGCGTATGAGGAGACGCAGACCACCAGTCCGAGGTAGACGAAGTAGAGGGCATACTGCAAGAGATGAGTAAAGAAATTGGTGATCTTGGCGACAGAAACCTCATGAGAGCAACGGCAACGATTCAAAGGAATCGGAGCTGAGCATATCGAAGCAAAAAGGGCGGCATCGCAGCAATAGGCGAGTAATGGCAAGTTTGAATGAGTGAGGAATGGAGGTACGGACCTTGGAAACCTCGTCGGTCATGGTGCGGAGGTCGGTCTGGTTCTTGCCGAAGCCGTTGATGAGGTCCCCGAAGAGCAGGAAGAAGAGCGGCATGGCGGCGCCGTGCGCCAGCGCGCCGAGGCTCCCCGCCGCCATGAGCACCAGGTCCCACCTGTCCGCGAACGCGAACAGCTCGTGGAACGCCACCGCCTGGTCCACCCTCTTCTTGCCCTCCCCCGCCGCCTCGCACCCGCCTCCGCCTCCTCCGTTCGCCGCCTTCTCCACCTTACCATCCGCCGCCGCCGAGTCCGCCATTGCAATGCGCTCCCCTCCGGGCCCGCCCAGCTAGCGCGGCTCGCCCGCTCTATCAGGCCGCCGCCGCCGCCACGGCCAGCGGCATTGGAGATGGCGTCTCTCTCTCCGTTTTCTGCTTTGCTCTGCTTTCTTGGCTTTAGGTGGTGGGGTTAGAGAGAAGGGGAGAGGAGGGGCTTTGGATTGCCTCGGATTTCGCGACGTGCATAGAGGTTTGTGGGGGTGGAGTGGTGGTGCTTCTGTGTTCCGCGCTGCGGCGGTGGTCAGAGAAGTAGGCGCGGCGTCGGGGCGAGAGAAGAAGAGGAGGAAGGGGCACACAGCGCACACACTGTCCCAGTGTCCCTCCGTTGCAAAAGCAAAACCACGGTTTTTATTTTAGGTATGGATAAACATGACTGTTTTTTAGATAAAAATATTCAGATTGATCTGGAGCGTTAGATCTCTATCTAATGAATCCACTCATACAAGCCCCACTCCAAAAAAATAACCTCCTCCAAAAAAAATGATCTAGGACGTTGGATCTTCATCTAACGGCTCAAAATCTGACTGTTTTTTTCCAAAAAAATAGGCGACTGTTGTATAGACACTCCTTTCTTTTTAACTATCATTCAGATTTATGACCGTTGGATTAGAGATCCAATGGTCACGAATTCTCCTCGCCCCCTTCAAAAAAAATCTCCCCCCTCCAAAAAAAGAGACCGTTGGATCTCTAATCCAACGGTCTGAAATGTGGGTGAATGTTAAAAAGGAAACATCATTTTAATCCAAATGGAAACCACGATTTTATCACTGCTACTAGCATCCGGCGACAGTAGGAGGTGTCTGCTTGTTACGGTAAAGCAAGGATAAGCACGAACGTTGGTGACTCCAAGTAGACGGAGGAGCAGCATGAATGTTTAACAGTAGAGCGCCATAGAGGAGCGGCAGGTGCATTCAGCACGGCCACTTTCTGTCAAATGCACTGAAATTGTGGAAGGACAACATCATCCAGAAGGTCCCTCAATCTTCTCCCTCAACTGTTCATGGTTTTGCAACCTCCTCCATAGGCAATGATGGTGAGATATGCCCTGACTCCTGTGTCGTATTAAAACCAGCTAATTTCCTAAGACATGACCAAACTAATATTTATTGTGCTTGATCAAAATTGATTTGGAGTCTTTCATAAAATCATCAATCTCGACAATGACTTCTTCAGCCCTGGCATCGCTATTTCTTGCAGGATCAGCTTCAAGTGTTATGACCTTGAAATACCATGTGTAAGCCCAACAGAGCAAAGCTAAGAAAAATCTAAGGTTGCAGCAAGGAAGCACAGCTACTCACCGAACGCTTAGCAGCGCGAAACCATGCATCCGCACACAATGCATAAATATGAGCACCAGTTAAGTTTGGGGAACAGTTGAGCGTGGATTAGAACAAAAATGATCGGGTTTACTATTTCACTATACATATAATAATATATATAATTTTTAAATAATATTATACTACATAGTAATATGTCTAGTAATTTTCAGCATAAATACTTCAATATAACTGATAACAGTATATGATGATAAAGAACTAGCTATCGAAATACTTTTCAAAAAGAAGAAGCATGGTAATAATATTGGTTAGTTGCAACAAACTAAAAGAACTAAGAGCGAAATCACAGATAAAAGTTGGTTAGCACTGGTAAATACATCATGCAACCACAATGGTCTATAAAAAGAGAACAAAATTACTTAAAATTTTCAAGTAAAAAATAGTATAATGACCAAATGTAAGTAAATGTATTATATTTTAGTACTAATGTTCTTTCAAGTTCATAAAGCTACAAACCACATCATTAGTAATTTTTTGAATTTTTATTTTTCACATAGTAAATAAGTATATCATTTATGAAATCATCACCAATTAAGAAAAAATGTCAATTAGATATTTGTATGCTCAATAATTCTAGAACAATATAATAGAAAAATACATCCAAAAACTTACTTTCTTGACATTGTAGTCAAATACTACAATTTGTCTCTGCTTTGCAACAGCTAAACCGATATTCCAAAAATCTAAATTGAAACCCTTAGTCTTAATCATACAATTCGACAAAAATCAATCAACAAACATCACATTGAAACCCTAACTCATAAATTTAGCCCCTGTTTTTGAAACAAATTGGAAGAATTAAGAGAAATTTAGAATAAAGTACATACTGATCGGGTGGGTCTAAGTTTCCTTCGGCCAGCAAGGTCATGAGGCAATAGGGCCTGGGCGACACCGCAATGAGATGGCACGCGATGGCGGTCAGTGGCACCGATTTCTCCCATTCTCCGGCGATCGATCGCAGCCGCCTACCTGGCTGAGTGCGGCTATGCGGCAGGCGTGATGCGCGTCTCCTGGCTGACCATGCGAGGCGAACAGACATCAATTTGTGAGGTGACATGCTTAGAGATCGATCAAATGGATACCATGGCCTATTGTGGTTCTCCCTCTTGGACTAGCTTAGGGGCTGGCTCATCCTAATACAGTTGCTGCATAGGCTGAGGAACATTGAGGCCAACTGCTGGAAATTTAGGCTGTTATTGATCTCTTCGTTAGGCTTTAAGGAATAGATTGGGTGCACCGAGTTTGAGTTGAGGATTCACACATAAGTTAGACATGTTGATCCTTATTAAAAAAAAAATTAGACCAGTGTCGTGTGACACCGGCTGAGACACCTTGGCTCCGTCCCTGCAGAGAAAGAGTAACTTTTTTTCTAAGATGCTGAAGAGATACACAATCAAGGACTCAAGGTGTTGAAGAGACACTTTTGATCTTATCAAAAAAAAAAAAGAAGAGACACTTTTGATGGCGGATTTGTTTTGCATTTAGAGGTACTCTTTTGTTCTTTTTTTACTTGATGTTTTTTTATTTTTTTTTACATTCTTTGATATGCGATTTTGACTGTTATTTTTTTACAACTTTAGATTAAGATGTACTAATAAAATTATAATATTCTAAAAATATCTTAACGATAAATCTAATGTATATTTTTTATATAGCTAATCTAGATAGTTTTAAGCTCCGCTCCAAAAGACTTCTGTTTCTGGCTTCTACAACACGTCAATTTCTTAATTTCATCTTTTTTTTGCCTTTTTGGTTTTTGGTTTTTCCCTTATTTCTTTGCATTGTTGATATAACTTTATTTTTTAATTTAATTACTCAGAAAAAATTAACAACCACTACAGTGTAATTTCAGTCGCTACAGTATTTTTTAGCTGCTACAGTGCTATAAAATCAAGAAGCCATAAGTCCACGGGTGTTTGGAGCATCACGTTAAATCTATTGACCATTAAATTTTAGTTGGACGGCACGGTTTCTTGGAAATTTAAGTAAAAAACGGACGAAGTACACAGTTAGTGATTTGCTCTTTTGGCACAATGAAATTTGCGTTTAAAGCCAAAATTAAATGATGATCAGTGGCCAATTCAGGCTCAATTGTAGCGTACAGACGGTAGGGTTGCTTTCGAATTTCAATGGCAAACAGGGCCAAGGAACAATCAGACAAGCTGCATTTGCTCGCCGAGTTGACCAACGTCACTAGCGAGTGAGAGCCACCTTGGCCTCACTGGTCGTGACGGTATGCGAGGGGCCCAACTGGCGGCATGGGGAGGGGCGAAGTAACGGGGTGTTTGGGACTACTTTACTCCATATTTTTCAGCTCTGCTCTATATTTTTTTAGTCAAACAGGTTCAGCTCCACGCACTCTGTTCGAGGAAAAAAAGGTGGAGTTGTGAGAGCACCTAAAGAGGTACTCCACAAACTCTAGGTTTTTTGTGGAGCTGCTCCACGGTAGAATTCGTGGAGCAGAGTTTGTGGAGCAGTCCCAAACACCCCCTAAATACTAGGCATCTTCAATGTTTATGGTAATGTGGGGCTCACGTGGCTTGTGAAAATTGCTTCAATGCCTATTACTTGGGAGGCTTTAAGGTGAGCCCCACTATCTAATAAAAATTGAAACTCCAGCATCTCTCTCCTTTCTTCTTCCCCATTGAGACCTCCACTTACCCATTCATTCTAGCCACCACTCATCACCCCTCCAATTGCCGCCCTTCCTTTCCATCCCTCTCACTCACTATGTCGTCCCTTCTCTTCACTGTGCCCCTCCTCCCCTCCGCCTCTGATTTCACAGTGCAACGGTAGCCCTTCGTTGTCCCCGCAGCAAATCCGGTGGTAGCGACCATTGAGAGCACCGCCCCAGTCCTCGCCATCTCTGGATCTGATGGCTACCATCGTCCCCATCCTCATTCTCGTTGGATCTGGTGGCGGCCACTGTCGATTTCGTCTTTCTCGGCCTCTCCACGCTTGACGGCCCTTCCTTGAACTCGTGGTGGTGACCGGCGATGACTCCTTTCCCGGCCTTGCGATGGTCGGATCGGGTGGTGGTGACCAGTGATGACCCCTTCTCGATGTGCCTGTCGACGACCACAACGACTACACCTTTGCACCATCCTCTCCATCTAACTGGTGGCCCGCATTGTTGTTTCTATTGCTTGTGGACTGATCATGAGTTTGTGGGTACCTACTAGCTATAGCCAGCTCATGATTTTCCCCACAATTCTTATGGGTGCCTCAAACTTTCCACATAGGTTTTACTGCCTTTTTTATACATTGTGGAGGCTAGGGAGGGTAGACAAGACGCAGAGAAAGCAAAGCAAGAGACGTATAGGTCCTGTTCTTTTTTACCATTCCGTGACTTATGTCCCCCTCCAAACGACTTCAGCTTTTGGCTTTTTTAGGTTTTTGGATTATTTAAGTTAGAAGCTACTTAAAACACGTTGGCTTCTAATTTTGGTTTATTTTAGCTTTTTGTTTTCTTTTTTTCTCCTTATTCCTTTGAATTGAATGGATTTTTCTTATTTTTTAATTGAATGACTCGGAAAAAACTAACAACCGCTACTGTGCAATTTCAACCAACAGCCAAAGTCATAAGTCAGAAGCTTAGGGTGGATTCTTTTGGGCTGTGGCTTTGGCTTTTGGCGTATGGTTTTTGAATTCTGGTTGTTTAGGAGAGACAGTACGGGGAGAAAAACAGTCACATACGATTTTGGTCGGTATAGCTGAACTCAGTATAGTGTCTACTATAATATATCTGTAGACCATGTCTTAAAAAGATCCATGTTTAAAAGCTAGTTACTATAGCAGGAAGTGATAAACTAAAGTCAACACCAAAAATAATCCAACCTTAAGCCCTTTGGAGCGGGCCAATATGTTTCATTATCTTTTTAAAATAATTTACTGAAATAATCGTTTAAAACTGTTTATCAAATTATCTGTATTTAATTTGTTTGTATAAATATTTACACTAAAACTAAAAACTATCTGCTATAGGCATAACATATCGGTCTCAGCGTAAAAAGAACAGTGTGTGTCGTAATTCCACAGGCTCACAGCGCTCATGTGGTCTCGCCTGCCAGAATTTCCGTCGCCTTTCAGCCTCTGGGACTGGGAGTCCGGCAGCTGCTCGTGGCCGGGCATGGCCAAATCAGCTGCTCGGGTACTCTGCGCTTGGATTCCTCAGTTCGGCCGGCCGTGACGGCTCTCGGCTTTGACCATCCGGCCGGCGAAAAGTTACTCGCCGTTCAACCGTTCGAGGCCGGGATGCATGGGCCAATGGCTGTATGCCTGTATGGGCAGATGATATGGGAGGCGCTTCGTGTCCGCGGTACATGCAAGGACAGCACGCAATGCATGCTTCACACCATCTTTCGGAAGTAGCCGAGTTGCTATCTCATCTTTGGTGTGGGTTTGCGCATGGTTCAGGGCAACGTCAAGAACGGTACTAACCGACGCTATGAGCCGTTATGCAAGTGACGTAGGTGACGACGAATCTCGTTCACACGATCGAATCCACGAAGATCAAACGATTCGATTTTTTTTCCCCAACTATGTACGTTGAATTTCGAAGTGTGCATGCCACGCGCGGGGTTGGCGATCGCCGGCTCGATTGGCAGACCTGTGACTACGAACACCCATGTTGCAAACAGGGGCGGACCTAGGACTAAAATTGAGTAAGAGCATGTATATCAGCGCAGGGTTATGCATAGCTGAGAAGGCACTGCTGGCCTACCGGCCTGCCGGCTGCCTCACTGGGCCACTGGGGGCCTAATGAGTTGTGGACTGGGGGCCTATATGGATTAAATCCAGAGAATATAAGTGATTAACGAAATTGACTGGGGCCAAGGCCCCCACTGATTATGCTTTGGGTCCGCCTGTGGTTGCAAACGTTGTCCTACTATTGTTTTGAACTGAAAGAGCGGCAGGCACAAACAGCAGTTTCAGTGAAGAAAAACAGCCGTATCCCGTACTCTGGTTTCAGTGAAACGAAAAGGGAACTGAGGAAGGGGCATCTTTTCAACTTATGTCTCCTGATTTACGCTTTCTTTTGAATAAACGGGCATCTTTTCAACTTATATCTTATGATTTATGCTTTCTTTTGAATAAATGAATGTAATAATTTATTCATCATCTTTTTCAAGCGGTTTATGAGGATAGCTTTTTTGAATAAATTTATCGGCTTATTGACATTTAGTTCCTTCGCATAAATACTTATGGTAGGGTCAAAAGTCGCAGCCAAAAAGAACACACTCAATGTACAACCACAACCGATCAGGAACTCAGATGAATCAAGTGGAGGGGCAATGTAAGCACGAGGCCATGTTCCAAAGTGATGTGCTTTTTGGCTTTTGGCTGTTAGTTTTTTTGAGTTATTCAATTAGAAAAAAATGAAAAAATAAAATAAAAATATCGTTATATTTCTATGAATGATGTAAAGGAAAAGGAGAAAAAAGAAGGGAGGGGGAGAAAAAAGGCATATTAAGAAGCCAGCTGTCCACGATCAATCAAGTCATCGATCTTATGAAATAATATGAGAAAGATTCCGGGGAAGACGCCTTATGGAACCAATGCGTCTAATCGAGGAGCTAGTTACTATTAGGGAGATTACGTCTGATCGTCGGTTGTTGTCAGTGAAAGATGAACATGGGGAATAACTATATGGCAGTTATTGTCAGGGACTTAAGGCTGAAACATCGTGCTGTTTCAAGTGGATAAAGCATGTATTCTATCTATCGCATAGAAGGAATATCTTGAAAGTGGGTCTGGATACCAGTTCACAGGATCTCCAAGTGGTCATCCGATCGAGTAACATGTATAGTGTTTCTCCGACCAGGTTACTCGAGGTGCAACCTGTAGAGGTTTACGACCATGGACGTTCTTTGATTTTATTTAAAACCATGGTGTTTCAAATAATTTTTGATTTTTTGAAGCCAATATTCAGAAGCCTTTTGGATCGGTCTGAATCTTACCGTGGAAAAAAAAGAGAAAATTCTCAAAATTGTTCGTGATAATCACGTCTTTAATTGGTCGCTTCAGCCCGATCGCCGAATCATGTTACGTCGATCAATCATGCACTTACCGACACCAAACGTGACACAAGTTGTTAGCGCTGAACCGACAGGATGATACTTGACGGCCCGCGATTCCGGAATTTCACCTCAGGCTAAGACTAGCAGCTGGCACACTGCATTATCCTACTGACCAACGTGTACATATCAAATTATCCCAGCAATCACACTTGAACGAAAACCTAACTATGAGAAAGGCCCATTTGCAACATAGAAAATTTGTAAGAATATCTGTGGAGGAATTTTGTAAGATTTTTTTTGGAAGATAGTACAATTTCTGATAGGATTCTCGTTCCAAATGGATCTAAGCTTTTCTTGTAAAAATGTAAAATAAATTTGCTGCAGAACTAATGATGTTGTTAGCAATGGAATTACACTGTAGCTAAATGTGCTTATTTGGTATAATTAAATGTAAAAAATTTAAAAACAGAAAAAAAAATATGTTAGCTCATCACGGACAACACAAATAAATACGGAAAAAAGAACAGGAAAAAAAGCTCCAAGTGACTTGGTCCATGGTCCAAGCTCCAAGCTCATCATGGACAACAGGTTCGAATGATAGTTACACCAAGTGACTTGGTCGGTCCAAGTGAGACATGGTCCGATGAAACCGGAATGGGATAGAGTTGCCAATGTGTGACGAGCTATTGACGTATCTACGCTTGGCAAGTATGATAATTGCTTGCATGAAAAGATGAAGACCGGGTCAAGGGTATTTTGGTAAGTAGGCAAAATATCAAAAACTGTATTGGATCAAAACCGCGTCACTTGAGCTACGCTTAGGAAAGCGATTTAGGTGAAGGAGATACTGAGAAAATCAAGTGGATTAAAGGCTAAAGACTTAGGATGTGTTTGGTTGGAGGAATGGAGTGGGATGGGATGGGATGGGATGAGATAGTTCCACAAAAAAAGTGGAACCACATGGTCCAGCATCTAAGAAGAATATTCTCTAAATTTGCACAGGCTCATCCCACTTTGGACCATTCCATCCCACCTCATCCCTCCAACCAAACACACAGATAGGCTTGGTCAAAGGAACCATCTCATCTCATCCCACCCCATCCCTCCAACCAAACATATCCTTAGTGAATTTAGGTTGATGTGCTTTGAAAAATATGCATGAGTAAAATCCATGGTGTGAGGGGTTAACGTGTTTTTCTCAAATATGCTAGTGGATAATATCCAATAGGGTTAGATGTAGACTGGTTGCCTCATCTATTTAACGAGTTAGGGATGAAAACTTTTAAGCCAACCATTCTAACCTTGCATTGTATGGTTAGTGTTAGAGAATTATAAGTGTTGTGGTGTGCTTTCTTGTCTTCTAGGTGGAGTGCATGTAAAACATTCACCCTCAAGAATATAGATCAATTTTTGAACTCATGGTATCTTCTTGATTTGGTTTATTTGCACTTGTTATGGTTGATTTTTGATCTCTTCTCTGCTCTTTTTGATTTTGCTATGTGACAAAGAAATGTAAGTGATGGAGATGATTTATAGATATCAAATTTCATCCATCTAGACACTAAGTCTTGCAAGATATCAAAGATATTCGGTTTTATTTGGATTTAACCTCATCTTGAGATTTCTTAATTGCGGGGTTTTTACTTTGAATCTTTGGAAGAAATAGCTTGTTGTGATATGTAGGAACTCATCTAGAGACATCTTGGCTATTCTTTACCCACGAGCAAGTTATATCATAAGATTTTGAAGTTTGTCTGGTTTTGGTGCAATTTTGCTTGTGTTTGGAAAATATTGAAACTTTGAACAAGATCTATAAGATCGTTGCATAGAATAGGTTCCTCAAACCCTAAGTAAGGCGTGTGCAAAATTTTATCTCTTTTGGTTAAGGATTTTGCAAGTTACATCTTTCTTAATTTTGGCTCAGGCTGATTGTCTATGCTAGAAATAGCGGAGTGGTCCGACCACCCCAAGACCCGGTCCAACTGGCCACTAGTCAGACCGTCATGGTCAAGCTGGTCAGACCGGCTATCGGTCAGACCACCGGTGTCTTGCCGGTCAGATCGCACACAGGTCAAACCGCACTCTCAATGGCGGTTAGATCGGTGAAGAGCTTAAAACTTTCATTTTTGGGTTTTTGAGTTTGTTGCTTTGCTTTTAGCTTCGAATTGTAACATTTATAGCTCTATGGCTACTGGAGTAAAGAATTTATGAATACTTAGGAAAAATTCTGAGTTACCATTCACCTACTTTCTATTGCTATATCCGTCCTACAGAAATATCGCAATTATTCCAATATATGATAACAGAAATTATTAGTTATCAGGATGAGCATACGTATACATTCTACAGCTAACCGGACAAAATAAACTGCCGCTTTCGTGGTAATGGAGATCTTTGAAACAGATGATCGAAAGCAAGATTTGACGCAACATTAGGCCTACTGATTGGCGACCTTTTTTGATCACCCACGTATGTCTGATCGATTGACGTCCATGGAGTCACGCATCGGATTTGGCTTGTCGATCAAGATGTTGACGTGCATTTTGTGCCGCCCTCCAACATGCTACCGAAAGCATGAACTGCACAACTTTAACAGAAGATTATGAGTCCTAACTAATCTGTAACTACCCACTCTTGCTCTTCATTAAGATTCAAAACGTGCTGAATGAATGCAGTGTTCTTGCCTTCTTGGCTAGTATAATCTGAGGTTTATGAATAGACAGTGTTGCAGAGTTCTAAATTTGTAATCCATCTAATCGAAGGCGAAAGGCAGAGAGAATCAGTAAACAATAAACCGCCGTGCTGTGCAGGTACTTTGAGGATTGCTTTGGCAGCATGGCCAGATTGCAGAAATGATTGGCGCAGCTGCATCAAATGATGTTTCAATGAATCTCCGACTCACAATGAGAATACAATAAACAGGCAAGTAACAATATGAACTGTTAGAGATATATGTATAGTTTGTTATTCCTTATTGTTATGAGGGGTTCTTTGCATATTTACCACCTGTACTTTGTGTATATATACCGGCCCATTGGCCTCATATGAATACAAGCGCTATTCATAACATGGTATCAGAGCGTACCTAGGGTTTCCCGTCGCTCCGCTTGACGCCTCGCCGCCACCGCCGTCGACTCCCCCGTTGGCCCCGCCGACTCCTTCGTCGTCGCCGCCGCCGACTCCCCGCCGCTGCCGGCCCGCCGACTCCTGCCGCCGCCCCGCCGCCTTCCGCGGCGCCCTCGCCGCTTCGCCGGCCTCGCCGCCGCCGTCCGCCCGCGCCCGCCCGCCGCCTCGCCGCCGCTTCCGCCCGCTGCGCGCTGCCTCGCGCCTCGCCTCCGCCTCTTTGGCGCCGCTGTGTCGCCGCCTCGCTTCGCGCCGAGGCCGCCGCCGCCACTCCGCCGAGGCCGCAGCCGTCGTCGCCGTCGCCGCTGCTGCCGCCGCCGCCGCCGCGCAGGCCGCCTCGATCCGTTCTAGGTTTTCCGTTCGGCTCGGTCGGCTCAGTCGGCTCGGTCGGTTTGTAAACCGACCGACTCAAAAAAAACGTCGTTCTAACCGCCGCGCCGTCGAGCGCCGCCTGTTAGACTTCGTTACCTTTGGTCGCCGCGCCGTCGGCCCGCCTACCAATGGGCACCGCTTCCCTCCTCGCTGCCGGTGATCTTTGATGGTGTTAATTACACCGACTTTGTGTCTCACATGCGCATTCACATGCGTGGTCTTCGTCTCTGGGGCGTCCTCTCTGGCGATGTCACCTGCCCGCCTTGCCCTATTCCTCCGACGAGCCTCGCTGTTGCATTGCCCCGGCGGCCGTTAAGGCCGCTGATGATGAAGCTGATAAAGAAGCGCCTCGCCTACCAGAGGCTCGATTCCTACAAGGATCGTCGGCCGTCTACACTCGGTGGTACGATGACGACGCCGGCCGCTTCCGTCTTCATCGCCGATGTCCACCTCGCTTTTCTTACGAGGTTGTGGGACTCCTTCGGCTATCCGGATGTGGACTCATCTTCGCGCCGCTACGAGCCCTCCGGTGATGCCCTATACCGCCCGTGGTCCGCCAGAGCACTCTCTTCAGCAGGTGATGCGATCGTTGACGCTTTTTACGCCTGAGCTCTGCATCGGCGTCGCTTGGACTCACTTCGCACCGCCGTTGCCGCACTCGTCCGTGCTTGCTCGATGTACGTCTTGACTGGAGTTTCAGCGAGTTTACGAGTTCCTTACTCGCCGCCGTCGAGTTCGAGCAAAGGCGTGCCCAGCTCCTTGCACGTCACCTCGTGTCACTCTCCGGAGGCTCTTCCGAGATACGCGCGAGGAGACTTGTCTAAGTGGTGCTGGTGCGATGCCACTCCCTCTCGTGCTCGCCGCTCGTCGCTTTACATCGCCTCCTCCAAAAGCTACCACAGTGGTGGTGGCCATCCTCCGTCTGGAGGTGGCCGTCCTCACTGCTCCTCTGCGACAAGGCCGGCCACATTGAGTCCCGTGCTATAAGAAGAAGCGCATCTTTCACGCCGTTCTTCATCGGCACTAGTGCTTCTACGACGACGTGCGCCTCGACTTCTTCAGCAGCCTTCTCTCACCGAGCGGAGATAGCGGACTTCGACGCCGCTTGCCGCTTGTGTTCTCCTCGACGTTCTGCAGTTACGCATCGACTCTTCGCACCGAGAAACCACCCTCTACACGGTCAGTACCTCCCGTGGATTCTTGATTCGGAGCATCTTTTCACATGACTCGATCCTTCCACTGCCTTTTATTACACCTCTTGATTCTCCTATCGTTGTTCTTACTGCGATGGTACATCTCTTCTCGCTTCGGTCGAGGATCTCTTAGCAACTCATCCTTTCATGTTCCTTCATTGCTCGTGTTCCCGCCTACCATGCGCCTTCTTTCTGCACGGCAGACATCGACATTGGTTATCGTGTCATTCTCGACTCGACTCTTTTGTGTTCGTGGATCGCCACACGGAGCTCGTTGGTTCGGCCTCGGCGCCATGACTCACGGCGTCTCTGGGAGCTTGACTGCTTCACCTTCCTTCCATCGCCACCATCGCCGCGCGATCTCGCCGCCACCGCCGTCTACCGGCTCTTTCCAGCGGTGGCATCACCGTCTTGGTCATCTGTGTGGATCTCGTCTGTCGTCTTTAGTTCGTCGTGGTCTTCTGGGGTCTGTCTCAGGAGACGTGTCTTTAGATTGTCAGGGCTGTAACTTAGGTAAACAGATTCAACTTTCTTATCCTCATAGTGAGTCTGTGTCTCAGCGCCCTTTTGATCTTGTTCATTCAGATGTTTGGGGTCCGGCTCCTTCGTTTGAAAGGGGGTCATCGATATTATATCATATTTATAGATGATTTCTCTCGTCACACTTGGATATATTTCATGTCTTCTCGTAGTGAGGCCTTGTCTATCTATAAACAATTTGCCACTATGATTCACACACGCTCTCCACTTCTATTCGTGTCTTTGCACGATTCTCGCGGCGAGTACCTCTCGCGCACTGCGCGCTTCCTTGCCGAGCAAGGCACTCTCGCCGCCTCTCTTGTCCCGGTGCTCATGCTCGAATGGTGTCGCTGAGCGCAAGCATCGCCACCTCCTTGAGACCGCCGTGCTCGATGATCGCCGCCTCTGTTCCACCTCACTTTTGGGCCGAGGTGTTTCCACTTCCACCTATCTCGTCAACATCCACCTCTTCGCTCTTCGAGTGCGATCCTCGTTGAGCGCCTCGTGGTCGTCTTCCGACTACTCGCCTTCATCTGCTTGGCTGCGTTTGCTACGTTCTCCTCGCCGAGAACACACCAAACCGACCGCCACCGTTGAGTGTGTCTTTACGGGATACAAGATCGAGCACAAGGGCTATCGGTCTTTGGGATCCTGTTGGTCGTCGGATACGGGTTTCTCGGGATGTGACTTTCGACGAGTCTCGCCCATTCTACCCACGCCATGTCTCTACTTGGCTTCCTCTGTGGAGTCTCTGTCTTTCTTGACCTTTCCGGATACACCTATATCTGTTTTGCCTCGCCCACTGTCCCACCGAGTCTCCACATATTCCCCCTGTGGCCTCTCCGCCGTTGTCGCCGCCTGTGTCGTCTCCTACGACTCCCCAGGCTCCTCCCACTACAGTACCTTTTCCCTTTATTGAGGATCTTCCATATGAGCCATCTTCTCCTGATGTTCCATCTTCTTCTGATGCCCTATCTTCCCCTGATGGGTCATCTTCTCCTCGCTACGCTCTCCGCGATCGCCAGTCGATTCGGCTTCCTGCCCATTTTGCCTTTGCTGGCGCAGCTACTCGTGAGCATGTCTCCTACCGGGATGCTGTTACTCATCCTGAGTGGCAGCTTGCCATGGCCGAGGAGATTGCTGCCCTCGAGCGTACTGGTACTTGGGATCTTGTTCCTTTTCCATCTCATTCTCATCCCATCACGTGTAAGTGAGTCTATAAGATTAAGACTCGCTCTGATGGCTCTCTTGAGCGCTATAAGGCGCGTCTTGTTGCTCGTGGCTTCCAACAGGAGCATGGTGTTGATTGCGACGAGACTTTTGCTCCTGTGGCCCACATGACCACTGTTCGTACTCTTCTTTCGGTGGCATCTGTTCGCCACTGGTCTGTTTCTCAACTTGATGTCAAGAATGCCTTTCTTAATGGCGAGTTGCGTGAGGAGGTCTACATGCATCCGCCACCCGGGTATTCTGTTCCTGAGGGCATGGTCTGTCGCCTTCGTCGCTCTCTCTATGGCCTTAAGCAAGCCCCTCGTGCTTGATTTGAGCGCTTCTCCTCTGTGGTCACTGCTGCTGGCTTTTCAGCTAGTGATCATGATCCTGCGCTCTTTGTCCACACTTCGTCTCGTGGTCGGACTCTTCTTCTTCTTATGTATGTTGATGATATGATCATTACGGAGATGATTCGAGTACATTGCCTTTGTCAAGGCTCGTCTTAGTGAGCGATTCCTTATGTCGGATCTTGGTCCTCTTCGTTACTTCCTTGGGATTGAGGTTACTTCCACTCCGGATGGTTTCTTTATGTCCCAAGAGAAATATATTCAGGATCTTCTTGATCGCGCCTCTCTCATCGATCAGTATCGTTGAGACTCCCATGGAGCTCAATGTTCATCTTCGACTCTCGATGGCGAGCCTCTTTACGATCCGACTCGCTATCGTCATCTTGTTGGGAGTCTTGTCTACCTTGTCATTACTCGTCCGGATATCACTTATACGCTTCATATTCTCGAGTCGGTTTGTTTCAGCTCCCACTCGTGTCCACTACACCACCTTCTTGAGTTCTGCGATACCTTCGGCGGGACTATCTCTCGTCGTCTCTTCTTTCCACGTTCCACTCGTTCTGCCTTCGTGCCTATTCGGATGCCACTTGGGCCAGCGATCCTCCGATCGCGGTCTATCTCTCGCTTCGTGTTTTTCTTGGGGTTCTCTTATTGCACGGAAGACGAAGAAACAGATCGCAGTGTCTCGTTGGAGTGCAGAGGTCGAGTTGCGAGCCATGGCTCTCTTGGCACAGAGATTACTTGGCTACGGTGGTTACTTGAGGATTTTGGTGTTTCGTCACTACACCGACCCTCTTGTCGACAATGCAGTGCTATCGGATTGCTCGTGATCCCGTGAAGCATGAGCTCACCAAGCATATTGGTGTTGATGCTTCTTTCATGAGGTCTTGTGTGCATGATCAGGTGATTACTCTTCAGTATGTGCCTTCCGAGCTTCAAATAGCGGATTTCTTCACGAAGGCCCAGACTCGCGCACAGCACAGCTTCTACCTCTCCAAACTCAGTGTTGTTGATCCTTTGAGGGGGGTGTTAGAGATATATGTATAGTTTGTTATTCCCCATTGTTATGAGGGGTTCTTTGCATATTTACCACCTGTACTTTGTGTATATACCGGCCCATTGGCCTCATATGAATACAAGTGCTATTCATAACATGAACCATATTGTGTTTGCGGCACTATATGTTGGAAATATGGAAATACATTTTACTAGAAGAGAAATACGTTAAAAGACTAATGATACAACAAACAAATCTAACAGCTGGCTATTTATTGTATTTAAAAAATACATAAGAAAAAATTTATAACAAAGTTGATCGATTGTGCGAACAACTTACAGTTGGACCTGATGAAGAACAGAAAGCAGTGTAGGCTCGATACAATACAAAACGTAGATAAAGCAATGAAGTAAGCAGTCGTGCCAATGTGACCTACTCAGAAACCTTATTGCCGTCCTCTGCAAGTGTTATTTGTGGCAATGGTTTAGAGATACTACTCACCCTCCTTCCCAGTGCACGCCAAGGAGGAAGGCCGATGTAGTTCAGTAGCTCAACACCATAATACATCTCTAGCGAGGAGGAAGAAGAATGGAGCAGAAATTCGGTTTTTCTTAGGCCAGGACATCTCCTGGTCCAATTAACTCAATAGTAACTAAAGCTTAAATCGCACTTAAACAGAATAAACGAGAGAGATAACACGTGATTCAACAAAATAAAAGGTGGATTAACTCACAAATCAGGCAATTTTTCACACAAAAATCCTTGAATACACACTCACGTGCGCATGTCTGTTTAGCCAAAGTCCTCATGTTATGTATCACATGTTTCAAGGAGTACCAAGAAATTCACCTTATAAATTATCTTTCCTCTATTTAGCTAAGCAATATGGTACTAAACCGTACATGATTTAGAATTTTTTTAAAAAAATGAGCCTCAATTCATGCGGGCAATTCCCAACTCCAACACTTTACTTGTCAGTGCCTCTCATGTTTATTATCTCCTCCTCATCGGCATGCTTTACACAGGAAAACAGAATCTAATTAAAGGTATGTAAACTTGATACTTCATCTAGATTATTATCATTGTGTACATGTTAGATTTTCTAGATAAAATTTGATCATGTCATCTAATGAAAAAAAAAATTGGTACAATAATCTAATTAATGTGGTAGTAAATGGAATGGTGAGGCATATTGACTATTATCATGTTATAAGAATTGTCCCTCGGTGAAGGACCTTTTTGGAAGTTGAATACCTTTTTAAGGGTAGTTGGTGGAGACTAGATACTCTTGTTAGAATTTCTCTATTATGTACAATTGAAATTATATTGCAAGAGTCTTTGAAATTAAAATCATAAAGTGATATTGCTTAGTATATCTGTCCAGCTAGAAATAATGGAGGAATTTATTGTTGTGGCTTGTAAAATTTTAAGTTATTCGGGTTTCAAAGTCACAATCATAATATGATTTTTTTTATAATATTCGTAGCCTAGCTTTAAGGTAAATCGATCCATGATTAGGGTTTGTGGGAGGCATGATCCATCACCGGTCCTTAATGCTTAGAAAATATTCATAGCTGGTCCCTTCAATGCATGTCCAAGATTAAGTTTAGCGGCTAGCTAAGGGATACTGCTTAGGAAGTTGCCCCACACTGTATGTACCTGGCTTGCATGAAACACTCCAACTACCACCTCGCATATGCTTAACAAACAGAAAAGGTCAAGGGAAAAGCAAACAAAGCTCCGAGCTGTGACACCGCTAAGCACGCACTTCCCCACCGCTAGCTAATCGTAGCATTGCCATCAATCAATTGCTTAAAGATAGAGCAGCGTCATTGCGCCATCTCAGTTTGTCATACATGCATGGGATCAATTAGTGAAGAGTCTGGAATAAGAACCCTAGATTAAGGATAAAAGTTGAGAAACCTCGGGACAACTAGTAGTACGAATTCTCATTTACCCTACCTACGAGTGTACTATGTCAAGATCAACACTCACTGATAGATCAAAGATACGAGGTGAAGTTCAGGGGACCTGTCTGTCGAGTGTTACTGTTTTATTTACTGAACTTCAGTTCACGGATCACAAGCATACTATGCTATGTTCTTTTATACTAACGGATTTTTGTTGTAGTTGGTGGTTTTTGGTTGTATTTTTTGAGACGGCAGTGGACGGTAAAAACGTCGATATAGACAATACATATAATTTTAAACTCAAAAAATTATTTAGATAATTTATTTCAAAAAACCATCTTATTTATCTTTATCATGGGAAAAACCAGAAACAAAGCTTAGCAGTGTAGGTTTCTACTGTGTTAGAGACTATCCAGACGAGGCAATTGCGTGCGTCCAATCTGTTGGGTGCTGTTTCGTGCTTGCGGGCAGAACGAGGATAGGGTACCCCATATGACCGTACTTTTTTTATTTTCAGATGGGATGAGCAGAGGAGAGAAGACCCATCAGTGAATGATTGATGCCCTGTTTGACAAAACATGTCACTGTTTGTCGAGACTCACCGTCCTCGGATCAAGGTGTCGCGTTCAATGTATCTGTGAAGCGGAAATATTCACGTACTTGACATTATATCATGAACTAATGGTTTATATCTCTACTATAATTGACCAATTGAAATTACACTTAGTCCACCCAAGAATACGTCCCCCGCTGAGAGCACCAACCTTCGTGCACCCATAAAAATGCACCCAGCAAATTGTCTTCATTAAAATCAAGGGCTAAAAAAAAACTCTCCCTGGCTTCAACCCAATCGTGCGACCTGGATGGAACGTAGGCTTCAACGCGAGGCTTCAACGCCCGCCCGCGATTCAACACTGTTCCGCCTCCCCCGCGCCTCCTCCGCGCCCTCCGCCTCCCCCGCGCCTCCCCTCCCTCCGCCTCCCCCGCGCCTCCCCCATCCTCCCTCCGCCTCCCCCCATCCTCCCCCACGCCTCCCCTCCCTCCGCCTCCCCCATCCTCCCCCGCGCCTCCCCTCCCTCCGCCTCCCCCCATCCTCCACCGTGCCTCCCCTCCCTCCGCCTCCCCCATCCTCCGCCTCCCCTCGTCTCGCCCCCATCCTCCAATTCCCTAATCCGATCCGCCTCCCAATCTCTCGAAACCCTAGCCGGTTCTCGGACGGACCGAACCCTAGCGAGCTCGCGCGCGATGGAGAACCCGAGAAGCGATGAACCCGGTGGAGGTGGATGTCGCTGCTCGTGTTCAAGATCGGTGGATGATCCCTCACGACGGCGCGGATGCGGGCGCGCGTGCGGTGGAGACGCAGATGTCGCTTTTGAGACGAGGAAGGCGGCGGTGCGGCGGGAAAGGGAGAAGGCGGCCGTCGCGCCCACCCGCCAGACGAGCGGCCGCCGGAGGCCCACGCACCGCCTCCGCGTCGCTACCCGTGACCAGCCTACGCCGCATCGACGCGCAGATCGCCGCCGCCCGCCTCCGCCGCCGCCTCCATCACCGACGCAGCTTTTCTTTGCCCTCATCGGCCGCTCGCCGGTCCGCGTTGCGGTTGCTCGCCTTCTCCTACCTTGAGAAATCCGGTTTTTTCCTCACATCGGTGTTGTTGATTGATTCATTGTATTGGTTGATTCGGATGTTGCAGATTCCCCTTCGTAGCCATCACCGGCGCAATCTTCTTCGCCCTCGCTGACTGCCTCGGTGACAAGATCCACCCCGCTACCGTTTCTCTTGTACTTCTTTGTCACAGTTTTTAGCTGGCCAAGTGACAAGGGAAGCCGCTTAAACATGCATGAAGTATTGATCAAGATAGCAAATGAGTTGGACATTAGTCTTGTTTACAAAGATCTGCATTCGGAAAGCGTATACTCTGTTTCTGCGGTATGTCTTGTGAGAAGTTTTCTAGCTTTTATACATATCTGTGAATTCATTTGTTCTCGAGGTTGACAAGTCCTTTCCTTTTTCTTTCCGCTTTAGTGTGTTCTCAATTGAGGTCGTTCATCGCTTTTGCTAGGGGAGATGGGGAGGAAGTACAAGTGATTAGGCAAAGGATTGTGATAATTAGTTTAAGGGTGTCCGATACCATACCGATTAGAGATGTGAATCTTTTGTGATCGTTCTTGAATCGAATGCTAGATTACTTATGGAGGGGAAGATGTATCAAGATTTCTTTCTAGATGGTACTCGCGACTACTAGAGATCCGATAAACACTCCACTGTGATTTGCCTTTTGAAATTGGATCGGTTCTTCTCAAGTTTGAGCAAGTCATAATTTCTCTTAATGGAGTGGAAAATATATTTAGTCAAAAGCCCTTGCTTAGATAATTCATCATACCTCTGTATTTGAGTTAAATGTAGCAACTTGGCTAAAGAGAGAGAGACTTGAGCACATCTGGATGAACGGAAATTCAAGGTCAGTTTGATGTCCTCAGTGAAAAGTGATGGTTTGGAGCTTTAATTTATGCCACTGCAGATTTCAGAGCATGCCATCATCAGTGATACTATGGCTAGAACCTTCCGTTTGCGCGAGAATGTTGTTTTGCCTCATCATATGAATGATATTTACTATAGTGGCCTGGGGTTGAACATTTGATTGGAATATTTCTTTTGCTGCAAAATTGGGAAAATACCACTTCTTGGTAAGACCACTGGATATTTTTATTATCATTTTTTCAAATATTAGTCTCCAAAAAGAAAATTACAACTGTTTGGTTCCCAGGTAATATGTGCTATCATTGGTTCTTTCAATGTCAGTTTATCGTAAGCAATACTTGTATCACCAGTCTGAAGTTTTGTCTCTGAATGTCTCTCAGTAGTATCCTGTGTAGTACTAATACTTGCACCATCATCATCCTGGTATTTTCCAGGTGAAGGTTATACTGATCTTAAGTATGCCCATACTGTTTGTCGGTATGTTTGTGCCGAGGACGGGCAGTACCTCTGCTTTGCTCGTGGACAGAACGAGTGGGTCATATACAATGGCGAGACAGTCGAGGTAATACCCGATTAATCACCACGTTTGACTCGCATTTGTTTCCGAATTATTCCGTATCATATTCTTTGTGTTTGGCCTTGCAGGCTGCTTGCTCCTGGCAAGATTTACTCGTCGAACAATGCACTCCAGCTCCGCCCCGAGATCCTCTTTTTGAGCGGATCAAGTAGAGCGATCTTCGATCGTTGTTGCATCAACGGTTGGCTTCTACCGATCGCGCCTTAGTCCATGCCGCAATGGACATTTCTATCCCTTGAGGTTTATGTGATCGCAGATTTGTAACCATTTGGAACAGTCCTATTCCTTGGAGCACAAGACCTCGTAGTCTTAGCCGATTGTTGCGATGTTTGAGGCGTTGATTGGGAAATTCTGTGTTTCAAGAGCAAGATGTCCACCGTGATGACATGTACATCGATACATATCTCTCGCTTAGCTTGGTGAGATCGACATATCTTTGCTCATTTGGATCAACGTCGCAAGTCGAATTCGGACTTTGACGTTAAATGCAAAAGCATATATAATTTGTCGTTCATCACTTCATCATCTTGGCGATGATTTGGTTTATACTGACAAGGAGATACGGGTATCACAATTCACAATAGCTCCCAGTAGTTGATTTTTCTTTAATCTATTGTCTCGATTCGTGTATAGCTTCTTTTCCATATGGAGGGAGTCCAGGCTTCTTTTCCATGTGGAGGGAGTCCAGCCCAACAGATACTTAGTCCGTGAGTGGTCAGTTGATCACTATTTGTGAATGGGACACCTTGGAGTACTGATCAAACTTGAACATCTCCACCTTTGAGTGCAAACCTCCTTTAGTCTCTTTCTATGATTGTAGTTTATTAAAAATCTTCAGTTGACTTGCTTGGATGGGTGCAGGCAATTTGGGCAATATTTTTCTCATCATCATTCCAGCTCTTTGCAAAGAGAAGGAAGCCCATTTGGAGCACTGATGTTTGTCGACGTATGGACTAGCGTATTCGCCGCTTCTCAATGGCGATAAGGCTATTTTTGTATTTGTATTTAATATAATCTCCGATGATGTAAACCTGCTTATGTTTGTTTGTTAAGTTAAAAACAACACTATTTCACTATCGTCATTGATTTATCGCAGATTGGTGCTTTGTCTTTACGTGGTCGATCGTGTATAATATTGTGCGTGTCACTTGAAAGTGATCGAATTAGATGGTAATGCCCAAACAAACCAAACAAAAGTCTTGATTTCAGCAACATTGCAGAACAGCTTGGAAGAGAACCGCCATTATCGAGTGATCACACGAATGAATGCACGCTCCGTTGATATCTAATTCAAGCGCACCTTCGACCAAAACTAAGGTTTCTTAATGCTGGAATTCTTTCTTCCTCAAGTGATACTGCTTAATACGTAATATTGTTTTGCCAATTTGCATCATTATAAATTTTAAATTTGCATAGGTCCCGTTGTCAGAGAGAGCGAAAAGATTTGCATCATCAATTTCTGGAGCAGTTGACTTCAAGAAGCTTTTTTGCTCCTTCAACCATTGCAGTGGTATGTTGATCTGATAGCTACAAATTATTGTAGTATAACCTTAAACTGCAATGGACTAACCCCAATTAAATATTGTGGTTTGAATTGAGGCAATTTACCAGCTTCCTTTTGTAGATTGTCGGGTTCATAATTGGAGGAATACCTCTGATTAGAAATGCTATAATAGGAGAAAGCGCCCCTCTCCGTGTCCTGCATGAGTCAGCTGAATTAATAGGGTAATGCCTTCATATTTCTTGATTTTTAATATACGTTGTTGTAACCATTTATTCGCGATGTTGGTTTAGTTCGCATATGTAATCATGGGTCTTTTCCTACACAAAGGAGGAGCAATTCCATCTGTCACATTGATAATGGGAGGAACCTCATCAATGGTAAACTTGGTCTTATCACACCGATGCAGTGTCAATGTTGTATGATCCATTGTCATATTATGAGGATGAAAAACGAACATCAATCAAGTGAAACATGAATCATTTCTCCGTGATTACGAGGAGGGCAAGTGTGCAACCGTCATCATTGCGGTGTCATAGTTGTTAGATACATACTGCGCCTTCGGTAGTCACTGTACTTAATGAATCTTAATGAATCTGATTGTTCGTTTTATTTTTTACAAATTTTATCTTGTTTTGTATTTTACCGTAGCGTTAGCACGGGCACACTACTAGTAAATTATAGAAGATAAGATGATTTCTAAACAAGTTAAATTCATGCCAAAAAAGAATCCTAACAAACTAGAAAAGTTATCTTCTGTAGTACGGTTATCTGGAACCTGATTGATCATGGTCGTATGACCGACCGTGGTCGTTACGACCACTTAGATATGGTCATACGATCATAGTCGTTACGACCACTCGATGGTTATAATCACCTGTGTACATGGTCGTAGGGGTCCGTGGATATGTAGTCTAACACCCCCGCAGTCGAAGTGGGAGCGTAGCAAACGTTCAGGCTGGAGCGGAACTCGTTGAAGACGGTCGATAGTAGCCCCTTAGTGAAGATGTTCGTGTACTGAGATGACATCGACATATGCATGACGTTGACATCGCCGAACACAACCCGTTCGCGCACAAAATGGAGATCGATCTCGACATGTTTTTTGCGTTGATGCTGAACGAAGTTGGTGGAGAGGTAGACAGCGCTGATATTGTCTTAGTACACCATGGTTGTCGTCTGGAGGGGGTGGCGGAGCTCTTGGAAGAGTTGACGTAACCAACAAGCTTCAGTGACGGTGTTAGTGACGACACGATACTCAGCTTCGGCATTCGAGCGAGAGACAGTTTGCTGGCACTTGGAAGACCACGACACCATATTGTCGCCGAGGAAGACACCATAGCCGGAGGTAGACTTTTGCGTGTCAGGACAATTGGCCCAGTCAACATTGGTGTAGGCCGTGAGTGACGTGGGCAAGGAGTGGTGCAACTGGAGACCGAAGTAGATGATACCTTGGAGATACAGGAGAATCCGCTTGACCGCATTGAGGTGCGGTTCGCGGGGTTCATGCATATGCAAGCAAACCTACTGTATGACATATGTAACATCTGGCTTGGTGAAGGTCACGTACTGGAGTGCCACGACGAGACTCTGGTACTCGGTGGGACTGTCGACGGGTGAGCCGGCGGAGGAGAGCTTGGACTGTATGCTAACAAGCGTACTGCAAGGGTTGTAGTTGCTCATGCCAGTGTGGTCCAGAACATTGAGGATGTACTACCGCTGGGACAACACCATGCCATGGGCGGAACGAGACGCCGAGGAAAAAGTTGAGAGCACCGAGGTCCTTGAGGGAGAATTCGTGCTGCAGCGTCATGGTAGTCCACCGTAGAAGCTTATCAGTCGATGTAGTGAGGACGATGTCATCGACATAGAGTAAGAGGTAGCAGACGTTGGACCCACGAGCGAGGACGAACAGGGACGGGTCAGTGCGTGTCAGACCCAGATTTTACAATCCGAAATCTACTGTGTTTAACTGCACTATTCCATGGATCAGTAGATAGTGCACACAGTTACAGTTCTGAATATCAAAGTACATATCAAGCGGAAACGTAAATATAATAGTAAACTTACTTATGGGCCGATTAGGCCGAAATCAATAAATTGCAGCAGCGGAATAACGAAGCACACAGGTGGGACCTTCAGGACATGCCCACAGGCAGCCAACTGGAGGTTCGCGACCTAGCCCTTGACATCTTCATCCTCTTCGCCATCGTGATCCAAAAGCATTATTGAAGCATAGCGATCCGATTCCTGCTTCTGAATTTGTCGCAAAAGCGAGCGTGAGCACTCCGACCCCGTGCTCAGCGAGTCAACACACAGAATGCAATATTTAACATGTATGGCTAATCAAAGGAAAGGTTGGGGCTCATTTTATTTTTTTGCGTAGAGTGCTTTTGAATACAATTATTTAAAAATTTCCTAAGACCTAGCATTTTGAACAAAAGCATAATGTTCAAGAATATGCAATAATAATAGCGATCCAGATTCCATCCATCGTTACATGGCATCTGCACCATATAGCAATTCCTCAGCGTTATAGCCGCTTAACTTACCACTGGGACGACACCCAGGACAATTCCAAACTAGGGCAGTCCTTCGCCCTTCAAGTCTTTTCATACCCGCCAATATTTTAAAACAGTAACTATATCTGTTAAGATCCCATGTCCGCCCTTGACCGTGGGCACGGCTATTCGAATAGTTTTGACTCTGCAGAGTTTGTACACTTTCACCACAAGAGACAATCAACTCGTTGCCCCACACGATTCCTTAGAAGTGTGGTTGAGCGACCATCACGTTGACTTTTCAAAGTACCTCGCCCTTCCATCATTTCACCCTATGGGTCGCTCCCACTTGCGGTGGGTCCCATACGTTGTGCGGGATGTTCTCCTTCGAACGCCTAGCACCGGTGGCTACTTCGCTAGCCCGCCACAGCGAACTTCACCCTCCGCGAGTGTCTCATTCAAGCCGTCACACAGACTGCCGCTTGCACTATCCCACACCTCCTCCTGGAAGGATGACTTTCAGGGTCCGGTAATTCTACTAAGCCAAGTTGTATTTTACAGACTTGCGGTTGTACTGTTTTACACGGGTTGACATGACAAGATTCAGTCCTTAGTGATATCTGGACGGTTCTACCACAAACCACACTCTCGTGCCCACCTGCACCATACCCCCGAACCATCCGCCCAGATATTTAAGCATGTTGGGGTTTTTGGAAACATAAAATAATCATATCCAACATTTATCAGTCATTACCACCATGACTGTCCCAACCAAAATTTTCTCATGATTAAAGTGATGTTTGGGCGTTCTCGCGCCCATGATTACCTAAACAATGCTAAGCACAGCATATATAAATTACGGACTTAATTTTGAAAAGTTACCATTATAGTTTTTGCTAAGGCGACAAGGTTCACATATTCAAGCATTCTAAAGGAGGTGTAATATTAGTCAGGCAAGCAATGGACATGTAACTAAAATCTTAAATTAACATGTATTTGTATATAAACTAACAGCATGCACTTTGATAATTTAAACCCAAGTAGTTTGCAGAAAATGTAGGTTCAACATGATCAAAGTATTGACTCGCCTTGGTCACAGTGGTCGGGTGCTTGATTATCCGAAGCTTCTAGTGCTGCGGCCTCGAACTCTTCCTCTTGAGCTTCGTAAGCTATTGTAATCGTGCACGAACATTTGGATAAAAGAAATATCAAATCAACAAAATATCACCAAAAATTCAAATGAACTCTAAAAATTATGATTTCAGTTCCATTGGACAGATCTTGAATTTAGATGAATTTAGAAATTTGTCTCATTCAATTTGGAGTTAAGATGAAATAGTTATGATTATTTGAAGTTCTCAGGTTGAATTAATTCCATAAAATATGAAATTTCTGACAGTGGGTCCCACGTGTCATTTTCTTTTTATTTTAATTCTTTTCTTGCTGTGCCGATGACAAGTGGGGCCCAGCTACTGTTCAATGGGGTCCACCTGTCAGTAGGGTCCTGTGCAGATGTGCCATTGACCGGTGGGGCCCAGCGGTCGATGGCCGCTCTGTTACACCGCCGACAGTGGGGCCCACCATCGTGGGATTTTAAAAGAAATGCTCGACCTCAGCGCGAGCCGTGGGCTCAACGCGCGCGCGAGCGCGGGGAGAGACGCTGCGTTAACTGTGGCGGGAGGCTTTGCCTACCCCATAAGGGTAACTTACCCTTTTGAGGTAGCTCGCAGAGGCAGCCGAGCAGAGAAGGTCGGGAGCGACGGTGGCCGGCGGCGAGGACTGCCGGGAAGGGTCCGGGGTTGCGTGGAATGTAACCTCCGCGTGATGGCGATGCTTCTGGTGTAGACGGCCGAGAGTGACGGTGGCGAGAGGTCGGCGTCGGCGCGGCGGCGCGGGAGGTGATCGATGCCGGCGAAGCTCAGGCGACGGGAGACCCAAGGGAGGAGGGGGTCGGCTTCGCTTGCTCTGGAGATGACTCAGGAGTATGGAATTGAGCTCTGGTGGCTCGGTGTGGTGGGTCGGCGATCGCCGGAGTTCGGGAAGACGAGAGCACCAGCGAGGAATTGAGGCACTACAAACCAAATGCGGGCAGGGGAGGGGAGAGTGAAGCAGGGCGACGCGATTGAGACTCCCAGTAGGGGCTTTTATAGCCGGGAGAGGCGCGCACGGCGAGGGCGCCATCTGGCTCCGCCCTGCTCACTCCGGCGGGGGGAGATGAACGAGATCTTCCCGGGATTTCGTAGGAGAGAGGTGGCGGGAGAGGTGAGTCCCCCCTCCTGTAGCTGGTTCTTTTAAATTGCCCGCGAGGTGAGAGAGGGAGCGGGGATTTGTTGCGGCAGAGGCGCGAGCGCGGCTGCGCGAGGGAGAGAGCGGCAACCGGCGCGTGGAGAAGAAGAAGCCGGGGAAGAAGAGCCTGATGGCTCGGGCCCACTGGCCAGCGGGAGAGGGACGCGAGGGAGCGGGTCCACTGGCAGACGCGGCCGGGACAACGCGGGCGACCGCGCGGCCACGCGGCAGCGGGAGGAGAG
Source organism: Dendrocalamus sinicus (assembly GCA_036346575.1). Lineage (NCBI taxonomy): Eukaryota > Viridiplantae > Streptophyta > Magnoliopsida > Poales > Poaceae > Dendrocalamus > Dendrocalamus sinicus. The sequence goes on along the minus strand of CM070650.1, from coordinate 3,255,840 downwards.
GCGTGGGCAGGGGCGCGGGCCCGCGTGACAGAGGCGGGGCGGCGCGAGCGGTGGATGGGCGAGGGCGGGCGAGGTGTCGTGCATCGAGGCCAGCCAGGTGGCGGCCCAAGAGGAAGAGGAGGAATTTCCATTTCTTTATTCTTAAGGATTTTCAGAAATGCGCAGTTAATTTAATAAACCTCAGAAAAATATGAAACCAGTTCCAAAAATTTCAGAAAAATTTACAGAAGCTCATGAGGACCTTCTGGACTTATCAAAAATATTTTCAACTATTTTTGGTATTTAGTTTATTTGCTTCCCTTGTTATTCTTATGTGTCTACATATATGTATAAATGTTAACCTCCTTTAATTTGCTTGCCATAATTTTTTTAGGAATGATATTTCATACTTATTTACATTTCTCCCTTGTTATCTTATGGATCATCTTTTCAGATTCTTTATTTGAGGCTCATGTTTTATCATTTTATGTGTTGATTTCTTCCCTCTTTTTACTTTTGAAATTCCTTTATATTCATAAAAAGTCAATAAACTCCAAATTCAAATGGAAAGCAAATAAAATAATCCAAAAACCTCATAATTTATATTTTTCAGGATGTTACAGTGCGTGACCCGACGAAGCCGAGGCTAAGGTGGTACAAGGCGAATCGTTTGAACCAGGCGTGCGGTGCTTGCTTGAGCCCGTAGAGCGACTTGTTCAGGCAGCAAACATGAGCTGGCGCGGATAGGTCGATGAAGCCGAAGGGTTGCTCGCAATAGACCATCTCGGAAAAGGTGCCATGGAGGAAGGCATTGTTGATGTCGAGCTGGTGCACCAGCCAATTCGAGGCAACGGTGATGGAGAGGACTGTACGCATAGTGGCCGGTTTAACAACAAGGCTGAAGGTCTCGCCGCAGTTGATACCAGCTTGTTGAGAGAAGCTGCGAAGAACTCATTGAGCTATGTAGCGGTCGAGCGACCCGTCGGGCTTGTACTTGTGCCGATATATTCACTTACCAGATACAACATTAGCACCTGGTGGGCGAGGAACAAGATACCATATCATGTTGGCTTGGAGAATGGAGAACTCATCGACCATGGCGGCATGCCAGTTGGCGTCCTTGAGAGCACCGCGGTAGCTCTTTAAAAGAGGCGAGACGGCCGCGACATGCAGAGTAAGCCAGTCGACTGGCTTGCGGATGCCATGCTTGCCATGTGTGAGCATCCAGTGCTCACTGAGTGGTGCGAGTGGAGTAGCGGGTACCAGCACGGGCGAAGGTTCTGTTGTGGTTGTCTGGGCCGTTGTTGTCCTACCGTGGTCGATCATCTATGGTCATCCAGCAGTGGTCATCTGGGCTGTGGTCATCTGGCCGTGGCCGTGCAACCATGGTCTATAGTCTGTGGTCGTACGGCCTTGGTCATCCATGCCAAAAAAGAATCCTAACAAACTAAGAAAATTATCTTCTATAGTGCCGTTATCTAGATCCTGATTAGCCGTGGTCGTATGACCGACCATAGTCATTACAACCACTTGACTTAGCCCTGGTACTATAGTCGTTATGACCACTCGATGGTTATGACTATCTGTGTATATAGTCGTAGAGGTCTATGGATGTACAGGTTATGATCACTCGATAGTTATGACCATTTGTGTATGTGGTTGTAGGGGTTCTTGGATGTGCAGTCTAACAATCTATTCCTGAAGAATGCATCCACCGCCACTCGGATCTGTTGGACGCTGCGAGAAGCAGCAATCCAGATTCTAATGATCAGGATGAGGTGAGCTAGCTGCAACACTACTAGCTCACTACCCTTGTCGGTAAAATCGGGCAAAAGTGTAGTTGCAGTAGCAGTTTTTTTCTTTTTGGTGTCTCGATCTTTCAACTATTTCCTACAGGTGACACCAGTTCAACTGCTTGCCCAGACATGTACTGGCAGTGTGCGATATTCTACTGGAATAGTTGACACGTGTGTCGCACAGCACTGAACGCGAGGTGCATTTCTTTAGCGCTGCATCAAGCAAACAAAAGCAATGGTGGAAGAGAAGAAGACTGAAGTATGATATGGTGCCAAAGAAATACTCTAGGAAACAAAAGCAATGGAAGCTACTATGTACTATCGGCATGTGCCATGATCACTAATTATTAGACGTTGCGTTAAATCATGAGCACTCATTTACGAAGACAAGCATGGCGTGTGTACTCTCGACTCCGCGTGACCTTGTCATTTTGTCTATATTTAGGATTTTGGTATTGATTTTTACTGATGGCTTTTAATCATGGTGGCCTCGTTCGATTGGATTAAAAAACTATGGCTTATGATTGAAATTGCACTATAACGGCTGAAATTTTACTGTAGCTGAAGATGACTTATTTAGCATAATTAAATTTAAAAAATTTAAAATAAAAAAAATATTAGCTCATTACAGACAACGTAAACAAATACGGGAAAAAAGAACTGACAATAAAAGCTCAAAAAAAGCCAAAAGTTCAAAAAAGACGAAATTTAGTAATAGTAAAAAATAAGCTTAAAACTAGAAGCTGAAGCTGAAATAAGGGGATAGTTGTGGTGGCTGAAAGAAATAGTTTTTAGAAAGAGAAAATGAGCAATGTAAAAAGTGAGGAAAATACATGTGCGTGTGATGGAAGTGAGTATCAACTTTTGATTTTTTTAAATAGGAATGAGAGGCAAAATATAATATAAACCGATAAAAATTTGTCGTTCCATCCGTACGCTTCGACTGGCTTTAGCATTTACTAGTACCAGTGTACAGCACATAATCTGTCTTCGCATCCGTACGCTTGGACTGTTAGTGAGCAGCGAACCATTTCAAGTTTCAGAAACCAAGGGAGAAGATCCAAGCACAACTGACAACTCTCCAAGAGAAGTTATTAACGCCATAGTCTCACTACTGTTTCTGTTTGTATCAGAGGGGGAGGCAAGCCGAGTCCCCACGAAAGATTCGCAAAAAATACGACACGACGAAGGCCCAGTACTCCCCTGCACTTCCATGTGGGCCCCGATCCTAGCTTCTCCCAGCCCGGGCCACCAGGATAAACGCGAGCCCAACGACTTCTTCTCTTCTAGCATATGGCTTTATGACGCCGCACGGCAAAAAAAACACAAAAATAAGCCCAAAAAGACAAAATTTAGAAATAGTGAAAAATAAAATAGAAGATAGAAGCTTAAACCGAAATAAGCGAGACCTATATCTGTTAGGGCATCTGTAGTGTATGGAAATAGAGGGTCATAAGCCACTTTAAGGTCGACCTTATACATTACAGGGGTGATATTAAGCAGGTCATAAGCAAAAAAAGCTTGAGGCTGGTCCTTAAGCTAAAGACCTGACCACAAGCATTAAAATACAATTTTCTTTACATCTATTGTTCTCTCTTTCCAACTACTAACTGTCACATCTCCCTTCTTTACAGTCGAGTAGACCCACCTTAAGAGCCGACGGTGGCCTCAAACGTTGCAGCGTTGGTCTTAAGAATGATGCGGGGCCCAGCTTAAGAGCCAGCAAGCTATATACACTACAGATGCCCTTAGCTTTCATGAATAACAAACGGGATGTTTTGTTGTCCTTTCGAAACAGTTATCGTACCAGTTTTTAAAATAACTTAGTAATATTTAATATATTCATACAAATATTAGTATTATTAAAATAACTTATTAATATTTAATATATTTATACAAATATTCATAGTAAAGATAAAAGTCATGCGCCACGGTAAACCATCGGCCGCAGCTGTAAAGAAAGGAGCCGAAAGATACCGGGGCTCTGTGTTACGCACTGTGGGGCCCACAGGAAGGACATGTCCCACCAGTCAGTGATGCAACGTCGGTGGGGAAGGCCCCGGCGCGCACGGAAGTGGACCCCATCTGTCGGCGTGAAAGAACGCGTCGATATGGGCGCCGGGGTAGACGGGAGCCGTAAAGGCAGCCGGGCCCACGGCGCCATTTCGAATTTGCGAGTCGGGTCACCACCGAACCCCAGCGTCGATACGTTTCAAATCATCCCTCCTAAGCACGACACGAGCGTTGGCAAGCCTGCGGTAACCTTACGTGCGGTGGCCGGACGCGGGGTAAATTCCAAAACACTAACGCCTAGTTCGGTGCGCGTGCTTCGGTGCTCGTGTGCTGTTTCTGCCTTTCGCGTGGAGGCGTTTTCGAAAAGTCGTTTCACACTCCACAGCTCCCGACCGAGGCGGAGACCTCGCCGGCGGAGATGGCGGCGGCGGCGGCGGCGAACATCGGGCTGATGGACGGCGCGTACTTCGTGGGGAGGGGAGAGATCCTCAGCTGGATCAATGCCACCCTCCAGCTCTCCCTCGCCAAGGTCGAGGAGGTCGGACCCCGCTCTTATCCCCATTTATTTCCCCCACCATTTGATTCGATCTTTCGGGCGGAGGTTTAGGGTTTTGATCTGTTTGCGCGCTGGGAGTGTGGCTTGGACCGAAAATTTTGTGTTAGTTTTGAGGCTTCGCTCTTGTTTCCCTGCAGGCGGCATCGGGAGCGGTGCAGTGCCAGTTGATGGATATGGTTCACCCTGGGGTGGTGCCGATGCACAAGGTTAAGAGGCTTCTGTTGCGTTCTTGTTCGCTTGGATTTTTGACTCATCTGTTTTAGGGGTTTAGATGATTGTGATGTTTATTTTCGAGGGGTTTGCAGGTGAATTTTGATGCGAAGACCGAGTATGACATGATCCAGAACTACAAGATTCTTCAGGATGTGTTCAACAAACTGCGGATAAGCAAGGTACTGGCTCTCGGCCTTGCGATTGTGTGCTTGATACGTTTTGATCCATGGAATTGTTCATGACATTGTGTTGCATTTCTCATGCGCGAAAGGAAGGTATGTCTCTTCAATAATTGGGTTTATGTGGTCTCTTGAGATTCAATGTGGAAAAGATGTGTGTAAGTGATGTTAGCATAGTGGTATAACAAAACGGTTTGACATCGGACAAAGTTTGCTATGCAATATTCTGTCGTACTGAAGTTATGCTCATTGTTGTGCACGGCGAGGAGTGGAAATGAAATCAAGATTGTGTCTTGTACAATTATGGAGGCTATAGCACAAGGATCGGCTGCGTGCCGGAAGGGTGCAAAGTAGTGTCTTACTAGTGTGATAACACTGGTCATTTCTTCGTTTAGGTACTATGTGGCACAAGGCAGGGTTGAATATTCTGTGACTGTTTATGCTTAGGACTTGACACTGTGATTAGGCTATGCTAGATAGAATGGTGGTGGTTATTTTTCATGATTTATCTCATATGTCACCATAAGTGTACTTTTGAACATGTCCTGTTCTATTTACGTTGTACTTCCACACAATGTAACAAGATCAGAGTTGTGCTATTGGGATCTAAGCTGATTTTGTGGCCTGTGTTCTGACAGACTGAGCTAAGAGGGCTTCATCTGTGTCCTGCTACCATTTCTAGGTGATTTGTTTGTTGTGTTAATCAATGAGTGGATGCTCCTTGCAGAATATTGAGGTCAACAAGCTTGTTAAAGGACGCCCATTGGACAACTTGGAGTTTCTGCAATGGTTGAAAAGATATTGTGATTCTGTGAATGGAGGAATCATGAATGAGTATGTGCCTTGGCTGTGCTAAATGTAAAAAATAAAGTGTAGTATATCACTAACTATGGAATTGAGCAGACTATGTTCTTTTTTCAGAAACTATAGTCCTGTAGAAAGGAGGTCTAAGGGATGCAAAGAGCGCAGCCTCAAGGGTTCCAACAAGTTATCCAAATCACTTCAAGCCAATAGATTGTCTAGTGCTAATTCAGCAGATGAAGGTACCCTGAATTCATCTGATATTTGTTTTAAGTACTTGACTACTTGTGTATAACTAAATAATGAAACTGCAACTGTCTTTATTTTAATTTGTATAAGAGTAGTTTGCTCCTGTACTATTCTGAATAAAATGGCGATAATCCTCAATGCAGTTATGAATCTTATGATTAAATCAACACAAGGCCTTATTTGAAGCTGGTGCCATCAGTCCCTTGTTTATGCTCATTTACTTATGACTTCATTTAGTAACACTATGCTAACCCAATTACACAGGTCCTGGAATTGGACTAGTCTGTAACACAGTCACTGAAGAGCATTACATAGAACAGATTCAACAATTATCTGAGAAGGTATGGGCTGTATAATTCAAGTTGCTGTTTCATTTTATAATGTATTCCATCTGTTTAGTGTCTTTTACTGTGGAAAACCCCCCGTTAAGATAGCTGTAACCTTTAAACTACATTCTGATCATCCTACCACTACCAATAAAACATCTGTAGTTCATTTTTTGCATCTATGATGCCGGGCAAGTTGCATACTTGTGAGTTTTTATGATACGTTCATCTAGTTGTTGTTGTTGTAACTATCTCTGCTGGATTGCAGATTGCAGATCTGAAGATTTCTGTGGACAGTACTGAGAAAGAAAGAGACTTCTACTTCTCCAAGTTGCGTGACATTGAGATACTGTGTCAAAGACCTGAGTTGGAGCATCTACCGGTAAAACAAATTCTGTTACAGATCTTTTAGTCTTACACATGTTTGCTAATTTTAGAGTACTCAGCATTTAAGAGCAGTAGTCTCTGAATTCCTATTCATTTGACCAAGAAGCTTCTCCCCCAATTCCATGTGGTGTGGTTAATTCCCAATCAATGCCACCTACTATTATGTTTCCATGTTCCTTCGGATCGTACCACTCATTGGTACTTTAATTACAGTAAATTGTTGACAATAGATTGTGCCCTTTCTAGAATGTCTCGCAGCTTGAGCAAAAACATAATGTGTTAGTACAACAGTGACATGCTGTTATCCATATGTACTTTGCCATTATTACAATCATTAAGGGGCCTTGCAATTTTTTCTTCTGGAGCCACATGATTGTCTGTATATGGCTATTACCTGATATTCTGATTTGCAGCTCACACATGATTCAGAAACTGAATATTTGGGGATGGCCAATTGGCTCTTTTAACTTTTGAATGGTGGAATGGTGTGGTATTCTAGTTCATGCTTTTCTTTCTCTTTGGTTTACTACTGACCTGAGCGTTAAATTTTTTTAATAGATGACTAAAGCGATTCGGAAGATACTTTACTCAGCTGATGCAAGGGATTCACCCTTACCTGAGGCTAATGAAATAATCACCAGGTCACCAGGCTTGTTCTCGGATGAAGCAGAGTGAGATGGGCCGTTACATGCTTCATGCACTCAAGTTAGTAGATGATAATTTGTGGTTATCCTCTACTATCGAACGGCGTAATTCTGAATCTGTAAATGAGCTTAAAACATTTGACATTTTCGGTTGCATGTCAAAAGACAGTTTTACTCTAAGAACTTGCGAGTAGTTGTGATGTATTCATGCTTAACGTACCTGTTCACGTATGATTTTTCCTGTGGAAATTTTGTTTATTGTTTTTTACCGCTTGTTGCTTCTTTATTTGCTGTTTTTGCGTGCAAGGAAAATCCACGAGAGGTGAAAAGCGTTGGCTAATGGCATGTTCCGCGGCTAATTCACGCGTGAATCAAAATTACTTGTGCCACAATTCCACGAGATAATGGTTGATCTACGGGTAATAATGTGTAAGGAGGGGGGGGGGGGGTTCCTTTAAGAATTTTTGAACTAAATCATGAGGATTTCGATCCAAATCCCCCTATCCAAACGTGACCTTAAAATTAAAACTAGCATTTCTTAAGTTTATGATCAAAAGAGTCATGCAGATTGAAGAGAGATTCTAACGGTGAATTGTCTGTTCCTAGGTCTCCGAGATCTAGATTCCAAACCTCCTGTCGAATACAAAAAAAAAACATAATTGTATAGGAATACAACAATCATTCAGGAACACAAAACAAAGGATTGTTCAAAAGAGATGTTTAAATACTTCACAGAAATTTTACAAGAATTTGAAGGGAGAGTAGATCCTAGGCACAAAAGGAATTTTTCCATAAGTCTAACCTCATGCAAGAATTCCTCCAAAATTCCTAACAAGCCATTCCATAGGATTTCATAGGAATCCTTTGAGCCCAATCCTTTGTTCCCAAGGGAGGTTATACATGAATTTCCTATAGGATTGGATTCCTAAACAAAATTCCTACCTTCCAAACAAATTCTCGAAAATTTCATTCATTTGGTGGTTGACGTCGTGTAAGTACATGAGATTACTTTCCCGTGTCCTGCTTAAGGCATGAACGGGTCCAACCAGAGGAGATGGTGCCTTCTTGCTATACCATAGATACATATAGGGTTGCTTATGGCCAGACCATAATGCCTGTTAAGGATCAGAGCTGCTGGGAGAGTATGAATGGTGTCCCTATGAAGCTCTCTGTGGCAGTTAAGAAGAGAAAGAAGCCAAACCATGCGGTGGAGGAGCAAAACGTGGCTGTGGACCCTGTCATTGCTGAGGTTGGTCACAAATTGTTCTTGTGATACCTGCTGTGTTATGCATTTATAACCTTTAACTCCACCCTTGTTTTAAATGCAGTTTGCGATGCCTGCTAGTCTGAACTCCGAACAGCCAACTTCCACTCTAATATCTGCATTGATGACTGAGGCTGGTGTCGGAGTGCATTTGGTGCATTTACCACTTCCCGTAATATAAGTCTACAATTCACCAACGTGCCCTATTTACTCCTTGCAGACACAACCAACTCAACATTGAATAAATAAACAAAGGCCATTGCCAGTCATCTTTCATTGCAACCCAGAGAAGCAATCTTCCACCACCTAGAGTTACTACAGCAACAAAGGCTGGGAGAGCCAACATGAAGAAGCGCAAGTCACCAACAGGAGGATCCAAGGGTGCTACGAAGAAAAAGTGGTTGTTCTTGAAGTGGCATGTCTCTCTTTATACCAGTGTGAAGTTTCTCTTTGTTCAGTTTAAAGTGCTTATAAAACAATGCTAAAGTGGAGTGTGAAGTTTCTCTTTGTTCAGTTTAAAGTGCTTATACAAACAATGCTAAAGTGGCAAATGCCTAAGAACTCATGCCTAAGAACTAGAGCATTGGAAGGTTTCAACAACACCTTCGTAAACCATAGGCCCTTACATTTTTTTTCAGCAACATAACTGTGGCAAATGCTGCCATTTAGTTCATAGTCAATGTTATGCTACTTAGCAGTTTTCATTATACCTCCAGCTTATGTTAGAGTTTAGCTGCAGACTTAAGAAATGTTATCCACTAGTCGAGAAATTACCTAGTTCAAAGGCCTCCCACTTGTTAGTTGCCACTTCATCATTTCGGCATACTGCTTAATCCATTGCTTCTGGAGAACCACTGTAGTGATTTTACATATATTTTTCCTTGTCAAGTTTTTAACCAGAGCTAATCGTGTTTTTTCAGTTATGATATTGCAATATTTGCTAATTCAAAAAGAAACTGTTCTTCTTGTTCTTGTAGTTGTAAGACAACGCGGTTTTACGTAGTTGACCTCTTTGTTATCTTGCTTCAATCTACTTAATCTGAAATGTTCTAATGTTGCAACAAGAAATGGTAAATTAGTTCAACCGATACATCAAGCAACAAGAACTGAAACAATCCAAGAAGCAGAGACTCGAAAATGTTACATATTTACAACTCACAAGTTCAATACGCATATTGCCAGTAAATCTGATCTAAAAAATGAAAACCTTTTTCAACCATGATGCTGTTAGAGCAAGTATTATAAGAGGCTGTAAGCTGGCTGTATGCTGAGGTGGAGGAGAGAAAAGAGAGGTGGGCTGTAAGCTTACAACCAGCTGAAGCACAAGAACCAAGAAACTTTGTGAGAGGAAGGGGTAGATCATACACCTTCAATTGGTCAGAACTACTATATGAGTAGGTGATAAGTGGCTGTAAGTATCCATACACCACGGTGAAGGTCAGATATAAGACTTGCTCTTAGAGCAACTCCAAAGATGCCCCTACTTGAGCCCTCATCCTACTTTTGATGGCCGAGGCAAAGCTCACTCCAGAGAGCCCCTACTTGAGCCCTCAAAAGTAGGGGCCTCAAATCTCCTCAACCCTCATTCCTGGGGTGCGGAGGAGCCCCTACTTTTAGGGCTCAAGTAGGGGCCCCGCTGAGTGAGTTTTTGCCCTCGGCCTCAAAAGTAGGGGCCCTGCTGGGTGGGTCCTATGTGTCATCCCCTCTAAGAGCATCTCCAAGAGATGCCCAATAAATTCACACCCTAAATCTCTTTTTACAGATCCTAACCACGATATAAGGTCCTAAAATAATCATTCCCTCCAACAGATACCCTAAACCAGAAAAACAGTATTGGGAGTCTAGATCATCCTCTATAAGTAGAGAGCGAGAGCCCATTTTTTGGGTGTGTTCTATTTTTGGGAGTCTATTTAGGAATCTGTTGGAGCTACTTTTTACCCTTCAACTCTAAAATTAAAATATTAAAAGCCATATAGAGTATCTCTTGGAGATACTCTAAGAATGAATTTGAGAGCCCTGTTTTGAGGGCTCCTGCTGGAGTGCAGCCCCAAAAAACAGAGCCCTTAAAAGTAAGAAGATCCCTTAAATAAAAAGTAGGGGCCTTGTTTTGAGGGCTACTGCTGGAATTGCTCTTACTGCTGTAGGATGCTTCGGTACAAACATTGTCCATTGTCAAACACGAAAGGAGCAGCAGAGTTTCATTGATATCTCTCAAACTTTATGGACACCTTTCTTGCTGAAAAAAAAAACTTAATGTCGCATAGGTGCACACCTCCTGCGGGGAAATTTAACTTTTTGCCACCCTTAACATTGCCACATATCCAAATGCCATCCTCTTCAATGCAATTAATATTTTGCCACTCTCGAGCCTACGTGGCGCCCACGCGAGCGCCGAAGCCGCCACGCCGTTCGAATGCGCCGCGCCGCGCGGCGCGCGCGCCGCCGCTTCGCCGCCGGCGCGCCTCGCCTCGGCCGCCGCCGCCTCGCCTCCTCGCTTCGCCGCGCTTCGCCCGTGCCTCCGCCTCCGCCGCGCGCCGCTGCGCGCCTCCGCTGCGCGGCGCCGAGCCTCGCGCTCGCCTCCGGCCCCGCCGCCGCCGTGGGCATCTCTGTGGCACCGAGCACATCCCCACTCGCCGGACCCGCCGCCTCCCAGCCGAGCCGCCGCCGTCTTCATCCTCGCCGCTAAGCTCCTTCTCGCCGCCGGCCCGCCTCGCTCCATCTCGGCCTCGACCGACGCCCAGTGAGCTCCGGATGCCGTGTCCTCGCTCCTCGTCTCGGCCGCGGACGGAGGCGAGGCGAGGCGCGGCGAGCGGAGTCGCGGCGGCGCGCGGCCGGGCCGGCGAGGCGCGGCGCCGCGCGAGCGGAGGCGCGGCGGCGCGCGCGGCGGAGGCGAGGCGCGGCGCCGGCGAGCGAGGAGGCGCGGCGGCGGCGGCCGAGGCGAGGCGCGGCGAGCGGAGGCGCGGCGGCGGCGCGCCGCGGAGGCGCGCGCGCGCAGCTGCGGCCGGCGTGGCGGCTTCGCTCGCGCGGGCGCCACGTAGGCTCGAGAGTGGCAAAATATTAATTGCATTGAAGAGGATGGCATTTGGATATGTGGCAATGTTAAGGGTGGCAAAAGGTTAAATTTCCCGTGCGTGCCGCACGATGCGCCGCCGCTGCATAAACTCCTACCCTCCAAAACCCCTGATCCCTAGCTCAACTCCACCCGTGCTGCTTCGACGTTGGGGCGCCGCCGCCTCTAACAAGGTTCCCGGTTGATTCGGCCTGCATCGCGACAATTCAACAGATCGACGGCGGCAGCGGCGGCGTGCGTGGAGGCAGTGGTGGCGATTTGGGCAGAGTCAGGAATCGCCGCGCCGTTCTGTAGCCTGTCTACCAGATTGATTTGGAAAGAGTAGGGGTGACCAATGGTTGACGGAGAATCGGGGGCTTAATTGCATTTTTTCCACCCAGGTCATTGAGGTGACGTGGCAACGGATGGACGGCCACGCAGGCAAACATGTTCATACTGGGTTGTCTTGGACTTGAGATGGTACCCTAAACGCACTTTAAGACCTAAATAAGTGTTTGGAGAGTAAATGGACTAGATGACACGGACACGCAAGTTTAAGAACCTTCATGCATTTTAATAAAGTTTTTTGTGCTATCATCTTGTGGCTTTTGTATGTGTTTTTAGAGACGCCGATGAATTGTGAAAGTATTGACGTGATGGTATACATAATTTTAGATTGAGAAGTCCATCTAAAAAAGCGACTTTGAGAAGTTGTATTTATTTGGGCTGCGAGAGAAGTTGAAGATAAAAGACAGGTGAAAAAAATGTTGAAAATAACAATTCCAATCCAACACCGATCAAACACATCCCAGCGATCCCCTTCCTCCTCCTCGTCTCCCCCTCTTCCTCCTTAGATCTTCAACCACTCAGTGAGGCGATCGAATCGGAGAAGGTGGTGGTGGCGGCACGATGTTGGGTAGAGCCAGTCCTGACTGTGGTATCGACGGTGATGATGCGGGGCGTCATGAAGGTGCGGCTCATTGACACCACCCACGACCATGCCCTCCTCAAGAAGTCGAACGCGCTCACCGTCCAGTTCTACGCCATCCTCAGGAAAATCGTCGCCACCAAGGAGTCCATGGGTGAGGCCATGCACACCTCCTCATTCTCCCTCACCGAGGCCAAATACATCGCTGGCGACCGCGTCCGCCACATCGTCCTCCAGTCCGCTCGCTCCGCCTCCCTCCGAGTTCGCTCCTACTAGGAGAACATCGGCGGGGTCAAGCTCCGCAAGTTTGCGCACTTCATTGACACCGCCGCCGTCTCCATAGGCTCCTCCAATCCGTCCCCAAGCCTCACCGGCCTCGCCTGCAGAGGCCAGCAGGTCACCACCTGCCGCATCGTGCACGTCAAGGCCATCGAGGTGCTCGTCGAGCTCTCCTCACTCCGGACCTCCTTCCTCACGCTCGATGGGGCCGTCAAGACCACCAACCGTCACGTCAACGCGCTGGAGAACGTCATGAAGCCGAGGCTGGAGAACACCATCAGCAATATCAAGGGGGAGCTGGACGAGCTCGAGCGCAAGGACTTCTTCAAGCTCAAGAAGATAAAAGGATACAAGAGGAGGGAGATCAAGCGGCAAATGGCTACGGCCAAGCAATTCGTGGAGAAGCATCTTGTGGAGGAGGTTGTGCTCAAGAGGGGCATTTCAATAGGGGCCGTGACCAATCTTCTGGTTGCCGGCGGCAAGGAGGACGAGGACATCATCTTCTGATCATCTTTGGTGATCCAGTCATTCAATCGGTGTGTAGCATTGATACCTTGTGCTGTTATTATCGATCTGGGATTACAGACTTTCGTTTGATGTGTTCACTTTCGCTGAGATGGTTCCTTACATACAGACTACTGCTTCAGTTCATTTTGTTGCAGTGCTGATCAAGTACTGCGGCTTTTGTGAGCACTTGTTCTTAGAATGCTGAAAAACATTCATGCTTGTGATATTTGATAATTATTATGAACTATAGAGTTGCTGCTGATTCACTTAAGCTAAATATGGGAATCAAGAATAACCGAGGGGGTGAATAGGAAGTTGTAAAAATATTCACTCTAATTCTAAGTATTAGAGCAACTCCATTCCATTAGTCATTTCTCCCTCTCTATTTCCTAGGATGAAGAGGCTAGCTATTATTTTCAGCTCTCTATTTGAGTTAGCATTCCAATGGCCTAGCTATTTGAGAAGCGAGTGAGGAGGCGCTCGCCAAATCTAGCTAGCGGCCGGGAGAAAATAGCGACTCGATAAAAATGAAGAGGAGGATAAAGAACCGGTTGGAGTCCATTTCTTGAGCCATATTAGGTAAATATACAATGAAGAGCAGGATAAAGAACCGGTTGGAGTTGCTCTTATAACAACAAGGACCAATAAATGAACCTAGTTTTTATGGCACCACAAGTTATATCTCTATCAAGTACAATTCTAGCTACACAGAATATGGCAATGTAATAGCTAAAAAAGTAAATGCAGCAGAGTAAAGACCAAAAATGATCACGATTTAGACACGCGATGTTTTCCTAGGATATCAAAGATTTGCCGATCTTCACTAATCCACATTGAGGTAAGTCCAAACGAATTAGATAGACTCCACGAATTAAGCCTAACGACTCCAATCCACTAAGGTTGTTCTTCCTCCGCTCCGGAGATGGCGAGCACTACATCACTCACAATCGGTGTCGAGTCTCTTCACAAGCTTTTTGAAGAGATCACCGTACAAACTCCTCCCAATCCGTCTAATCTATCTAGGTGCCGGCAAGCACCAAGAATAATAAATTATAGTATTTGCTTGAGGAGAAACAAATGCAAAAATGATCAACGAATGATTCAACGCACTTCAGTGCTCTTCAACTACTCAAAAATAGAAAATATGAGCAAATGAGTAGAGGAAAGTGCATACAAAGCTCTAATATATTCAATGAGGTCCTAAATGCATGTCCTTGTGTTGGTGACAGTATTTATATCCCCAACCACAAATTTGATCGTTTGGAATAAATTCTAGAAAAATTTAGTAGGTGTAGTATTACCGTTGTGTATAGCCAGTACTACCTCACCTACTGTGCAACAGCTATTTTAGGTGTATTTAACGTGTCTAAACTAGCCGTTGAACAGACATTGCGATAGTGCCGCCAACTAGGATCGGTACGACTATCGCACTGCGGTAGTAGCATACATAGATATCGATACTACCGATTTCCAAAGCTTTAAGATTTGTCCAAAAATACGATCTCTGAAAAAACGTATCGCAAGAAAAGTTTGTACTACCATCAGCCGGTAGTACCGCTCCATAACATCGGTATTATCGTCGGCCGATAGTACCGCAAGTCCTTGCCAGTACTACTGTTTTTCCTGACAGAAGATTCTGAAAATAGATTTTAGATGAATGCATGACTCTTTGTTGATCAAGATGGAACAAAAATAATTCTTAAGCTACTAGCTTTGATCCCCCTTTATAGTATGACGTCTACACTACGAATCCGTCCTTTTCTCCAAACTCCGAGACCGGCAAAATAAAAAACGATCCTAAAGCTAATTTTCACCTTTGTCTTGAGCCAAGTTGATCCTTCCAAATCCTTGCATGCCATTATTACATTGTCATCTGTGCTCCAAGACTAAACCTTTTAACATATCTTAGCACATATATTAATCCTAAATATAATATTATCATTAATGACTAAAACCAGTTTTGGAGGCCTAGATGCTTTCAGCCACACCTCCTTAGATGCGCCTTCAACAGCCATGACGCGCTTATTTGGATGCATGCCCTCATTGCGGCCGATGGACACCTTCTAGCACGCACTCATACAGCTGTCGACTTGTCATGCCACCGACACAATTTTTTTAACTAATGTTCTATAATCCATGCAATCAAACTTTAAAGATATCTATATTTGTCACTAAAAATACTTTTCTAATATTATAATTTTTAGTATAATAAGATAAAGTTATACATAATAATGGTTAAAGTCACATCTCGTAGACCATAAAAAAAATAAAAAATCACTTAAAAAAGAAAGAATGGAGTAATAAAATATTAGCACCAAGTAAACCATGCATTGTAAATATTGTATTCACATGATACTTTAACGTTGCTATATAATTAGTTGTGTTTTCATCCTAATTAATTGGCTACTTTACATATTTAGTCATGAAAATAATTTAATATTATGGCGTCGTAATGATAACAAATGCTAACATTGACAAATAAATCCCATATATTTTTATTGGTACACTACATAACCAGCATGATAGTTTGTATACTCTACTATTCGAAAAGCACGTAGGATTTTTAATATATCTATACTTAGTACGACAATATTGATGTAGCATATTGACATCACATATTGCTTCAAAATTTGTAAGTAAAATATCTCATACAAGACACCCCATATTAGTTTTGAATTATTGCACTCAGAGTAATGGTCGCAATGGCTTAAATAAATAGAGAATTAGACGCTTAATTTTTGAGTTAGAAACTAAAAAGTTCCTAATAACTAAATAAAATAAAGTATTGGAATTATCTCTTAGTGGCGTGATAAATTTGTTGATGTATGACTCACATATTAGGTTTTAAATCATAACGCTTCAGTAGAAATTTTATGAGGTCATAGATTTATCCCAATATATATCTTTCTAGGCTTGTGCTAAAAGAGCACACTTGCGTATATGTGCGTAGTAGCCCGTGTACATGTCTTTCTTGTAATGAAAAAACAAAACACCTTCATACTATTCACATAGTGCTACATAGATAGAGAAAAAAAAATAGATGTTAGGTTGTCTACAAAATAATTTATACCTAATTCCCTCGATATTATCGAATTGTAATAAAATCCAATTTTAATTAGAACATATAGCAAAACAAGGGTATATACATAATTTTCAAAAATTTTAGGTGTGTCGCAATTTACGATGAAAACTTCAACCATCAACCAATTCCCTCAGTAAACAATATGGAACATATCTCAAAACTTCATGAATGAACAGGAGCGCTTCCAAAGTCTAAACCACGTAGCTCTAGTAACTACTTTGCAGAGCAGCTCCGAGTAACACAGAAAGGAAGGCCACATTGCAGCTACCTCTCTGCCAACAATGGTGGAACGAAACTAAAATTCTGGAGCGTTTGTTCGAAAATGTGGCCTACTCTCAGCAAATTCCCCTAGAGAAGTGTGAACAAAAAAACAATTAGTTGATTCTCTAATAGAACAAGACAATCGGTAAAACTGAACATATTACAAGACCAAGAGCAACAGGAAGTCATCCTCCAACATTCAAGATCGGTAGCAGCATTACCTCGCTGAAGGGGGATCCAATCATCTGAAGTCCAACTGGGAGCCCCGCAGATCCACCTTCAACTAATCCACAAGGTAAAACCAACGCGGGAAGGCCAGCCAAATTAACATTCACCTACATTAGTCATCAGATTTGCATTCCTTAAGACTCGCTGCCGTGGAAAGTTTAGCACGGCAAAATGGCCACAAGATTAAACAGAATTCTACTTCACTCGGTGGTTTTACCAATATGTGACACTAACTTTGCAAGAATTAGAAAGTTGCACAGTGAAGCAGGCAATGGATTACTTCGGAACCCAAAGTACAGATAAGCCTAGATCAACGAAGAAAAACAAATGTGTTCAACAGTTAATACCGTCATGATGTCTCCTGCATACATAGCTAATGGATCATTTATCTTTTCACCTGCCAAAAGGACTTTTTATCAATCATAAAGGAAAGAAGGGAAGGGACCATACTTATGAGCAGATAATAGCATACCTATCTTGTAGGCTGCTGATGGCGCAGCAGGTGAAACAAGAATATCGTATCTTTCCAAAGCTTCTTTGAAACTCTTCTTAACCAGTGTCCGCACCTACTAAAGCGCAGGTAATTTATTATTCTTATTCTTTTGGTGGCATAAACCTGTCTGTTAAGAGGTAAAAATAATCAAAATGCAAAATTTGCATTTAATGCAACTGTTCTACCATTACCTGCTGCGCTCGTTTGTAGTATGCATCATAGTATCCAGCAGATAAAGCATAAGTTCCCATCAAAATTCTCATTTTGACCTGAAAGAACAAACAAAATTGTTTTCTCATACGATTTACCACCAAAGCATGATTGTGGTCCATTCGAAATACAAAAGCTTCAAGGACTACCCAATGTTGCATACAGAACCATCCTTTTTTCCTTTCTTAGGTATTACAGTTCCAACTGGCACGTTGTGCGTAATAATATTATTACAGTTGGCATTCCAACTAGCATGCTGTCACCAACATGACATGTGTAGAATTGGTTGGGCTTCATGGCTTAACAACTTAAACAGGTTAACATGGCCATGGGCAGTGGCCACAAAACAGAAGTTTACGTGTGTGAGTCTGAATCACTGGCGCCAAATGTCTTCCAAATTTGAAAGCTCTGCATGATGAGGAGCCAAATCTGTTTTCTAAATTTAAAAGTTAAGCTCTGCTTGATGTTTGCAAGTACGGTGCAGCATATACTTACAATTTTTTAAAAAGAAACAGTGAATTACTCTAGATTTAGTGCATATCCAATATTGTAAACACATAAAAAAACCTGCATTCAGCCAAAATTTATGGACGATTTGACAAGCCCTTTGGCTGCTGTGGTCCTTAGTTCATCCTTCATAGCTTACAAACCGTGATAGCTCTGCTCCTAAGCAGCCTAGTCACTTTGGTAAAGTACTTCCTCAGTTAATGTCACACATAAATCTTAATAGTTCATTAACTCACAAAAAGAACAGACAATAAGAGATGGAGTCTTGAGGTGTGGGATGAGTGGGACCGTACCTCGTGACCCAGACCATTAGCCCGGGAGTCTCCATAAAGTCCATTCAATTCATCAGCTGAAACCTGCCTTCCATACCTGAAAAGGACAGTCTACAAACATAATTTTTTCGAAACTTTGAAAATACAGGCAAAAGGATGAGGTTGAATTACAACAAGATGATCACCTGATACCATCATAGCGTGACAGATTAGAAGATGCTTCAGATGAGGCCAGTATGTAATATGCTGGTAAGCCAAGAGAAAATGAAGGCAGAGAAACCTGAAATGCATTAAAAAAAAATATAGCTTTGCTAAATATTTTATTTTATTTCAAAAAATTCATTGTAAAACTAGAAAGAGTATACTATTTATTTATTTTTCTTCTTTTTTTTTAGCAAGAGGGAACTAACAAACCTCTTCCACCACAGATCCCAAATGTTCCAGGTGTGAAGCAGCAGCCTTGATTGATGATATGACTCCAGTGTCCACACCCTCTCCAAGAGTTTCTTGAATGATCCCAATTGTCAGACCATTTAATGGTTTTGATTCTAGTAAATCCAGAGAGACCAACTCTGATGTATAGTCTGGAACGTCCTGAGAAAGTGATGGAAGACATCAGAGTAAGCAGCACTGAGCCAAGCTGCCTTCTTGCTTCAAGATGGTACTGGCTCCAGATCCAATTGCATAGATGTAGATCTCAAGATGAATAAAATAGAGAAAGGTTGATGCATTGCTAAAAAACTGCAAGCCTGCCATATACTGTTTCTTACATAATGAATTAAATCAGCACTTTATAAGATTGAGATGGAACATGATACAGTCGCTCTGCCAAAAAAGGGAAAGTTAACTGCAAATTTACAGGGTTGCCAACAGTATCGCACAGTATGTATATCAAATAAACAACACACTAAAGTTAGAATTTATGAGAATGAAATAGACAACAAGAGAATTAGTCCCAAAAAGAATGATAATTGTCAACACAAGATAGGCTCTTGCTCAGGCAAGTTTTGGTGATACGAAATTCTCTTGTTTCGAACATCTATATGTGCTTTAGAGGCTGAGCTAAATGTTTCTTAGTCATAGTTATTGAACTGGATGTCTGAATTAAAAGTCAAAAGCAAAATGTAAGTTAAGAACTTAAGATGAAGTTTCAGGTTCCTTACATGAGAGCTACTGGTTGAATCCATTTTGTCATGACCAGCGATGACTGACAAGATCGTTGCAGTGTCAACAACTGATGAGCCAAAGCATCCCACAACATCCAGTGATGAAGCATAAGCCATGAGGCCGAAACGAGATACCCGGCCATAAGTTGGCTTCAACCCTACTACACCACAAAACGATGCTGGTTGCCTCACACTTCCACCTGTATCGCTCCCTAAGGACACCGCACACTGTCTAGCAGAAACCGCAGAAGCAGAGCCACCTGAGGATCCCCCAGGCACACGCGAGTTATCCCAAGGGTTTGTTGTCACCTGCATACCACCATCGATATCTGTTATATCACCGCATAAATATACTTTGCCGCAAGAATGATGTATTATGCAACATAGAAAACTATAGGTTAGGTTCCCTCTAAGAAGATGCAAAGTTGCAAAAAGTTCCACTTCACATCAATAAACACTTCCAAGTACACGTATTTACAATTTACATGGTACAAATGGAGTGGCTGAGTTTGATTTCATTGACCTCTAGTCCTCTACCAACCAACATAAACATTATTGTAGCTTTCTTAGCACTTATTTTCACCTAAGATACATCCGAACAAAAAGATATAAACTTTAATGACCTCGGACTAAACAATATAAGAATCTGATCATTGAGCCTCCAAACCTGAAACCCAGAGCCCTCGGTGGTGCTCCCCATGCCGAACTCGTCAAGGTTAGTCTTCCCCACGACAATGGCGCCCGCTTCGCGCAGCCGCCGCACTGCCGTGGCGTCGTACGCTGGCTGGTACCCGTCCAGTATCCGCGACCCGCCTGTAGAGGGCATGTTGGCGGTGCAGAGGTTGTCCTTGACGCCGACGAGCACTCCGGCCAGAGGTCCCACCGCATCCCGCCCACCTGAGGCAATCCTCCGGTCAAGCTCCTCCGCTTCCCGCTCGGCGGCGGCGTCCGCCACGTGGATGAAGCTGCGCAAGCTCGGCTCGGTGCGGCGAAGGCGGGAGAGGTACTCGGCGGTGATGTCGGTTGCGGTCCTCTCGCCAGAGAGGAGCGACTCGCGGATGGACAGGATGGAGAAGGGGGTTGGGCCCGGGGCCAAAGTCTTTGCAGGATGGGAGGGGAGGGAAGACACAGCGGTGAAGCGGCGGCGAGGGGAAGGGGGGAGGCGGCGGTTTGAGAGTAGGAGGCGGTGGGCTTGGAGAGGCGGCGGCATGGCGGCGGCCGGCGGGGAGGTTCTCCGCCGAACGCCGGTGCGCGTGGGGGTTTTGGGGGAGCGGATGAGGAGTCGGAAGAAGGTATGTGGATTTGGGGATTGGGTGGGGCAGTCGATGGTTGGATTGAAGAGACCTGGAACGGCAACGCTTGATGGCCGTCCGATCCTGCGAGCGCTATGAAGTCTAGCAGTGAAAATTTTCTTCTTTTTGGTTTTGTTTGCGAGGCATTTCGCTTTATTTTTCGGAGATAGGCTAAAATTAGGTTTCTTTTGCTAAGAGAAGTAGAGATTAAGACTCAGTTCGTTTCAGCTTATTTATAACTTATGTTTATACTGTTTATGATAACCAGCTTTTAAACGATATATTTTTTAAAACGAAATTTATAGAAAAATTATAGTAAAAATTGTACTAAGTTTAACTGTACCAACCAAAATCACATATAATTATCTTTCTCTACATACTGTCTCTTACGTACAACCATAATTCAACTATTTAGATTATAAACTATAAGCCATCATCCAAAAAAATTCATCATATACTTCTCAACAAGTGTAGGTTATATAATAATAAAAAATCATTGGCGAGACGAAGTCCAGCACGTGTGGTGACAGGATTGCATAATTTGAGCTTCTTCTAGAAAAACTTATACGAGATCTCCGTGTACAACAAAGCCTTGCCAGAACTTCTAAGCATGTGCTTACTTTATCTCAAGTTTTTCATTTAAGACGAAATTAAATCACAGTTGGCTAGATGTTAGATAATTATAAGTGGTCACGTATATAACTACTACATAAACTATAGGAATTTAGGGCATATTGTTTTCGACCGAAGCTAGTGGCTTTTGGCTTTTGCTATAGTACCTAACTTTCAAATGAAATATTTTTTTAAGACAGTGTCTACAAGTTAATTGTAGTACATATTAAAAACCCAGCATCTGTATCAACCAAAATCACAAGTGGGTATCTCTTTCTTCATAATCTCTATCGTAAACAACTAAAATTTAAAATTTTCAACAAAAAACTATAAACCACAGCCATGCCAAACAGACCTTTAGATATCTGCACGTCATTCACTAGACTAACCATACGATAACATGCTACGACATGTGGAAATGGCTTTCAATGAAACTGACAAATAAAATGTTTTCATGCTGTCCCCAACGAAATAGATTTTACTGGTACAAGTCTTGTTGGTACTGCTCCATCCAGCTAATAGTAATACCATCCATTTCTGACCGGAAAATTTTCTTCACTTTTGCAAGCAGAAAGCCAGTGATGAAAGGGCAGGCAGCCGTAGCACACAGGCAGGCAGGCACGCCCCCTGAGCCTGACGCGCGGAAGAAAGGACTTGGGTTGCTGCGCCAACTTGAACCAGCCGTGCTCATTTCACCTTCAGTTTGTAACTTTTTATATTGTCCATAATCTTATAACTAATCATCTATTCATATATTACAATAAAATTTATTAGATATGTAGAAAATAATGATATAGAAAAGGACTAATCTGATCAATTAAAATGTGAAAAGTAATGAGAAGTTGAGAATGTGACGGTTGGAGGAGAAAGGACGTACAACTACTAACTCGCTCTTTTATAATAATAATGATTATCTTTTAAAAAAATTAATTATACAGAAAAACTATAGTAAAAAATTTAAAACAGCGCTAAATAAAACAAAAACTTAAATCAAATGGGCACCCATAGCTCCCCTCCCTTAGAGCACTCCCAATGCAGAAACTATGGATGGTTTCTATGGTATTAAATAAGGTGCCAAGTAAGCAAAATACTGATGTGTCATTGGAGTTAAGAAGGAGAGATAAGAAAATGGTTTCTTATGTAGAAACCATGTCTACACAGAAATCAAGATAGAAAGAGCTGTGATAGGTAGATGATAGGAGAGAGAAGATAGATGATTGGATGAAAATTTTATTTGTAGAAACTATCCATTGAGAGTATAGTTTCTATGGGTAGTGTCTACATTAATTGGTAAGTATAGAAACTATCTCATAGTTTCTGCATTGGGAGTGCCCTTAAAAAAAACCCTGCCTCTCCTCAGGGCGGAGCTTTCGAAGCTCCCTCCCACGGCCCCACCCTCGCAACCATCACCGCCACCCACCGTTTCCATCGCCGCCGCCGCCTCTATATCTCCCCCCCCCCCCCATCGCATGCCCCGCTCGCCGCCACTGCCTCATCCGCTTCCTCCTACCCCCCAAGTGATTCTCTCGTCACTACTCCTCCCCCAGGCCGCCGCCGCGAGATCTCCGGCTGCTCGCGCCATGGTCGCTGCCTCCGGCCTCGCGCCGCCGCGTGCGTTTGCCCCCTGCCCGTGGACGCGCGGAGGCCACCGGCTCGGTTTCCTCCGATCCGCGCCGCCGGTGGCGGCTGTGGTGGCGGCGCAGCTCCGGTGCTGCGCCTCCACCGTCGACGACAGCGTGGTCTCCGCAGCCGCCTCCAAGCCCCGCAGCCCCAGGTAAATCCCGTACCTCAATACTTGCAATGGTTAGGCTAGGCGGCGAGATGCGATTGTTTATGCGAAAGGTAGGGATCCTTTAGGCTGTCCTCGCGCAGAAGGTGGGATTTTTGTGTTGTTCGTTCGCCAAGGGCGTTCCATTGCGGTGGTCGTCGTGAGCTTTTCGCCGGTTTTGCGGGAATGGTGGAATTTTCAGGTGATATGTCGTTGTTTTAGCTTGGGTTTTGGTTTAAATCAGGCGTTTTATGTGATTTGCTTATTTTGTGGAGGGATTTTGGCAGGGAATTTATCTTTACCTGCGGGGGTTTCGCATTTATTAGGTCGGTCGGATGGTTGGCTGGCACGGCAAAAGGTGCCTTTGGAACTTGCTTTTTTGTACTAGGTGTTTACACGGGCCTTTTATGATCGAAATGCAGTAGCCATGTAGTCAGATTGTTATGACTGTTGAGAAGTTTTGATGCTTTGGTGCTCCAATGATGATGTGGAGATGCCTCAACTCGCTAGTGTTACTCTGTGTCACCGGAATAGGCCACCCTCGTGTATAGAGAGAGATGGTAGCTCGTGGCTTCTTTGATCATAGATGGGGGATCTACCCAGCCTGCTCAAGTGCTCATTAAATGTGGTGGCAAATGATGCCATTTTTGTACCAGTCACTGTATGGCGATGCTATTGCTTGTGTTGCTACAACTGTAGCCTGGGATTTGATTCATTGATCTATATTTTTTTGTTAAGGGGTTTAGAATATTCACCTGTGGGATGACTCTCTTAACATTAATGAGAAATTGCAGGGTGGTTAGCGTGGGTTCAAAGCTCATTGGATGCGGATCGGCCACTCCAGCACTTAGCATTTCAAATGATGACCTTTCAAAAATAGTTGAAACGTCAGATGAATGGATCTCAGCGCGGACTGGGATTCGGAATAGGCGAGTTCTTTCAGGTACTTTTGATCCACTCCCCGGCGCCCCTCCTTCGCTGGAGAGTAATTTGACTAGGGCCAATTATGCCCCTCTCTGTCTACATGTATAGCAATTGTTTCTGGGTGTTACTTAGGTTAGGTGATCACTTGTGGATTCGTGCATCACATCACCATTGATGGATGAAGTAGTTTTAGGTCATAGACATGTTGATTCTATGAACGATCACAATAGATGAGAATATGTTCAACATCATGCGGACGTCGTGGTTCACCGGCTATATATAAATAGAAATTACAGCTTAGATAAATAAGTATGAATGCCGGTAAACCTGTGTCTTGTTACTGTACCTGGTCGGCCTAGAATCTATAAACACAAATACAGCATTTTTCATATGTTTGTTCTAAGTTAATGCACATCTTTAATACTATAGATGTGAATAACAGCATCGAAAGCTGGCCCTTTTGTGTTAAGTAGGGTAGGCGGACAGATTTTGTTGTCACAATTTTAGGAGTAACGTCCGTTCAAGTTTGCAGACACATTTCACATCTTCATGTTTCAGGAGTAATTTGTAGTTTTCAAACATGTTAGGAGATGAAACACTGCGGGGGCTTTCAGTACAGGCAGCACAAAGGGCTCTTGAGATGGCTCAAGTAAAAGCTGATGATGTTGACATTGTTCTCCTTTGTACATCTACTCCAGATGATCTGTTTGGAGGTGCTGCTCGGGTATGGCTATATAAAATATATTAAAGCATTATAGTAGTTGCCATCCCCACTTTTTTTTTTTGAGAATACAGTAGTTGTCATCCTAATGTATATCTTTTAAAAACAGCATTGTTTGGTACTGAGGCCCCATGGATCATAGTCTACTGCTTCTTTACTCTAATACCAGCCTTACGTGTCTGTCGATGTTGTGTTAGCTATTGCTTATTCCTGCTTTCAATGCGAGCCATCTCTTCCTTGAGAATCCATGTCTGTTCTTTATTTAGTGTATACTATTAGCTTGGTGGAATGGAACATTTTAGTGTTAGTTCATCCAAGAAGTTGTTATTCGATGCTCCCTCTTTCACTAAATATATTCCATTTTGGATACTAACATGATCTCCAAAGTACTACTTTGACCACTAATTTCTATTATACGATGTTGTTATACATCACAAATATATATACTATGAAAATATATTTCACAACGAATCTAGCAATACAAAATTCATGGGTCAATCTTGATACCTTTTGACATATCGATGGTCAAAACTATAAATGTTTGATTGCATGCCTTCTAAGACAACCTATATCTAGTGATGGACAGAGTAATTATAAAATAATATATTCACTATGTAACTGCTTTTTGCATTTTTCTTATTTTCCTTATATATTTACTTTTCTGTTCTGTACTATTAGCGTTTTGAACTACCAGTAAACTATCAATTCTTATCATAAATGCATATTAGCTTGACTACTCTGTTTGTGTGCTTTTTTGAATTTGGATTTGCTCATTCTCACATTAAAAATCGTCTGGATAAAATGTAAACAGGTGCTGGCGGAGGTGGGGTGCACAAATGCATTTGGCTTTGATATCACTGCTGCCTGTAGTGGGTTCATTATTGGTTTAATCACGGCTACCCAATTTATCAATGGTAATTCTTCTTCTTTTTTCCAGGGATTGTCGAAGGTAATATGGTTATTAAATATTCATGGAGGTTGTTATTGCCACCTTGTTGGATTAATATATGCTAATATTGTAGGTGGACGCTATCGGAATGTCCTAGTAGTTGGTGCAGATGCTCTTTCACAGTATGTGGATTGGACAGACAGAGGTACATGCATCCTCTTTGGTGATGCTGCTGGTGCTGTTTTGGTTCAGGTATCTGTTATTTCCTGCTGAAATGTGGATCTGCTTTCCATTACCCACTGAGCTAATTAACATCCCATGTTTAAATTCGGTTGAAGTCTTTTTGTTCAGGGCATTGTTGGTAAGACTTTATGGTCTTGCAGGCATGTATTGTTAGGTGGTGTGGCATTGTAATTTATAATTTACAAAATATTTCTGCAAGGTGTTTTGTCTACATTTTAATTCACAATATTGCAGGCCTGCAGTGCTGATGAAAATGGCTTGCTAGGTTTTTGCGTTCAAAGCGATGGCAACGGACAAAAGTGTGACTTCTTTTTAAAAATGTATTGAGATCACATTTCTAATATGCCACTTTCTTAAGTTCCCTGTTTACTTATGTAGGCACCTAAATTGTGTGGCATCGAACATTGACTCGATCTTGTCCAAGACCAATGGCGTCGCTGGCTTCCCACCAAAGAAGGGGACCTTCTCACGCATTGAAATGAATGGAAAGGAGGTTTTTCGCTTTGCTGTGCGTTGTGTTCCACAGTCCATTGAGAAAGCACTCGAAGAGGCTGGTCTACCTGCTTCCAGTATTGATTGGCTATTGCTGCATCAAGTGAGTATCCTTTTGATGAAATACTTTCGCCTGAAGCATTGATCTAATTGATCTTCAATGTTACAGGCTAATCAGCGGATTATTGATGCTGCTGCCAATCGGTTAGCTATCCCGTCTAACAAAGTTATTTCAAATCTTGCTAACTACGGCAACACCAGTGCGGCATCAATTCCATTAGCATTAGATGAGGTTGTTCGCACTGGCAAGGTAAAGACAGGTGATATTATTGCAGCATCTGGTTTTGGAGCTGGACTTACGTGGGGTTCAGCTATTGTCAAATGGGGCTAATCATTCTGCGCGATGAACAATGGCGACAAATCAAACACCGGTTCCAAGGCTTTTGTCTGGCATGGCCTAGGTTTAAGCCAGGGGCCATTTACCCTTTTCCTGTCCAACATTTTTCTTTTAATTCTCTTGTCGTTTTTCTTGCACATGAAACAGTGGCACTTCGCCGTATTCATCTATTCCTTTGGCTCATTAGTCATTACACAGCTCAGCTGCCAATGTGGTTAACAGCAAGTTCGTATTGTACTAGTTTCTCTGTAATTTGAGTGGTGTGCGGAAGTATTTGCATCCGGGATGAAAATTAGCTGGCGTTGAGAGGAGGTTACACTGTAAAGTTAGGGATTTTTTTTTATAAATAATCTTTTTTTATTCGAAGTAATAGAGATATACCTACGACCACATTTTTTACAAAAATAGGCTCTAGTCATCTAACCGTTAGGTGACTAGAGCCTATCGCACAATGGCCAAGCGACACGTAAGCAATTCGTTGGCTGTTGGGCGAATTATTGCCATCGTCCAACGGTTGGGCGATTGGAAGCGATTGAGATTCCAGTCGTCCAACGATTGGGCAACTGGAAGTGAAGAAAAAGGTAGGGTGTAGCCGAGGCCGCTCGACCGCGTCGTCAACAAAACCAGAGAGTAGAACAGAAGAGAGGGAGAAGAAAAGGAGACGGCGAAGGAGAGGAGGAGAGGAAAGAAAAGAGCAGAACAAAAGAGAGGGAGAAGAAAAGGAGACAGCGAAGGAGAGGAGAGGAAAGAAAAGAGAGGATAGGAAAGGAGAGGGAAAGGAGAAAAGGAGAGAGAAAGAAGAGGAGAGGAGAGAAAGAAGCAATCCTAGATAATTTTTTCTTTGTAGAAAGAAGCAATCCTAGATAATTTTTTCTTTGTATTTGAAATGTTGTATATACAGTAGATATATTATTTACTGTTAGTGTTAGTAGCAAATTGTAGATGTAGTTAGAAATAGTTCATTTTTGGTACTAAAATTTTAGTTATTGTAGTTTTAGGAAATTAGCAGTCGTAATAGCATATAGTTTTATAAAATTAGCATCATTAGCAAATTGGCCTGCGTACAAAATTGTAGTTGTACAAAATTCAGTCAATGTTACGTACAAATTAATCGTTCCTAGAAATTTGTAGATATTACAAAATTCAGTCAATATTTATGTTAGAATTTCGTAATTTGCTTTGTAAAGAACAATAATACGTAATATTTACGCTTAAATATGAATGAATGTAATGTCGTTAGTACGTTGAAAAAACATGTGTATCATTGTAACTGGTATATAGACATTTAAACCGATATGTCATGTAAATTGTTGAAACCATTCGGAATTATTTACAGTAGGGGACAGCTCGAGTAGCGAGAAAAGTGCGGTGTCGGTGCGCGGGCTGCCGAGAGGAAGTTAATACTATGAGGTTAGTATAGTTGGTTACGACAGGTGAACGATTGGTGAAATGTGAATTGCAGTACATCAGTACTTTCGTAGTGTGCGATACGATTTGACATGTTGCAAAATGGAAATATGTATGCAAGCAGTCATCAGCAATGCCGATACCGATTACATTGAGAGTGCATTACGGTGCTGGAACCATTCGTGAAGGTCTGAATGGTGTGGATTTGAGCGGTTTTCCGCAAGCCACTTTAGTACATCATCATACAAGGGTTTTGGAGCCAGTCTCCCGCGGACATCAGATGGGAGCTGAGAACATTACTGCGCATTATTGTGTGGAAAGGAGTTTGTGCAAGGGTGCTAGCGCTATGGATACGAGTGTGTGCTGTTTGTGTAACCATGCCCATTAGAAGCTATGTCAGATCCTGACGACCACAGGTGTTGACAGCAACAACCAAATATTGTCGCTGGCCAACGCATTCGTGAAAAGTGAGAATTATAAAAGCTGATTGTGGTTTCTCAGATATGTCAAAATTGAAGTTGTCGACACTCGTCCTAGTATGTACGCAATCCATGATCAAAATAAAATAAAGGTGCTACCTCATCTTTGTTACTTTGCTAAGTTGGAGCAAGATAAAAAATAATTCCATTGCCGGGGTTTGAAGGGGTTTGTGCAAGGATGCCAACGTTATGGATACGAGTGTGTGTTGTTTGTGTAACTATGCTCATTAAAACCTATGATAGATCCTGACGATCATAGACGTTGACAGCAACGATTGTGGTTTCTTAGATAATGTCAAAATTGAAGTTGTCGACGTTTATCCTAATACATGCGTAATCCATGATCAAGATAAAACAAAGGTGCTACCTCATCTTCGTTACTTTGCTAAGTTGGAGCAAACTAAAAAAATAATTCCATTGCCGGGATTTGAACCCGGGTCGCCTGGGTGAAAGCCAGGTATCCTAACCGGACTAGACGACAATGGATCCGTGCTTGTTTCCATGTAGATTTATTATTGAAAGCTTTAGTCTGACTGGCTTATTATTTCATAGCAGT
The DNA here is from genome assembly GCA_036346575.1 of Dendrocalamus sinicus. NCBI lineage: Eukaryota > Viridiplantae > Streptophyta > Magnoliopsida > Poales > Poaceae > Dendrocalamus > Dendrocalamus sinicus. The sequence continues at coordinate 3,226,671 of CM070650.1, read as the reverse complement.
AACTGAAAATCGAAACTGTATCTGAGACTCCACACATCGATGGCATTTTTCCAAGCTAGATTGCGTAATGGGTGATGTGGATGACATCCTCGGGCCTGGACGGCGGGTGGGTCTTGTTCCTCATCCGCAGCAGCTGATAGTCTTTGTACAGGAACCCCTTGTACCGCGGCGCCTCGCCGACCTTGGCCGTGAACTCCGGCAGCGGCTCGATCCACTTGTCGCCGTGGATGCTGAAGAAAAAAACGAGCGAGTGCCTGTGCGTCGCCGGTTTCCTTACCACCCGGTGCGTCGCGCTCTTGAACTTGTCGTTGCTCAGCACCTTCAGCAACACGGTAAAAACAAACATATACTCACAATATGCAGTACACTGAGCACATTATGTGCTGCCGTGAACTCGTGATAGTGTCGGTCCTGCACGAGTGTACCTGTATGACATCGCCTATGTTGACGACGATGCTGCCCTCGACGGGGTCCGCGGGGACCCAGACGCCGTCCTTGAGGACCTCGAGGCCGCCGACGCCGTCCTGCAGGACGAAGGTGATGCAGTTGCCGTCCTGGTGCTCGCTGAGGCCGTTGTTCTCCTCCTCCGTCGCCGGGAAGTAGCGCACCGCCGCTATGAAGTCGAAGCTGCGGTCGCTGTTGTACCCCTTGAGGAAGCCCGGCGGGAGGACCATGCACTCGTTCAGGATCTCCTGGATGAGCAGCCCCAGCTCGGCGAGCTTGCCGTACCACTCCTCTAGTGCCTGTCTGAAGAAGTGAACATGTATCAGCAGGCTTTAATTTCTTTTACAAATGATGATGGAAACGTCTGGCTTTTTTGATATAATAAGCAGGAATTTGCTTTATTCCCTGCAAGATTACTTAGATTAGCACTGCTACGATGTTCCTCAATAACACAATTTTTCCGATAACGTTGTTCTTTTCGATTTTTTCCGATAATGCTCTCTCAATAACAGAAATAGTTCTTTAATTTGTTTGTAAGAAAAGTACGCAAAATTGCACTCAACTGACCTGAATCCGGCTGGCTCGGCAGGGTACAAGTTGAACCCGAGCCGCGGATCAAAGACCAGCAGGTACTCGTTCTTGTCGGCCGAATGCGCCGGCTGCCGGGCGTACCCGGCCGGGAGGGGTGCCTTGGAGCCCTCGACTGGCCGGACCTTGGCCTTCTCCTCGTCCGGGAGAGCGAAGAACGCGGCCGACAGCTCGAGCGCGCGCGCCATGAGCTCGGCCGGCACGCCGTGGTTGACGACGCGGAAGAACCCGTACCCCCGGCACGCCTCGCGCACGGTCTCGGTGGCGCGGGTGATGCCGGCCTCGTCCCCGGCGAAGAAAGGCGCCAGGTCCACGACGGGGAGCGCGCCGCCGTTGGCCGCCGCGTCGCCGCCCATATCTCCTTCACTCAACGCTTAGCTGTGATCTTTGTGGAAGAGTGTCAGCTGAATTAAATAGGAGACGATTAAGATGCGAATTGCGATCGACTAGACAGTCTAGACAGATGCCAGTGATCACGAATTCACGATTCCGGCCGGTCGTAGACAAGGCGGGGAAGGTGGAGAGGAAAGGGACAACGCGACGTGACACGTGAGCGAACCGAGCCCCGAAGTCACTGTGTGCACTGTGCACTACCCTGGACAAGTTGGAATCATGTGAATGGAGTATTTTAAGTAGTGAGACGACGAGCCGACGATGCGGTGGACGAATTTTCTAAGGAAATTATTGCCTCAAATGGCGCCTCTTCCGCAATGGAACATTATGGTTTTATGTTCATGCATGTGCAACAAACCGAAATTTCCAAAAATTGAGAAATTTCTTTTTAATTTGATTCCTTGAGTTTCCTAGCCAAATCCTCCACTTAATCTCACCATCCAAGCCCTAATTATCTTGTTGCTTTGCTTTAATGAAAGAGATTTTTCACAGCACTGTTCACTGACAGATATTTTCGCCGCCGCCCAAGCTTTCCTTCACCCTCTCGCGCCTTCTCGTGCTCTCTCCTCTCTGCCACATAGCTGTCCGCGCCTGACAACCGTACGTCCTGCCCTGACACCCTCCTCCCACAAGTCAGCACCGCCGACCACCGTCTATGCCACTGCCTCTAGTTTTCGTTGCCGCCCTTGATTTTTCTCCCGCCCAAGCCTTCTCGCACCATCTCATGCTCTCCTGTCGCCGCTGCCACCTAGCCAGCCGTACATCATCTCCTGACAGCCCTTGCCAGCTCACATTAACCTGCAAAGTGCCAACAGGCCGCAATTTACCACCGCCATGACCCCTCTCAGCGCCGAACCATAAAAGCCATGGACCTCTCTAAGCTGCTCCACACACTCCCGTGAAGTTCCCTACGCCCCCAATCGACCCCTCGTCACCCCCACCACCGGTAATCACCGAGAAGCTCCGAGGTGAGCCCTAAATCGATTCCCACAATACATTCAATAGAATTCCAATTGCTTGCACCTGTAGCTCTTTAAAGCCCCTAGAAACACTGCCAAAAGCTCGCCCTAGCTCTCCGAGCCTTTCCCTTCTCTGCCACCGGAGCTCGCCGTCCGGCCGAGACCACCCCACCGTGGCCAACCCAATACAGACCACCCCTACCATACCACCACTCCTCCGAGCCTCCCCTAGCCCCGTAGATACTCAAACACCGATGCTTTCGGCCGATTAACCCTCTCCTTACCCTATAGCCATCAAAAACCGTCGCGAGTTCATGAACTCGCCGCCGATGAACGCCGCCTTCCCGGCCGCTGTCGACCCCAAAAATGGTTTCTCAGCACCCCCAGGAGTCCGTCCATGGCCTTCTTTCCCGTCGCAGTTCGTCGTAGCGCCGTCGCTAACTCCCGCCGTCTTCCTCTGTTTTGGCTACGTGCGCGGGGGCGAGAGGTAGACGACGACACTGTGCTTGTGGGCCGCACAATGTCGGGCCGCCTCAAGCAAGCAGGACGGGCCACGCAAATCACTGTGCGCTGCTGTAGCTTGCGGGTTGAGCAGTGATTGGACCCGCACAAACAGCACTGGATTCGGGCAACCGAACCCACAGTGAATAGTAATGCTTGCTTTGAACAGTACTTTCACCCGCAACGAACAGGAACCAGACCCGTTAGTAAATAAAAACTCCAAAAATGCAAATATATAGCCATTTTGACCATTTCGAGCCCACGAACCCATTTTTCAACTCCATTTCACCATTCCAAGCACCCAAAAATCCAAAACCCTATTTTATTTGAATTTCTTTAATTTTCTTTTTATTTGTTTTCTATCTTCCTCTCTCAGTCTTTTGAGCTCGGAATTGATTTATTTTCTCTCTTTTTGCGTTAGCTCTCAACGTTAGTTTTCAAGACGACCAAGGAGAAGAAGTGCAAGCTCAAGGACTAGAAGGATACGAACTTGTTGAAGTAGTAAACCCGCAAGGCAAGTCACATGTCTTTGATCATATTGAATCTATATTTATTTATCAGTATTTTCATTTCATTATTTGTGCATTGTTATTTTATGTACAAAGGTTTTTTATAATGACATGCTACTAGCTAATGTCCTACAACCCGAAAAGCCTCGATTAATTTGATGGCCATATTCACCTTGACAAAACTTAGTAATATTAAAATTATTATTAATGTAATCACAGTAGATTAGGAAACTCAACAATCTTTTTACTACTAAGATTACTTGGTATTTTGCCGATAGAATTTTAAAAAGTGAATCTAGGATAAGGAGATATCACGGGGTGCCACGAGATGGCTTAAGCCCATGATCTTATCCTAGGGTATAGGCATGGTATGAAATGGGAATGGAGCTTGCCTGTTCCCTCCCCATGTTCCCCTTTATGTTCCCTCCACATGTCATGCTTTAATTGGCTCTCCAATGAATTAGTGAGTTAATTAATTAATTAGGTGATTAATTAGGCTGGTAATTAATTATTATAAAATATTAGCGTGAATAATTAGTATAGATCAATTGGAATATATAGTAAGTATAGATTAATTACTATTATTTATTCCAATTGATCTATACTAATTATTCACGCTAATATTTTATACTAATTAATTACCAGCCTAATTAATCACGTACATTAATTAATTATCTTACTAATTCATTAGAGAGCCAATTAAATCATGACATGTGGAGGGAACATGAAGGGGAACATAGGGAGTGAACAGGCAAGCTCCATTCATGAAATGGTGGCAGTGCCGCGAGCACTGAACATGGGTTTATGAATGAAAATTGCCTCAGTGAAAAATATAAGGACTAGACCCTTATGCTAAGTAAAGGACATAGCAACCGCTCAACCACAAGCGTTGACTTGTCAAACCTGGTTTTAGTAACTGCTCAAATCGATTGAATATCTACATAATGGTATGATATATTGTTATAAAAAAGGGAACAACCAGCGTTGGGTTGTGGTATGAAAACGGTAAAACCATATTTCACAACGGTAGGCTTCGCTCCATCAGGCCGCCGTATCCCGGACAGAGGGTCCATAGTCTATCGGGTAGAGGCTACATAAAGAGATGAGCAGTGAAAAGCCTTGTTTTCTTGAATCCAGAGGCGAGAGTTAAGAAATCTTGTAGGTAAAGTTGGGCAGCTCTACAGAGTCAATTGTAAATTGTATTCGAATACACCGTGCTTCTGGTAAATGAAGCTGTGTTTAATGGGTGATTCCAATAGCGAAGCATAAGTAGATTTGAAATGGTTTTGGAAATGTGGAAGTATGTTAATCAAGTTTGGAAAACCCCAATACCTTAAGAAGTTTATGATTTATTATTTCACGTTTAAAAGCAAATGTGTTTGTAAACAAAATTGCATCCACATAAAATAATAAACTGCTTTACCCCGTTCCATGGTAATCTCTTGCATATAGTTAAATAGCATTTCTCGTGTGACTTGTTGAGTACGGTTAATTGTACTCATACTTGCTAAAATCATAAACAGAGAATGCTTGTCACGAAAGTGAAGAAATTTATCAAGACGACGCCCAGCTGTACGACGTAGACGCTGCCTGGTGTTAGGATTTATTCTACACTTAGGCCTACCTGTGGAGTTTCTTTTGGTAATGTAACTTTGGGCTGTACGCCCGTTTATGTAAAACTTGGCTGCTAAGCCTTACTTCTGTAATAAAGTTTGATTTTTAAGTTTAAGATTGCTTTGGTAATGGTGTACACTCATCTACAGTACTCACAGTTGAACAGTCCTGGGCAGTTGCGAGGATAACCTAACGCTCCCAGAAATAGGTGTGTTACAGCATGTGACGTAACCAACCTCATTTAGTTTATCAAACGGATGTCGATACTTCTTCAGGGGAGATGATATTACCGAGCATCATAGGTAGGCTATACTTGTGTAAATTAAAATTTCTATCATACAAGCTAGAAAGCCATATACTTGTTGATCAATATAAAAGATATTTATTTAATGGACAAAAACATGACATTAGCATATGTCCTAAGAAGAAGATAGTAGAGTTTGCTATAACATATTATCCAAGAGATCATAAATATAGAAGTGATACAATTATCTCTATGGTTGACTTTAGAGCATATCACTAACAGATATGACATTGCAATGAATCACTTAAAAACATCTAACAGTACATCCAGGCGAAGCCAAGAACAAAATCGAGGATGAGCTAAGATGCTAAGCTAGATTGTCAAGTACACAGTATTTTTCTTTTATTCAATTCAAATTCATGCATGAATAATAGAGAAACAAAACAAGAGACATACAATGAAAATACCTCAGTAATGGAAAACATATCCCAAAAATATATAAATATGCTTCCAGTCAGTAGAGATTAACCATCTGCATATCAAAAATAGCAAAATTAGTGATACGATAAGTAATTGTTAATGATCATGAACATTTAAGAAAAACATAACATACCACTACCATTAGTAATTCAAGTTTGTCAATAGCAATAATAGTATGATACAACATACATATAATCCCTATTCTCTAGCTCGAAACTAGTCGTTGAGGATAAAAACCATGGTTTCTAGTAGTACCATAGGCAAAAGTCCGGTACTACCGCTCCCCTTAGCAACGGTTAGAAAACTAGCAGTTACAGGCAAAATTTGTAGTACAGCCACAAAAAAGTCTGGTACTACTGCTAAACAGTAGTACCACTCCACACGTGCGAAACTACCGATTCACTAGGGAAGAGAAAACCTTCCAATAGGTGTCTCTCTAAAAAAACCATACCGCTACACAAATGGTTGTTCTGCAACTCCGGTAGTACTGCTCACACAGAGCCGGTACTTCCGATGTCCGATTGTACCTCGCAGTACATGCCGGTAGTTTCGATGTCCGGTTGTACCGCGCAACACATACCGGTAGTTCCGATTTTCCTAACTAGTGCATATACTTCAACAAATCTTGCAAAACGCATTTGGAAATTATAGTATCATGCACACAAGAATCAACTATGATTCCCAACAAGTTGAAAACTATATTTACACACTTTTAGAATCATGACACAATATATAGGTACATGGACTTAACACATTTGCAAAATGCATTCATAAACTTAAACCACATGCTACAACGATTATGTGTGAGTTTCAACCATTTCAAAACACATTTGCAAATATAAACCTCATTCCACAAGAAGTAGAAAATATGGACATCAAACACTTGCAAAACACATTCGCAATGTATAATCCCATGTTACAAGGATTCAATGTATGAGTCTCAACTATTAGCAAAATACATTCGTAAATAACAACATCATGCTACGGAGAGCTAGAGCACGTGAGGTTGAGCTATCAACACATGATGAGATTCAAGCTACTATACATGACCCTTCTTAATAGTATGACAACTTATACTAGCAATCTGGTTTTCAACCAAACACCAAGACCGGTAAAAGACTAGGAATACATCCTTAATCCTAACTAGTCATACCTTTATCTTGAGCAACTTCTTAAAGCTTGATGACGTACATCTTCACTTCAAGTCCGTGTTATTGTCTTGATATGCATCAATCCATAATGCATCCTTCACTTAAATTTAATCAATACATGATGGGTCTTCACTTGACTTGATAATCAATTTATAATCATCTCCTCTTGAACATCCATCAACTCATGGTGCATTCTTTTCTTGATGGCCTTCAACTCGTGAAGCCATCTTCCATCCCGTGTTTTGACTTGGTGATCTTCAATACATGAAATTATTCCAAGTCATTCTCATTTGTGGAATCTAACCTATTCATCCAACCCATGAAAAATATTAGTCTACAAATTAATCACCATTAATTACCAAAACTTCACCATTAATTCATAATGGAGGGACTAGATTCAACAATTTTTTCTTTTTGGTAATTTATGACAATCTCAAAAATTAATGAGATAGAAAATAATTTACGAATATACAACATGTACACAACAATTGTATACTCCAGGATAAGCTTTCGTAAACAATTAACTTATTTGAATGCGAGTGTTTATCTTTGAGATTAATTGCTAGCAAAGTTTATTCCTTCGGTTATTATTAGTTATGCAATCATTAACACATAATAGAGAAACTAGATTTAAAATCTTTTCCTTTGGTTAATTAATGATAACCCAATTGCAATTGATTTAATTTAAACCAATCATGAGTATATATGAACTTCGCAAGCTATATATACTTAAATGATATATTTCAAAGTAAAGATTCTTAATATGTGAAAAAAGAAATATGGATCAGTGCTAAATGAAACCATAAAATATAGAGTGAACCCCCTAAATGTGTGCATACATGAATATATAATAAAAACATGTGCATATATTCAAATTTGACTTTTGGTGGGGTTCAATATATATTTTGAATACAAGGAATGCAATAAGATATAAAAATGTACTGTCAAATCTATAACTCTTATGATTTTCACTTTTTTATCCAAATGAAATTTAAGCAATTTCATAATTAACAAACAAGCTAGTCTTATATTTGTATTTGTCATTAATCACATCCAACAGGCTAGTGGGTGGGCTGAAGCCTGACCATGCCCACCCGGTGGCTCTGCCCCTGAGTACATCATAGCGTTACTTTTCCTAAGTAGACTACTGACTAAGTTATGCAAGGAATACATGAATCTACTACTTTAATCCTAGCTGCTGATGTGAATTCGAAATGGTGATAGACACTCTAAAAATCAGACATGGCAATAGCATACAACACAACAACGATGCAACTACTAGTTGAGATCATGGAGGGATGATCTAGGGATAGTTTTAGGGGCAGCATACCTTAGATGGCAATAGAGAAGAGGATCGGCTACTGCACTCGCTCTCCTGCGCTTGCAGGTGCACCGAAGGTGGTCAGAGGGCCAGTTGGTGCATAATGTGTAATGGCGGTGAAGGTATGCGTGGTGTCGGCTGCCTGCATGCTTGCTGACCTTCCTTGCATTCATGACACTTGTTTGTCAAGCCATGTCCAAAGCGAGGTACATTGCAGCCAACAGGAAGCTGCCTTACAGCCAAAGTGGGCTGTTTTGATGAGTGTTTCGATGGTTTATGGGTTTAAGGGTCTATTTCACTATTTGGTTAGAGACCTGAGTAGTGTCTCATAAAAATATGTGTAAATATAACCTGAGATTCTAATGAATTGTTGCCTGACTAAGTATGACTGAGACCGGCATGCTTGGTTAGTGACCTGTGTTTGAGAAAACTTAAAAGTGGAATTACACTTTAGTTAGTTTTTTAGCTATACTTTGATGGTTACTTTAATAACTTCATAGATATGCTTTAAAACTGCTATACACTCACCTTACAGTGTACTTACTGTACACTCAATCTAAAAAATATCATTAAAAAAATTGAAAAATTTTTAGATATACTTCATAGTTTACTTCACCTATATATATATATATATATATATATATATATATATATATATATATATATATATATATATATATATATATATATATATATATATATATATATTTTACGTATTTTCTACGCAGCCCAGGCCCATCGGTTCCCGGAATCGTTGTGGCGGCACGGGCACCGGCCCATCAATCTCCAGCGTCATCCAGTTCAGGTCGCGACGTGCCTCGTCCGTCTCGTCTCGGGCCAACCGTCCGCACATAAATCCGCGGTTGCGCCCCTTGTCCGTGTCGTCGACGGCCAAACGCAAACAGCAGGAGCAACCCTTCCCCGTTGACTGGCTCTCGTCTTCCCCGTCCCTGCGTGCTGCGGCTTCCCATTTACCAGCCCCCGACAGCTCCTCGCTCCGCTCCGTTCCCCTCCCCTCGCGAGCTCGCTGCCGGTTCCTCTCCTCGCCTCGAACCCATCTGCGCCTGCTCCGCGGCTCGCAGGTGATCCACCAACCGGCCACAACCGTCTCCCCCCACCTCAATTTCTCCTTTTTTTTGGTTTTGCTGCTGCATCGAATTGAGATGTGTCGTTCGTTCGATTTGCTCCCCGTGTGTGCTCGCGTTCCGGGAGACGTGATCTCTGCCCTTTCTCTGAGCGAATAGATCTGGATCAGCCTGGGAGGGAGGAAGGCGGGTAGGCGGCTTCGGCTACTTCCGTTCTTGCTAGTATAAGGAAAAAAACGAAGGTGTAGTTTGTCCTGGTATGGCGCCTAATTTAGAACAGTGAAGAATCCTGCGGAGCTTTAGCCTTATCTCTCTTGCTTATAGCAGGCTGCTTCAGTTTACTATATTTAGGAATCTAGCCGTGAATTTTTGGTTTCGCAATTTGGTTACTTTGATTTTTGACACTACTACGGTTGGACTAAATGGTGCTTACTTGACAACAATGCGTGCTTTCTCTTGTATTGATCCTGTGTAATTGGTCTATTGGAACAGAACGATTTGCGTGCTGACTGAGGATGGCTTTTGACAGCATGAGCTGAAGTGGAAATGAATGTAGATCTCCGAAATGGTAGTGTGATTGCCATTTTTTGGAGCTGTGGAGGATTATTTGTGGCCAGTTTCACTACCTTTGCTCCTCCTTTGGGATAGCGGTATGCTGCTTCCCCCTATGGCTTACTTAATTTTCTTCATGCAATATGCGGTTCATGTAATATGTAGTTTTGAATGCTTGACCTTGGGTCTTTCATGCTGGTTAGATGTAGTACTGAGGCAAAAACACATATTTGTTGTGTTGTTTCCTATTTTGCTTGTGTCAATCTTGTGAACCCTGTGCTTGTAAGAAGTAAGAACAAGAATATCGACATATGGACAGTGAAAAAGAAATTTTACATAATGGGATTTGAGAGATAATATTAGTGATGGAAGGACAAGACCACTTACGGGCCAAACGTTAGGAACTTCCTTTTGTTCTGAGCATGGTTGCGCTTCAAGTTTACCGAATCTTTTGCATCTGGCTCTTTACTGGCCTGTGGTTACTGTACCTTTGCTCGTTGAGATCAGGTATGACATGTAAATTCCAAGATCTGCTTTTTAAGTGGAAGCATCCTGCTTATACTGCCTGGTACACTGATATATGGGGTGCCCGTCGGAATCCATGGACTCTTGTTATCTTGAAAAGTAACACTGGCCTGAATTGCCTGTCCTGATTTCAAAGTTAATTAGAGGCATAGTTTTAACTTATGCAGGGCAGCCTATACTTCAACATATCATTTCTTGCAATTTAAATCAAACTATCAAAGTATGGTCATATCCAGAAGTTTATATCCACTTGTTGTACTGCAGTCAACTTCAAGCATCATTATTTCTACTTCTCCCTTACATTATGTTACATTTTATGAGTTACTGTCCAATTTCCTTTGAGATGCTTTTCCAGATAGTTCTGTGCTTCTAATCCCATCTGCATATGGAACTGTTTCATCTGCATATTTTCAGTATTTGCTTTGTGCTACCTACCTCCACAATAATGTTTGATTGTGCTCAGAAAGCTCAATACATGGACGGACACAGAGAGAAGTTTAAGAGGTTGGTTCATTAAGCTTAAGGGCACTTCTATCATGTTTGCACATCTTTACTAATGTTCTCTGGACACTTTCCATGTAGTTTTGGTCCTTTAACTCCTTTCTCATGTATATCATGGAAATCCTATTGCTGAAACGGCTAACTTTGCTGTATGGTTCATTTCTGCAACAAATATTCATGAGTTCCGCCTCCTATGGTTTCCTCTCTATTCTGTAAACGAAAACAGTAACAGTGAAACCTATTATTCTTCAACTCCAAGCAGGACGGAATTGTCCACTGTTAGTTTTATGGCACCGCTGACATCTGGCATCTCTTGTAGCCGGCTTTCTTGGCTTGAACAGGTCTTTGGCTGCTAATTATTTTGGTTTTACCTGTAAGAGTGTCCTCACGTTGAGTTTCTAGAAGAAGCAGACAGACTTTGTCTTGAAACTATCCCGTACTTTTACATTTTCCTTCCTGCTGGAACGATAAATTTAAAAAAGATAGATAGAAAATTCGCGTTTCTATCAAATTTATTATATGTGTGAAACTTCATGCTGTGCATACACATCTTTATGCTCTTTCTTGGACTGTTGTGAGTATTTTTAAATCGTATATCAATACTTTCTGTAGGCTGGACGAGTCAAGCCCTAGGTCATCTGTACCTTCTGAAATGGGAGGGAGGAGCAGCCTGAGGTTCAGCATGCCTGGGTTTGGTTATGGTCCGCTTAATGCAATAAGAACTTTCATGTCAGGGGTGAGAAAGGGTTCTGGAAGACTCAAACCACTTAGACAATCACTTACAGCTGGTGCTCCTAAGACAGCTTTTGCGGAAGATCTTAAATCTTTTAAGAAGAATATATTCAATCCCCAGGAAAAACTTCTTTTGCGGATGAATAGGTTTTTCTTCTTGTCATGTATTATTGCTGTTGCAGTGGATCCTCTGTTCTTCTTCATACCCATCATCAATTCAAATTGCATTGGTATAGATGAAAAATTGGCAGTGGGATCAACAATAGTACGGACAATTATTGATTTTGTCTATCTTATTCGTATATTTCTTCAATTCCGCACTGCTTATGTTGCTCCATCTTCTCGAGTGTTTGGAACTGGTGAGCTTGTGATTGATCCGATGCTAATTGCGATGCGGTACCTCAGAAGTTACTTTCTAATGGACTTTTTTGCATTGCTGCCACTTCCACAGGTACATCCCTTCATTGTTTGATCCAATGTTATTGTTCTACCAGTGCATGCATGTATATCAGTATGTATGCATATGCCAGAAACCCTAATCCCTGTAATACATAATTCTAATGTGGACACCAAATGTATATCTCAGTACCTCACTAAAACTTAAGAAATTAAGTTGCGATTCAATTTTTCTCGAACTCTTGCTCTTCAACAATAAAGGAGGTCTGGAGGTTACTTTACTGCCCAATAATCTTTATCTGAAACATGGAGTTTTTTTTAATGTACAAGTAGTGCAACTATTTCAGCACTTAAGACATTCTATGCTAGATATGTTTATTATTTGATCTATTTCACACCCTTGCCTCTGTGCGCATTGTTGAATGATTGAGCATTGGTATCTTTAGTTGTATAAAGCCACACAGATTAGCTGCCCAGCAAAAAATCCTGTTGATATTCTAAACTGCATTTTTTCCAGTTTTCCTTGAACTATCTTGATGGTATCCACAGGTTGTTGTTTGGAGATATCTCCACAGTTCGGATGGCCCAGATGTACTGACTACAAAAAATGCTTTGGTTTGGGTTGTCTTGGTTCAATATATTCCAAGGTTGCTGCGGATATTCCCTGTGATCAGAGATTTGAAAAGGACAGCTGGTGTGTTTATTGAAACTGCTTGGGCTGGTGCTGCTTACTATCTTGTGTGGTTTATGCTGGCTGGTCATGTAAGTGCTTCCCTATGCTACGTATGCATATTTAGCTATGAGTATCTTCATCCGTCTGGCATTACTGCATCAATGTATTATATCCCTCTGTCTTCTATTTTATCGCTGGGAACTTGGAGTAGTTACAGAGTTGATTTCTGACTTCTCCATCATCTGCGAAATCTTAGAAATTCTTTACATTCTAGAATCTGTTCAAATTTTGCTTTCTTTGTTAGACAAAATGCGCTACATAAACCAGGTATCTAACACCCCAAACTCTTTACACCCCCGAGGCTGTTTGGGATGGTGCCATGGTGGTTTCGCTGATAAATGAAATCTTGTGAGCACTTTCATTGAATATTGTGCATGATACATGTAGGCATCGTCAATTCTTCATCTAATTTATTAGAAATTGCAGTTAAATGATTTGCCCTTGTTAACTTGTGAAGCTATCCTCTTAGTTGCTTTCCACCTGTTATTGTTGTCAACATTGTGTTTTAAAAAATGTTGTGACCATCATTCATTTAGATTGCTCTGCGCAGTTTGCTGTAAGATGATAATGTTTCCCAGGACTTGATGTACTTGTCATATACATTATTTGGTGCAGAATGTTGGTACTATGTGGTACTTTTTAACCGTACAGCGTGAAGATAATTGCTGGCATTTTAACTGCAATACCAAGGATGGATGTGATAGCAACTATTTGTATTGCAGTGTTAATCACAGTGGCAACTATAGCAGTTGGCTTAACACCAATGGTACCCAACAAGTATTTTACACATGCAATGGTACTGGTGATTTCAATTTTGGCATCTATCAACAAGCACTGGTGTCTGGAATACTTGGTCCAGGAAATTTTATCTCTAAAATCTGTTACTGTTTCTGGTGGGGGCTACAAAATCTAAGGTAAGGGAAAAAAACTCGCTCCCTGGTCATTGTTGTGTAAAAAATCTCTCATGATGCAGCAGCAGAATTTGAATGTGTTTGGATAACTCCGAAATTAATTTAAACACTGTTTCACAAATGAGTACGTTTTGATGAGACCACGCCAGCCCTCAGGTACAGCGGTGGGAAAATGATACGAAAGTAGGTAGGGAGGTTGGCTTGGGGGCTTCCTTGGTGGCCATGGCTGCTGGGCTATGTTGGTCAAGGGAATGGATGGGGAATTGGCATAAGAAGTGGGGGACTTGGATCTGGGGGAGAATAGATGGGAATTGTGGGAGAAGGTTCAGGATGGGCAGTGTCCATGCCGTGGACACACTCATTATCAGGATCTGAGTTGGATGCCCTGTCCCCCAGTGTCCTGTTTGATTTGTAAATTCTAGATTAGTTTGCCTATTTTTCTAATTTTTCATTTATCATTTCTTGGTGTCTCAAATAGAATGGCAATCTATCTATTATATTACTAAAGCATAGAAAAAAGAAGTTACCATGTTCGTCCTCAAGGGCTAGAAATTATTATGTTAATCGGAAGAAAAAGAGAAAAATCTACACTATTGATTTTGGTAGGTCTAGATTATTGCAGACTAAACATGTATAGATATGAGTTGTTACAATTATATAAGGCATGCAATTGTATTTCCACTATAGCATTAGAGTTGTACAACAAGTACAACCCTATGTTTAAATATAAATATATGCATTGTAGTGTCTACTGCATGGGAAATTCGTCTAGTTAATGTTTATGCAAGAAAATGGGAACACAAGAACTTCATAAAAAATGAGCCAGAAACCAACCAGTCTACAGCTATCGGCTTCGGTTCAGGAAATTTGGCAAAAGTGATTTTGTGAACCGTGATCCCGGTTGGGAATTGGGATCTTGTGTTTGGATGTCAAAACTTGCAGTCTAGTTGTTGCAGTATGAGCTGCTGTCTTTTATCTTTGGTATTATATGTATATATCTTAAATTTACGGTACATTCTGCTTCGATCTTTAACTTCCGTTTCCATGTAACAGTACCCTTGGCCAAGGGCTCACAACAAGCACATATCCTGGAGAGGTGTTATTCTCTATTGCAATATGTGTCCTTGGGCTAATTCTTTTTGCTCTCCTCATTGGTAACATGCAGGTGGAGTATATTGTAGTAAAATGCCTCACCTCTTATTCTTTTTCAGCCTTTTTTCTTGCTTGATTCTCAGTATAATTTTTCAGACCTACCTTCAATCAGTCGCTATACGCCTCGAAGAGATGAGAGTTAAGAAACGTGATTCTGAGCAGTGGATGCATCACCGCTCGCTGCCACCGCAGATCAGAGAACGAGTAAGGCGGTATGAACGGTATAGATGGTTGGAGACCAGAGGTGTAGATGAAGAAAATTTAGTTCAAACCCTTCCAAAAGACCTTAGGAGGGACATCAAACGCCATCTCTGTTTGGGTTTAGTGAAAAGGGTCAGATATTTCTGGTCAAGTATCTTTCAGCATATTTGAGCGATTTCCACTGATTTCCGCTGTCCTTTTGTTTTGCTGCTTGCAGGTTCCTTTGTTTGAGAATATGGACGAAAGGTTGCTAGATGCAATATGCGAGCGATTAAGACCTGCACTCTACACTGAAAATGAATACATTTTGAGAGAAGGTGATCCAGTGGATGAGATGCATTTTATTCTCCACGGTTGCTTGGAGAGTGTGACCACTGATGGGGGGCGAAGTGGATTCTTTAACAAGGTCCAGCTAAAGGAGGGTGATTTCTGTGGCGATGAGTTGCTCACTTGGGCACTGGATCCTAAGTCTGCTGCTAATTTCCCAGCTTCGTCCAGGACAGTGAAAGCTCTTACTGAGGTTGAGGCATTTGCCTTATGCGCCGAGGAGTTGAAGTTTGTGGCCAGTCAGTTCAGGAGGCTGCACAGTAGGCAAGTTCAGCACACATTCCGGTTCTATTCTCAGAAGTGGAGGACTTGGGCAGCCTGCCTCATTCAAGCGACATGGCACCGCTATTACAAGAGGAAGATGGTCGAGCAGCGTCGCAGGGAAGAAGAGGCTGCAAGCCGCCCTAGCCTGGGAGCAACCATCTATGCGTCTCGCTTCGCAGCTAACGCACTCAGAGGAGTTCACAGGCTAAGAAGCAAGGGTGGTCCCACTATTGTGAGATTGCCAAAGCCTCCAGAACCAGATTTTGGTGTCGACGAGACTGACTGACAATACAATCACACTGAAACTGCCTGTACTTAAGCTTTTGATTGGAGGGACTGTAGATTGTGTACAAAATTCAGACAGCCGCACAACATTATGTTTGTAAAAGCTCTGTAACAATGCTTTAACCATTAAGGAGGATATGTACTGCTAAATTACCTCTATAGTCTACAGAAGATGGAAATGTGTAATGCTTCGCCTGCAATGGCATCACGGTGGAGAGCACGATTTGCCAGCCATTTATCTTGTGTTTACGATGTTTCCTTTCTTCCAGCGGCGATGCAACAGTGCAAACCCATGCTCCTATCGGACGAGTCGGAAGTCACGACTACAATTCGAGGAAGCCAGCAACCGGAGCAGCCGCGCCCTGCCGCCGAGCTCAAATTTCCCCCGTTTTCACGAGCGAAAACCCGTTTTTACGTGACGTTTAGACCTGTTCCTTTTTTTGCTTTGAGCAGTTTTTAGTTTCTCTCAGTAACTACAATTTATTAAACTAAGAAGCTGCTTTCTTTTTCTGTCTTTGAACAGTTTTTAACTCCTTTCAATAATAGCTATTTATTAGGTAAATAAGTCGCAACCAAAAAATATAAATTTAGAATCCTGTTCTTTTTTTGTTTCAAGTGTTTTTAGTTTATCTCAGTAATCACTATTTATTAAACTAATAAATCGCTGTTTTTTTTACTTTTGAGGGGATTTTTAACTTCTCTTAACAATTAGCAATTAGTATGTGCAATACAAGACATAAACCTAGGCGAGAAGTTGTCCTAGGGGAGAGGCACCGCGCGCTCCGTCCATCCCTCTGCTTGCGAGATGCTCTCCCTGGTCTGCCGCCGCCGCCGCCGCCGCCTCACCCTCCCCTTCTCCACCCTACCCGCCCCCACTCCGCCCTCTCCTCTCGACGCTGCGGCGGTGCTCGAGACGCTCTCCCTCTATGCCAACGACTGGCGCCGCGCGCTCGAATTTTTCCACTGGTCCGCCTCCCCCACCGGCGCCAACCTGCCCCCGAAACCCGTCACCGTCGCCCGCGCCGTCGACATCCTCGGCAAGCACTTCGAGTTCCAGCTCGCCACCTCCCTCCTCCTCTCCCACTACGACCCGGCCCGCGCGGACCCCTCCTTCCTCCGCGCCGCCCTCCGCGCCCTCATCAACCGCCTCGCCGCCGCAAACTTAGTCGATGACGCCGTCCACGCTTTCAACTCCACTGCCGATTTCGTCGGCCTGCGGGACGAGGCCTCCTTCCACGTCCTCATCGACGCGCTCTGCGACCACCGCCGCGTCGACGAGGCCGACCACATATGCTTCGGCAAAGACCCGCCGCCGTTCCCGCCGGGGACGAAGACCCACAACCTGCTTCTCCGCGGGTGGGCCAAGGCTCGCGCCTGGGCGCGCCTCCGCCAGCTCTGGTTCGACATGGACCGTCGCGGCGTTGCCAAGGATCTCCACTCCTACTCCATCTACATGGATGCGCTTGCCAAGTCTGGCAAGCCGTGGAAGGCCTTCAAGGTGTTCAAGGAGATGAAGCAGAAAGGCATTCCGGTGGATGTCGTTGCGTACAACACCGCAATCAACTCGGTTGGGCTCGCAGAGGGTGTCGATTTCGCTATTCGGTTGTACAGGCAAATGGTTGATGCTGGTTGCAAGCCGAATACTGCCACTATTAATACGATTGTCAGGTTATTATGCAAGGAAGGGAGGTTCAAGGAAGGGTATGCATTTGTTCAGCAGATGCAGAAGGCTGGCTGTGAGCCCGATGTGCTCACTTACCATTGCTTCTTCCAGTATTTGTGCCGCCCACAGGAGGTCCTTGGACTGTTTGAGAAAATGCTCGAGAGGGGTTGTCGGCCAAGGATGGACACATATGTTATGCTCATCAAGAGGTTTGGGCGGTGGGGGTTCCTTCGGCCGGTGTTCATTGTGTGGAAGGCAATGGAAGAGCAAGGGCTCAGCCCAGATGCATTTGCATACAACACGCTTATTGATGCGTTGCTGCAAAGAGGTATGGTGGATTTGGCTAGGAAGTACGATGAGGAGATGCTTGCCAAGGGACTCTCACCCAAGCCAAGGAAAGAGCTGGGGACTAAGTGGCCGGGAGCAGAGTCTGACCGTGATAATGCTTTGAGTGGTGTGCTCTGACTACTAAGAGCTATACAGGATGAGTGATTATAGCATATTCGTCTACCTATTGGTTATCATTTGACCATTGGAGGCTGACTGAAACAATGATGCGATGATGTTCATGTTTTCCAAAGAAAGGAGGCTTTCTGTTGATGGAGATCTAATGTGAGTCTGTGGACTTAACATTGAAGTAAAAATAAAATAAATAATAATGCATTTCCTGTCAATTATCACGCAGATGTTCCCTGAGAAGCATGTGGAAGGGGAGGGGCTTAGCCCAGATGTTTTTGCACACAGTGTGCTTGCTGCTGTGTTGCTGCAAAAGCATTGGTGGACATGGTCACATGTGCGGGAAGTAGATGAGGAGATGGTCACTTATGGGCCGTTGCCCAAGTTAAGGAAGGACCTGGTGATTAAGTGGCTGGGAGCAGAGTTGGGCTGTTAGCCTGTTACAACTTACAACTTAATGACTTATGTTATACAGAATGATGTTTTCTGAGAGCTGGACAGGAAGATTGATGTCAGAGGCTTAGAGGACTCTTATTTGCTCCTCACAGTTATCATATGATCATTGTGACTGACTGAAATGATGATGTGTTGACGTTTCTTAAGGCAAACAACCTTGTCTTGAAGGGGTTTTAATCATAAATTTTACATTGAAGTGAAATGAACTCAGTGGTAATGGTAGTTCTCATATTCTTACTGGGTTGCTCTCTTGAGAAAATTATGGAAGTATATGAAGGACATCTCATGTCATGACTAAAGCTTATTATAGTAGCACGCCATGCATAGAAGATTTGTGAACTGTTCATACAGATTACAGGTAAATGTACTCAACACTTGTTCTGGAATTGCCGTGAAGTTTTTAGTCCTCTGGATCTTCAGTCCGATAATATTCTATGCTTGTATTGTTGTTGCATTACAAACAAAGTATCCAATAATTATTCATTCAATGACCTTTCTACTGGCACTCAATGTGATAACTAATTATAAATTGACTTCGCGCGCAGCTTGAATTGAAATGAAATGCTCTTATACCTTGTTTCTTGAATTTAAACCAAACTTTTTTTTTCTCTAGTGCACTTTGCTCTTTATCTATTGTTCTTATACTTTTGTTCCATAGGTGTAGAATTTATGCATAACTGAAATTTAATGTGAGACCAAGTTGGGAGAAAATATTGCCTCTCTTAATTTGACGTATGATAGAAAAAAACACCTTAAGTTTTTCTATAGTTTTCTTTCAAGTTTCAACAGACTGTAAGTTAACCAAGTTTGGTGTACTGACTGGGGGTTATAACAGTCACCTTCTGGTTTGATGTAGTGATCTGTGTTCCCTGTAGAATTGCCTAATTATACTCTTAAGAAGCAGATCTCAATCCAGTGCAATCTTCTTCTAACCCATCTTTTATTTCTGATATCCATTGCGCTATGTGCTCAATATCTCTGGCCTCTGAATTTACTTGTATATGGTCAAAACTCAAATGCTTAAAAACCTGCGTTGCACCCACCCACCCATTTTTCTCAGGGTCACTGTTACCAGTTACTGATTCCTGGTTTATTGTTTAGCAAACAAAACATCAGGCTGAACTTCCCTGGAACTTGTCCAAATCGGCTAGGTTACAGCAAAAGGTGTCCAAGGTATTAGGTTGTGAATTTTCTCTTGAGTGTTTGAAATTTTATGTGTACTTCAAAGCCGACTTCAAACTTTGTTGGAATCAGTGATAATCTGTTGTAACTGGGTGTAACTGTCACAACTTGAGGAAATTTTGCCTCAAATTAGGTGGCTAGTCCCGAGGGTATCCAGGTACCAGTGGTTACCTACTAGGGATTTTCGCGGCACTGGCAAATGTTGTATGACAGACTAATATTCTTTGTGACTAAAATGGCCTAGCCGACAGCTCAACATGGCATACTAGACGTTCTTCCTTAACATGATGTAAAAAAAAAAACAAAGGAAAACGTCAACTAAGTTCTGAAGCAGGAGTCCTTATGGATCCATATACCAGCATTTGCTCGAACATCTTTGTAGTTCATGATTTCATGGTTATCAAGGTAGCCAGTGCAATTTGACCTTGTAGCTGGTGCCAGAACCTATTATTCCCAGTTAAAAATTTTATGGAACCACAGATGTGAGGGTTAAGACTGTAAGAGTAAGGATTGTCCATGTGATCTGGTCACCTGGGTGTAAACTCCAAATGTCATGTGGATTACACAAGTACCACTGACTTTTTATTCAGTACGATGCAGATCGTGTAAGTTAACAAGCTACCTTGTACTATTTCTTTTTAGGGAAGTCGCACTAATTATTATCTTAAATTCTGGCATCTCACCGAGACGAAGCATTGATTTTTAATCATTTCTATCATACTACAGTAAATGACACAAGCTCGTACTAAAGAAAACTTTTTTTAAAACAGAGAGTGGGAATGTTTCTATCAATGTGCATTTTGCTGTAGTGCTAGAGCATTGGATCAACTAACCACTTACTTTATGTCTGAGTGTTATTTAACTAATTATGGGTTGTATATGCTCTTGAGTCTTGGCCTTAGTCCTTAGGATCAATTAAACTCTCTCCCAGTAAACTTATCATCGTGATTTGAGGATGGCCTGAGAATTGAAGAGTAACTAAGGAATATATGTGGAGCGGTACTCACTTGGGCTGTCTGAAAGGTCATGAACGTTGTTGTCACTTTCAGAATCAAGCAATTTATCACTTTTTTGTAACAACGTTCTTTATCTAATCTTGGGCGACTCTATCAAATGCAGGGAGCAGAAAGAAGCTGCAGGCGCTTGGGTGAGGAACACCAACAGATCTACTGAAAGTGGCAAGATCATGACTGCGCAATGAGGATACTGGACGCTGATAATTCCCGGTGCTGGAGTCACCGAAAGTTGATGGAGTAGCATCCTTGAAGATAAAAAATATGCATGTTAAAAGTTGCATGGATGAATCAATGATGGTTCTGGAGCAACGAAGCTGCAGACTTCAGGACAAGATATGCTAAGTATGTTTTACTAGCTGCCATGTTCTTTTGGCCTATGTGTTCCTTTTTTCTGGGCCTGTAACTTATAATTAGACGCCTGTTAGCTGCTGGAAAACATGTCGGAGCCAGAGCTACTCTCAAACTGTGATACTGTTTTACGAAACTACCCCCTCATAGGCAGTGCAGTTAGGCCGTGGGTCTCGCACAGTTGCTTTCTTAGACTTAAGATGTTGGCGTATAACAAATGGACCGTAGACTATAAATATAACAGAGATGTTTTTATTGTAAACATGTCAATTGAGATTAATAAAGAGATCGCCGACTACTCTCTTCTCTCATATGTTAATTGTTCATATACTTTTGTATCACTTGATTATGTAATTATTTTGGCTTTTTAGTGTGTTGATTGGTTACTGTATCACTCGGTGACACTAGTTTTTTTAATACGTCATCAGCATCAATCGCTCTATGCTCTATAGACCACGGTACATCGTCTCGATTAGCAAGTTTTTTCCTCTAATTGTTTGTATGAATCAGTTTTTGCCTTCGTTTCGTTCATCATGGGAGTTCAATCGTCGGCCGTGCAAACTTATACTACTGTTGTTCAATTTTTTCATATGAAAAAACCAATTTGCGTCTGTGTATGCTCGCTTCCGTTCCTTTCCTGTCCGTCGGCATGCCCATTGCCCTTGCATGAGGTTTGTCGATCGTAGCACCGTCCCCGCTGTGACGATGCTACCGATGCATGAGTTCCATTCCCAAGTGCAACACGCCACGACCATCGCTTCCTCATCGGTGCGCTAGAAGCCATGCCGAGCTGTGTCGCGGTCATTGCGAAATTTGGACACCGTTGGACCCTATGCACAGCCAAAATTCCGGATTTGGACCCCGAGCGAAGAAAATTCCGTTTTTGGACCCGTTCGGAGCGCGCGTTTTACGGTGGCTGCCACGTACCCCGGTCGTGCGGTACTGCATCGCACGATCGCCCGCGCGTCTGCGAGCGCGCGCGACGCCCTCCTCGCCCGCCCGCCCAGCGCGTCGCCCGCCTCGCCGAGCGCCGCGATCGCGTGGCCGGCGCGCGTCTGCCGTCGCCGAGCGCGTGACTCCGCCGACCGCGCGACTGAAATTTTGACCGCGCGTTTGCCGCTCCCGATCGCGAGATTCTTTTTCCGACCGCGCGACCGGGTGCGTGGCGACACCGTAAAGCGCGCTCGAACGGGTCCAAAAACGGAATTTTCTTCGCTCGGGGGCCAAATCCGGAATTTCGGCTGTGCATAGGTCCAACAGTGTCCAGATTTCGGTCATTGCCACCGCCCACGTGGATGCACCTATCATGGGCGGATCCAATGGTATTCCTGGGTATTCCCGGGAATACCCAACTTTTTTGGTGTAATCTTTAATATATATGTATGTATACTTATATATATAAATGTATAATGATGTATTCTGAGATATTTTCGCTATTCTAGCCCACAATGCCCAAAAACAGCCTATTGGCCTGGCTCCCATCCTCTCGAGCTGCGGCGGCTACCTCCGATTCATGAATCCCAATTCCCAAACCCTAGCTGCGGGCCGTTCCGATTCCTGCCGTCTGCGGCTGTTCGGCGCCTGACCAAGCTGTTGAATGAGCTCCACCCCTACCAACGCTAGCACCAGGGCCAGCGCTGCTGCTTTGCTGCTTTGCAGTGCAATGTGAGTCGTCTCTGTCCGAGGATAACAAATTTGCAAGGTGAGTTGTTGAGTATTGACTTGTACGCACAACGCACTATTGGTTGATGATTTACTGATTTAGAGTCATGTACAATTACAGCGCTATTAGTATTGGTTTGCAAAATGAAGAACAAAAACAAATCGCAAGGTTAAAGCAACATTATAGTATTTTATAAGTTCTCTTTATTACTTATTAGTTTGTTTCATGTATATCTTAGAGCTGAACAATTTATTATTTGACTATTTTTGTGACTTTAATTATCGATAACGTACTACTCTGAACTATATTTTAAATCTATAGATTGGATTTTTTTTATGTGAGAGTGGGAATACCCAAGGTTGAAATCCTGGCTCCGCCACTGGCACCTATACACTCATTGGGCTGCGGTTGTGGTCGTTGTCGCCGGCAGCTCGCGCCCGAAGTAGTGCCATGTCGCCATTGCCGACTGCTCTGCTACACTACGAAGATAATCGCCGCCGCTATTGTCCCTCGCTAGCGTGCTTGAAGCCGTGCTGAGGCCGTTGCCATCGTTGACGTCCCATACTGATTAACTATAGTTAATGTTTTATGTCGCAGTATTATATTTATGTTCTTGAAGAGCATCATGTAGACTTATATTATGTTGTTACAATACACTACTTGTGACCATAGAAAATATGTTTTGTAATTATAAACTTTAAGTTTGCATGATCCAAATTAGTATAAACATAGTATCAATAATTGGGTCAAAGTTTTAGGCAAAAAAATAAATAAATTAGACGATAGAACAAGCCCGCCAATTCTCAAATCCCCGTATGAGATCTTTGGTGAAGAATAATATCCCACAAGGATATGGGATACCCTACAGTTATTAAGGCCATACAGTTTTTCATGCCATTATATTAATAGTCTAATTCACTGCATATAATGAATAATTCTCAAAGTGAAATTAGTGTGTGTTGAAAGAATGAAATATTTTTCACATTGTGAGAGACCATGTGGAGGTATCCCCATGTTTGTGATGAGTAATTGACCTGTGTTCTGGAAGTTTGAGTTTGGTTTGGTTGGTTCACGCCAAGTCGGTGCATGGCGCAGTTCGGTTCGATTGGACCTGGTCGAACGCGGTCGGGTGTGCTTAGGACGGTTGTTCTTTTTCTCGATCGGTCGTTCGGGCTATTTTGTGTTTGAGTATGTTTTATTGTAGCTAATGTTGATTATGTTGTTTCGAGCGATGCTATATGATGGTTTGCTTGTCTGTGTGGCTGCAGGACTTCGGAGCTAGGTCATGGTGAGGCGTGGGAGGACCGGGACTAGGCACAGGAGGTGTTGAGGTCCAAACGGTCGAAGACGCCGAGGATGATCGAGGTTGCTGAGGTGGTTGCGAGCCAGGAGACGAGGAACCGGAGCTGGAGCTACCGGAGGTGGACACGACGTGCAACGGCGAGGAGGACCGGGACTAGGCTCAGGGAGGAGCTGAGGTCCAGACGGTCAGGATGCTGCGTGCAGTCGTGTGCGGCGAGGTGGACCGGGACTAGGCTCAGGGAGGAGCTAAGGTCCAGACGGTC
Organism: Dendrocalamus sinicus; assembly: GCA_036346575.1. Lineage (NCBI taxonomy): Eukaryota > Viridiplantae > Streptophyta > Magnoliopsida > Poales > Poaceae > Dendrocalamus > Dendrocalamus sinicus. The sequence goes on along the minus strand of CM070650.1, from coordinate 3,202,454 downwards.
AGGATGCCAAGTGCGGTTGTGCGAGCAGGAAGCTTCCAGGAAGTTGTGGCAGGGGTATTTTGGTAAAATGCGCGAGGCTGCAAAATTGGAAGCGTGTTTGGTTGAAGATAACGGGTTGGAGACCCGTTAGTGGAAAAGAAGAGGAGTTTAGGGTTTGGAGGGTATGTGTGTGTTTTCCCTCCATCCTGATGAGGGCCTTTGACTTCTTGCCTCTTGTGTATGTGAGTATTGGAGTGGAGAGTGGCTGACTTTTCTTGATTTTTCATTTGTGGGTGTGAGCTTTGCTATTTAGTCTAGATGAGCTCAGGTAGAAATAGCAAGCAAGGAAAGGGGAGCTCAGTGCAGTGTTCTCAGTGTGTGCGTGTGTGCTCAGGAGAGAACCATGTAGTGAGATGAGTGACTTTTCTCCTCAATTGCGTATGGGGATGTAGTGAGATGGGTGTAAGAGAACTCCTATGCAATCATTCATCTCTTTGTATCAATCTGAGATGTCTCTTGTTTGAGATGAACTATTTTCTTTCTCTCTGTGATGGATTTCAGTTTTAGTTATCTCTCTGCTTCTTTTGATTTTGAGTGAATCTTGTTTGAGTAGCTGACTCTTGGTTGCTTTGTGATGGGAAAATACTCAAGGCCATTTGGCCATTCCATTCCCAAGAGCAAATGGAAGATTCAATGATTTCTGTCATTTCTCTGTCCTACGCTCCATTTACTCTGTTTTGCATTTATTAGGGTTTGGAGTCAGGGCAACCATGGGCTCTTGATATTTTGGTGAATTGGTTGTTCTAGGTTGGTGCTTTCTAGTGGTAAGAGTGTTTCTAGCTGAGATTCAAACCCTCAAGATCAATGGTTATGAGAGTCTCAAGTAATTTCGATTTTATCCCCTTCTGCTGATTCTTTGTGGCAAAAGCAGTAATCACTGTTTGCATTTCAATCTGAGGCTGTATTTTCTTCTCTTGAGGTCAATTTGCTATTTAGTTTGAAGTCATGATCAATTGACCTGAGAAGAGCAGCAAGATTTTGGTGATTTCACTGTTTTTTCTGAAGTTCTCAGTATTTTCAGTTTCTGCCTGCGCTGATTTCTGTTTTCTGCTCTCTCTCGCTGGAGTATGGCTGGTCAGACCGGTCGTTATATGGCGGTCAGATCGAAGAGCTGCCGGCGGTCAGACCGCTAACCCTAGCGGTTAGACCGGCCGATCAACGGCGGTCAGACCGGCGGCTCTCGAGCGGTCTAACTGGCCTAGACATGGCGATCTGACCGGCCCATGACTTGCGGTCTGACCGACCTGGCCTGTTTCCTTTGAGTTGTTCTCTACTGCTAGCTTCATTTGATCGCTTTGTTCGCAAATTTTTCTCTGGATGCCAGTAAGCATAAACTCTCCTTCTTCATAGCTTTTGTAGCTATCGGAGAAGAGATATTGTGTGAATACTTTGGGGGCAATTTATAAAAGGCACCATTCACCCCCTTCTGTTGCCGTTCCCGATCCTACACATTGTATCACCACCACATCATATATTTATAGGCCTCCACCTGTAGTTAGGGATATGCATTGGATTTGTTTTCTGGCATGCTAGAAAGATCTAATCTTGGCATCGCCCGGGGGGGAGCCCAAAATTCTTAAATGCCTTGGATTTTTGTATAGTACATCCACCTAGCGAAATGATTTGTTGGTCAATGATCTAAACCTATGGGGATGCCTGCGAGTTCTATGATATGGATGGCACTAGTTAAATAATGGTTAAACACTGCTAAGACTCCTGAAAAGGCCTCCCAAGAGGCTCATCCTGAAGATGAAAACCAAGCAGCATAAGCTCGTGCAAAGCATAATGCTGGAAAAGTGGAATAACCTATGATCTTTCGTTTTGGGAAATGACGAAGATTTGGTTAATAATAAAATAACCTCAAATTTTGAGAATAGGGGAGAAATGAAATATTTGTTTACAACGTTGCCTCTAAGATTGCTAATGTTTATCTAATGAGAACCCGGTTCCAAAACCAAAGTCCATAGCAAAGAGACGTCTGAAGTGCTCATATCAAGTCAAATGAAGAAGGCATCTGAGGTTAAATCATAAGTGCTAAAAGAAAGTCTTGGAACTAGCAAGTTTTGACTTAATGGGTTATTATGAATAATGAGGTGGTGAACAACGATGGTTCATAGGTATTTGCACACGTTCGGTACTCTCCTATTATGAATGAATATATATTCTAATATATAGTATTTCTGGCAAATGACATGAATGAAATTATGCAATTAATTGATTTTGAAAATACATATGTAGAGATCCCTGAAGGACTCATGTTTCCCAATAAGAACAAAAGAAAATCATAGTATGTATATAAATCTCATACTTATTAAATAGGTCTCATCCTTAAAAATGAGTATTTTTCTTGAAGGAATAAGTTAATATGTGACTTACCAGTCGATATATGAAATTACACCAATGATTATGTGATCTTCAGAAGTGGACAAAGACCCATATAGACATGAGAAAAATGAAATAAGGAACAATAAGACCATAAGCGCGCCATATAAGCACTTGTAAAGTGCATCTACACCCAGAACATAGTAGAATGGTGGTATCCTCTAGTAAGATGCAAGTATATTGGTGATAATGGTAGTATGATTTATCCCCTAAATGCCAAATTTAGACCGGTTATATTTTAATTTGCAGTGGTACAAGCCAACTCTTCTAGTTCTGCAGAACAGACTAATTAGTTGTAACTTTAAAAATCCACTCAGAGAAAGTTGTAAAGTATTTAGCCCAAATAAAGATGCTCAACAACTTATACCTAGAAAGTATGTGATATTGTAATTGATTTTACCCACATAGTCCTTTATAAGGACAAATATTTGCTTTTGTTGCACAATTAAATAGTGGCTATTTAAAAGTATTTAGCATATCGCTCCTAAATTATTTTATCCTTGCAATTTCTAGAAGAATAGTGTGATAAATGTCCATAAAATTAAACATTATGATAATATAATAGATTTATTTACAATATCATGATTACGACATTGTAACAGGAAGATTCCAACAGATGTCATCTTGAGGGAGGGCATATATACTAAACTTTGATCATCATAGTTTTAGACTATGGAAGTCTTAGTTTTGATTTCCCAAAAGGAATCAATTTGATGATCATCACTTGGAGTGAGTTACCTTAGGTTTTACAACTTAGATAAGTGCAGAATTCAGGGGAGCACTTTCCTGAATAATAGCCCATATATATTTTGATCTAGAAGATTGGATATTATTCATGCATAATACATAATCCAGATGATTATATACAAGATCAAGTATTAGAACTCTTTTTTCTCTCTTAGTGAGTTTTTACCGAAAGTTTTCTCATATAAGGCAACAAGTGCAATACAACTTGCGTATGTAAGGTACTCTTTTCTTCATTCCTTTTTTCCACTGAGTTTTTGAAATGAGGTATTTATATATCATGGTATACGCCCAAGGGGTATTACGAAACTAACCCCTCGTAGGGGGTGCGGTTAGTCCTTGGGCTCCGCACAGTTTCTTTCTTGGACTCTAAGTTGGAGATGTGGGCGTATACCAAAAGGGATGTAGACTATTAATATAGAGGAGAGACTTTAATTGTAAACACATCAATTGAGATTAATAAAAATAGGATGTTTATAGATATCACCCGGATGTTTTTTCCCAACAATCATCCAAATTTCGGACCGTTGGATTAGAGATCCAACGGTCTCTTTTTTTGGAGGGGGAGAATTTTTTTTGGAGGGGGGTGAAATTTTTTTTTGGAGGGGGTGGGGAGAATTTGTAGCCCTTTGATCTCTAATCCAACGGTCACAAATCTAGATGATAGTTAGAAAGAAAACATTCGGATGATGTTTATCAATATCCTAATAAAAAAGATCGTCGAATGTTCTCCCTTTCATCTTTTTTGTCAATTGCTTTTCTACTTTTGTATTATTTGATTATGTAATTGTTCTCGCTTTTTAATTATGTTGATTGTCTATTGCATGGCAGCCGGGGATACACCTTTAATCCAAAAGAGAATGATCGGTCGATATTATCATCAATGCGCATACATAGAACGGTAGCTATGTACGATCATGTTGGAGCCGGGACATTGATTTCTCATAATTAAGAGTTAGATCTGTAGTGTAGACAGGCGATCGACCATGTGACTACATGTGTATATTTGTTCACCGGTCCAGTCCACGCGTCGCCGTGTTGGTTATCCATGTGCCTGATGCCCGACATGCCTCACCAAAATGGCTATTCCCGCCGTCTCCCACCGCCACGAGCACGCATGGCTTGTTCAGCTGCTTCTGGAGCTCCGGTACACTACAAGGCAGGCGGGACATGTAAGTGTCTGCAGGCGCGTATACCGACCGACAGCTCCACGCCCCACGCACATTGTCTACGTACTCTCCTCCGTTGGTATCATCTTCGATCTCTCCCTCTCGGCCTGGCATCCATCCATCGATCGTCAGTTGGTTGTTGCACCTGGAAAAGTCGACTGGTCAGGCCAGGCCGGCGGCCGCGGGGCGTGATTGGAGCCGTACGTGCGTGCGTGCCGTCCGTATCGCGGCCGATCGATCGGTCCAGGGACGGGACCGTACGTGCATATGGAGCAGCGCCGTAATGGCGCCACGCCGCGGGACGGGGACATGTCGGCGACAGACGAGCCCCGCCGGTCGCTGCAGATTGCAACCACAGCGCGTGCAGCGAACGGGTACCAAGGCCGTGCGCTAGCGTTGCCCGCGCGCGACAGGACGGAGTGCGCCACCGCCCGGCGAGGCATGACATCAGGAAATTAAGCGCCGCGCGACCGTCGGTAGAGCGATCGATCGAGCCCTCGGCAGTGCATGGAACCGCGGGAAATGAACGCGCGTAGCCGTCGCGCAGAAAACGGCCAGAGAAAAAAAAAACCCAGTACTGCAGCTCTTGTTATCGTATCAGGATTTGGATCTGCATCTAGACAGCATCCCGTGCTGCCTAGATGCATGGACGATGAGATTCTCTACTCAAGTTGTATTCGATCGATTGCACGGATCTTGTTCCGTCAGATCATGCAAAGGACGGGTCAGACTAGCTGGGATGCCGGATGCCAGATGATCATCCACAGCAGCCAATCATTGCCCAGGTTATATATGTTCGTTGGCAGAGTATTTCTAGGCGTATAGGGCCATGCCGTATTCAGCCAGGCACGGTCCTACGCCCCCGACACGCCGTAACGCCGCACTTTTTGGCTGTAGGCGGGGCAACAGTGGTGGTGGTGGCGACGCTGCCGGCCCGGCCGGCCGGCCGGGCAGGTCGTCGAAAGGTGCGTCTCCTGCAGCTGCCGTACAGCTAGCCGCCGGCCGGCCAGCGATAAGCTCCGTGTATGTATCGTGGGTTTGTTGCATCATGCACGTCGGATTCATGACAAGAGCAGCTTATGGCTTCGAACTCTCTCGAGTGTATATGCTCTGGCCGGTCGCTGAACGGCCGGCGTTTGCAGCGATGGGGGACCCGTGGAGAGAGGGGTCGTCACGTTGTGATCATAAACAGTCGCGGCTTTGACGCCCCTTTCGACATGATCATGAGACGACGGTGACGTGTTATACGTACGTACCTGCCGGAAAGAAACATCTGGGCTCCTCAAGTCGACGAGCTAACCGCTCCATTAAATCCATGCGCGGCTCGTCGGTTCTTGTCACGTTTTGACTACTGTAGAACGGACAAAAGTTGGGAACTTCCGGAATCGCTAAGGATCACCCGATTGATTTCTCACAAACAAAAACAGGTTTGATTTTTCAGCGTTAGAATCTGTGTTGAGATTTGTACTCTAGAAGTCACTGTAGCAAATTTTAGTACTCCACAGTAAGCTTCTGTTAGTGGTTGGCGGCAATTCAGCAAGAAAGATAATGAGGATATTGAGTTGGGTTTTGAAGCGGCAGCGTGCCCAAAATTCGGCCTTTTTTTTAAAAAAAAACAACGCACTCATTTTTTTAAAAAAAACAAAACAATCGATTGATGGCTAAATAACTCCCCAGTACCATCTTTCACAAATATCATCAACCTTTCACGCTAATCATTCGATCTTCCTATTCTGGCATTACGTGAGGTGATCAAGCTTAACAATTCAGCGAAATTTCACCGAAATTTGGGTAGTTTCAGTTTACTCCGAAATTATTTTATAAGACCAAAATTTGAATTTAAATTCAAATCTTAAGATGAACTTCAAATATTAGAGCAAGTTTTATCTATATTTTCATCTCTATTTCATCTATATCCAATATCTAGTTCATCTCTATCATCTTTGATAATCTTTTTATCAAAATTCTAAAGTTTCATTAAAATTCAAATTACCAAAATTTGAATGAAATCCAAACCGAAATTACTAAAATTTTGGTGATTTTGCTACCCTTCAAAAAAAATTCCAACTGAAATCGTTAACCCTGAGGTGATCGACTAAGATGCTTTACTCAGGAGTAGATAATTGGTAGCGGGTGCACCATACATGCCCCACGGCCACGAGGCCCTGCTCTCCCACGTCCAATCCGGCGCGGCGCGCATGAAAAAGCGCGAGGGCGAGCGGCGCGCGTCGTGGCCGGGCGATTGACCCGCTCGCGTCGTACGTGTCTGGTGCCTTGAGCCAAGTGGCACAGTGCAAAGCCATCATCTCTCACCGCAACCAATCGAAAAGGAGCGTTTGTTAGGGGCTCCCAGTTCACACTAAAATAAGCTGATATATAGTTTATTTTATACTATAATTAATTTATTTTGTACTAGTTGCTTATAATTTTTTAACTTAGTTAAAATTTAAAAAAAATGAAATAGAAAAATAGGTTAACCCACCACGAATAATACAAACAAATATGAAAAAAGAAAAGATAAAAAACCCAAAACACTAAAATCCCAGAAAAGACGAAATTAAGGAATAGTGAACTAAAATTTAGAAATTGAATCTGAAACGAATGGGCAGGTATAGAAGCAACTAAAGGGGGAAAAAAGAAAAACCAAAAAATCTAAAAATATCAAATTTAAAAAGTCGATGAATTAATTTTGATTTCTGGCTTTAGCTGAAAGAAATGAATGGAGCCTAAAGGTTGCGTGGAATTCCAGGTGCCTGCTTTCTTCTACACGAGCTTCGGCTGTCTGTACTAGAACCATCTGTAAGTACAATATTAATGCGTGTACATATATGTGAATCGATGGCTTTTGAGGTCGGAGCCTGCAATGACAGTAACAAAACAGTACTAATGTGCACATTGACAACCATTAATTTCAATCAACCCTTGAGCCCTTGTCAGGGGTGGACCATTGAGTGGGCTTCATCAGGCAATTTTATAAGTAATTTTAGTAGTACTCCATTAACCAATAAGCGCTCAAGTCAACCAAAGAGATTTTGAATAGAATTTAATCCCAATGACATTATTATCAACCCAGCGCATTGCACATCAATAGAAGATCATATCAATGAAAATAGGGATCAAGTGAGGAATGCATATTTGTCGAATGTTCCAACTTGAGCAATTGGGCATGCATTTTCAAAGATGTTAGATGGCTGTTGTAGGGGTGGCCCCCACCTAACCCCAGCAGGCCTGTTAGGAGGTTATAAGAACCAGAATAACATGTGTAATGACTCAAATGCCCCTAATGGGGATGTACGGATGTAAGGGCATAATTGTAAGAGTATACTCCATATGAATATATATACCAGGATGAGGGGGAGGGTGAGACAGAACACCTCCACCTCTCCACTACCATCTCTCTCTCTGTTTGGTCTGTAACCACAACAATGGCAAAGTGTGACAATCCTTTCAAAAAATTATGGTTTAATAAGTTCGATTGGTTGGAATATAGTGTGAAAAAAGATGCCACTTTTTATTTCTATTGATTTCTTTTCAAGAAACAACATAACACAACATGTTTAGGAGTGATGTATTTATAAAAGTTGTGTTTCTTGTTGGACGACGGATATAGATACTTTTAATAAACATGTTAGTGGTCCAAATAGCATTCACAATATTGCAAGGGGTGAGTGTGATGACTTCAAGAATCAACGATCAAGTGTGTCTAGTAAAATGAGTAATTACTTTAAGGGGGTCGAAATTGCATACAAAACTTGTTTAACAACATATTTAGATTGTGCAAAATATCTCATAGCATAAAGTGAAGTTTTTCATGGACATGATGAATGATCTTTTTCTATCAACAAGAGCAATTTCAAAGAGTTGATAGATTAGTATAAAGATAAAAAGGAGGAAGTGAATGATGCCTTTGATACAGCTCCAGAGCATGCAATTATGATTTCTTCGGATACTAAAAAAGTGCTTGTGAAATTTTGTGCATAAGAGGCCACAGAAGTGATTAAGGGTGAGATTAGAGGTAGAAATTTAGCAGTGCTTATAGACGAGTTTTGAGATGTATCAATAAATGAGCAAAATGGTAGTTATTGTGAGGTTAGTTGTATATTTTATTTTTTATCATACCGTTTATATATTATTTTGTTAATCTAACTTTGCAAAATTTGTGGTATGTAGATTTGTGAACAATCAAGGAAAGGTCATGGAAATGTTTCTTACAATTGAGCATATCACAAATTGTACATCTGTAGTATTGAAAGAAGTTTTGGTTGATTTGCTTGGTCGACATGGGTTACCTATTTCAAGGCTTCATAGGCAGGGCTACGTTGGAGCTTCTAATATAAGATGCGAATTTAATGGCTTGCAAAAACATATTCGAAATGAGAATTCATACGTTTTCTATGTCCATTACTTCTCACACTAGTTACAGTTGGTGGTTGTCACTATCGTAAGTTGTAGTAGAGCTATTGCTGATTTCTTCAACTATGTCCCCTTATAGTGACCGTTGTTAATGCATCTTGCAAGAGAAAAGACGTGTTAATTGCAAAGCATCATAATGTCTTATTGGACAAGTTGGAGAATGATTTGATTTCATCTAGGATAGGGCAACAATAGAAAGCTGGCCTAACTAAACGTGGAGATACTCGGTGAGGCTCATATTTCAAAACCTTACTCCGTATGTACCAAATGTGGGAGGCAGTAGTGGATGTGCTAGAGCTTATAAGTGAAGGTGCATGTCAAAAATTCCACTCATGGTGGAGTAGCATGTTTGCTGAAAAGATGGAATCCTTTAATTTGTATTTATCATGCACTTCTTGATAATCTTGTTGAGCATTACAAATGAGCTATCACTTGCTTTGCAAAGGAAGCGTCAAAGACATTGTTGAAGCTATGTGCTTAACACAGGATGTGAAAGATCGCTTACAAGATATGAGAGACAACGGGTGGAGGTCATTGTTTGACCAAGTTAAATGCTTTTGTGAGGCATATGTGATTGATGTGCCAAATATGGATGGTACCATTGGAGTTATGGGTAAATCTATACGTCAGAAGCATATAATGACTCAGCATCATTATTACAAAGTTGACACTTTCAATGCTGCTCTTGATGCAACTATGAATGAGATAAATCATTGCTTCAACGAAGTTTCCTCGGACGTATCGGTATGCATATCTTGCCTTGATCCAAAGGACCCCTTCTTTAAGTTTGGTGCTAATAAACTTGTTAAACTTGCTGAGATTTATACTGATGATTTCATTGTACCTGAGTGGTTCTTGTTAAGAAGTCACCTTCAAACCTTCATTCTTAATGTTAGGAGAAGTGATAGATTTCATGGATGTCATGATATTTCAAAATTTGTTCAAATGATGGACAAAACCAAAAAACAAAAAACTTTTCTATTGGTATATCGCCTAATCGAGTTGACATTGATCCTCCCAGTTACAACGGTATCTGTTGAGAGAATATTTTCAGCAATTAAATTTATCAAAATAGATTTGTGCAACAAAGTAACCGATGAGTGGCTTAATGATTTGATGGTGTGCTACACTGAACAAGAGGTATTTATAAGCATTGATGATGATAAAGCCATAAGATGATTCTAAGGCATGAAATCTCATAGAATGAATTTGCCTTGTGATTTAACCTTGTGCATTAGTGGTATATTTTGCTTTTTTTGAATGTTCATGATCATTGACAATTAGTTATCATACTACTAATTTTGCTATTTTTGATATGCAAATGACTAATCTCTACTCATTGGAAGCATATACACACACACACATACACACACACACATTAGCGCTATTCTGAGCGCGCATGTACTCTGCATGTAGTTTTACGCTCCAACAAGTTATCACCGGTTGTTCAAAAAGTTATCATCGATTGTGAAGAAAGTTACCACCGCTACGTACTGTGAATATTGGTAGTAACTTCACTCGCTGCCGATGGTAACTTCATTCAAAAATGTTAGTAACTTGTCCACGTATTCTATATCTGCGCGCTGGTTAGTGTGTGTGTAGCCTCTTTTTTACTCCTGGGTGTAATTACACTTTTTGTCGTATCTCACAACGTAGGGAGTATTTTGCATAACGGAGGGTATGTACATATATTATATGAGTATTTAAGACCATCTAGGTGGTATGAATAATTTTTCAGAGGTTTTGTGTATATTTTTTCGACACACTCCTTTTTATGTGCATATATGAAGGTATTTACAAAATACACCAAAAACTCTGGACTCCCTTGCAATTTTTTTTCGTGTGGTTGATATTGGAGTATCTTATAATTAGTATACGAATATACCTAAAATGATAAAGGAGTATTTCAAGTTTGTTTATATGGTACATTAGAGGTGGGTGTAATTACACCTGGGAGTAAAAGGTATTTTTCTTATATATATATATATATATATATATATATATATATATATATATATATATATATGTGTGTGTGTGTGTGTGTGTGTGTGTGTATTTGGGGTTAGCTTTCTAGGTACTTTCGTTGTGTTTCTCTATTTTTTGCTTTGTTTCTCTTCTATTCGGTGGCGGACCCAGGATTTCTATAATGGGTATTTAGAGTTGACAAATAAAATGTAAAACTCCACAATAGCAAAAAAAAAAAAAGCACAAAATGTTTCATGCTAGATACAACATCTGTAAATAATTTTAAAAATCAGCATCTGTAAATAATTTTAAAAATTAAAAATAATTTAGAGAAATTACAAAATAACTTAAGATGAAAATATGTTGATGCAGTCTGATGTGTATGGGCCCGTGCTTCTATTCATGTATAATTTAGATTGCATAAAAAGTAAAATATTATGTTTATGTCGCTTTAGCTTAGTTTTTTGAGATTTTAAGCCTATCCTCAAATTTCATCATGATGAAGTCACTGGCCCTTGTCAATTCCTGTTATCACATGTACGTACGCCAACAGATCGAAGGGCATTCCATGGCTTCCTAGCTCGCCGACCATAAACGTACTGCACATGGTTAATTTACACACAAATGGTAGTACTTCACTAGCTGTAACTTCTCGTGTGTGTGTACAATCTCACAACATGCACACGCATGGTTCACGTCAACGCCCAGGCGTGCGGTTCTCAGTCTCAGACCATGAGATGCATGGTCAGGTGGTAGCTTCAATGCTTCATCTCAGTTACACGCAGTAATCTCGCGCGCGCCGTGCGAGCCGTGCATGCCTAGGCTTTGAACAGCATCTGGTCAAAGCCGCCGTCGAGATCCCCCACTGGGAACATACGCGCCTCCTGATACAGGAGCTTTGATGAGCCTATGATACGCCTGCCTATACACTGCATGCCCTTGCCCAAGTTCCAACGCGCCCAAACTCCCACGCCCACCTGGCCGTGCATGCCACCTAGCAGCTCCCAATTATCTGGGCTTCTAGCCTCTCTGCGATGCCGACGGGTAGTTTTACACCACTACCAATTTACCATGTTTTAAGGCTATGATCGTTTTGACTTCAGCTTTTAGCTTTCGGCTTATTTTTCACTATTTATAAATTTCATCTTTTTCTGAACTTTTGACTTTTTATTGAGCTTTTTTGCCAGTTCTTTTTTTCCCGTATTTGTTTGTATTATATGTAATGGGCTAACATATTTTTTATATTTTTTTAATTTTTTAAATTTAATTATGTTAAATAAGACTCTGTCAACTACAGTGTTTTTCAGCCATAAGCCACCAAAAAAAGCCCAAATGATCACCACCTTAGGTATCATCATGCACATCTTGAAACTACTTGTAGTTAACTGACACTGCTGGAAGGGGACAGGGTTCTAGTTCGTGTCAAAAGCATGCAGGTGCTAGCACAAACAGGGCACAGTACGGGGTCTTTATTTACTTACGTACAGGTCCTTACAGGTCTTCGGTTTTTTCTGAAAAAGACCTTTGATTTTTCCAAAATTACGCACGTGTCCTCGATTTTTTTTTTCTGAAACTCCCTGCGAATCGTCGTCTCTTTTACTTCGGTCCACACGGTAGCTAACGCGGCGTGCGGCGCGCCCATGCAGCTAGTTAATAATATTTGAGATCTTCTCCAGCCACAGGAGGATCTAATGGACACATTATTCTAGTGCTTTTGGTGTAGTGTGTTGGTAGGGTTTAGTTAGTTTTTAATTGGTAGGTTTGTGGTGGAAATCCTTGCATGCTCTTGCCAAAGAGACAGGGCGTTGTGCCGGTTTGACGGATAACCACATGATCAGGTGGTACATGGCATGTTTGCTGCATAAACGGCATTGACTCTGTTGGAATTCGGGAGCTTTGCCTTTGGGAACGAATTCGTTCAAACTTAAGTACATCTGTTCACATTTTTTTTGTTAGTGCTCAGTACGATACCGTACCACAACAACATGTTGTTGCAGTTTATGTGGATACATGTACACAATTGTCGATCATAGGGGCAATGCATAGAGAACTATACGACATACTTAGTAGTACTCAGAAGGCAGAAAATGGTATATCTAAGCGATCTGATTCAATTAAAAATTAGTTTAGTTGTAGTAATAGCATGCATGATAAGCTCTAATGCTTCAATTTTGATCAAGAATTCAACTATTAATAAGTTTTATATGTTAGCGCACTATATTACACAACTACATGATACCTTTCAGAATTTGGCAAAAGGGAATTAATTGATGTAGTTCTAGTTGTAGATTTCAACAGCCAATGATCTCTGGCTGTTAGTGCTAACTTAAAGGTGCCATTTTTTAAGTATAGGAACAATATTTTTTTTACTTTAGCAGTCGTTTGATAAAAATCAATTGGTTCAAATAGAGAATCTAAAGCAAAAGTGAACCCTGGCCAATCTCAGGAAAGCCACAAATTTTATGAAGAGAAAAGCCAAAAGTTAAAAGATAATCAAATTGAGCAGTAGCACTTAACCGCTCCTGAATCCAATTATTAACAGATCATAATCCAACCAAACTTTGCAAGCAAGCAGGGACCACTCATGCTGCCACTCCTGGTAAGGCTCTGCAGCTACAGGGAGTTTGTAACAGTAAAAAGGGCAATCCTGGTATTGTAACTGAGTCAGGTCAGGACATGCACAAGGAAATTTAAACAGGTACCAAGATTTGGGGGAACATCCTTCCTTAAAAAGTGACAGCCCAACCAAAACTCAAGATACAGAGCTGCATTAAAAATTACCATCAAGCTGGCATTCCTAATTGGTTTTAAGCTGTCCTTAATTTGGTAGGTTGACATGTCAGTATGGTGGGGCAATGGATCAGGGAGACCACTGCCTGTGTATAAATACAAGCCCCTGAGGCCAGTTCGTCTTAGGCTTGCTTCCGTTCTCTAGTTTGGTAGTGCCCTTCTTCTCTGCTTCTCATATATATAGTACGCCATTGCATCTGCTTCCAGGACCCAGTTCGTTTGGATAAGCACACAGATGAGGACTTTGCTGGTCTTGGCCTCTCTTCTCCTACTTCTGGCTACAAGGGCAAATGGTATGCTAGCTTCACGCAGGGCTACTCATCTCCTGCATTAGTGATTCTTAATTTGGCGTATATCCTGGAGTGATCATTAAAACTCCTTTTTTTTTCCTGAATTCAGGGATTAGGCTGGAGAGGCAGTTAAATGAAGCAATCAAGAACAAGGTCAGTATATGAGTGATCCAGGTAGTTCTTCCTCTGATGCAAAATGTGAAAAGTTTGCTCATCCCTTTGAGTTCCTTGTGTATCCAGAAGGAGATGGGCGACTCAAAGGCCGGGCAGCCATCCAATACTGCTCATTCGATGAACAAGCACTGCACATCCGATGGGCACTGCTCAGGTACAATGGAGCAGACGACTCCTACTACTGTTGTTGTGAAGGATAGAGAAGTGGCCAGTGCGTATGCGCGGCCACTACCAAGGTTCCATGAAGATTACTACGGGCCAAGTGGCCATGAACCTAATCACCACTAAGCACAGCTGCATCTATTTTTTTCCCCTAGCAGGCTAGCTATAGCAGCTTACTGTCTTCGTAGTACTTCTTCTCTCTTAAAGCTGCGTCTTGGCTTGGACACAATGTAAAGGGAGAAGTACTATGCAGTTCTGCTCCAACTCCTTATGATTAGTATAACTACTGTGTGTACTTGAGTTTTAGTTCTACGCCCAGTTTTCACCTCCTGCTCTCGTCATGTTCCTCTCTGTGGATGCATGCATTGATTTACGTGCGTGGCCCATAGTTCCATCTGGGCAGTAACGATACTATTAGCACAGATGTCAGGAATCAAGATAGCAGAAAATAGAAAACTCAGCACTCCATTCGCCGGTAATGCATTAACATTTGGGATCTTGTACACGGCTGTAAATCGTAGTAACAAGTTAAAAGTACACCTACGGCTACCTTGCAGCTTTTCCCGTCTTTTACCTTCCTCTACCAGCTTTAATCCAACTGGTTTCTCCGCAACCTTCGATGCAGGAAAGGCGCAAAAGCCACTGGCGCACGCTGAATCGGGCGCAGCGAAGCAGCAGGTCAGAGCATGCATTTTCAGGCTTTCAGGTTCCGCCACCAACTGAACATTCTCATAATGCATTGTATTTACTGCGATGCGACTATTTACAGAGCTCGAAGAGGAACGATGACACGACGGTTGACGAGGCCACGACGTCGCAGAGCCGGCACGATGAGGTGGTGAGGAGCCATGGCGGTGGACAGGCGGAGGCTGCCGTCGTCCGCGGCGCTGCCCCGCGCGTGCCGTGGCAACCGCAGACCACACACCCCGACATCCTCGACATCGCCGGGATGGACTACTCGCCCGCCACGAGAAAGCCTCCCATCCACAACTGAAGGCAAGCACGGAAGCCTTTGATCAGTGCACGCACGCGGCACTAATAGTGTGCGACTGGCCTATTAGCATTAGTTTAGGTAGCATTAGCTGTTGGCCCTTTTTTTTGCTGTTTTTTAATAGCTTTTGATTTTGACTTCTATCAATCTTTGATACTATTCATTATATTTATTAGGCATAATCAAAAGTTATTAACTATAAGCCAAAACAACATAAGCTATGTGTAGGCTAAAACAACAGGGCGTTAGCTAGTACTCTCATCCTGCCTGAGCCCAGCTGATGGAATAGAATAGTGGGTACAGCCAGTGACCGATACCGGACAGCATTGCAGGAAATGCTGCGCCTTTTGTGAAGATGATACTACAAAACTTCGCGTTTCTCTCGAGCATCCCGCGGATGTAACATGCGCGTGTAACACCGCCCTTTTGACGGCTTCTCCCCATCGATTAATTTGACACCCTCCGATACCATATTCTCCAGTATACTAAATTCACCTGCAGTGACTGACATTAATATGTGCTAGTTCTTCCAATCAAGAGATGGGTGGGTGAGAGAGATGACAAGGAGAGATTTGTCACATGTGGTTGTGACTTGTGTACTTAATTAGGCGGCCCGCCCGGGTCGGTTAAGTTGTAGCAGGCAGGTGTGTGCAATGGCCGCGGCCCGTACGAGTTGGGTTGTGGCGCCGTGCGGATGGACGGACCTGGCATGAGCGTTGCCGGCCTAGCCTGTGGCTCTTCTAAAAGTTAAAATAAATAGTACTTCAAAAGGCTTTTTAAATTTAAATTCGTATATACTATTTATATTAACATCTCCGTCGTCCACTACTGTCCCAAAATAACAGAACCGCTACCGCAAGATATCGTTGTCCGGCGAGATGTGGGTGCGTTACGCGGAGCCACCATCTGTCCCAAAATGATAGGGCCGCTGTCGCAAGACGTGGTGTCCGGCGAGATGTGGGTGAGTTACACCGAGCCACTCCCGCGATGGCGATGTGGGCTACGGGCGCTACGGCGTGTTGGCGTCGGAGGCTGCAACACTGGCGTGGTAGACCAGCGCGTGCGACGCAAAAGCCGGGCAAGAAAGCGCGAGGCGCCGGCCGTGTACTGCGTCGACGTGGACGCGCCGCGCGCTCGCCTTAACTTGTCTTGTACTCACGGAAGGCACCGGATGTCAACTTGTCATGCATATATATCGGCACATGTAGCAGCCTGTGGATGCTAGTATAGCATTGGAACTTGGAAGCTAGCTAAGGGCAGTAAAAAATATCGAGTCGAAGTAAACGGCACAGAGCATGTACAACCCTGTAACTACCACTGTAAGTTTCTGATGTGTTCTTTCTTACTCGATCGCCTTGCAATGCAGCAGGGAGTAATTAGGCCTTCACTTCTCTTCTGTCGCACATGCACGCATGCGTTGGAGTGTGTACTGTTCTAGCAGATGTGGAAGCACCGGAATGCATGCCCATATAGTGTTCTAGCAGATGTTGCAGATCTCTATTCAGTTCTGACGAGACCTTTTGTTTAGTGTTTTTCTGTGCTTGCGTTTTTGTATGTTCCATGCTGACAACCCCCTGACACTGTTGACGATTGCCTGCGTGCCGTTTTGATCGGAACCGAAAATTTAACAAGTCACATGAAACAAGACGGATGTATGTTTTCAGTGCACGCCCATCCTGTCCTGAATATAGCACGACAAACTGAAATCCAAACTGTTCCTCGCTTTTTTTCTTGTGAGGTTTCTTAGATAAATCAGAGAAAAGTAAGAAGACATTGGGCTCCTTCTTTTAGATTTATAGTTTAGTTTTCTGTAGTAACCATTTTTAAATGGAGTATTTTTTTTAAGACAAAGTCTATAAATTGATTGTAGCAGATATTATCCCGATTTCATCTATATTAGCCAAAATCATACGTAAGTATCTCACTCTCCGTACTATCTCTTGCGAAGAAACAAAATTTAAAAATTTAAACAAAAAACTATAAGGTACAAGACAAAAAAAACCCACATCAAGATTTGACTTAATATTTTTTTTCAGTTTATAGCTGGACCTTACAGGGTCAAAATTTTGCTCCACCACTAGTCCACTACTGGGTTGGGTCAGACCAAAGACCATCCTTGATAACATCGGTGCATCAGCCACCACTAGTCAACTACTGGGTTGGGTTAGACCAAAGAACATCCTTGATAACATCGTTGCACCGGCCACCACTAGTCCACTACTGGGTTGGATCAGACCAAAGACCATCCTTGATAACATCGGTGTACCGGCCACCACTAGTCCACTACTGGGTTGGCTCAGACCAAAGACCATCCTTGATAATATCGGTGTACCGGCCAGCCTGGCCCATCAGCCCATGACCCCAAGATACTTAACCGGGCCACTATGGGGCCTGGACTCGGGTGGTCTCAACCGGCCCATAAGCATCCATGAATAAAGCGGCAGAACTACAGATGGGCTGATTGGGCCGGATGACGTGCCTGTGTTTGTCCTCTCATGAGACTAGGTAGCGACCAGGAATAGAAAAGGCAGCGAGCTAGGCCATGCAATGCAAGCACAAACGCTTGGGGTTGCTATTTATGGGGCATGGCGGTTTTGGAGGGTGCAAACAGCAGGCCAGGAGCCTCTGTCTCCACCCTTTGCCATTACCAAACTCCCAAAATGAAGCAGTAATGGGAGCAAACACAGAAAAAAGGCACAATGGAGAGGGAGGATGCCCCAGGGGGAGGAGATCAATACGATGCGAGTTCCGATCGAGGCAGAAGGAAAAGGGAGCAACGCATTACGAGTTCGATCGATCCGGTTGGTTGGTTTCCTGTAAAGATTTTGTCCCGTTCAGTTGGATTCCTGAGTTAATTGGACAAGAGGAGGAGGAGAGCTTATATACACAGTGTTCTTGGATACACAGTGTTTTTGTTCTGCTTCTGTTGCTCGCCGATGTCTCCGCTGCGCATGCTAATTTGGAGGGCAGGCGTGTTTTATCAGGTGCGTGCCGTATTCATGGCTTTGTTTGCATCCTGCTGGGTTAGTTTGATGTCATTGTTTTACCTTCGATCTCAATTTACTGTCATTTTGAAAGGAGTGGCATCTTCAATCGTCTGTCCCATTGAAATCCCTTTAATTGTTCAGTGTCCCATGCATGGTTGTCACTTGTCAAGTATAATTAGGACCTTTGAATTTGCTTCTAGTACCTACCATACGTCCATACATTTACGAGCTTCATAATGCCACATCTTGAATCTTTTGGTTTGTGACTAAAACACTGGTTGCCACATTCACCTTCAGTTTTCTCTGCAGAACCACAAAATCAAATTTCGCACTGAATTTCCTACCATTTTTCTATGACCTGTATACTTGTACAATTTATACCTTGCAATGTGGATTCAAGCAGATGAACAAGGAAGGGGCATAGTGGCTTCATGGAGGAGATCGATTATTGAGTCACCGTTGCCCGGTAGTGTTCCTCCAGGAAACAACTCTCTTGTCTTGGCTGCAGCGAGAACTCACCGCAGTGACCCGATCGCCAACCTCAGCATGTACAGTGGCGGCTGGAACATTAGTGATCAGCATTACTGGGCTGTATGGCAAATCATATCCAACTCCTTCGTGTAATTTTCTGCATTTCATGTGGCCATTCTTTTCATATTCTGTTATGTATTTCCTTCTGCAGTCTGTGGCATACACCGCAGTTCCCCTCTTTTTCGTTGCCGTGCTGTGGTTCATCGGTTTCGGGATCGTGCTGCTCGTCGTCTCCTGTTGCTGCTGCTTCTGCCGAAACAAGAGTAACACGTACTCGCCGGCGTCGTACTTCAGCTCATTGGTCCTCCTCATAATATTCACCTGTGCGACAATGTAATTTCTTCAGCCATTTTCAGTTCTCATTCATTTTCAAAAAGTGTTCCAATTCTCATCACCAATTCACCATTTGTATGATTCATTAATAGATTACGTACTAATTATCTTTACTTTTTTGCTTCCCATTTGGCGAATTCAGCGCCGGGTGTGTCATACTACACTGTGGCCAGGAGTTATTCCACAGTAGCACGATCAACACCGTGGACTACGTCGTGGGGCAGGGAAACCTGACAGTTGACAACCTGAGGAACTTCTCAGGCAGCTTGGCTGCAGCTAAGAACATTGGAGTGGACCAAATCTTCCTACCAGTTGATGTCCAGAAGAGGATCGATATCATTGAGGAAAGGCTGAACTCTTCGGCAAGTGAGTTTTCCACTCGCTCACTAGACAACTCCAAGAAGATCAAGAATGTGGTGAACAACATGTGCGTATGGCTGCTTAACCCGATTTGCATGACATTTTTACCTGAAATTTTTACCCAATGTAGTAATGTGATTGCATTTTAGGCAATCCTATTTGATGGGTGTTGGAGCTGTAATGCTTGGCCTTGCAGTACTCGGATTCCGTAAGCACTAAAACTTTGAGCTGATTCTGTTTGTGCTACTGGAGCCCTCTCTCGATCACTTGCCTGATGTACTGATCTTGACACTCTTTTGCAGTGTTCTCCATACTGGGCTTGCAGTTTCTTGTCTCCCTGTAAGTACAGATGTTTTCTACTGATGGCTATTTATACCATTCAGTTCATAATTCTGTTCGTGTTGTTTTCTCATCTCGAGAAGTACATCTCATATCTTTGCAGACTGGTGATCGCTGGATGGATCGTTCTCACCGCCACAATCATGATGTCTGCTGTTTTCCTCCTCTTGCACAAGTAAGCGCCGGCCAAAACACACATACATACGTTTCTGAACATGCAGTAAGCATCATTCAGGCACTGAGAATCGCGCCGTGACAGCGTCGTCGCCGACACGTGCATGGCCATGGACGACTGGGTGGCCCACCCTCAGGCGCACACGGCGCTGGACGACATCCTCCCCTGCGTCGACGTCGCGACGGCCAACGAGTCCATGTACCGTAGCCAGGAGGTCACCGCGCAGCTGGTGGCGCTCGTCAACAACGTCATCGTCAACATCTCGAACAAGGAGTTCCCGCCGAGCCTCAAGCCCTTGTACTTCAACCAGTCCGGCCCCTTGATGCCCATGCTCTGCACCCCGTTCAATCCCGACATGAGCATCCGCACTTGCGCCCCCGGCGAGGTCAACTTCGACAACGCACCACAGGTGAGTAATTCTAGTCTGCTACCATGTCGCAACTGACAATGCGAATGGATACGATCGATGGCTCAGATCACGAGTTGGCAATGTCTGAGTTGTGCTTTGTGAGTTCAGGAGTGGAAGAAGTTCGAGTGCCAGACGACAGGCGCGCCCGGGTCGGAGGTGTGCACGACGGAGGGGCGGGTGACGCCGGCGGCGTACAACCAGATGTCGGCAGCGACGAGCATCAGTCAGGGGCTGTACCAGTACGGCCCGTTCCTGATGCAGCTCCAGGACTGCACCTTCGTGCGGGAGACGTTCACGGCGATCAGCGACAACAACTGCCCCGGCCTCGAGCTGTACAGCAGGCACGTCTATATCGGCCTGCTCATCATCTCCGCCGCCGTGATGCTGTCCATCGTCCTCTGGATGGTGCACACGCGGCAGCGCCGGCGGCGCGCGCGCAGCAAGCAGTTGTGAACGATGGCTTGGCAAGATGGATCGATCGAGCAGCGAGCGACATTGTTCGACTGACGACCGCGGCTACGTGCATGAGGCCTCATCGATCCGATCATCTGGTTGATTTGTGTATGAACGTATTTTAACGTCGTGTACCGGAAAGTGAAACTAACGCGTCGTTGCTCTCTCGGGTTGGGTGGTTCTGCTTGGTGCCTATTCTTTTCGGCTGCGGCTTATGATTTTTGACTGAAATTTTTGAATTTTAGCTATTTACGGTACAGATTACGGAGAGACAGATACTCACTTGCGATTTGGCTAGTACAGATGTTGGGTTTTTAACGTGTAGATCGTTTAACTTGTAGACCCCGTCTTGAGAAAATACTGAAAAGCCCCAAAATTTCAAACCAAAAATTTTCATTATTTTTGCTGCATTTTTGGGTGTTTTCTGAAAACTTTCCTTTTCGGGAAAGTTTTCCCTCGCGCCGCTTTCCCTTTTCGGCAATCCGTTTTCCCTTCTCCTTGGTGCCTCCTCCTTTTCCGCCTTCCCCGCCGCTCGGCTTCCCCTCGTGGCGCCTCCTCTCTCCGGCGCCCCGCTTTCTCCGCCTCCCTCCTGCACTGCGCCGCACGCGCCCCGCTTTCTCCGCGCCGCGCCTCCGCTTCTCCTCCTCCTGGCGCCCGGCGCCTCCGCTCTTCCCGCCTGTTGGCGCCGCTCCTCTCTCCTTCTCCTCGCGCGCTGCGCTGCTGCGCTGCGCGCGTGCCGCGCTTCGCACCGCTTTGCGCGCGCTTGATCCCCTCGCGCCGCGCCCGACAACCCCGGTCCGAAGGAGACTCCGCGCCACGCGTCGTCCCCCTTCTGCGCCTGACCCCACCCGGCAGCGGCAGCCCCCTCCCCCGCGCGCGGACACGCCTCCGCCATGCCCGCCGCTCACCTGCTCCTATCGCCTCGCCATTAAGCCGCTGCAGGGCCGGCGTCACCCCCCACCCCTTTTCGCGGAGGAGACACTCCACCTGCTCCCGTCCTCCTCCTTGACCCGCAAGCCGCGCCGAGCCTTCTCCCGCACGGCTTCGCCCTCCCTCCGCCCGGGCATAAAAGCCGCCTCACCGCTCCCTCACTCTCCTTTGCTCTCCAAGCTTCCCCAACCCCTCCATCCTCCTCCTACCCCTCCAAGGAGCCTCCACGAGCTACAAATCGAAACCGCATCGCCCAGAGCTCCGCCGCCATCTCCCCTGCGCCGGCAAGCCCCAAAACGGCAATTCCCCTCTACCCTCCACCATTCTCCAATTCCTCTGTCCCTGAGCACCTCTGCAACTTGCTAAGCACTTTGGTGATCTCATTTGGCCAGGAGAGCTGCTGTGAAGCCCTAGCGTCGACGAGCTCCACCGCCCAAGCCGCCTCACCGTGGCCAGCCTTCCTCGGAGCTCCTCGGCCGACCCCACCACCGCCATTGTGAGCCCCTGGGTCCCCTGTCCGTGTAGTCGCCCCCGTTTGGACCCTCTCGCCACCGGTGACCCCCTCCGCCACCAAATAGCCGAGACGCCCCCTTCTCCCTCCCGCCATCTCCATTGATCCCCTCACCTCCCTAAGCCCTAAAATGAGTTCCCCGCTCGGAGGGCTACCCGCCGGTGCCCTCGTTCGCCGCCGATGACCCTCCGTGCACTCAACCCGCCGTCGCCACCGTAGCACCGCCCCAGGGACACTGTAGCAGCGGGAGGAGGAAGACGACTCCCTCCCCCGCGACGTGGCCCCTTCTCCACCGTCCATCTCTCCCGTGCCGTCTAACTCAGAGCGTCGGATGGCCGCTCCTCTCCGCCGTCCGATCTTCTTAAACACCGCCTCCCTTGTCCGTTGGATCTCCCCGTAACGGTTCGCTCATCCTCGTTGTATCGCGTCCGTCGGATCTTCTTAAATCCCCCGCCTCTCCGCCGTCGGATCTGCCCGGCGTGCTGCTTCGCCCGCCTCATCCGGCCGTTCGCCCGAGCCACGCGTCGCTCATCTGAGCCTCGTGGGCGCGCGCATGCCTGGGCCGAGCCTCGGCCTGCCTCGCCGCAAGCACGCACAGCCGCCGCCGCGTTTGAAATCCCGGCCGGGCCGCTCTATAGCACCGGGCCGGCCCGTCACTGTTCATCCCGATTTTCCAGTGTTTTATTCTTTTCCAAAATCTCAGAAAATCCAAATAAATCCTAGAAAATCACAGAAAATCCCAAAAATTCCCAAATTTCACCACTTTGCTCCAAATAATGTCCTGAACCCATTTTTGGCCTCCATTCCTCCAGTTTCATTCCAGATAAATTCCTAAAATTCCATTTGAAGGATTTATGCTTTTTACTCCTTTTTAAATAGTTTATTTTTCCTCGCTTGATTAGTCTCAAGCTGGATTTAATTTGTTTTATATGTTTGCGCTAGTGTCGGAGTCTCCGGAAGTTCAGTTGCAGCCCCAAGAGCTAGGAGGTTCTTCGTTCGAGCTAGCGGAAATCCTTCGGATTGACGGCAAGTCCCAAATCCTTTGATCATATTGCAACCCATGATGTTTATTTATGTTAATATGCTATTTGCATTATGCTAATTGTGAAATGTTAATTTGAAATAAAATAAAATGTTTAGAATGACTTGTTATGTAGTTAATCCTACCACCGTTAAATGCCCTGTTAAATTTGTTGCCATGCCTTTGCAACCTTAGAAATAATTATCTGTTAATCTAGATAAATTGTAGGGTATTATTATCATGCAAAGTCTTACACTAATAAGGTTGTGGCTGCGGGTCAATAGAATTTGCAAACCCGACTCTAGGGTAGGGTGGTATGGGACACCGTGCCCTAGAGCGGAGAGTGCTTGCGGGCACAAGGTAGGGTAAGGGGGTGTGGTGCGCCGCAAGACGGTTTTCGCCCATCTCTTACCCTAGGATTGGAGTAGGGTAAGTGGGGTTGAGGTGCGCTGCTAGACGGTTTTCGCCCACCGCTTACCCTAGGTTGGGTCGCGGGCCTGATGAGGTTGCGGACCATGTGAAAATAAGGACTGAAACCCTTACGCTGAGCAAATGTCATAGTAATCGCTCAACCACAGGAGTTGACTTGTCAACACAGTCTAGTAGCTGCTCAACTCGATTGAAACTCTACAGGAGGTTTAGCAGTGAGGTTAGGCAAGCCGTGATTGGGTGCCTAACAACGGTAGAGTTCACTCGAAGCGGCACCGTTTTTCTCTTGTGTGTGTGTGTGTGCGAGCCAGACCCGAGTGAATTCTACCGGGTAGAACCTATATAAAGAGTTGAGCAGTGAAACGACCTGGCTTTCTTAACTCTGTCGCGGGAGTTAAGGGATCGTGTGGGTAAAGCTGAGCAAACTCTGCAGAGTCTAATAAATGGTATTCGAATACGCCGTGCTCCCGGTTAATGGAGCTGTGTCACTTGGGTGATTCCAGTCGCAAAGCTTAAGTAGTTTTGTAAATGTTTAACTTGTTTAGGTTGGTTAATGAACTCTTGTTGAAAAACCCCTGAGATCTTGAGGAGTAGTTTTGGGTCCCTTTTATAAAAGGATTGCAAATAAAACTGCATCCACCCAAATTAATAAACCAAGTATACTCCCTTCCTTTGATGTTCCGTGCATGTAATAAGTTAGGGTCCCTTTGGGACTTGCTGAGCCGGTTGATTGGCTCACGGCTTGCTTTTGCCCTTCTTTAGAGGATCAAGACGAAGGTGTTTGCCTCCCCGTTGAGGAAGTCCCGGAAGGTCGCTTCTTCGACGAGGATCCGTGGCTTTAGGTCTTGGCCGCGCTCAAGCGGATCTTGGAGCTTCTGTAATGTAATTATACTTTGGGCTTGCACGCCCCGCTGTTGAAAATGGATGTTAATCCGTATGTGAAATATATGCTGAACTTTTGTTGTAGGCATCCAATGGTATACTCTTGCGCGACACTCCATAACTGTTCATGCGTGAATAGTTGCGGGGTGCCGTGTCCGTACGCGCCCCTGGAAACGGGGGCGTTACAAATACTCCGTTTGAAAGTTAGGTACTGTAGTAAAAGCCAAAAACCGTCAGCTTTTGACTTCAAAAACATGCCCCTAGCTCTGCTCTCCTGTTGGTCTTCTGTTCTTTCTGTGCATCTTCTCCAATCATACTATGTGCATATGTTTGTGGGCGTAACGGAAAGGTCTGAATCGATGCACAGGGAAAGAACAAAATCATGGAGCGTTCGGAGTCCAATTCGGACGCTTGCTTACCCGTGAGCTTGGTAGCACAGGCCTCGTCAAAGCCTCCTCTAGATCCATGGGAACCTGTTTCGATTATTTCTAGAGGCCTCTATGCTACAACAACCGGAACATTTTCCTGTCACGGCTTTTCATTCTGTCCATACGTAGGGGATTGTGCTGATGGTGTAAGATGCTTAGATGACTGAGATCACATATAGGGACTAGCCTCCACATGCTTGACAGTATTGAGTATGGAAAGCTCTGTTCCTGTTAAGACATTACTGAATTAGCTTGTGTTGATAAGCGAGTACGTGACAAAAGTCACGAGCCCGACCTGTGCCATGGCGTAGTGCCGTCCGGCTGGGAGAAACGGACGGCCGAGATCACCCGCCGCTTCCATCCCTTCCCAGCGCTCGCAATATGCAGACGTGATACAATTATTCTGCTCGTCCGGCCGTGCCGTTTAACCACTGTTACCACTCACAAATAACTTCCCTATAAACTCCCAACTTACCACACCACATCACCGATCGATCGCCAGAGCCGAGAGTGGCAGAGCCGAGCCAAATAAACCACTAAAACAAACTGCTCGGCGCGCACGATGGGCGGCAATGGCAGGGACTGGCACGCGTGGCTGTCGGCGGCGCGGCTGGAGCCGGCGCTGGTGTACGAGTACGCGATGGTGCTCGCGCGCAACGAGCTGGAGGCCGACGACGTCGCCTACTTCGACCACGAGTTCCTCCACAACATGGGCATGTCCGTCGCCAAGCACCGCCTCGAGATCCTCAAGCTCGCGCGGCTCGGCCACAGCCGTAGCAGGAGTCGCGGGCGTTTCACCGCTTCGTCCCAAGCCTCCCTCTCCCGCCTCCTCGCAGCCGTCAACCGCGTCGCCAGGTACGGAGACTGAGGGAGACAGAGGTAGGTTCATTGTACTCATATCCTAATAAACAATATAATTTCTCTTGTATGGAATGCTGGCTTAAAACTTTAATATATTCTGTTTTCCAAACGAGAAAAAGGTATTAATTTATAGCATACCTAGAAAGAATACATCTATTTGAGCTTAACCGTGTGGTCGTAATTCACGAGAACGGGACATTCTCTAGAAAACTCATAAGCTGATAAGAAAGTATGACCATATAACGCTCCATTCAGGCATGGTTCATTGGCAGCCTAGTACCAGTTGAGGTTTCAAGTGAAATCTGATCACGAAAAATTGTGAATTCAATGTGTAATCCATTCATTAGTTGTGAGAAGATAAATCTTGTTATTTTAGGTGCAAGTTCAATCCGTACGGGACTTACACTAAAAGACTGGTATATTAACAATACTTCAGCACAATATCTTTGACATCTTTTGTTTCTTACTTTGGAATTGGTGAGGAATTGTTAGAAATTGGTCCATATGAGCAAGGAATATTTCTTTATTTTCAAAGCATGTATGTTTTAGTACCATATTACTAAAGCAAGGTGAGAGAGACCAATTTATAAGATTTTTGGAATGTTAGAAATAAGGGCAATATTTTAATTTCAAGTTTTACTAGGAGACAAATACAATAAATTAGTGATGCAAAACTCGTAACTAACAGCAGACTACTTATCATACTTCATAATATACACAAGGAAAGTATAGTATCAAAGTCGAACGAATGCACGAACGACTTACAATTGGGCTTGATAAAGAACAGAAAGCAACGCATGCTTGATGCAGTACAGATCGTAGATGACACAGTGAAGTGAGCGGTCGTGCAGATGTGCGCTGCCTAGAAACTCTATTGCCGCCTCCTATGCAGGTCTTTATGGCATCAACAGTTCAGAGATACCACTCCCCTTCTTCACGGTACACGTTGAGAAGAAGAGTCGACGAGGTTCAGACGGCGCAGCACAACGGCACACAAATTCACAGGAGGAAGAGAATGGAGGCAGTCAGATTTTTCACACGTACTCTAGACGTCTCCAGGTATATATATAGACAGACTGATAACTGACATGATTAAACAACCATTTACCTATTGGTAACTAACATATTTAACCGGCCATTTACCTACTGGTAACTGTCTATCATCAAACCCAATAAAGCATCATTCAAATGTTTGAATCTCATTCAAACAGAGAGAGAAGAATGGTGCATGGTTTAGCAAAAATAACGGTGGACTTGGTCTGCCAAGTGGCGCGCCACGTCACGGTACGGTCGTGTGCCCGTATTCACGCATTTTCGCGTGAAAATCGCGTGACATGTGACGTGTGACCGTCAACCCGTGAAGACCTACAAATTTGTGTGCCGTTGTGCTGGGCCATCTGAACCTCGTCAACTCTTCTTTCCGTCGTGTACCGTGAAGAAGGGGAGCGATATCTCCGAACCGTTGCTACCGTGAAGACCTGTACGAGGTAGTAATAAGGTTTCTAGGCAGCGCACATCTACACGACCGCTCACTTCACTGCATCATCTACGATCTGCACTGCATCAAGCCTACGCTGTTTCCTGTTCTTCATCAAGCCCAATTGTAAGTCGTTCGCGTGTTCGTTCGACTTTGATACTATACTTTTCTTGTGTGTATTCTGAAGTATGATGAGTAGCCTGCTATTAGTTGCGATTTTTGCATCACTAGTTTATTATATTTGTTTCCTAGTAAAATTTAGAATTAAAATATTACCTATATTTCCAACGGATACACCATAAGCAGCATTGCAAACAAGAATTACATTCGGAAAATATCTTCGTGCAGATACACAGCGTACAATGACAATTTCAGGAGGCACTACTCCATATACAAAACATGCAACAAGAATAGCAAACCGAATAATGAATGTACTAGTGAACAACCCGGAAGCGAGTGCGTGGCTTCACCACCCAATCGATCGAACAACCTTTCAAACTTTTGTACTCAGGAGGGAATGGAAGACCTTGTGGCTCATGCATTGCACAAATCTAATCGAATCCATTAAGCGCAGGTGTAGCCCGGCGGGACGGCGCAGCCGCAGTTGACGAGCAGCGTGAGCGCGATCGGCACGTAGACGGTGAGGTCGAGCAGCTTGGCCTTGATGGTTGTGCACAGGCACGCGGCCGCGGACAAGCCGGCGACGCCCTTCACGAGCGGGCAGCACTGCACGTTGGCGTCGCCGATGTGCACCTCGTTGCCGAGGAGGTCCACGCACGCGCCGAGCTTGAGAGCGTCGATGGGACAGGTGTCCGAGGACGGCGAGGGCGGTGAGGGCGTGGGCGTCGGGGGCGACGGCGGAGGCGGGCACGCCTTCCGGCCACCGTGGCGAACCGGCGGGGTGGAGTACGGCGGGCTCGGGCCACCGATAACAGGTGGGACGCTGATCGGCGGGAGGGTGACCGGTGGCATGGTAACTGGAGGCACGGTCACCGGGCTGCCGCCTCCGAGAACCGGAGGAACGGTGACCGGTGGCATGGTAACTGGAGGCACGGTCACCGGGCTACCGCCTCCGAGGACCGGAGGAACGGTGACCGGCGGGAGGCTGATGGGCGGGTTTGAGACGATCGGCGGCGTGACCTTTGGCACCTTGACCTTTGGCACCTTGACTTTGGGCACCTTGACGCGAGGCACGCCGACCGGCGGCACACTGACAGGGGGTAGGAGGGTGACAGGGGGCAGGGTGACCGGAGGCACGGTGACCACGGGCGTGCCGGTCGAGGGGGTGCTGGGACTGCACTCGTTGCACGCAAGGTCGACAGGAGAGGAGGAGGAGAGCGCGAGCATGGCCAGAACAAGCAGCGCGGAGAGCTTGGCGGACTCCATTGCTGCGAGCTACGTGAGGCTAGCTAGAACGCACCATGGCGGGAGGTGTTTGAGCTTGTTTTTATAGGCGGGTGGTGGTGAGGAGATGGGGCTGGGAATTCCATAATTGCGCGCCATTGGTGTGGACCGTGTGGTGGCATGCAGCAGAACCGGTCACGTGAAGCCAGTGGGATTGCCAGTGTTGGGTGCCTTGGCTCGTTGCCAAGCCGCCAAAATAGGCGCAGCGGTGTGTGACTAGCGCTTGTTTGCGTCCATGCGCATGATTGCAACGCACTGCTATGCTTCGGTGCTTCCACCCTTCTTAAGTCCTTTGCTCACCCCTCTTGCTTAGAGCTAGGTGAGTATTTGAAAGTTCTTTACATATAGACCCCTAGAGAAAAGATTAGCAAAAATAGACTCTTAGCACTGCGCTAAAGGATATGACGCCCAGGGTATATAGCATGGCGCCATATGCTTTGGCGCCGTGCGTGGACACGTAGGAGCCACGGCGGCATAGCACGGTGCCAAAGCACATGGCGCCGTGCTATGTAACTACGGCGCTAACTTCCGTGGTGCCGTGCTCTAGGACTTAAGCCCGAGCACGGCCCCCCGGCCCCCCACCCCTCACTCCTCTCTTTAGCCCGAGCGAACACAGACAGGCGCCCTCCGCCCCCAGCTCTCCCCCTCCAAATCCACTCCAATCCGTTGGTTTTTCTCGCGATTTTGCTTCCAAACCGAGCAAGCAAGGTAAGGTCCCTCCCATCCCTTGATTAATTGCATTAGAAGTAGTTGATTTTAGGTACATTTCAAGGTGGAAGATTGGAAACCCTAGAATGTACATGTTGGCTTTGGCTCAATTTTAGGTTAGATTTGCGTTGAATATGCGTTATCTAAACCGTTTGGTGTGTGTAGATTCATTTTTAGGGTTTAATTTGGGTAACTATGATGGATATGGCTAACATAGGGTTAGAGTTGTTGAAGAATTGTAGTTCTTATTCATTTTGCATTTTAGGTTGTCATGAGTTTCACCTGTTTGCCACCTTCGCCCGATGTTGCCGTGCCGATGTGTTTTTGTGGCGATCCTTGCAAGATCGAGAGGTCGGACGAACCGGAGACATATAGGCAGAGGTACTGGATGTGTGCCAACTGGGCGTTCGATCCGCCACGTGCCGCCGTCGTCCTCGGCAAGATGATATGTTGTATTGTCGATTCATCGACTTGGTATTAATTCTGTTGATTTAACGAATGCGTACATTTGCAGGAGCCTCCACCACTTTGTGATTTTGAGCAGTGGATCGACACTGAGATCGCTGAGGATGACAAGAACTACCTTAACGCCGCTAAGAAGTGGGATGAAGAAAGAAAGTAGAGGTGGGAAAGAGAGAAGCAAGAGGAGGCCGCGAGGGAACACCGCGAGGAGGAGCATAGGAGGGCCGCGACAAGGCGCAAAGGTGAAAGGGAGAAGAAGCTAGAGAGAGCGCGACGTGCCAAGGCAGCCCTTGAAGAGTACCCTGATGCTCAGAGGAAGAGGAAGTGGCCTCGATGCACTCAGTAGGTTGTTGCTATGTATGTTTAATGTTTGATGTATGTGGACGTATGTATTTTCTGAGAATTTATGAACTATTTATGTGGACTATGTATGTATGTTTGTATTGGGTCGTAATGCTATGTGTTGTGCTTATTCATTTGGTGGAATGTCAATTAGTATTGTTTGCGCAAATCGAACGAAAGAACTGGCCGAACTTGCAGTTTTAATGCAAGTTCAGCTATCAGGCGCCAAATACCCTGGCGCCGTATGTACATAGCACGGCGCCAAAGGGCCTGGCGCCGAGGTATTCGACTACGGCGCCAGGGTCTTTAGCGCCATAAGCATGGCGCCAAAGGGCCTGGCGCCGTATTTGAATACCTCGGCCCTAAGCCCTTTGGCGCCGTTCTACCTAAACCTGCAAAAAAAACAACACTCTGCTGTTTTTTTCTGCATATACAAAATACATGCACATACACACATACACATACATTCACATATAAAACAGCTGAATACTAAATAGAGGTCTTAGCGCACAAAATAGAATCAATCTCGCTGCCTCTTGGCCCTTCTCTTGCTCTTGGCCAGCGCATCAGTCCCTAGAGTATACGTGCTCGGGGACGGGCCGAATGATGAGGCCGCTGTGAAGCCTGAGTAGATGGTGCATCGGGCATCTGCGACATCCCAATCTCATCGTGGGTAGATGCCTCCTCGTCCTCGTGCTCCTCCTCGTCGTCATCTTGCTCCACCTCGTCGCCGTTGTCGTCATTGCCCTGACTGAAAGTCGGAGTGGGTGACGAGCTCCTCGTGGACTGGCGCCTGCCGACGTGTGATGACGAGGCTGCAGCGGCTGAGGCACTCGAGCGCTGGGAGGCCGCCGGTATGATCACGTCCGAGCGTGCGCGGCAACCACAATGACCTGTCGCCCGACTGATGCGACGTCTAAGTCTCTGCAAGTAATGATATGTCATAATAGTATACATGCTGAATGCTGAATGGCGGTAGAGGAACGAGAGAACCGCTGAGCCCCAGCTGAACTGTCCAGGGTTGACCCAGTCCTGGAGGCAGTGGATGTACATTCACGAAGCAGCGTCCCCCGTGGCGTCCGGGAAAAGCACGGCCCCCAACATGTGGAGGACCCAACCTCGGCAGTGGTAGTTCACCGTGGCGTCGTCCACGTCCTTAGGGCATGTACCAAAGGTAGCCCGCAACCAGCTAATGTGGACCCCCGAGACACGGCCTCACCTGGCATTCTCTGGGACAGGAGGCAATGGCGTGCCCAGGAAGGCCTCCACATGTGCCCTCCAACCCTCAAACACCACCGGCCTGACCACCGGCTGTCCCCTTATGGGAAGTCCAAGTATCATCGCCACGTCCTGCAGCGTGACGGTTATCTCCCCATAGGGAGGGTGGGATGTGTGAGTCTCTGGCCTCCACCTGTTAATAGTACATGGAGAAAAGAATTAGTTACGTACGTAAGAATATAGAAACGAAAACAAACGGACCCGATAGAGAGAATGCACCTGTCGACAAGTGCGGTCAAAGCTGCGGGGTTGAAGACGTCGTAGAACTCGTCCAGCATCCGGTACCTCGCCATCCTGTGCATTCAAAAATATTAACGAAATGCTATAACTATTAACGAAAACCGATATACCATATCGGATAAACTAAATTACTAATATGACTAATCGCTAATTTCTCTCCAACATTCATCACTTCTATCAATTTTTCCTATTTCTAAACCTAAAAATGAATCTACTCCTATGCCTATTTCTAAACAAGCAAACAAACCATAAAAACATACTTATTTCTAAACATTCATCAATCTCACTCAAAACAAATCCTAAAAACGAATCTACACCCATGACTACTCTTAGATTACACATATCTATTGCAAATCCAACCTAAAACCGAGCCAAATCCAACTAATTTCATCTAGGGATTCAAATCTTGCCCCACGAAATGTATCTCAAATAATCCATTCTATTGGAAAAAATCAAGGAATGGGAGGGAGTTCACCTTGCTTGCTCGGTTTGGAAGCAAAATCGCGAGAAAAAGCAACGGATTGGAGTGGATTTGCAGGGGGAAGAGAGGGGCGGTGGCAGGCTGCTGTGTTTGTTCGCAGGGGGTGGGGGGCCGGGGGCCGTGCTCGGGTTTAAGTCCCAGAGCACGGCGCCACAGCCATTAGCATCGTGGTTACATAGCACGGCGCCATGTGCTTTGGCACCGTGCTATGCCACCGTGGCTCCTACGTGTCCACGCACGGCGCCAAAGCATATGGCGCCATGATATGTACCCTGGGCGCCATACGCCGTCCTAAGGGTCCATTTTTGCAAATCTTTTCTCTAGGGGTCCATATGTAAAAAACTTTCAAATTTTGGGCTAAAAAGCAAAAAAAATTACACTTTCGGAAGAACAATGCGTCAAATGGTTGGTTCTGAAAGCAAGGGTGAAATTTTCTGGTTTCATTCAAGTGGAATTTAGGAGCTGTGGAATGTTTATGTATTCATCCTTTATGTTATAAAACACACGGCAAAAATAGAAGATCAAAGAGTGGGAGTAGATGATTTAACGTGAAAAACTCTTACGACAAAAAACCAAGGACGCACAAAAGCAAATTCACTATATGAGGAGATATTATAGTGAGACTCTTGCTTTTCCTATAGACTACTATGGTACATATATATGATGAGAGAAATGAGTCCCACACAAAGAGAAAATCAAATCAGAGTCGGTTGCTACAGGTTGACACCACGTTTGATACATCCTGCGCATGGCCCTGGCATAGGTCATACCACGTCTAGCATGAGATGATGCAGTGTACAAACATAAACACAGTATGAATTTGGATTAACTTTAACACTTTCTAATCTTTTTTTTTGTGTAGTCTATACACTCTGTTCAGAGTTATCAGTGATATGCCCTAGAGTTATCAGTGATATGCCCTACTCTTCAGTTGAGAGTTCTATACATGTACAGTTGGCCAGTTGGGCGTCCATGTCCAGTTCAGAAAATTAAGGGTATATGTGTTCAACTTGTTTACAAATGTCCAATCATCTCTCCAACTACTGAGATTGACAACGTAGGAAGTTCTGAAGATCTCGTCTGAAGATCTCGTAAGAAGCTCCGAATGCCTAATTACCTTAATCCTAAGTTCTGATTTCCAATTAAAATTACTACGGAACATGTCAACTTTTCTCGGTTTCTACGGGATTTCAATTGTCTCCTACGAAATTCCTATGAAAATGATGCGTTCCAAACGAGGCCTAAAGTTCAAGGCTACATATCAACGTAGGGAGTGAGAATAGCCACTCTATGAAGGATAGTAGGCCAATGCTGCAAACAGCCAAATTGTCAATTGCTACGCGCACTAACCAAATTTAATTGGATGATGTAAATCATGAGCGGTAGCAGATGTTCCGAGTTATCAAATTAAGGCAAAAATCACTTTCCTTTATATAGTTTGTACAAAGTTTTTAGTACGTGAGGAATACGAATTCTTGGTACGGATAATCCATTTTTTATTCGAAATTACAGAAATATACCTGCGGAATTTTTTTTTACAAAAATAGGCTCAAGTCGCCCAATGGGAGGCGATCGAGCCTATCGCTAACAAAGCCGATTCGCCTCTGTCGCTCAACCATTGGCGACTTTAATCTGATCGCCCAATGGTTGAGCTATAGGTATCAAATCTTCGCCAAAAATAGTGAAAATTGATGGGGCTATTCTTCATACATCCAAAAGCCTTCAGAAAAATTTTTGAGCAATTTCGGCTACGGGATCAAAAGTTGTAGCAGTTTCAATCGAGGCCGAAACGAATTTGAGTCCGTCTATAACTTTTGATCCCGTAGCCGAAATTGCTCAAATTTTTTTCTGAAGGCTTTTGGATGTATGAAGAATAGCCCCACCAATTTTCACTATTTTTGGCGAAGGTTTGATACCTATAGCTCAACCATTGGGCGACTGCATTAAAGTCGCCCAATGGGAGGGCGACTGGAACAGAATCGGCTTCTGGTTGGGCGATAGGCTCCAGTCGCCCTCCTATTGGGCGACTTGAGCCTATTTTTGTAAAAAAAAATTCCCGCGAGTATATTCCTGTAATTTCAAATAAAAAATAGATTATCCGTACAAAAAATTCTGAGGAATACTACACGCACCACAACGTGCATGGTGAACTCAGCCACCCTGCTCGTTCGGCTTGGCCCGCCGGCTTTGCTAGCATGCATTGCATGTGATGTGACTGAGCGAGCCAGATCAGGTTGGGGTCGACCTGGAGCAATCACGTAACACTTTGTGTCGATCTGGCTCGGCGAAATGTTCCCTGGTATCTAGGCATACCCTCATCCTAACGAGCGAAACCAGCACATAGTAGCCCCTCCCGATGAGTTATACGAAAGCAATCTGCAGCTCATCATGTGACAAAGCACGTGGTTTTATTGATCTAGCAAAACCAGGGCCAGTTAAGCGCGATGGGACGTCTCGTGCCTTGTGATTCCATCTGAGCTAGGATGTCCCGATACGTGATACAGATTCGATGATATCGTGATATAATATATCTCTACTCCTTAAAAGTACAAGCCGTCGGTACGTTCTCCCTCGACTTTCTACAACCGTTCAATCTCACCACGAAACATCTAGACCGTCCCTTACTACCGACGCAGCCAACCCCACAACGAACATAACAGTTTCCACGACCCCACGTTCTCTAGCCCCCAAAACCCATACCCGTGACCCCAACCTCTCCTAGCCCCGTCCCCCTCCCCTCTCTCACCTCCTCCCCGTTTCCTCCCCCGCCGCTCCCTCCTCGAACCCTAGACACCACCGCCTCCGCCCTCCTCCTCTTTCGCCTCTCCGACAGAACCACCTGCGCCATGAGTACTCCCCCATTTCCCTCCTTTCGTTCCCTCCACATCCTCGGTGTGCTCCCTCATGCCCACTGTCGTTCCGCGTCGTCTCGTCTCCCTCGGGCGCTTGTGCAGCCCACCAGTGGGTTGCATGCTCGCCACAGCTTCCTTCCTCTTCATCATGATGGTCTCCTTCCAGTGCTCTAGCATGCGGTTTGCATCAGTGCTGTCCCCCTCTTCCAAATCTGGCTCTCCCTCTCTCAGATATGGCTTATAGGGAGCACCGTTGTTGTCCCGACGGTTGGGCCAGTGCCTTGAGATTTGTGCGCAGCGTCTGTTCCGCTGCATCGTCGCAACCTCTGGTGGTGCCTTGAGGATCGTGGAGTGATTCCAAGAGGCATGATGAGTTGTAAGTGGTCGTAGAAGCTATGGGCGGAAGCTGACAAGCATGCCTCGGTGTGAAGGCGAGTGGTAGTGGTGCGGTGCCACTACAAGAAGAAGTGAAGGTGGTGGTGTGAGACCACTGCGTGGAAGAGTCGGTGTGATGCTGGCGGCAACGGCAGTGCGATGCTGCTGTGAAGAGAAGTCAATGTGAGACCAACAACAACAGCGGTGCGAAGCCACTGTTTGAAGTTCCGACGTGAAGCTGAAGGTGGTGGTGTGAATCCATCATCCTCGAATTAGATATCTGTGCGAGACCAACAATGTCGACGATGTGAAGCTTCTATGAGAAGACGGTTGTGTAAGGCCACTGCAAGATGAAGAAATGACTCAATAGTAGTGTGAGATCGCTGTAAGTCATGCGAAGAGAAGGCCACAGCATGTGGCTAGAAGAGGTTGTTGCGAGTGACAAAAAGATGTGGGTGATCCATGTCGAAGCTGTGGGCGAAGCCACACTTGAAGCCGTGGTCAAAGTCACACCAAAGCGATGGTCGGCCATACGGGCGGCGATAAATCGCGGAGTTGAAGTCAGAGGCTCCGAGCACTGTATCTCCGAGTATTGTACTATGAGTATTGTACATCGAGTACTGTAGCTTCGAGTACGAGGCAGTCGAAGACATCAAGCACGAAGTAAGTCAAAGACTCCGAGTACACGAGAAGCCATGGTTGAAGCTTCGAGTTGATGTACCGTGGTCGTAGCATTGAGATGATGCGCCATGGTCAAAGTAGCAGTCGGAAGTTTGAAAACCCGGTCGGTGCTCGGACATGGTCGTGGCAACGTGGTCGTAAGCCAGTCGTGGTCGAAGTAGGCATGGTCATAAGGCATCCGTGGTCGTAAGGCTCTATGGTTGTAAGGTAGTCGTGGTCGTAAGGCACTATGGTCGCAAGTCAGCCATGATCGTAGGACACCATGGTCGTAAGTCATAGAAGTTGTAGTGGTCATGGCAGTTATAGTGGTCATAGTCGGTACTCGGAAGAACACTGTAGCCGTCGGAGCATCCGGGTACAGGAGAAGTCAGAAGATGTGGGTGGTTGTGTGAAGCAATCACAGTTGTGTAAAGCGGTTGTAGTTGTGAGAAGCGGTCTCGTGCAAATCGTGGAGTGATTCCAGGAGGCTTGATGTGTTGTAAATGGTCATAGAAGCTGTGGACCGAAGCTGACAAGCATGCCTCGGTGTGAAGGCGAGTGGTAGCAGTGCGGTGCCGCTGCAAGAAGAAGTGAAGGTGGTGGTGTGAGACCTTTGCGAGGAAGAGTCGGTGTGATGCCGATGCCAATGGTAGTGTGATGCTGCTACGAAGAGAAGTCGGTGTGAGACCGACATGACAACAGTGTGAAGCCGTTGTCTAAAGTTTTGACATGAAGTCGAAGGTGGTGGTGTGAATCCATCGTCCTCGAATCAGAAGTCTGTGTGAGACTGACAATGTCGATGATGTGAAGCCGCTATGAGAATACGGTGGTGTAAGGCCGCTGCAAGATGAAGACATGACTCAATAGTGGTGTGAGATCGTTGTAAGTCATGTGAAGAGAAGGCCACAGCGTGTGGCTAGAAGAGGTTGCTGCGAGCGACAAGAAGATGTGGGTGATCTGTATCAAAGCTGTGGGCGAAGCCACACTCGAAGTCGTGGTCAAAGCCACAGTCGAAGCAGTGGTCGACTGCCCATTCATTGCTACGGATTTTTAATATTTATCATACTACATGCTCTGAAACTCACAGGTGGTAAAATTTTTTAGAATATGCATACAAATATGTTCTAAAAGTTTTTAAATATGTAGCAATGCACGAGCATTCAGCTATTCTACGATCACTTAGTTGTAAGTCATCCTACGGCCACTTAGTCGTAAATCATTATATGACCACTTAGTCGTAAGCTATTCTACGATCACATAGTCATAAGTCTTTCTACGACCACCTAGTCGTGAGTTGTCCTGCAACCACCTCGTGGTCGTAGACCTTCCTGCAACCAGTTTATCTCCAATTGGCTTGTCTACAACGACTTACTATATCGTGGGTCCATATGACAAGATGGTTAGAACTTGTGCTTATTCCTAATAACCGCACATGATATCTCTCTGACAACAATCGTCGCATGATGAATGGGCCATTACGTCTCTCTGATAATAACTTTCATCAGACTGTTATCTCCCGAAGCGTTGAGGTGTCTTTTGGTACGGGATAACGGCCTTTTCATCAACTATATAAAGGTTGATGTCGGAGAAGTGAAGGAGGATTGAAACACATCGAATCAAAGGATAGTGCAAGGCGTTTCGCATTACATTCTCAATTGTAAACAGTTCTCTGAGCAATAGCCACACAAGAAGTAGGGTTATTGTTCTCCCAGGAGAGGGCATGAACTTGTATAAATTTTTTTTTGTGCTTCTATTCTGCATAATTTTAGTCTAGGTCTTCAAGAGTTTTTTCCGAAACCAAGAAATCATACATAAGATTGGTATTAAAGCACTGACAATTACTATTTTGTTTATGGCGACGTGCCTATTGAACAACTGCCGAATGCATCATCGTAGCTCAAGTAAATCCATGTGTGCCAGGTTGGGAATATTTAGTACGGCGCATTGGCAGCTCGACATATCAAGTTCGTCTGGACCGCCACTTACAACCTTCCCACCATGGAACATGCACAATGTCTCCATTTCTAATGAAAATAAAACAATACTTCAACAAAACACAACACAAAAATCGTACATATGTTGCTAAAATAAACTTAATATTACGGCGTTACCATCTTAAACCCTCAGACACGGAAGACTACAAATTCAAACATACATCACATTAGTCACGACTTCGGCAAATGGTGCTAACAAAAGATTATCATAACGAAGTACTAATTCTACAGATTAGGAGGATGCTGCTGCTCGGACAAAGGAAGGCAGCTCGCAAAGACAGAAAGATGCTTGAGAGGAATGAGCGAGCAAGTAGGAAAATTTTGCGAGTGAGAGCTGAAGCTTATGATAAATGAGTGCATGGCTGTGCATTTAAATAGCCGAGCACGAGAGAAAATGACGAGTGAAAACGATACGTGAAGATGAATCGTACAGGAATCGATCGAACGAACGCATGCCCCCTCCCCCCTCCCACCCGCCTGACGTAGGTGCAGGTGACCTACCATGCCTAGTGGTGGGGGCAGGTGCCTAGGAGGGGGTAGAATGGCAAAATACGGTGCAGGGGGCTAGTTCTGCAAATAATATTTCTAGGGGCTAGAAAATAAAAAATCTCTTGCCGTTGCCACGCGCGTTACATGCTTGTTTATACTGCCTTGGTGCCTTGCCATGTATGGCGCGGAATAAGTATGCTGCAAAAGTCGTTCTGTGAATATTTTGAGATGAGATGTACATACGTCTTTTAATTTACTTTTACATATATAGTAGTAGTGCTGATTTATGATTTTAGAGAATCTAGTGGAAGATGATATGTGTTGGGCAGTACATTATGCTGTGATATGATCACATGATTTGATATATATCCGCTCACGTAATGATGGGAAAGACGATGACCAGCGAAAGATTGCAACTCCGTTCCTGTGGTCCATGGTCGCGTCGCAATACTACATGAACCAGCGCCTGTGGCGTGTGGCGTGTGGCGTATGGCGTTCTCCTCAATGAATGCATTCTTCTGAGCTCATGTGACGAGGGAGTGGCTTCATCGATAGAACAAAAGCAGGGACAGGGAGAGTCGAGACGATGGTGCAGCATGTTGTGAATGGCGACACAAGCGCCAGATTGTCTTCTTGTTTCAGCATATCATGAGCTAGTCGCCTCCGCGCAAATTTAACCGTTTTGTTCGAAGGGCACTAACTTGTGTTTCCATGAAGTTGAACAGAAAAGAATAGCATCTGGAATACAATCTGTTCGAGAGGCACCGCATGCAAGTCCATGAAGGAATCACGAGAAGCTTTTGCCGACAACCCACCAACTTGATGAGCCTTGGCGACGTTCACAATAGTGTGTCTTCCGAGGCTAACTTAGTTGGCATCCCGTCGATCGCCTTCACGGGAAGTACGTCGCACGCGCGTCCTCCGGCTCACCAATGCCGCACAAGGCCAGGCCAGCAGGACAACCCCCCGCGCCTTCCCTGCGGCAACCGGCAAGATCGAGAGATCGCGCGTGCGGAAGACGTGGGGGCATGCAGGCTGCCGCCTCCGGCACGGCGCCGTGGCGCGGAGCAGGCTTGCTTGGGTTTGGTGCGGCAGCGCCGGGTAACGGGTTTGGGGGTAGTTTAGAACTTGAATTACTCTAATTAATGCTTGCGATGGAAATACACTGTAACAATTAATCTGTTAAGTTATAATATGGATCTACCAATATCGACGATATAGATATTTCTTTTTTTTCTGATTAATGTGAGAATTTATAGCCCTTGAGAAGGAATGCAGTGGCTTTTTTTACTTTGTGGCCCGCACATTTACGCAGCTAAATTTGTTTCAAAGCTTGCAGTATCAATTGATATAACTTAGATGTTTGATAATATATTTAGTATCTTGTAGACTATTTTAATATTTAAGACATCAAAAACACTGAAAATGACAAAAAAAGAAGTTAGAAGAAAATTACAACTTGAGAAACATAATTGAAACATTAGCTTTGACCGAAAGAAGAAACATAACAACTCTCTATCGTGCATAGATCATGTAATTGTATGCCCATATTCTCTCTATTACCCACTCTTTTCCAAAATGTTTGCAAGCACATGTATCATTGTTTAATCTCAAGTAATATGTTAATTATACATATGACAAATTTATCTTATCAGCATCATGCTCATGCATACATTGATGCACCATAAACAATCTATCTTGAACTTATTTACCGTCATATGGTGGTCGGCTACCCCACCGAACTTTGTGTCTTCTATTTCTTCTCATTACCACAACTTTTATGCTTCAACCTCCAACAAGAAGTCAATTTTTGATCGATCCCTCTCAATTGCTACGCCTTCTAATGTAATACTCTATCACATAGTTATCTTTCACTTCTCTTAAATTATTGCTTAATGCTAACCGTTGCAACATCAAACACACATGTGCAACCATCACCTATCCCTGTCGGGGACACCTGTTGATGTGTCTGAACCAAACACCACCTAACAGAACGAAGTTTTTAGTATTAACAGAGACTCAACTATGAACACTTCTTTAGCTTCCTGAATCCTACACTTACATCCTGATTTGCGCATGTAATGCTTGTGCAATGTGCAGTAGTGAAACACTGAAGAATGTGGCAGACGCGACCAAACTCCAAGCACTTCAAGACATACTGAAATCAGATAGGGACGCTGTAAAGCATTGTCAGTCGGCATGCTATAGAGGCATATCGGCTTACCAATCTTTTGCGTGTACCTTGTACGATGGTCTCGTCGACTTTTACAAGAAGAATGTTAGGGCCGTCACAACCTTCTCTGGCCTGCATAAACATGCGAGATGCGTGAAGGATCAACAGAAGCATATGGCGTACAAGATCTAAAGGGTTAGCGGGTGTGCACATAGTGTCAAGCACCTATCTATAGTGATTCGCGAAACTGTGCAGTGTACATGAATAATAAGGTGCAGTACACAAATAAATGAATTTCCTATGCTACTCAAAACATTTACCAGTCCTCTTGCGGCATGACCAGCTCCTTCTATTGGCTCCAATTTTACCACATCAGGATTACCTTTCTGGAATTCCTCAGCTATCGAGAGAGGTAAGTACTTATCAGATATTCCCCAGGCAAGCAATACTGGTTTTTCCCAGCTGCAGGAAATTACCAAAAAAAGATTTTTCAGCACAGGAAAAAATTTATGATCACTGATTTACCTGTCTAATATTGATTGCTTGCATTTAGAAGAAAGAACTTTTTGACACTGCTGAGTGATATTAGACCTTACCAGTTACCATATACTACCAACATAGTCTGTCTGTTTTTTTTTTTTTTGATAAGCTGTCTGTTTTAATTAGACCAGAGGCAACGGGGTAAAAAATATGGGTGCTTGATTGTTTGGATAAGTTTACCTGTTGGATGAGAATCCAGCCGAAATTCTACTTAATACATCTTGAAAGATGGCTTTGGCAGCTTCAAGCAATGCTAAAAAAAACAAGAAAGTCAGATGTTAAGGTGTCAGACAATAAGATTTAGTAACTAGCAATTCTGCAATTAGATAATTATGTTTATTTCAGAAAATATTGTGTTTATAGACAAGAAAGATATCAAATAATTCTGAACATTAAGCTCATAAAAAAGCGCTGCACGAAATCTAACAAAAGTTGCAGCACCTATAAATTAATACATGTCCGCTTCTATATACATATGGCATAGTCTAATTGAACAAAAATAACATGTTCTAACACTTAACGTCTTACAGACTTAAACCAATGGCTTAAAAAAGCATAATTATTATTGGTCGAAACTGGATATAATTCATTCAGACTAATGTCATAGAGGTGGGCCTTGGGCCCAGCCGGTCCATTATTAGAAATAGAGATTAGATTCTATTTGAGTTAGAGATTAGTTTCCTTATGTTAGAGATATGATATTAGTTACTATATCTGTTAGATATATGATTGGGATTAGATTCTATCTGTTAGGGGGAGC
The DNA here is from genome assembly GCA_036346575.1 of Dendrocalamus sinicus. Taxonomy (NCBI): domain Eukaryota; kingdom Viridiplantae; phylum Streptophyta; class Magnoliopsida; order Poales; family Poaceae; genus Dendrocalamus; species Dendrocalamus sinicus. The sequence continues at coordinate 3,160,451 of CM070650.1, read as the reverse complement.
TATCTATATAAGGGGGCTACCGCATGCTATTGTAATCAAGCAGAGAATTATCATAGTCTTCCTCATTTAGTCTCTCTCTCTTTCCTTCTATGCCGACACCATCCAACCATCCTCTCGGTGGTATTTATCCCTCATGAACTAAGGTTCATGACAACTTGATATCAGAGCCGTCGATCCCTTCCCACGACTTCTGCTATGTTTCTACGATTCGTCCTATTGCCGAGTCATTGGCCATGATAAAAACTAATGCTAAGGAGATGGCCAGCATCGACAAAAAGATGGCGGACATCTTTCTCAACATGCATGCCATCCTTGAGAGGATGGAGAATAGGAGGAAGGAGCAACAAGAAACAAAGAGTAAGACACATCATGATACAACACCAAAAGCTCATCCTGATACAGCATCAAAGGTGTTGGGAGCCGTATCGCTGACATCCAAAGCCAAAACCTTCAACACCACGTCCGAACCCAGGTTCCCAAAAGCCGCCGAAGTCGTCTGCTCGGTAAAGCCGTCGAAATCAACCGTCAGCTTGCTTCATGCCGTCTCCCGCCGTCGCCGCCGCGCTTCTTCGCTGCTGCCCTCCATGCCCGCCGTCGCCGAAACACCCGCACAGTGTGGCGCCGTCCGGCGGCGGCCGACGCAAAGAGCAAGGCGACGCAGATAGCCGTCGGCCGCCATCCGTCGCCGTCGGCCGACGCCGCCGAGCCGCCGCCGATCCGACCAGACGGCGCCTCCAAATCCGATTCGTTGTCGCCGAACTCTCGCTCACGGCCGCTTCGTCGCCGCCGCCCGCGCCTCGGCTCCGCGGCCTCCTCGCCGCCGGCCATCTCCATCCGCCGCAGACTCATTGCCGACCACCGCCAACACTGCCCACTCGTCGATCCACGTCAACCGGCCGTGGCCACTTGCCGATGCCCGAGCCGCCGGCCGGCCGCCTCGCGACAAAGCCGTCTCCTCCGCCCAGCTGCCGTCGTCGTTCGGCCGCCTCGCGCCGAACCGCCGCTTCGCGCCGCGAAAGCCGCCGGTGGCCGGCTCGCTCGCTGAAGTCGCGCGCCGGCCCGTCTCCGCCGAGCGCTACTACCGCAGCCGGCCTCCTCCGCCGCAGCGACCACCGCCGCAGCCGCTCATGGCGAACCGCCGCCGCCGGCCCGCACCGCCGTAACCGCCGCCGCCACCGCTCCTTTAGTCGCCGCTTCGAGTTTCGGCCGTCGTTGGCCTCGTGGTGTCGATCGGTTAAATCGACTTGATTAGTTAAGGCCACCAAAAATAAAAAAATCATATATATATATATATATATATATATATATATATATATATATATATATATATATATATATATATATGCAGCATTATATTCAAGGCGCTACACTTCGTCTAGCCTTGTTCCGCTTGGATCTGGCCGGTCGTCTCCATCCACTGCAGAACCCCGCCACCGTTCGTCTTCTACATCGGCGTGGGAGGTCTTCCATTGGCGCCATGACCGCCACCTAGCAGCTCGAGGACGATTCTATTTGGGTTAAAGATTAGTTTCCTTATGTTAGAGATATGATATTAGTTACTATATCTGTTAGAGATATGATTGGGATTATATTCTATCTGTTAGGGGGAGCTATCTACATAAGGGTGCTACCGCATGCTATTGTAATAAAGCAGAGAATTATCATAGTCTTCCTCATTTAGTCTCTCTTTCTCTCCTTCTACGCTGACGCCATCCGGCCATCCTCTTGGTAGTATTTATCCCTCATGAACTAAGGTTCATGACAACTAATGTCACAACTGTAAGTTGCTGACCCAAACATGCAAGCACGTACTCTATAATAGGCTAGCTGAAACATTATAATTCAGTGAGTTTCAAATTAGTTGTAGTTTTCCCCATGAACGTTAATGCAATATACTTCAGATCCTTTATTAAATACATATGCAAACAGGAAAGTTAGTATCCAAGAGACAAAAGTGTGATAACTGATAACCATTGCTTGGATAAGATAACTTTCAAAATAGCATGGTAGTGAGGTCAATATGCATGAATATAAACTTCCGAAGATAATTTCTCGAGGGAATACAGCTATGAAAATTTCCCAAGGGTGAGCTGGTGGGGTATATAGCCATGTCAATGCATGGCTTCAAGTGATTCAAAATTACTAAAACTTGGTTAGATAATGTGTGGCTGCCCAAGTAGACTTTGCATTCCCTTTATTAGGAAAAATGGATTGACTTAGTCATATAGCTGGAAAATTATTCAAGTTCATTCCATGGCTGGATACAATAGAAACTGAATGTAAACAAACCAATATATATGACATAATGAAAACATGTGATTAGGGGGTACGGACTAACCAAATCCAGGTGCACCACTAGGTAGATACGGCAATCTGTATACATCAGCCTTCTCCAACTTCAGCACATAGCTGTCAAACAAGAGGACAGTAATTCCAAATGAAAATTTTGGGCCAACACACAAATTGAGTAGTGTGCTACATAGATTTTGACTGGACTAGTATAGAATAGCATCCTATGGAGAATGAACAAAACTTTTATCATCTTACAAGCAGCATGCACTTCAGCAAGAAGCAAAGAGGCACAGTGATAACAGAATTGGCATGGCATAACGAACAGAGTTTCTGCGACAAGGATACATACGGGCTACCTGCTTCAATGAATCATCCAGCCAAAATGGCATTTTGGCAAGTAAATTCACCAAAAAGTGGAAACCTGCATTGAAAGATTCACTCAGTTTGCATACATAAGCATAAACATTGACTGCAAAAATGCAAGAACGTCAATTACAACATGGGTGGAAAACATTGATTAGCGTCAACTACAACATGGGTGGAAAATGTAGAAAATGTGAGAGCAATCACCACACAGCCAAAGGCAGGGGTGGCATTCTATTAATAGGTCAATAGGCACAATTACAGGAGATTACAATCCTCAATTAGAGGAGCTATTCTAGGCTAATACTATTAATTCTAATACCCGCCCGCAGTTGCAGCGGGAGGAGCTCGGACGCAAAGACTGGACCGAAACTCCTGAAAAAGCTGAGTCGGAAGACCCTTAGTCATGATGTCCGCGAACTGGTGGGAGGAAGGCACATGCAGGACACGGACCTCACCAAGAGAGACCTTTTCGCGGCGAAGTGAATGTCGATCTCAATGTGCTTCATCCACGGTGTTGCAATCGATTGGTGGACATGTATATGGCGCCGCGTTGTCACAAGACACCACGGTGGTCGAAACAGGGAAACATGAAGCTCTGAAGAAGATGCCGCAGCCAACAAAGACTCGGCGACGGCATGAGCAACGGCACGCAGTACTCGGCCTCTGCGCTCGAGGGACACCGTAGTCCGGCGTTTGGAGGACCAAGACACCAAGTTGTCACCAAGATAAACGCATGGCGGACGTGGAGCGCGAGAGTCCGAGCGGCCGGCCCGGCGGCGTCGAGTAGGCGATGAGAGACGTCACCGTGAGAGACCGATGTGAAGACCGATGTCGAGTGCCCTTGACGCATCAGAAGATGCGTTTGATCAACGCGAGATGGGGTTCCGCGGATCATGCATAAAAGGCACACCGTTGGGCGGATATGCCGTGTCGGGGCGGGTGGCGTCAAATCTTGTAGAGCACCCGCAAGACTCATGTACTGATGGATCGACAACAGAGCTCCATCACGGCCGGAGAGCTTGGCATGGGTGTCAGCCGGCGTAGCGATTGGATGACACTCGGTCATGCCGGTCGCGTCGTAGAAGATCCATGGCGTCTCGTCGGGACAACAAGTAGGCCGTCGGAGAGCGCGTGGCGGATATGCCGAGGAAGAAGTGCGCGTCTGCGAGATCGGTCATGGCGAACTCGAGCGGCCGACCGTGATGAGTAGCGCCAGAGAGAAGCGGTGAGGCGATGTCGCCGACGTACAACGATAGATAAGTCGTGTCGGTCCCTTGATGAAGGATGAACAGGACGTGTCGGAGGAGGATGTGACGGCCGATCGGCGAATGTAAGTAGCAAACCGCGGTACCACGCCGGAGCTCGCTTCAAACCATAGAGTGATTTCAAGAAGACACACATGGTCGGGTGGCGGGATCCACAAAGTCGGCGGTGGGGCGATAAACCGTCTCGTCAAGTGGCCGTGGAGGAAAGCATTCTTGACGTCAAGTTGATGAATCGGCCAGGAGCGGGAAGTGGCGATGGTGAGAACAGTACGGATGGTCGCCGGCTTGACCACTGGGCTGAATGTCTCGGCATAGTCGACGCCGAGCTGTTGGGAGAAGCCGCGAACTACCCAGCGCGCTTTATAGCGAGCCAGTCTGCCGTCGGAGTGGAACTTGTGCTTGAAGACCCATTTGCCGGAGACAATATTGGCCCCTAGCGGGCGAGGGACAAGGCGCCAGGTGTTGTTGTCTATGAGAGCTTTGTACTCATCTTCCATCGCAGCGCGCCAATTTGGATCTGCGAGGGCACTGCGATATGTAGCTGGAACAGGAGACGCCGTGGTATGCTGAGCCGTCAGGAAGAAGAACTGCATGGAGGGGTCAGTAGCGGCCCGAGACCGCGTCACCATCCGGTGGGAAGCGGAAGTCGGGACAGCAGGTGGCACGGCTGGTGGTGCTGCCGCATGTGGCCGTCTGGTGTATACCAGATGCACAGGCGAGCGGAGCGGTGTAGCAGTAGCTCCAGCGGCGCCGGGGGGCACTGACGGCGGGGAGATAACGGCGGCCGCCGACACCGGAGGTGGAGCTATCGGCGGAGGAGCCTTCTCGGTGGCAGACGCGCGCATGTGGCCGTCTGGTGTAGAACAGATGCACAGGCGAGCGGAGTGGTGCGGCAGGAGCTCCAGCAGTGTTGGGGGGCACCGACGGCGAGGAGGGCAGCGACCGCTCGACATCGGATGGTGGAGCTATCGCTGAAGGAACCTGCAGGGGTGCCATGACAGCGATGCGGAGTCGTGACACGAGATCATTGACTAGGAACTCCAAGTCGGTCGAGTGATGTATGAGATCCGGCAAAATATCAATGCTTGGCAAGCGGAAAGAGCTCTCATCAAAAACAACATGACGAGAGATGATAACTCGGTTGGTGGCAAGGTTAAGACAGCGGTACCCTTTGTCTTGGGAGGATAACCAAGAAACACACATGCCGCGGGCGAGGAGCAAGTTTGTGGGCAGCGATGGCGGATAGGTTGGGAAAGCAAAGACAACCGAAACCCGAGGTGATCAGATTGTGGGGCTTGTGGTGGAGAAGAGTGTAGGAATGGCGCGCCGATGGCGGAGGAGGGCATCGGTTGAGGAGATAGGTGGCGAGAGCTAGAGCCTCGACCAAAATTTGGGGGCATATGAGCATGTAAAAGGAGTGTGCGGACCACATTGTTTATTGTGCGAATCATCCGCTCGGCCTTGCTGCTATGGAGAAGTGTAGGGCAAGATAGGCGTAAAGTGATGCCCCGAGAAGCAAAGAAGGATGTGTTGGCGTGGTTCACAAACTCGCGGCCATTGTCAGCCTGAACCGACTTGAGAAAAAGGCCGAACTGTGTGCTAGCATAGGCGGCGAGGTCGACTATGTGTTGATGAACATCATATTTCTTTTGAAGGGGAAAGGTCCAGCAAAAGTGAGTGAAATCATCGACGATAACCAAATAATATAGTGAACCAGAAATGCTAGCAATAGGGGAAGTCCACACATCACAATGTATAAGCTCAAAAGGCGCAGAAGTGCGCGAATTGGATGTAGCAAAAGGAAGGCGCGCATGTTTGCCAAGTTGACAAGACTGGCACAGCGAGCAAGCTACGTTATTACAAGAAATAAGCGAATGTTTATTCAAAGCATTAAGGGAGGCGACGCCGGGATGTCCAAGACCCTGGTGCCATAACTGGGAGGAGACGGCGAGGTGGCGGCGGTGGAGGAGGGTTGGCATCACAAATGGTGTAGAGATCGCCTCACTATTGCAAATAAGCATCACTTGTTGCGTCAAAGGATCCTTAACGGAAAAACCGAGAGCGTCAAACTCGATGGAACAGTGATTGTCACGAGTGAACTTTCTAACAGAAAGAAGGTTATGAACTATATGAGGAACAACAAGGACATCATTAAGGAGAAATTTAGAGGTGGGTGTATGAAGAGAGGTGTGGCCGCTAGAGGTGATAGGGAGTCGAGAACCGTTACCAACAGTGACGGACGTGTTAGGGGGAGGGTTGGAGGACATGAGCATACCGTCATTGGACGCCATGTGAGATGTGGCGCCATCGTCCATGATCCACCACCATGCCCTTGGACACCATCCGTTCGGTCATGGTGATGAGGCCTGCTGGTCCCATGCGAGTGGCGGCGAAGGCCGGTGCGAAGCGGTGCGTGCTCGAGGCGAGCACCCAGAGACCGAGGGTAGGGAAGGCGCCACCGCGCGCCATGGGAAGGCCACCGACCAAAGACCGTGAGGCGACCACGGGTTGAAGCGAACCAAGGCCTGCTTTGAGGTGGCATCGCCGCCTCGAAGCCACCATTGTCTTCTTGATGGGCGCCGTTGTTGTTGTTCGCTTGCCACGGCGATTCGCCGCCGCGCGCCGCCGCACTTGCCGGTGTTGGAAGAGGAGCCGTAGAAGGTGTGGGCGTCGTGGGCGGCGGCCGGGCCGGCTGCAGCCGAGGAACCACCATGGCAAGAAGAGCCGTCTCGGTGGCGATCTTTGCCTCGTTAGCGGCGAGTCTCCTGAGGCAAGCATAGAACGTGCCACGCAAAGGAGGAAACGGCGACGAGTTGGCGATGTCGTCGGCGGTGTTGGAGTAACGCGGATTGAGTCCACGCAGCAAGTTGAGGACGAGCTGGGAGTCAGAGACGGGGTGGCCGACGGCGCGGAGGGCATCGGCGAGGTTCTTGACGCGCTGGCTGTAGTCGGCGATGGACTGGTCGCCTTGCATCAGAGAATGGAATTGGCTGCTGAGGAAGATGGCGCGAGACTCCTTGTTGTCGCGAAAGAGTCCCTCGATCGTGACCCACAGATCGCGCGCGGTCTCATCGTCAGCCATCGCGGAATCGAGGACGTCTTCGGCGACGGAACCGTAAAGCCAGCTGAGGACGGCGGAATCGGCGAGGGCCCAGGCGGGATCGTCCGGGTGCGCCAGGTCGGAGCCGTCGATGTGGGAGAGAAGGCCGAACTTGGCGCACATGGTCCGGAAGAACTTGGACCAGCGGGAGTAGTTCGCCGTCTTCATGTCGAGAGTGATTGGCACGTGAGCCTTGACGACGACTGTGCAGAAGGGGTTGAGGCCGATCGGCGGCGCGGCATGCACTCCGGAGACGCTGCCGCCAGAGGCGGCATGCGCGGTGTCTATGGCGGCGCAGCTGCAGGCAACAACAGCGGCAGGCCGCAGGCGGCGCGCACGCATCTTGAGGGGCCGACATGACGGCGCGCGCGCAGGGCACGAGGCGCGCGGCGCGCGAGGAGAGGGCAAGACAAAGGGGGCGGCGGAAAACCCTAACCCGAACCCTAAACAGAGGAGGAGCAGCGGCGGCGGTGAGAAACAGAGGAGTGGCAGCAGCGGCGCGGGTTAGAAAACCCTAGAAGCAGAGGAGGGGCGGCGGCGGGGAAAAAACAGAGGAGGAGGCAGCGGTAGATGCCTTGGAAGATAAATCTGATACCATGTAGAAAATGTGAGAGCAATCACCACACAGCCAAAGGCAGGGGTGGCATTCTATTAATAGGCCAATAGGCACAATTACAGGAGATTACAATCCTCAATTAGAGGAGCTATTCTAGGCTAATACTATTAATTCTAATAGAAAACATTGATTAGTAAACAGTGTAGCAATACACAGTCCATTTGTACTTGTATAAATTATTCACTCTATAACACAACCGGTTCGAATAAACTATATCTTGGGTGGAAAATCAAACTATATAGGGAAAGATGAACAGCATCACACTGTTAAAGTAAATAAAGCAGATAACATAACCATCCTCAAGGAATAATATACAGAGTACAATAGTGCAATCATAAACACCCAAAACAAGAAATACAAAATAAAATGAAGCACATATGTGAACTTAGTCAAATTTAGTTGCAAAGTTCCTAGGATTATATGCCTGAATTCACACATATTCAGAATGTTGAACATGTGTTTCAAATCTACCAAAGCATGTGGGTTGAATTTATAAAGGAGAATAACTAAGAGTAAGAAATCAAGAGAAACAGAAATAGCTGACCTTAGCTGATTAAACAATCCAGGCACCGAAGAAGAAACAGTAAGTGGACTGTTAAGGATTGCTACTTTAAGAACTTTGCTTGAGTTCTTCAATGCCCATGTTAGCCCATAAGAACCTACAAGAAATCCCTACAACGAAATGAAAGAAAAGATTCAGACAATCCATATGAGAATTTATATGAACAAGGATTTTTCCTTAAAGTTCCAAGTGTGTACCTGGACAACTAAGAGGAATGGTTTAGTGATATTTAAAGTGATGAATAAGTCTCTGTACTGTGGTCTTTGTGGGGCTGTGGTAGTTTTGGTTTTTTGACTACTTTAGGACAAATCTTCTTTTAGGACAAACATCTGCTTTCTTTGGACAGCATCTCGCTTAGGACAAACATCTGCTTTTGCTTTAGGACAGACATCTGCTTTTAGGACAAAGATCGCTTTTAGACAACATCTGCTTTAGGACAGCATATTGACCGCTTTAGGACAGATCTAGGATAGCATCTTAGCATATGCTTGGTGGTTCTCGACCTATAAATTTGTATCCCCAACCCCAAAGTTGGTATGGCATTGTGTGAGCAATAAACAAGAAAACTTGCCCCATTTCCTAGTGTCATCCTCTCCATGAGAGTAAGGATCTTGCTATCACCAAGAGCAAGAGTCCAAATGACTAACAAGTGGTATCGAGCCTTAGTATCCTGTAGCTTTGAGCATCTCCTGCTCATCTCCTTCTCCGACCTCGCAGCAGCCTCACCAGAGCGGCGGCGGCTCATTGTCCCTCGCCACTCTCTCTCCGAGACGGCAAGCTCTCGTCGGCGACCCTCTCCACGCAACAGCCCCACGAGCGCGCCATGTCCGCAGGCGATCTCGGCCTTCGGCCGCCTCGAGCATGCGGCGTCGTGACGGCCGAGCTCGTCGCGGCAGCAGCAGCGCGCGAAGCGGCGGCAGAGACGCCGCGGCGAAAAAGCGCGTCAAGGCGGGCAATGGCGAGCCGGGCAAGCAGCAGCATGGAAGCGGAAGCGGCAGCGAATGCAGATGCGCGTCGGCGGCGCAGCAGCGAGGTCAAGGCTCATGCGGCAAAGCAAAGCGGCTCCGGCTCTGTTGATGACAATGCGACGCGACCCTCGGCCTGGAGAGGAGGCGGCGCAAGCGGAAGCGGCGCAATAAGCGGCCGCGCCGACGCCAGCGCGCGGCGGCAGCCAGACAGCGCGGACGCCGGCGGCGCTCTCGAAGGAGGCGCGCACGGCGGTGGCGCTCTGGAGGAGGCACGCCGCGGCGGCGGCGTATGGGTCGACGGAGAGCGCGGCTCACAGTAACGCGACTTTCTCGGCCGATCGTGGCTACCACGAGTACCGGTATCGTCGAGGGCGTCGGCCCGGCGGCGGGTGCCTACCTCACCAAGACCAACTACGTCGAGTGGGTCGCGGTGATGAGGTAAAACTCAGTCGCGGCATATGTGGGATGCGATCCAGACGGCGGCGTCGACTACGACCAGATCGACGGCGCGGATGCTCTCATCGCCGCAGATCCGCCCGAGATGCGCTTCGCTTACCAACAAGCGGTCGCCAAAGAGGCTTGGGACGCCATCGCCGCAAAGACGCACGGCGGCCGGCCGCGCGCAAGTCTACACCGCGAGCACTACGCGCGGAGTGGGAGAACACGCCTTCAAGCGGTGAAGACGTTGATGACTTTGCTCTCGTCTCAACACTCTGCTGCGAGTTGGTGCGATTCGGTGGCGACACCTACGGCGAGAGAGAGGCGTGGAGAAGCTCTTCCGCCGCGTCCCGAGAAGTACAAGCGGATGGCTCGCTCGATCGGTCTCTGCTGGACCTTTCCACGATGACCATCGAGGAGGCGTTGGGTCGCCTCAAGGTCGCCGACATCGATGAGCCACGAACCTCTCGGGACCCGTCACCATTGGCGGGAAGCTCCTCCTCGCTCGGGAGCGGTGGGTGCCGGCCAAGGTGACAAGAAGAAGGAGCCTTCTTCCACGACAAAGCGCCGCAGAGTGGCAAGCGCGCAAGCGCGCAAAGGCGCCAGGCGGCGATCTTTGGCAAGCAAAGCGCAAGACGAGACGACTCTTGCCACAATCGCGGCAAGCTTGGTCATTGGGCCAAGGAGTGTCGACGGCCACGACGCGGCGGCCCACGTCGCGCAAGCGGAGGAGGAGGAGCGGCCGGCCTGCTCATTGCTCATGCGAGCATCGAACTACCTCCACGCACCGCCGCGCGGGCTCTCTCCACCTTGATGAGCCAAAGCACACGCCTCCTCGGCGATTCGCTTCGGCAATGACAAGACCGACGGGTGGTGCCTCGACACCGCGCCACCCACCACATGACCGGCGGCGGAGTTCTTCTCCGAGCTCGACTCGAGCGTTCGAGGCACCGTCAAGTTCGGCGACGCCCGCCGTGTGAGATCAAGGCGTCGGCTCTGCTGTCTTCGCCGCCAAGATCGGCGAGCACCGGCCGCCACCGGCGTCTACTACATCCCCGACCATGAACTCCATCATCGGCTTGGGACGGTGGATGAGAACGGCTCGCGTGTCGAGATCGAGCACGGTGCCGCGGTTTGGGATCTTCGACGCCGCCTCCTTGCCAAGGTAACGAGAGCGCAAATCGACTCTACACTCTTCACGTCAGGTGGCACAACCCTCTGTCTCGCGGCTCGTCGGGGCGACGAGCGTGGCGATAACACGAGCGCTGGGCACCTCCACCGAGGCCCCGGCGGCTCGGTGCCACGGAATGGTGCGAGGCTGCCGTGCCTTGACCATGTGGAGCGGCTCTGCGGCGTCTGCGTGTTGACGGCGCGGCGACTCCTTTCCCAAAGAAGAGTTTAGAGCCAAGGAGAGGCTCGAGCTCGTGCACGGACTTGTGTGGCGGTGACACCGCCACACCGGGAGGACGACGCTACTTCATGCCGCTCGTCGGCGACCTCTCCCGCTACATGTGGGTGATGGTCCTCGCAGGCAGCGGAGAGGTCGGGCGCCATCAGCGCACGCAGTCGCCGCGGCGAGCGCGCCGCAAGCTGCGCGTCTTTCGCGCACGAACAACGGCGGTGAATTCACGGCGGTGGTCGCGTCGTCTTTGCGATGATGAGCATTCACGCCGCTACTCCGCGCCGTCTGCCCGCGGCAGAACGGCGTCGTCGAGCAGCGCAACTGCACGGTTGTGGGGATGGCTCGCCCTCCTCGCGCAGGATGCCGGCCGCCTTCGGAGAAGCGGTGGTGGCTGCCGTCTACATCCTCAACCGCCGCCTACCAGGCGCTCGGCAGCGGGGCCGCGTCGAGGCTCGGCATGGCGCAAGCCGGCGGTCTCCCACTTGCGGATCTTGGCTCCTCACGTTCGCCAGGAGCTTGGCCACATCGGCAAGCTCGGCGACGAGAGCACTCGGGAGTGTTCGCCGGCTCGCGGAGGCTCGAAGGCCTCGCATCCTCGACCTGTCACACGCGTCTCGCATCTCGCGTGACGCGTGTTCGGCGGCGGCGGGCGTGGGACAAGGCGGTGGGCGATGGTTCGGCCTCGACTCGTGGACTTTGTTGTCGACTCGTCCACTTCGAGAGCGGGAGCTAGCGGCTCGTCTTCACCGAGCTCGTCCACCTCGACACCTTGCTCGCCACCGCTCGGCGAGTGCTCCGCCACCGCCGCACGCCACGCCCGCCTTCACCACCGCCTCGCGCTCTCTCGCACCGGCGCCACACCACCGGTCGGCCCCAACGGCCTTCGGCCCACGATGAGAGCGCGTGGTGGAGTTCGCTACTCGCTGTCCCACGACGAGGACCGCGTCGGCGCCTACCACGGCGACGAGCCTCGCGCTATCGTACCATGGACAACATCCTCGGCGAGCCGCCGTCCACTCGGATCGGCGCAGCGCGATCGCGAGGCGAGCCGCGCTTGGCATGCGACGACGGCGAGCCCCGCCTCCTTGAGAGGCGGAGGAGAGCGCGCGTGGCGTGTCGCGATGAAGCGAGAGATGGACGCCGTCGAGCGAAGCCGGACGTGGGAGCCGGCGGATCTTCCCGCCGGCCACCGCGCGATCACCCTTAAGTGGGTGTTCAAGCCGAAGCGGGATGGCCGGCGCCATCGTCAAGCACAAGGCTCGCTTGGTGGCACGAGGCTTCGTGCGGCGCAGAGAGTCGACCGATGACGCCGCACCGCCGCACGGATGGAGTCCGTCGCGACTCCTCCTGCGCTTAGCCGCCCAGAAGGTCGGCGTGTTCATCACATGGATGTCAAGTCGGCATTTCTTAACGGCGACTTGAAGGAGGAGGTCTCGTGCATCGGCCACGGATTTGCGATCCCGGCAAGGAGGCAGGTGCTCGCTCGCGCAAGGCCCTCTATGGCTTGCGCGACAGCACCGAGGGCGTGGAACGCTAAGTCGGACTCCACCTCAAGCAAATGGGGTTCCAGCAGAGCGCACACGAGGTCGCAGCCTCACCGGCGGGCAAAGCGCAACGCCTGTTGGTGGGTGTCTCGTCGGCGACTTGGTGATCACGGCACCAAGGATGCGGAGGTGGCGGCATTCAAGGAAGAGATGAAGGCCACCTTCCGGATGAGTGACACGGGTCTCTCCTTCTACTTAGGGATCGAGGTGCACGGGATGATTCCGGATCACGCCGGCTGCATCGCCACGCCAAGCGCGTCGTTGAGCTAGCCGGGCTCACCGACGCAACCCAGCTCTCACCCAATGGAGGAGAGGTCGGCCGAGCCGCGACAAAGACGACGGAGGAGGTGGGCGCTACGCAGACGGCGTCTTGTGGGAGCCTTCGCTACCTCGCCCGCACACGCCGGACTTGGCATTCTCCGCCGGCTCGTTAGTCGGTTCATGCAACGGCCGACGACGAGCATCGGCGGTGTGAAGAGGATCATCCGCTACGTTGCGGGGACTCTTGACCACGGCCTCCATTACCCGAGGTGTCCCGCCACGCACACTTCTCGCTTGCAGCGGCAGCGACCACGCGGCGACATCGACACCAAAGAAGAGCACAAGCGGGATTCTCTTCTTCCTCGGCAAGTTCTCGTTCACCGGCGATCGATCAAGCGGCGGTGGTGGCCTGTCTCGGTGTGGCCGAGTACATAGCGGCTTCCACCGCCGACTCGAGCACTCGCTCGCTCGATCGCTGGTGATCTCTCGGCGGGACAACGGCGATGGAGCTCGGGGTGGGCAACAAGTTCGCTCTAGCCCGGCAAAGAACCCCATTTTTCATGAGCGAGCAAGCACATCCGGGTGAAGTACCATTTCATCCGAGGTCGCTGGATGAAGGAAGCATCAAGGCAAGCTACATCAACACCACGGATCGACTTGGGATCGCTCACCAAGCCTCTTGGAAGGATCAAGTTCCTTGAGCTCTGCTCCAAGATCGGATGGTTCAACCCTCCCACAAGACGACGCACAAGACTTAGGGGAGAATGATGAATAAGTCTCTCTTCGTGGTCTTTGTGGGCTGTGGTAGTTTTGTTTTTGATCGCTTTAGGACAGCATCTGCTTTTAGGACAGATTCGCTTTTGTTGGACAGATCATCGCTTTTAGGACAGAGATCTGCTTTTGCTTTAGGACAGCATCTACTTTTAGGACAGCATCTGCTTTTAGGACAGCATCTGCTTTAGGACAGCATATTGACCGCTTTAGGACAGCATCTAGGATAGCATCTTAGCATATGCTTGGCTGGTTCTCAGCCTATAAATTTGTATCCCCAACCCCTCAGGTTGGTATGACATTGTGTGAGCAATAAACAAGAAAACTTGCCCCATCTCCTAATGTCATCCTCTCCATGAGAGTAAGGATCTTGCTATCACCAAGAGCAAGAGTCCAGCGACTAACATAAAGTACCAAGAAGTTCATCAAATGAATTGTGGAACTCCTCTTCTGCAGATGATACAACTTACATGAGTCCTTAGCAAACTACTATAATTTTATAGACATTTTCCTGACCTGTGTAGTCGAATCCATATCCAGGCTGTGGCTTATCACTGAACCCAAATCCTATCCAGTCAGGAGCAAAGCAGTGGTAGCCAGCATCTGCCATCTAGTAAAGTTCAATAGCTGCTTAGGGGATAGAATGATTGATAGAAACAAAAGCAGCAGTGTGATTAGTAAGTTTATATTGAACACAATGTTCAAAAGTAAACCCATGTTTTTTTCTTCAATATCTTATGAAAGGTCAGCCATCTGGTTCTCAAAAACAAAACAAAAAAGACATGTGACATGTTGCAGTTGTTAGACTATCACAAGGCGCTATATAAATCATGTATGACTTTAAACTTTGTAATTAAAAAAAGATAATCTAGCAAACAGAACCACATATAAAATTGCATAAGGCCATGGAAAAATTACTACATCATAGATATCTTTCTAATTAAACAACTGAAACTACCAAAACTAGTAATATTTTCTTGTTAAGTAATACAAATTAAGAGCAACTAATTGCTCAATAAGTTAGGTTTAGTCCAATGGACTACAAGGTCAATGAAGTTAACCTGAGACGTAACCATGCAATAGCTAAATGACTGAGTTGGAGCACCGTGAATGAACACAATAGTCCCACGCCGTGCATCAGAGGAACCTACAATTGTATCACCATAAATATGAAACCAACGATTGCATTTTTTTTGCATGGACAATTGCATGAGGATTGTGTTTACATAACATGGAATCTATATTTTTATGATCCTTTGGTTCATTTTGTTCAGCAATGCAACTAGTGAAGAGCTTGATACAGCACATACAAACACAAAATAAAACAACAATTATATAGCGGCAGCAACAAAGCCCATAGAGCAAGTTTTGTTTTCACTTTTCATGTGACAGCTTTGCAGAAGATGAGGGATCACATTAGACAGAATCAATACTTTCAATTCCACAAAGGTCTTCGATAATCCATCATCTTCATAAATATAACATCTGGCTTTATTCTTCAAAGGCAATTGGCATTCACACAGTGCAAGTGCAATACTACCTTGTCGATCGATGACCATGTCAATGTACGTTTTACTTACACAGTTACACTTGTTACGCAATTATATTACAACCTTATTAGCGAGACAAGTATAGAATGTAATCTGGCTGATTATGGTTAGGATCCTCAGCATGTAATCTTTGTATGTGTTATATATATGCATGAGCAAGGAAGGTGTGTCCCCTCTTTCCTGAAACACTTTCATTGTATCAGATTGTGTTCGCTCCTAGCTGCGTCGCTTCCAAACCAACGCTGCCGTCTCTCTCGGCCACGCCATTTCTCCTCTCTAACTTCTCCAGCCACCAAACGCCATGGGCAATACCCAAGATGACCCCCCCCCCCCGGCGCGGCGGAAAGGTGACATCCCCAACCCTCTCGCCCATCTATGGGCTCAAGCGGTGGCCGTCCAGAGTGTCAAGACTCTGGTGCCAGTCACTCTAGACCTCAAGGCATCGAACTATGCCAAATAGCGCACCCTCTTCATGGTGGCTGTCAGCAAGTTCACTCTCTCCGACCACGTCACGATGGCGACCCCGCCCGACAATGCCGAGCGAAAACGGCTCGACTCCACCGTTCTTCACTGGCTCTATAGCTCCATCTCGCATGAGATCCTCGACATGGTGATGTAGGCCACAATCACGGCGTGCGCTATCTGGTCCTGCATCAAGGCTCTCTTCTGGGACAACCAGAAGGCTCGCGCTCTCTACCTCTCCTCAAACACTTTCAACACTCATAGTTTTTCCAATAACATCATCTGATGAGCACAAAGATGAACAAACAGTACCTGTTTCCCTCAAACCATCGCAGCTTTCCTGATTTCACAGTCGAGCCGTAGCCTCTTACTTTGTCCTCTATCCCTGGACACAACAGGTTAGCCATCAGTTAAAATGCATGGCAAGAAGCAAACAAGAGGAGTGCAAGGAAGGGGAGGTTAACATTACATAGAGCATCTGGCCGACATTGCCGTCTTCGGTGGGTGACTCCGGCAACTGGATGGCGCTGTGGCTCGACGGGTTGTCCGTCACAAACCGCAGCCACAGGACAGAAGGCTCTTCATGAATTGGTGTGGGGCCGACCAGCTCCTCTCTGTGGCTCGGGCGCAAAAGGCACAACCGCAGGTGCGTCCCATCCCGAACCACATGTACTTTTACATACAACCTTGGAATCTCTACTCTAGTAGGCTTTCAAAAAGAAAAAAGAACCTCTACTCTAGTAGTAGTCCAGTGGACACAATTGAATTAAATTATCCAGAAATCCATACTAAAAAAGCTTCCTTAATCGACAAATCCAAAGACATATAGTGAATCAGCATGCAGGATGGCAATGTACAGCACACAATTATTATGAGTTGTGCTTATTGGTAAACTTGCCATTAGGGCAGCACCAACTAGAACAACATGGGAGTCATGGATCTCAAATAAGACCATAGGATTTTTGTTTGCAGAAATATGGAGGAACTATTTACAAAAGAAATAAAAAGTTCTATATCAAGTTGTCTAGCATGTAATAGCAAATAAAATCAATCTAAGCTGCTTGTGAGAGAGCGATGATTTCACCGATGGCCTGAGCTTGTTGGCCTGCTACCTGGTGCATTTCCGAAAGAACTGGGGTTGTGAGAACCAGAGAGACTGAACGATCTTTCAGAACCATAGTGATGGTATGCCTGCCTTGGATGCAGCAACATTGGACGCCATGCGCCAGGGGGAGCAAAACTGCTAGATGGCCTTATGTATCCTGAGGTTGCAGGAACATTGCTAGTACCAGGGCATTGGCCAAAGATCCGATGTTGCTGATCAGGAAAAGTACCATTGTTGTTTCCATGATCCCTTGAGGAGCTGAAATATCCTGGTGCAAGTACAGGAGGAGGATGGCGAGGAACCAAGCCTTGATCTGCTAGTACACGAGGGTGATGTCGAGGAAATAAGTCTTGATCTGCTAGAGGACGTCGAGGAATGAAGCCTTGATCTGCTAGTACATGGGGAGGCTGCTGAGGAACAAAGCCTTGAACTGCTAGTGCAGAAGAATGTTGAGGAAATAAGCCTTGATCTGTTAGTACACAAGGATGATGCCTAGGAAATAAGCCTTGATCTGCTAGTGCAGGAGGATGATGCCGAGGAAATAAGCCTTGCTCTGCTGGTACAGGATGACAATGCCGAGGAAATAAGCCTTGATCTCTCAGTGACTTCAAACATCTAGGAGGCGTGTGTGGATGATGTTCATGGATAAAACCTTCTATTTTCGGTGGACTATGTGACCTCAGAGTAATCGGAAGAGACACCCCTAATGGTGTTTTGGCCTCTGCAAGCGTCTTCAAAGATGGTAACAGTATTTTTATTGAACTGCTTTTATGTAGCTTGTCATGATCTAATTCTGGGAAGTGCCACTCTGGCATGTCTTCATCATCGATGCCATCCTTATTCCTGAATCTCTCTGTTTCTGTATTGCAATGAGATACTGGGTTCATTATCTCCTTCGACACCGTATTTGTGAAATTTCCTTGCGCCGCAACATTTTCATGAGGCTTGATGGCTTCAACTTGAATGAATGAATGTGATGGTTGCTGGAATTGTCCACCTGACTTGTTACCAGGTAAATTAGGGCACCTCGGCCCATGGAAAGTCCTTGTAATCTCCTTGTTGAGTAGATGAACATTAGGTTTCACCTCAGCTCCAGAGACAGTAGAGAAGTCAAATTCTGGTAGGTCATCTTTATCGTCAGGTCTGTGAGCACCATAAGAATCAGGCTGCAGCAATAATTGATGAGTCTGCTGCAGTTCTGATGAGTCAGCAGTTCTTGGTGCATATTTTTCTTGTGTCATGCTGCCAGAGAAAGCCTCCACCATATGATTCTGCACAGTATACAGAATAACAGTGTTCCTTAGATTAACACCTGCTACCAAATAGAACTAATTGTACGAATAACTCAGGTAAGATAAAGAGACCTTTTCTGCAGCTAAGTCAGAGTGGACAGTCTTCTGCGGAGCATCTAGGGACTGCAGAGGCAATCGGTGAAGATCAGTTTTATTAGGTTGAAATGCCAAAGTGAAATTTTGCATTACTGGATAATGTGAAACAGGATGCCCCACTCCCAAAGATCCAGAATGAGAGTCTGTGATGGGCTGAACATGTTGCCGAATTTCTGGGTTTGTCAATAGTGGCTTAGGAATTTCATGTGATGCCAATTGTAATGGTGGAACCTGTGATTGCTGGCATGCTATTAAGGATGATACTTTGATCGGTGTAATCTGAGGTGACTGCAGGAGTAGTGTTGATGCTGGTTTGAATGGTGAATTTGGCATTGCTGCTTCTGTAGGATGAACTCTTTCACCAGTAATCTCAGCATGCTCACACAAAGATGGCAAACCTGGATGACAAGTAGATATAAATAATTCAGCAGTCTCCATGTCCATGCGATAATGGATGATACAAGCTTACCAGCTGCCACATCTTGTGTTTTCACAGAAGTACTCCGAATTCCGTGTATTTTCTCAATACTGCTCTGAATCTTGCTTGTGTTTCTACTAGAAATCATGTCAGAACTGTTGGAGTATGGTGTTGCTTCATGACCCTCTGTACATGGTACTAAAGTTGGAGACTTTGCTCCAACAGAAGGCACACAAGGAGGTCTTTTTCTAGTTTCAGACTTATTATCATTAGAAATTTTTAATAGTGGATTCCGACGCCATACAATGCAACCCATCAACGAGTCTTGATTTGTATCAACTGCTGAAATGCCTTTAAAGAAACCATATTTAGCTAGGATTGTTATTACAGCCTCGCTTCTGGGGCAGACATAGAGACCGGAACCATCACAGATCTCTGCAAAACCAACCTTCTGGCTCACTTCGAAGCTCTTGGCAACCTGCATGAATGTCTTGAATAAGTTAGGTTCAATGTCCAGAAAGTCCATACCTGCTAGAGATCAGAAATGGAAAATCAAATGCCTGTAATACCTCCTTCATTCCCTTTAAGCCAGCTTTTGAGGACCCAACCTTCCAGCAAAGGGAAATTACCTATATGTACATGTAATGGAATATTAATTGCAATGTTACATTAACTGGTGCAACACATATGATGCAACATGAACTGCCATGTATAAAAGACAGAATTATCAAACTATTGCATAATCCATTTTAAATTCATGAGCGCACAAAAATAAATAATCCTGAAAGGGGAAAAACTTCAAAACACAAGAATAAGGGGTGAGTCATTTGTAAAGCAAAGAGAAGCCAGTTGTGCATTTGATTAGAAATGAAAATGGTGAGTGTTTCCTTCAAGAAAGCGAGGGACATAAACTATTAGGATTTATTAATATGTCAGCAAGAGAATAGATAATAGAAAAGAAGAAAAGAATCTTACCATCAATGACCGGTTTTGAGAATAAGGAAGTTCCTTGATAAACTTTTCAAATGAGTCCAATTTCACTTTTCCTTTGATTTCTATGATTTTCGGCCATGCAATATCTTGAATTTTTTCTCCACTACCAAGAAAACAAGCAAAGACTTAATAAGGAAAAACTTCTTTGCTGAGCAAATATCCGTCATTCACAAAAATAGCCTGCTTCTCAAGTGTAAGAAACAAATATATTCCCAAAGCACAATTATTGAGGAACAATATCTTATGATCACCATATTATCATCAAACTCAGTCAAATCACAATACAAGAAACTTGATAGTAGAACAAAGACAGCTTCTATTATTTCTAGATAGTTAAAAAAAATTGAATTACCAGAACACAGCATCAGATTAGTTATGCTTCAGCAGAGAAACAACATGAGAATATCTAAGCAGCACAATAAATGGACTTGAACTCTGATTTGGCTGGATATCAAGTTTTAGAAAAACCAATGAGATGTACAATTAGTATTGGTTCTAGAGATCTCCATGTGCATGGAAATCATCTGTTAGTTAGCTATTATATGTCACTGGTACTATTTGAGTATAAGAACAAAATTCCACATATACGTGGAAACATTGACTATCTGATGACTACCGGTAAAACTGCTAAAAAAATCATCTGTAAACTTATGTTACATACAGCAATAAAATAGCCTGTAGTGGAGATGTTGTAATAGTGAAATGTTTTGATTGGAACCAATTTAACATGTTATGACTACGCTCAATAGTCTGTACAGTAATTGGACGAAAAGCTAGTTTTGCTTGAGTGTGACTGGTTTCGATTTCATTGCTCTTTCACTACCAATTGGTTTTGGGACAATATGCCCCATCCATACCAACAGGAATCAAACAGTTCACCCCTATGGCTAATAAGGAAAGTGCTGCCTGAAGGACCACGACCATTTGATATTCAAGGCTTCAGCACTGATTAGTTTTCTTAAGGCTGCAAAAGGAGAATTGAGTGGTTTTGAGGACAAAAGACAGTTTCTGAAGAACTTAGAAACATACTTGCAAACTTCTTTTGATCAACATGCTAACAAGGAAATATTAGTGTGATTGAGTTAATGTCAGATGTGTTAAACCTAGATTCTGACTGTCTTTTGTCTGGCTGCATCATGGACTGATCAATTCTCATCTTCCACAGGAGTAGTACATCATGTGTAGAATATATATTTCAAATGCCTAGCATTATTCTAGGTAAATGAAAATGAGATGGGAAACCAGGATGTCCAAGGAAGTAAGGATGAGGGGCGTTTCTTAACGTTGGCGTTTCTTAACGTTTTTTTACTATCCAAACAGGCCCTAAGTGGTTTACGCCATATAGAACTCTGAGAAGAACATTGATTCAGGCAAGTTATTGTTTTAACAGATCAAATTACTTCACAAGAATTGACATCTTTCTAAAATTTTATCAACAATTTAGTACAACTTGAAGCAAATGACTGGGTTACCACTTACCACCTAGTACTTCAGGAGGCAGGAACCAGTAGCTGGGCAGTAATCAGTCCAAAAGTTCAGTTTGATCGACGCAGTATTTTCTAGCATTCCAAACGATTCATATACTACTTCAGCTTTCAAAAGAATCAAAACTTTTCTAACTCCTCGAAAAAGCACTTGAGTCACTGCTAAACACGAGTTTGGTGAAATTTTATATCTTTTAAGCGTAAATGAACAAACATTCATACATATCTATGGTCGTAAAACTGTGTATGGCTTGTGCGCCAGTTGGTATCAGATATACTGCATCTATTAAGGGTGCCATGCTATTTGTCTGAAGCTAAGAACAAGACAGTGAGACAAGATTACGCTGAACCGAGGATAGGAATGATGTAAAAAAAATGCATTCGAAAGCATATATGTGGGCACTCTAGAATCATCAGGTTTAGTAGACATGAAATTCACCTTTTGAAGAAGGCAATCACAGACACCTTAACAGAGCTACTCAACTGGATTGTACCATCCCAGAGGCTTTCATAAATCGAAGGAGATAGTTGACCAACAACTGACTTGATTTCGTCATCCAAAGAATGAGAAGAAAATGTACTAGAAATATCAGCTGCCTTTGTAGAATCCTGCACATCATGCTTTATAGTTTTATAGTTTGCTATACCCTCTTTCTGTTGAATTTTGTCGCTGGATCTCATAGAAGGGTGATCCATAGCCACATTAATCTGGTCAAATTTTTCACAGCTAGAAGGTGGCTTCTGAGCCACCATTGTCTGTCTCTGATCTCTTGGTTCTGCATCCTTAGCACAACTGTTGCCAGATTCTGTTTTAATTATCACTGAATCAAAAGTGCTCAGCGACTGCTTAGATTTGCCTGGCATTGTATGATTTGTACACTGCACCTTCAATGCAGAAAGTGACTGAGTAGGATCCTGACATTCCATCATGTGGTTACCTGTTAAAATACTGCGCAAGTGGGTTTCAGTTGGTTGGCATTGGCTAGTTGTACAAATAATGCCACTCAGCTCTGGAGTGCATGATGGAAAATCTTGAGGGGCAAAAACATTTGCGTGATTCAAAGAAGAGTTGAAACCAACTGAATTTTGTAGACATGGTACTTCACCTAGATGACTTTCTTTGGCTTTAGCGACTACCAAAGATCCATGAGAAACAGCAATATTAGAGCCACTGTGCTTAACAAGGTCCAAATGTTTCCTTTTTCTAGATGAATAAACCTTTGGGGAATCACTATGGTTCTTCATCCTTTCCTCTCGAACAGTAATGTTGTTTGGTCTTTCGTTCCACACTGTTGCAAAGGTGAAATTAAAGGAATACGCAACTGCAGGTAGCAGTAATACTCCCAATGATAATTATAGCTAAAATATTGAGCCTGTCAAAACATAGTGAATAGGAAAGGCTCAATAATCGGTATTGGGACAAGAGTGTGCAAAAGTGGAATATTTACAAGCAAGCTAATCTACAGGTAAACCAGATCCTGATGTGAGTTCGGATAGATATGAGAAATTTCAATATTTGACACTGAATATGTGCGCCTCTTAACTTTTAACCCTCAATTCGCACGCCTTTGGAAATTTAACCATGTCACTGCGAATTCTTTTGATTTAAGGGATTCTCCTCATTTTCTCTCCTTTTCTATTTTGACACTTGTAACTGCGAAAATGAAGAGAATCCCTTGAATCAAAAGAATTCGCAGTGACAGGGTTAAATTTCCAAAGGCGTGCGAATTGGGGGTTAAAAGTTGAGAGGCGTACGTATTCAGTGTCAAATATCGAAATTTCTCGATAGATATATAGTGAGCATCGCTTCATTAATCATTACTGGCTCAATCCACGCAGTGACAAAGAATGCTGCAAGCTCCAGTACTTGATCTCCTTTGCGTGTACCA
Source organism: Dendrocalamus sinicus (assembly GCA_036346575.1). Lineage (NCBI taxonomy): Eukaryota > Viridiplantae > Streptophyta > Magnoliopsida > Poales > Poaceae > Dendrocalamus > Dendrocalamus sinicus. The sequence goes on along the minus strand of CM070650.1, from coordinate 3,137,577 downwards.
TGCCATCCGACTAACCAAAATGTTCATATGCAGCAATATTTACTGAACTACTACTAGCATAGCATGCAGGGGCGGACCTAACATGGGACATGGGGGTTCAGTTGAACCCCCAAAAATATGGAAAAATAAACTGCTACTGGTAATACACAACGCAGCAAGCAAATCCACCACAAACTCCATGGACTGGACTCTCCATCCCAGAAAGGAAGATTTGGATGAGATTGCTCACGGAAAAGAAAGATCCTCAGGACAAAGCTCACTCTTAGAACAATCCAAGAAAGCTAGGGCTTCCTTACCAGCGAAAGAAGAGATCAATCCAGCAGAGCGGAGGACGACGACGACGCCTAGGAGAGAAGAATTTCTTCGCTTCGAGGGTTAAATGACGTTGGCGTGAGAATTTGAGACAAACGGCGAAGCAATAGCCGCCGCCGCCGTCGCGACGAGATATGGAGAAGAGATCAAGGAAGAGGATGGGCTGGAACTAGAGACGATAGAGGCTTGGGATTGGGCTGTGAGTGAGGATTGCGGAGTTGGGGAGGAGGGAAGATAGAAATCTTGACGACGGTTCTGTCTGTGCTGAACATTGGGGATCCAGTCTGAGGTTCGTGTGGAAGAAAAAGATAGCCTCGTTGAAGGCCCACATGTCATGCACGATACTTGCGCTGGCCGCTGCATCATTTGGCTACCGGGTTCGCTATTTTATTTCGGTGCATGCATGCGGACCATGAGAACTAGCTGTTGACTGTTGGTGTAAGGGAGCAGCGAGCAGACCGAAAAAATTAGTGTAAGGGAAGAAAAGGGGGAGCAGTAAGAGCCGGGCAAAATGGCAGGAGGAGATCGTGGCTTTCTCGCTCCTCGTTTGGGTAACGATTTAGTTTTCTCTATGTTTATTAATTTAATTAGATATTAGAGTTGAGATTAGAGAGAAAGTGAAAAGTATTCGTTAGGAAAAAAAACTAGTAGGTGGGGAAGCTATGGGAGTGGGAGGGAGGTCGAGTCCGAGCGACGGGGCGCGTCACCGCGAGTTAATGCGAGGGGAGTAGTGCGGGAGCAGGTGAACGACAGTGACGGGCGGCGACGCAATGCGTGGGGGTGGGAGAAGGAGGGGCTAGTAGGTGGGACCCGGGTGGCAGGGGGCGGAGACCCGGTCAAACGCGGTCAGGGACGGCCGGTGACGGCGAGCCGGCGCGCAGATGCGTGCGCGAGAGGAAGGCGGAAAAGGAAGAAGGCGCTAAGGAGAAGGGAAGGCGGAAAGCCGAAAAGGGAAAGCGCATTTCCGCCGGGGATTTCCAAAAAAGGAAAAGGGCCGAAAATCACTCAAAAATTTAGGAAAATTCACAAAAAATTTTTGGTTTGAATTTTTAGGGGCATTTCATGGAGTATGTTCTTAACCAAATGTACCGATTATTCATATTTTTATTAAGCAATGACCAAGAATAAGTGCATAGGACTATTTTCATCTAAAGCCAATACGATGCATTGCTCAGCTTGTTTGCTTGAGTGTCGCCGCTAAAATTAATTGCACGGTGGGTCAAGGACTTTGATTTTGTTAATAAAGTTTCAGAGAAGACAATCACCACGAATAAACCTATATATTTATATTTGTTTACGAGATTCGTAAGTTGGCTATGTCCTCGAGAGCCATGGTGTGACCGCTCTGTTCATAACGACTCGACCCGTTTATTAGAGCTTTAGGTTTTGGCTTCTATCTAATAGTTTCTTAATTTTGTATTTTTGTATTTTTTAGATTTTTTGTATTTTCCTATTATTTCTTAGCATTGTTTATGATGATATAACTTTTTTATTTTTTTTAAATTTAATTACGCTAAAAATACTATCAGTAGCTATAATATAAAAAAATCGATACAGTGTAAAATAAATCATAAACTCAAATTTAAAAGACTAAATGAGCACCACCTCGTGAATAGGGTTACAAAGATCGTGGTATTTAAATACCCCGTGTAATATACTTCCTGCTGCATAAAAGAAGGAATTTTGAACTGATAACATGGGTATAGATTGTGCGATCTGGCCTTGGCAAACAGAAGTACCGGAGTTTAAATGACGGAATTACCGTAGAGCGGTAGTACCGCAGTCTTAAATGGTACTTCTGGAGCACGGAAGCTCCGAATAAACCCGGGCGGAACCTTTTTTTCCAGAGAGCGCCAACTCTCGACCTCAAATCAAACAGAAGTACCATGCCAATATCTCAGAACTTCTGGTTATCGGAACTACCGGATTTATAATGATGGTAGTTCCGCGTCGACTTTCAACAACTAGTTCAGAAGCTCTAAAATAGCTATTACTAACGCGCCTTGAATTTTTCAGGAATTTCCTTATAATGGATAGTTTTGGTTGGTGAGGGTATAAATACCCATCCACCTACTCAAGGACAGAAAGAATAGACCCTATTTAATATTTTTGAGCATTGAGCATTCACTCCTCACCTGTTTATTCTTATTTGTGCATTTATTTGAGGTGGTTGAGCCAAACAAGTGTATTTCATCTTTAGATTGATCCTTTGGCACTTGATTATCGTCAAACAAAGCTCATGATCTTTCACTCTTTGTGCTTACCGGCACCTAAACGACTTTGTGGGAGATTGTGTGGTGACTTCTTCAAGAAGATTGTGAAGAAGCCCGGTATCGACTTGTAAATGGTTTGGTGTCCACCATCTTCGGAGTGAAGGAAGGACAACCACTAGTGGATTGAGGAGCCGAGGCTTAATTTGTGGAGCTGGTCTAAGTCGCTTGGGCTTTCCTCAATGTGGAGTAGGGGAAACCAGCAAGTTTTCAATCAACACGGTAAAAACATCGTGTGTTCATTGGTTATCACTTTGTCTCTTTTTCAACTCTTATATATTTAGTATATTGTGATTATTTACTTGTGCTAGAGTCTCTTGTAAAGATTTATACTTGTAGTGCCCTAAACTTACTAGAATTGTGTAGGTTTCAATTGTTTTAAATTTCTGCTATATTAAAATTGTAGAAATTATTTAGAAGGTAAGAAAATTTTTAAACCTCCTATTCACCCCCTCTAGTCGGTTATCCTTGATGTTAAGCCTACATGTGGAAGAGAGAGGGAGAGCAGGGCTCTGCTGGGAGTGAAGGCGCGCAGTGAGGTGGTGTACAACGTCTGCAGGAGTTGGCAAGCATGACACGATTGGTACGGCTCGAGTGCATGCGTCAATCTAGAAGCGGCAGTGAGTTGCGGCGGGAGAGCGCTCGGTCAACTGGGCGCGCCAAGCGAGGAGAGGGAGCAGGGGTTTGGGGGCGACTAGCAGGTGGGGCCTTAGTGTCAGCGCGGAGTAGGGCAGGTGTGAACGCGAGGGAGGAGTGTGGCCGCAACTTCGAGTTATCGCTCGGGCGCGTGGAGCGGCGCAACAGGGAGGTGGCTTCGCTATTGGGCGCCAACAGAAGAAGAAGACGGGGAGGCAAAAGTGGAAAGGCGCAAACTGAAGGAGAAATGTCAAAATGGGTAAGGATTGAGAATTCAAGCAAAATCCAAAAAGAATTCAATTTTTTTTTGAAATTTTTGAGGTTGTTTCAGGAAGCATCTTACTAAGGTCATATTTTAAAGTGTTGAGGCTTTTGGCTAAAATGGCACTATTAGCTGTTAGTTTTTTTCTAATGTATTTAATTACACAAAAATAAAATAATACCATTATATATCCACAGATAATAAAAAGAGAAGAGGAAAAAGGGAAAGAGAGGAAAAAACCACGTGAAGAAGTCAACGTGTTTTAAACGGCTTTTAGCTTCTAAAAGTTAGAAAGCATCGCGGTTTGGAACGTAACCTAAATTATAGATTTTGGAGGGATGTCCAATTGTTCATCAAAATTTCTTTACTATCAAGTGTAAGATATGTGTTCCCCCTCATGCTTTCTGATGCTCACCGTAGGTAGTGCTGTCGAAGTTTCATTTCTCACAAATGTTTTCATAATATTGCTACAAAATGCCTAGGTGCATTGCTATTTGAAATTCCATTTTCAGGAAACTACTTTGTCTAGTTTTAAAAGTATCATTTGCAAAGAAACTACTCCCTCTAAGTTTAAAAGAATACCATTTGCTTACTTGTGTTTTTTCCATGCATAATTTTACCAGAGGATTAAACACACAATTTTGGCCACTGTTTTTTATATATTTTGCAAAATAATAAAATAGTAGCGTTGTGAAAAATATTTCTGATAATGAAATTGCATATATAATCCTTGATACTTACAATAAATCAATGGTTAAATTTGAAAGCAAACATCTGTAAAAAAATTGAATTACAGGAGAGAGTAGAGTTTCTTCGATGCGAAATCAGTAGTTGCGTTTGAAATGTGCATTAAAAATAAAGTTTATCCTCTTACCATGTGGTTAAACTTAGGCCATTCTCAGTGGAGAGTTTCATGGTGTTGTTTCCAAGACTGCCATATCATGTAAAATGAAATGAAATATGGATGAAACATCCATCCTCAATGCATAGTTTCATTCTATTGTTTCATAGACATTTAATTTCATGACTCATATAGAGTTGGTAATCGTGCCAAAAGAGTTTCATCTAGATGAAACTCACTTCTTCTCTCTCTTCTAAAAAATGTTGCCATATCATCAAAAATATCTATGTGGCAGCCTATTAAATACATATGAAATTCCCATTGAGACTGGCCTTATAACACATTTCATCACCCCCTCAAGAATAAATTACACCACAGAATTCCAAGAGTACAATGGAGAGATTGAGGGCGTTTTCTTTTGCTATAATTTATAGTTTTTGTTTAACTTATTAGTTTAACAAATAATAATTACTGAAAGAAATTAAAATTTGAAATCAGCGTAAAAAACCAAAAAAGAACGGCCATAATTCGTGGTGGTACACCGGGAAGTGCCCGGAGCACACAACGCGCCTCGAGTGGGAACTGTCGAACTGATCCGTTTCCTCTTTTCCAACTTGCGGGGTCTCCGGACCTCCCCTCCTTACGCGTCCCAAGAGATATACCACACGCCTGCCAGAACCTCCCACTTCCTTGCGGACCCCGCGACACAACCTCCCCACCTGTCAGCCAGATCTCCTCAACCCTCGCCCGCTCCCAAGGCGCCTCCCCAACGTCCCCAACCTGACGAAAAGCAACCGCGCGCTCTCTCCTCTTCCCAAGATCTCCCCCGTTCGCTTTCTCTCCTCACGATTTCCGTTCCCTTGTCTCCACATTTCCCCGTTTGTTCAAACTCCTTTATCTCCTCTCGGCAGCGAGGCACCACTGGTAATCCATTCCAGCCCGTGCTCCGTCGCTCGCCGGCATTGGCCGAGCCGCCGCGCCCGAACGGAGTCCTTACCGGCTCAGCCGCCGCCTTGCAGCTGTAGCTCTCATGCTTCGCTTTCGCTGTGCCCAACCCCATGCACCTCGACTAGAGGAAGAGGAGCTTTTGTGTAGAGGAGGAGGAGGAGGGGAGGAAGCGGAATGGGGTTCTGGGTGGGGCTGGTGCAGGGGATCGCGGTGGGCGTCGCGCTCATCGTCGGCTTCGCCCGCTCCGAGAACTCCCGCGCGGCCCGCCGCCGGCAGCTGGTAAGCGCTACATCGACGCGGTCCCCTTTTCTCGAATCATCTCGATGTGTGATGCTTGCGTAGGGGATTGGGAGAATAACGTCGCGTAGGAACCGAAGCGAAGGCGAATATTTCGCCTTTTCTGCCTGATTATTGAGCTGGCTATTCCCTTCGTTAGGTGGAAATCGCCGAGCTTCCCTGTCGCCGCGTTGCCTTTTCCATTAGTTTGCAGGAGAAGCTTAAACCTCATGGTCGTCAGAGAGGCTCAGGTTTTGGCTTATTGGTCTTGCAAATTACAAGCATGCTCCCGCTGCTAGTTAGAATGGGAGCTTAAGTTTTCTGTCACACATAAGCTTGTAGGGGAGCACTCACTTTGGGGGGCTCAATATTTGCCCACAGATAAGCGCAAGAGCAAGTGCTCGTAATCAAGCCATCTAGTCCATGACTCCATGTGGTGCAATGCTGGTCACTCCCTGTAACTGGGCAGAAGACAGGGCTACGCCGTAGCACAAGGCGCTCCAATTCTGTTTGCCATGGGCGGCTTGTGGCCCGTCCTGCTGATTGCCATTGCAGCAATTGTCATCGATGGGATTACTTCCATGCCCATATTAAACTTTGAACTCCTTTTTGTGAACGTTTTGCTCGGTTTGCAACCATACCTGAAGGCTAAGAGGGATTTCCCCCCCTTGAAACGAAGGAACTAAGAGGGATTTTCCTGTTTTTTTGTGCAGGCTGCCACCGTTGCTAGTTTTTCTAAGATGACGGTTGAAGATTCACGAAAGTTACTCCCAGGTGACCTCTGCCCTTCCTGGGTTGTTTTCTCGACGCAACAAAAGGTATTTGACAATCTTTAGTTAGCTCTGATGCTTCCGCACTAGATGTGAATGATCATATGTTGATGGGAGAAATGTCGCAGTTAAAATGGCTTAATCAGGAGCTGGTAAAAATATGGCCATTTGTGAATCAGGTACCTATTTCTTTCCACGGGACTTGAAAACCTGGGCTGGAATTAGACTTCATTTGATTTGAATTCTTTTGCAAACATTCTTTTCTTGAGCGTCTTCTTCTTTGGTCATTCTTTGTTGCAGGCAGCATCAGAGCTCATCAGAACCTCTGTTGAGCCTATTCTTGAACAGTATAGGCCAATAGTCATAGCTTCCCTCAAGTTCTCAAAACTCACTCTTGGTACTGTTGCACCACAGTTTACTGGTAGGTCTATTCAAACTATTTCAATCACACAGTTACTTCTATCTGATTATATTTCTGACGTTGAATTCTACTGTTTATTTGTTGCCAACATTTTTTTCTGGTAGACAAAGTTCATCCACCCAACTTTGCATGTTTTAAGAAAGAGTATAATGCTGCAAAGCAGATAATAACTGCTGCAGTCTGCAGATGGTGGATCTTAGATTGTACACATGGTGTTTGTGAAACCTTTTTAATCAAGAAAAGTAAAACGGTTTCGAGGGTGCACTGGGTAAGAATACCTCTTTTAGATGTGTAGTACCTTATCAATAAACAGAACTACATCCTATGAGAAAGGAGATTGTTATAGCGATCTTCATGCTGTTCATTTAAGGTGTTCTTCTACAAACTATCCATTCAGAATGCTGGTTTATGCAATCATATAGTTATTCTATGATGCCTTCATTTATATGGTGTTATGATTTTAGTTTTATTCATCTAGCTTCACCAAATATCTGGTGTAAGTCCATAATTGTCTGTTGGATGCTAACCTTTAGGTTTTTATACTCATTTTGGTGCAGGTGTTTCGGTCATTGAGAATAACGAATCAGGTATTGTCATGGAGCTAGAGATGAATTGGGATGCCGATCCAAGCATCATATTAGATATAAAAACTAGACTTGGTGTGGCACTGCCAATACAGGTGATCTATTTCATGGCTATTTTCTTGGTCCTGTAGTATTAATGCTGGAATTTGAGGAAGGAATTATGCCTAGCTCACACAATTAACCAGTATGTTTAGACTTTATATAATGGAATAATGAATTGTTCGTCTTGAGTATCTAACAAGTAAGACAAAGTTAAACGGTTGTTAGCCAGATTCTGCTCTTGTTTACTCAGGATCAACGTAGGATCATTTGGTGTTAGCTCATCAGCCAACTCATCAGTTTTCCGGGTGCAAAATTCTTTATGCAACTTGTGCATGGCATCATGATTAGTGTGATGGTCCATGTCCTTTGATTGGATAATGATACTGTAAACCTTTAAAAATTCAAACTATTACCATGTTCATACACCTAAATGAACTTTATTTCGTTTTCCCTAATCTTGTGAGTGCTCTTGCCATATAGGTGAAGGACATCAGCTTCACGGGAGTTTTCCGCTTGATTTTTAAACCGCTGGTTGATGAACTACCATGCTTCGGAGCTGTTTGTTTTTCTCTAAGAAAGAAGGTTATTTTGTTCTTTATAATGTTTTTTCTCTGATCATTAAGGCTATTTCTTCATTAATCTAATTTTTCTTCTGAAATCATGTCAGAAAAAGCTGGATTTCAGACTGAAGGTCATTGGTGGCGATATTTCTGCTATACCTGGAATTTCAGATGCTCTTGAGGTTTGGCTATACACTTGTGTTTTATAGCAGAATGTTGGAGTTTGTATTTCCAATGGTTGAGATGGTTGGTGTAACTATCGTTTTACAGGACACAATAAAAAATGCTATTGAAGACTCAATAACATGGCCAGTTAGGAAAGTCATTCCTATAATACCTGGGGACTACAGGTAACTATTGGTCGATTCCTGGTTACATACTAGTATCATTTTAAAAAAATAAAATATCATGTCATTAAATCACATAGGAATGACCATAACTGATTGTGTGTAACAGTGATTTGGAACTGAAGCCCGTTGGTACATTGGAAGTCAAACTTGTACAAGCAAGAGATTTGACAAACAAAGATATGATAGGAAAATCGGATCCTTTTGCCATTTTGTATGTCCGCCCATTACCAGACAAAACCAAGAGAAGTAAAACAATTGTAAGTATTACTAATTCTCTTGCCTGTTTGTGTGGTCTGCTTTTGGGGAGGGGATTCTTACTAACTGTTGTCATCGACTTTACAGAACAACGATCTGAACCCTATCTGGAATGAACACTTCGAGTTTATTGTTGAAGATGCTGATACTCAGAGTGTGACAGTGAAGGTTTATGATGATGATGGTATTCAGGAATCTGAATTGATTGGCTGTGTTCAAGTTAGGCTGAAGGATCTGCAACCAGGCAAAGTGAAGGATGTCTGGTTGAAGCTTGTAAAAGATTTGGAGATTCAAAGGAACAGGAAAGATCGGGGTCAGGTGAGCCGAATTTTCCTGGACACATCATTATTAATTTTTCCTTTCTTTGACACAAGAAAACAGCTTTAGCTCGTCATATCATCATTTACCGGGTGTATTGCAAAATTGGGTACATGGCATTTTGTCTTGTTTGGATGTCATTTTTTCTTGTGACATGACCTCAACAGGTGCACCTTGAGCTACTCTACTGTCCATTTGACATGAAGGATGAGGCTCCAAATCCTTTTAAACAACAGTTTTCGATGACTTCCTTGGAAAGGACAATGACGAGTATGGAAAATGGAACAGGGAGCACTGATTATAGCAGGTTGTCTTTAAGGAAGAAAAAGGAAATTATCATGCGCGGGGTTCTCTCAGTAACTGTGATATCTGCTGAAGATCTGCCAGCAATGGATATGAATGGAAAGTCTGACCCATATGTCACACTTTCTCTCAAGAAAACAAAAACAAAGTACAAGACAAGGGTAATTTCTTTATCAGATATGTACAAATTATCGATGCATGTATATCTTTTATCAAGTCTAATATCATACTACCTTTGTCCGAACGCACAGTTAAATTTTATGTAGCTTCAGAATGTTGACACTATATAATGTGTTTGATTTTGTTTATGATTGGATTAGTAGGGAGAAAAATACTTGAGGTATTACAGTCAGAAATTGTTCAGTGGAAGCATGTCTTTACTGTTCCTATCATGTTGCTGACCATAGGTTGTGAATGAAAGCTTGAACCCAGTTTGGAATCAAACTTTTGACTTCGTTGTTGAAGATGGCTTACATGATATCCTTATGTTGGAAGTATATGATCATGACACTTTTCGTAGAGTAAGTCCTATTGAAGTTTTTACCTTATTACTGGCTGAGTAGCTTTTTAACTATGAGATGTTTGTGTGCTGTGGTTAGTGTTGACTATGTTTTCTGTAGGATTACATCGGACGGTGCATCCTGACTTTGACGAAGGTTTTGATCGAAGAAGATTACAAGGATAGCTTCAGCTTGGAGGGAGCCAAGACTGGGAAGCTGAACTTGCATCTGAAGTGGTCGCCACAACCAATCTTCCGTGATTCGCTTGAAGAGGACGGCTTGAAGTTCAGATAAGTCAAGTATTTGCGCACACATTCGTGCGTTTGGTATTTGCACGTGGAGAATGGGTGACTGTTGTCCATGATTAATTATTCTGGCTTTCTTTTGAAAACCTGCTGGGTTCAGTCATCATTTTTCAGGTGCAAATTGATGCGATGCACATATACATGGAATAGTGTAACATCCGAAAATTTGAATGTTTGAAAATATGAAAATCTCTAGGATTCATTGGAGTTTTATTGGATTTTGTATTGTCAGGGGTGTGGGCCTTGGGCCCAAGGCCTAGTTGGGTTATTATTAGGAATTAGAGATTGGTTTCTATTTGAGTTAGAGATTGATTTCCTTGTATTAGAGATATAGTTAGAGATATGATATTAGTTACTATATCTGTTAGAGATATGATTGGGATTAGATTCCATCTGTTAGGGGGAGCCATCTATATAAGGGGGCTACCGCATGCTATTGGAATCAATCAGAGAATTATCATAGTCTTCCTCGCCTAAACATCTAGTCTCTCTCCCTCTCGTCCTCGCCGACGCCATCCGCCATCTTCTTGGTGGTGTTTACCCAGTTCATGACAACTTGGTATCGAGCGGTCGATCCCTTCCCACGACTTCGCTACCATGGTTCCTGCGTTTAGTCCTCTCGCCGAGTCAATGGCCATAATAAAAGCTAAGCGATAATAAGCGGCCAAGACCGACAAAAGTGGCGGACTTCCTCCTCAACATGCATGCCGTCTTCGAGAAGCACTTGAAGGAGCGGGAGAAGGCGAAACAACAAGTGCGCGAGGCGCATCATGACACAACATCAAAGGTGCTGGGAGCCGTATCGCCGGCATCAACAGAGGCGGCTGCCGCACCATCCCCAGCAACTACCATGGCACCCCTAGAACATCCACCACAAGATATCCCCTCGGTGAAGCCCAAGCTGACCATCGATCTCCATCACGCCGTTCCTCCCTCGGTCGCAGCGACTCCCGCAGTGTCTTCTCCGCCGTCCGCGCCGCCTCGACCGACTGCCGTCGTCGTGGTCGCCGCAGCATCTGCTACGGCGTCTCCATCCAGCACCGACTTGCTGGAGTCTTGGCCGCCGCCAGGTTCCCTGGATCCGCTCGAGCGGGGTCGGCCGTCGCTCTGCCGGCTGTCATCCGTCGGCCGTCGCCCCCGCAGGACGCCGCTCCGTCGGCCGCTTGCCGCCGGCCGCCGCTCTCTTCTCGTCGCCGCCACGCGAAGTCGCCACCGGCCGGCCGATCGGCCGCACCGCCGCCACCCGCCGGGCCATCTCCGTCGCCGGATCCATCGCCCGACAGACTTGGCCATTGCCGGATCCACCGCTACCCGGCCGTCTCGAGCCAAGCCGCGGTGATCTCGTCGTCGTCGCCGCCGCCGCTTCGCGAATCCACGCGGCGCCGGAGGTTTCTCATGGGCCGCCGCTCGCCTCTGTTCCGCTCGGCCGCCATCCTCGCCCGGCCGCGCGCCGTCTTCGCCGCGCGCCGCCGCCGGGCTTCTGATCGCAGACGCCGCCGCCGCCGCCGCTTTGCCGTCTTCGCCGCCGCCGTCGCCGGTCTCCTCCGCCTGCGCCGTTGTTCCCTCCGGCCGTGTCGCGCCGCCGCGCCGTCCGAAGCCGCCGCCGCCGCCGCTCCGCAGCCGCCACTCTGCGGCCGCCGCTCCTCCCGCTTCTACGCCGCCGCCCGCCGCCTTGGCATCGCCAACGCCGTTGGGTTTAAGGCGTGCGTGGGGTGCGGTCGGTTTCTAAACCGACCGACCGAAGACTTCAGTCGTTTTCCAAAAAAAAAATCAAAAAATCAAAAAAAAAATAATAAAATAAAAAAAATAAAAAATTCAGAAAAAAGCTAATTTTTCAGGCATTATATTCATAAAGGTGTTACTCTTTGTCTAGCCTTGTTCCGCGTGGATCTGGCCGCTCGTCTCCATCCGCTACAGGACCCCGCCATCGTTCGTCGTCTACACCGGCATCAGAGGACATCCATTGACGTCATGGCCGCCGTCTAGCAGCTCGAGGACGAGCTGCATGTCCGAGAGGGGTGTAGTGTCAGGGGTGTGGGCCTTGGGCCCAAGGCCTAGTTGGGTTATTATTAGGAATTAGAGATTGGTTTCTATTTGAGTTAGAGATTGATTTCCTTGTATTAGAGATATAGTTAGAGATATGATATTAGTTACTATATCTGTTAGAGATATGATTGGGATTAGATTCCATCTGTTAGGGGGAGCCATCTATATAAGGGGGCTACCGCATGCTATTGGAATCAATCAGAGAATTATCATAGTCTTCCTCGCCTAAACATCTAGTCTCTCTCCCTCTCGTCCTACGCCGACGCCATCCGGCCATCTTCTTGGTGGTGTTTACCCCGGTTCATGACATGTATATTACAAAATCAATTAATAAAAAATAAACAAATCATAAATCAAGGATAAATGTCATGAAAATTAGAAAAATAGAATTTAAGCAAAAGAGTTGGATTTAAAAAGTTGAACGAAGGTTTGAATTGAAATAGAAAAACAATTAAAATCAAATAAAATTCCAAAACCCTGGTTGGACCCAAACTTCTTCTCCCTCTAGGTTGGGCCATTATCTTTCTTTCTCCTCGGCCTAATTCTTATTTTTCTTTTCTTCCCTTTTCTTTACTTCGGCCTAGCCCATCGCCGTGGCCTTTGTCTTTTTTTCTTACTTAGAGCATCTCCAACAATGTCCTCTAAATCACATCCCCTAAATCACTTTTTAGAGGACACAATCTAGAATATAGAAGACTAAAAATATGTAACCTCCAACAAGTCCTCTAAATATGGTCCCCTAAATTAAAATCTGGGTCCACAAAAACTACCAACCAAAGAATTTAGGGGATCGGACGGCGCAGGAGCGTTGGGACCGACTTAGGGGATGGTGTGCGTCCTCCATATATGGGGGACGAAAAATCAGGGATGGAGTTCTCTATATTTTTGGGTACCACTTAGAGGATATGTTGGAGTCCTTTTTTTTTTACCTTTTCTTCTAAAATATAGGGGATATGAGCACTTTAGAAGATTTGTTGGAGATGCTCTTAGTTTCTTCCTTCCTCTTTTCTTCCTCCTCTCGTCCAAGGCCCATGCCTGCTCGTGCTCGCCGCCCGTTCCTCCCCTCCCTCCTTTCTCGTTGTGCTCTTAACCGTGCCTCACCTTGTCGATTGTGCCCTCACCATGACAAAATTGCGCTATGCGACCATGCCCGCGTCTGCCCTGGCCTCGTCGCCTGTGTGCCCGACCACATGTTGTGCTCCTCGCGTGCCCTGTGTCCATGTCCTGGCCTTGCCGCCCACATACCTGATCGCGCCTAGCCTCGCTGCGCACGCTTCTACATGTGTAGGATCAAGGATAGTGTGTAGGATCAAGGATAATCGACTAGATAAGGGTGAATCGAAGGCTTTTAAATTCTTTTTAGCTAAAACATAATTTTATAGCAAGTATGAACTAATTAAATTTGTTTTGCACAAGTCAGTCTAAATCATAAGTCTTGCTATAGTACCTCAAACCTATATCTAGGCAATATATAATTCTAAATACACAAGTCAATTAATCAATTGCTAGAAATATAAGTGCGAAATGTAAAAGCAAGAGAGATAACCACAAAGATGATGTGTGATGTTTTTTTTGTGATCTCGAAGACTTGCTAGGTCCCTTCATATCTTCTTTGAAGAGATCATCGCGTGAACTCTTACAAGCCATCTAGGTGTCGGCAACCACTAAGAGTAATAGACCAATAATGTTTGCTCGATGGTTTCAAAGTACCACAATGATCAACTAGATGACGTAATGTACTTGAATGCTCTCAACAATCTCAAAATGTGAAAATGGAGCATTAGATCATATCTCATATCATCAAATTAATTATGATAGAGTTTAATTGAGTTTATTCAGTTTTGTTTGAATTTTGAGATTTATTTGGTTTTATTCGATTTGCTTTGTTTGTAGTCTTGCGTCATTTGGTTTTTGGCGTTTCTTGCGTAACTAGAAGTCTCGAAGAAACAACAGTTCAAGCAAGATCAAGATCTAGATAAAGACGAAGACAAAGACTTTAAGCAAGACAAGATTTGCAGTAAATTGAGTAAGGTAAGTCATCATATTGCACCTAAATATATTGATATAAGTTATCAAATGCACGCTTTACTTTGACTAAAAATTATGTTGGCTTTAGTTCTTAGTTAATGCCGTATTATTACTCACTTACTACCACCCACTCCTTGACTTTGGACATAATCCCTTATCATTCTAGAATTAATGGTATATATAACTAGTTGATAAGTCCATATCTAAATACCATACTTAGTCTTCCTTAGATACATGTGGGCATTAATTTGCCCTAACATTATTTCAAAAACATCAAAACATGTTTTGGTCAGCCATTGGAGGGAAGTGGCTAGTATGTTGAACTTAGAAAAGATTTTCGAAATCAAAACCCAAAAACTGCTTTAGACTTAAGCGGATGGTATGTATGGCTAGTGTGAATAGAGCACGATATCTTGGTATGTGATGGACCAGTCCCAAGTCAATTAAGGACCAATTTTTGTGATGACCTTTCGGGTAAAACAATACAACCACATGTCTATAATGGGTATGATCTGACCAATTAATTTGCATCGAACCCGCGTTGGATGCACCATTCGGTGGAATACAGGCAAATGAGTTGGACGGAAACCTTTGTCGTGTGGCACAAGAGGGGGCTTCCAGAGAGGATGTATAGAATTCTACAGTAGTGAAAATCTTAGCGAGTGTAACCATGCTGGGAAGATGTATTGTAAAGGCTTTGTGATAATCCTTTGAGCCTCACGCCAATGTTAGCGTGGCAGCGGAATAAGTTGCACATCTCTTGTGAGGAAAATGTGTAACCTCTGCAGAGTGAAAACTATTTGAACATATGTGCTCATGATCAAAGGCGGATGTGGGAACTTACTCGAGTTAGTCTCTCTTTTACAAAGAATCTTTTGTGGGTGGGATAAAAAAAACCCAACAGGTGGATAGAACCTTGAGTTTGATTTCCCCTTGGTGGATAGAACTTAGTGAATATAATAGCTGGATAGAACCCTAAAAATAAAAATAGCATTTGGTGGATGAAACCATACTCTGTAACAGGTGGATAGAACCTTCACTATGATTTTTACTGCATTATCTTAAACTCATGGTTTAGTTAAAACACTAGGTCTCAAACTTTCTATTTATTGTATTTTAATTGTGCCTTTCTGTAAGTAAAAGAATCTCAAGCCTCTCGTTATTTAGCCTGGGATATATTACAGTGTGATGGCTTGCTGAGTACCTTCATACTCACTATTGCTCAATTACCATCATTCAACAAGATGAGAAGAAAAAGGCTCTATTGGCTCTTATTGGTGCCCGAAGGGACTAGAAGTCAAAGAGGCCAAGAACTAGGTTGTGAGCCCCAGTCGATTACCTGTGGCTATATCCTGAGAGTCCCACCTGTTGTGTTTTGTTTTCATCTCCATTGTTGATGTTTCTGGTATTTGGCCTAATCTGTCTGTGTGTAAGTTAAGCGACCATATGGTCTATTTTCATGTTGTTTGATATTATGTAATAGTTTTGCTTTTGCGATATATGTGTTTGATATACAGTGAAGTAACTGTGTGTACTAGTTACTGATCTAGTGATTAGTACTGGTTTACACAAAGGGTTTCGAATGATAAATCTGGGGTCCGACAAAGAGTTATGGTGTTGATCGGTTAGCTCGAAGTCTATAATGTAATGACAATGATATTTGTCTTCTTTGCAATGCCATGCTCAAAGCTCACCTGTAAATCAAGTAAAAACTAGTCCTGTGCCTGTGCGTTGCAACGAAAACTCAAACTATTGAAACAAGTACCTCAATGAGTCAGCCTCCCATTTTGTCTCTATAAAAACCAATGTTATAGGTTACTGTAGCTAGACAAACATGTAAGCTAACATGATAAGACTTCTTCAAGCAAGAAATAGAAAAAATGAATCCAATTGTAAAATCTAAGGTACAAAAGATCTAGCATGTAGCCTATTTTCTCTCCATCAGAGAGAAACTTAACTTTCTGCATAATTAGGTCAGGACTTGATCCTACCCTCTGAACAGTGATAAATATGTAATTTGATAAAAAGTTTGAAACCAGTCTCTGAAAACTAGATCAGATTAAGAAAGTTGGATATTAGTCAAATATATATGCGACACAAGCACATAGTTTGGGTTTTCAAAAATTTCCCTTTCAAACTTTGGAAAAATTACTGATATATATAAGCTAACCATCTAGCTATGAAATAAATATACCTTGTTAGACCTCCCAACTTGAGGTACCAAGGAAACTAAGAAAAGGAACCAATCCAATATACCAACCAACATAGATGGATCTACCTGAACACCATCATCAAATGAAGTTAGCCTTTTGCTATATGTAGTTATGAAACAATTCCTTTCATCCTCAGGAATAAAATCTCTGAATAGTTCCCATGTTGCAGATTTGAAAGTAAAGTAAGCAATCTACTCACATAAAAACACTATACTGAAAAATGTAAGGTTTATGTTTCATGAAATAAGAAAGTGAAGTGACTTTAGAAGAAAACAGAACAGATTTTCTCATCATATTTCTGTATTATATTAGTTAACTTCAGCTCTTCAAGTGAAATAGCTCAAGGGCATACCATCTGGGAAAATGGCTGCTGCACCACCCTCGTAGAGCCAATCAAGCTCCTTTTTCCTAAACAAGAAAATGCCTCTTAGAACAACGCCAGTGACCTCGCAAGCATCCATGAGAGTATACTATTAATAGGATGTACAATATAAGTTACATGCACAATTTTTTGCAATCAGTTTCAGGTTCACACAAAATTGCAACGGTCAGTTGCTCGCTCACCTTATCAGGATGAGTCTAGCTATACGCAAGAGCCAAGGTGCTTCCCCACGAACCACCAAACACCTACACTTTTATGAGAATTGTAAGTTTCATTACCGAAAGGAATACAAACAATAAATTCTTAAAAAGAAGACTGCAATTGGCTGCCACTCTGGAATTTCAAGATGGCCCCTAAGCTTCTTAATGTCAGCAACCAAGTCCTAAGTAGTGTTCTCTTCTAAACAAGCATGAGTACTTCTGGCTGCACCTCTCTGCAAGTAAACACAATGCAAATCAAGAAACAAAATCGTGTCGGCATTACAATAAACAAAGACAAGGGAGGAACGAAAATAATATGGTCAAACAACACGATCCTATAAAACTCTGGGTCAAAGAACCTTTGATTGTTGGGCGACGTGCCAGCTCCAGGTCCCCCATGGAGGAAGACAAAAGGTTGCGAAATTGACGAGAAGAAGAGTTCATCTAAGAGAGCAGTATAATTGTACAAGTCCGAGCAAGTCATACCAGACTAGTGTATCAACCATCACACAAGGCAAGAAGGCCACTGAATTGGAAAGGAGAAAAAATCCCTCATAATTCAATCCCGTAAGTCTACTCTCCCAACACGTATGATGATCCTCAGCGAGAGCGAGTTTGGTACCGAAATTAAGAACTATCACATCACACTCACATGCCCATGGGGGTTCCTGGACTGCTCATAGTAGATGGTGTGTACGTTCGAGACGGTGAGGGGCCTAGAATCGTAAGGCTCGATGTGCAGGTATAGATCCCTCCTTAGAGGCTGCTTGGAGAGATCCATTGGCGTGGCCGCGGCAGGGATGGAGAGGCTTGCATAGTAGCAGCGCCAACAATGGTGGTATCCGTCATTCGTTGGGAGGTGATAGTAGCCCGAGTCCCATCTCCCTGCAGCAAAGAAAAGCGCTAAAACCTCATCATCGCGAACTCGACATGGCGGTCAATGGATAGATAAGGCTGGGATCGTGGGGGGATCAAGGTAGAGGAGGTTACCTACACATGAGGGAGACAGTGGGTGCAAGAGTTGTGGGGGAGTGGGGCAACGGAGGTGTGACTTGGAGTAGGGGTGCGGCGCCTGTGGGTTTGGACCCACGGATTAGCGACAGACGGCGTGGATTTGATGGTTTTAGAAGGCAGATGAACCGCAACCAAAGGGGAGTTGTGAGGGGTGGTGAACCACCATCATCAACCCCTTTTTAAGTAGTAGAGACAAATTGAGCTGTAGGAGCGACCGTGAATGCATTATCATCAGACTCAAGTGGCTTGTCGTCTTAAGTTGACGACATATACAGTTGTGTTCCGTATGCAGCATTCGAAAGGCTATCGTTATGACCGTAGCCCGAAAGGGATGAAACAACGCACGCAATTTGTGTAATTGTGTTTCGCGTGCAGCATGTGAAGGCTATAGTTCGACTATGACATCCGAACGGAAAGAAACAAGAGAAAGTCAGACCAGTCAGTAACGCAATTGCCTGCTCACTCCAATGTACTCCTGTCTGGCATATTTCTGTATGCCAATGGCGTGAGATCATTGGCATATGGCGGCTGCAATAGACTACTACTGTCTTGAAGGAACTTTGGTCAATGGACTCACCGTTCCAAGCATCTGAAATCCACCGTAAATATTGCGACCAAGGTGCAGGAGAGATTCTCATGAAGGGGTCTTTCAGATCCGGACACGAGCTGCACGAGCATCCCAGGTTTCCTACTTGGGCAGATTCGTTTGGGATTTGGACGCTATCACCGGAGACAGACAGCCAGCTCCGAGAGGAGCATCCTTGTTTCCATCATTTCTTTTGTCACTTGGGCAAATGATTCACTTGACCTTGCAATATTTTGTTATTTGCTCGTCACAATCTGTTCAAACTTTGACAGCAGACACGACACTTTAATAATGCAAAGTGCCTCAGCTTTATATGTTGAAGGTTTTCGGGTCTATTCTTTACGGCTTTTAAAAGCGCCTTTTGACTTTTGCTACAGTATCTAACTTTCAAACGGAATATTTTCTCAAGACGGGATCTACAAGTTAATCGTAGTACATGTTAGCCCAATATCTATATCAACCAAAATTATAAGCGAGTATCTCTCTCCGTAATCTCTGTCGCAAACAGCCAAAATTCAAAAATTTTAACTAAAAGCCATAAACCGCAGCTATATCAAACAGCTTTTGGCTTTTGGTTTGAAACATGTTGTTTTTAATACATTTTTTATTTATATTATTCGTACAGATATCATAGTGTTTTTATTTTTCTTATTTCTTTTAATTAACTACCTCAAAGAAAAATAAAACCGTTACGATATTATTGTAGCCAAAAATCGTAGTATTGAAACATCACCTCGTGAGCCTGTAATCTAGCATCTCTCAAAGCTGATGTTGTTACGATACGCAGGCAACGT
This sequence comes from Dendrocalamus sinicus, assembly GCA_036346575.1. Classification (NCBI taxonomy): domain Eukaryota; kingdom Viridiplantae; phylum Streptophyta; class Magnoliopsida; order Poales; family Poaceae; genus Dendrocalamus; species Dendrocalamus sinicus. The sequence continues at coordinate 3,118,361 of CM070650.1, read as the reverse complement.
AGTTTGCTACCGGAGCTGGTATCAACCACCCTGTCCACCCGGGTTCGAGTCCGAGTGTCCATTCCTCTTCTTATGATGAATGCTAAAACTTCTAGCCATTTTTTTTTGTAAATATTGCCACTTTAATCAATGAATGGATGGAATACGCATTTCCAATAAAAAAGAGTACAACTGGTTAACAATGCAGTGCCTCATTGGCCGTTGGTTGAACTAGCCATCGGCCCATTGATATATTTTCTCTTGATGCATAGACTAAAAATAGTAAAAATAGCTAGATTATCTCTAATTATTATTTCTAAATACTATATTCAATACATACATTTAGAGAATAGTAAATAAAGCTACATATTTATTAGGGGTATAAAGAAAATATCATACTAAATTTTCACATTGAAATTTAAAATATATCCTATGTTTATGAACAAGACCATTTAAAAAAGAGAGTGTCTATACAATATTCGACTATTTTTAGTATAAAAACAGTCAAATTTTGAGCCGTTAGATGAAGATCCAACGTCCTAGATCATTTTTTTAGAGGGGGTCATTTTTTTGGAGGGGGGCTTGTATGGGTGGATCCGTTGGATGGAGATCTAACACCCCAGATCAATCTGACTATTTTTATCCTCGAAAACAGTCGAATGTTGTATAGCAATACTCTTTAAAAAATACGTTTTATAAATTTGAAAGGATGTAGCACATACTGGAATACGTAGACATTACATATTGTATGTAAGTAGTGTGTCCATCGCTTGCACTCAGAAAACAAGCACCTTTTCTTTGAATTTCCACAAGCTGCCACACATATTGAACAAATTTCCGACACAAGAAACAACTTTATTTATTTATTTATATCCATGTCTTTAGCCCGTCATTCTACATGCATAAACTGTGGGTTTTTGCTGGACTCTTCCTCGTTGTCATCTACTCCAACTGGAGTGCCAAATTGCGCTACACGAAGCGTACTGGCGAGAAGCTCAGAGGCGTGGAGACGGTGTTCAAGTAAACAGACCTCGAATTTTGCAGGCTCGCGCACCGCACGTTTCATTTGGAAGTTACCTTGAGAAGGCAAGTCTAATGTAACAGACCGAGATCTTCATTTAAGAATCCAGACCATAGCTTTCTTGCAAAATTACACTTCCGTCTAATGAGGAATTGTTGAGGTAAGACAATTTCACCATCCTCAGTAACACCTCATTCTCTGAACGTGGTAGGCTATTTTACACCAGACAAAAGGGAAATTACCACTACTGAAATTCACGAAGATTACTAGACTAGGCTACATCTAACCCCCCGTGTTTCCCTCCGTCCATGTCCCAATCGGACCTAAATATCCACCGGCATTATCCAAGCTAATAATTAATCTCCCCGATTATTTTACTCGATCAATCATAGTACCACCAAAGCTTATCATTAGAGTCTTAGAGAAGGTGCTCAGAATTGCGAAAGGACTCGGCCGAAACTTGGCGTGCATGGAATTGAATAATGCTCAGGTTGCCCGGGAGACACACACCATGGGCAGAAGGAAGAAACTTCAAAACTGGCGCATCGGGCAGGCCAATGGGACGCCCAATAGAACAGCTCCAGCCGGGCTAGGCTTGCCATGACCATCGCTTCTGCTCCGGGCTTCTCTAATGACCGTCGAATTGTATGCACGGCACATGTCTTGCTCATATTGGTGTCACTTGTGCATGCACTAGCCATCGACCAGCCATAGTCCCAACTGGTAAAGACACTGGTTGCTTCGACACTGGGCGAGCTAGTCTTTTCTTTTCCTTTTGTCTTGTACTCGAGAGTCCAATCAACCTAGGCCGTTGATTGAGCGGACGATGTAAAGGCGCTACACGTGGCACTCGGAAGCGTCCAGCGCTGTGTCCTACACGTCGCCGGGCCCTTCCTGCCCGTGACTGAAACGTGGGCCCGCGCGTCAGACGCCACCGGTGGGGTGGGGGCCGACCCGAGAGGCCAGCAGCATCGCCCAGAGATCCGTGGGTCCGATCCGCGGCCCACGCAGGCCTCACATCCTATATCCTCACGCCCCTCTCGCGGTCTCGCATTCCTTCCTCACTCTTCTGCCTCTTGCTTGCAGCTTAAACCCCCTCCGCCACCTACCGCTCCGTTCGCGTTCCTCGGCGTCTGTTGGGTTGGAGGGAGCGAGGCAATGGCCCCCAAGGCCGGCCGAGGCAAGGGCAGGGGCGGCGGCGGCGGCAAAGGCGACAAGAAGAAGAAGGAAGAGAAAGGTATGCGTGTACTGACGAAACCGCTTTATTAGCTCTGCATGTATGTAGTAGCGTAGTGCAGAGTTATGTTGCGAATTCTCGCCGTTGTTGAGACTGTTTGAATTGCTGATGTTGTTGTAGACTTGTAGCATGGTTCTAGTTTCACTTCTTTGCATGTGTAAAGGGTAAAAGATGTGTTCTTATTAGTAGTAGGCCATGCTCGCTTTCGATTTCGGTTCCTTCGAAAGTCAAAATAAACATAACAGTTTCGCCACATCTAAAAGCACATACATCATCTATATCGATAGTTTCATTTTTCATTGTCATCTCGAAAAACGCAGAAAAACCATCGATCTTGCCCAAAAGAACGGACAGTAATCTTTTCTTTATTCGTTCTTCTTTTGCTTTCCCTTCCTTTCCTTGGTTATGCTTTGCGCTGAAATAGAAGATTTGACCCCTGTTTAACCCTTTTTTGCTGGCTTCGTGATGCGCACTTATGATTAGTTTTTGCTCATACTCTCTCTCTCTCTCTCTCTCTCTCTCTCTCCCCGAATGACTAACAGTTAGCTCGTTCTTTTTCTGCTTGTAACACTGTAACGTACACCATGCGGTTTGTGAGCGCCAAGTGAATTGCGCAGCCGTGCAAACTCTGTTCACCTTAATATCTTCCTCCTAATTTCAAGTAGTGGTATGGTTGTCGTGCTGTTGCGATGTATCATAAAACGGCGTTCTCTTCTTGTTTTTGCAGTCGTGCCGAGTGTCATAGACGTCACGGTTGTCACTCCCTATGAATCCCAGATCACACTCAAGGTATGTATGGCTCCATTGGCTGGCTTCCCCCTCACATGAACACAAAGTCCCTGAAAGGACAACGAACAGGACAAACAAAAGCAGAAAGTGCTGAGATATCTTTGTGAAAGTGGAGCTTATACTGATAACTGAATACTAGTTCAAACAAGTTGTTCCCTTTGGTATCAGTGCTTCCAACAAACTTTATAATTGAACAGTGAACTCGAGAAAGATGTTTGTGTGTGTAATTTGTTCTCTGTCATTCTACTGATGTTTAGGGGATATCTACGGATCGTGTGCTGGACGTGAGGAAGCTGCTGGGGTCAAATGTGGAGACGTGTCACCTGACAAACTATTCACTCTCGCATGTGGTAATGTTTGCCTCCCTTCTGCTAACTGCACGCTCCAGATTCAATTGCAGTACTGGTAGCTACTAGCCTACTACTACAACATATTCTTGGCAAAAAAAGTGTTACTAATTACCTGCAGGTTCTTGCTAGTGGTTTCCTTCATTGTATTTACCTGGGGTTAATTTTAATTTAAGCGATGAATGAACTGACGAATGGCGCTTCATGTGCTGCACGACAGGCGCGCGGGCAGCGGCTCGAGGACGGCGTGGAAATCGTGGCGCTGAAACCCTGCGCTCTCAGGATTGTGGAAGGTAGGTGGTGAAAGAATCTGCACGCTGCTGGCCTTTCCTTCTTTCTTGCTTTGTTTTCTCTTTCTTTCTCTTTTATTTGGCACCATTGAAGGTTCACATGGATTTGCAACTCACCGTCCTTGTCCAAACGTGAGCTGGTAGCTGGCATTAGAACGCAGAATTAAGTGAATCCTTCGGTAGAAGAAGCAACGTACAAGTGGACAGAACGGGTGTACTGTACTGTACTTGCCATGTATGTGCATGTGCCCCACCCTCTGCTAGTCTGTTACAGCCCTATTGTCCATCAACGATCAATCAATGGGCTGCCTGAGGGCAGAAACGGGAAGCACAAGTTTAATTCTTAACATGCGTTTGCTCGCTCGCTCGATCGTGTAGAACTTGACTTGCCAGTAGATTCAAACCTAACCTCACATTCCATCAGAAGGTCCATGCATATATGGTCTTTGTCCACGCACAGGCACAGCACTGAATAATCCAAGAGCATGGAGTGCGGGCCTTTCGGCTGAATTCAGCAAAAGGGGGGCACAACACAAATATGGCCAGATGCAACGGCATACAGTTAGCTGATAGATTGGAGTATCGCGCACTATTACTTGGACGGCTCGATCACTAGCTAATTCATTCAATCATTCTTGTCGATAGACCGTGCCAAGATAGATAGCTTTTGCATGGTGCGCCTACTGACACTAGCCGAGTTTCAGTGCCATTTATCCTATGAGAGGCTGCAGAAACTCACAGCTCCGAACGTGAGGGAATTGAGTTCATTGCTGTGCTGCCCTGCCAAACCTCTGGTTGGGGCGGCTATGGCGCCTAACATATCTCCACACCAATCCATCCGTTTCTTCGCCGATTGTCCCTTTCAGTCGCGCGTCATCGCACGGGTGTTTGATGTTTTCGAACGTACGGCGGCCAGTAAGGTTCCAACCGAAACGTGGCTGCGGCAGTCGTGACTTTTTGGTTGTGTTTTTTGTTGGACTACATTGGATGTGCTTTCTTTTCGGCTATATATCTGATAATTTTTATCACACTAGTGTGAGTGTTGCTGTGAACAAACTAAATATCAATAAACCGTTTTGAAAAAGCTATCTTGATTCAGCGCTTTGAAATATTTATTTATCCAAGTGAAACCATAAGTCGTAAACAAAAAAAAATAACAGGGTCTGTAGTCAACGATTGATTAGTGGTCTGACACGTCTTTGCAAATGCACCTCCTTTGGTACATAGTTTAGTAGTTTTCGGAAGAGCGGCCTGTGCTCTCGTCAAGTGGTAAGTAACATTTGGACGCACTGGCAGGGCGTTAATTTCCAGTGGCTGCCTGAAGCCAAGTCCAGCTTTTGCACCTTCACTTCACCCTGCATTTTAACTTAACCAACTGAATGTAGTGCTTTGTTCAGGTGTGACTGACTGCTGAGTTTTGTCCTATGTGATATACCGAGAATTAATGGCATATGCTAACACTAGTAGTATAATGCAACTTCGTAGTATCTGTTTGTTCTTCCAACTCCCAAGTTGTTGACCTGCCTGGTACGCGACAAAGGGCGTCTTTTGGAATCGGCGTGGGTGTGTTGGACTGTTAGGTCGATCGGGCGCTAATTTTCATTTTGTTGCCACAATTGTAATGCCTCGACAGGTTTATTACGTCCAAGTATTTTAGGGACACTCCTCTTAGTACTACTGTGCACTTGTCCAATCACGTTAGCAATGTATTTCCCATCAACCACAGGTTGAGTGGGTTATTTGTATGGATTTTCCAATTTATTTATCTGGAATTTGAATTTGTGTTTTGTGAATTGTGAGCCTTAATATGACTAAGCTAGCCAATTATCCCCAACCTGTAAAAGAACCGGGAACGTGAGTGGCGTGATGTCTGTCGACGGAAAATGGCATACACACGCGTAACGCATTGTGCCGTGCAATGCGCAAGTGATCAGAAAGTTCTTACTGCTAAGGCAATGCTGGTTAGCCTGGCATCTGTTGATGAACATCAATCTCAAATCCAACCTATGTTTGAACAACACCTATATTTTACAAATTTCAATTTGAGGTGTTTTCTCTGAAAAAATTTCTACGAATTTTGTTTAATCTAGTGCAAGCAGCTCCCTTTCTTTCCAACTTTTTTTCCTCGCTAAAAAGAACAGGACGGGCCTGACCTCTAGTATTGCATTCCAAGTAAAAACCCAGGAACTTGGTCCAGTCTAATCATACTATTGGGCCTGGATTCTTTGCATCACTAATTGAGCCCATCATTTTTTTTGTGTGCAGAGGAGTACGCGACGGAGGAGGCGGCGGCGGCGCACGTCCGCCGGCTGCTGGACATCATCGCCTGCACCACCGCATTCGCCAAGCCCCGCGACGGCGCCAAGCACAAGTCGTCCAAGCACGCGCGCCCCGCTACGCCGCCGTCTCCCCCAGCGCTCGCCTCCCACGGGACCCATGGCGGCGGCGGCGAGGCGCCGGCGATATCGGAGGCGCACGACATGGCGGCCATCCGGCCGCCGGCGAAGCTGGGCGAGTTCTACGACTTCTTCTCCTTCGCCCACCTCACCCCGCCCGTCCACTGTAAGATGCATTTCGTTTGTGCCTTCTCACGCGAAGTGTGCGGGGGTTAACCGACGCGTGCTTCCGGTGTGCAGTTATCAGAAGGAAGGAGAGGAATGGCGCTTCTCAGGAAGGCGATTACTTCGAAATCGAGGTGTGATCACTCCCTCCCTCTCTCAAAACACTAGAATTCGTTTGATTTGCATTGTAGCCATTGCCAGTTTGCAAACCTGCAATAGACAACTCCACTGTGAGTCTGTGACCATACACCTCGCTGAAGAAGTTGATATGTGCCCAGGTGAAGGTTTGCAACGGGAAGCTTCTGCACGTAGTTGCTTCGGTCAAGGGTTTCTACTTGGTGGGGAAGCCGCACACTGTAAGCCGCTCCCTGGTGGACCTGCTACAGCAGCTCAGCAGTGCATTTGCCAATGTTAGTAACCGTGAATGCTGCGTGTTCATTAACTATGCCTTGCTTGCTTTCCATTCTGCTCTTATCTGTTTTATGTTGAACATACATCTGCTCCACTTATCGTAAGTTTTATGAGGGAATCTTATCTGATAGTGATGATATTGTTCATTTCGCACAGGCATACGAGGCACTAATGAAAGCCTTTGTGGATCACAATAAGGTGATCATAGTAAATGTTCTTACCTTTTGCTTTCTTATCCTGAAAATTGAATAAAATGCTGAAATTTACCGAAATTTTGATGAGGATACATTTCTTGCTTCCTCAGTTTGGGAATCTACCATATGGATTCCGTGCAAACACATGGCTTGTTCCTCCTATATATGTTGACTCTGCTACAAAGTGCCCAGCATTGCCAGCTGAGGATGAGAATTGGGGTGGGAATGGAGGTGGTAGCGGAAGAGATGGAAAATGTGACCGGAGACGGTGGGCAAAAGAATTTTCTATTTTGGCTAGAATGCCATGCAAAACTGAGGAAGAGAGGGTGATCAGAGACCGGAAGGCTTTCCTTTTACACAATCTGTTTGTAGATACAGCAATTTTTAGAGCTGCATCAACAATACGGCGACTCATTGCTTTGTCTATGAACTCAGCTAGTCCACAAACCAGTCCAGATGGCTCATTATTACTTGAGGAACGTATCGGGGACTTGCATATAACCGTAAAGAAGGATGAGGCTGATGCTAGTTTGAAGTTGGAGGACAAAGTTGATCGAGTTGCTGTCTACCAAACAGGTGCTATGGATATATCACAAACAAATCTTCTCAAAGGTTTAACTTCTGATGAAAGCGTCGTTGTTAAGGTGATAGTCTGGTACCTTCATCTTTGATACAAATAATTTTGTGTTCTTACATCACAAACATGATTTCCATGCAGGACTCTTTGACTTTAGGAGTGGTGATTGTTAAGCATTGTGGATATACGGCAATAGTGAAGGTTTCAGGATGCACAAAGGACAGTAATGATGACAAACAAACCAGTGATATCTCTGATCATCTTGATGGAATCCTCAACATTGATGTAGATGATCATCCGGATGGAGGTTCTAATGCCTTGAATGTTAACAGGTTTGATATATATTCTCATGTAAATATACTTGATAAGCTAGTACTAAGCAATGATGTTCCATTAACCCCTCTCTGTGTTTCCTCAGTCTAAGAATACCACTGCCGCAAATTATCAACCCAGAAACCGCTGCCAGTAACCAGCACCTTACCACAAAGTCCCATGTGGATAATCATGCAAGGAAACTAGCACGTACAGTACTTGAAGACAGCTTGATAAAACTGGAGAACACGCCCAGCAAAAATCCTAGAATTATCAGGTGGGAACTTGGGTCCTCCTGGTTGCAACACTTGCAGAAAAAGGATTCTCCAGTGTCTGAGGATACTAAGAAGAATGCAAAAGTTGTTGAGAAAGAGCCAGCTGTCAAAGGTCTTGGCAAGCATTTTGAGCAGTTAAGGAAAATTAAAAAGAAAGAATGCAATACTGAAGGTGCTATGTCTGAGAAGGAAGAATATAACAGTAACTGCTTGCTGATAAATGGTACGGAAGAATCAGATAATTTAGCATTTAGCGAGACCAATAAGGAGGCTGATATAAGGAAGCATATGTCAGAGGATGCTTTCTGTCGCTTGAAGAGTTTGGAAGCTGGCCTTCATCAAAAGGTGATTTAACTATACAAGTTCACAGAGTTATTTTAGAATTTCCAAGTGCCATCAATTGATATGTTCTGTTTTAAAGAATTTAACTTATGTCCTGATGAGCTTCTCCATGCTATTTCACTTGGGATCAACATAGCAAGCAATTAGTTCTACATATGCCATTTTTTTACTGGAAGACTTGCATTAAGTTGTGTCTGTGATTTAGGAGCAGAAGCACACTCCATTAATTGGGAATATGTTGGTGAAACTGTTTCTTTATTACCTAACTTTATTATTTCTTGATCCAGTCCCTTGAAGAGCTCACAGAGATGGCCCATAAGTTCTATGATGATACCGCGCTTCCAAAGCTGGTAAGCCTTATTTAATATCACAACTCATATTTTTATTAACATTCTCTACTCTGAGAACAAGTTGTTTCTTTTGCTGGATGTTGCTATCATCTCTTGTCCTCATAAGTAGTTTAATTATCTCACCAAGAGTTCTTGTTATCATACTAGAGGTTGAGTTAGTTCATTGATACTTTCAAAGTAGTCAGTACACCTGACCTGCATAAACATTGTGCACCACAATGTCCACCAGAACTAGAATACTTAAAAAAAAATTATTTCTAATGTAGATAGGACAAAACAGCTTTTAGCATCAAGGTTATGTTGTCTTGAAACTTTCTTAAATATTGTTTGATGCCCATAATGGATAATTAATTTTTTTGGGGACCAATTTGCACAGGTGGCTGATTTTGCTTCCCTTGAACTTTCTCCAGTGGATGGAAGAACCATGACTGATTTCATGCATACAAGGGGACTTAATATGTGTTCCTTAGGCCGTGTGGTGGGTGTAAATTTTGTATTTAATTGCTTTTGCTTCTATGCTTGGATGAAACTGCCAGAATAACCTGACTTTTTTTCTTTAAAAAATCAGGTAGAGCTATCAGAGCAGCTCCCACACATCCAGTCAATATGCATCCATGAAATGGTCATTAGATCCTTTAAGCACATCATTCGAGCTGTTATTGCAGCTGTTGATGACATGCAAAATATGTCTGCAGCTATAGCTGAGACTTTGAACATTTTACTAGGATCTCCAAGACTAGAAAACAATGCCGACACAGATGCCCATAGTGAACATGATTTGCGATTGAAATGGGTAGAGAGCTTCCTGTCTAAAAGATACTGTTGGAAATTGAAAGACGAATTTGCACACTTGCGGAAGTTTATCATTCTGAGAGGGCTTTGCAGCAAGGTATGGGTAGTAAAGTGAGATTTAAAAACACTCATAGTAGCCGTTTTCTAAACAGGCATACTGATATGTTTGTTGCTCAGGTTGGACTGGAGCTGGTTGCAAGAGATTATGATATGAATAGCCCAAACCCATTTGACAAATCTGACATTGTCAGCATTGTTCCTGTATGCAAGGTAACACATTACTGAAAGTTGTAGCACTATTTCTTTCCCATCGCTTGGATGAATTATTGATTAGGTTTGCTTTGGCATTATGTTCTTTTTCAGCATGTGGTCTACTCATCTATTGATGCTCGAAACTTACTGGAATCATCAAAGATGGCTTTGGATAAAGGAAAGCTTGATGATGCTGTTAACTATGGAACAAAGGTATGTAGTGGTCAACCTTTTTTTGTGGCTTTTCTGTGCTTTAACTGCTGTGCTAAAATTCTTCCTGAACTGGTTTAGTGAAGTTATTGATCTACCTTCTTTATTTACTAATATACTTTTTTTGTGTTGAAGGCCTTGTCCAAAATTATAGCAGTTTGCGGTCCATACCATTGGCTGACTACTAATGCATACAGTCTACTTTCTGTAGTTCTTTACCATACTGGAGATTTTAATCAGGTACTTAAATGAATTTGGTGTAAGTCTGATGTATTCTATCTGTTGGATGCTCTAGTTTGCGTAAATCCGTTTGCTCAGGTACCACACATACTATCATTGCAGTAAGCTGCAAAGTTTGCTTTTGATAGCAGCTCCTGCAAGCAAAGGAGGGATTGCTTTGTTCACGAAATTGTGACCTGTCTAGTTGTGAGATGTGGAATTGTGGAAATATTGAATTTGCATTTTTCACTAGATTTTTATTCTTTCTATGTAGGCAACTATATATCAGCAGAAGGCACTTGATATCAATGAAAGGGAGCTAGGTCTTGACCATCCAGAAACTATGAAGAGTTATGGGGATTTATCTGTCTTCTACTACCGTCTCCAACACATTGAAATGGCCCTCAAGTAAGTGATGTTATACGTGTTTATTTGGGGAAACAGGAAAGCTAGCTTATGACTTTGACTCGTAACCGGTCTACTGTGATCCGCAATGACATTGTGCTGGTTTAATTCTAGCCATCATATGCATCAAACATTTATATTGCAAATAGAATGGCGACTGGAGCATTTGTACTGCTGTACTAGCCAGTGCAGTGTATGCTGTTTTGTCTAATGGCCTGTGACTTGTGTTTACACATGAAAAACTTGCTATGGGCACCTGTTTGCTAGATAACAATCTACTGTCACTTATCATCCAACATTTTGTCATATATGTTCTCTATTTTGATTGACTTGTATTCCTAATGGTATCTTCCTCTTGAACCTCTTGAAGGTATGTCAACCGTGCACTTTATCTACTCCAATTTTCTTGTGGGCTTTCACATCCAAATTCAGCTGCCACCTACATAAATGTGGCTATGATGGAAGAAGGTATGGGAAATGTTCATGTTGCTCTTAGGTACTTGCATGAAGCACTGAAGTGCAACAAGAGATTGCTAGGAGCTGATCACATACAGGTGAAAGATACTACATTTTTTTATTACCATGTTTTCGTACATTCATCTTAAGGTTATTAACTCTTAAAACAATAATATTGGTGGGTTTTTTTCTTGGTATTGTTTGATGTACATCAAGTTACAATCTTTATGATATTAATTCCATACATATAGTAATATGTTTCTAACCCAAACTACATTCTTCGAAGCTCTCGCTTGCACCAGTGTTTCTTTGGATGGCATAGCAGTACTGGAATGTTTGTCTTATAACAACAAGGATATAAGACACCTCTGGTATATTAGACATGTCCCATTAAGCTATAACAGGGCATGTTCAAACCAACTTGTGATGTAGCTCTAAGGCCTCCATTGCTCTCCCTCAAAGGCCATGCCTTAATGTTCATCTTCTTTCAATAAAACTCTTCAATATGTGTTCCAAGTTCAAAACTAATCTTTTTACGTAGTATCCACATCACCATGTCGTTCTTTGTTTCAGAATAGGTTTTTATCGTTGTATCTCTTTAACACCTTTTCATAGAACTATAGATGTATGTGACACCTTTTTTGTATATAAACTTCAATTCGTTTGACATGCGTGTGAATTTGAATTATTTCAATGAAGTATACGAAATCTGAAGTATACAATATGTACAAGATCCTGTGACTAAATTGCCGTGAATTAACGGGGCACTTTTTTAACCAATCAGACTGCTGCAAGCTATCATGCCATAGCCATAGCCCTCTCAATGATGGACGCATACTCCCTAAGCGTGCAACATGAACAAACCACCTTACAGATACTTCAGGAGAAACTAGGACAAGATGACCTTCGGACTCAGGTTCTTCTTCTCTGAATATACAAAATGAAAGCCAAGTATTCCAATGTTCTTGTGCATTGTTAAGCGTTATATTCTTTCTGCAGGATGCTGCTGCTTGGCTAGAGTATTTCGAGTCAAAAGCATTAGAACAACAAGAGGCCGCTCGAAGAGGCATCCCAAAACCAGATTCATCTATTGCAAGTAAAGGACATCTTAGGTATGAATAAATTGTCAATTGTCAATTGTAAACTGTTGTGATCTACATTGAAACATCTATCTTTCCAGCGTATCAGATCTACTTGACTACATAAGCCCAGACCAGGAAAGAAAAGAGAGGGATATGCAAAAGAAGTGCAGGCGTGCAAAGGTGATTATAATATATGTTTAGTTTTAAGTATTATCATTTAAAAAATAGTTAGAAGAGATATTAGTAAGTTGGGTACTAGCCAGAAGTCACTGTTGGAACGTGAACTTTATATAATATATACCTATTACGTTTTGGTAAACAATTCTCATGGATATATAGTTTATTGGAATTTATGTAGCTAAGACACCTAATCAATTAGTACCAGGCATCTACCTGGATATCAGACCCATTAACTTACGAACCAATTATCAGTCCATTTTGTTCTTAAATAGGAATTGAACTTCCTTATATATTGTCTTATACGATTCATGAATTGGGTTCGCCTTTTTGTTTCTTGTGTAAACTCTTGCTTAAAGGTGCCGTTGCTGCCTTAAGCATTATGTGAGCCATTTATTGTCCCTATTACCTCTTACTTTCCTTTTATATTAAATGCAGAATAATATCAGAGTCCATCAAGGTGAATCAGTTGAAGAAAAGGAGAATTTCCAGCATGAGTCAGGATCTCCTCTTGAAGCAATCAAAAAGGGTTTTCAAGAAGCAAAACTGGAAGCACACCCTCCTGTAGTAGCACAAGAAAATTATGCTGTCCATGATGAGCTGAAGCAAGTAGATACTTCATCCCCTGAAGAATATTCTGATGAAGGTTGGCAAGCAACTACTTTGAAAGGGAGACCTGGAAATGTACGGAAGAAAAACAGTCACAGAAGGCCAGCTTTCACTAAATTAATGGTTGATCACATAGAAGATGGTCACACAGGTTCTGCTTATAGGAATGGTGCACAACCACAAACAAAAGGAGATAAAGAGGAGGCTATGAAGTCCTCTAGCCAACTATCCTTTGGCAGCTTTTTTAAAACTGACAAGTTGAATGGGGATCCCAGCATTATTGAAGATAAGTTTTGCGATGCTATGTCTAAAATAGAACGGGTCACAAAGCCTACAGGAATTAACAGGCCGACTAGCACTGCTTCCAAGTTGATATCATACAAAGATGTTGCAGTGTCGCCCCCTGGCACAGTGTTCAAATCAATTTTGGAACAGAAGGAAGCAAAGAAGAAGGATAATGATCAAGATACTGATCTAATGCTGTCATCCGAGGAAGAAGATAGGAAGCTTACAGATGAAGAGAAGGAAAAGCCAAGAGATGATAGCAGCAAAGAGGTTCTTTCAAGTCAGCCAGAGGAAGTCAGTCATGCAGAGAAAGCTCCTGACAGCAACAACGATGAAAGCCCATGTGCACCTAAGAAAACAACTGGAAGCAAACTTTCAGCTTCAGCGCCTCCATTCAATCCTGGATCACACTTATCGATGTCCCATCCTTACAGCACGGTGGCAATATATGATGCTAGTGTTGTTCTTCAGCCGATTCCAAGTCAAGCAATGGAGATTCTCCCTCATGCCATTGATACTAGAGTACCCCGTGGTCCTCGGTCCACCCTGTACTATCTTAGTGGGCATGCTTTCCAAAGGAAACAGGGTTACACACAAAGCCAGAGCACTATTCTGAGGGGTAACCACTCCCCCCCAACCATGAATCCCCATGCTGCCGAGTTTGTGCCTGGAAAAACTATGCAACAATCTGATGTGGCTAACAGAGAACCCGCTAATTCTGTAACTTATGCAGCAGATCAGCAGTTGGTGCCACATACCTCAGATGAAGCAAAGGTTGAAATGCCTGCCGCAAAAAAGGCAGGCCAAGTTGAGAAAACAACTCCAGGTAAAGGGAAGGAAAACAGAGGGAAGGATGCGATGAAAAGTTCATACAAAACAGAGCTGGCAAGGCAGATTTTGCTCAGTTTCATTGTCAAGTCAGTGCATGATAGTTTAGGTTCGACTGGAGTTGAATCGGACAGAAAACCAAGTGGATCAGATGAACCTAGTAATGAACAGAGCAGCAACATAGCCAAGAACGCCCCAGGTCGCAGAGAGTCTGATAAACAACTGAAGGCCACCGAGGTACCTAAAAGTGAGAAAGATACAGAGGGATTTACAGTCGTTTCAAAACGTAGAAGAAGCAAGCACTTTGTGAATCCCATAAATGGTCTCTATTCTCAGCAGTCAATTTGCACTTCTGTTAGCTAAGGTTACTGCACTTTATGAGACCTTCAATATTTTGGAAGATGCTCTCTCTTACCTTGCTTAGACGCTTGGTAGCAGAGTTATGCCCTATCCCTATCCAGATGAGCGAGCATGTAGTCAAACTGTACAAAGTTTTCCGCAATGCCGTTTTGTAATAAAATTTTGTAATTTGGGGTAGCAGTAGTGCTGAATAAAATGTTTCTTCTTATGTATCTTCTGTATGACAGAATCATAGGATACAGTAGCATATATGTAGGACCGATATGGTATCAGAGAGAATGAATGGTGTCTTACAATTTTTTTTCTAAATATTCACCAATTATTTATTCCAATAACTATGAGAAGCGACTGAAAGTGCTGGCGCCCAATCGTACAGCGACTGCAATCAAGTCGTCCAACGCTCGGGCGACAACAACAACTAGCCCAATTGTTACCAAACTGCCCACGTGTCGCCTCCCGGTTGGGCGATTAGCTCTAGTCACCTAAGGGGGGCGGTTGAAGCCTATTTTTATAAAAAAATTTCTACAGGTATATTTCTGTAATTTTGAATAAAAAATAGATTAATCCTACAAAAAAAATCGGACGTCGTCGTCAGAGAATCCACGCAGACGTCAGAGAATCCACGCAGACGTAGTCCTGTCCGGTCTTGCAACGCAGTCCTGTACAGATGCATGTTGGCTGCTGCCCAAATCAGCTGTACTTCCACTTTATTTGGACTTACTTTTAGTTTTTAATTTTTTAGGATTTTTTATTATTATTTTGAATTTATTTGTCTTTTTTATTTCTTTGCATTGTCCGAGGCAATATATCCTTTTTCTATTTATTTAAATTTAATTACGTTGAAAAAGCTTATAACAGCTACCGTGTAAAATAAACTCGAAACAGTAAATAAATTAAAAACCATAAGTTTTAAACCAAAATAAGCAACACAAAGTCTCACGTAGCATTAGTTAGCACTAACAAAACTTGCGCTAGCTTTCGATCGTTCAGGTTTGGAAACACGCAATGAGCCAGTGAGGTTTCGGGCCATGGACACGAGCCCACTATGGCCTACCAACCTTTCGGGCCATGGATCGACGAACGAGCCCACATTTCCGGCCTAGTATTGCATAAACATGAGCATAAGCGCAACTCCAGCAGGGCCCCTACTTGAGCCATCATCCTACTTTTGAGGGTCGAGGGGCAAAAAACTCACTCCAACAGGGCCCCTACTTGAGCCCTCAAAAGTAGGGGGCCCTCAAATATCCCCCTCGAGCCCTCATTCCTGGGGTCTGGAGGGAGCCCCTACTTTTGAGGGCTCAAGTAGGGGCCCTGCTGGAGTGAGTTTTTTGCCCCTCGGCCCTCAAAAGTAGGATGAGGATGAAGGTGGGTTCTATGTGTCATCCCCTCTAAGAATGAATTTGAGGGTCCTGTTTTGGAGAAAATTGATCATTTGCCACTTTGAAGAGTGGGCTTCGCAAATTTGCCACTTTCAAAATTGACTTCGTAAAAATGCCATGCAGTACATGTACATCTTGATTACCATGCCATTTGAGCCATTTAGCTCATTTAATATTTGTTTTGCTAATTTCAGAGGCTGGAAAAGACAATTCTACCTTTACACTTTTGGATCGGGAGATGAAACGTCGCCCGAAGCAACGATCTGCACTGCATCTCCTGCATCCCCGCGGCCTCCGTGCCACATCCTCGCCGCCCTCCGCGCGCGCCCTCCGCGCCGGGCGGCCTCCCGCACTGCCTCCTCTCACCGCCGGCCTCCTGCAGCTGCATCCCGACCGGTCTCCGTCGCCGGCCGGCCTCCCTCGCCGCCTCTCGCGCCACGGTGGCCTCCCGCGCTGCCTCCCCCGGCCGGCCTCCCATGTTGCATCCCGACCGGTCTCCCGTCGCCGACCGGCCTCCCACGCGCCCCAGACGCGCGGCGCGCCTCCGTGCTGCCTCCCGCCGCCGGCCTCCCGCGGAGATAAAGCGAGAGAGAGGAGTGTAAGTTTCTGACGAAGATAAAGTGTAAGGGTAGAATTGTCTTTTCCACCTCAAATTAGCAAAACAAATATTAAATGATCTAAATGGCTCAAATGGCATGGTAATCAAGATGTACATGTACTGCATGGCATTTTTACGAAGTCAATTTTGAAAGTGGCAAATTTGCGAAGCCCACTCTTCAAAGTGGCAAATGATCAATTTTCTCTCCTGTTTTGAGGGCTCCTGCTGGAGTGTAGTTCAAAAAACAGAGCCCTCAAAAGTAGGAAGAACCCTCAAATAAAAAGTAAGGGCCCTGTTTTGAGAGCTACTGCTGGAGTTGCTCTAAGCGGGCCGAACAAAGAGGCCGCTCGGCGCTTCCGGATGGGCTGCCCACCCAACGTTGCCGGCAGGCGCAATCCACAGCCTCGGCGCGGCGCAACGCAGCGTTCGGTCGTCGTGTCACGTCATCCAGGGCACGGCATGCTGCGTCCCCCCGCGGAAAACCGCATGCGTTGCTGCGTCGCGGCCAGCTGCCGGCTGGACGAGCGCGGCGAGGTCCACGCCTCGACCAAAGGCGAGTTCGCGCGCGGGGCGATCGGACGGTAACCGCGGGTCGGTGTTTGCCTGTTTGGCCTGCTTGTTTCAGCCGTTCCTGGCTTTCTGCCACTCGAGCTTTGCCCTCCTCGGAAGTCCCGCGCTGCCATCACGTACGGCGCGCGGCCTCCGCAGTTGCCCGCCACGCATCGGCAAGCTCCCGATCGATTTCTCCCCAGGTGTCGGCGTTTTTCATCGTCAAATTTTGCGATTCTTGCTTGTCGTAGGGCCACGGGCCATGGCCCGAGGGCTCAAGCATGAGACTAATGCATTGCGAGAATGTTGTTCACGGTTTGACTTATCAATGGATGTCCGATTCTCCAAGTATTGCTTCATTAGTTTGCAGTCACAGGAGCTGTCCCAGTCTTTGGGCATGTTCTTTTCCTTCGAAGCTGACGGCTTTTGGCTTTTGCTACAGTACCTAATTTTCAAACGGAGTATTTTCTCAAGACGGAGTCTACAAGTTAAACGATGTACACGTTAAAAGCTCAACATCTGTACCATCCAAAATCGCAAGTGAGTATCTATCTCTCCGTAATCTGTACCGTAAACAGTCAAAATTTAAAAATTTCAGCCAAAAGCCATAAGCCGCAGCTGTTGCCAAACAGGCCCATTTTGGTTTTCCTATTTTGCTGAGGTCAACTGACGCTGTTGTTTTGACTGCGATTTATGACTTTTTGTTACGATTTATTAGCCTAATAAATAGTGATAATTGAAAAAAGCTAAAGTCAAAAGACAG
Source organism: Dendrocalamus sinicus (assembly GCA_036346575.1). NCBI lineage: Eukaryota > Viridiplantae > Streptophyta > Magnoliopsida > Poales > Poaceae > Dendrocalamus > Dendrocalamus sinicus. The sequence continues at coordinate 3,100,712 of CM070650.1, read as the reverse complement.
CTAAAAATAAAAAAAGAATACGGTCAATAATGTTTTGAAGAAGCTAGGTCAAGTGGCCCAAGGATGAGACATGTGGATTCTGAAGAAGCTAGCGGTCCAGCGGCTCTAGGATTGATTCTGAAGAGAGGAGCGGACCACTAGCAGGCAACGAAATTAAGGAATAGATTCGTTCGGTTGCTCATGGAATTAGTATCAAATTGCAATGTAAGACAACTTCATCGGCCGAAAAAATAATTGCATTGCAAGAGGAAGATTAGAGACTAGAGAGCCAAGTGGCCGGCCAAATCAAATAGATAAGTCAAGCCAGGGGGGCAGCCACGGAATGGATATGCTGCACGTAGCCGTGGGCGGGCACACGCTGGCCGTGGTTGAGCGCGACGACACGCGCGACCTGGCCACGGGGTGCGCGCTCACCGGCTCCTGCGCGGCCTCAGGGCCAACGCGGAGGCCAACGGGCTCACCGTCGCGCAGGCGGACGTGCGAGAGCTCCGCTGGGAAGACCAGCCCGAACCCGAGCTCCAGGAGGACGTGGTGCTCATGTCGGACGCGTTCTACGACCCGGAGGACATGCCGGCGATGGCGGCCACGCTGCGGGGAGTGTGGCGGTACAGGGACGGCGGCACTGTGGGATGGGCAGCGAGCGAGGTGCGCGACGGCGTGCAGGACTGCATGGACGTGCTGTGGGAGCAAGGCTTCAAGGTGGCCGAGGTCGACAGGGTCACCAGGTCGCCGCTTTCGCCCTCTATCGCGTCGAACGCCGACAACCACAGGGGGGTTGACTTCACATTACGCCGAGCTTCTAACCGAACCACCATCACCTTTGACCTTTCCTTTTTCGTAAGTCACTTTCCACTTCCTTCGGAACCACAAATTCAGCCCGGTTCCGTCCCAACTATTGTACATGTAAATGGATTTGTGATGTAGATCAATCCACACGGAATCAAGGATAAAATGCATGCATGAAAGACCGTGAACATTACAGTAATATACCGTAGAAAGCTACAGTGCTATACATTGACAAGCATTTTGCAGCAAGAGAATTTACAGTTGCAAAGGATTGCTACAACATGATGTTTCTTGATGTGCTAGCTTTCACTCTTTCTATTTCATCACAACAAAATTCTCAATTCTTGTGTGTAAAGGGAAAAGGTAAAAAAAACTACAGTAGCATTTTCCCAATCCTTATGAGACAAGGCCAGAGTTGTATTTGTCTAACCAACCCAGACCTCCAGATGAACACTCGATAACTAACCGATCCAATCTTCCAGATGTACACACTAATAAAACCTGGTTGATTTCATGAGACTATAGCCCTAGAAAACGTGAAAAGCGATCTGCAAGGTTTGCAATAACAAACCCTGAAAACACCTGCAAAAGCACAAGCAGACAGGGTAAAACAAATGACAAATGCAAGCAAGAGTGATCTGGAACAGTAAGAGGTTCATAGAATAGAGCATAGGGTTGCCACTAATTAGTCCAATTTTAAAAATAATAAAACAAGGTTTTGTATCACTTTTAGTGCAGAAAAAAATGGTTAGAATGATAGCTTTTTGACATAACCTCAAATAAACAATTCCTGAGCTGAAAGACATCGGTTACCTGGACAGAACCAAGGATGTAGACTGCTGAATAATGTCGACCATGGATGACCATATCAGCAACCATCGCTAGTGGAATTGTGAGCGACATGCCTAAGGTGGCCACCAAGGGAGTAGTCCAAACAACAGAAAGAGCCCTGCCCAGAAGTTCCATTGTCACAACTACCACAATTATGCAATATTATAAAAAAAACATTAGCTTTCTTTTAGCGCATACCAGAAGTAGTCAGATAGTACACTTCCAATAAGGCCATTTGCCAGCACCACTTCATCCACTTTAGCTGAGTGGGGCATTGTAAACTTTGGCTCAATGCCTAGTGCGGTTAATGGCCAGACTGAAATAAAAAAGACAAACTTTAGCATATTTGCGTATTTAGACCAAAGATCCAACCATGAAATACATGAATGGTTTATGTGGTTGAACCAAACTACAAAAGAACCTGAACCCAAGAGGCTATGCCCGACCAATTAGACTAGAATACCAAATAAAATGCATGTGACATGCACAATGTTGCAGACAGAATATTTTGGATCATGAATAACAGCAATGGGCCCTGTATCTTTAGATGAGACTCCCATGCGATGCCGTATGTCCATAGCAGTTTCCATTTTATAAATGCTATTTATGTCAATTGCTATTTAAAATTTGAATGTTCTAGCTGAATCAATTTGGGAAAGTTAACAAGGAAAATCTCACCAAGCCACCAGAGAAGAAAAAGACTGGAAAGTCCGAGATAGCCAAACAATTTTTGGACATCAACCCTTTCCCCTCCCTCTCCAGCAAACTTTTTGAGAAGCACTGAAATGATGTTGAAAGTTGAAACAATTAACCATTGAATTGGGAAAGATCAACTACAATTAAAACAGAGAAGTAAAACAACCAACCAGTAAATAGACCATATGACATAGCTGACAAAAGACCAAACAAATCACCTATAAGAGTCCTCTGCGTGGCCCTGCATTTGTAATGTTCATAAATCAGAGGCAAATTTTATGGTTAACAAAGTGATAAGTTCTATCTCACTGATTTGAAACATGATCATCAATTTCATGCAATATACCACATCAAATTGGAATACACAATTTTTTTATAGTCTGTTTTATAAGAAAGGCAAGTCGACTGCAGCTAGCCAACTTACTACAAAGCACGCAAGCAAGTCCAAGGGCTTGATAAGCACAGTAAATTAAGCGTGAACAATATATTGGTCATGAGGAACCAATGCACAGCTGAGAAGCTTAAGTTTCAGGGTAAAACTCACTCACCCTGAATTGCTTACTTCTGATTCATCCGATGCCCAAGTCTGGCCCATAGTTGTCATTACCACACCAGCCATGCTAACGAAAACAGCAATTACTTTTGCAGCATTTATGGAATCTTGCCCAAGGAGCACACCAATGAAAAGAGTGAATAGTCCTGAAGTTGAAGATAGTACAGTAGTACTGGCAACACTAGTTCTTGCAAGCGCTGCATTTGATAAGTACTGCATCCATTAAAGAGAAAATGAGTAATCTTTACCAACCAAAGTACTCTTTGTATGGTTAAAAACAAACGATCCCATGATTTATAAAGAACATGCAAATAATTGGAAAGTTACCTCAGTCACAAACCATATGGGACAAAGATACAATCCATACATTGCAATTTCCTTAGTGGAAAGCTCCTGCTCCTTCAGCGCGTCATCATCACATTCATTGATTCCACAAATAAGTGGTTTTGTCTCTTCAAGTACAGGAAGATCCACATCAGTATAATTTATCACTACGGTTTTCTGTGATTCCATTTCCAACATCTTCTGCAATTCACCATTCTTCAGAGGGGCACTACCGCCGAAGGAAGATTTGGTTATGACTTTTGAAGTTCTACTGCTTCCAGAACTCCTTCTCAACAAATTGCATATAAATTCCTTTAGAAATGACAAAGGTATATAAATGACCATAAGGGAGGCCCCCAAGTAAGTAATTGCAAATGGCTGCTTGTAGTTGGTGAATATCCCCTGCACACAGAAATTTAGTTCAGATGCTAAAATAAAGATTCAATTCATTTCACAACATCAAATCTATTGAAACTCTAAGAAACAAAAGCATACTTTTTAACAGTAAAAAGTATACATTTCATGGTAGACAACTAGGATCAACGTAATGTTCTTGAGTTAAATGCAACAAATCCCTTGTTGCTTTTGATATTATAATGTTAAAACCTGAACAATTGGAAAAGCAAAAGCGTACGGATTGCCAAAACTAAAGTAAGGCTCCCATCTAATATGTAATCATGCATTCTAGGTGAGCAAGAATATCACAACCACCTCCAATCAGGCCAATCAAGTTGATGACAGGTGAACACCTATAGAGCATTTACAGCAATTTTTACAGAAACCAATATGCACACGCACATGAAAAAAAATTAGAAGAACACACACGTATGAAAATTTCTACCCAGAGGCAAGAATACCAAGAAGGTAAGGAAACGTAATTGAAGAATAAAAGAAATCAACATGCAGCCCCGGTCAGATTCTATATGCTGCCTTAACATTCCCCTAAAGAATTTTCAATTGCAGGCAAGCCTGCGCGTAACATTAAACAATTCAGATGCAGAACAATGTCCCAAAGAGACCTAATCAAATTATCAAATTAATCATCTGATAACCAAACATGAACCCCAAGGCAAGATGACAAGATCTAGGAATCCAATAAACAAGTAAATAAAAGGAACACCCGAGCATGTGAAGAAAAAAAAACAGCTGTACCTGAGTGACCTCCGCGGAGGTGACCCATATGAGCACCACGGCCACAATCAGGACCAGCCCAGCTCGGTACTTCAGATTGGAACCCATATCACCGCAATTCTACCTCTACCTCTGGTCTTTTCTGATTCCCTCCCTTCTGCTGCAGTGCGCGAGGAGGCAGGCAATTTAACCGCGGCTATCTCACCTGCCCAGCTGCCTGAGAGGCCACACACATGCTTGCGGTGAGCTCGGCGGTGGGTGAGCTCCGCGGCGCCCCTCGCCTCGTCGTCCGGCCCTCTTCCCTCCTCACAAAAAGAGAGGGGAGGAGAACAGTTTTGGGGGTGGTGGAGCCGTGGAGGTGGGCGGGGTAAAGCGGGCGTGACCTACCACTACCAGCGGAAGTTTTATATTTTGGTCTTTTTTTTTTTGAACTCGGTTTTATATTTTGGTCTTACCCAGGAGAAGACGGTGCTCGGGTGGATTCGGAGTCAAGCGACTGTCCACTGGGGCCGGCCGGTACGGATCCGGTCTAAACACGGTTCGTTTAGACATGATAAATAAATGAATCGTATCGTGTTAATCTATGGACTATGGGTCGAGGTCTGAGTTCAAGCATGATCTACGATCGTACTGTGCCGGCACGAGCACGGTTAAACCTTAACGGGTTGTGCTAGCACGGTGTCTGAGTTCAAGCATGACCTACGATCGTGCTGTGCCGACACGAGCATGGTTAAACCTTAACGGGTTGTGCTGGCACGGTTAGCCCGTTAAACCGGGAAAAAAGAGAAATTCAAAAAATTAAGAAAAATTTTAGACATTGTCAATCATCAAGATAATTTTTTTAATGACATAATGAGTTTTATTAACTTGTTAAATTAACAGCATGATTGCCTTGTTAAAAACTTTACCGAGTAAAAAACTCAACTTAAGAAAATCTTGGTAAAGAAAAAGAGTACAGCTTATAAAGCTCAGTAGTGGCTACATCTGAATAAAAATATTGAAAATCCTATTCATTGTTATCTAGATACAAATTCTCAAAAGATTATTTTAAGTCTCTATTCTCTGTAGCATGTTGCTTCAGTTTGTTCCTAATCTTTGATGGTCAGAAGGATTTCGACCATCTCGTTCAAGATATTTGTTCGCCACTCTTCGATTATTCTTCTAGATAGATTGAAGGATAACTCTGAGGATACCGTAGAGACAGGAACAGTCAACACATCCCGTACTAATATGGATAGCACTGGTTATGTTACTTTCTGGATTTGTCACCACGAGAGGATGTTCAACTCTTGCTCAAACCTGATGATATCACTATTGAGATAACTTGATAGGTCTCTGATGTTTTGTCGCCTTCCTCCTCCTAACTGATATGTACCTACATGAGAATCTCTGGAGGAACCAAAAATCATGCCCCATTGTATAGTCCTCATAGAGGTGTTAGGGCTACTGGGGGTCTTTCCAAATGCACAAATCCAAACATATTTTCATATTTCTCGTATACCTCATATAATTTATCCTTAACTATTCTATAGTATGTACAATAATCTAAACCAGTAGCATCACTTAAAAGTTGTAATACATTTGTAAATCCTTGGAACTTGATCCTAAGATCCAAAATAAAGATGAATGCATATAAAATAAGAATTTCCCGCCAATATTTTAAAACTTAGTTTTCATTGCAAATACAGTATCCTGTAGTATAGGATCATTTTCAACAAACTTTAGGTGTGTGGTAAAATGTTATGAATAATTACATGAGAGGTAGGGTAGTACACTCCAGAAAGACAAAGCATAACTTTATGAAAAAGTTCGAACAAAGGAAATATTTTTCACTAACAACCCAACTGACCTCAATAAGTTCAGGATCTCTAACTTGGATTCTACTAGAGGAGCTACGAGATTGATAAACTTGGGTGTGAAGGAAGACAAATAAAGTGTTCTTATATGACAATATGTGTTTAACCATAAGGTAAGTATAGTTTCATCTAACAGGCATGTCTAAACCAAATTTTCTAGAACGGACGTTCATTGCTACGCAAAAACTCTTATATGCGACTATTCATTGGTTAAAATGATTAATATATAAAATTGCATATCTAAAAGAATCAAGACAAGCATTTAATCTTTTTAAACCAGATTTAACAATAAGATTAATAATATGGCAAGCATAACGTTGATGCAGTAAGAAAGATTGTGCATAAGTATGAATAAAGGAGTAATAATTTCCATAGCCTTAGTGTTTGCAACTACATTATCTAAAGTTATAGAAAAAATCTTATCCATGATGCTAAAATCTTCTACAACTTTAATAATGCATTTTGCAATTTTTCAGTAGTATGTGTAACATTAATTAATTTAAATAATCCTCCTTAGCCCTATCACTTCATATATCTAAAGTCAAAGCAACAGAGAATAAACTGATGTTAAAGCAACAGAGAATGTACAAGTATGAAACATTTCTTTCAATTTTTCACGGTAGTTGTTATAATATTTAATTAAATCTCTACTTGTAGTTTGCTTAGATACAATATTAAATCTAGGGTTATGAGTAGTTCTAATATATTTTTGAAAAGTGTCAGACTCACCAAAAATTTAAGGTAAATCTTGAAAAGCAATTAATCTGCAAAGAGATTCTTGAGCTACCTCCGGGTTATACTCCTAAGTACACATTGGGCTGTTAGGGTTGTACTGCTACTGCGTTTGACGCATTTGCATTCATTACCTTCTTTTGCAGCTTGCAGTGTGTTGTTACAGGTGACCAGTCCCACCTGAAGATTTTGCAGATAGTTTGTTACCATAAATTTTACAACCAGTGTATCTTACTGAATTCCCATCATCGTCAGTCTTGAACTTTTTGTCGAAATCGTTCCAAACTTCCGATGTAGTAGCTCTTATTCTTTTTGCACCCGTGCTCTGGGTTGTGGATGCACTCATTAAGCCAACAAAAGATGGACCCAACGGCTCTTCTTCTAGCTGTACAGTTTGTTGTTGATGTTCATCTTCCACGGATGGATGTGCCTCTTGAAAGGATTGTATATCCTCCGCCGTGAGGCTGAATTCGGAGAGTTGGAAATTGTGGTTCTCTATTGAATCAACTGTAAATTCATATAATAAAGTACAATTAATTTACTATTGAATCAACAAATAATAGCAAAAAAATTGAAATAAGGTAGCACTATTAGTCTATTACCTCTTCTGTAGCTCTCTGAAGATTCTTCAAATTTTCTAAATTTCGCACGATTTCTCACTAATTTTGTCAAATTTACGCAAACACAACTGGATTTTCACAGCTAAACAGAGAGATGAGAGTGAGGTTTGAGGTGTGGAGAATGGAGGCCGGATGGCCCCCTATTTATAGGAAAAAAACTTGATATTTTTTTCAAATTCTTTGCTATTTTTTCGATTGTTTACCCTAACGGTCAAAAAAAAAGGTCAAAAACGACTATTTTCATTGGCATGGCTCATTTATGCCTGTTGGAGCCCGGCCGTGCTGGCATGTCTCACGTTCGCTAACAGGCCATGTCGTGCCGCCCTCTTGGTCCAGACAACAATTGCCCACGAGCTAGACGAGTTATACCATGTTTGAGCCAGATCAACAATAATAAATCATAGACCAGTACGTCCAAACCCGGTCCATTGGAAACACTACAAGCGACGGGAAGTGCAGCGAGCGAGGGAGGCGCGGGCGCGGCACGGTGCGCATGGCGAGTGTTTGGGTCGTAAACTCGGAATCAGGTGGTCGGGTGGCCGTGGGTGGTACTTGGCGTAGTTGCGCGGGGCGCGGCGCGGTGCGGATGGCGAGTTTTGGGTCGGAATCAGGTTGCCGCGCGGCCGGGTGGGGGTGGCGGATGGAGATTGGCGCTGTCGGTCGGGTCGCGGTTCGCTGTTGCTGTTCAGACCGGCCGTTGCTGTCCAGGCGGACGCGACCGTGGTGGGATTGGGAGAGTTTTTGGTCTCGGCGTGCGTGATGGCAAAGATCCCTTGCAAGTTTGGGACCCGGTTAGTGCTCGCTAGCGTGCCGCCCCAGCGCGTTTGATGGTGAAAGCTGGGTTGGTTCTGTGTTGGAACTCGGAATAGTCGGTCGTGCGAAAATATGTGTTGCGTACGGGGAAAAAGCGTGCAGTGTGCTACCGGGCGTACGTAGTTCGTACTATCACGGTGCTGAAAAAAAGGCTGGGTGAGGCTGCTGGCCACGTAGGTACTGTTCGTATTATTTTGAATAAGCTGTTTTTTCAATAATTAATGGCTTTTATACGGTAACTAGTTTTTAAACAAACTGTGTTTTAAGATGATATCTACTAATTTATTTTATTATACGCTGTAGCAACTTCATTTATATTAGTTAAAATTGTACGTGATTTTTTTCTCTACGAGTTGTTATTATTCATAAGACAAAACCAAAAACCAGTATGAATGGGTCATATTACCAAATCACATGTTGGTCAACTAGCAATCAATGACTGATTAGGTTACTGTAGCAATCTTTTCTCCACAGTAAGATCCCGCTCATTTCAGCTTCAGCTTCTGACTTCTGGCTAGTTTTTCACTATTCATAAATTTCGTCTTTTTCTGAATTTTTGGCTTTTTTAGCTTTTTTGCCGGTTTCGTTTTTCTGTATTCGTTTGCGTTGTCCGTGTTGAGTTAGCATATTTTTCTATTTTTAATTTTTTAGATTTAATTACACCAAATAAACCACCTTCAGATACAGTAAAATTTCAGCTATAAACCATAGCTTTTTAGTCCAACCGAGCGGAGCTAAGACGGGATGTTTAACAAGACGGTTTGCCTTTCACTCGGGTCTCAAGTCCGTGGACACAAGAACAAGTGAACAAACGATATTTGGGAATCAGGCAATCAGGCATGGGTTATTGCCTTTCAATCGATGATGTTCGAAACAAGGGAAAGAATCGAGGGAGGAAAACTTTTACATGGAGAAGTATTATATACGTCCTTGGCGTAAATGCGTGAGGGTTAGTGAGTTTAGGAACCTTAACTTAAAAGGCTTGCAAAGATGATCAACATTCCGTGGAAAATTGACAGACAAAGTCCAATATCTACTGAACACTTGCTCGCCTAGAAAAAAGAAAGGAAACGAATCTACCGAACTCTGGTTAGTAACTTTATGTTGAGCTGCAATCTTCATACATTAAGTTATGGCGATAAAACTGAAAGCCTATGAAGTTTCGGGAATCCAAGGCCATTTTGCCCCTGGCACCACGGCAATGCCGCATTTGGCTCCTTCCTATGCGTTTTACCGTATTTGGCCTCCTCCCACGGCTGAGGAGCACACGAGGGGAGTGGCCGGCGTGGTCTGCTACCGTGCGAGGGGACATGGCGTGGTCGGGATACGCGCCAAGGAGGTGGCGGCCGCGTCGCCGTCCGCGTGCTCGTCGTCGTGTGGTTCGTCGGCGCATCGCTCCCTCCTCGCACGGTCCCATACCACACCACCTCCCCTCGCCGTCCCCATGTTGTCGCGCGGTGGAGGACAGCGTCACCTCCCCTCACGCGCTCGCCGGCTGCGCGAGAGAGCCAAATACGGCAAAACGCGTGGGAGAAGACCAAATATGATATTGCCGTGGCGACAGGGGCCAAAATGGCCAAGAACTCAAGTTTCGGAACCTGACCATTCCGTTTTCCTTGGTTCCCAGAAACAAAAGGGCATATTTGCAACTTTAATAATTTTCTCACCAATGTAATAGCATTATTCACTCATGGACGTTTCTTTTCTATTGCAGTTCGAAACAGATGGGAAGAACAATACTTGCCTACCTTTGCTTTCCTGCTTTGAAGCCAACTTGACAAATAGCTACTGCAAAACAAACGGATGGCCTACCATTGCTTGGGCAGAACAAACAAAACACAAGAAAAGTAAGAATTGCGCTGTCTTGGGTGGATATAGTTTGTCATCGTTATCGGAAGTTATTAAAACCTCCCCCGGTCTGCTCGCACCACAGAGTTTCGGGCGACGTGGAGGCAGCGGCGGGTCGACGCGTTCACGCGTGCGCTCGGCCCGCGCGGGTCGCCTGGATGGAGGGGTAGTTTTGTCCTTTCGCACCTCGCGCACCTCTCGCGGTCTCGCGCGGCGTCCCTCCCTCCTCCCGGATCCCCGCCGCCCCTCCTACCCCTCCTCCCCACCGCCCGTCGCCTCCCGGATCCCCGCCACCGCCCCTCTCCTACCCTTCCTCCCCGCCGCCTCTCCCCTCCCGGATCCCCGCCGCCGCCCCTCCTCCCCTCGCCTCCTCCTCCCCCCCCCGCCGCCCCCCCCCGCGCCTCTCCCAGCCCCCGGCCTTCCGACCGCACCGCACCACCCCACCGAGTAGGCTTAGTCATAGAGCCGCTTGCGATCCCGTAAGAAATAGGGCGGCGGCGGCCACGACGACCAGCAGCGCACACAGGCGAGCACAAGCGGCTCCTGAAGGCCTCAACCGGTCACGGTCTCTCCTCTCCCCTTCGCCTCTCTTCTCCGGTTCTCCCCTTCTCCTCCTCCGATCCATCCATCTCATCGCCTCCTTCACCCAGTAGCCGCAGCACCACCGGAGAAGGAGCGGCGGTAGGAGTCGAGGAGAGGGCGGGATGGGCGGCCGCCGAGCGGCGGGAGCCCGGCGTTCCGGTTCACGCAGCGGAGGTGGCGGAGATGGAGGCGCGCTGCAGCAGCTCAACAACGCCATCCCGTCCCGCACCGTCATCCGTGCCATCGCCGACAAGTTCACCGCCTCCGCGCGCGCGCCGGGCAAGACCACCGTCCAGCACAAGCAGCGGGTTTTTTGGTTGCTTTTTCCTCTTTTCCGTGCAGAAGATCCGAGGATTCGAATTCAATACCCCCTCCTTCTTTCCTCGAGACAAGAAGGCCTGTCTCGATTCGATGCAGGCTGAACTATGGGTGCGCGCAGTGTGGAACTGGTTCCGAACCGGAGGTACTCGCAGCGGTCCAGACCACGAGGGCCGGCACGCACGCGAGGAAGATGCTGCCGGCGGCCGACGAGCAGCTCGCGAGCTCCTTCGTGGCTCGCCATCCGCCTCTGCGCACTCCGGCTCCCCCTCAGGTGCTTGCTGAATGCTGATAACTCGATATTGACTTGTCCTGTTTGTTTCCTTAGTATGTAATTCTACTTACCAGTTAGGACTATGATGATGAAATGCTTTAGTGTAGTGCCAAATCTATTTGTGAGTCTTGTGCAGTTCTGCCCCTTATGTTGGTGTATGGGTACCTCTCAATGTCAAGGAATTGTGTGTGGATGCTGAACTTTCTTGTATGGCGCGGAAGGGTTTCTTCCGTTTCATGCAAAATTGGCAACTAAAAGACTAAAATTAATTTTGCGGGTGTTTTATGCCTTCATCAAAGCTTGTCACCACTCTGATCTCAGTTATTGAAGCTCGTTTGGATAACTGAGGGACACACAGATGGTGTGCCCATGCCTTTTCTTCACAATCACAGGGCATCCAATTGTGTAGTGTTATGTTATTTGGAATATTTAAGTTTTGTAATCGTCCAGCTATGCATCATGATCCTCATTTATCATGTCCCATCTCCCCTCTGATTATTGTGAGTGTTGTTGAAAATCAGGGAAAAATTCTTTGGAGGGTGGCCAGGTTGAGTTTGAAGCAAAGTCAGCTAGAGATGGCGCATGGTATGCAGATATACATATATAATCCTTCCACTTTTATGTCTTTTGGCTGTCATGAGCGGGTATGTTTTGTGTGCGGGGGGTCACTTGCTGCTTAAAGTGTTGATCTAATGACCCAAACAGTGTTTGTGATCCACTTGTTTAGAAAAGTTGTCAACTTATCAGTGCAAGGGTTCAAAATTTTGTTTTCTACCTTAGTTTATTCACATACACTTTTTGAGTCGACTAAGTATGTCCTGTCCTACATAAGTGTATTTCTGCTTGTCTAAAGTTGGGTATTGTGTGTGACCAATGTGCGGCTCAATGACATAAGGCATCTCTGAATTCATCCACTATGATTTGAAATAATTTTCCTTTTGACCATGAAGCGTTTTATGCTCTATGTTCTTGCAGTTGTGCCATCTTTTGTAATTTTTAAAAAGATCTTTAGTTTTGCATGCATGACAAAACTTTTTTGTTGCAGGTACGATGTTGCTATAGATGATTCCATTTCTCATATATCTTTACTGGGATTGCATTCTTGAGGGTGAAATGTAGTAACTTATTCTGTGATAGGCTGCTTTAACACTTCTACTGGGAACTATGTTGGTGTTGAAACATGTCGAACACCTAACTTCTCTGAACTATGTGTTGGAGAAGTGTCCATGCTGGAAGCGCGCCATTATACAATTGGAAACTATCATGTCATAAATATTCATCACAATGGTAGCATAGTTTGGTGTTTAGTTCTGTCTGCATATGTGAGTAAGTTGACACCATTTACCATTAGCAGGGCAATGGACAGCATGACTAACACATAAATGTGGTTTAGCAGAAACCAAAGCGCATAGGTCATTGCTAGCTTTGAGCATGAAATATTTTGAATTAAATACTCAAGTATAGCATTAAGAACTGGATGAAAATGGAATGCAAAATATAGTCATTCTAAAGCTTCAAAGATGTGATCCTGTTAACAACTAACCTACAGAGTTTCGGGCGACGTGGAGGTATTCTTGATTTCTACGTCTTCGCCGGGCCGACGCCGTTGGCCGTGGTGGATCAGTACACGTCGATGATCGGCCGCCCTGCGCCCATGCCCTATTGGGCATTTGGTAAGAACTATCTATCTCAGTCTTTTTCATCTTTAGTTTGGACTGATTGTGTTGTTCTTTACTTTTTGTCTGATTAGTTTGATCCATTCAGAAGCTTATACTATGGTTAGCTAACTTCCAGATTGACTGATCACATATAGTTTTCTTATGCAATGAGTGGAATATTGTCAGTCAGGTACACACTAATCTAGGTTTCAGGACACAGCAGAGAGTGGTTTATTTGCTGGATATGTTGTCTTTAGCCAATGCTAAATATATAATGTGTCATATTCCTCTGTAGGCCAGTACTATTATAATTAGCTCCCTATGATTGCAACCTTTGTGCAAGTAGTTTTAGTCATCAATAGATGCCAGCATCATGTGAACTTCCTTCCACAAAAATAGTCAGGCATGCAAGCTGCTGTGTCTCATTGTTTGCAAATAGTAGAATACTGGTTGATTAGTGGTATTCACATCATAACATAATCCGGTGTGCCTTTCTGGTATAGTATGAATTATCCATATACACCCCTTTAAAGTCCGAGTTCATCAAATTTGTTTGTTTTTGATCTGTTAACCTCACAGTTACGCATTTGAATGAGCAGAAGTGGTTGATAGCCCCATTCTGTATTGAAGTAGAGATTAATTTCTGTGATAGCCTCTATCTATCATTTGCTTGAAGTGTCTACATTGAATTGTGAATTAATTTCTGCAATTGAAGTCATGGCAAGGCGCGCAAAGCGCGCCCAATGTTCTAGTATATTTGATTTGTTGGGCTATGAATTGTCCCTACAACATTAGTCATGTGCGCCATTGTAGTTGGAAGGAATGGGACGGTTCATACTTCATACTACTTTTTTACTAGACCAACGTAAGCTTCACGAAGCATTTTGCAGCAAGGCCTCTCCAGTGTTCTCCAAATGGATACCCTCCTGCTGCACAGTTTGTTCCATAATAATTGAAAAATGATTCTGGTACGACGGACTTGTCAGCATATTAAATCAAGATCCATTGTCACGTATCCAATCAAACATAAATAAGAAGATATGGAGTTATCTGGCAAAGTCCTTTTCGAATAATGATGTATAGACTACCGCCTGATCCAAAGACATAAGAGAACGTTTTGGAGAGATCAACTATGTATTTCCTGAGTTACTACATGCATGTGCTATCATGCAACAGAAGAGAGCCGAGAGATCACTGTTTGCGTGCACACAAGGAATGTACGCAAATACAGTCAAGAATTTGCAGATGTTGGCTGGATTCTTTTTGATTTAATGCTTATGGTTTTTAATTTTTGTTATAGTAACTAGCTTTTAAATGATGTGTCTTTTTAAGACATAGTTTATAAGTTAATTGTAGTAAATACTGTACCGATTTTAACTATATCGGTCAAATTTGTACGTGACTTTTTCTCTCACGAAAACTAGAATTTTAAAAACTATAAATTAAAAATAATAAATCACAGTTGAAAATAACCACCCATTATGTAGGAAAACGGTACTAAACGATCTAATCATCCAAGCAAGTAATGAGGTCAGCGTGTGTAGTATTTATTTAATCCATTCGTGCCGGTTGGGTGTGATTCGGTGAACACTTGATTTGGGAAGCAGAACTCAGTAACCTACTCATACATATTCAGAGCATGAAACTGACAGGTTCGCCCCATATTTCAGTGCATAGTTGGTCCCGAAAGTACCAACGCGTTGGTAAGCAACAGCGATGACTGCATGATGGCCAGCGAAGCTTAGATGGAAAGCGGAATGCATAGCGTGCGCTGTTTGTTCCTTCCAGTGTCAGAAAAGGGTTGCCATTTGATCATTTGCAGAATGCAGGTACCTCACACTTCGTGTACCGCGTGTCGGTCGGCAGAATGTGTAGCTCTAAGCTAAGGATGTAAAGCCATCACGTAACAGAACCACGAGTAGCTTCTTCCAACTAAGTTGATGCGTGTCCGGTTTCATATGGCAAAATGTTCGGTTTCATATTGGCAAAATGTACGGCTACTATAGCAGCGAACCGGCCAGCCAGGTCACAGAAGTTGATCAGATCTGACCTTGGAGCCTTTTCGTTTAGGTGGCACTTGTTTCTCTGCCAAGTGCAAAGTTGATCAGGAATTGTCGTGTTCTTCTCTCTTCCAATCTCTTCACAAAACCACCTTGCTCCCCTCTCCGTATTGAAGCGGTGGCAATTTTTTTTACGAACTTGCGTCTTTGGATGGATGGCTATTCGTTCAGAACTATATATTTGATGGGATACGGGATAGATTAGACTAGCGCGAATTAAAATTATTAAGAAATTTATCATATAAATCAGAAAGTCACACGAATAAAAAATTACATATTGTTACCACTAAATGTACGGTACAACAAAAAAGACTTAAAATAGCCCAGTTCAACGTAGCACACATCGATGTAGTGGAAATAATCGATCGTTCATAAGCAATAATCACAACAACATCTCTACCGAAGTTCACACATCCAGGAATAGAACATCATGCACCAGTGTGTTAGCATTAGCATGCACAACCGGGGGTTTCGAGAGGTGACAGCTAGAGTTTCGATAGGTGGTATCGGGATTTTCTTTGATCCTCAGTTTTTAGTACCACTTTTAGCCACACGTCTCCCTTAATATATAGCTTCCTACCAAATCCTTATATGATATGATTAGAAATTGTATTCAACTCAGAGAGTCTCTGACCAAATTATTATCCAATATTAGTAGAGATGGTGTCTCACTCGGAATCTATCATCCGATCCTTACTTTTTTAACCCATTAAATGTGTGACCATATAGGTTCATATATACTTGGCTGTAACTAGAAAACACATTTTTGAGTACTGGTCGGTAGTGGTCCCTAGCAGGATATATTGACCCCTAAATATACACAAAGATCAATCTAGACGAATCTTATACAATATGATCTGCAAACGAGGTCTTAGTCACTCACAGTTATCTCATAACTTCTTATGATCATATCGTATATAGTCATGACCAGTTCATATCCCCATACGACCAGTTTGTGATATGTTCAACCAAATCTAAAATGGCCAGTCGGTATACTTATACTACCAGTTCACATCCGGTCAGACCTATCGACCTGTTTACGTATTCTCCTTTTGTCTCACGATATTCAATCGAACTCCAGGTAAGAAACGTGTCATCCATAGACTAATTTAATCTTTTCCTGATCTAATGATGGATAACTTCTTGTGATTGACTTTTCGACTACTCATAATATGATTATGCACTTTATTTATCCAACCACATCTCTGGACCCAGAGATATCTCTCCTGTTATATAGGAGGGGCAAATCCCATATCCGACTAGTCATATTCCTTTACATATTTTATAGTATGCCCGAAAGTTACTTTTATAACTACTCAGTCACAAGATATGTTTGGCAACCCCGAAGTGCACTATTACATGTATAGAAAACTATGCTGATCTCAAGTACAACTATTATACATCATCATTGTTTGAGAGCAACTGATAACACATAAAAAATATAACAATCTCAACAGTGTCTCAACGTGGATCAATCCAACACTATGTTCTCTAACATGTATCAACATTATTGATTTAATATCCCTATATCTATGACCGGTGAAACGTAGTCATCAATCAATATATATGTTGATCTATAAGTCACTAGTATCCCGACCAGTAATATCCGACTAGGAATCTTTATAATGATGCCATATAACAAATAAAGAGTTTTATCAACATGTCACATACTTCCTAACATTTACAATAATTCATTCAGAAAACATAATAAATTTATTCAAAAGATTATAAATATAGAATTGATATAATCATCTTTATAATTATTTCTAGGGTATATCAAAACTATATTGCTATTACGTGTTTACTCAATCTTGCAACGAAAAGTTTTATTCGAAGCCTCTGCTATCAGTTTGCTACCGACGCTCGCCCCCTTGCACCGTCTTCGGTGGTTCAGTGTCGTCGGGACAAGTTTGATGTTGTGCTCGTAATTGGAGAAGCCAACGGGACATCGGGTGTCTTCTTATCATCTTCTAAATTCTGCTTTTTAATTTTTCTATTGTAATTAGTTTTCAAATAAAGTATTTTTATAAAATAAAATCTATAAGTTAATTATAATATACATTGTAACGACTTCATTTATATCAATCAAAACCGCACACAAGTTATTTATATCTCTATTCTCTCACTCTCATGAACAGCCAAAAGCCACATTCATAAGCTGAAGCCAAAAAGAGCAGGCCGGAATCAATAAGCTGGCTATGGTCTAAAAGAGTGGCAATCACCAAACGGATCCAGCTTCCTGCTAATCTTAGTCCATTTCAATGTCGTCAAGCTTCTTCTCCATACAAACCAAAAATAGAACAGAACCGGTCATGTTCATGCAAGCTAGAACAGTTCAAATAAAAGAAAAATGATTGCATGCCAGAAACAAATCGTGTGATTCATATTGCATGCCCTATTTACTGAACTGCGGTATGTACAGCCGACAGAAAACCAAGAGCAGAGTAAAAATCAAAATTGCCAGAAACTATGCCATCTATATTTGTTAGCTCATTCACGAAGTACAGGCAGAATAAATAAAATCCAGGGAGAACGGTTAAGGGAGACTACAGAACGATCGGCATCAGTAAGAGAACTCTACCGTTAGCAGAGATGGCATTCAACTACTGAAAGGAACACATCAAAAATTAGGTTCCCTTTCGTCTCACTTCTACATATTCCGCTTCTTTCCTTGCTCAATCCAATCTTAAATACCAGCATGATTGGTAAGAGCACCCTCACCACCAACGGCATCAAATAATGAAGTGCTTTCAGTTTTATGAAAATCCCCAACAAGAAATCCATTAATCAGGATAATGAGATAAGTCAACACATAAATTCGACCATCTTCCTTTTGGGTGGCTGGCTGTTGCGAAAATTGCCAAAAACCCTCCTCCAATTGTATCTATAGGTCAATGAGAATGCAAAACTTTGACCGCAATCTGACTTGGTGGCTGTTCTGTAAAAACGCCATACATTTTTCTCTGGATGAAACAATGATGTATCTGATGATGACTATATTTCCAGGTGGTGCAGAATAATGCCATCAATGTCTGTTCCAAATCAGACTACAGCTGCTCTTTCACAAGCTTTGTAGTAAAGCGTCTTCTGCACATAGTAAAGCATGTAAGCCTGTGAAGTTCTGACAGTATGCTCCTCAACTCTGGTTACCCAGGCATCATCACATTTGTACCAGTGATTGTTTAACCTGAGATATGTCACATAGTGGCCAGCATCTAGTTTACCACTATGCGTGATAACCGCAAATATTTCAAATTCTGATGACAATTCAGAAACTGCATCTGAATCACTGGCTTCAGATGGAAATATGCGGTTCCCATATCTACTTCTAAGAATAGAGGATGACAGGTAAGGGGCCATGTCAAGAGAAAAAGGAAACTGCAAAGAGTGATCAACTTTCCTTGACATCTTCTTAACTGATGAATGCTCAAATCTCTTAATGTGAAAGCAAGAAACTAATGGAAGCCTCCGAATGGACATTTGCTTCAGGGACTCTTGCCTCTCCTTGCAACGTTCACAGAAGAACTTCTGCTCAGCATCAAGCCTCTCAGCCCTTGTAAACCGCTCCAAACATCTCATGAGTGTTGTTGATACATTGGAATTCATGCCAGCTAAGTTTCTCTCTCCGTTGCGCACATGCAGCTTTGGGTTTGCAACACTAAGAGAGTTGTTGTATCCAGCATCCAAGTCCAACGAGATGTCCATACAGGGTTCGAAAGTTGTGGATGTGAACCCACAATGTGTGCAGGTGACATCAGATCTCAAGATACCAGAAAACACCCGGTGTGCAATGCAACAGTCTCCATGGCCTATTATTGACAAAAATTACAAATCAAGGTTAGAGCCAGAACATTAACAGAATATTTTTCTCAAGAAAAATCATAGTCCAGCATATCAAAAGCAAGACAAGTTATTCTCCATTGCCCGCAAAAACATTGGCTCGATTTGTTCCCCAATATCCAAACAGTACAGGAAGATTATTCTTTTACCCTACTTTTCCTGTTTGCCTTTTTGGGTGGGGATCCAGCTGTAGGGCTGTGCTCCAAAGAAAAGTAGGACCGACAGGGAAAAACAGTAGTAAAGCATCCACAAATTCTACTAGGCAAGCATCGAGCTACTAATCAGTAGTAACAGATGGATCTGGATGCACTGTTCAATGTCTCACTCAGAGAGGATGCTCCCAATTATCGCATTCACTGTATACACAATATGTGATTATCTTAATTTGGATAAAATATAGCTGAGAGTGCACCATCTCACAATATAGACTAAAAAACTGATCTTTAGCTGTTTAGTTCACACCTGAATTCAGTGCAATACATGCAAAAGTCTTTAATTCAAATAGTAGCAAGAGAGAAGCTAACTACCTTGGGCATGTGGTTTGTGTTGATCATCCTTTATATTTTCATGGATATGGTCAAGGATGGAGATAAAAAATTCATGTGCATCCTGTTGCTCGTAGCTTGCAAGGTTTGATGCATGCTGCCACCAACTAACAAACCATAACAATAATAATCAGACCATATGAGCAGCAAAAAAGACTTCACAAAGTGTAAACTTTACAAGCATAAACTGCAGTTCGAAAATTATCACTTCAGCTTAGAATCGGTGTCTGGGTTGCACTATTCCCACTATGATGACCATAGGTTTTTAAATAACCATAGGGCACAGTACGCATATTATGAGTAAAGGGCATAGACAGTATGTCCCTAAGGAAAAGGAATATCTTTTGATAGGCCTGCCGAAGTATCAGCAAGACTAGCAAAAACTTCAGTGCCTATGACGATGCTACATACTTGCATACTACCTTCGAAGCAGCAAGACATACTGCCATAGCACAAAATTGAACTTAAATCATGCAATTCATAAGACTCGGTTATATACCCAAGTGGAGGAAAATTCACCCAAATACTACAATAGAGCAAATGCTCATGACACCTTCACATGCACCTGTCAAACAGTTGACTTGAGAGGAATGAACAGTTACTCATGCATTTGATCACTTGTATAGTTGTACTCATGCACTTGATCACTTGTACAGTTGTACTTGATTTATAGTCACAGTTCAACAAAATGTTGGACATGCCAAATGTAGTTACGACCATATGACAACAAAATAACTTAATGCTATATGTTATGTTCCATATATAGAAGACATTTCATCAAACAGGTCATATGCAACCAACCGTGCAACAATTTTCCCTCTCTAGCAGTACATACGTTGCTCACATCATTCCATTTCATATTAAGTACTTCCACTTGCAATCTGCATGATCATGATATAACGTCAAACAGTTACAACTATCAAAACATAACGTACAAGCAATACTCTTATCATTTGCAAGAGACCAATACAATCCTTTATCTCAAACAAGACTCCCTCCCCACAGTTACAATACTACATCATACACCCATTTTTAATTAACGGCTTATCATAACTTTCCAAATACGCAACGAAACCAACATTAAAAAGCAGCACGTTGCTAAAATAGGGGGGATAAAACACCCAGGACATCAACCAATGCGAAAAGATCGCGAGATCCAGACCTATAGAGGAACTTGGCGGGGCTGTAGGGCGTGCGCTCCCCGGAGAAGGCAGCGGAGTAGATCTCGTCGAGATCGCACGCGAGGCACGCGGCCTTGTCGTCGGCCTCGGCTGCACGATGTCTCATGGGCGTGCGGAGCGGGCAGAGGAAGCGGTTGTGCCGATCGCCAAGGAAGTAGTTCCGGAGCGGCGGCGCGTGCAGGAGAGCCTGCAGTACGGAGTTCATGAAGCAAGTGTTGCCGAGATTGTTGAGCCCGCGGAGCCCTGCCGGCGCGGCGGCGGATGCGGAGGTGGTGGGATCGGCGGAGCTCATGAGCGCGAATTCGGCCGGATCTGGGGCCCAGGCGCGGTAGTCTACGCGGCGACGCTTGCGGGGTGCAGGGGAGGCGGAGGCGGGTGCGGAGAGAGGTGGTAGGGAGGAGGATTGGGCGAGGGAGACGGCGTGGTCGAAGTCGGGGTCGTAGACCTGGTCGCCGCAGGCGGCGCAGAAGAGCTCGGCGCGGTCGACGTCGACGGCGATCTGGTGGCCGGGGGCGGACGCGGACGCGTGGGAGGCTGCGTGGGAGGGGCAGAAGACGGCGGCGCAGGAGAGGCAGGCATAGAGGCGGGAGGGGGAGGGGGAGGAGGCGGGGCAGGGCATGCAGCGGGGGAGCTCGCGCGGGTCGCGGCGGATCTCGGGGCGGCCGAGCGGGCGGACGCGGAGGCAGCGGCGGAGGAGGCGGAGCGGGCGCGAGGTGAGGCGGTGCGCGGCGAGGTGCGGGCAGGGGGGCGGCGCAGAGGGTGTGGACATCGGGGAGGGGAAGGGGAGGTGGCGGAGTGGCAGTGGCGGTAGGGGGTAGGGGTGGAGTGGCAGCAGGTGGTGCGGGGGGAGGGGGAGGGGGAGGTGGTGGTCGGGGGATGGTGGCGGCGGTGGTGGAGATGGATGGTATTGTTGGGTCCGGAGGCATGGGTCGCTCTGGGTCGGGAGAAAGGCGGTTCTCGTGCACGGCGAGATCAGGATCTGACCGGACGATCGGGTTCTCGTCAATGCAGCACTGTAGCAGCACGGGGCACGGCACCGAACCCGGGAAGCTAACGGCTCATCTGATCCGATCGCGCTCACGATAGACTCAGGATAAACAGCAGAACAATGATTATTGTCCTACTCGGTTGGGCTGAAAAGTTATAATTTATGACTGAAAATATACTGTAGCTGTCTGAAATTTCATTATAGCTGAAAGTGGATTATTTGACGTAATTAAAATTTAAAAAAATTAAAAATAGAAAAAATATGTTAGCTCATCTCGGACAACACAAACGAATATAGAAAAAAGAACAGGCAAAAAAGCTCAAAAAACGAAAAAATCAGAAAAAGACGAAATTTATGAATAGTGAAAATTAAATCAGAAGTCAGAAACTAAAGCTGAAATGAGCGAGGCTTCCCAAAGTCGCATGCAAATGCAACTAATCCCAAATGACTCAGCCTCAGATACGTCTATTTCTACTGCATTATATATGGCTCTGTTCATTTGTATTTTTGATTTCTTTAAAATTCAAAATAAACGGCGTGGCTTCTTAAAACGGATTTTTGAAACAACTTTTTAAATCTAAAACCGTGTACGTTGTCCGCATCAACATTTCCACCATCCGCTGCCTCTCAAAAAACAATACAGACAAAAGACATCAACTTCAACCAAAAGATATCAACCGCAGTTTAAAAGGCCAAGAACTATGCCTTCGCATTATTATCGCCTCAAACAGCAAATGATGAGCTATTGGATGGAGTCCCATCCCACTCCAACTGGCTTACTACTTAAACTTCTATTTATGGCTTTTACATCCTGCTCATTTTAACTTGAGCTTCTGGCTTCTGTATTATTTTTCACTATTCATAAGTTTCATCTATTTTTGAACATTTGGCTTTTTTGAGCTTTTTTGCCGGTTCTTTTTTCCTGTATCATTTGCGTTGTCTGTGATGAGCTAACACATTTTTTCTATTTTAAATTTTTTTGAATTTAATTACGTCAAATAAACCACCTTCAGTTACAGTATAATTTCAGTCAGCTACAGTGCAATTTCAGCCGCAAGCCACTATGTTTCAGCCAAATCAAGTGGGACCTTAGTTTATAGCTGAAATTATACTATAACGACGGTTAGTTTTTCTGATAAAAAAATAAAAAATCATTATACCGTCATGTACAATGCAAAACCGTTTACACTGACTTACGTTTTGAGTCCTGGTGCACTCATGAAAACCAATATGCCAAAAGTGGTTTGCACTATTGTACAGATGAGAACAATCTCTGTGACAAGTGCCGCTAAAACCAGCCATGGATAGCTAAGTGATTCATCCATAACCATGCCAACCATCGATTCAAACGACTCTGGTAGTGAGCTTCCACTGTCTGACAAAGGTTTTTTAAATAATATTTACCATTGAAATCAAATACCACATCCTTACTAAGCGCCGTGAAGAGATTCGACATGCATGCTCATCACTGTCCAGGTGGTGCACAATGATTTCTTTGTGACTTAGTATAAACAACATCTTCAGGTGCGCTGACGAGCTGAGACGAGAAAACAATATATGCCGTAAAAGAATCTCCAAACTGCGGGCAAGTTTGCTCAAATGCAATCAAATCCCTGAAAAGGGATCCTGTTCTTTCATCGATAGCAAGGCATGGAATTTTCACTACACCATTGATAAACTTGACATCTAGAAGGCAATGATTCCTGGCTCCATATACTGTGCTACCCGACGCCAGCGATTGAGCTGCATACCAGCTTCTAGGGTACCCATATCCAGGTAGAGACTGATATGCTTTGCTGAAAATCCACTGAAAGATGGCCCAGCTTTAGATATTTTCGTCCAAAACTACGAAATTTGTTAACATACTGAGGCACAGCCAGGTAGTGATGGTCTTCATGTGGATCCTTATTTGGAATGAAGTACATATGACAAAGGTGAAGTAAATGGTGAAACTCTTTTGGCCTGTCACATTCTTGTATAGCATTTGGATAGAAACGCAGAGCAACATGTACATACCAAACAATTTCGTCTATACATTGTGTATCGGTTGCTTTATCACCGGAAAGTACCACATATATTTTCTTGACGACAAAAAAGGGAATCTGGTTTTCATTCAGGAAAATATCATGGTTGAAAAATCTAGCAAGCCAGTCACCACTTCTGTTTTCTTGATCATTTTATTTGCTTTCTTGATTTCCTGCCCTTTTTTCCACAAGCAACTCATTCTTTGTTACCACTGGCTGCGATGTGCTTGGTCCGTTTCCACCTTCTACAATTACTTCCTTCAGATTAGAACCACCATAGTTTTGTCTGCGGCTAATAATTCCTTGGATCCCCAGAGTTACTAAAATAAGACATCCATCAAGCAAAAGCACTTGTATAAATTCCACATTATTCATTTGAAAGTCCTCAGTGTAGCAGTATCTTGCTTGTCTTGCTATTCCACAAGCTGCAGTTAGGTAATCCATCAAGGTTTTGCGGCTTTTGCCACAGTTCAGGCTGAGTATATAACCCAGAAAACTCCATTTCAGTATTTCCATACTATGTAAGGCTGTAGCTCCATGGTGATATGGACCTAGTGATACCACAAAAGGTTCATAGGCAAACCTGTCAACCTCACGATTCACGAATGTGTTGCTGTACTTTGTAGATAAGGCATGACTAAAGGTTCTGTTGTCAACCTCTGCCTTGTATCCTCTCAAAAAAAGTTCTATTGTCAAGGTCCTCACCTATTGTCCAATAATAATTAAGAACCTGTGTCATTGCGGTAACCAATGTAACCATATCAATACCTCTATCGGTACCTTTTTGTATGTTTGGCCATACTTGTTCATCTGTTTTGTTTTTTGGATATGTTGGTCAGTATTAGACGAAATATCACAATACGCAATGACTTCCCTTGCCACCGGAGCTCGGGATGCCGTGCGTGACAAGCTCAAGGAACCGGCTCTCAAAGAGACATCAGAGGAGCCGAGGGAGACAGTTTAGGAGTTGTGCAAGAAGATACTCGCCACACTGAACTACATGATTGAGGGTAGCCACGACGCCAACCTCGATACCACCTCCAATGCTGTTGAGCTTGCTGGCCATTCCGTGGTCCCCTTGCTGACACCACCCACCACTATCAGGTTGAGCGACATCATCGTCTCTAGTCCCGCGCCACCAGTCGTCGCCAATTCAGTGTATGATCTACCAAGGACTCCTTTGAGCACAAGTCATTCGAAGAAATGCCATGCACACCAAGGCCGACTTTGAGGTTTGACCGCGGCTGAGCGCCGGGCCAATGCTAGACACGGTGACTAGGTCTAGTGTGGACCCCATAACACCATTACCCACTGTGGTACTGGACACTAGCGACGACATCGCCAAAACCATGGGCATCCTCACCCTCAACCCCTACATCCTCGGCACCAACTACCTCATCACCAACACCAACACCATCGGCTTGCTCGTTCTTGACTTCGGTGGCCCTAGCACCAACTACCACATCACCAACACCAGCCGCAACGCATGGGTCGATGTTCTCCCAACGTGTCTTTACTGTTTGCCTGCTGGTCACAAGGTGTTTGATGAAATGCCAATGAAGACGCACGCTCTCTCAAAAGACAAGCCATTGCCGGTGACTGCACTGATGTCCTCCTTGGTCATTGATGTGGGCCACGCTATGGCCTCTAGCATTCCACATGCAGACACCCTCCACAACTTTACCACCAAGATCATCGACACGGCGCCAGCCAAGTGCTCGATGGCATAGGAGGGGTGCACCATTAGCATCGACCACAACATCGTTGCCACCAGCCGCGATTCCGAGACGCTTGCCAAGCAGTCAACTCTGGGCCTCGACATCAGCATCGGCTACTTCCATGTCATGGCCATGCCCCTGGTCTCGAAGGGTGTACCCATGGCTATTTATGCACTCAGGGAACTCTAAACGATCATCATCTCTAGCCCCACACCAATAGTTGTTGTCATTCTAGTGCATGTCGGCACTGGTGACTTTGCTGCGCACCAACTGTTTGATGGAGTGCACATGCACATTGAGGTCGATTCCGTGGCTTGGCCTTGGCGAGTGTCTAACCGACGCTTGTTGTTGCTCCCACCAGGCCTCATCTCGACCCCATGGCGTCGCTAGCCATAGCAATGCTAGACGTTGATGATGATGTCACCAAAACCAATGGCGCCATCATTCTTGACTCCTCTGCCCTCGATGCTAACAACCTCATCACCAATGCCAGCCACCTCACCTTGGTCGGTGTTCTTCCAGGCCACCTTACCGGTTAGAGTGGCGAGATCCTCCATGCATATCTCCTTGGTCGGCTTGATGATCACAAGGTATTCAAGGAAATATTTGACAAGAGTACGGTGGCATTGTGGCCACCACCAATGAAGATGGCCGAGCGGCAACCATGGATGCCACCTAAGTGGAGGTCGTGGGAGAAGGTGTTGAGTCATAGCCGACACCATGGTCGGCATTCATCTGCTATCAAGGTGGCGTGCAGCTGAGGCACCCATGTCCGCCATCGTCTGTCCATGTTGAACAGCAAAAGTGTGGTGAAGTCTATATTCAATTCAAGTTGAGCATCGAGGTTCTACTATATATTCCATGGGACGCCGGCGGCTTTGGATCAAGTCGTATTTCAAAGAGGGTGAAATACCATGAATGTGAACCTGAGCCTCCGGGATAGACAAGCTATTGTGTTGGCCTTTGACCCATTCTACTGAGTGGCACTACAGAAGAATGATGTAGCAGCAATGTGGAGTATATCGATGGACGAACAAAATCAATGGCATTGGCCTCCTCTCTTTCCTTACTGTTGTCTCTCCTCCAAATCTAATTCTCTGATTCTCAATCCCGTATTTCTTCCCAGTCTAATTGCTCTTCCCAATTCTTACTTTCAATTTTCCCAATTTGTATGTCCAAGTATCTTATATATTGTGTTTGGTTTGGCAATTTAGCTTTTGTGTTGGTGTTGATATATGATAATCAAGTGGGATCGTGACACATGTTCCTCATTTCTCCCTGGTCGGCGACAGAGAAGACCACCGTGGAAACTGACGAGCCCAAAGTCAATTGGCGACGGAGCCAAAGAAGCTCGGGGCTAGCCAGATCTGGCACCTATAGGGGCTTGTCATGGGTAGGGGTGGCGGATCTGAGGGCGATGGGGTTGAGGTGGCCGGATCCGGCATAGATGGGGCCTAGTCGGGGTCAAAGGTGGCTAGAATCGGCGGGATCGCCCGTTCGCCAACTGTGCGGCTGCGATCGCCCGTGCGTGGCCTACGCTCGCCGCTTGTGCGCTTGGGGACGGGAGAGAGAGAGAGATTGCGGATGGGTAAGACAGAGAGGGTGTTATGTGCAAAAGAACATGATAGAGCCATGGAGG
This sequence comes from Dendrocalamus sinicus, assembly GCA_036346575.1. NCBI lineage: Eukaryota > Viridiplantae > Streptophyta > Magnoliopsida > Poales > Poaceae > Dendrocalamus > Dendrocalamus sinicus. Next base: position 3,073,695 of record CM070650.1, on the reverse strand, counting down.
GAGCGTGATTGGCTGATTGCAAAGTGGGCTGCGAAGGCTGGAATTGAATGTGTGCTAATATTGCCTGTACATTTTAGATCCAACGGTCCACGTTGGGTTTCCAAGTTTCCACTCAAATAGTGGTTTTCACCTCATTTGTCGTGAGGGATTTGATAGTTACTTATGACCGACTTAAAATAAATAAATATAATAATTTTTAATTATTTTTTGAAATAATTTATCATATTAATATTTCCGAAACGATTTATCGATAATCTGTTCATTTGTACAACCACTCGTACTAGTACCAAACGCTATCAATCATAAGCATATGCTATCAGGCACAGCCTAAAATAACACGGCCAGTATCTCTCTTTTCAAATTTCCGAAGTAGTGAAGCTAACAACTGTTCAAAATGTATAATAATGGGGGTTGTATTGTGTGCTGATGGTCCTCATGAACCTAGAATGAGGACTTTTGGAGTACTACTATAGGGTAGGAAAGGCTCCACCTGAGCATATTTCTACTCTCAGGTTTGTACAAACAATTACTGCTTGAACCTTTAATACAAAAGAGCAAGGATAATCTTGCTGAAGGAAAGCACCACAGGCAAATTTATTCATGGACCGCAAGAGCCAGAAATACATAATCCAGCCACATATTAGACGACGTAATCCACAACCAGCTACTCCGATCTAAAGAGAAAGATCAGCCAAATCGAACGATCTTGTAACCGCCTTGTGCCAAGAATCTGCTCTCTTCTTCCTGTGCGTCTCATCCAACCTAGGGCGGAAGACCGTTGTGTTCTCCTTGTGTAAACCTGCGAATATTTGATCCTCCGTCCAGACTCCAGCAGCTAATCCAGCTGCATACGCAGCTCCAAGGGCTGTTGTCTCTATGTCAGCTGGTCTGACAACAGGGCTACCTAATAAATCGGCCTGCAGGTGAGTGCATCTCATCGTCAGTGATCTGATGGAAACTTTGAAGAGTTTTCACACTTGCAAGAAAACATAATAGAAGCACTATCACAACAATGAAATAGGTTTTTGTACCAATGTATGGTAACAAGATTAAGTAAAACTATTCACTAGTTGAGCAAAAGAAGCTTGTAAAGAGCCTTTTGTCCTATACTGCTTTTGTTTCCCCCCTACATTTTAGATTTTTTTGCAAGCTCCTCTCCAAAAGATAAGCATGCAAGCCATTTGGTGCTTGTGATTTTAATAGGCAATATTATAGGAGTATGGCGTAAGTAATTTGCCAAAGACAAGTATGTACAGGTTTTGAAAGACAATAAGCATAGTTTGCTAAAGCTTTGTTTCCAGATGGAGGTAGTACAGATTTTTGCACCGCTTGAATTTGACAGTCTACTGCTGTTTGCAAATCTAATCTGCCTCAGAAAAGTAGGCAGTCCTCTTTTGAAAGTAGTAGTGACTACTGTTTGTGTAAATCTTACGGAAAGAGGCGCACACAGAGTTGACATCCTGAATTTGTCCATTTACTGCAAGCCATGTGCATAGCCACTAACGCATGAAGTTGAGGTGGCAGTGGCACTACCATTTGCGTAATTATGTTAATGAATATGATCTAGTAGAATTCTCTACTTCTTAAACCATGCTTGCTCCAATTATGATGTCCATCCAAAAAAATCGTCTGTTCATACTTACCAGAAACCGATTGCCTCCACAGGAATGCCAGTATATAAAGTTATGAACTACCAGTGCCACTGTTTAAGAAGACAACTACGTGATGAACCACAAACAAGTGTATTGTAGTACAGTAAATGAAAACTTTTGAGGGGGAGAAGACACGATATCTTTACCTGGATCTGCATGAGAAGATTGTTGACAGTAGCACCACCATCAACACGCAGCAAGAACTCCCCTTCCGCACCCTTCACTTCTCCAGCCTCCCCAGCATCCTTATGCATGGAGCTGAGGACATCATTAACCTGAAAGCACATACTCTCAAGCACTGCTCGAGCAATGTGCCCCTTATTTGTAAATCGTGTGATTCCTACGCAAATCCCCCTTGCATCATCCTTCCACCATGGTGCAAACAACCCGTTGAATGCTGGCACAAAGTATATTCCACCTGAATCCTGCACAGTTTCAGCTAACTTTTCGATTTCTGCTGCTGTGCGAATGATCCCAAGGCTGTCCCTCAACCACTGAACTGCTGCACCTGCAATTGCAATCGAACCTTCTAGAGCATAATTAGTGGGTGCGCTTGGGCCAAGCTTGTAAGCAATGGTGCTAAGAAGACCATTGGAGGAATGGGTAACCTCCTTCCCTGTGTTGAGAAGGATGAAGGCACCAGTTCCGTAGGTGCTTTTCGCTTCACCCTTCTGGCACAGCTGCCCAAGCATTGCAGCATGCTGATCTCCTAGGCACCCTGAGATGGGGACACCTGCCAAGGGAAACCCATTGGCAACCACACCAATATTCTCTGAATTACTGATAATCTTCGGCAAGATCTCAGCAGGAATTCCTAGTGCCTCTAGTGTAGGCTTATCCCAATCAAGTGCCTTTAGGTTCATAAGCATTGTGCGTGATGCATTTGAGCAGTCTGTGACATGCTGCCCAAATACTTGTTTTCCGTCACGGTCTTTCCCACCAATGCCTCCTGTGAGGTTCCAGATCAACCAGGTGTCGATTGTGCCAAATAAGGCATCACCAGCCCGGACTGCATCCTTGACAGTATCCACATTTTCCATCAACCATAACAACTTCAGAGCGCTGAAATAGGTACTAATTGGCAACCCACAGGTCTCCACAAAGTGATTCCTACCACCAGATAGTTCACTTTCCAATCTCCTGAAGAGGTGAAGTGTGATGAGGATGCTACACTATATAACAGAAAATAGGTGATGGACAAAAAGTAGACCTGCAAATGGGGCTTGTGCGAGCATCCATCCACACAATGGCATTGTAGAGCGGAAGGCCTGTGGATTTGCTCCAAATAACGGTAGTCTCCCTCTGATTTGTAATCCCAATGGCCTTCAATCCAGCATCGACATTATATCCATCAGCTTTGGCTTTGTCAAGTGCCTTCTCCATGCACACCCTCACACTCACTATAATCTCCATAGGATCATGCTCAACCCATCTTGTAATTCATCCCAACACACAGTCCAAAATAAGTAAATAACAAAAAAAAACAGAAGTCATCTCTTAAATGCAAAGTTAAGTGACAGCAAACAACAATCTAAGATCAAGATGAAAATTGTCAGTGTTTAACACAGAATGATGGCACTACAGGTACATACTACAATGACCAGAATCAAACAGCATAGAATGTCACAACATAAGGCACGGCTAAGTATGGTAGGTTTCTCTTTCACATATCAACAATAAATGAAAATAGAAGTGAATTATGAAAAAAGCTGTTATGTTCCTTCCAAATCCAGTAATATTACTGGTAACAAACGTATACTCATGTGGAGATTAGAAAGTTGACTTCCCTAAAAGTGCATCAAGGTAATTACGTGGAAAACTATTAGACTAGATTGATCAGAAATAAAACTGTAATACATTTAAAGTAAGGTCAGTCAATCAGTCATTTTTTGATGAACATGGAGAAGGAAACTTAAATGTCAAAGCAAAAGTCAAGCTACTCATAGGCCAATTGTCAAGGCACCAAATTGCTCTGTCAGAGAAAGAGCTCAATCCTCAAGGGGATTTTTTTATTACTTGTGGTAGTATGGAAATATTACCCAATGACTTTCAACTTATTTGTGTAATAGGTTTAAGTAGAAGAGAATACAGCCCTTGCTCTGAGAAAAGAGGTGTCAGTGCAAAGTTTCACCTCTAAATTCTTTAAGAGATCACCTGCAAATCAAGAAGACTAGGAATTTTGTGACTCCAATCACTCGGTAAGTAAACCCTATTATCACGCTTATCTTCTAAAATAGGAATCTTTTTCCTGGCATATCCCAAATTTGTTTATGACACTGTAGAGTTCAAACGTTGAAAAGCTTGCTTGTTGTGTATCAAAAGAGCGAGCCATTCTTGTTATTATCTAGCATTATAAAATCTAGAGATCTGTGCAAAATACATCAAGGGAAGCACATGATCCTAATTTAGACATCACATATGATCCTAATTTGACTGTTTAAAAAAAAGGTCCTAATTTGACAATTGAGTAACCAGTAGCTGGGAAGCCTGATACAGTGATACACTAACATGTCTTTAGCAGTTAAGACTGAACTTTCACGCCCAAAGCAAATCGAATCATAAAAGCCTCAAAGATAGCATCTTTAACTAACTATAATCTGATCCCCTCCAAGTCAACCAATCGAACAGTACCTCAAGCCCCACTAACCATCACGCAGATCACATCATAATCCTAAAAAGCAAATGGGGATGTCCATCACTCGGATATTTTCTTCCTAACTATAATCTAAATTTATGACACTTAGATTAGACATCAAGGCCTCTTGTTTTTGAAGGGGAGAGATTTTTTTAAGGAGAGAAGGCAGAATTCAAGGGGGAAGGGATAATTTATAGTCATTGGATCTCTAATCCAACATTCCTAAATTTAGATAATAATTAGGAAGAAAATATCTAATTAACAAAACCCAAAGCAAAAATGTCAATACCATCTCCACCCCAAATTAAGAGCGCAACTTTCCAAAGCATCGCCACTTACCCAGCCTCCGGGTAGTGCTGCGTGAACTCGAGCTGGTGCGACGCGACGGGCTTGGCGTGGCGGTCGTAGATGATGAACCGCGTGCTCGTCGTGCCCTGGTCGATGGACGCCACGTACACCTCCTCATCCCCCTTCCCGGCCATAGCCCCCACACCCCCAAAGCTCAACAGAAGACAAGTATCTATCAACCCTTCCGGGGGGGAAGCAGCAGGAAAAGATGGGCAGCGGAGGGGGCGAGTGGGAAGGGAGGGAGGAGATGGCGTCAAATCGGGAGCAGTTTAGAGTTGGACTGCGGCAGGGGAGAGATTGGGGGAGAGTTTGCTCTGTTCTTTATAGTCGCCGGATCGATCCGATTGGGTGGGAGGTGGGCGTGGAAGTCCATGACTATGCTCTGTTCTTTATTTGTGCGGTCGATAGCTTTTGGTTTTTCTGTGTTTAATAGTTGTAGTTTTTATGATGTCAACGAATACGTAGATACCAATATAAATGGTGTACGCGATTATAAGGTTAAAAAATCGTTTAAAAAATTGTTTTCAAAATAATTCTATTTATTTTAACTTTTATAGGAACAGAAGACTAAAATAACGAAGGCATATGGCTTTTGTCTGATCTACTTGCTCCTCTCCTCGCGCTCGGCACGGGATCTTCTGGTTCTGGGACGGACGGGATTTTACCGGGGCTTTTCGCGTCCGTGTCCCACGAAATCTGGGATTTTGGGGTTATCAAGGGCCTATTTGGGAGAGTTCCACAACTGAAAACGTGGATTTGGAGCAGTAGCTCCACCATGGAGCAGCTCCACTGTGGATCTGGGTTTCCACCATGGAGTATTTGGCTTGTACAGTAGCTCCAGATCCACGAAATTGAGGTTTTGGTGGGAATGGCCACTTTTGTGTGTAATCACTGGCATTGGTGGGTAATTACCACCCAACTCCACGGTGGAGCACCCCTTGAGGAGCTCCATGAAATCCATGGATCTGGCCCTCAGATCTAAGATTTTGGTGGATCCAGATTGCGCGGAGCTGGAGCGTTTGGGTAAAATTTCGTGGAGTGGAGCTGTTTTTCGTGGATCTGGAGCTAGTGGAGCTCTCCCAAACAGGCCCCAAGTATCAGCGGCTTTAGCGGCTGCTAAAGTGCTGATGGATTTGTCCACCATTTAAAGTGCCAACTAGTACTTAAAAAAAGGCGAACGAAGCAGGCAACCATGTGGAGCATAAATGGAACCTGGCGGCTAACGATGATAAACTGGCAGCAGTAGCGCGACGTCACACCGTATTAGCTATCGTATAGATTAAAGTAAAAGAGTTGATAATTTGTGAGGAGTATTTTCTATAAAAAGCAAGAATCTATATGTAATTCTAGAAAATTCAAAGTCTTTTTTTCTAAAAACTAAGGACCTGTACATAATTTTGCGAAAATCGTGGTGTGCTATCGAGCAAAAAGAGAGCTTCCTTGAAAAATCTAAGGATCTATACATAATTTTTGAAAAATAGAGAGACTTTTCACGAAAACTGATAATATGGTAGGAATTTTTTTTAAAAAAAAATCGGGAACCCTTATGCTATTTTGTAAATTCCGAAGACTTTTTTCGTCATCATACGGAGAAGGCCGGGATTACTCCTCCATAGCGATGATCAGTCCGTGTATTGCGGAGTGAAACGGATTCATGACCACACTTATCTGGATAAGGACGAGCTGAGAATGCATATGATGTTGCCGCCTGTGCATTGACACGCAACCCCGCGGTGATTGGTACTGCACGACAGCGGCACGTGCACGACTTCATAGACCATGACAACAAGATAGTTTTGTCCTTTTTTTTTTTTACCACGGGCGATGACTTTTATAACTCGCTTTTTTTAGCTTAAATTTTTGCTTTCGTTTATTTTTTATTTCTAATTTTTATTATTTTCATTTTTTTGGCTTTTTAAGTGTTTTACCTGTTTTTTCCTCATATTTATTTACATGGTTCATAATAGGCTAATCTGTTTTTTATTTTTAAATTTTTTAAATTTAGTTATGTCAAATAAGTCACTATCAGGTATAGTGTAATTTGAGTTAACTACAGTGCAGTTTTAGCAATAAGTTAGCTTATTTCAGCCTAACCGAACAATACCTTAGTTATAACTAATGATTTTTGTTTGTGATTTTTAAGACGTCAGTAAATGATGGAGATACTAACGTGAATTATATACACAGTTTTGGATTTATGAAGCTATTTAAAAATTTTGTTTTAAAAACCGTTCTATTTATTTTTATTTTTAAGGAAATTAAAAATAAAAACTCAAAAGCCTAAAAGAACAGACAGCAGCAGATAATTGCTCCAGACAGAGAAGACCTAGCCGCCCTTATGGGTTCCTTTACAAAAAAAATTATGCCGTTCGTATAAACTGCGATGTGGTGCAGAGACAACATGTCGTTCGTATCTTTTGTTGTACAATGCCTCGTAGTTGACCTCTCACAGGAGGAGGAGAGAGAGAATCTGTTTACATGTTAACTACATATTTTTCTTCACAATCAGAGTCTCAAAAAACAGATGGCCAGCAGCTAACGTAACACCGATAATTTCCTAATTGGTGGATGGGTCAAGTTGCGGTACGGGTTCTCCGTTATCACGCCAGTGCTTGGGAGATCCCCTTTCAGACTTTCTTGTACTCTTGCGCATTCAGAAGAGACATTGCTTCCGCATGACAAGAATTAGGAGTCACCTATGAGCAAGAAAATGATTTTTTTTAGCTGGAACACGACGGATAACCTGATAAGTTGAGGTTAAATTTCGTCGATTTTTTCGAGGTGCACAGTTGGCTCTAAGGGAGGTGATGAACAAGCATTTGGCGACCTCTCCTGGTTTAAGTACTCCACTGGAGTAGCTTGTTGTCTGAAGAAGCCACATAAAGAAAACAATTATTAGCACCAGAAATAATCCGGGATGGACAGGAGAATGGACAGAAATCATTATCTTCTTCAACCACTTTGTTGAACCAATCTTTAAGGACCTTGAGAGCTTATACGATACTATCGTAGGTGCAAATCTGGTGCAGCGCAAAACTGAAAGCATCGGTGAGCACGGGTGTCGACAAGTTATGATTCCTCTAATCCTTTTTCTTTCTCGAGTGGTCCAGCTGGCTATGATAGTCTCAACAATCGCGATATCACAGAATCAAATTCTACAACTATGGCCGTTAGCCATAAGGCTGGTGTGTTATATCCGTTGGACCTGCCACTATACGTATGATTTGAAACAACCTCAAAATTTCAAAAAAAATTAAATTCTTTTAGATTTTGCTTGAATTTTCAATCCTTACCCAATTTGACATTTCTCATTGAGTTTACACATTTCCTCTTTTGCTTCCCCGCCTTCTTCTTCTGCGGACGCCCAGCGACGAACCCGCCTCCCTGTTGCGCCACTCCATACGCCCGAGCGAGGCCGCTCGAAGTTGCGGCCACACTCCTCCCTTGCGTTCACACCTACCCCGCTCCGCATTGACGCCAAGGCCCCACCTGCGAGTCGCCCAATCCCCTGCTCCCTCTCCTCGCTTGGCGTGGCTAGTTGACTGAGTGCTCTCCCATCGTATCTCACTGTCGCCTCCCTCCCCGACGCGTGCACCGCTCTGTGCCAGCTACGTCTTGCCTTACCAACTCTTGCAGGTGTTGTACGTCACCTCACCTGCATGCCTTTAATCCCATCAGAACCCTGCTCTCCCTCCCTCTTCCATGCGCAGGCGACGCCGAATTGGCTTCCTTTTCCCACCGCCTCACCTCGCATTTAAAGCTCAATTGTCACCGCAGAGAGCTTCGCGCTACTCTCAGACACCCACTCAATTGAACTCTCACTCACCGCAGCACCGTCGGCGACCTCCCCTGATCCCGTGAGCCCTAGATCCAATCTTCTTCGTCACTCGATTAAAACTCAATTGTATTCACTGACATAAACTTCTTTGTCTCCTGATCACGCTAGTGGACTCGCTTGGCCGTGAGCATTTCTTGATAGCTTGGGTAGCAAAAGCTACTATCGACTGAGAAGCCTCTTCCGTGAACAGCTCAGTCGAGCATTCCCCGACCAAAACCATCGTCATTACCTTGAATCCTATGCCCCGTAGATAGTCAAACCACTCCCCACTTTGTCGGAGGATCACCAAAAAAGCCTTGAGCTGCCATAGGAGCCGCCGCCTTCTCCCTTGCCGCCAACCACCACCACTTATGCTATCGCCTTCCAAAGCCCCAAAATGGAACCCCAAGCTCAAGCTGAGCCCAACTGTGCCACTCGCTTTCAATGGAGAGCCTTACCGATGCCGCTCCTTTGTTTTCCACTGCCGAGAGGAGGCGGGAGGTTGAAGACGACCTCGGGTGCAACGTGATTGCATCGTAGCCATTCATGTGCCGTGGCTGTTTAGATCAGGCCATTCACGTGCATCGCATCGTTGCCGTCTGCGCGTCGCCCATCGGGCGCGTGCGCGCGCTGGGCCTCTCGGCCGTGCACGGCGTGGGCTGAGGCTGGTCGACCTGTTTGGCCGAATGGGTTGAAACCGCGGTTGGGCTGCGCTATTCCTTTGGGTCGGCTCGACACTGTTCATTACTGTTCAAAATCACCATTCATCCGAAAAACTCAAAAATTCCAAAAATACCCCATTTCAATCGTTCCGATGCCACGAATCCATTTTTGACCTCCATTCCACCAAATTGAGTTTCAAATAAATTCAAACCCCTCCATTTGAATGTTATTGTATTTTATTCCATTTTATTTTAATTTATATTTTCTAGCTTGATTAGACTCAAGCACGGGCTTATGTTATTTTATGTATTTGCGCTAGCTCCCGAACTTACCGAGGCAACAGCATACAGGACTGAACTAGGCAACGAAGCATACAAGATAGTAGAGTTTGCAGAGCAACAATTCAAGTTACAAGTTCTTGGTCATATTAAATCCCATAAAATTTAAATTATTTAATTACTGTATTTGCAATAATGTTATTTGTGAAAGGCTATTTAATTAAAATAAATGTTTAGAATGACTTGTTAATTATTTATGTCCTACCACTAAAAAATGCCCTGTTTAATTTGGCGCCATATTCATCTTGACAACCTTAGTAATATTTAATTATTGTATAAATAATTGTAGAGTAGTTCACTCAAAATTTTGCACTACTAAGTGACTTGGCTTTTGGCCGATAGAATTGTTAAAATGATTCTAGGGTAAGGAGGAATCGTGGAAAGCCATGAGATGGTTAGAGTCCACGACCTTACCCTAGGGTGGAGGCTTGAGCAGATGGGTAGTAATGTTGTCGAGCACAGATGATTGGGGATGTGGTTGGTAACCTCAAGTAAAAAGTAAGAACAAGAACCTTTTGCTGAGTAAAAGATACAATGATCGCTCAACTACAGGTATTGACTTGTCAACCCTGATTTAGTAGCTGCTCAACTCGATTGAATCTTTACAGGAGGCAGAAGTGTGGATGATGAGGAGTTGATATGTGGAATGGTAAAACATGATATGTGGAATGGTAAAACCATACCTAACAATGGTATGTGCCACTCATGATGGATAGAAGTGTTAGGACTAGCTAGTTAAATCGTGTTTGAGTAGATCTTCCGAGTAGAGCCTATATAAAGAATTGACCAGTGAAAAACCTTATTTTCTCAACTCAGTCACACGCTAGCTGAAGCGTGCCTATCATGTGACATTGAGAATCTGAGAAATCTTATGGGTAAAGCTGAGCAACTCTGCAGAGTGAAATAAATGATATTCGATTACGCCGTGCTTCCGATAAACAAAAATGTGTGTAATGAGTGATTTCAATAGTAAGGCATAAGTAGATTTCATCATGTTTCAATCTAAGAAAACTGAGTAAATAACTGTTGAAAGAAAACCCATTTAATTTTAAAGAGTTCTATTCTTGTTTTCCTGTTTGCAAATAAAAATTGCATCCACTCAAGTTAATTGAACCAGTATATTCCCTTCTTTTGAATATTCTTGCAAGCAGTTAAGTTAGGATTTACCCTTATGACTTGCTGGATACGATTGTATTCATTACTTGCTAAACAACAAATAGAAGATCAATGGAACTGTGATGATCAAGCTATTGACGAAGCTCAAGAAGAACCCTACTATGCTGAAGATACTGGTTTTAGGTCTTAACCGCGCTTAAGTATGATTGGGAGTTTCTTTTGTATTGTAAGATAACTTTGGATTTGTATGCCTACTGCGTCAAAAGTAGGTTGATAAACTATATTTCTATAATAAAGTTTAACTCTTTTGTTGTAAGCATGTGTTGTTGTCGTGCACACTTATATACAGTACTTCATAACTGAACAATCCTAAACAACTACGGAGATTACTAGCATTTTCAAAAATAGAGGCGTTAAATCATTCCTCTTATCCTGCTTTACTATACTAGTAGTGTGCCCGTGCTAACGCTACGGTAAAATACAAAACAAGATAAAATTTGTAAAAAATAAAACGAACAATCAGATTCATTAAGAATATCTGCTCAGATTGAAACTGTGAATTTGGTATAACTCCGAAATGCTTAAGTTCATAACCAACTTTGCCTACTAAATAGGTGCTTACTACTTATTAGTTCTGCTAAGGTAACATTATATATGACCATATAAGAAATTTTGGCCCATATTAAAGAAAAGGAAATTGTCGAAAATGGAAGGGGTTGAAGAATTTATTCATATTTCATTAAAATTATATAACTAACCTTAGGTGACAATAATACTTCTTTGGAATAGTATATCCATTTGCAGTCAGCATGACAATTGACAAATAAACTAAATCATGGTGGTGGTTTTGCAATTACAACACGAAAATAAATAGCAACTGCATATGTGATGAAACTCAAAATGCAGCTGACTCTAGAAATATTTTTGTGCATGTTAGTTTTCTTATTCTAGTTTTTTTTTAGAACCAGAGTTCTAATTCCAGTTGAGATTTGGGTCTTCATACTACGTTATAACCTACAAGCGTGATGAAAGTCCATTATACAATTCTTACCTTGATATACTTCGGCTTCTCCATCTCCACATGAGACAACCACAAACATCTGCTCCGGCGAATATAGTTATATTGTCAAAGAAAGGCCCCTCCAAAGAAAAGAAGTAATTGTCTTGAGTAGGTTAAAAAAGACATACCAGGAAAAATAACAAGACCATTTGTGGAAATCCTTGCTAAATCTGGAAGTGTTTTGTTCAGATACCTTGGGGTCAAATAATCTAAAGCATCTGACACAACAACAAGGTTAAAAGAATCTGGGCGGTATGGAAGAGGGAACTTAATGTCAGCCATACGGACAAAGCCCTTGCGCACAAGACTTTTGAAGCTACTATCAGCATCCTCCAAATCATAAGGCTCCACTCCCCATGCTTCAACCTTCCCTTCTTTCAACAAGTTAGAAACTCTTGCATGCCTATCGGGGCCTACATGGAGAAACTTTTGCATCTCATTGCCATATGCCTTTTAAGATAAGGAAGTGTCGGATGACTTCGACGTGCAAGAACACGGATGCAAATGCAAAAGAAAAGGAGGTAAAGGGTGCATAAAACTTCTCTCATTAATACTTTGGGAAAGAAGAATATAAAGAAGATACCTAATGCAATCGAGAATCAAAACATTAATGTACACTGCGAACTTGGTGGTTTATAGTATCTGTTTTGTCTTGTATCAACCGGATAATTATCCATTTCGATACATTTTATCATGATTTAGAGGATTAGCTATCCTGAAGCTTATGAAAACACAATAACCAAAGAAAAAACAACTTTCTTTGTCTCACCATCAATCGGGCAACAAATTACGTTGGTATGCTACGCTTTCAATGTTCGGGGGAAATCCTATTTAACATGGTCCATAATTGGTCATCGATTCATAGCACTTGAATTCGCTATTCGCTATTGCATGGCATAGTGAAGCATAACACCAAAGCATTAACAAACAAAATAGGGCGCCACAAAGAATCAATGCGCATCTACCCAAGACACTGCTATGAACAAATCAACACACCAAATGTGGCAGTGAGCCTTTGTGGGTTATCATGCCACTGAAGAATGATAAGGCAAAAGTATGATAGTATCCTCAATGCGTATTATGAGATTTGTTGCAAAAAAAGGTCTGAACTCTGAACCACCGAACTGAACATTATATAATAGCAAGTGCAACCTTGAAATCAGAAAGAACAAAAATAATTTCAAGGTGCAATGCTAATAACATATCAGAATAGCAAAGTATTTGCATCAGGAAACTCTAAAAATGATAGTAGGAAGTGATTTAACACCCAAGAAACAGAGAGACAAAAGAATTATATACCTTTAGACCTGCTTAAAGCTTCTCTGGTTGTAACAGTCACACCTAGCCATTGGAGAGAGTCAACAAGAAGGACGAGGCCACAATATTTTATTTTCCTCTTTGGGATCAGAACACAGTTCAATATCTTCAAATCACAAAACATATCCACAGAGTACAATCCCAGTACCGTTTGAATATGTCATGTTAGAGTTTGTTTTCAACAAAATGTGATACTATCTATGCATGATTAAACCAGGAACACAGGTACAGTACAATGCTATTGTACATTAATTATCCCAATAACAATCAATGATGGCGCACGGCGCATGCATCCCTACTTACAAATTCAGTATTGAGTTGCTACATTTTTTAAATTGAGTTGCTACATGTTATAGCCATGTTTTGTGGCCAATTTGCAATCTATGCTAATTAGGGTCAAATACATTAATTAAACAGATAGAGAACGGATTACGGCCGAGAGTTTTAGACCTACGAGCATTGTTGAAGTAGGCAATAAGAACAATGAAACCCTGAAACAAATATCAACACCAACGCCATCAGCATCAGCCAAACACATGGGGAATCCTAAACAACAGCAGCAGAGGCAGCGGCGACGAATCCGACGTCAGGGTTGCGGGGGGATTGGGGTCGGATCCGAGAATGGAAGTGGAGGCGAGGGATCGAGCGAAGTGGGGAGGGGAGGGGCGCGCGCAGCAGCGGGTGGGTGGGCGGCGATCCGACGCGATAGGGACGGGACGGGGAATGCTGCGTGGGGTGGGGTTCTGGGTTCAATGATGTGCATGATCCGGATGATTTTGACCTTAGGATCTTCAATGAGTAAGAGAAGAAGGCTTGAGGAGAGATCCAGACCATTCATTTGTATGAAGTTGGATTACTTTGGTACACAAATCTGGGTGGACTTAGATTAGGCATGACTGCAGTGGGTGTAACTCTCTCGGCAGGTTTCCAAACAATGACAAATTGAAAAATGTGAACCCAATAAACATATTCCTACCCAACCACACAGGGTTCTAAGATTGCCACAAACAGGAAGGAAATCTTTATGCTAACCTCATCAAGTGGCTTTTCAAACTGTAGATTCACACTTTCAGCATGTGCACGCATCACAGGAACCCGTATGCAGGTTGCAGTTACTTTGACATCCTTGTCATTCTAGGAATGGAGGAGAATAAAGTTAGGACATTCTTGTTTGCTTAAAGTGTCAGGTTTAAGAGAAAAGATTGATGGAGTAATGCAAAGACTTTCTAGGACAATGGGCAGGCTTTCACTTACCCAGATTTTTCTGGTCTCCTTCACCATTTTCATCTCCTCCTCATTATACCCGTTTTCAAGGATTGGTGCATTATGTGAAAATATGTTAAAAGCATACTGCAGAAGGAAAAACACGTTCAGCAGGATGAGCGGATGAAAAAAATAATTAGAATTGAGTTCAGGTCAGGATATTACGGAGTTACAACCTGTTGGTTGAAAATGTTGCATGTTGGTGCCTTCCCTTCCAAGACCTAAATAAAAACGTTGATCATGTAACTGAATTAGTACCATAACTTTTCCGTGAAAAAAAGTACCACAACTGGAAAGAGCGGCATAGTAACTTAGTAAGTGAAAAATGTTTACCTCTTGAGTCTGAAGTTTGAGTTCTTCCATGGCTGCAGCACCAGCACCACTTGCTGCTTGATACGTGCTGACAAACATCCTTAACACCTGCCACATTGACAATCAACATATTGCCATCAATTTGTTCGGTCAGTAAGTCAGTACACCCAACAAGCAAACATTTACATATCAAATACACATCATAGTAGTCCTCAAGCAGCAGTAAGCAGATTATAAAAATATTCTAGCTCACACACTACAAATGATGTTAAGAACTCAAGCAGACCAGGGCACAGAAATAAGAATATTAACTATGATCAATTTATGGCTGGTACTCCCTACTGACAAGCTTAGCATGATCTTGTCAAGCACTATTAAGGATCTGACCAAATTCCATAGGTTGGACCTCAGAAATATCACAATTCAGTGAAATGCATTGACAGATGCAAAATTTCTTGTGCCTCTGAAACGTAGAAGCATAACTAAAGCTTATCTTTGTTGGCTTAAAGCCTTAAACTGCTTTAGTGGAAGATTCACAAAGCCAAACACATGTGAGCAGGAAATGAAGCAAGTGCGATGTTACTGAATTCCATTCTGATCTTTACCTTTTCCAATTAAACCAACTCAGTTCAGATGCACCAATCTTTGGTCTCAGGCACTGCTTCTTCTAAAGATAACCTTTGATTTCAGATATTGATTCTTTCAAAGATCACACTTTTGTTTGGTTTCAGGCATCAGAATTTCAAAGATGAGATTAATCTTTGGTTCCGGGCATCCAAGCCTTAGAGATTGTACATTTCTACTTTTATAGGATTCAGGTACCCCTAAGACCTTTCTTAGTTTCAGTATGAAATGTTAACGAAAGCAGGTAGTTATCTCTGGTCTCTATACAATTCATTCTCCTAAAGATGACACTTCCGACATTTGACACATTTGAATTTCAAACAATGAACTCATCTAATGAACTCATTTAATGTCAATGTCCTAGAAATGAACATTTGTAAAAAATAAAACAAACAATCAGATTTATTAAGATTCACGTCTCATATATTGTATAACCAAATATTTTTGTCACATAATGAATATCACATAACGACTGATCCTTTGAGGAGGCGACAACATCATTGGACTCACCCACCGACGATATTGCATGTGCGTTGCAACGGAATCCAAAAAAAGATGATACATAAATATAAGGATCCTGAACTATATAATAAATATCAATATCAGCAAAACAATCATGTATATTTTTTCACTTATATTTTCTCAGTGCTACCTCTAACAAAATTTCAAAATTTTCCCTACAACGTAAATGAACAGTGCCTTAACTCCCAAAAAGGTTTGGTATTAATACAATGCAAGGATTCTAAGGATTCTAGGTCAATTGGAAATGGGCGTGCTTGCTTTCAGTGAAAATCATATAAAGCTTGGGCCAAGCTTCTCATGAACTGTTGAGCCATCGAAAGACCACTTTGTATCATGCATTTGAAAGAAGAAAACAAGTTAGAAAATATTATATGATGTCATGCGAGTAAATGTAAGTAACATAAACATACATCTCTAATTCTCTATAGTTCAGTTCAATTTTTATCTGAAAATAAATAAGAAAAGGAAATCGGCTCCCGAAGGCCTTTGGCCTGTTTGGATACGCTTATCCGAGAATCGATTTTAATTCGATCGGGATTTTCTCGATAAGTCGCGATCCGAAGAATCTGCGATCAAGAATCGGTCGCGGTGGAAGAAACGACCCCTTGGGCTCGCGATGCAGATTACGGATTCTCGGTGCAAATCTTGATTTTTCCCACCGCGCGGTTGAAAGAATCGAAAAATAATCAAAGCGTTTGGGTGGGATTCTCGCTTAATTCTACCTAGAATCGGATTTTAAGCGTATCCAAACAGGGCCTTTGTCGCGCCGCCTGCCGCACCACCCGCGTCCGCCTTTGTGCTCTCATCAGCGCACACCGCACGCTAATCAGGCTCAACTGTCGGCCGGATCCGGCATGACATGGGCCGCGCCCAGTTTGCTTCCCTCGCTCCGTTTTAACTTAGGATAAACACTGCAGCAGGCCTAACTTGTAGCGCTGCCTCGGCCCACATAAGAATAACACCTTTCTTTTTCGCCGGAGCATTGTCCCGGACACCAAGAGGCCAAGACTTTGGCTGAACGCCTGAATGGCTGGGTCATGCCTCGGTGCCATCACCGCAGTAGGGTTTGCTATTTACAGGTTGTCCGAAGTTTTTTGACTCTGAGTCGGTTTTTTTTCTGCATTTGGATTAGCTATGACTCTTCTATATTTGTCAGTCATTCAAAATGTGACTTGTACTTTAAGAAGCATAAAGCAGCTTAGGAATAGACATTTTAATTAATATACATAGCCCTACTGTAAGCATTGTAACCATCGAAGAAAAGGATGCCTGATTGCGTCAGCTTCTACACCAAATGCTTATGCCGTTATGCGAGGGCCATTTATTCAGAGCCGCAGCAAACTTGAAGGCTCGTGATGGAGCCAGCCGCAGGCTGTAAATACCATTCCACACGACGCGTTCGGTGTACCTCCCCCCACCGAGGGGCACAGAATCACTTATACTGATCGTTTCGCAAATACTGCCACTTCAGTTTTCGTCGTGGAAGATAATGGTATCTTGATTTTGATGGGAATAGAAGTTTTTTTCCTGGAAACACAATTTATTGCGTCGAAAATAACATGCCGTAGAGAAGTCTTAAGAATAAACAGAAATTTGGAGGTTATCGTCATCAGTTCACTGTGTGGGAATCATGTATACGTGAGGCCTGTAGGAAGGCACGCTTGAATTATCAGATTGCTTCCAGGAGTAGCTACTTGCTATGCTGCAAGGCACAACATATATTTCCGGAAGAGCAGATGCGTCGGTTGCACCACACAAATCTACCCTACTCTATAATACATCAAAATTTTCTTTACTAAATCCACCCCCTCAACCACTCCCACAGTCATGCCTAATCTAAGTCCACCCAGATTATGTACCAAAGTAATCCAACTTCATACGAATGAATGGCCTGGATCTCTCCTCAAACCTTCTTCTCTTACTCATTCGCATGATTTTGACCTGGATCCAAATGATTTTGACCTTAGGATCTTCGATGAGTAAGACATGCAAACTGGGCATTAGGATCCAAATCAGACAACCTGTAAATAGCAAACCCTACTGTGGTGATGGCACCGAGGCATGACCTCTTGTGTCCGGGACAATGCTCCGGCGAAAAAGAAAGGCGTTATTCTTATGTGGGCCGAGGCAGCGCTACAAGTTAGGCCTGCTGCAGTGTTTATCCTAAGTTAAAACGGAGCGAGGGAAGCAAACTGGGCGCGGTCCATGTCATGCCGGATCCGGCCGACAGTTGAGCCTGATTAGCGTGCGGTGTGCGCTGATGAGAGCACAAAGGCGGACGCGGGTGGTGCGGCAGGCGGCGCGACAAAGGCCCTGTTTTTTGGCATATCCGATAGTTTTTACTGTAGCTAATACTTTTATCTATTTTGATACGACAGTGAACACGGTGATGTCAACTCAGACAGTATATATGGATTTAAATTCGGAAACCGTTCATGGAATCCACTTTTAAAACCGCCCTATTTATTTTATTTTTAGAGAAGCTAAAACCAAGAGACTAGAAGAACAGAGCCAAAACGGTATGTTATGAACCTTAGTTTATAACAGAACAAATATCCGTCAGATGATGACGACTTGAGGTAGAACGGCGCTAGACGAAAAAGGACACCGTTTAGGGGAGGAATAGATCTAGAATGACCGGTCTTAGGGAGAGACCAAAGCTAGAAACCGGAGACTTAAGAACACTTCATTATTCATTGCTTGATTGATAATAGATACATGCTATCCCTTTTATACATATAACTCGACCTCCAAGAAATAATCTCTATCTCTAAAATGCCTATATCTAATAAATGAAATATATCTATAAGGTAGTAAACACATCTAATAAGAAAGTAAATCCATTTAATAAGAAAAATAACTATTCTTATTTCTATTCTAATTCATCTAATCATGTCATACATAGCCGCTACAGTCCCGCGGGTATTGTTCACATGCGTGAACAGTACTCGTGAACAGTAATTCGTGCGCGACAACTTCTCTCCCCTTCGGCGACAGCTCATCCTCGAGCTGTGGTGGCAGCCATAGTTGCATCCTTTGGTAGACCCAATCTGATGAGTAGTTGTGATATCTTGTGTGGGAGATCAATAATGTGTTGATAACTATTGAGGGCGAAGGCGCGAGGGCCTTAGTGTTGCTCGATGTCGAGGAAGTTACCGGCGATGAGGGCAACCATTGTAAAATAGCAGCGGCACACTTCATGGTAAACAGAAATTGTGGGAAGGGATCGAGTGCTCTGATACCAATTGCAGTTGTCACATGCGAATTACTATTCACACGCATGAACAATACCCGAGGTACTGTAGCAGCTATGTATGGCATGATTAGATGAATTGAAATAGAGATAAGAATAGTTAGTTTCCTTATTAGATGAGTTTACTATCTTATAGATATATTCTATTTATTAGAGGTATGTTTCCTTAGAGATAGATTATTTCTTGGAGGTCAAGTCGAGTTATCCCTATAAAAGGACTATGATGCATTTATTATTAATCAAGCAATGAATAATAAAGTATTCTTAAGTCCCCGATTCCTAGCTCTAGTCTCTCCCCAAGACTGGCTACTCTAGATTGATTCCTCCCCCAATCAGTGCCCTCTTTTGTCTAGCGCCGTTCTACCCCAAGTCATCGTTGTCTGATCTCCCTCTGACGGATGTATGTCCGGTTATAAACTAAGGTTTATATCAATTTGGTATCAGAGCCAACACCATGGTTTCTGCTGCCGAGAATTTCAAGGCCATGAGGGCCACCTTTAACGAGATGAGTGTCAGTGTAGACAACATGAAAGTCATCTTGGTAGACATGGCGGCTATGGTGGCCAAGATGATAGAAAAAGAGGTGAAAAGAAGGCACAGGCAAATGCTATTGTGCAATTTGCACCACCGGAGGCGTATCAAATTTCATGATGTTGTCACGTCTCTCCCATCCTCATCACTTCTTGTAGCGGGAAGCATGCCACTGCTGTCCCACACTGATGGCCCTCACTATCGGCAACTTCCTTGACATCGGCAACACTAAGGCCTTCATGCCTTCGCCATCAACCGCCATGGGCTACCTACTATACACTGGCGCAAGGCATCGTGGCCGCTCTTCTTAGTGGAGCTTCCAAGGGTTGTTGCCATGGCCGTCACCACAGCTTAAAGATGAGCTGTCGCGAAGGGAGGGAGAAGATGTCATGTGCGTGGTTACTGTTCACATGAACGATGCGTGAGTACTGTTCACGCGTAACACCAATTTGATTTGATTAGTTTTCTTGATTTGGTTGGATTAGTTTGCTTATAGATAAGATTACATTTGTTAGGATAATCTATTTCCACAATATTAGAGATAAAATTTTAAAGGTCAAACCAAATAAGGATAGGAATATATATTATTTTATCAAGCAATAAGAAGAGAGAAACAAGAGCTCATTTTTGTCTATGTTTATCTTTCTCATCTAAGGGGCCTGCTCTGTTTTGGTTTATGGCTGTGGTTTATAACTTTTTGCTGAAATTTTTGAATTTTGGGCTATTCGTGGTAGAGATTGTGGAGAGAGATACTTGTTTGCGATTTTGGTTGGTACATATATTGGGCTTTAACGTGTATTTGTAGACTCTGTATTGAGAAAATACTCTGTTTGAAATTTAGATACTATAGTAAAAATTAAAAACCGTTTTTAGAAACTATAAAGAACAGACTCAAAGTCTTTTTTTTTCAATCAAACCGATACTGTCCGGCCTGATGGTGGCCTGCCAGATCTCGCGGGCCCCGGGTGGGATTTGGAGCGTAGCCGTGTGGAAGATTGGGGTTTCGTTGGTCAGATCGTCAAGCATGCGCACTGTAAAGTGGCTGGGTGGGTTTCGTTGGATGCTTTGGTGAGTGTGGTAGGTATCAAACGTGTCGTGTGGGGTGGATTAGTGCAGTCCAATCTCCAAAGATGACATAAACGTTAGTCGTGAAAGCACTATCCGTGATTGCAGAATGCACGGGTAGTTGTTGGCTGGTTGCATTTGCAAATCGCAATGGCGTCGTTTTCTTCTTCTTCTTTGCGAGGTGCAATGGTGTCGTTTTCGCCGTAAGAAAATGATGCATTGCTTCGTCCATGCTTGGTTAGACTGCAGATGGACGCAAAGCAAAGCTGCGATATTTCATCTGCCCCACGGCCACGACAGTTAGCCCGGCAAGACAACGGGGCTCAGTTCTTTTAGATTTATTATTAGGCTTTGGCTTCTATTTCTACATTAACTTGTTGTTAAATCATGCATATTTTTAAGATAGGATCTACAGGAAAATTGTAGTACAATATGTACCGAGTTCAGTTGTACTGACTATAATCACATGCGATTATTTTTTCTACATACTGTTTCTCACGATAAGACTGGAATTCAAAAACCACAACCATACGTCATAATCCTTAGCACAAAAAAACCCACCCCAGGATTGCAGAAGGCAACATAATCTATGAAGACATCGACAGAAGAGAAGGATGAAGCTAACGCATGTACTGATACATATTAGCTCTCTGTAAGTCCATGTCACATAAAATTTTAGATTATGCTAATGAGAGAGAAGGAGGAGAGAAAGATGGTATTTACTATTTAACAGATAGTCTTATAGACAGTTTTTACTATGTATATTATTATATAGATAACTCATTGTATGAGCTATCTTTAATCTTATCTATATATGATATAAAGATGTATTACAGATAACCGTTGTCTATACTATCGTACATATTCTAAGAAAAAATGGATGCTGTTGGTCTCGAGACACTGCAACAATCAATCAATATGATGTCTTCCTGGACGAGGGCCATAACCTCGTCGATCTTCGGGCTTGTTCTTTTTGGTTGTGACTTGTAACTTTTGAGGTGTTTGTGAGAGAAAGCACGGAATAAAAGAAACTCGTATATGGTTTTGGTCGATATAAATAAAGTTATTATAGTGTATACTACAATTAACTTATAGGCCTCGTTTTAAAAAGACACTCCGTTTAAAACCTAGTTACTATAAGAAAACTAAAAAACAGTTTTTAAAAATTGAAAAGAGCAGATGTTTATCTCTTTGAAATGTCGTCCTGAATATGATGGTTACCACGTGCTTTTGACCGCTACCAGCTGGCGGCACTGCGGCACTACGGCCTGAAGTGAAAGCATGGTGTTTGCGTCGGCCTGCAGTTCGGGACAGCTAGCTTGTTTTGAGGGCTAGGGATTGCTCAGATTGAGAAGCCGGTTGTGGGAGCGGGGCACGACGAACGAAAATCTGACCCCGGCCGTGTGAACCACGACAAGTGTCAAATGCAACAAGGAAGTCTTCACTATTCAGCCATATGCCCATCGAACTGCCGGCCGGCCCCCCCGTGATCGTTTTGGTCAACAACCGCGCAAGACCTTCTAATTTCGGTATAAATCATCGTTAGGCAATATCGTCTATAGCGCTACATTATATAATATGCATTTGTTTTTGCAGAATTTAAAAATCTCAGGAACCTACGAGAATTGCGTTTTGAGTTCCAATAAATTCCGTGGAAACCGTTCAGCATTCTTGTTTTCACTCCCACGTATTCAACTGTTGAATCTCTCGAGAAATCTTTTTGAAGCACCTATCCCTATAAGTTTATCTTCGAATCTTTCCATGTCTCTTAATAAGAGTTCAGTTTTCCCGGAATAATATGAGTGGTAGACCTCATTCTCATAAAGCTCAAATTGGCCACTCCTTTTACATCCCGTGAACCCCAATTGTCCATCCAAGCTACTCTTTCGAACTCTCCCACACTACTTCGCCACCGGTGAGATCTCCTGAGCTAGTGAGCTCCCACAACCAATTTTCAACCCACTTATCCATTGGCCAATTCAACGAGATGGTAGCACCTCTAGGCCACCACAAACACATAGCTGACCATGCCCGACCTTCCCTCGGCCCCTTGGTTGCTCACGCCATTCATCGCCACCGTGCATAGCACCTCACCGGGGACACCCCACCTGGGACCACCTGAGGCCAAACCATCGCCACCATGACAATACCTGTGCGCCGTAGATGGCTATATCGCCCCTATTTTCACCGAAGGCCCACCGGAGAGCCCCTGTGCCATGGTGGAGCCCGTGGCATTTTCCTTCGTCACCG
Source organism: Dendrocalamus sinicus (assembly GCA_036346575.1). NCBI lineage: Eukaryota > Viridiplantae > Streptophyta > Magnoliopsida > Poales > Poaceae > Dendrocalamus > Dendrocalamus sinicus. Next base: position 3,050,929 of record CM070650.1, on the reverse strand, counting down.
GCCATAAGCATCCACCCCGAGTCCATCCAAGCTCAAAAATGGAGTTTCCATAACTCATTGAGTGTGTTGTCAGGAATTTCGGTTGATCAACACACCACACACAAAGTTGAAAAATACAGAGCAAAAACACAAGAATTTTTTGCACTGCTGGAAAACTGGGCCGTCTTTTCTGTTGAATTAACCTGCTATTTAAAGAAATCCTACCCTAAACTGGGTGGTTAAGCCACCCTTATTATGCGCCACAACTTGCACGATCCCACGGATCTAGGCCATGACGCACATGATGTTAACAGACACCAAAAAACGCATTCTCGTGTGGACTGAGCATGAGTCGAACAACTGCTACAGTAAATCTATGACTTTGACTACCTACGACCACAGCCACTACGTTTATGTTTATGATCTCTCGCACAACAGTCTTTCAGGGTCATTGCCTCATGCATTGGTGATATCCCTTTCTATGTTTATGTTTATGATGAAGACTTTTGGTCGATAGGCGACGCTATTACAATTGATTACGATCTTCCGCCAAAAAACTTATATGACCTAGAAGGCTTCGCTTTCAGTACCAAAGGAAATCTTTACACATACTGGCGTAGTTTTTTTAATCGATGTCCGGCGTCGACCTGTCTGGGAATTCGTTGTCTGGAGAAATTCCTTGGGAGCTCGGAAATCTGAGCCCTATCAAAGGCCCTCTATCTGTCCTACAATTTCTTTACCGGCCCAATTCAAGCGAGCTTTGCAAACATGAGCGAGATAGAAAGCATGGATTTATCCCACAATGAGCTAAGTGGACAGATACCATGGCAATTAACTCAGTTATCGACACTGGAGGTGTTCTCTGTGGCATACAACAACTTATCAGGATGCGCACCAAACATTGGTCAGTTCGGTTCGTTTGATATGGATAGTTACAAAGGCAACAACAACCTTCAAAAGGCATCACAGGGGGGCAGATGCACTTCCAGATCAGGACCAGGTTCTTTGACACCGGAAGATACGGAGACGAAGGAAGATGATCCGATGCTCTCGCGCGTCGATCTTTGCCTCGTTTGTATTGACATTTTGGGTTACCGTGGCATTCGTGTTTTGCCATTCGTCCGGGGAGCGTGTGATACTGAAACTGTAGTCTGTCAGACTAATATCATCCTACAAGAAAACAAGAGGCATGCAATTCTACCCTTGTTTATCGAGCTTGTATGCGCGACCTTACATGAACTGTATCATTGTACTATAGTTATCATATTGCAAAATTGTCCCGTTACATGATTGTATGTGATAGTAGGAGGATATCCTACTTATTTGTTTCTTCACACATGATTCACTTATCATGAAACAATGTCCAGCAAATTGCAGTCCACTAAGAAGAATCACCGCACCTCAAAAGTACAACTACACAGTGCAGCATTGTCCTCTGTAGAAAAATAGCAAGCCAGCTTTAGCTTTAGATATACAGCCGGTGCTGCAGACTTGTGTTGGGTCGGCGCATGTTGATCTAACGAGCAGTGATTCTATGTTTTTCTGTCGAATAAGAGTAGTATTAATCTTAAAGCATATGAAAAGATAAATAACATCTATACATCATTCATTATACTTTAAAAATTGTGTTGCAGTTTTGCCTCTTTCTGCAATCGCTATGATCACGCAGAGTCTATTTACGACCACTCTGAGTCTGGCTACGACCACGTTGTGGCTGCTCCGACCACGCCTTCGTACTCCAACCACGTACTCGTAACTTTAGCCGATGAGAGTTACGACCACGTTTACGCTACACTGCGTGTTCTCATAACTGCTCTTTCGACCATCCGATCACCATAGTCGTAACTCGATTACGACCATGCTGTGACTCACGAGCACGTTGAAGGCTCTATCGACCGTTGTGGTCGTAAAGCTTATGACCGCGTCTTCTGCTCCGCGACCATGGTCGTAACTCGTTTACGACCACATCTTTTGCTCGTGCAGACACCTCCGCTCGCTGTGGTCGTAACTCGTTTCACGTCTGTGAAACCGACAAACTCAATATTTTTTGGGGAGCCAAAGCACTCCGCTTTGTTTATTTCTCCCCCTCTCGTTTCGATCACCTCGATCGCTTCCTTCTCGTTGTCTCTCTCGTTACATGACTGCGTGCCTTTTAAAGCCTGCATGCATGGCCTCGCTAATCTTCTCTCTTGCTTCCACTTCTTCCTTCTACTTGCACTCATGTGCGTCGTTCTTTCCTAAGTCTTGCACAATTCAACGCTTGCTGCGCCTTGCACCTGGACTGATCTCATCCTTCCTTATATGCCTTCCTGGGTTGGAGCAACTTCTCCCAGAACCACCTTGGCTTCGCCATTACCTGAGCCTCCTACTCCTCTCTGTTGGACCAAGTTTGTCCACTTTCCGGCATACGTCTCAGCTAAGACTACACTGCCCCTAACTTCTGTTTCCAACGCTTTTTTGCATTCCCTCTGCAAAACCATAAAAGATTGTATCAACATGTACTCCAAGTCTTTCTCTTGGACCTTATGCACCTTTTTCACATGCCTCTCGCATACATGATATCGTTGGAGTGACACTTGCATCGCCTCCGCCAACTGCATGCGTTTTGGAGCCGCTGCTCCCTTCATGCGCGCCTACATGTGTGTAGTCACCTGAGCTGCCGCCTACAACATCTACTTCATGCGGGCCGTGCGCATGGGACGCCACATCAGTCTATGGTCTCCTTCCCGAGCCATCTCGTTCAGCATCATCTGCATAAGGATGGGGTGCAACGCCTACATGTATGCCATGCTTGCCTCCTGCTGCTTTTGCACCTCGTTCATCCATGTCTCTCTTCATACAAACCTGTTTACGAGTTTTCAAAAAAAAATCTTGTATAACTGATTTGGAGATCTTTTCACTTTCATCAATAGATCTTTGTTCTTGTCGTACACACGCAAGAACTCATCCTGTAGTACCACCCTGCACCCTCTTTCTGTCATTTTCTTGAGACTAAGTATGTTGTTGCACAGATTTGGTATATAGTAAATCCATGTCCACAACTTCGTATCTCCGTTCTTACATTGCAACATCATCGTCCCTTTGCCTTTTATCTCCACCGTGGAGCCGTCGCCAAACTTGACCTAGCCCCAAATATTCTTGTCGATCTCATGAAACAAGCAGCAATCTCCCATCATGTGGTTGTTTGTTCCATTATCCAAGTACCACTAATCCGTGTGATCGTGGCTACCTTCCTTCATGCGTATTTTTGGAACTACGTTCTCCTCGTTCAGCATCACCATGATCGATGCCTTTTCAATATATGAGGAGAGAAGTAGTCCTGGTTCTTCATCTTCTTTTTTGTCTTGGGTGAGGTTCACCTCCCCATCCTTATTCTTGCTTTGACAATCCGAAGCATAGTGCATGTACTTGTTACAGTTGAAACACTTTATGTGGCTGCGGCATTATGATATGTAGTGCCTGTATTCACCACATTCAAAGCACTTGACATGTGACATATCACAGGATCTGTCACCATTGCCTTGCCCAGCTTTGTCTCCATGGCCACCTCTGTCATCTCGACCACTTTGGCCGCCTCGACCACTTTGGTTACCTCGATCGCACCATTTCCCACGGCTGCTTGATGAACTATGACCGTCTCTTGGATCTCCCTTTAATAGCAATGCCTGCTCGTTGCGAGTCTGAGATCCCTGCTTGTTATGTGACTGAACCCCCTTCAGTAACTCCTTATGCGCCTTGAGGGAGCCGGCGATCTCCTTTATCTTCTTGTCCAAATCGGAGGAGTACATAAGTATGGTGACAACAGGTATGTACTTCTCTGGAAGCACACGCATGTACTTCTTCACCGTCATAGATTCCTCCATCTTGTCGCCAAGAGAGTTAATCTGATTGTACAATGAAGTCAGCTTGCCGGTGAACTCGTCCACGGAATAGGTCTCTTCCATCTTGAGATTCTCGAACTTGCTCCGCAAATTCTGGAGCCGCACCTCTTTGACACGATCAACTCCCTTATGCATCGTCTCAAGGGTCTCCCACTCTTCCCGTGTCGTCTCCTTGCCGATGAGCTGATGCATCATCGCATCTGGCATCACCTGGTAGATGATAACCAAAGCCGCTTAATCCACCTTGTCGTCCACCTCCTTATCTTTCCCATTCGGATCAACTGCACCCCAGACTCTCTGGGCACGTATATTCGACTTCATCTTTATTGCCCACACCGGGTAATTGTTGGTCGTTAGGAGAGGGTACTGGAGGGAAATTAGCCCACCCTGGGCCTTCGCCTTATCACCCATGATCTTCAGAAATCATCGGAATCAACAAGCTCTGATATCACTTGTTGCAGTTTTGCCTCTTTTTGCAGTCGCTACGATCACGCAGAATCAATTTACGACCACTCTGAGTTTGGCTACGATCACATTGTGGCTGCTCCGACCACGCCTTCGTACTCCGACCACATACTCGTAACTTCAGCTGATGAGAGTTATGACCATGTTCACGCTACGCTGCGCGTTCTCATAACCGCTCATTCGACCACTTGATCACCGTAGTCGTAACTCGATTACAACTACGTTGTGACTTACGATCACATTGAAGGCTCTATCGACTGCCATGGTCGTAAAGCTTACGATCACGTCTTCTGCTCTACGACCGTAGTCGTAACTCGTTTACGATCACGTCTTCTGCTTCTGGAGACACCTCCACTCACTATGGTCTAACTTGTTTCACGTCTGTGAAAACGACGAACTTAATATTTTTCCGAGAGTCAAAGCAATCCGCTTTCTTTATTTCTCTCCCTCTCGTTTCGATCACCCCGATCGCTTCCTTCTCGCTGTCTCTCTCGTTATATGACTGTGTGTCTTTTAAAGCCTGTACGCACGGCCTCCCTACCCGACTCTACGACTACGACACGAATTCGAGAACTGACTAGTACTCGTACACGACTCGTACACCAAAATTGACTCGAATACAACTAAACAAGATTACTAACTCTATTAGTACAAATCACTATTAAGGAAAGCACTGCCTAATCTAAAGGGAAAAACACTGAGTTCGGTGTAGGTTTTGGGTGCATTTTTTCGGCTGCGGCTTATGACTATGGCTGGTGGCTTTTTAACCCTAGCACGCGCACTTGTGTGAATGAATCAAATGCAGATAAATTACTTTGAAATGATGATGAAGAAATCGTTCTATTTATTTGTTGGAGAGAAATCGTAAATCATAAGTAAAGAATGGGCAAGTAGTGCGGAACTGCCAACATGCAGTGCGTGGCTGCGCACGGCCAACTTTAAAATCGAACGCGGTGCAGAAGGTGAGAGGCCTAATGTAATGGTGGAAGCAACTCAGGAGACTCACCCTAATGGTGTCTCGGTCAGCCTATCTATCAGTTAGTGTTGGGTTGGTTGGAGAGGCCGCACATTGTGTAGTGGGCATCGGGCCAGATTTTTTTAGTGGAAAGCTACATTCTCACTTTTGCTCCCACAATGGAACTTTTGGATCTCTGACGAAATATCTTGCGAGGATCTATTCCTATAAATTAACCTTTCAATCATTCTTTGTCATTTAAGATTTTTCCAAGAGTAATTGGAGCAGTATTTTTTTTCTTCTCTCTTCTAGCCGAGAAACCTCGTTTTTTTTAAGAAACGGGCAGGAGCCCTACCATTCGATTAAGAGGAGAAAAGGAGTGCAGAGGTGGATGGATCCGAGACTAAACAAAAGGCAAGAGACCAAAAGAGAAGACACTACACGTGCAGCGGTGCAGGACGGATAGACACTGTGTGAGCAAAAACAGATAGACACACAATTACAAGCTTGAGAAGGCTCTTTGGACGATGTCTTCTTTCACCTTAAGTGCTACTTCTAGCGCCGTAGAGAATATTTTGGAAGATCCGTCTATTCATTTTCTTCCATATGTTCCACATAATATGTATTATCTCGCCATTAAAATTCCATATGTTCCACATAATGTATATTATCTCGCCATTAAAATCTCTCCTCTGGTGTTTTGGGATTTATTTTTTTGGCAAGCTGAGAAAACTCGTCAAACTCCAAGAGAGAGATCTTTTGATGAATCATAGTTTAGTTGCTGGTGTCAATTTCCTGGGATGGATACCTCCATTCCAACTGAGAAACCTAGGCCCCGTTTGGCACAGCTCCACTTCACAAGTGGAGCTGTTTTTTTTACTTCACAAGTGGAGCTGGGTGGAGCTACTTTTTTCAGCTCCACCCAAGGAGCTACTTTTGTCTCAGCAGGTTTTAAGGGACTCCTTGGGTGGAGCTATTTTGTCTACCCCGTTTGGCACAAAACGGCTCCAAACAGCTCCCAGGAGCTGGTGGTGGAGCTGTGCCAAACGGGGCCTAGTGCTCTCTAGTGACAACATCATAATTGCACAACCACGTTTTCATACAGCCAGGTAGGTCACTAGTGATAGTGACTTGGCCGGCCTATGAGATCTCATGGCCTAGGGTGGGAATTGGTGGTGGAGCGGCCAGTATAAAGCGGCAACTGTATATATTACAGATGGAGAAAGACTCGGTTCGTTGACATCTCAATGTCTTTAAGTTTATCATACAGCTGATTAATATAGATGAGAAAATTCAAAAGAATGGTAAGATCGTCATATTGACGTCATCTCTGTCACTATCATGAGAGCAATTATTGATGAATATTCTCATCAGGAAAAACACCCTCAACTTCAATAAGGCACTGGCATATTTATTAGCCATCAAATTCTTCATATTTGGGTGATCAAGTATTGACTATCGTTGGTGTTGCAGGTAAAAACAAAAGTCACAAGAAGAAGAGCAACAGTAAAGACATGGTGTATGCTATCTATATGATAAGGAATGTTATATGATAAAAGGATTTTCTGAGTTTAAAGCAAGAGGGGTGCAGGTACAGAATGTTACTACTAGTACTACTAAGGTTGAGATTGACATATCATATTCGTAATGCATTGTTCCTAAAAAAGCACAAGCAGTAATTTATTCAGACGGCAACTGAGTGGGCAAATTGGAGGCAATGTCGATGCGATGTTTAAGTATGAAATGTCAATAAAACTACTTACTAAATGCTCTGCTCCAGTGGCGGTAAATAGAGTTTTTGCAGTGTAACAAAAGATCGTAATATGTCCAAATCAGCAGAAGTAAACCGCCTAGTGGCTGTCGGCCCGGATGCAACAGGAAGGTTTACATCAGTGATCGATACAGGCAAAGACGAGCTGAAGATGTCAGGCATGGTGATGCAAAGAATAGACGAATGTATAACTGGTCAGGCATCCCTAGCTAATGTGCTGGAACAAGCACGAATCTAAGAAGAGAGGGTCGCGTTGACGACTTCCTTTCTTCGTCGGCAGCGAGAGTCACATCATCTAAGCTTAGAATCCATCGCATTTTTGGCCCTCTAATGCACGTTTTTCGAATTTAGCCTTCTCACGCATAAATTTGCAATCCTAATCCCCTCTACGACCACGATAACAGCGATAGACGACATGTATCATCTGTCATGCTATCTCACCATGGCACATATCGCCAAAATAGCATCTAAGTCTAATCCAGATTCCAGACTGCTCAAAACTACTCCAGTCACAAAATGGAATCATTTTGAGTTACGTGCTGTCAAATATTACAAACTTTGTCTATCAATAATTTTTTGAATATTTATATTAGACACAAGAAAATAATATATGTAGATTTATGTCGAAAAGTACTTTTATAGTATTATAAATTTTTAGGTTTTTAAAATATATTATAATAAAAATGAGTAATCAAGATTGTATTGTGAAAACCACGTCCATATCTAAAATGACTTTTTTGTGATGGTAGAGAGTAGCCCTTCAACTAACCGTGTTTGCTCCATGTCATGGTTTTAGGGCACTACAAGTAAACGGTACTGTCAGTGGCTTGACTTGTAGTATCGTTGACTTGACTTGACTCCTAGCAAACTCGCTTTGACCCTTCAACTAACCGTGTTTGCTCCCTTCACACAAAAAACGGTGTTTGCCAAGTTGTAGCTTCCACGTCTCTGTAATCAACAACAGCCAACAGGCTACCACGGCAAGCCTGCCTGAGAACATTAAAACCACCCATCAATCTTCTTTCGAGAACAACAGGCTACCACGCCAAGTCTAGATACAACCGCAGTATGAGAGCAGGAGAAAGCAGAGCTTCTTTCGAGATGAACTGCTACTATCCATGGAGATTCTTGTTCTTGGTCCTCTGCTTGTTACAGTCCATGCTTTACATGTCCTGTGGCTGCTCCGTGGAGGAGAGAGCGGCCCTAACGGAGATCCGGTATTCTTTTATGTGCGCAAACTCTACAGTGCCCCTGCCCAGTTCGTGGGGACGGGGTGAGGACTGCTGCTTGTGGGAACTTGTGAAATGCAACAATAGCACACGGCGAGTATCTCATCTCTACCTTTCCAGTCTCTGTGAGCCTTCTGACAACATGTCAGTAGTAGATGGATGGCATCTAAACTCGACGGTCTTTTTAGCATTTCATGAGCTTCAGTTCCTAGATTTATCTGATAATTATATCAGCTCACTAAGCTTCGATGGTATGTAGCCAACTTTCATTTCCGTACACGTGTGGCTGCTTCTAGTCTTCCTGAAATTAAACACGTACGCAATTTAATTTGTACCACAAACAAACGTCCACAGGCTTAGCAGGACTAACCAAGCTTCGGTACCTCGACCTCAGTTCCAACTTGCTAGAAGTCTTAGATCTCAACTCTAACCCTACGAGCGAAGCTCTTCCGAATGCAGGTAGAGAAACGAAATTTTACTACTAATAGTACTGCTGAATAAAGAATTGGTATCCCGTGTTTGCTATTGCTATTTATAATTGTTATACAATCTTCACGCTTTGCAGCTTTCGAAAATCTTCAAAACTTGCGAATGCTGGATTTGAGCGGAAATTATTTCAATGGTAGCATCCCGATGTCATTATTTGCAATTCCTCACCTTAAGATCCTAGATCTCTCAGGAAATTCACTTGGAGGACGTATTCCTATTAGTTCATCTTCGAAACCAGTTTCATTGGAAGTACTAGATCTCAGTTATAACAGAATGAGCGGTGCTCTTCCAATCGATCAAGGTACAAAAAATTGAACTTATTACTTATATGAGCATAAATAATGTTAATTAGGGTAGAATCGTCAATGCTGCTGCTTATAATCATTATATTTTTTCGCAGCATTTGAAAATTTCAGGAACCTAAGCGAATTGCATTTGCGGTCGAATCTATTTAGTGGAAACCTTCCAACACTATTGTTTTCACTTCCACAAATAAAAGTGTTGGGTCTCTCAGGAAATCTCTTTGAAGGACCCATCCCTATAAGTTCATCTTCAAATCTTTCTTTGTCTCTCAAGAGCATTAGGTTTTCCCAGAACAATTTGAGCGGTAGAATTTCTTTCTTTTGGCTAAGGAATCTAATGAGACTCGAACAGATCGACCTTTCAGGGAATACTGATTTAGTTGTTGATGTCAATGTTCCGGGATGGGTACCTCTATTCCAATCAAACAAATTAGCGCTCTCATTGTGACCTTGACAAAGGCATCATTGCAGAGCCACATTTTCTACGCACACAGCATCATTTAGAGAAGCTTGATTTGTCCAACAACAACTTGTCAGGGAGCATGCCGAATCGGGCATTTCTTACTTAAGGAAGCAACTCTACGTAGACTAAATCTTGGAAATAACTTGCTAACTGGGTCTCTAGATCCGATATGGTACCCTCAAACATCTCTAGGATTTATCGACATATCTATGAACCGGATTGCAGGGCAGTTACCGGATAACATCAGCTCAATGTTTCCAAGCTTGTCTCATCTAAAATTTTCTGACAATATCATTTCTGGAGATATACCGAGGTCATTATGCCACATCAATTCCATGGAATATTTAGACCTATCGAACAACAAATTTTCTGGTGAACTACCTGCTTGCGTGTTCTCTGATCTTCCCAAGCTGCAGGTCTTGAAGATCGCAAACAACCAACTTGGTGGTCTGATATTTGGTGGGACGAATAATTTGTCCATTGCGTTGGAAATAATGTACCTAGATAGCAACAAATTTGAAGGAACACTACCTCGTAATCTATCAGGGGATTTGATATTCATGAATTTACGAGATAATAAGTTGTCTGGCAACCTTGATACTTCATTTTGGCATCTACCATTTCTGCTGGTCCTGAATCTTGCCCGTAACCGTATAATAGGTGAAATTCACCCGACGGTATGCGGGTTACCAAGTATTGAGCTTTTAGATCTATCAAATAACAACCTTGCGGGGTCTATACCAAACTGTAGTCGTACTACACTCAGTTTTCTTTATGTATCTCGGAATTCCTTATACGGTGATATTCCGAATGCTTTTCTCAATAGCTCAGGTGTTATCGCTTTGGATCTAAGATACAATCGGTTCACGGGTAACCTGGATTGGATACAATATCTTGATGACATTAGTCTGCTTTCTTTGGGTGGGAATAAGTTTGAAGGGCAAATCACCCCCAAGATGTGTCGCCTCCAGAGATTGAGGATAATCGATCTCTCACACAACAGTCTTTCAGGGTCATTGCCTCCATGCATTGGTGATATCCCTTTCAACTATGTCTATAATGAAGACTTTTGGTCGATAGGCGATGCTTTGACAACTAATTACGATCTTCCGAGAAAATACATATATGACCTAGAAGGCTTCTATTTCAGTACCAAAGGGAATCTTTACACATACAGGCGTAGTTTTTTTGAATCGATGTCCGGCATCGACCTGTCTGGGAATTCGTTGTCTGGAGAAATTCCTTGGGAGCTCGGAAATCTGAGCCATATCAAGGCCCTCAATCTGTCCTACAATTTCTTTACCGGCCCAATTCCAGCGAGCTTTGCAAACATGAGCGAGATAGAAAGCATGGATTTATCCCACAACAAGCTAAGTGGACAGATACCATGGCAATTAACCCAGTTATCGACACTGGAGGTGTTCTCTGTGGCATACAACAACTTATCAGGATGTGCACCAAACACTGGTCAGTTCGGTTCATTTAATATGGATAGTTACAAAGGCAACAAAAACCTTCAAAAGGCATCGCAGGGGGGCAGATGCACTTCCAGATCAAGACCAGGTTCTTTGACACCGGAAGATACGGAGAGGAAGGAAGATGATCCAGTGCTCTACGCAGTCAGTGCTGCCTCGTTTGTATTGACATTTTGGGCTACCGTGGCATTCATGTTTTGCCATCCGTCTGGGCAACGTGTGATACTGAAATTGTAGTCTGTCAGACTAATATCATCCTACAAGAAAACAAGAGGCATGCAATTCTGCCCTAGTTTATCGAGCTTGTATGCACGACCTTACATGAACTGTATCACTGTACTGTAGTTATCATATTGCAAAATTGTCCCGTTACATGATTGTATGTGATAGTTGGAGATATCCTACTTATTTGTTTCTTCACACATGATTCACTTATCATGAAACAACGTCCAGCAAATTGCAGTCCACCAAGAAGAAGAATCACCGCACCTCAAAAGTACAACTACACAAAGGCAAAGCATTGTCCTCTGTAGGAAAATAGCAAGCCGACTTTAGCTTGAGATAAGACAATGGTCTTTGCGGACTTGTGTTGGGTTGGCGCATGTTGATCTGACGAGCAGTGGTTCTGTGTTTTTCTATCGACCAAGAGTAGCACTAATCTCAAAACACATAAAAAGATAAATAATATCTGTACATCATTCATCATACTCTAAAAATTATGCAAATTACTATTAAAGAAAGCACTGCCTAATCTAAAAGGGAAAAAACACTGAGCTCGGTGCAGGTTTGGGTGCGTTTTTTGGCTGTTGCTTATGACTACGGCTGGTAGCTTTTGACTCTAGCGCGAGCGCTTGTGCTAATTCGCCGGTCATGTGGGAGGTGAAGCCGGTGTTGAGGAACCAGTCGGTGGAGCCATTCGGTTGATGCAGCGAGGAGGCTTGTAGTGCGGGAAGAAGCCCAATGGTGTCCCAAGTGTTAGCTCCGGATGGAGCCATGGAGGTCACCGGCTGGAGCATGACGAGGTAGGCCTGGCCCATGGGTGCTGGAGGCTGGGTGCCCAAGATGTCGGGGCCCGTAGCACCAGTCCATGGAGCCCATCATGGCTGGCCAGCGCATGGAGTGCCCCATGGGGCATAGATTGGCAGCCATTTGATGAGGCCGCCATGACCACGGTTGCGTCCGCAGTTGCCACGGCCACGACCATGACCGCCCTTGTAGCACCGGTCACTACCATTGGTACCAGAGTTGCCGGTGTACCGATCGCCACTACTGGTATTGGTGCTCGTGCGGTCACCACGAGCTAGGCGATCAGAACTCCCATGGTCGTCAGAGGAGATGTTGTGGATGCCGGCCACGAGAAGAGCTACAGCAGCGACATCCCATGCGGTGGTGGCCTGGGATGTCTCCTCGAGCAGCATGTACCCACGTGCTTGGAGAAACATGGGGGGACAGTTGCTACATAGGTAGGATAGTCTTCAATATGGCGAATTTGGGGTTGAGGCCACGGATGAGCTGGAGAATGAGGGCCTTGTCTGTGACGTGCTGATTGTAGTCAGCAAGAGCATCTCCAAGCGTCTTAAGACGATGGCAGTAAGCAGAAGCTGAAAGATCACTTTGTTGAAGGCTGCTGAACTCTGCAACGAGATGAACAATGCAACCATTCTTATTGTTGCGAAAAACTGCTCGAGCATGCTCCAGACACCGAAAGCGGTGCTGTTGTCGGACATCGCGATGTTGAGTAATTCCACCAAGATGGTGGCGTAAAGCCACCCAAGCACATGCATGTAAACCTTGATCTAGTCAAGGTCGTCATGCTGTGGATCAGTGTCGTCAACATGGCAGTAGAGGTTGAACTTTCCAGGGTGAGCAACATCAAATTTTGCCATTTGGTGTAATTGTTGGCTTGGACATCAAGTGTATATGGACACAAGAGTTTTGATGTTGATTGAATGCATGGCTTGGAGGGAGGACGCTGCTGGAAGAGAGGGAGTGAGCGGCAAGCTAGGAGCAGGATCAGTAGCGCCAGTAGTGCCAACACTCAAGGCGGGATGAGTGGCTAAGTCGGCGGCATCCATGGTGGATCTCATGTGATAGGAAGGAAAGGGTGGAGGTGGGAGAAGAAAAGCTAGTTGGTAGCAGGCTTTAATACCATGTAAAATTGAGAAAAGCTGCACACTATTCAGTTGTAACAGAGCCTATTAATAGGCGCATACAAAAGAGCGGGGGATGGCCATGCTCTGTTAACACTTTGGAGAAATTTGGAGAAAGAGTACATGATACATATTATGCTGCGATGCACAAATTGCCTCATTAAAAACCTTGAGATTCGAGGAGCTGGAGTTCTCGTCCTTTTATTCTGAGGCCTCTGGACGGGATTAGGGATACCTTCTGCTTTCTTTTGTATTTCAACCCTCTCCGGTGCATTGCGTGTGGGCATATGCGACTTAGTCACACTCTTCAAATCACTAAAATGATCAGGCAGCTGATTTGCTAATGCTTGTAAGTCAATGTTCTTCTAGACCTCTTTATTTGCTTCACTAGTGCGCGGGTCATGTGCATGGATTCCCGTGGCTTGCCACGTAATTTCCTGACATTTTTCATCAAGGGGTTGATTTCTTCCCTCTAATGTTGGGAAATTATCCTCATAAAAAATGCAATCAGCGAAGCGGACAGTATGCAAATCTCCTGTCATGGGTTCTAAATACCTGATTATGGATACAGTCTCAAAACCAACGTATATCCCAGTCTTACGGAGAGGGCCCATTGCAATATGCTGTGGAGGGGGTATAGGTACATAAACCTTGCATCCAAACCTCCTGAGATGAGAAATTTTCAGTGCTGACCCTTGCGCTAGTTGTATAGGTGAATGGATGTTGTAGGCCGATGGTCTAAAGTTGATGAGATTCGCTGCATGTAGGACAATTCTGCAAAAGGGGTCGGGCAATAAATTTAATTCACTTGATTAATGCCTCTGCTAAACCATTCTGGGTATGGACATGCGGTACCGAATGCTCAACTATAATCCCCATCGCCATGCAATAATCATCAAATGCCTTTGCAGTAAATTCTTTGGCGTTGTCCATTCTGATGGACTTTATGTGATGATCAGGTAAGATATTTCTAATGCGAATGATCTGCGAGATCAGCTTTGCAAAAGCATGGTTTATTGTGGACAATAAACCCGCATGTGACCATTTCAAGGAAGCATCAATGAGCACCATGAAATAATTGAATGGCCCTGAAAAAGGCTGAATGGGATTGCAAATGTCTCCCTGGATGCATTCCAGGAATGCAGGGACTTCATCCTTCACTTTCAGAGTAGACGGTCTAGTAATTAATTTCTCGGTGGCATATGCAGGGCACATAAATTTTTTGTGATTCGGAAAATTCTTTACATTAATATTGTGCCCTTGGAAATTATTGATTATATTTCTCATCATTCTAAGATCTGGGTGGCCTTACATGTCATACCAGAGACAGAAGAGTTCAGAACTTCTAAATATTGTCTTGAGGATAGTGTAGGCTGTAGGTGCCTTGATGTTGGTATAATATAGCCCAGTTTCTAGTGAAGGAAATTTTTCTAATACCCTTTTTCCATTCTCTTTGCGCTTCGTAATGAGTAGGTATTCCTTACTGTACTCTGCTCCAGTCTCAACGTGGAAACCATTGGTGCAAATATCCTTAAAACTTAGGAGAGTTCTAGTCGATTCTAAGTACAATAAGGTTTCTTCAATGACCAAAGTTGTGCCCATTGGGAGTACATTTGTAGCCCTTCCTGAACCAATTATACATGCATCACTTCCGGTGATTGTCGTAAGGCTATCAGCATTCTTACTAATCGACTGAAAATACTTTGTCTCTCTTAAGATAGTATTCGTTGTGCCACTGTCGGATAAGTACACTTCCTCCATAGGGCACCACACGTGTTCTAATATAAGGTATTTTATTAACATATACTAGGAGGCAATCAACACATAAATAAAATATTTCAATATCAGAACATATCCTGCCATTATGAACTGAATAAATGAATGAATTATTCAAAATCATCCAACCATCACGAGAAAATAAATGCTAAAGTACCATCCATGCAAGTTCTAACTTGTCCTTTTCGCACAAAATAAATGACAATTAAAGTCTAAATGCATTCTATGCATCAAATTGAATCTACTAGAAAATCATAGACTTCTTCGACTATTTTCTCAGGAGTGATCTGCTCTTCGAGAGAAATCACGGCGGTGGCTGCCTCTAGGTCAAAAGGGGGTGCTGCTGCCGGGATGGTCTCAACCTCCATTAGCTCGGGCAGCTGCTCAGAACTCTCCCCCTCAACCGATGCAAAGTGGGCTTCAAGCTGTCCTTTGCCATCCTTATTCTTCTAGGCTTGGAATGCATCAATGACATGTTGCGGCTTTACAGATCCGCGACCAATGCCCCCACTTGCCACACTTGTAGCAACCTTAGTCCTGCTGTCCATAGGTCTTGCCACTTCGCTTTATCTTGCTTGCCTTTTCTCACCCGGAGCATCTAACTTGCCTTTCTGGGTTGTGGCCTTAGCCTTCTTCCCCCTTCTCTTCATCAAGGGCTTTCGCACCTTGTAGTTCCCGACGTTGGCCTTACGGCCAGCGGAGCTCCCCTGTGGCTGAGCGATGTAATTCTTGCGGAGAAGTTCGTCTTGAGCCTCCGCAACCTACATCATATCAATTAATTCGGCATATTCCTTGTAGCCATCTTGACGATAGTTGCGTGCGGATTGTACTGCGTTGGGGTGGAAGGTGGATAGGGTCTTCTCAATCTTCTGCTCATCTGTGATCTGCTTGCCACAGAGTTGAAGATTGATACAAATCCTGTGTAAAGCGGGGGCGGCGGTGACTCTACTGAGCGGAGGCGGCTAGGCGAGCAGCTCGGCTTCAGGCGAGCGGCGGTGGCCGGGCAGGCGGTTCGGCTTCGGGCGAGCGATGGCAGCCAGACAAATGGCGAAGCCGAGGCGACACGCGCGTGCGGGCGGCTCGGCTTCAGGCGAGTGACGGCGGCCGGATGAGCGGTGAAGCCAAGGCAACACGCGCGTGCGGACGGTGAAGCCAAGGCGACACGCGCGTGCGGGCGGCGAAGCCGAGGCGACGCGCATGTGCGGGGAGAAATCGAGGCGGCGCACGGTTGCGAGGAGAAGCCGAGGTGGCGCGCGGCTGCGGGCTGGGCGGCGACACGTGGTTTGGGCCGGACGTGCGCGACGAGATGCCTTCGGGCGGTGACCGAGCGGCCGACGGTAGCGTCGGGCCGGCGGCAGGCCGGCGACTTCAAGTCTACTCGCAGTACATTAGAGCAGATTTGCACTGTAGAAAATTAATCTAGAATGCGAAAACTGCGAATTTAGAGTGATCTAAATAATTCAATTTATTAAAGTTTCGATGATTACCTTCGATTCACCGGAGCAGCCCAGGTTTCGTAACACTAAGAAATGCGAACGAAGCAGGCAACCATGTGGAGCGTAAAAGGAACCCGGCGACTAACGATGATAAATTAGTCCATGTATTGCTTAGGGCATCTGTAGTGTATGAAAAGAGGAGGTCTTAAGCCACCTTAAGGTCAACCTTATACATTACAGGGGTGACCTTAAGCAGACCCTAAGCAAAAAAAGCTTAAGGCTGGTCCTCAAGCTAAAGACCTGGCCATAAGCATTAAAATATAATTTTTGTTTATCTGCCAAGTGGGACCGTCTTAAGGCCCTTTGAGTTATATACACTAGGGAGTTGGTCTTAAGGTTTAGATGGGACCCACCTTAAGACCTTTTGGGTTATATACACTACAGATGCCCTTAGTGAAACGGATTCGCGACCAAACTTATCCGGATAAGGACGAGCTGAGAACGCATATTATGTTGCTGTGTGTGCATTGACATGCAACCCCGCGGTGATTGGTACTGACACGCAACCCCGCGGTGATTGGTACTGCACGACAATGACACATGCACGACTTCATACTGCTGTGGGCTGATCGACGACATGTACCAGCATGTCCGAGGCTGGTACCAGCGTAGGTACTATGCGTATGCGTTGCTGTCATTGGGGTCGTCTCCTCCACACAGTTATCAACCACCCCTCCATCTTTGCCATCCAGTCCCTGCCGCGTTTAACTCCCTTCCTAGAGTGCCTGCTTATAGCACCATTTCGTTAGTAGTCGTCAAACGAATAAGCAGTACAAGGAGATTTTTGAGAAGCAGTCACTCACACGTGGACGCTCTGCGGTACCGGTCACCGACTGGTACTGGAATGACCTAACGTAGGCCAAACTAGCGCATCACACGATGTGCCGTGTAGTCCTCGATAAAGACGTTGTACACGAGCTACCGGCACATCAGCCAGATGACTTTTGTGACTCGTTTTTTTTGTACTGACCGTGACAACAAGATAGTTTTGTCCTACTTGTTTTACCACGGCCGATGACTTTTATGACTCTTTTTTTGTTTAAACTTCTGCTTTCTATTTTATTTTTTATTATTTTTAAATTTTATCTTTCTTATTTTTTAGCTTTTTAAGTTTTTTGTTAGTTCTTTTTTGGTATTCGTTTGCATTGCCCATTATAGGCTAAATTATTTTTTATTTGAAATTTTTTTAATTTATTTATGTCAAATAAGCCATCATTAACTACAGTATAATTTCAGCCAGCTACAGTATAATTTTAGCTATAAATCAGCTTATTTCAGCCCAACTGAGCGACACCTTAGTTATAACTAATGATTTTTATTTGTGATTTTTAAGACGTCAGTAAATGATAGAGATACTAACGTGAATGATATACACAGTTTTGGGTTTATAAAGCTATTTGAAAAAATCCATTTTAAAAACCCGTTCTATTTATTTCTATTTTTAGAGAAATTAAAAGTGAAAAGAAGAAGACCTAGCCGCCCTTATGGCTTCCTTTACAAAAAAAAAAAAATCATGCCGTTCGTATAAACTGCGATGTGGTGCAGAGACAACATGTCGTTCGTATCTTCTGTTGTACAATGCGTCGTAGTAGACCTCTCACAGGAGGAGGAGAGAGAGAATCTGTTCACATGTTAACTACACATTTTTCTTCACAATCAGAGTCTCGAAAAACAGATACCAGCAGCCAACTTAACACTGATAATTTCCTAATTGGTGGATCGGTCAACTTGCGGTACGGGTTCTCCGATATCACGCCAGTGCTTGGGGAGATCCCTTTTCAGACTTTCTTGTACTCTTGCGCATTCAGAAGAGACGTTGCTTCCGCATGACAAGAATTAGGAGTCACCTAGAGCAAGAAAATGATTTTTTTTAGCTGGAACACGACGGATAACCTGATAAGTTGTGGCTAAATTTCGTCGATTTTTTCGAGGTGCAGAGTTGGCTCTAAGGGAGGTGATGAACAAGCATTTGGCGACCTCTCCTGATTTAAGTACTCCACCGGAGTAGCTTGTTGTCTGAAGAAACCACATAAGGAAAACAATTATTAGCACCAGAAATCCGGGATGGACAGGAGAATGGACAGAAATCATTATCTTCTTCAACCACTTTGTTGAACCAATCTTTAAGGACCTTGAGAGCTTATACGATACTATCGTAGGTGCAAATCTGGTGCAGCGCAAAACTGAAAGCATCGGTGAGCACGGGTGTCGACAAGTTATGATTCCTCTAATCCTTTTTCTTTCTCGAGTGGTCCAGCTGGCTATGATAGTCTCAACAATCGCGATATCACAGAATCAAATTCTACAACTATGGCCGTTAGCCATAAGGCTGGTGTGTTATATCCGTTGGACCTGCCACTATACGTATGATTTGAAACAACCTCAAAATTTCAAAAAAAAATAAATTCTTTTAGATTTTGCTTGAATTTTCAATCCTTACCCAATTTGACATTTCTCGTTGAGTTTACACCTTTCCTCTTTTGCTTCCCCGCCTTCTTCTTCTGCTGACGCCCAACGACGAACCCGCCTCCCTGTTGCGCCACTCCATACGCCTGAGCGACGCCGCTCGAAGTTGCGGCCACACTCCTCCCTTGCGTTCACACCTACCCCGCTCCGCGTTGACGCCAAGGGCCCCACCTGCCAGTCGCCCAATTCCCTGCTCCCTCTCCTCGCTTGGCGTGGCTAGTTGACCGAGAGTGCTCTCCCATCGTAGCTCACTGTTGCCTCCCTCCCCGACGTGTGCACCGCTCTGTGCCAGCTGCGTCTTGCCTTACCAACTCTTGCAGACGATGTATGTCACCTCACCTACATGCCTTTACTCCTATTAGAACCCTGCTCTCCCTCCCTCTTCCACGCGCAGGCGACGCCGAATCGGCTTCCTTTTCCCACCGCCTCACCTCGCATTTAAAGCTCAATTGTCACCGCAAAGAGCTCTGCGCCACTCTTAGACACCCACTCAATTGAACTCTCACTCACCGCAGCACCGCCGGCGACCTCCCCTGATCCCGGTGAACCCTAGACCCAATCTTCTTCGTCACTCGATTAAAACTCAATTATATTCACTGACATAACCTTCTTTGTCTCCTGATCATGCTAGTGGACTCACTTGGCCGTGAGCATTTTTTGTTAGCTTGGGTAGCAAAAGTTACTATCGATCGAGAAGTCTCTTCCGTGAACAGCTCAATCGAGCATTCCCCGACCCAAACCACCATCACTACCTTGAATCCTATGTCCCGTAGATAGTCAAACCACTCCCCACTTTGTCGGAGGATCACCAAAAAAGCCTTAAACT
The DNA here is from genome assembly GCA_036346575.1 of Dendrocalamus sinicus. Taxonomy (NCBI): domain Eukaryota; kingdom Viridiplantae; phylum Streptophyta; class Magnoliopsida; order Poales; family Poaceae; genus Dendrocalamus; species Dendrocalamus sinicus. Next base: position 3,031,206 of record CM070650.1, on the reverse strand, counting down.
GCCATAGGAGCCGCCGCCTTCTCCCTTGCCGCCAACCACCACCACTTATGCTATCGCCTTCCAAAGCCCCAAAATGGAACCCCAAGCTCAAGGTGAGCCCAATTGTGATGCTCGCTTTCAATGGAGAGCCTTACCGATGCCGCTCCTTTGTTTTTCACCGCCGAAAGGAGGCGAGAGGTTGAAGACGACCTCGGGTGCAACGTGATTGCATCGTAGCCGTTCACGTGCCGTGGCATTTAGATCGGGCCATTCACGTGCATCGCATCATTGCCGTCCGCGCGTCGCCCATCGGGTGCGTGCGCGCACTGGGCCTCTCGACCGTGCACGGCGTGGGCTGAGGCTGGTCGACCTATTTGGCCAAATGGGTTGAAACTGCGGTTGGGTTGCGCTATTCCTTTGGGTCGGCTCAACACTGTTCATTACTGTTCAAAATCACCATTCATCCGAAAAACTCAAAAATTCCAAAAAATACCCCATTTCAATCGTTCCGATGCCACGAATCCATTTTTGACCTCCATTCCACCAAATTGAGTTTCAAATAAATTCAAACCCCTCCATTTGAATGTTATTGTATTTTATTCCATTTTATTTTAATTTATTTTTCTAGCTTGATTAGACTCAAGCACGGGCTTATGTTATTTTATGTATTTGCGCTAGCTCCCGAACTTACCGAGGCAACTGTACAAGGACCTGAACTAGGCAACGAAGCATACAAGATAGTAGAGTTTGCAGAGCAACAATCCAAGTTACAAGTTCTTGGTCATATTAAATCCCATAAAATTTAAATTATTTAATTACTGTATTTGCAATAATGTTATTTGTGAAAGGCTATTTAATTAAAATAAATGTTTAGAATGACTTGTTAATTAGTTATGTCCTACCACTAAAAAATGCCATGTTTAATTTGGTGCCATATTCATCTTGACAACCTTAGTAATATTTAATTATTGTATAAATAATTGTAGAGTAGTTCACTCAAAATTTTGCACTACTAAGTGACTTGGCTTTTGGTCGATAGAATTGTTAAAATGATTCTAGGGTAAGGAGGAATCGTGGAAAGCCATGAGATGGTTAGAGTCCATGACCTTACCCTAGGGTGGAGGCTTGAGCAGATGGGTAGTAATGTTGTCGAGCACAGATGATTGGGGATGTGGTTGGTAACCTCAAGTAAAAAATAAGAACAAGAACCTTTTGCTGAGTAAAAGATACAATGATCGCTCAACTACAGGTATTGACTTGTCAACCCTGGTTTAGTAGCTGCTCAACTCGATTGAATCTTTACAGGAGGCAGAAGTGTGGATGATGAGGAGTTGATATGTGGAATGGTAAAACATGATATGTGGAATGGTAAAACCATACCTAACAACGGTATGTGCCACTCATGATGGATAGAAGTGTTAGGACTAGCTAGTTAAATCATGTCTGAGTAGATCTTCCGAGTAGAGCCTATATAAAGAATTGACCAGTGAAAAACCTTATTTTCTCAACTTAGTCACACGCTAGCTGAAGCGTGCCTATCGCGTGACATTGAGAGTCTGAGAAATCTTGTGGGTAAAGCTGAGCAACTCTGCAGAGTGAAATAAATGATATTCGAATACGCCTTGCTTCCGATAAATAAAACTGTGTGTAATGAGTGATTTCAATAGTAAGGCATAAGTAGATTTCATCATGTTTCAATCTAAGCAAACTGAGTAAATAACTGTTGAAAGAAAACCTATTTAATTTTAAAGAGCTCTATTCTTGTTTTCCTGTTTGCAAATAAAAATTGCATCCACTCAAGTTAATTGAACCAGTATATTCCCTTCTTTTGAATATTCTTGCAAGCAGTTAAGTTAGGATTTACCCTTATGACTTGCTGGATACGATTGTATTCATTACTTGCTAAACAACAAATAGAAGATCAATGGAACTGTGATGATCAAGCTATTGACGAAGCTCAAGAAGAACCCTACTATGCTGAAGATGACTGGTTTTAAGTCTTAACCGCGCTTAAGTATGATTGGGAGTTTCTTTTGTATTGTAAGATAACTTTGGGTTTGTATGCCTCCTGCGTCAAAAGTAGGTTGATAAACTATATTTCTATAATAAAGTTTAACTCTTTTGTTGTAAGCATGTGTTGTTGTCGTGCACACTTATGTACAGTACTTCATAACTGAACAGTCCTAAACAACTACGGAGATTACTAGCATTTTCAAAAATAGAGGCGTTACATCATTCCTCTTATCCTGCTTTACTGTATTTGTGTGGTGCAACCGACGCATCTGCTCTTCCGGAAATATATATTGTGCCTTGCAGCATAGCAAGTAGCTACTCCTGGAAGCAATCTGATAATTCAAGCGTGCCTTCCTACAGCCCCCACGTATACATGATTCCCACACAGTGAACTGATCACGATAACCTCCAAATTTCTGTTTATTCTTAAGACTTCTCTACGGCATGTTATTTTCGACGCAATAAATTGTGTTTCCAGGAAAAAAAGAATCTTCTATTCCCATCAAAATCAAGATACCATTATCTTCCACGACGAAAACTGAAATGGCAGTATTTGCGAAACGATCAGTATAAGAAGTGATTTTGTGCCCCTCGGTGGGAGGAGGTACACCGAACGCGTCGTGTGGAATGGTTATTTACCTTCAAGTTTGCTGCGACCCTGAATAAATGGTCCTCGCATAACGGCATAAGCATTTGGTGTAGAAGCTGACGCAATCAGGCATCCTTTTCTTCGATGGTTACAATGCTTACAGTAGGGCTATGTATATTAATTAATATGCCTATTCCTAAGCTGCTTTATGCTTCGTAAAGTACACGTCACATTTTGAATGACTGACAAATATAGAAGAGTCATAGCTAATCCAAATGCAGAAAAAATCAGACTCAGTCAAAAAACTTCGGACAACCTGTAAATAGCACACCCTACTGCGGTGATGGCACCGAGGCATGACCTAGCCATTCAGGCGTTCAGCCAAAGTCTTGGCCTCTTGGTGTCCTGGACAATGCTCCGGCGAAAAAGAAAGGTGTTATTCTTATGCGGGCCGAGGCAGCGCTACAAGTTAGGCCTGCTGCAGTGTTTATAGCAGTTAAAACGGAGCGAGGGAAGCAAACTGGGCGCGGCCCATGTCATGCCAGATCCGGCCGGCAGTTGAACCTGATTAGCGTGCGGCGTGCGCGGATGAGAGCACAAAGGCGGACGCCGGTGGTGCGGCAGGCGGCGCGATTTTGGCCTTGTTTTTTTTGCAGTATCCGATAGTTTTTTTTACCGTAGCTAATACTTTTATCTATTTTGATACGACAGTGAACACGGTGATGTCAACTCAGACAGTATATATGGATTTAAATTCGGAAACCGTTCATGAATACACTTTTAAAACCGCTCTATTTATTTTAATTTTCAGAGAAGCTAAAACCAAGAGACTAGAAGAACAGAGCCAAAACGGTATGTCATGAACCTTAGTTTATAACGGGACAAATATCCATCGGATGGAGATCAGACGATGACAACTTTAGGTAGAACAGCGCTAGATGAAAAAAGACACCGATTGGGAGAGGAATAGATCTAGAATGGCCGGTCTTGGGGAGAGATCAGAGTTAGAAATCGGGGACATAGGAATGCTTCGTCTGATCTCCCTCCGACGGATGAATGTCCGGTTATAAACTAAGGTTTATACCAATTTGGTATCAGAGCCAACACCATGGATTCTGCTGCCAAGAAGTTTAAGGCCATGAGAGCCACCCTCAACGAGATGAGTGTTAGTGTAGACGACATGAAAGCCATCTTGGTAGACATAGTGGCTATGGTGGCCAAGCTGATAGAAAAGGAGGGAAAAAAAAGAAGGAATAGGCAAATGCTACTGTGCGATTTGCACCGCCAGAGGCGTCTCAGATTTCACAATGTTTCATGTCTCTCCCATCCTCGTCACTTCTTGTGGCAGGAAGCACGACACTATTGTCCCACACCGATGGCCATCACTATTAGCAACTTTCTTGACATCGACAGCACTAAGGCCTTCACGCCTTCGCCATCAACCGCCATCGGCTACCTACTATGCACTGACGTAAGACGTCATGACCGCTCTTCTCAGTGGAGCTTCCAAGGGTTGCTGCCATGGCCGTCACCACAGCTCGAGGATGAGCTGTCGCGAAGGGAGGAAGAAGATGTCATGTGCATGGTTACTGTTCACGTGAACGATGCGCGAGTACTATTCACGCGCAACACCAATTTGGTTTGATTGGTTGGATTAGTTTCCTTGTAAATAAGATTACATTTGTTAGGATAATCTATTTCCATAATATTAGAGATAAGTTTTTTAAGAGTCAAACCATCCAACCTATATAAGGATAGGAATGTATCTTATTTTATCAATCAATAAGAAGAGAGAAACAAGAGTTCATCCTTGTCTATATCTATCTTCCTTATCTAAAGGGCCTTCTTTTTGGCTTATGGCTGTGGTTTATAACTTTTGGTTGAAATTTTTGAATTTTGGGCTATTCGTGATAGAGATTATGGAGAGAGATACTCGCTTGCGATTTTGGCTAGTACTGTTAGTGATATGCCCTAGAGGCAACATGGAGATGTTATATATATCACATACTATGTTTATGATGCATTACTTTGTTCCTTGAAATAGACATTATCATTATTGATCAATGAGTATGTGACTTATTCATGAGACTCTTAATGCTAAAATGTTGCTATTTCTAAATGATTCCTGATCATATATCATATGAGGAACAAATATGATTCAAAGATCAGCATATGTATTGATTGATGATCATGTCTCATGGATCATGGTATGGTGATACCAAGTCAATAATATGGACATGTGTTAGTGAACATATGTTGGATAGACCCGCCATGAGACACTGCAGAGATTCCATGTGTCATCAGTTGGTCTCAAGTAGTGTTTATGTAGAATCCTTAGACTTGAGATCATCATGGTTCCCAACATGCGTAGTAGCTTATTTTGGGACTACTAAACACTACTCCGTAACTAGGTAGTTATAAAAGTAGTCTTCGGGTTTGCCATGAAACATGTAGTGGGATGTGAATGATCAAGATAGAATTTGCCCCTCCTTATGGGAGAGATATCTCTGGGCCCCTCGATGTAATGGATTATGAAAGTGCATGGCCATGCCAAGGTGATTGATGAGTCAATCATAAGTTTATAATCTATCACGGAATCGAGAGAGTGACTGAGCTATTAAGAGGATGACACAGGTCTCGCCTTGATCTCAATCTATATCGTGAGGCAAAGGGATTCGTACATGAGAACATTATAGGTTCAGCCGATATGATCTTTACGTATACTTTGGGGTTAATATGTCTTACTAGAGGCCGCTATTAACAGTGTGACCGGAAAGGCGTTTCCAGGTCACGACCAAGTATACGTGAACCTATAGGGTCGCACACTTAACGGGTTGGAACACTAATTCGAATATGATTCGGATGTGGGCTCAATTCGGATAGAGATCCGAATAGACTCCTATTGGGCCTCGGTCTACAAGGCCCAAGTGAGGAGGTCTATATATATTTGGTGGTGAGGGGCTGAGGGGAACGCACGCTTCCAAAACCTCTAGCAAAACCCTAGCCGCCACCTCCCGAGCCAAAACCCTAGCCGCTCACGAGTGCTAGTACACTCGCGATCGGCGTTCCAGCCCCGGACGTGTGGATACCGGTGGAGGCGCTGCTTGTTGCGGCGTTGATCGGCATCAACAACCTACAGATTGGATCTGCTCTTGGCGTGGTTGATCGTGTGGAGGAGACGACCTGTTCGGGACGATCGGCTAATTCCACTACTACCTCGACGCGCGTGGTTGGATCGGCTTCTCCAACTCTTCTTCCGCTGCGCTGCGCGTCTAGTGGTAACGATCCATGATCCCTCCTTAAGCATGATGTCCTTGTGTGCGCGGTAGAAAAGTTTTTATTTTCTGCTATCGTAGCCTGCGCGCAATCCATTAAGTACATATGTCGCGCTTTTGACATGTACTATAATTAGATTGTAGATCCTGTTTTTAGAAAATACTTCATTTAAAAGTTAGGTACTATAGCAAAAAAAAAATCAAAAGCCATTTTTAGATACCACAAAGAATAGACCTAAAGTCCCTTCTCAATCAAACCATACTGTCCGACTGTCCTCTTAACGTGCTTGCCTCGTAATGATCTACGGATCATTACACGGTAGCACCGATATCGGGCTGAGCTGCGCCTGTCGAAGCGGTCCGGCAGCTAGTCTGATGGTGGCCTGCCAGATCTCGCGGGCCCCCGGTGGGATTTGGAGCATAGCCGTGTGGCGGCCGGGCACCGCCTAGTGGCTGCCCAACAGCCTGATGTTGTAGAAGATTTTGCTAAAGGTTTCAGTTTGGGGTCTGGTCAGATCAGATCGTCAAGCACGCGCACTGTAAAGTGGCTGGGTGGGTTTCGTTGGATGCTTTGGTGAGTGTGGTAGGGATCAAACGTATCGTGTGGAGTGGATTAGTGCAGTCCAATCTCCAAAGTTGACATAAGCGTTAGTCGTAAAAACTTTACTCCGTGATTGCAGAATGCACGGGTAGTTGTTGGCTGGTTGCATTTGCAAATTGCAATGGTGTCGTTTCCTTCTTCTTTGCGAGGGGCAATGGTGTCGTTTTCGCCATAAGAAAATGATGCATTGCTTCGTCCATGCTCGGATACACTGCAGATGGACGCAAAGCAAAGCCGCGATATTTCATCTGCCCCACCTGGGCCACGACATTTAGCCTACGACATTTAGCCGGGCAAGACAACGGGCTCAGTTCTTTTAGGTTTATTATTAGGCTTTGGTTTCTATTTCTACATTAATTCGTCGTTAAACCATATATATTTTTAAGATGGGGTCTATAGGTAAATTGTAGTATAAACTATACCGAATCCAACTATACTGGCTACAATCACATGCAATTATTTTTCTCTACGTACTGTTTCTCACGATAAGACTAAAATTCAAAAACCACAACTATACGCTATAATCCATAGCACAAAAAACCCCACCCCAGGACTCCAGAAGGCAACATAATCTACAAAGACAGAGACAGGGGAGAAGGATGAAGCTAAGGCATGTACTGAGACATGTTAGCTCTCAGTAAGTCTATAAGTCTATGTCACATAAAATTTTAGATGATGCGAATAAGAGAGAAGGAGAAGAGAGAAAGATGGTATCTACTATTTAACAGACAGTCTTATAGATAATTTTCTATTATGTATATTATTATATAGACAACTTATTAATTATATGAAACCACTATGTATAACTGTATAGACAACTAATTGTATGAGCTATCTTTAATCTTATCTATATATGATATAAAGGTGTATTACAGATAATCGTTGTCTATACTATCGTACATGTCCTAAGAAAAAGCGGGTGCTGCCGGTCTTGAGACGCTGCAACAATCAATCGATATGATGTCTTCCTGGACAAGGGCCACAACCCTGTCGATCTTCAGGCCTGTTCTTTTTTGCTGTGGCTTATAGCTTTTAGGCTGTTTGTGAAAGAAAGCACGAAATAACAGAAACTCACACGTGATTTTGGCTCGCTATAATATATACTACAATTAACTTATAGATCTTGTTTTAAAAAAATACTCCATTTCAAACCCTGTTACTTTAAAAATAATTAAAAAATATTTTTAAAAAACTAAAAGAGCAGATCTTTTACCTCTTGAAATGTCGTCCTGGATATGATGTTTACGACGTGCTTTTGACCGCCACCAGCTGGCGGCACTGCGGCACTACGGCCTGAAGTGAAAGCATGGTGTTTGCGTTGGCCTGCAGTTCGGGACAGCTAGCTTGTTTTGAGGGCTAGGATTGCTCAGATTGAGAAGCCGGTTGTGGGAGCGGGGCACGACGAACGAAAATCTGACCCCGGCCGTGTGAACCACGACAAGTGTCAAATGCAACAAGGAAGTCTTCACTCTTCAGCCATATGCCCATCGAATTGCCGGCCGGGCCCCCCGTGATCGTTTTGGTCAACTACCGCGCAAGACCTTCTAGTTTCGGTATAAATCATCGTTAGGCAATATCGTCTATAGGCTATAGCGCTGCATTATATAATATGCACTTTCTTGCAGAATTTGAAAATCTCAGGAACCTACGAGAATTGCGTTTTGAGTTCCAATAAATTCCGTGGAAACCGTTCAGCATTCTTGTTTTCACTCCCACGTATTCAACTGTTGGATCTCTCGGGAAATCTTTTTGAAACACCTATCCCTATAAGTTTATCTTCGAATCTTTCCATGTCTCTTAATAAGAGTCTTCGGTTTTCCCGGAATAATATGAGTGGCAAACCTCATTCTCATAAAGCTCAAATTGGCCACTCCTTTTGCATCCCATGATCCCCAGTTGTCCATCCAAGCTACTCTTTCGAGCTCTCCCACACTACTTCGCCTACGGTGAGATCTCCTGAGCCGGTGAGCTCCCACGACCAATTTTCGACCCACTTATCCATTGGCCAATTCAACGAGACGATAGCACCTCTAGGCCGCCACGAACACAAAGTCGACCATGCTCGACCTTCCCTCGGTTCCTTGGCTGCTCACACCAGTCACCATCGCCGTGCATAGCACCTCACCGTGGACACCCCACCTAGGACCACCTGAGGCCAAACCATCACCACCATGACAATACTTGTGTGCCGTAGATGGCTAAACCGCCCCTATTTTCACCGAAGGCCCATTGGAGAGCCACTGTGCCATACTGCCATGGTGGGGCCCGTGGCATTTTCCTTCGTCGCCGGCCATTAGCGTCCACCCCGAGTCCATCCAAGCTCAAAAATGGAGTTGCCATAACTCATTGAGTCCGTTGTCAGGAATTTCAGTCGATCAACATATCTGAGCTCACATACGACCACACACGAAGTTGAAAAATACAAAGCAAGAATACAAGAGTTTTTTGCGCTGCTAGAAAACTGGGCAGTCTTTTCTATTGAATTAGCCTGCTATTTAAAGAAATCCTACCCTAAAATGGGTGGTTAAGCCACCCTTATTATGCGCCACAACCTGTAAGATCCCACGGATCCAGGCCATATAGCACACGATGTTAACAGACATCGAAAAACCCGTTCTCACATGGACTGAGCACGTGTCGAACGTCTGCTACAGTAATTTTATGACTTTGACTACATCCACTACGACCACGACCGCTACGACTAACTCTTCGACCACGGTCACTACGACTGACTCACTAACACTTCGACCATGGTCACTTCGACCACGGTCACTATGACTAACTCTACGGCCACGATGAACGTGTTGGATTATTCAACATTCACCCCCCTAATTCTAGTTGCGTTCACTTGTGATCTCAACGACGCCAATCCTTGCGTGTTGGTCCTGTAACTTGACGCGCCTAAGCGGCTTTGTGAGAATATCTGCGAGCTGCTCCTCTATACGAGTATGCTCGAGGATGATTTTTCGTTTATCAACGCACTCCCGGATGAAGTGAAAGTGAGTGTCGATGCGCTTGCTCTAGTCGTGGAAGACAAGATTCTTGGTTAAAGCAATGGTAGACTTGTTGTCCACCTTTAGCACCAGCACAGTGGGCTTCGAGTAGAGAAGTTCGCCCATCAGCTGAGCGAGCCAGATGCCTTGACACGCAACAGTCGTCATGGCAATGTACTTCGCCTCATAGGACGACAGCGCCACCACCCTCTGCTTTTGTGACTACCAGGCGATAGGGTTGCCTCCGAGGAAGAAGAGCACTCCAGTGGTGCTTCTGTAGTTGTCGACGTCACCGACAATGTTGCTGTCATTGAATCCCAACAGCAGCGACTGGCCATCTTTCTTCCTTGTGTAGCAGATTCTATGGTTGCACGTTTCGGCGATGTAACGTGGTATGTGCTTGACCACGACCAGGTGGTCTTCATGCGGTTCCTTCATGAACTAGCTTGTGTAGCCCACTGCATAGGCTATGTCCAGCCGTGTATTCACCAAATACCGGAGACTGCTGATGATACTCCGGTATTGAGTGGCGTTTACCCACGAACAGGAGCTCGACTTGCTCAGCTTCAGGCGAGCTTCCATCAGTGCTTGACAACTGTTGTAGTCCTCCATACCACTCTTCTCGAGCACCTTGAGCGCATAGTCGATGCCCCACATCTCCATGTGTGTACACAGCATGGTCGAAAATGCTCTAGTAAAACCCCAGTGATGAGAGGCTAGCATCGAGCTTGGCGTTCCACGCTCTGGGTGCTTGGCAAAGTCCATAGAGCGCCTTTCAAAGTCGGAGTACCTTGTGCTTACCATTGTCAATGATGAAACCAGGCGGCTGAGCCACATATACCTCCTCCGTCAGATTGCCGTTGAGGAACATGGACTTGACGTCCATGTGATGGACTTGCCACCCCTCGAGCGCTGCCACAGCAAGTAGCAACTGGACTGATTCCATGCACGTCACGGGAGCGAACACTTCCTCAAAGTCAACACCGACCCGCTGTACATAACCCTTCACGACTAGCTGCACCTTATACTTGGCGATGGCGTCGTGTTTGTCGCACTTCACCTTGTAGACCCACTTGAGCCCAGTGAGTCAGTGACCAGTAGGGAGATCGACGAGCTCCCACGTGCCATTGTCCTTGATCAACTTCATCTCCTTGAGCATTGCATTGTGCTAGCACTCGTGCTGCTCTGCTTCACCAAAGGATGTTGGCTCATCGGCTGCGATGAATAGCAGCTCAGCGAAGTCAAGGTCGCATGATGTGAGACCACGGGATGAAGCCAGCTTGATGATGTTGCCGATGGTGCGGTACCAAAGCGGTGCGTCATCATGGTCTGTGTTGAGTACCTCTCCTGGGTTGGTTGGCGGCGAGGTGAACTCCACTGTGCTTGGCATTGCGGGTGTCACCGCTTCTACCCATGGCATCACTGTATTGCCATGGCTCACACCAGCGGGCGTGCGTGGCGATCCCTGATCTCCATCCGTGCGAATGGTCCTCGCCGTCCCTGGTTCATACTCAATAGTATACTCCATGGTGAAAGTTTCCTCTCCGCTCACCATACCTTCCTCACCATGAGCGCTCCAGTCCCACTGTGTTGTTTCATCGAAGACGATGTCACGGGTCACGTGCACACGCTGGGTGATAGGATTGTACATGCGGTACGCCTTGGACCAGGACTTATACCCAACAAAGATCATTGGTGTGCTTCAGTCATCCAGCTTCTTCAGTGAGGCTTCATGCTCTTGACATGAGCCACATAGCCGAAGGTGCAGAGGAAGTGCACCACCGGCCGCTTGCCATGCCAAGCCTCATACGGCATCATCCCATCGACGCTTCGTGTCGGCGCACGGTTGAGGATGAAGACGGCGGTGGAAACGACTTCACCACAGAACCTCCCAGGGAGCCCCTTTGCCTTCATCATGCTGCACGCCATCGTGACCACCGTCTGACTGCGGCGCTCAATGACCTTGTTCTGCTATGGAGAATAAGGGGCCGTGAGCTACCGCTGTAGCCACGCTCGGCACAGTACGCACCGATTCTGCCGACATGAATTCCCCGCCGTGGCCAGTTCGTAGCACCTTGAGCTTGCACCTGACTCCACCTCCACCATGGCTTGAAAGCGCTTGATGGTCGCTGGAGCTTGGTCTTTGCCTGCAAGGAGACTGAGCCACATGTAGCGACTCAGGTCGTCCATAAGCAGCAAGAAGTAGTGTTGCCGCTCGGCATCGTTAGTATGATTAGCCCACAGAGATCACCGTGGACAAGATCGAGGATGTGCCACGCGCAATCTTTTCCCTGCTCCAGGAAGGAGGCCCGCCGTTGCTTCCCAGTAAGGCAACTATCACAGACTTGATCCACCTGATCACTCTGCAAGCTTACGCAGAGCCTAGAAAGACAGATGACCATACCTTGCATGCCACGCCTCCTCCGAGCTCCTTGTTGACATGCACACCGGTTACACGATTTTGAGCTAGAGAGGGTGCAATCGGTTAGGAGTGTGCCTGACTCTAGCCAGCAAGTGATGCTGCTTGTCACGTATCATTAGGATCTCACCGTCATTCAGCACTCGGTAGCCCGTCTCATTAAGCTACCCGACGTTGATGAGGTTGGTAGTGAGCCGGGGAATATAGTACACCCCTATAAGGGTGAGATGTTCCCCGGTTTTGCAAACGAAGAGGATCATCCCGCACCCCTCGATGTTGATGATAGAGCCATCGCTGAACTTCATGATACCGACCACCTCAGAGCTTGTCTTAGAGAAAACCTCACGCAACCCGGTGTCGAGGTACCAAAACCCATCGTCGTGCGCCACCTCCCAATCTAGCTGTGCGAAGACCTTCATCTCGACCAATCGAAAGGGTCTGCATTGTGGCGATGAGGATGAGTGGTCGAAGCCATGGTCAAAGGAGTAGTCGATGCAGTGGTCGAAGCCAGGGTTGAAGGAGCAGTCGAAGCCGTGGTTGAAGGTGCAGTCGAAGCAGTGGTTGAAGCTACTGTCATTGGTCGTAGAGACGGTGGCTTGTTGTGTCGAGGACTCAGGGATAGTGATGACCCTAGCCATTAGGAGTGTGGCCTCGTGTCCACCACCAGATCCTGACCTTTCCCTACTTTCGTCCATACCCACTATTAGCTCGTCGTCGTGGCAGCTTGCGTCGACGGTTGCCGAACTTGGAGCTGCTAAAGGATCCCTCCCCCTATTGCTGCTCCCTCATCCGCGCAGACAACTCCTCCTCCATGAGGAGCAGCTTCTCGCTGCTCCAGCAACTGGCACCGGGTCTAAACAATCTTTCGCCACCTTCTCCACCGAGAGCATCAAGACATCAAGAAGAGTTTCAATTAATAGAGCAATTTGGGAGAACTTGGGTGGACGACACGCAGGTACTTCTTGACGACCTTGTGTGGTGGCTCAGGGTCGCCGAGAATGCTAAGATGGTTTACCCATGTAACTCTCTAGGGTCCAAACCGGCTTAGGCCTAACCCCATTCTAGATAGGCCACACACACGTAGCAACCCATTTGCACTTTCGTCCTCGCTTCGCGCAAAACAGTTAATCGGAGGTTGCTACCATTGGAAGTCCTAGGCTTATATATTAGTGCTTCTCAAGCTAAACTAGCAAGATGGGACTAACCCACACTCTCATGTATATACACACATATGGGTCATCATGGGCCTAATTCTATAGGGGTTGAGGTGTCACATACACCCCTCAAAGGACCCGACGTCCTCGTCGGCCCAACATACACACATTGGGGCAAATGATCAAGATATCCCCTCTTGGCATATGTCCGTGTGTTCAGTGCCAATATATATGCCATGCTGTGTGTCCAATCTAGGCCTACACACACTCATGTAACCGCGAGAGTCGGCTCTGATACCATTTGTAATGCCCTATGGTCCAAACCGGCTTAGGCCTAACCACATTCTGGATAGGCCACACACACGTAGCAACCCGCTTGCACTTTCGTCCTCGCTTCGCGCAAAATGGTTAACCGGAGGTTGCTACCATTGGAAATGCTAGGCTTATATGTTAATGCTTCTCGAGCTAAACTAGCAAGATGGGACTAACTCACACCCTCATGTGTACACACACATATGGCCCATCATGTGCCTAATTCTACAGGGGTCGAGGTGTCACAACCAACCTGGTGAGATGTAACACGAAGTCATTGATAGACTCCCCATCGTGGAAAGCAATACTCTCAAACTCCTTGCAGAGCTTTTGAGCATTGCCTTGCACACTCGATCAATGCCGACACGCATGGTCTTTAGGGTATCCCTGCCTCCTTGGCTGTTGCCTTGACGGCAAGCGTGGAGATTATCTATGGCGAAACAACGCGGAGGATGGCCTCCAGCGCCATCATGTCCTTCTGGAATTCAGCCTCATCGAAATCGACGACATCCCAGACCCCACGCGCCTAGAGCATGACCTTTATCGTCAAGGCCTAATCACCATAGTTCGTCTTCATGAGAGTCGGATACACCGCTGACCCCCGACCTCCTTCACCACCCTTTGTACCACCAGAGCACCGCTGCTGCCGTCGACGCGGTCTCTAGGACATGGTGATTAAGACTGGGAGCATTGGGGTGTCGCAGATTCACCTGGCTGCATCGTGGATCAACGTTCCCTAGCTCTGATACCAATTGTCAGGAACTTCGGCAGATAAACACGCTTGAGCTCACATGAGCACACACAAAGTTGGAAAACACAGCAAAAACATAAGAGTTTTTGCGCTGCTGGTAACCTGGGCAGCCTTTTCTGTTGAATTAGTCTGCTATTTAAAGATATCCTACCCTGGGGTGGTTAAGCTACCCTTATTATGCGCACTACCTACACGATCCTACGCATCTAGGACATGTCGCACATGATGTTAATAGACACCGAAAAACACGTTCTTGCGTGGACTGAGCACGCCTCAAATGACTGCTACAGTAATTCTACAACTTTGACTACGGCCGCTACGACTAACTCTTCGACCATGATCACTACGACTGACTCACTAACACTTTGATCACGGTCACTTTGACCACGGTCATTACGATTGACTCTACAACCACGGTGAACGTGCTAGATTATTCAACATCCATTCGTGCCACCCTTTGCCAGCGGTGAGCTCCATCGACGACTTTCTGTGGTCGCCGTCGTGCCCTTGTCCTTGTGCCCATGCCATCCTGAGGTTGTAGAAGGGATGGCGTGGTTGGATCTCCATCATCCATGTGTCGCTAATTGGGCAAAGCACGCGTACGCAGACTAGAGCGAAGTAGCCACGCCTGGTCGTGCGATTGTAAAGAACATAGTAATCACTCAACTACAAGTATTGACTTGTTAATCCTAGTCTAATAATTGCTCAACTTGATTGAATATCTACATAAGGTCGAATTGTAAGAAAGTGGTATAGCATTTGCTAGATTCTCTCTTACATTTTTATGTTGGTGCAGTTTGTACTTGGAGAAATATGATGGCACCTTATACTGTTCTAACAGTATTAGCATCTACCGTTCATATGCATCCAACGCCCAAGGCAAGGCTAACTCATCTATCCCTCTCTCAATCCAGATCTGGATCTCCTCTCTGCCCCTATCTCTCCACCCACTCTTGCTCTATTTCCTTCGATCGGCCTGCTTGCCTGCAGGGCCCAGGGGATTTGAAGCCAAGGAGAAGATCTATCGGAAATTGAGGATAGGGAGGGAGGCGTCAGGGGTGGAGGGGAGTGGTAGCGGTGAGGGATGGAGGGGCATGGCGGGAGAGGAGGTCCGTGTGTCATTCTAGGCAGTGGTGGTCAAGGATCTAGAGTCCGACGACAAGAAGGCGTAGGCACAAGTAAGGCCCTGCCCCACCTGTAGCAACGCCTTTGAACTGGCGGCCTTCGAGCACACCACGACAAGATCCTTGTCGCCCTGTGCAAGCCACCATGCAGTGTGTAGTGTGCTACCTCGGATCCCACCGGCCTTGACCGCGCCGCCTCTAGATCTCGCCACCCCCGTGCATGCCACCATCCTCCTCTCCATGTTGCGCGTCCTGACCAGTGCTGACCAAGGTGGGCACCAACGCCGCCGCTTCCACCGCTGTCATAGCCACGGTGAGGTTGTCAAAACTCATTGAAACTTTTTAAATTTTTTTGTTAAATCTTGTTGAAACCTCTTGAAACTTGTGTGATGAATTTTAGTTGTTTCCTACCCCAGTTTCCTTTACTTTGGTGTTGATGAATTTTTGCTGAAACTTGTGTGATTTCTATGAATTTTGCTAGAAACTCTCTTGATCTTGTTCAAATATTTGAAAATTGTTTTGAAACTTCTTAAGACTTTTGGATGAAATCTACTGAAACTTCTTAAAACTTTTGGCTTGTTGAAATTCTTCGGCTAAAACTCATTAGAACTTGAATTCCAAAATATGAAACACGTTAAAATTTTGGCTTATCTTCTGCAAACTTCTAGAAACACGTGAAAATCACTGAAACATAAAATTTTTTAAACGTTTTCTTGAAACTTGCTAAAGCTACTTGAAATATACTGTTGTCTAGTCACTTCCCTGTACTTATTACACACTCCACATGCTTAATTTGCAGCTTTCGAAAACCTTAGGAATCTGCGAGAATTGTATTTGAGTTCCAATCAATTCAATGGAAGCCTCCCAGCATCCTTATTTACACTTCCTCATATTGAACACTTGGATCTGTCACAAAATCTCCTTGAAGGAAGTATTCCTATGAGCATGTCTTCTAATCTTTCTTCATCACTTAAGGCTCTAAACTTTTCCATGAACAGTTTAAGTGGTTATTTTGCGTTCTTCTGGCTGAGAAACCTCACCAATCTCGAGAAGATAGATCTTTCAAGAAACGCTAATTTGGCTGTCGGCGTTAATTTCCCTGGCTGGGCACCTTCATTCCGATTGAAAGAGCTAGTGCTCTCCGGCTGTGATCTTGACAAGAGCATTATTGCAAAACCACATTTTCTACGCACACAGCATCAATTAGAGGTGCTTGATTTGTCCAACAATAACTTGTCCGGGAGCATGCCCAATTGGTTGTTTACCAAGGAAGCAACATTACGTTACCTTAATCTGGGAAATAACTCGCTGACAGGATCATTGGACTCAATGTGGTACGCCCAAACGAGTATCCAAGCTGTCAGTCTGTCTATGAACCGTATCTCAGGACATCTACCGGCAAACATCAGCTCAGTATTTCCAAACATGACCTTTCTAGATTTTTCTAGCAATTTTATGGATGGAGAAATACCATCGTCGTTGTGCAACATTAGTAGCATGGAATATTTAGACCTATCAAATAACAATCTTTCAGGGGAATTGCCAACTTGCATGCTCACTGATTATCCTATACTGAAAACCTTGAAGGTCTCAAAGAACAAACTTGGTGGCCCCATACTTGGTGGGAAGAATCATTTGTCCATCAAATGGGAATTATACCTTGATGGCAACATTTTGAAGGACCGCTACCTCACAAGCTAACAGCAGAATTTGAAGATTATGGAGTATTGGATTTCCATGACAATAAGCTGTCTGGTAAACTCGATTTTTCATCGTGGAACCTTCCTAAGTTATGCACCTTGAGTCTTGCTGGCAACAGTTTAACTGGTGAAATCCATCCAAGTATTTGCAGTTTAACAAGAATTATGCTTTTAGATCTATCGAATAACAACCTTTCAGGGGCTATACCAAATTGTAGCACTGCAATAGCGTTCGATTTTCTGAGCGTCTCTGGGAATTCCTTGTCAGGCGTTATACTACCACATTCTTTCTTCAATAGCTCCTCTGTCATTGCTTTGGACCTCAGTCACAACCAATTCACCGGAAACATTGAATGGATACAGCATCTAGGTGCAATAAAGTATCTTTCCCTGGGAAGTAATAAGTTTGAAGGGCAAATTTCTCCCAACATATGTCAACTCCAATCCTTGAGGATAATTGATTTATCAAACAACAGTCTATCAGGGTCATTGCCGGCATGTATCGGGAACCTCTCATTTGAAGAAAAACCATATGATATGTTCTGCGAGCATCGTTTTCGATATCTAATTTTCAAATACATTGGTTGTTACGAACAAAGAGGCTTCAACTTCCGAACTAAACGGATTATTTACACATACAAGCATAACTTTGTCATTTGGATGTCCGGTATTGACCTATCAGCAAACATACTGTCCGGAGAAATTCGATGGAAGTCAGGAAATTTGAGTGACATCAAGGCCCTCAATCTTTCCTACAATTTGTTTGCTGGCCCAATTCCAGCGACGTTGGCAAACATGAGCGCAGTAGAAAGCTTAGACCTATCCCACAACAAGCTATCAGCATATCTATGAACCGGATTGCAGGGCAGCTACCGGATAATATCAGCTCTGTTGGACCGAAAAAGGCGACAGGGGGGGGGGGGTGAATGTCGGTCAATAATAAAAAAACTTGCCTCCAAGTACTCACAAATGATTCACTCATTCAATAGCTAAGACCCTATGAAAGATATGCACCAACTCACTGAACCTTGGACAAGAGCAATTTTTCAGATAGCAAACAGGAGTTCCCTTTCCTTGCCAAATCCAAGAAAATCAATGAGACACTTCTATTCTTTTTGGACAAGGGAAGCAAGAAAGTAACTACAATAGCTAGAGAGACCTAGAGACCAAGAAAAACCAACCCATGAGCAAGAATTTCAGAAATATGACAAAACCTGAACATTACTGGCAGCAGCTACAAAAACTTAAATTCCCACTCAATCCTTGAATCTTTGACCATGAAACTTTGAGGATAGCTACTTAATAGCCATAGGAATCTGCATGCCAAGTTTCGTCATTTTTCATGAAGGGAATTAAGAACAGCCCCAAATTGAAGAAAGGTCTGAAAACTGAAAATCTTCAGAGAGGAGCACTCAAGAACTCAAGTTTCTCCATGGTCTCAAATCCTTTGCTAAAGAGACTTTCCAGATATCCAATAGATAGTCTTAAGATTCTGGATACCAAGTTTCAAGTCATCTTGCAAAGGGAATCAAGAATTAACTCAAAACCCTAGAAAAGACACAATTCTGAAATTTTGCACGAGCTGAACCAAAAAGGCCAAATTTCTCCTAAACCCTTGATCCTTTGCTAATGAAATTTTGCAGACATGGAAGCAATAGCCATGGGACAATCCAGATCAAATTTCATGCCATTTCTCCAAGGGAATCAAGAATGGCATCAAAAACCTAGAAGGCCAAAAATAATGAACAGAGGAAGTCACTTGACAAATTTCTCGATTCCAACCAATTGCTCTAGGGAACTAACTGAATAAAGAGTGTAGAAACATCATCCCATCACTGAGCAACCCATTTTGCCACTCCTCAGCACAAGAACACCAAGAACCAAAAATCAAGAAATTGGGCTAAGAGGGCATCGAAGCAAACTAACAGAGAACTGGACAGAGAGTAAAATCAACCAAATTGATTCATTCCATTGAGTCTCGATACGCGATTACAGCAGAGGAATGATTACAACACAACTCACACCAACTCTACTGCCCCATGAATGCTTGATACCTCAAGAACTCAAGAACACACACTGATACATGGTTGGTCAAAGAACAGACACACTCTGTCTTCCTCACCAACTCTCCACTACCAAGCACAAAGCAAACCTACCCTCAAAGCCCATCAGACCATGCAGGAGACACCCTCCTTTTATAGCCTCTCCAAAGTGGGTTTTGCTTTTGCTTTACCCTCTAACCCTCATGCTTTACCCGCTAATGCCCGCTTCCTTTTGCAGCCTTGCGTTTTTACTGAAACGCCCCTGCTGCACCTTCCGCGAAGCTTCCGCATTGCTTGTCTCGCACGCCTCGCAACCACCTCGAGTCCACGTCATTTTCGACACATCCCGACCGTTCTGACCTCAGCGCCACCTGCGCCTAGTCCAGTCCACCGTGTCTCGCCACGACTCCGCTCGACGTCCTGCAGCCACACAGACAAACAAACACATCGCATAGCATGGTACAAAGCATGTAAACATGGTTAGCACCTACTAATCCTACTTAAGCGAGAAATGACCCACATGGCCAATCGGGACGACGCCCACACGTCAAAACTGTCTAGTCACAACCCGACCTCGCCAAATGCCAACCTGGCACGAAACACTCAAACCAAACTCACATACACCAAACCACGTGTCAATTACTCATCACCAACATGGGATTTAGACCACATGGTCTCTCAATCTCCCCCTTGATGAGTATATTGACAAACCCCGAAAAACAGTAAGTTTGTTTGAAATGAAAGAGAGTCACACATGGTCCAAAGAATGAAATGAAGCTAATGACCATGTCGACAGAAGGAACACTAGAGCAACGACTGAAAGAGCAAGCAAATTGATCTCCAAAGCTCTAAACTGTTCCCTACAGACTTTTTCTTCTCTATTCTCCCCATTTTGACAATAAACTCATCAAAATGCAAAGGCGAGAATATGATCACAAAGATGGATGAAATGGCTGAAGTTTGATTATTTCTAAGCATTGTGAGCCATGAGAATTATCCATAATGACCATAATGAGATACACCAAGCCATAACTCTATAAGAAGCTATCTAGATCATGACATGACATGTATAAGCTAGCTAGAACACATAGATGACAATCTGAAATATAGTGCATTAAGTGAGAATGTCAAATCATCAAGAAGTAAAGTCTAACTAGAGATATCCAAGAATGATGCCGGCCATGTCAAGTAAGCTAAGCGAAACAAAGAAACTAATACTGAGACCAACTAGAGTGCTATGCTCAAGAATGAAACATTGTCGCAAGTACTTGGTTCTTTTTGTAGATTAAGCAAATTGAGCACATTAAACATTGTCTTTTTAAAGCTCAAGGTTGTTTCCAACCCAAATTTTGTTTATGTGCTAGATCTCAAGCCTTATGTGGCTACTCCAAGCAATAAGCTTAAGAAGATAGTCTAGGTCATCCAAAACTCCACCTGAGTTCATGCCTAGTGCAATGGCAAACCGTCTCATGAGAAAGAATTGGTGAAATCAGTTTTTTCGCACAAAAGAGATCTTTTTGCTTTGTAAACATGTTGTACTAACATGGAGAGAAAAAGACAAGCAAGTAACAAATAATTGACAGGTTAATTGCAATGAAATTATGTTACCAAAAACATTAAAACCGATCAAGGATAGAGATAACGGAGATGTGAAACCAAGGTAATAGTTATTTAACAAGTTATAGCCATGGCCTTGGTGATCTCTTCCCACATACCCGGTTATACGAGAGTAGTAAGGCACGTCTCTGTCCTCGACTGTATAACCACAGACAGGGCGTAATATCCTAAGTAACGAAAATATACGGCCCCCCATACGTTACTAGGTGGATGGCAATCTCCCTCATATGTGGGTAACGCTGGGCTCGGTAACAATTATGTTATTAACGACTAATATGATAAGTGATTAGAATAACTAAGGGCAAGTCAAGGGTAAGGTTACGATAAGTGACATGATCGTTAAGGTTGAGGAGAAAAGGCATAATTTTTATATGAGACAATAGGAGATGATACTATGGTCGTAATGATCCAGGAATTACTCTAAACGACATTTTAACATCGCTCACACAAGGGTTGTCAATCATTCAGGTTTTATTACATGATAAGTGGTTCTTAGTCAAGTTAATGAATATCATAAATAAATCAGTCGAGGCTCATAAGCAATAATGTACAAATAGAAGATCAGGAAAGCAAGGTATATAAATAAAGCAGCTTAATGTTAAAAGATTACTAGTGGTTAACCTTAAATTCGAACATACTTATACGCTACCCCTATCAATGATTTAAGCATAAATTCTAATAGCTAATTAAAGCATGAATTCTATAATTGCATGTTATGCTAACCTAGAAGCATACAACACCAACTAGCCTAGCACATCAAGATCTACCCAGTATAATAACAGCAAACGACCTGGCAATCAATACAATGTAATCATTGAGTACTAAGCTAACAACAACAGGTAATCACGAAATGGTAATGTGTGAAGAAGATAGGTTACGACCGCGAGGTACTTGCTATGAGCACGCTCGACGGACACATTGCATAATGGGTCCGAACTGCGCAACTACTCCCTCAACAGCTACGTGCGAATCTACAAGATGGAATAGAAGGTAACCGATCAGATGCAGCTAATTTTGATAAAAGAACGGCGAGAGATGAACTTGATTGGAGAGAAAACAGGTTCGCTAGTCCCACGGCCATGCGAAACGCTGTTCCGCTGAGCGAAACGTTGTTCGGCCACGAGAGTGGCGTCCCGCTGTGAGGACTAGCAAAATGCCGCCGCCTCGACATCGACGTCGGTGCCGCACCACGCTGGCTGACGCACCGTCGCCGGGTTGTCGTGTCGCTAACGCGCCGTTGCCTGTGCCTCTTGGCTGTGCGTCCGCCACCGAGCCTCCCTTTGCACCGTGTGTCCTAGAATTGCAGTGGCCGAACCGATGGACGACTGGAAGCAGTCGCCTAGTGGTTCATCGACTGCAATTATTTCACCCAACGGCCAGTGGATTGCTTGCGTGTCGTGCGGCCATTGGGCAATAAGTTCCGATCGTCTAACGATTCGGCGACTGGAGCCCATTTCTGTAAAAAAATTTCGCGCGGGTATATTTCTATTATTTCAAATAAAACATAGATTATTTATAAAAAAATTTCCATTTTGTAACCCTAGACTCCCATATTGAAAAGTGGTTATGTGCTTCTCCTTGGATCTCTTCATACCCTCGCGGTCTTCGCATTTGATCAGGGTGCCTCTAAGTTTACTGTCTGGGTTCATACAGACGACATCACCAAACTCTGGTTAGTTCGGTTCATTTCATATGGATAGTTACAAAGACAACAACAACCTTCACAAGATATCACACGGAAATAGATGCTCTCCCAGCTCAGAACCGGGCCCTTTGCCACCAGGTGGTGGCGATCAGAAGGCCGATATGATCCAGACGTCTATGCGGCCAGTGCTGCCTCATTCGTCTTGGCATTTTGGGCCACCGTTGCGTTCTTGTTTTGCCACCCACTTGGGCACCGTGTAATTCTCAAATTGTAGCCCGTCAGATTAATATCCACCTACTGACCTACATGAAAACAAAAGGCAAGCGTGCAAATATGCCGTAGTTTATTCAATTAATCTAACATCAACTGTAGTGTGTGCGGATATATGTGTGACTTGAAATGTCGGGCAACCCTCTACAGCTACCTTCTTGCAAAATTGTCCTGTTACACATCTAAAAAATCATTTGTCACGTTACACTATTGTCTCATTGTCTGCGATCCTGAAATAAATGAATGGGAAGATATACTACTTATTCTATTTTCTTTTGTACACGATTCTCTTACCGTGAAACAGCAAGCAAGTTGCATATCGACCAACAAGAAGAATCGCCCATGATGTGTAGTAAAAGGTAGCCTAGAATTCCCGTGCTTCCCTTCATAAGGTGTAATATATATACACATCAGATCTGACTTCCTTACATAATTTCCATTACTGCACCTCACACACAAGAAAAAAATCGCAAGCCAGCTTTTTTTTGAAGGTATACAAACGCCGGCCAGCTTTGGAGAAAACTCTGTGAACAAGAACAACCGGTGCTGCAGAGTGCAGACTTTGGGTCGGCCCTAGTAAATCTGAAACGACAAAATAACTGAACTGGGTTCAGTGCAGGTTTTGTAGTGCGGAGCTGCGCACGTAGAAGCGGGTCGGGGGGCTGAGGCCAACTTCCTTACGCGGCGGAGCAAAGCCAGTCTAGCCAGAAGGTGAGAGGCCTAATGTAATGGTGGACGCAGCAGACCAGGAGAGGCACCGTGATGGTGGCTCAGTCGACCTATGAGATCTCCTGGGCGTCGTAATATGTTGTGGGCATGGCCTGTCGGGTGGTGAATCCCAGGCCTAGAGCTACTTGCGGTTCCCGTCCACATCGCGCTTCCACTTCCAGCCTTCCACTGCCACCGCCCCTGCGCAGCCGTTTCTTCAGTTGCCGGCGACCGAAGGCACTGCAGGTGGCGAAAACGCAGCAAATACACATCCATCACAACTGCTCAAGCTTCCACTTCCAGCCTTCCACTGCCACCGCCCCTGCGCAAACGCAGCGAATACACATGCATCACAACTGGTCAAGCTTCCCTTAAATGTACTGAAAGAAGCATCTAAGCAACTCCAGCCACGAAAAGAAATCGTTTTGAGTTACGTGCAATTAAACATTGTAAATTATGTCTATTAGAGCAAGTACAATAATGATCTTATAGCCAAACTAGTCAGCATTTTTGCTGATGTGGAGGAGAGAAGAGAGGAGAGAGATGAGAGCTTGGCTCTCATGCAAGCAACAAGCTGGGCACGAGAGCCTATACAGTGGTGGGCCTAGATAATAAATATATGTGAGGAGGAATAGGAAAGAGAATGTGAGACATTGTACCACATAATAATAAAAAACTTTTTGTAGACAAATTATTGTATAACTTGGCTCTTATAACTTGACTTATAGCCAAACACTTGGCTCTATTATTGGACTTGCTCTTAATATCTTTTCAAATGTTTAGATTAAACACAAGAAAATAATACACGTAGATTTGCCTTTAATCAACAACATGCTACCACGACAAGCCTGCATGAGAACATTAAAACCACCCATCAATCTTCTCTCGAACCTGAAGTCTGTCTAGATACAACCGCAGTATGAGAGCGGGAGAAAGCGGAGCTTCTTTCGAGATGAGCTGCTACTATCCATGGGGATTCTTATTCTTGGTCCTATGCTTGTTACAGTCCATGCTTTACATGTCCTGTGCCTGCTCCGTGGAGGAGAGAGCGGCCCTAATGGACATCCGGTCTTCTTTGATGCGCGCAAACTCTACGGTGCCCCGTTCATGGGGACGGGGTGAGGACTGCTGCTCGTGGGAACATGTGAAATGCAACAATAGCACACGGCGAGTATCTCATCTCTACCTTTGCAATCTCCATGATCCTTCTTACGACACGTCAGCAGAAGATACATGGCATATAAACTCGACGGTCTTTTCAGCATTTCATGAGCTTCAGTTCCTAGATTTATCTGAGAATTATCCCATATTGCTAAGCTTCGATGGTATGTAGCCAACTTTCATTTCCGTACACGTGTGGTTGCTTCTTGTCTTCCTGAAATTAAACACGTACGCAATTTAATTTGTACCACAAACAAACCTCCACAGGCTTAGCAGGACTAACCAAGCTTCGGTACCTCAACCTCAGTTGCAACTCGCTAGAAGTC
The DNA here is from genome assembly GCA_036346575.1 of Dendrocalamus sinicus. Taxonomy (NCBI): domain Eukaryota; kingdom Viridiplantae; phylum Streptophyta; class Magnoliopsida; order Poales; family Poaceae; genus Dendrocalamus; species Dendrocalamus sinicus. Next base: position 3,006,527 of record CM070650.1, on the reverse strand, counting down.
TTAGATCTCAACTCTAACCCTACGAGCGAAGCTCTTCCGGATGCAGGTAGAGAAATGAAATTTTACCACTAATAGTACTGTTGAATAAAGAATTGGTATCCCGTGTTTGCTACTGCTATTTGTAATTGTTATACAACCTTCACGCTTTGCAGCTTTCAAAAATCTTCAAAACTTGCGAATACTGGATTTGAGTGGCAATGAATTCAACGGAAGCCTCCCGATGTCATTATTTGCACTTGCTCAACTTAAGGTCCTAGATCTCTCAGGAAATTTACTCGAAGGACGTATTCCTATTAGTTCATTTTTGGAACCAGTTTCATTGGAAGTACTAGATCTCAGTTCTAACGAGTTGAGCGGTGCTCTTCCAACCGATCAAGGTACAAAAATTTGAACTTATTGCTTATATGAGCATAAATAATGTTAATTAGGGTAAAATTGTCTATGCTGCTGCTTATAATCATTATATTTTTTCGCAGCATTTGAAAATCTCAGGAACCTACGCGAATTGGATTTGAGTTTCAATCTATTCAGTGGAAACCTTCCAACATCATTGTTTTCACTTCCACAAATCGAAGTGTTGGATCTCTCACGAAATCTCTTAGAAGGACCCATACCTATAAGTTCATCTTCAAATCTTTCTTTGTCTCTCAAGAGCCTTTTGTTTTCCCAGAACAATTTGAGTGGTAGAATTTCTTTCTTTTGGCTAAGGAATCTAATGAGACTCGAAGAGATTGACCTTTCAGGGAATACTGATTTAGTTGTTGATGTTAATGTTCCGGGATGGGTACCTCTATTCCAACTGAAACAGCTAGCGCTCTCCAGCTGTGACATTGACAAAGGCATCATTGCAGAGCCATATTTTCTACGCACACAGCATCATTTAGAGGAGCTTGATTTGTCCAACAACAACTTGTCAGGGAGCATGCCGAACTGGCTGTTTACAAAGGAAGCAACTCTAGTTAACCTAAATATTGGAAATAACTCGCTAACTGGGTCTCTAGATCCGATATGGTACCCTCAAACATCTCTAGGAGCTATCGACATATCTATGAACCGGATTGCAGGGCAGCTACCGGATAACATCAGCTCAATGTTTCCAAGCTTGTCTGCTCTACAATTTTCTGACAATAACATTTCTGGAGACATACCGAGGTCATTATGCCACATCGATTCCATGGAATATTTAGACCTTTCGAACAACAAATTTTCTGGTGAACTACCTGCTTGCGTGTTCTCTGATCTTCCCAACCTGTGGGCCTTGAAGGTCTCAAACAACCAACTTGGTGGTCTGATACTTGGTGGGACGAATAATTTGTCTATTAAGTTGAAAATAATGTACCTAGATAGCAACAAATTTGAAGGAACACTACCTCGTAACCTATCAGGGTACTTGAGATTCATGGATTTACAAGATAATAAGTTGTCTGGCAACCTTGATACTTCATTTTGGAACCTACCATATTTGCAAGTCCTGAATCTTGCCGGTAACCGTATAATAGGTGAAATTCACCCAACGGTATGCGGGTTACCAAGTATTGAGCTTTTAGATCTATCAAATAACAACCTTGCAGGGTCTATACCAAACTGTAGTCGTACTACACTCATGTTTCTTTATGTATCTGGGAATTCCTTATACGGTGATATTCCGAATGCTTTTCTCAATAGCTCACATGTTATCGCTTTGGATCTAAGATACAATCGGTTCACGGGTAACCTGGATTGGATACAATATCTGGATGACATTAGTCTGCTTGCTTTGGGTGGGAATAAGTTTGAAGGGCAAATCACCCCCAAGATGTGTCGCCTCCAGAGCTTGAGGATAATCGATCTCTCACACAATAGTCTTTCAGGGTCATTGCCTCCATGCATTGGTGATATCCCTTTCAACTATGTTTATGCTGAAGAATTTTGGTCGTTGGAAACTCCTGGAATTTATCCCTCTCCGCAGGCAGGCAAAATTTATTCCTATCCGCTGACAGACAGTCCATCCATTTATGACCTAGAAGGCTTCGTTTTCAGTACCAAAGGGAATCTTTACACATATCGGCGTAGTTTTCTTTCATCGATGTCCGGCATCGACCTGTCTGGGAATTCGTTGTCTGGAGAAATTCCTTGGGGGCTCGGAAATCTGAGCCATATCAAGGCCCTCAATCTGTCCTACAATTTCTTTACCGGCCCAATTCCAGCGAGCTTTGCAAACATGAGCGAGATAGAAAGCATGGATTTATCCCACAACAAGCTAAGTGGACAGATACCATGGCAATTAACTCAGTTATCGACACTGGCGGTGTTCTCTGTGTCATACAACAACTTATCAGGATGTGCACCAAATACTGGTCAGTTCGGTTCGTTTGATATGGATAGTTACAAAGGCAACAACAACCTTCAAAAGGCATCGCAGGGGGGCAGATGCACTTCCAGATCAAGACCAGGTTCTTTGACACCAGAAGATACGGAGACGAAGGAAGATGATCCAGTGCTCTACGCGGTCAGTGCTGCCTCGTTTGTATTGAAATTTTGGGCTACCGTGGCACTCGTGTTTTGCCATCCGTCCGGGCAGCGTGTGATACTGAAACTATAGGCTGTCAGACTAATATCATCCTAGAAGAAAACAAGAGGCATGCAATTCTGCTCTAGTTTATCGAGCTTGTATCCGCGACCTTACATGAACTGTATCACTTTACTATAGTTATCATATTGCAAAATTGTCCCGTTACATGATTGTATGTGATAGTTGGAGGATATCCTACTTATTTGTTTCTTCACACATGATTCACTTATCATGAAACAACGTCCAGCAAATTGCAGTCCACCAAGAAGAAGAAGAATCACGAATTTTTTGTACGGATAATCCATTTTTTATTCGAAAATACGTAAATATACCCGCGGGAATTTTTTTTTACAAAAATAGGCTCAAGTCGCCCCCCATTGGGCAATTCTCACCTTTCGCCCAACCGGGAGGCGACATTTAGGGAATATGGGAACCGTTGAGCGAATCATTACTATCGCTTGAGCGTTGGGTGACTTATTACAGTCGCTGTACGGTTGGGCGACTGGAATCTCAGTCGCACAACGGTAGGGCGACTGGAATCTCAGTCGCCCAACGGTAGGGCGACTGGAATCTCAGTCGCCCAACGGTAGGGCGACAGGGTTTAATTTATTTCTCCACAGTTGGCCGCCCACTACCACTCCGCTTTCCCCTTGCACAGAGAAGAAACGAAACGAGAGAAGAAGAGAAGAGACGCATAGAGAAGAAACGAGAGAAGAAGAGGAGAGGAAAAGGAGGAAAGGAGAAAGGGGGAAGAAAAGGAGGGAGAGAAGAGAGGACGGAGCCACAGAGGGGAAGAAAAGGAGGGGAGAAGAGAAGGAGAGGAAGACAGGGTTGGAGGAGGAGGTGCGGGAGGAAGGAGGAGTAGAAGCTATTCCATCCATTTGGATCCAGATATTTTTTTGATTATGTTGTATTTGCACTATTATTTAGATGAAATATTGGTGTCAGTAAAAATTGTAGATGTAGAAAATGTAGTACAAATTTAGTATGGAAATATTATTGTCAAAAAGTTGTAGTATAAATTCTGTAGTATGGAATATTTTGTAGTATAGAAATTTTAGCACCCTTTTTAGTATAGAAAGTTTAGTTTAGTGTTGTACGATGTTATTTGACATGTCGTAAATTTCAATCATACACGCAGGCCTACATCATCAATGGCCACTACTACATTGAGAGTGTATTATGGTGTTGGAATTATTCGTGAAGGTCCGAATGGTGTGGATTTGAGCGATTTTCCGCAAGTCCCTCTCGTACTTCCGGATGACGAGAATGCTCGAATGACGATGTGCGGCATTGGTGACCCGAGTTTTCATTGGACCCCGAGGTGTGCAGCGTCGTTGTGCAAGGGCTTTGGAGCCAGTCTCTCACGGACATCAGATGGGAGTTGAAGACATTGGTGCGCTTAGCTTCGTGGAAGGGCTTTGTGCAAGGGTGCCGGCGACGCGGATACGAGTGTGTACTGCTTGTGCAACCGTGCTCACTACAAGCAGCTGCGCAAGCTCGTGCGTCCGCCTATGCTTCGGGAGGTGCAAGCAGCTCGGGCGGGCAGCACGATGGCGGAGCTGATGAAGTTGCTCGTGATGAAGGCAATGCGGTACATGAAGGAGAGTTACAGCCGTCAAGCTATAGAGGGGCAACTGGGCAAGCCGATGCGGTGCATGGAGGAGAGTTACAGCCGTCAAGCTATAGAGAGGGAACTGGGCAAGCTGATGAAGGAGAGTATAATGAGTATATCGTGCAGCAGATGGAATCTGATGACCAGAGGGCATGGGATGAAAAGCAAGCTGTAGATGACGACGAGGAGGACAGTTCCAATGATGAAGAAGTTCCTATCCCCCAGGAATGGAGCCGGTTTAATGCGGAGGGTGTTTCCGCACATGATGAGCATGATGAGGATGAGCTGCAGAGGAGGCGGGACCAGTTAAGTCTGCGTGAAGCAGCCATCAAGCATCAGGAGGAAGAGCTTCAAGCTCGTGAGGCAGCTCTCAAGACCAAGAGTAACAGGAAGAATGATGCAGCGGAGCCATCTTCAGGCCGCGAGAAAAAGGGAAAACAACCACACTACACCCAGTAGACAAAATGTAATAGACCCAGCAAGTTGTATTCCCTAAGGCTTGTTAGGACTAGTGGTAGAGTTCTAAACATTACAAGTTCTACACTATGTATGTATCCGTACACTAATTCTCAGGAACATTTAAATATCACTTACCACTTTATGTATCGAATGTTCTACATTCAATTGTTCTTAAAAAAAATTTCCCAAAATTTTTTATACACGTACAACATCCAGTAAACATAAACTTTTATTACAACTATACCAAATTTTTCCGCAGTTTAAAACTACAAAATTTACAAAACTCTACAAAATCACGGGGGGAGAGTAAAGTCGCTGTCCTATTGGGCGACTGCATTATAAGTCGCCCATCCATTGGGCGACTGAATTATAAGTCGCCCATCCATTGGGCGACTGCATGTAGTCGCCCAATAGGAAGGCGACTAATTGCAGTCACTCCAAGATAGAGCGACACAAGTTTTGTCGCCTCCTAGTTGGGCGAAAGGTGAGAATCGCCCAATGGGGGGCGACTTGAGCCTATTTTTGTAAAAGATTTTCCTGCGGGTATATTTATGTATTTTCGAATAAAAAATAGATTATCCGTACAAAAAAATCACCGCACCTCAAAAGTACAACTACACAGTGCAGCATCGTCCTCTGTAGAAAAATAGCAAGCCAACTTTAGCTTCAGATAATACAGCCGGTGCTGCAGACTTGTGCTGCGTCGGCGCATGTTGATCTGACGAGCAGTGGTTCTATGTTTTTCTGTCAAATAAGAGTAGCACTAATCTCAAAGCACATAAAAAATAAATAACATCTATACACTATTCATTATACTCTAAAAATTACGCAAATCACTATTAAAGCTACTCGAGTGTGCTCCAAACACCGAAAGCAGAGCTGTTGTCGGACATCGCGATGTCGAGTAATTCCACTGAGATGGTGGTGTAAAGCCACCCAAGCACATGCATGTCAACCTTGATCCAGTCGGAGTCATCGTGCTATGGATCAGTGCCGTCAACATGGCAGCAGAGGTTGAAGTTTTCCATGGCGAGCAACATCACATTTCGCCATTTGGTGTAATTGTTGGCTTGGACGTCAAGTGTATATGGAACAAGAGTTTTGCGCCCCACTCATTTCGGTTTGAGTTTCTGGCTTATTTTTTACTCTTTCTAAATTTCGTCTTTTTCTGCCTTTTGGCTTTTTTGAGCTTTTTTGCTGTTTCTTTTTTTTCATATTTGTTTGCATTATACGTGATGGGCTAACATATTTTTTCTATTTTTATTTTTTTAAATTTAATTATGCTAAATAAGTTACCAACAGTTACAGTATAAAATAAGCCAGATACAGTAAAAATTTAGCCATAAACCAGGCATAGCCTTATGTTGATTGAATGCATGGCTTGGAGGGAGGACGCCACTGGAGCCTGGAAGAGAGGGAGTGAGCGGCAAGCTAGGAGCAGGATCAATAGCGCCAGCGGTGCCAACACTCAAGGCGGGATGAGTGGCTGAGTTGGTGGCATCCATGGTGGAGCTCATGTCGTAGGAAGGAAAGGGTGGAGGTGGGAGAAGAAAAGCTAGTTGGTAGCAGGCTCTGATACCATGCAAAATTGAGAAAAGCTGCACACTATTCAGTTGTAACAGAGCCTATTAATAGGCGCATACAAAAGAGCGGGGGATGGCCATGCTCTGTTAACACAGAAGAGAAACCCCATGAGACTCCACCTGACCCGGACTGCCGTTGAGGATGTTTGTGAGTAGAGGCGAGATATTCGTGCTATCTGAAGATGTGATCTGTAGAAGTAGCGCCATGTGTGGAAGTGATTGCACTCTTCACAGTCCGGCAAAAGTGATTTACTTGACACGAATGCCATAAACTACTTTAAAACAGAGGTGGAGAAGTCGTTCTATATATTTATTCGAGAGAAATCATAAGCCATAATTCATAAAGAACTGGCCTAAATAGCACGAAACTGCGATGCGTGGCTACGCACGGCCAACTTTAAAATCCTACGCAGTGCAGAAGGTGAGAGGCCTAATGTAATGGTGGAAGCAGCCCAGGAGACTCACCCTAATGGTGGGTCGGCCAGCCCATCTATCAGATTACTCAGGTTGGAAGTGTTGGACGCTACGTGAGCAAAAACATAGAGACACGATTACAAGTTTGAGAAGGCTCTTTGCCGTTCTCGGTGTCTTCTACGTTTTACTACTTCGAGCGCTGTAGAGGAAATATTTTGGAAGATCCGCCTATTCGTTTCCTTCCATATATTCCACATAATGTGTATTATCTCGCCATTAAAATTCCATATGTTTGTATATTGCCTCGCCGTTAAAATCTCTCCTCTGGTCTTTTTTGGGATTTATTTTTTTGGCAAGCTGAGAAAACTCGTCAAACTCCAAGAGAGGGATCTTTTGATGAATCATAGTTTAGTTGCTGGTGTCAATTTCCAGGGATGGATACCTCCATTCCAACTGAAAAACCTAGTGCTCTCTAGTGACAACATTATAATTGCACAACCACGTTTTGTACGCACACAACATCATTTACAGGAGGTTGTCCGGGAGATTGCCTGGTTAGGGTCAGCATCACAGGAAGTGCACAGATACGTCGCTGTATCTAAACTAAACTGAATTAGTTGTTATCTAGGGTGAACAACGTAATTACTCACCTCTCTACGTTGATACTGGTGCCAAGAAGGACAGAATCAACAACAATTGTCATTACAGTCGGCAGGGAGCTGAACATCGACGGGTAAATAGACCGACGACACGCGATCGACACAGACGAGATGCCCGTATTGAACAACCCCTGGTTGGACGAAGAACGTACCCAATACAAAAAATAGAAAATAGTAGTTTTGTTTTCCGATGACTCTGCTAGGTATTGGAGGACATCAGGTTAAAAATGAGCACTTTTGTAAAAATTGTTTAAATTGTACTAAAAGTGCTCGGACAAGTTTTTAAAAAATTCTAAAAAATTGTGAGCTATAGGTAATAGTATAGCCTATATCCATGCAAAATTTTGAGAACAAACTCAATCTTATTTGCAAAATATGAAAAAGACAAATACAATATATAATAGTGTCATTTATTGTTTTGCACTGTTATGCGCTATTACACGTTGTATTTCTAAGCACCCATATAAGTACCTTTCGCATTAGAGATGGCCTAATAGTTTAGGTCCACAAAAGCTGACGGTGCTTGTGTCAGTATGACATGGTTAGGCACTTAGAGCAAAGTAAATGTTAAGGTGGATACCTCTATTCTTTTTAGCTTACGCAGACATACAGTTTTACGATAGATTATGACTTTTTATTATAACTAACTTATTTAAAATAGAAAAAATATGTTAGCCCATCATAGATAATACGAAAGAATACAGGAAAAACAAGAAAAATAAAAAAAAGCCCTAAAAAAGCCAAAAAAAAACTAGAAAAAGATGAAATTAATAAATAGTGAATTAAAAGCAGAAGTCATAAACTATCGCTGAAACGAACGGGGCCTATAATTTGGTTTTTTTACAGTAACTAGCTTTCAAACAGAGTGTATTTTTAAGACAGGATCTATAAATCAATTGTAGTAGACACTATCCCGACTTCATATATATTAGCCAAAATCGCACGTAAATATCTCTCTCTCCGTGCTCTCTCACGAACAACCAAAATTTTAAATTTTAAACCAAAAGCTATAAGTCATAGCCTAAAAGAATCCACCCATATTTCTCTCTCTACAATACTATTGTTAACTACTTTGATTCTAACCCTTATCACTACCTATAGATGCTAAAGGTTTAACTTTTTTGACATAGCATCAGCTGCCAAGGTTTGCTTGGGTGCCATGCGATCCGGGCTTAGCATCCACTCCTCCATCACTTCGTATCGGTGCTAATAAATTTCTCTTTTCTATAGCATTAGCTTGGGATCTAAGGATGCACCTGGTCCTAGAAAACAATTTGTTTTAAAGCTTTTTTTTTTTGCTCAAAGGGCGATGAAAAAATCAAGCTCAGCGTAACTTTTCTATCGCAGGGCTGCGTGCATCAGAGGCCGTCTCTAATGGTGGAGGTAGCCCAGGTAGTTCACTAGTGACAGTGACTGGGCCAGCCTATGAGATCGCTAGGGTGGGAATTGGTAGTGGAGCAGCCTCGCATATAAAGCGGTAATCGTATAGGTTGTGAATGGAGGAAGACATATGGTTTGTTGATTATTTCAATATCTTTAATAAGTTATCACGTAATTAACTAGTATGGATGAAAAAATGAGGAGAATGATAAGGTCGTCATATTGGTGTCATCTCTACCGCCATCAAGGGAGCAATTCTTGATGAATATTCTTGTCAAAAATAGCATTATCAACTTCAATGAGACAATAGCATATCTATTAGGGGTGGGGTCCTTGAAGAAGCTATCAGATTCTTCATATTCAGGTGATCAGGCATTGGCTACTGTAGATGTTGCAGGTAGAAATAAAAGTAACAGGAAGAAAGGAACGAGCAAGGACACGTGTATATACTATTATGTGATGAGGAAGGTAATATGATAAAGGATTGTCCAAGTTTAAAGCAAACAAGTGGTGCATGCTCAGTGATGGTAGTAAAAGATGATATTTCAGACGTACTTGTCATTAGTCAATCAGGTATTTCTTAGAGTAAAGTCCATTACCGGTCCTTAAACTTTTTATGCTGTGTCATCCCGGTCCATAGACTTTTAAAGTATATCATCCCGGTCCTTAAACTTTCAAAGTGTGGCAATATCCTATGTAGTTGTAGCAGTGAACTTTTATCTTTGTGTCATCCCGGTCCATAGACTTTCAAAAGAAATTGCCACACTTTGAAAGTTTAAGGACCGGGATGACATACTTTAAAAGTCTATGGACCGGGATGACACAATATAAAAAGTTTAAGGACTGGTAATGGACTTTACTCTATTTCTTATGGATGAATACTATATTCAGGTTGTTGCTTCCATATATGTTCGCGCGAGAGAGATGTTCGACGAAGGATCTCTACGTCTAACGTGTGCACTTGGCGGATTACTGAGGTGGGAACAATTATATAGAAGATGTATAATAGAGCACATCGCACATTGATGGGAGTTCGGTGTGTACTCAGCTTAGATAAGAAGTTAATATCTGAGGTCACTTGAACTCCAAGATTGCAAGGCACCACTTCAAGGTGGAGTCATACAAGTTACTTGCAAAAGACAAATAATCATAAAAAGTATATGAAATAATGGAGGTTACTGATTGATTTGTAATCATAAGAGAAGATCAACCAATAGGAGGTTAGATAGAAATCCTGACCAGGAGAAGGTATTCAGATCTCATCTATAGTTATATGTAGAACTACAAAAATGACTACAAACTCTTGCAGTTGTAGAGGCAAAGATATGAGTTGTTGGAACAAGAAAGACATGGTGGGATCAACTGCGTAGTACCGACGAGTAGATAGGGCTCAAAAGCAGTACAAACCTATGTCATGGAGGGCTATAGGAACAGAAGCTATGGTCAACCAAACTACACATCAAAGGAGCTCTCAGGTGGAGAGTCTGAGCAGGCTAGCCTAGACACCAACACGTGTATTGCAATGATGAGCATGAGCCCCTATGGTGAGAGCACTCCCAAAGGTAGGAGGGGGGAAAAGACGGAGCCGACTTGGAGCAAGTTCTTGAAGGAGCATAATGACTTCAATAGATAAGAGTCAAGGTGGAGATTATTGAGTAAGGTGGCTTATATCCTTTAGTAGTAGGACTTGGAAAGGTTTGCTGTAAGAATCCTAAGTGAATCCTAATTGAATTAAGCTTCCTATTTCTCTTTGAAGTAGAATTTCTACTTCACTGGAGAAGGAATATGAGACTATATAATGCCATTAGCTGTGCCCATAAAGAATCCATGCCACAAACCAACTCATCTAAAATAAGAGGAGCATAAGAAGATTAGAGGCTAGGTTATTTTTTAACGCTAGATTCTTGTATATGTCAAAGATCTGAGAGTCCTAAAAACTTTGACAGGGTTGTGAGAGAACAATAATCTTTTGTGCTCATTTAAGGTTATGTGTAAGAAATTTGTTATCGGTTTCACCAAATCTATCTCTCTCGTCATGATTATTTCGGCGTCGTTATTTTAGTTCTCTCAATGGGATTTATGTATTTCGTTCTTGATACCATATACATTTGTGCCATATCTTGCAACTCTAATATGATCCAAGAGTTATTGTGCATAAGCAGGGTATGAGAGTATAACAAGTACAACTGCACGCTGATCAAGCTTCCCTTTAATGTGTTGAAAGAAGCATACTAAAGTGTGATCCGAAATCTTCATCGTGTCCTTGATGGCACCGTGCAAAAGTGGCACTAAACGGTGCATACGCTAAGTTGTGGCAACGGCTAACATATTCGACTTTAATTCGATTTTTTTTGTTGGGGACTCTTGTTTTCTAGCCTATATATGCACTCCTGTAGTCGCACTATTTAGATACGCCGAATAGCCTCGCGCTTGTAATTTTTCTTATACAGTGAATTTCACCTTTGTACGTCTGTGATTTTTTGTATGGATTTTCATGTTAAATCAATGTCTTCTATTCTTTTGATCAACTATTTATACTATGTATTTTATAACAAATGATATCAAAGCTCTGAGTTTCAAATCAAGCAGCTACCTCCGGATGGAGAGCCCCAGGGGGTAGCCATCACGCGGCGTCCCTGCACAGCATGAGAGCGTGACATGGAAGACAACATGAGGGGCGGCATCCACACGAGGCAGAGCGTGGGGCATCCGATTGTAAAAAAGGTTTTTCGGCGACTTGCATCCTGTTGCGTGGTTGAATCGAAGGCATCGAAGCACCGGTCCAGGCGGGTTATTCCGAGATGAAGTCGACCGGCGGCTTGCATTTTTTTCTCCGTATCAAAATCGATGCAGTCATTCCGATGCGGTCAGGAACTGTCCTTTTTTTTTTGTCTCGGCGATAAAAAGCGTCGCAAGGCGACCAAGCCGTGCAGAGGAATCAAAATCCGAGGAGCAAAGAAAAAGGCGCAAGGTGCAGTCATCCATCCAAGCACCCATTTCTGAAGAAAAAAATAGAGCTTTAGTCAATTTTGGCATTGTTTATCATGCAAGTACTAAATTTAGTGTTAAAATTATCGGAATTCTATTTCTAGCTCCCTCCCAAAGAACGGGACTTCGCGAGAGCGACGTGTGTGCAGTGGTGCGACCCAGGAGCGTGGGACTGTAGTCATGCGGCCGAGGACCGTGCCACTCCGGTACTGTTCATAAAATGCGGTTGGGGAGTGCATGTCTAGCACTATAGCATCATGCACTCCTAGACCGCATGATACTACAGTGATAATCATGCACTCCTAGACCGTATGATGCTACAGTGATAATCATGCACTCTCGGACCGTATGATGATACAGTGATAATCATGCACTCCCGGACCGCATGATGCTACAATACACGAAAAAATTGATGTTGTTCGAGAGGGATTTTTGGCATACACGCTGTGTTCTTGTGTATTTGGTGTGATGGCCTGCCGTGATCAGCTGTTACGCCCATGCAGTCCCACGATAAATGCAAATTTTCTATTTATTTATGGATACATATTTAAAATGTTTTTTTAATAATTTTTAGATATAGTATATGTGGTTTAAAAATTATGATTTTTTGGAGCCTTGTTTACTTACTTGTGTAACCTTTTGTAATTATAAACATTACGAATTTTCGTCTGTAATTTATTTATATGTAGAGTCTGCATGAATTTTGTAATATAGAAAACGAGGTGCAAATATTTTGAAAACTCCTTACACAGTGTAGTTGGTTGTGCAATTTTTGTATGTAATACATGTAGCAAATCTTATTTGTAGATTGTTATTTATTCGAAATAAAAGGGCAGACAATGTAGGTAGTTTGGTCTGTTTGCGATTTTCGTAGATTCTCAATGGTATGAAATCTGTTAGACTGGCAATAACATATTGTGATCATCGTATGTTGTTGTAGTGCGAGAAATTTTCAAAAGAATTTTGTGGGGACGAATGAGGCGCCAATGGAGCAGTTTTCCTATCCTTGAGGAGGTACCAAGAGGTACAAGGTACCAAGAGGTACCAAATTAGATCCAGCCGTTCAATCAGTGTAATCAACGGCTCAAAATTTGGTACCTCGCGTCCGGTACCACTAGGTACTGCCAAATCTCAGCCGTTCGATCAGTGTGATCAACGGCTCAAATTTGGTACCTCTTCCCCCTCAAGGATGGTAAAATTTCCCGGCGCCAATGACTTGTAAATACGAAGGTAAGTAATAATGTGATATAACGATTGATCCATTTGTGATTTTTGTACACTGTGAATGGCATAAAAATCTATTTGATTTGTAATAACATTTTGTGACTATCATATGTTATTGTTGTAGTGTAAGAAATTTCCTAAAAAAATTTGTGTTTTATAACAAGTGGTATATCAAATAAAGCAACTACCTCCGGATGGAGAGAGCCACTGGGGGTAGCCATCATGCGGCGTCTCTGCACAGCATGAGAGCGTGACATCGAAGACAACATGAGGGGCGGCATCAACACGAGGCCGAGCGTTGGGCATCCGATTGTAAAAAGGTTTTTCGGCGACTTGCGTCTTGTTGCGTGGTTGAATCGAAGGCATCGAAGCACCGGTTCAGGCGGGTTATTCCGAGATGAAGTCGACCGGCGGCTTGCATTTTTTTTCTCCGTATCAAAATCGCGGCAGTGATTCCGATGCGGTCAGGAACTTTTTTTTTTGTCTCGGCGATGAAACGCGTCGCAAGGCGACCAAGCCGTCCAGAGGAATCAAAATCTGAGGAGCAAAGAAAAAGGCGCAAGGTGCAGGGTCTGTTCTTTTTGACTGAAGCTTATGATTTTTGGTTATGGCTTGTAGGTTTTAAACTGTTTGTGTAAAAGATTACAGAGTAACAGAAACTCACATGCGGTCCAATTAACTAATAGACCCTATTTTAAAAAGATAATTTATTTAAAAGCTAATTACTGTAAAAAACCAAAAAACAATTTTTAGAAATTGAAAAGAAAAAATTGGAGCGAACACACACACTGCACAGTTGATCAGAAGCTGTCGGCCAGATTCATTTTTTATGTGTTTTCAGCAAGATTTGCTACATGCGCATGGAAAAGCGTACTAGGAAGTCTTAACATCTTTCATTGCTTCACGTACACAAAAATACACTAAAGTTTTTCACGAACCCTTACTAGGTACGCAAGAAATCGTATCAGGAGATTTCAATATTCTCAACTTAGCAATTCGATTCACATCGACTCTGTTCTATAACTCGACTTCATAGTGAGCATCGACCAGCATTCTATCTCGCTGATTGTTCCAGCGTCAGTTTCACAAGCACTATTGCCCATGCCACCCAACGCCATGCCCAGGCATAGTACTACGTCATATCCATCAACGTTATTTTTATCTCAGTCAATCGTCAGCTTTCATAAAAAAAGATGTGTCGTCAGCTCTGCATGTTTTTTATTGAAAGTGAAGTTCATTGTAATTCAGACTATTGTGCCTATTATTGGCGGTATCTAAGCAGGATTAATCATTGACGATTTTTTCGATGATTCATCATCTACTATGAGTTACATGGCAAGATCTGCACATATAGAGTCTAAGGTGGAGTTGTAATTTTTCAACATACTAAGTTAATTTAGACTACGCTTGATCAAAGTGACATTTAAGAAAAAAATCAATGTAAGTTAAGGGGACAACTGATTCACTGTTTGATAACACCCTGATGGCAGTTAACATAATATTCGCCGAAATTTCTTATTCATCAGTGAAGATTATGCTCTAAATATGAGTTCAAGATTAAGGATTTAAAGTACAAGAAGGAGTTAATTATCTGCATAGATACTACAATGTTTGGTATTACAGGTGCAATATGTTCTAGTTATCACAGCTCAATATGAGGTGTCTATTGTAGATATTTTTCTACTCCATTGATAGCACAAGAGTTACTTTTATCCAAATATACTTCTACATGAGATGTTTTTAACAATGTCATAGAATTTAGTTACTTTTACAATCGGTAATTTGATGTATGTGATGATCACACATGCAAGTTTCTCTTCAATGGGTATTGTTTGCCAATTTATATGTTCCAAGTGGAGTATGTAAAGGGTCCATAAAATGAGTTCTTCACTATAGTTATTCAGCGCCACAAGAAAAGCATATAGAGAAGATTGATCTAATCTTACTCATTTATTAATTCTATGGACTTTGAACACACAAAGACCATTTATGGTGGATTATGATTTTAGAAATTTTGATTTGTTTTGGCTACAAGAGGGAATTCGGCTCAAGGTGGAAATTGTTGAGTTTCTGATCCAAATTCTATTTGGTTTGTTTCCATTTCTAACACAGAGTTATACTCCTACCTGAATCCCTTTGTAATCACTATAAATATGTCACTGTAGTTTATAAGAAGAGAAAGAGCCTCATTGTAAACATCTACTCGTATAGTGATTTTCGCATTCGTGTGTCCGTGTTTTTTTCCCGCAAGGGTTTTTCACGTTAAATTCGTGTCTCCTGTTTTTTTTATCATTTATTTTTATCGTGTATTTTATAACAAAGCATTAATTGGACGTACGAGTCGCGTTGTCGACCTTCTTTTTCAGATCATCTAATCCTATTCCAGATTCCAGACTACTCAAAGTTGATCAACTGTAGCTTTGTACATATCTCCAGAAATGTGTCCCTGTCTCTCTTAGCGTCTATATCATGGTGTGTTAGAGTGTCCATGGATGGTGATTGCTGAAGTCCTGGTCTAAGTAACTATGCTCTCTTTGACCCTTCAACTAACCGTGTTTTCCAAGTTGTAACTTCGACGTCCCCAGAATTAATATGAGGCAGCGAAAGATAACAGATTACCGATGCAAGTGAGCAGCAGAACGTTCAAATCACCCATCAATCTTCTCTCAAACCGGAAGTCTAGCTACAACCGCAGTATGAGAGCAGCAGAAGGCAGAGCTATTCTCAGATGGGCAGCTACTTGTCATGGAGATCATTGTCTTTGGTCCTATGCTTGGTACAGTCCATGCTATACATGTCTAGATCTCTCACTAATTTTTTTTCAGAAGTCGTTTTCCAATTAGTTCATCCTCGGAACCAATTTCACTTGAAGTGTTAGATCTCAGCTCTAATTGAATCAGTGGAACTCTCTCTGTTACAGGTAAAAAAATGGATAGTTATATTCCAAAAAGGACTGCATGTTTCATCCTTAGCTTTGTGCCCGTTTGTAATTATTATACCACTTGCGTGCATCGCAGCCTTCAAAAACATCTGGAAATTGTATTTGCGTTGCAACCAATTCAACGGAACTCTCCCTGCGTCATAAGCTGCACTTCCTCACCTTAAGTTCCTATATCCCTCCCTAAATTATTTTGAAGGACATTTTCATATAAGTTCATCTTGGGAACCAGTTCCACTTGAAGTCTTGAATCTCCACAATAATAGCATGAGTGGATGTAGCACCATAAAAAAAATCTAACCCTAACCGATCTCTCTCTCCCGTTTACCTCTCTTCCTCCCTCCATCTATCCCTAACTTCTCTCTCTCATGAATCATCTCTCTCATGAATCACAAAGAGCGGCGGCTGGCCGGAAACAACCGGTGCTGCAGAAAAACTCTGCGAACAACCGGTGCTGCAGAGTGCAGACTTTGGGTCGGCCCTAGTGAACTGGGTTCGGTGCAGGTTTTCTAGTGCGGAGCTGCGCGTGTAGAAGCGGGTCGGGGGCTGAGGCCGACGTCCTTACGCGGCGGAGCAAAGCCAGTCTAGCCAGAAGGTGAGAGGCCTAACGTAATGGTGGACACAGCAGACCAGGAGAGGCACCGTGATGGTGGCTCAGTCGGCATATGAGATCTTCTGGGCGTCGTAATATGTTGTGGGCATGGCCTGTCGGGTGGTAAAGCCCAGGCCTAGAGCTACTTGCGGTTCCCATCCACATCGCGCTTCCACTTCCAGCCTTCCACTGCCACCGCCCCTGCGCAGCCGTTTCTTCAGTTGCCGGCGACCGAAGGCACTGCAGGTGGCGAAAACGAAGAGAATACACAGGCATCACAACTGGTCAAGCTTCCACTTCCAGCCTTCCACTGCCCACCGCCCCTGCGCAGCCGTTTCTTCAGTTGCCCTGCATCAAAACTGGTCAAGCTCCCTTAAATGTACTGAAAGAAGCATCTAAGCAACTCCAGCCACGAAAAGAAATCGTTTTGAGTTACGTGCAATTAAACATTGTAAATTATGTCTATTAATAACTTTCGAATATTTAGAATAAATACAAGAAAATAATACACGCAGATTTGTCTCAAAAGGTACTTTTATAATATTATAATTTTAAAAATTTTAAAAATATATTATAGTAGAAATAAGTCATCATAGTTACATTTTGAAGATCATGTTAATATCCAAAATGACTTTCTTTGCGACTGAAGTAGTTCTTCACCTGTAGCATTGCACGTAGCTCCAGAATCGCGTGTTCCTGTCGCTCTTAGCCTCCATGTCATGGTGTTAGTGCACTACAAGTCAAAGATAGTGTTAGTGGCTATCCACAGGGAGAATGCACGGAACATTTTTTTTTACATTCCACAAGATTATCCCGTGTTTGTTCCGTTCACCAAAAAGAAAACGTGTTTGCCAAGTTGTAGCTTCCACGTCCCTGTAATCAACAACAGGCTACCACGGCAAGCCTGCATGAGAACATTAAAACCACCCATCAATCTTCTCTCGAACCTGAACTCTAGATACAACCGCAGTATGAGAGCAGGAGAAAGCGGAGCTTCTTTCGAGATGAGCTGCTACTATCCATGGGGATTCTTGTTCTTGGTCCTATGCTTGTTACAGTCCATGATTTACATGTCCTGTGGCTGCTCCGTGGAGGAGAGAGCGGCCCTAATGGACATCCGGTCTTCTTTGATGCGCGCAAACTCTACGGTACCCCTGCCCCGTTCATGGGGACGAGGTGAGGACTGCTGCTCGTGGGAACATGTGAAATGCAACAATAGCACACGGCGAGTATCTCATCTCTACCTTTCCAATATCTATGAGCCTTCTTACGACACTTCAGCAGAAGATAGATGGCGTATAAACTCGACGGTCTTTTCAGCCTTTCATGAGCTTCAGTTCCTAGATTTATCTGAGAATTACCCCAGCTCGCTAAGCTTCGATGGTATGTAGCCAACTTTCATTCCGTACACGTGTGGTTGCTTCTTGTCTTCCTGAAATTAAGCACGTACGCAATTTAATTTCTACCACAAACAAACCTCCACAGGCTTAGCAGGACTAACCAAGATTCGGTACCTCAACCTCAGTAACAACGGTCTAGAAGCTCTTCCGGATGCAGGTAGAGAAATGAAATTTTACCACTAATAGTACTGCTGAATAAAGAATTGGTATCCCGTGTTTGCTATTGCTATTTGTAGTTGTTATACAACCTTCACGCTTTGCAGCTTTCAAAAATCTTCAAAACTTGCGAATACTGGATTTGAGCGACACTGAATTAAATGGAAGGCTCCCGATGTCATTATTTGCACTTCCTCATCTTAAGATCCTAGATCTCTCAGGAAATTGGTTGAGCGGTGCTCTTCCAACCGATCAAGGTACAAAAAATTGATCTTATTACTTATATGAGCATAAATAATGTTAATTAGGGTAGAATCGTCAAGGCTGCTACTTATAATTATTATATATAGTACTGCTGAATAAAGAATTGGTATCCCGTGTTTGCTACTGCTATTTGTAATTGGTTATGCAACCTTCACGCTTTGCAGCTTTCGAAAATCTTCAAAACTTGCGAATACTGGATTTGAGCGACACTGAATTAAATGGAAGCCTCCCGATGTCATTATTTGCACTTCCTCATCTTAAGATCCTAGATCTCTCAGGAAATTGGTTGAGCGGTGCTCTTCCAACCGATCAAGGTACAAAAAATTGATCTTATTACTTATATGAGCATAAATAATGTTAATTAGGGTAGAATCGTCAAGGCTGCTACTTATAATTATTATATATAGTACTGCTGAATAAAGAATTGGTATCCCGTGTTTGCTACTGCTATTTGTAATTGTTATACAACCTTCACGCTTTGCAGCTTTCGAAAATCTTCAAAACTTGCGAATACTGGATTTGAGCGACAATGAATTCAATGGAAGCCTCCCGATGTCATTATTTGCACTTCCTTGCCTTAAGATCCTAGATCTATCAGAAAATTCACTCGGAGGACATATTCCTATTAGTTCATCTTCAGAACCAGTTTCATTGGAAGTATTGGATGTCAGTCATAATAGGTTGAGCGGTGCTCTTTCAACCGATCAAGGTACAAAAATTTGAACATATTACTTATATGAGCACAAATAATGTTAATTAGGGTAGGATCTTCAATGCTGCTGCTTATAATTATTATATATAGTAATGTTGAATAAAGAATTGGTATCGCGTGTTTGCTGCTACTATTTCTAATTGTTACACAACCTAGTACTGTTGGATAAAGAATCGGTATCGCATGTTTGCTGCTGCTATTTCTAATTGTTATACAACCTTCACGCTTTGCAGCTTTCGAAAATCTTCAAAACTTGCGAATACTGGATTTGAGCGGCAATGAATTCAACGGAAGCCTCCCGATGTCATTATTTGCACTTTCTCACCTTAAGATCCTAGATCTCTCAGAAAATTCACTCGGAGGACGTATTCCTATTAGTTCATCTTCGGAACTAGTTTCATTGGAAGTACTGGATCTCCGTGATAACAGGTTGAGCGGTGCTCTTCCAACCGATCAAGGTACAAAAATTTGAACTTATTGCTTATATGAGCAAATAATGTTAATTAGGGTAAAATTGTCTATGCTGCTGCTTATAATCATTATATTTTTTCGCAGCATTCGAAAATCTCAGGAACCTACGCGAATTGGATTTGAGTTCCAATCTATTCAGTGGAAACCTTCCAACATCATTGTTTTCACTTCCACAAATCGAAGTGTTGGATCTCTCACGAAATCACTTAGAAGGACCCATACCTATAAGTTCATCTTCAAATCTTTCTTTGTCTCTCAAGAGCCTTTTGTTTTCCTAGAATAATTTGAGTGGTAGAATTTCTTTCTTTTGGCTAAGGAATCTAATGAGACTCGAAGAGATTGACCTTTCAGGGAATACTGATTTAGTTGTTGATGTTAATGTTCCGGGATGGGTACCTCTATTCCAACTGAAACAGCTAGCGCTCTCCGGCTGTGACATTGACAAAGGCATCATTGCAGAGCCATATTTTCTACGCACACAACATCATTTAGAGGAGCTTGATTTGTCCAACAACAACTTGTCAGGGAGCATGCCGAACTGGCTGTTTACAAAGGAAGCAACTCTACGTAGACTAAATCTTGGAAATAACTCGCTAACTGGGTCTCTAGATCCGATATGGTACCCTCAAACATCTCTATCATCTATCGACATATCTATGAACCGGATTGCAGGGCAGTTACCGGATAACATCAGCTCAATGTTTCCAACCTTGCCTGATCTAAATTTTTCTGACAATATCATTTCTGGATATATACCGAGGTCATTATGCCACATCGCTTACATGGAATATTTAGACCTATCGAACAACAAATTTTCTGGTGAACTACCTGCTTGCGTGTTCTCTGATCTTCCCAAGCTGAGTACCTTGAAGGTCTCAAACAACCAACTTGGTGGTCTGATATTTGGTGGGATGAATAATTTGTCCACTGAGTTGGAAATAATGTACCTAGATAGCAACAAATTTGAAGGAACACTACCTCGTAATCTATCAGGGGCTATTAGTGTCTTGGATTTACAAGATAATAAGTTGTCTGGCAACCTTGATACTTCATTTTGGGATCTACCAGAATTGTGGGTCCTGAATCTTGCCGGTAACCGTATAATAGGTGAAATTCACCCAACGGTATGCGGGTTTCGATTTATTGAGCTTTTAGATCTATCAAATAACAACCTTGAAGGGTCTATACCAAACTGTAGTGGCACTACACTCAGGTTTCTTTATGTATCTGGGAATTCCTTATACGGTGATATTCCGAATGCTTTTCTCAATAGCTCAAATGTTATAGCTTTGGATCTAAGATACAATCAGTTGACGGGTAACCTGGATTGGATACAATATCTTGACGGCATTAGTCTGCTTGCTTTGGGTGGGAATAAGTTTGAAGGGCAAATCACCCCCAAGATGTGTCGCCTCGAGAGCTTGAGGATAATCGATCTCTCACACAACAGTCTTTCAGGGTCATTGCCTCCATGCATTGGTGATATCCCTTTCAACTATGTTTATGATGAAGACTTTTGGTCGTTGGACGAACTCGCTAATAGGGGCGGTGGTATTACAATTTATACCGCAAGTAGTATTGGGGGTAGGATGCCACACGATTACATTTATGACCTAGAAGGCTTCGCTTTCAGTACCAAATGGAATCTTTACACATATGGGCGTAGTTTTCTTGCATCGATGTCCGGCATCGACCTGTCTGGGAATTCGTTGTCTGGAGAAATTCCTTGGAAGCTCGGAAATCTGAGCCATATCAAGGCCCTCAATCTGTCCTACAATTTCTTTACCGGCCCAATTCCAGCGAGCTTTGCAAACATGCGCGAGATCGAAAGCATGGATTTATCCCACAACGAGCTAAGTGGACAGATACCATGGCAATTAACTCAGTTATTGACACTGGAGGTGTTCTCTGTGGCATACAACAACTTATCAGGATGTGCACCAAACACTGGTTAGTTCGGTTCGTTTGATATGGATAGTTACAAAGGCAACAACAACCTTCAAAAGGCATCGCAGGGGGGCAGATGCACTTCCAGATCAAGACCAGGTTCTTTGACACCGGAAGATACGAAGATGAAGGAAGATGATCCAGTGCTCTACGCGGTCAGTGCTGCCTCATTTGTATTGACATTTTGGGCTACCGTGGCATTCGTGTTTTGCCATTCGTCCGGGCAGCGTGTGATACTGAAACTGTAGTCTGTCAGACTAATATCATCCTAGAAGAAAACAAGAGGCATGCAATTCTGCCCTAGTTTATCGAGCTTGTATGCGCGCGACCTTACATGAACTGTATCACTGTACTATAGTTATCATATTGCAAAATTGTCCCGTTACATGATTGTATGTGATAGTTGGAGGATATCCTACTTATTTGTTTCTTCACACATGATTCACTTATCATGAAACAACGTCCAGCAAATTGCAGTCCACCAAGAAGAAGAAGAATCACCGCACCTCAAAAGTACAACTACACAGTGCAGCATTGTCCTCTGTAGAAAAATAGCAAGCCAGCTTTAGCTTCAGATAATACAGCCGGTGCTGCAGACTTGTGTTGGCTCGGCACATGTTGATTTGACGAGCCGTGGTTCTATGTTTTTCTATCGAACAAGAGTAGCACTAATCTTAAAGTACCTAAAAAGATATATAACATTTATATACTATTCATCATGCTCTAAAAATTGTGCAAATTACTATTAAAGAAAACGCTACCTAATCTGAAAGGGAAAAAAATACTGAGCTCGGTGCAAGTTTTAGGTGCTTTTTTTTCGGCTGCTTCTCATGACTACGGCTGATAGCTTTTGACCCTAGCACGAGCGCTTGTGCGAATTCGCCGGTCATGTGGGAGGTGGCATTGGTGTCAAGGAACCAGTCAGTGGAGCCATTTGGTTAATGCAGCGAGGAGGCTTGTAGTGCGTGAAGAAGCCCACTGGTGTCCCAAGTGTTAACGCCGGATGGAGCCATGGAGGTCACCAGCTGGAGCATGATGGGGTAGGCCTGTCCCATGGGTGCTGGAGGCCGTGCGTCCTAGAATTGCAGTGGCCGAACCGATGGACGACTGGAAGCAGTCGCCTGGTGGTTCGGCGACTGCAATTATTTCACCCAACGGCCAGTGAATTGCTTGCGTGTCGTGCGGCCATTGGGCAATAAGTTCCGGTCGCCTAACGATTCGGCGACTGGAGCCTATTTCTGTAAAAAAAAATTCGCGCGGGTATATTTCTATTATTTCAAATAAAACATAGATTATTTATAAAAAATTTCTATTTTGTAACTCTAGACTCCCATATTGAAAAGTGGTTATGTGCTTCCCCTTGGATTTCTTCATACCCTCGCGGTTTTCGCATTCGATCAGAGTGCCTCTAAGTTTACTGTCTGGATTCGTACGGACGACATCACCAAACTCTGGTTAGTTCGGTTCATTTGACATGGATAGTTACATAGACAACAACCTTCACAAGATATCACACGGAAATAGATGCTCTCCCAGTTCAGAACCGGGCCCTTTGCCACCAGATGGTGGCGATCAGAAGGCAGATATGATCCAGACGTCTAGTGCTGTAAACGAGCCGAGCTCGAGTTGGGGTCCGAGCCTGGATCTGGGCTTGAGCTCGGCTCGGCCTAAGCTCGAGTAGGCTCGAGCTCGGCTCGTTGAAGCTCGATAACAATTAAAATAATTTATTATGCATTATTTTTCAATAACAAGAAAATTTTAAGTTCGAGCTCGGCTCTAATAAGCTCGATAACAGTCAAAATCTTTCAAAATATACACTAATTTTCAACAATAAGAAAAGCTCGAGTTTGAGTTCGGCTCGAATAAGCTCGGTAAGAATTAATATGTATTACTATTTAAGCTCGAATCGGGGCTCGCGAACTATTCGAGCTCGGCTCGGTGAAGCTCGCGAGCTCGAGATCAAGCTCGAATTCGGCTCGTTAAAATTCGAACCGAGCTCGAATCGAATCTAGAACGAGCCGAACTCGAGTAGCTCGCGAGCTTCGACCTTTTTTTACAGCCCTACAGACGTCTACGCGGCCAGTGCTGCCTCATTCGTCTTGGCATTTTGGGCCACCGTTGCGTTCTTGTTTTGCCATCCACGTGGGCGCCGTGTAATTCTCAAATTGTAGCCCGTCAGATTAATATCCACCTACTGACCTACATGAAAACAAAAGGCAAGCGTGCAAATATGCCGTAGTTTATCCAATTAATCTAACAGCAACTGTAGTGTGTGCGGATATATGTGTGACTTGAAATGTCGGGCAACCCTCTACAGCTACCTTCTTACACATCTAAAAAATCATTTGTCACGTTACACTATTGTCTGCGATCCTGAAATAAATGAATGGGAAGATATCCTACTTATTCTATTTTCTTTTGTACACGATTCTCTTACCGTGAAACAGCAAGCAAGTTGCATATCGACCAACAAGAAGAATCGCCCATGATGTGTAGTGAAAGGTAGCCTAGAATTCCCGTGCTTCCCTTCACAAGTTGTAATATATATACACATCAGATCTGACTTCCTTACATAATTTCCATTACTGCACCTCACACACAAGAAAAAAAGCGCAAGCCAGTTTTTTTTTTTGAAGGTAGACAAACGCCGGCCAGCTTTGGAGAAAACTCTGTGAACAACGTTGCTGCAGAGTGCGGCTTGTTCTTTTCGGCTTCTAAAAACTGCTTTTCGGCTTTTCTATAGTAACTAGTTTTTAAACGAAGTATTTTTTTCAAAATAGGGTCTACTAGTTAATTGTAGTACATATTTTACCGACTTCATTTATATCGGCAAAAATTATACGTGAGTTTCTGTTACTCTATAATCTCTCACACAAACAATCCAAAAGTCACAAGCCGCGACTAAAAGCCACAAGCCGTAGCCAAAAAGAACAGCCCAAACGACAAAATAACTGAACTGGGTTCGGTGCAGGTTTTGTAGTGCGGAGCTGCGCGCGTAGAAGCGGGTCGGGGGCTGAGGCCAACTTCCTTACGCGGCCAGAAGGTGAGAGACCTAATGTAACGGTGGACGCAGCAGAGCAGTCCAGCAGAGGCACCGTGATGGTGGGGTGGCTCAGTCGGCCTATGAGATCTCCTGTGCGTCGTGATATGTTGTGGGCTTGGCCTATCGGGTTGCGAAGCCCAGCCGTAGAGCAACTTGCGGTTCCCGTCCACATCGCGCTTCCGCTTCCAGCCTTCCACTGCCCCGCCCCTGCGCAGCCGTTTATTGACCTGCAGATGGCGAAAACGCAGAGAATACACAGACATCAAAACTGATCAAGCTTTTCTTATTTCACTTATTTTGATTTGAGTTTCTGACTTCTATCTTATTTTTTATTATTTTTAAATTTTATCTTTTTCTGACTTTCTAACTTTTTTGAGCTTTTTTTGCCTTTTTTTTCATAATCGTTTGCATTGTCCATAATAGGCTAACATGTTTTTTCTATTTTTTAATTTTTTAAATTTAGTTACGTCAAATAAGCCACCATCAGCTATAGTGTAATTTCACCCAGCTACAGTGCAATTTCAACCATAAGACAGCTTATTTCAGTCCAACCAAGTGGCACCTAAATGTACCGAAAGAAGCATCTAAGCAACTCCAGCCACGAAAAAAATCGTTTCGAGTTACATGCAATTAAACATTGTAAAATATGTCTATTAATATATTTTTGAATATTTAGATTAAACACAAGAAAATAACATACGTACATTTATTTCAAAAAGTACTTTAATAATATTATAATTTATTAGATTTTTAAAATATATTAAAATAGAAATAAATGATCATGGTTGTATTTTAAAGACCATGTTAATATCCAAAACGATATTCTTTGTGGTTGAAGTAGTTCTTCACCTATATCATTGTACGTAGCTCTAGAATCGTGTGTGTTCCTCTCGCTCTTAGCCTCAGTGGCGAAGCCAGGAATGAAATTGATGGTGGGCAAAATTAGTCTTTTACTCTTATAAAGATTCAAATTTATAAAGAAATTATAAATTGGATGAAGACAAACAATGAAAAATAGAGAAATAGAAAGAAGGTACCTCAATAATAGAAAGCGCTATGAGTGCGGAGTAGCGATAAGTCACCTATTTATAAAACATATCAAAATTAGTGATACAATAGAAATTTATGAACGACAATAAAAATTTAGATCATATGAAATATACCAGAATTAAGCTAATTTGAATCACGAGACAATAGAAACAAAAGGCGGCATCCTTTTCCACACTCTATCCAACGTTCTTATCATCTTCATGGCTTGTTTGTTGATGCAAGCAGGGAGCAAAGATTAATCGATTGACATGGACGACTCGAACCTCTTCATGTAGTGGGCAATAAACACACTGCACCAGCACTCCTCGGTCATCGCCACCGCTCCCGCATACACTAATGGCGGCAGCAACGGCGAGGGTGCTTCCTTCCCCTCGCTACAAGTGCTCCGCAACACCTCCTAGACTACCGCGGCCACCAGCGTCCGAGACCTCACGGTGCAGATCGACTACCAGGCTAGTAGCTGGAGCTCTGGCGACAGCCCCAGCGCCGCCATGGACCACGACCCAGCAGCTGGGTGGTCCCCCCACACCGCCCTCACTAGGACCGGCGACGGCAACAGGCCCATGAGCTGGAACTTCAGCGCCACGTCGGCACAGCAACTAATGAGAGCGGCGGCGGCGAGGGTGTTGTGTTGTCGGACGCCGCTAGGGCCGCTATAGCGCATATGCCGGCCGAGAAGAGAGGGGGTAGCGTGGCGCCTGCTGCGACGGGGGGCTCGACGGCAGCGCCTTCGGGGCACGTGCAGAACCACATCATTGCGGAGCGGCGGCCGTGGGAGAAGATGCTTTTTGCCGGTTTTTTCATATTCATTTGCATTGTCCATAATGGGCTGACTTGTTTTTTTTCCTTTTTTTATTTTTTTTAAATTTAGTTACGCCAAATAAGACATCATCAGTTACAGTATAATTTCACCGAGCTACAGTGCAATTTCAGTCATAAGTCAGCTTATTTCAGCCTAGAGTGACACCTAAATGTATCAAAAGAAGCATCTAAGCAACTCCAGCTATGAAAAAATCATTTCGAGTTACGTGCAATTAAACATTGTAAAATATGTCTATTAATATATTTTTGAATAATTAGATTAAACACAAGAAAATAATATACATAGATTTATTTCAAAAAGTACTTTAGTAATATTATAATTTATTAGATTTTAAAATATATTACAATAGAAATAAATAACCATGATTGTATTTTGAAGACCATGTTAATATCCAAAACGATTTTCATTGTGGCTGAAGTAGTTCTTCACCTATAGCATTGCACGTAGCTCTAGAATCGCGTGTGTTCCTGTCGCTCTTAGCCAGGTAGCCTCCATGTTACGGCGTTAGGGCACTCAAGTAAGTCAACGATACTGTTAGTGGCTATCCACCGGCCGGGAGAATGCACGGAACATTGTTTCCACATTCCACAAGATTATCCCGTGTTTGTTCCTGGTCCTAGTAAACTCGCTTTGACCCTTCAACTAACCGTGTTTGTTCCGTTCACAAAATAAACCGTGTTTGCCAAGTTGTAGCTTCCACGTCCCTGTAATCAACAACATGCCACCACGGCAAGCCTGCATGAGAACATTAAAACCACCCATCAATCTTCTCTCGAACCTGAACTCTAGATACAACCGCAGTATGAGAGCAGGAGAAAGCGGAGCTTCTTTCGAGATGAGCTGCTACTATCCATAGGGATTCTTGTTCTTGGTCCTATGCTTGTTACAGTCCATGATTTACATGTCCTGTGGCTGCTCCGTGGAGGAGAGAGCGGCCCTAATGGAAATCCAGTCTTCTTTGATGCACGCAAACTCTACGGTGCCCCGTTCGTGGGGACGGGGTGAGGACTGCTGCTCGTGGGAACATGTGAAATGCAACAATAGCACACGGCGAGTATCTCATCTCTACCTTTCATTCCGTACACGTGTGGTTGCTTCTTGTCTTCCTGAAATTAAACACGTACGCAATTTAATTTGTACCACAAACAAACGTCCACAAGCTTAGCAGGACTAACCAAGCTTCGGTACCTCAACCTCAGTTACAACTGGCTAGAAGTCTTTGGTCTCAACTCTAACCCTACAAGCGAAGCTATTCCGGATGCAGGTAGAGAAATAAAATTTTACTACTAATAGTACTGCTGAATACAGAATTGGTATCCCGTGTTTGCTACTACTATTTGTAATTGTTATACAACCTTCACGCTTTGCAGCATTCGAAAATCTTCAAAACTTGCGAATATTGGATTTGAGAGGCAATGAATTCAACGGAAGCCTCCCGATGTCATTATTTGCACTTCCTCACCTTAAGATGCTATATCTCTCAGTAAATTCATTTTGGGGACGTATTCCTATTAGTTCATCTTCGAAACCAGTTTCATTGGAAGTACTAGATCTCAGTCATAACAGGTTGAGCGGCGCCCTTCCAACAGATCAAGGTACAAAAGTTTTGAACTTATTGCTTATATGAGCGTGAATAATGTTAATTAGGGTAAAATCGTCAATGCTGCTGCTTATAATTATTATATATAGTACTGCTTAATAAAGAATTGGTATCCCGTGTCTGCTACGGCTATTGTAATTGTTATACAACCTTCACGCTTTGCAGCTTTCGAAAATCTTCAAAACCTGCGAGTACTGGATTTGACGGGCAATGAATTCGACGGAAGCCTCCCGATGTCATTATTTGCACTTCCTCACCTTAAGATCCTAAATCTCTCAAGAAATTCATTCGGAGGACGTATTCCTATTAGTTCATCTTCGGAACCAGTTTCGTTGGAAGTACTAGATCTCAGTCATAACAGGTTGAGCGGTGCCCGTCCAACAGATCAAGGTACAAAAGTTTTGAACTTATTGCTTATATGAGCGTGAATAATGTTAATTAGGGTTAAATCGTCAATGCTGATGTTTATAATTATTATATATAGTACGGCTTAATAAAGAATTGTTATCTCGTGTCTGCTACTGCTATTATAATTGTTATACAACCTTCACACTTTGCAGCTTTCGAAAATCTTCAAAACTTGCGAGTACTGGATTTGAGCGGCAATCAATTTAACAGAAGCTTCCCGATGTCATTATTTGCACTTCCTCACCTTAAGATCCTAAATCTCTCAGAAAATTCACTCAGAGGACGTATTCCTATTAGTTCATCTTCGGAGCCAGTTTCATTGGAAGTACTAGATCTCAGTTATAACAGGTTGAGCGGTGCTCTTCCAACCGATCAAGGTACAAAAATTTGAACTTATTGCTTATATGAGCATAAATAATGTTAATTAGGGTAAAATCGTGAATGCCGCTGCTTATAATTATTATATTGTTTTCACAGAATTTGAAAATCTTTGGAACCTGCGCGAATTGCATTTGAGTTCCAATCTATTTAGTGGAAACCTTCCAACATTATTGTTTTCACTTCCACAAATCGAAGTGTTGGATCTCTCAGGAAATCTCTTAGAAGGTCCCATCCCTATAAGTTCATGTTCAAATCTTTCTCTATCTCTCAAGAGCCTTAGGTTTTTCCAGAATAATTTAGAGGAGCTTTATTTGTCCGACAACAACTTGTCAGGGAGCATGCCGAACTGGCTGTTTACAAAGGAAGCAACTCTACGTAGACTAAATCTTGGAAATAACTCGCTAACTGGGTCTCTAGATCCGATATGGTACCCTCAAACATCTCTACAGGTCATCAACATATCTATGAACCGGATTGCAGGGCAGCTACCGGATAACATCAGCTCATTGTTTCCAAGCTTGTCTGCTCTACAATGTTCTGACAATAACATTTCTGGAGACATACCGAGGTCATTATGCCACATCGATTCCATGGAATATTTAGACCTTTCGAACAACAAATTTTCTGGTGAACTACCTGATTGCGTGTTCTCTGATCTTCCCAAGCTATGGACCTTGAGGGTCTCAAACAACCAACTTGGTGGTCCGATACTTGGTGGGATGAATAATTTGTCCACTGAGTTGGAATTAATGTACCTAGATAGCAACAAATTTGAAGGAACACTACCTCGTAATCTATCAGGGTATTTGAGATTCGTGGATTTACAAGATAATAAGTTGTCTGGCAACCTTGATACTTCATTTTGGGATCTACCAAATCTACGGGTCCTGAATCTTGCCGGTAACCGTATAATAGGTGAAATTCACCCAAAGGTATGCGGGTTACATAATATTTTGCTTTTAGATCTATCAAATAACAACCTTGAAGGGTCTATACCAAACTGTAGTCGTACTACACTCAGGTTTCTTTATGTATCTGGGAATTCCTTATACGGTGATATTCCGAATGCTTTTCTCAATATCTCACACATTGCAGTTTTGGATCTAAGATACAATCAGTTCACGGGTAACCTGGATTGGATACAATATCTTGATGGCATTAGTCTGCTTTCTTTGGGTGGGAATAAGTTTGAAGGGCAAATCACCCCCATGGTGTGTCGCCTCCAGAGCTTGAGTATAATCGATCTCTCGCACAACAGTCTTTCAGGGTCATTGCCTCCATGCATTGGTGATATGTTCAGCTATGTTCATGATGAATACTTTTGGTCGTTGGACGATCGTAGTAACATTTATATTTACGTCCTGCCGCCACACAATTACCACATGTATGACCTAGAAGGCTTCGCTTTCAGTACCAAAGGGAATCTTTACACATATGGGCGTAGTATTCTTGCATCGATGTCCGACATCGACCTGTCTGGGAATTCGTTGTCTGGAGAAATTCCTTGGGAGCTCGGAAATCTGAGCCATATCAAGGGCCTCAATCTGTCCTACAATTTCTGTACCGGCCCAATTCCAGCGAGCTTTGCAAACATGAGCGAGATAGAAAGCATGGATTTATCCCACAACAAGCTAAGTGGACAGATACCATGGCAATTAACTCAGTTATCGACACTGGAGGTGTTCTCTGTGGCATACAACAACTTATCAGGATGCGCACCAAACACTGGTCAGTTCGGTTCGTTTGATATGGATAGTTACAAAGGCAACAACAACCTTCAAAAGGCATCGCAGGGGGGCAGATGCACTTCCAGATCAAGACCAGGTTCTTTGACACCGGAAGATACAGATACGAAGGAAGATGATCCAGTGCTCTACGCAATCAGTGCTGCCTCGTTTGTATTGACATTTTGGGCTACCGTGGCATTCGTGTTTTGCCATTCGTCCGGGCAGCGTGTGATTCTGAAACTTTAGTCTGTCAGACTAATATCTTCCTACAAGAAAACAAGAGGCATGCAATTCTACCCTAGTTTATCGAGCTTGTATGCGCGACCTTACATGAACTGTATCACTGTACTATAGTTATCATATTGCAAAATTGTCCCGTTACATGATTGTATGTGATAGTTGGAGGATATCCTACCAATTTGTTTCTTCACACATGATTCACTTATCATGAAACAGCGTCCAGAAAATTGCAGTCCACCAAGAAGCAGAAGAATAACCGCGCCTCAAAAGTACAACTACACAGTGCAGCATTGTTCTCTATAGAAAAATAGCAAGCCAGCTTTAGCTTAAGATAATACAGCCGGTGCTGCAGACTTGTGTTGGCTTGGCGCACGTTGATCTGACGAGCAGTGGTTCTATGTTTTTCTGTCAAACAAGAGTAGCACTAATATCAAAGCATATAAAAATAAATAACATGTATACACTATTCATCATACTCTAAAAATTACGCAAATCACTATTAAAGCTACTCGAGCGTGCTCCAAACACCGAAAGCAGAGCTGTTGTCCGACATCGCGATGTCAAGTAATTCCACTGAGATGGTGGTGTAAAGCCACCCAAGCACATGCATGTCAACCTTGATCCAGTCGGGGTCATCGTGCTATGGATCAGTGCCGTCAACATGGCAGCAGAGTTTGAACTTTCCCATGGCGAGCAACATCACATTTCGCCATTTGGTGTAATTGTTGGCTTGAACATCAAGTGTATATGGAACAAGATATTTGCGCCCCACTCATTTCGGCTTGAGCTTCTGACTTCTGGCTTATTTTTACTATTTCTAAATTTCATTTTTTCTGCCTTTTCAACTTTTTTTAGCTTTTTTGCCGTTTCTTTTTTCCATATTTGTTTGCATTATACGTGATAGGCTAACATGTCTTTTCTATTTTTATTTTTTTAAATTTAATTATGCTAAATAAGCTATCATCAGTTACAGTGTAAAATAAGTCAGCTACAGTAAAATTTTAGCTATAAGCCAGGCTTATTCAGCCCAAATAAGCATAGCCGCATGGCTTGGAGGGAGGATGCCGCTGGAAGAGAGGGAGTGAGCGGCAAGCTAGGAGTAGGATCAATAGCGTCAGCGGTGCCAACACTCAAGGCGGGACGAGTGGCTGAGTTGGTGGCATCCATGGTGGAGCTCATGTGGTAGGAAGGAAAGGGTGGAGGTGGGAGAAGAAAAGCTAGTTGGTAGCAGGCTCTGATACCATGCAAAATTGAGAAAAGCTGCACACTATTCAGTTGTAACAGAGCCTATTAATAGGTGCATACAAAATAGCGAGGGATGGCCATGCTCTGTTAACACAGAAGAGAAACCCCATGAGACTCCACCTGACCGGGACTGCCGTTGAGGATGTTCGTGAGTGGAGGTGAGATATTTGTGCTATCTGAAGATGTGATCCGTAGAGGTAGTGCCATGCGTGGAAGTGATTGCACTGTTCACAGTCCGGCAAAAGTGATTTACTTGTTGAAATGGTGATGAAGAAGTCATTCTATTTGTTTGTTCGAGAGAAATTATAAGTCCTAAATCATAACGAATGGGCGCCCAAGTAGCGTGAAACTGCGAACGTGCGGTGATCCTAGGCGGTGCAGAAGGTGAGAGGCCTAATGTAATGCTGGAAGCAGCCCAGGAGACTCACCCTAATGGTGGGTCGGCCAGCCCATCTATCAGATTACTCAGGTTGGAAGTGTTGGACGCTACGTGAGCAAAAACATAGAGAGACGATTACAAGTTTGAGAAGGCTCTTTGCCGTTCTCGGTGTCTTCTTTTACCTTCAGTGCTACTTCGAGCGCTGTAGAGGACATATTTTGGAAGATCCGCCTATTCATTTCCTTCCACATAATGTGTATTATCTCGCCATTAAAATTCCATATGTTTGTATATTGCCTCGCCGTTAAAATCTCTCCTCTGGTCTTTTTTGGGATTTATTTATTTTTGGCAAGCTGAGAAAGCTCGTCAAACTCCAAGAGAGGGATTTTTTTGATGAATCATAGTTTAGTTGCTGGTGTCAATTTCCAGGGATGGATACCTCCATTCCAACAGAAAAACCTAGTGCTCTCTAATGACAACATCATAATTGCACAACCACGTTTTGTACGCACACAACATCATTTACAGGAGGTTGTCCGGGAGATTGTCTGGTTAGGGTCAGCATCACAGGAAGTGCACAGATACGGAATTGTATCTAAACTAAACTGAATTAGTTGTTATCT
This sequence comes from Dendrocalamus sinicus, assembly GCA_036346575.1. Taxonomy (NCBI): domain Eukaryota; kingdom Viridiplantae; phylum Streptophyta; class Magnoliopsida; order Poales; family Poaceae; genus Dendrocalamus; species Dendrocalamus sinicus. The sequence continues at coordinate 2,973,655 of CM070650.1, read as the reverse complement.
AGGGTGAACAACGTAATTACTCACCTCTCTACGTTGATACTGGTGCCAAGAAGGACAGAATCAACAACAATTGTGATTACAGTCGGCAGGGAGCTGAACATCGACGGGTAAATAGGCCCACGACACGCGATGGACACAGACGAGATGCCCGTGTTGAACAACCCCTGGTTGGACGAAGAACGTACCCAATACAAAAAATAGAAAATAGTAGTTTTATTTTCAGATGATTCTGCTAGGTATTGTAGGACATATCAGGTTAAAAATGAGCACTTTTGTAAAAATAGTTTAAATTGTACTAAAAGTGCTCGGACAGATTTTAAAAAAATTCTAAAAAAATTGTGAGCTATAGGTAATAGTATAGCCTATATCCATGCAAAATTTTGAGAACAAACTCAATCTTATTTGCAAAATATGAAAAAGACAAATACAATATATAATAGTGTCATTTACTGTTTTGCACTGTTATGCACTATTACACGTTGTATTTCTAAGCACCCGTACAAGTACCTTTCGCATTAGAGATGGCGTAATAGTTTAGGTCCACAAAAGCTGACGGTGCTTGCGTCAGTATGACATGGTTAGGCACTTAGAGCGAAGTAATTGTTAAGATGGATACCCGATTCTTCTCAGTTTGACCATAGATTATGACTTTTTTTATGATAATTGATTTATTTTTTACTGTAGTCGAAGTAACTTATTTGATATAATTAAATTTAAAAAAATTAAAAATAAATAAAATATGTTAGCACATCACGTACAATGCGAAGGAATACAGGGAAAACAAGAAAATGCAAAAAGCCTAAAAAACCAAAAAACTAGAAAAAGGTGAAATTAAAGAATAGTGAATTAAAAGCAAAAATCCGAAGCTATCGTTGAAACGAGCTGGGCCTATATATTGGCCAAAATCGCACGCAAATATCTCTCTCCATACTCTCTCGTGAACAACCAGAATTTAAAATTTTAAACCAAAAGCTATAAGCCATAGGGCCTGTTCTTTTTTGCTAAAGCTTATAGCTTTTGGCTGCAGCTTGTGGCTTTTAGACTGCTCGTGCAAGAGATTATAGACTAACAGAAACTCATGTGTGGTTTTTGCCGATATAAATGAAGTCGGTACAGTATATACTACAATTAACTAGTAGACCCTATCTTGAAAATATATTCCGTTTAAAAGTTAGTTACTGTAGAAAACTAAAAGGTAGTTTTTAGAAGCCGAAAAGAACAAGCCCATAGCCCAAAAGAATCCACCCATATTTCTCTCTCTACAATACTATTATTAGCTACTTTGATTCTAACCCTTATCACTACCTATAGATGATAAATGTTTAACTTTTTTGACATAGCACCATCTGCCAAGGTTTGCTTCGATGCCATGCAATCCAAGCTTAGCACCCACTCCTCCATCACTTGGCAATGGTGCTAATGAATTTCTATTTTCTATAGCATTAGGATCTATGGATGCACCTGGTCCTAGAAAACAATTTGTTTTAAAGCTTTTTTTGGCTCGAAGGGCGATGAAAAAATCGAGCTCAGCGTAGCTTTTCTGTCACCGGGCTACATGCATCGAAGGCCATCTCTAATGTTGGAGGTAGCCCAAGCAGTTCACTAGTGATAGTGACTGGGCTAACCTATGAGATCATCTAGGGTGGGAATTGGTAGTGGAGCGGCCTCGCATAGTATAAATTAGTAACCGTATAGGTTGCGAATGGAGGAAGGCATATAGTTCGTTGATCATCTTAATGTCTTTAATAAGTTATCACATAATTAACTAGTATGGATGAGAAAAATGAGGAGAATAATAAGGTCATCATATTGGTGTCATCTCTACCACCATCAAGGGAGCAACTCTTGATGAATATTCTTATAAAAAATAGCATTATCAACTTCAATGAGGCAATGGCATATCTATTAGACATTGAGTCCTTGAAGAAGCTATCAGATTCTTCATATTTAGGTGATCAGGCATTGGCTACTGTAGGTATTGCAGGCAGAAATAAAAGTCACAGGAAGAAGAAGGGAACGAGTAAGGACACGTGTATATACTATCTATGTGACGAGGAAGGTAATATGATAAAGGATCGCCCAATTTTTAAAGCAAACAAGTGGTGCATGCTCAGTGATGGTAGCAAAAGATGATTCAGACGTACTTGTCGTTAGTCAATCAGGTATTTCTTATGGATGAATACTATATTCAAGTTGTTGCTTCCACATATGTTTGCACGAGAGAGATGTTCGACGAAGGATCTCTACGTCTAACGTGTGCACTTGGCGGATTACTAAGGTGGTAACAATTATATAGGAGATGTATAATAGAGCATATCGCACATTGATGGGAGTTCGGTGTGTTCTCGGCTTAGATAAGAATTTAATATCTATGAGGTCATTTGAACTCCAAGGTTGTGAGGCACCACTTCAACGTGGAGTCATGCGAGTTACTTGCAAAAGACAAGTAATCATAAAAAGTATATGAAATAATGGTGGTTACTGATTGATTTGTAATCATAAGAGAAGATCAACCTTATGAAGATCAACCAATAGGAGGTTAAATAGAAATCCTGACCAGGAGAAGGTATTCAGATCTCATCTATAGTTATGTGTGGAAATACAAAAATGACCGCAAAATCTAGCAGTTGTAGAGGCGAAGATATGAGTTGTTGGAACAAGAAAGACGTGGTGGGATCAACCGCATAGTACCGACGAGTAGATAGGGCTCAGAGGCAGTATAAACCTATGTCATGAAGGGCTATAGGAACAGAAGCCATGGTTAACCAAACTACACATCAAAGGAGCTCCCAAGTGGAGAGTCCGGGCAGGCTAGCCTAGATAACAACACGTATATTGCAATGATGAGCATAAGCCCCTGTGGTGAGGGCACTCCCAAAGGTAGGAGGGGGAAAAAGACGTAGTTGACTTGGAGCGAGTTCTTGGAGGAGCATAGTGACTTCAACAGATAAGAGTCAAGGTGGAGATTATTGAGTAAGTGGCTCATATCCTTTACTAGTAGGACTTCGAAAGGTTTGCTGTAAGAATTCTAAGTGAATCCTAATTGAATTAAGATTACTATTTCTCTTTGAAGTAGAATTCCTAGTTCACTGGAGAAGGACTATGAGGGACTATATAATGCCATTAGATGTGCCCATAGAGAATCCAAGCCACAAACCAATTCATCTAAAGTAAGATACGCACAAGAGGATTAGAAGCTAGGTTATTTTTTAACGCTAGATTCTTGTATAGGTCAAAGATCTGAGAGTCCTAAAAACTTTTAGAGGGTTGTGAGAGAACAATAATCTTTTGTGCTCTTTTAAGGTTATGTGTAAGAAATTTGTTATCAATTTCACCAAATCTTTCTCTCTTGTCATGATTGTTTCGGCGTCGTTATTTCAGTTCTCTTAATGGGATTCATCTATTTTGTTCTTGATGCCATATACATTTGTGCCATATCTTGCAACTCTAATATGATCTAAGAGTTATTGTGCATAAGCAGGGTATGAGAGTATAACAAGTACAACTGTGCGCTGATCAAGCTTCCCCTTAATGTACTGAAAGAAGCATATTAAAGTGTGATCCAAAATCATCATCGTGTCCTTATGTGTGCCAGACGTGGCAACGGCTAACATATCTGACTTTAATTTGATTTTTTTCTCTGTTGGGGACTTTTGTTTTTTAGTCTATATATGCACCCCTGTAGTCGCACGATTTAGATATGTCGAATAGCTTCGTGCTTGTAAATTTTCTTATACAAGGAATTCCATCTTTGTATGTCTGTGGTTTTTCATACGAGTTTTTCATATTAAATCAATGTCTCCTATTCTTTTGATCATCTATTTATACTACATATTTTATAACAAATGATATTAAAGCTCTGAGTTCAAATCAAGCAGCTACCTCCGGATGGAGAGCCCCTGGGGGTAGCCATCATGCGGCGTCTCTGCACAGCATGAGAGTGTGACATCGAAGACAACATGAGGGGCGGCATCCACAAGAGGCCGAGCGTTGGGCATCCGATTGTAAAAAAGGTTTTCGGCGACTTGCGTCTTGTTGCGTCGTTGAATCGAAGCACCGGTTCAGGCGGGTTATTCCGAGATGAACTCGACCGACGGCTTGCATTTTTTCTCCGTATCAAAATCGAGGCAGTGGTTCCGATGTGGTCAGGAACTGTCTTTTTATTGTCTCGGCGATAAAAAAGTGTCGCGTGGCGACCAGGCCGTCTAGAGGAATCAAAATACGAGGAGCAAAGAAAAAAAGCCGCAAGGCGCAGTCATCCATCCAAGCATCCATTCCTGAAGAAAAAAATTGGAGCGAACACACACTGCACAGTCGATCAGAAACTGTCGACCAGATTCATTTTTTCTATATTTTCAGCAAGATTTGCTACATGCACACTTTCGCTTCATACACAACCAAGGAGGAAGGTTATAAATGCAGAGAGTCACGGGCCAAGTGCTATGTCGGCTGCTCATGCTACTGAAAGGATTCATTCCATCTGTACTTAGTCCAAATCTTATATTCCTTGGTTCTGCACCGAAGTCTGCAAATCTCCTATCGATGTTTCTCCACTAGGCGAAATCAGCAAGGTGTCTTAGCATTCCATCCTTCTTGCGCTCCTCCGAGTGCCAACGCAGCAGTTTTGCCTCCTTTGGATTTACAAAAAACCTTTTCAAACGGGGAGTTATAGGAAAATACCATGCCACCTTAGCAGGAGGTCCTTTCTTCACCTCTGTCCCTCGCCGTCATCTGATTGATTGTTACGTTTGTATCGTGATGCGTTGCACACCAGACATACGTGCATGTTTGCATACTCTTTACGGTAGAGGATACAGTCGTTCGGACATGCATGTATTCTTTCTACTTCCATTCCCAATGGACAAAGAACCTTCTTGGCTTTATACGTAGTTTTAGGCAACTTATTTCCCTCCGGAAGCATGTCTGCTAAAAGACCTAGCAGCGCCGTGAAACTCTTGTCAGACCAACCATTGCTTGCCTTCAATTTCAACAGTTCAAGCACGGTCGACAACCTCGTGTACTTTGACCTGCAGTCGAAGCGGAGTGCCGGAGCGGAGGGTGGCGGGCCGGAGGCGCGGTCGGCGCCGAGTCGCCGCTAGGGTTAGGGTTGATTCAGTGGATTGCGTCGCCGCGTGACCGCGTCAGGTCGGCCGCTCGGGTAGGCAGGAATTGAGGACTGGGGGTCGAGGGAAATGGGGTCCGGGGGAGCAGGCGCGCACCGCGCAGCAAATCGGCTCGGCCTGGCTTCATGCGCACGTGGACGCAGGTTCCCTCAGGCCGGCCGGCAAATTTGTGACCAAAACAGTTAAACTGGTCCAATTATATACATACATATGTAATATACCTCATATATACTAAGTTTTTTGTCAAAATTTTTGGGTGTTCAGCTGAATACCCATGAACTACTGTAGATCCGCCCCTGCGTTGGAGTCATGGTTCAAGTAAACAATTGCTTTGACCCTTGACCCGACCATGTTTGCGCATGCACGTTCATGGAAACTGGAGTACGTAGCACGTTCAAACCTTCCATCATTCACACATACATATGTATACAAACATACACATAGTTAAGTGTCTATACGTTATAACGTAATATATATAGTAAAAATAATGAGCATATATATAATATAAATAACAGGGGCACCATAGTGCTCAGGCTCTATGATTGAGACTTTTTCATTCATGATTGACTTCCTTTCCAAATTGATGTTTTTTGAATTAATGAATGTTAACAGGTTTGCCTGATATATTATATATCATTGCACTTGCACGCATCTAAAAGCAGTCCAAAGGCAGAGAGACTTGGTGCCCAGACACCATGGTGCTTATGCGTATCATGATGCCCCCATTATTTATACTATATATATATATATATATATATATATATATATATATATATATATATATATATATATATATATATATATATATATATATATATATATATATATATATATATATACCTTTACACCAGTGTAAAAGGTATTTTTCCTATATAGGAAGCCTCTTTTCTACACCTGAGTGTAATTACACCTCTAATATACCACCTAAACAAACTTGAAATACTCCTTTATCACTTTAGATATATTTGTATACTAATTATAAGATACTCCATTGTAAACCACAGGAAAAACTTGTAAAGGAGTTCATAGTTTTTAGCGTATTTTGTAAATACTCTCATATATGCGCATAAAAAGGAGTATGTCGAAAAAATGTACATACCACTTCTGAAAAATTATTCATACCACCTAGATGGTCTTAAATACTCATATACTACATGTACATACCCTCCATTACACGAGATACTCCCTACATTGCGAGATATGATATAGGGTGTAATTACACCCGGGTGTAGAAAAGAGGCTTCCCACAGTTTCCTTCCAAATTTGAAGCATACACATATGATCTTTTCGGATCAGCCTACTTAAGCATCGTGCCACGCAGCTATGTTACAAGATGGGGGCGGCCTGATGGCGGATGCAGCTACACTACTACAGAAAACCCTATTACAGATGGTTCAAAAACGTCATCATAGACGATTTTCTGAACTGTCTGAATTTATGGGTCAGTGATAATCGAAGGTTATCACAGACGGTTTTCGAACTGCATGTGGTGTAAATATCACAGACGGTTTGTAACTAAAAACCGTATATGATTATCAGCTATCACAGACAGTTTTTAGTTACAAACCATCTGTGATATTCTTTTCTACCCCTAAATCTATTTCTGTTTATTGGCTAGCCTCAGGAAATGCTAGCCATGCCCTCTGAAACAAGTAGATCAACATGTACATGTATACACACAATTCACATCTCAATTCATTTCACAAACATAAAACATCCAATTCACATCGCACTTCATTTCACAAACATAAAACATCCAATTCACATCGCACTTCATTTCACAAACATAAAACATCCATTTCGCAAATCAATTAATTGAAATGAAATAAAATATCCATTAATAAATACACAATTACAAAAGATCTACATTGCATTTGCACTTAGATGGTAACATTACATTTTTTATTGCTCTATCACTCCAGAATCGAGGTCTTGCAAAAGGAACAGATCCATAATCAACGAACTTGTTAGGCTGCACAAGCAATACTTGGATGGTGCATGATTTCCATCCAAGTATTGCTTGTGCAGCCTCACAAGTTCGTTGATTATGGATCTGTTCCTTTCACAAGACCTCGATTCTGGAGTGATAAGAGCAATAAAAAATTATTGTTCGTTGTGGAACTCTCCATTTGAATTTACGACTTTAGGCATCAAAAAGTACGCGCACTCTCCTCGAATTTTTCCAAGGTCCGGCTGTTCCAATGTAGTTGTAGAGATGGGCGCAACCTGTCGATAGGAATATCAATATGCGTACATATATACCTGATAAGTATGAAATAAATGTGGGAAGATTGACAAACCTTAGAATTGGTGATCTTCGAGGAATCAAGGAGTAGTCTCATATGGTGGCAAACGTAGAATCCACACGTATTGCCCGACGTCTGCTGGTGGCATTGCAAAAATAGAATGTGTTAATTCAAGAGACATTACTACCAAGTGTTGTATAGGATTAATTAATTTGTACTAGCGAATACCCAAAAATTTTGAACATGTTTCAAGGGCTTGGCCCCTTCCGTCGAGCCACGTGTCTGTGCAACGTACGTGGCGAACGACCTTCGTAATTCGAAAAAGTTAGCTTAGTCATTCGGAAGGAAAGAAAGAGTACAATATAGTTATGTATGGAGAAAATGTACTTACCTATCGAGTAATTGGGCGATAACTACGCACTCGGATTTGTTCTTACTTAGAGAATCAAGATATATAGCCTTGTTCCATTTTGGTGAACCGCTCATTGTATGGCATAAGAACAAATTCCTTGTCGTGGTGAGCCAGCAATGTTGATGTAATATAGCTCTCGACGAAGGACGCATCCTCGCTGATGGTATCAATGGCGACCATGCGTGGGTCCAGGAAACCAATTGGTGATTTGGATGATCTTGCTTCAGTCAACATGTATCTATATATATACACAGAAAAGCAACAAATTATATATGACATATATCAGTATTACATGAACGGAGACTATGATTGTACACACAGCATCCAGCATCGAACAAGTGAGGCATCGAGAGCGTTGAGATTGAAAATATCAAATAAATCCTCAAAGGTCACCACGAAGACACATTCTTGAATGTTGTACTGCAAATGGTCCAGCTTGAATTTGACAGTGATACCTGAGCACCGTTCTGCCAATGGCTTATTAGCATGTTCCATATACCAGGAGTGTATAATCTCTGGCAACCAAATCCTAGGGTTAGGAGGAGCTCTTTCGGGACCATCGGCTCGCCTAGCACAAATTTGCGGGCCAATGGCAGGTAGGGGATATCATCAACTGTCTTATTTGGTTTGGCCCTACCTCGCTTGTAGGCCGACTTCACGGTAGTCGACTATAAAGTTACCACCAGTGGAAGTTGCTTTGGCAAGAATAGCACCCGTGGAGATAGCACCGGTGCTGGTAGCAGTGGTGGAGATAAGTCCAGTGGAGATGGCACCAGTGCATGTAGCTCTGGTTCAGACTGCCCTTGTGGTCCTGCCACCGGTGAAGAAGCCTCCGGCTAGATGTCGCTTTTGGGCCACTGAATGAATGTTCCAATGGCTTGCCCTAGAATCACGATCTCGTCATTGGGGGGCTTCGGTAGCGGGACGACCTCAAAATTGGCATGCACACCATCCACATGAACTTTTCCGAAGCCTGGTGCTAGAGCTGTACGGTGCACCATGGCCTCACGACCAGACGGATATGCCTGGCCCCAAGCAGCACACAAGGGAACGGAGGCATATCTCACTTGGAGTGTGCACTTCATAGCCTCCTACATAATGATACAAAATTAGCTACTCCAACAGGCCTATCAATGGATCGAGCATTCCAGAGATAATAATTATTACTAGGATGTCGTCCATAGGAAATCTGGCCACGCTTTCTGTCGTAGGATTGGACGCGCAACTACTCGGACGGTTGGGCGAACTAGCTAGCATAGGAGCGATGGCGGCGGCGGCCTGCTGATTTTGTGTAAATCTTCGCATCTCATCTATAACATAATCAGCAAGCTCCTCTCTAAGAGATGCCTTGATCTCCTCCCGTAGCCGTGCATCACGCTCGGCTTTGGTTCTCTTCCTACTCTGATACAATTCGGAGTCATCTTGGAAACCATGTTTCCAAGGAACATAAAGCCCAAGGCCTCTCGTACGACCCGGGTGCTCCTTGTTTTCCAGGGCCGAGGAGAGTATATCTTTCTCCCTTGTTCCCTGGAATGATCCCTGGGAAGATTCAACAGTCAGCGCTTCCTGCAAGAGCGCAACATGTCATTTCACTTCCTACGAAGTTGTGGAGTAATTACAAGCTACGTAGTTCGATCGATATCTTACCAGGCACTGGGACACTTCCTGGTCTACATGATTTCAGAAGGAGACGTCCCCCGATGTCGTGGTAGATAACCTTGCTCTAATCCAATTTCGAGCGCGGTCATCCGGGATATTGGCAAATGGCGGGGCAGTGTCCTGCAGGATTGCCTGTTCGTCCTCCCTCCTCCACTGCGGGATTTTACCCGCATACCCAGCTATGCCAAGTCTGTGGGGGTGTGTGTTTGCCTAGAGGGCCTTGTGCGCCGCACTTGCACTTTTAAAATCTTCAGTCATCTTCATCACCTTGAACTCTTCCCATTGTGGTTCCAGGAATGGGCATTTATGAAAGGGCGTTTCATCATTCTCCACGTAGTTCTTGATAAGCGTACTCTTGAAGTTCTTCCATGCTTTGCACGCCACTAGCAAGGCATGTCATTACACGACGTCTTGGTGTTCTTCTGGGATCTCGAACGATGCCAAAATTTCTATCAGCAGCTCACGTTTCCGAGTCTCACTCATGCTCTTCCACGAATCGAATGTGACCTCAATTCGTTCTCGTGCAACTATTCCGATCGTTCTTCGAAATGCGCATGCTGCTTGGCGAGGAAGGAGAGGGGTCCCAGATCTATCGACCTCTGTGATGGTAAATCGGCCCTCAGGCTTTTTCGATAGTCCTCTTCCTTTGCGTGTTGATTTTGAAGCGGACGCATCCGGCGATGATATTGAAGAATGCGCGAATGACATGTTGGCCTTCTCATATATGAAAAGTAAGCACAATGTAGCATATACATAAATAGTGTGGTATAAGCACATACTTAAATTTAATTCCAATATACATATACATATACATATACATATACATATACATATACATATACATATACATATACATATACATATACATATACATATACATATACATATACATATACATATACATATACATATACATATACATATACATATACATAACAGTAAGATTTAACAACAATAAGATTTATGAAACAACAACAATATATGTATGGTGCAGAACAATAAGGAGCGCAAAGTGAAGTTCTCTCGTTTGTATGCATCCCATACATGTACCCCTTCGTTGCACAGTACTTGTAGATCTTCCACCAACGGTGCTATGTACACATCAATATCATTCCCAGGTTGCTTTGGCAATTGGATAAGTACCTAGCACCGTTGGTGGAAGTGGATAAGTATCGATAGCAAAATATACTTTCGCTTCATACACAACCAAGGAGGAAGGTTACAGATGCAGAGAGTCACGGGCCAAGTGCTATGTCGGCTGCTCATGCTACTGAAAGAATTTATTCCATATGTACTCAGTCTAAACCTTATATTCCTTGGTTCTGCACCGAAGTCTGTAAAACTCCTATCGATGTTTCTCCACTGGGCGGAATCAGCAAGGTGTCTTAGCATTCCATTCTTCTTGCGCTCCTCCGAGTGCCAACGCAGCAGTTTTGCCTCCTTTGGATTTACAAAAAACCTTTTCAAACGGGGAGTTATAGGAAAATACCATGCCACCTTAGCAGGAGGTCCTTTCTTCACCTCTGTTCCCTCGCCGTCATTTGATTGATTGTTACGTTTGTATCGGGATGCGTTGCACACCGGACATACATGCATGTTTGCATACTCTTTACGGTAGAGGATACAGTCGTTCGGATATGCATGTATTCTTTCTACTTCCATTCCCAATGGACAAAGAATCTTCTTGGCTTTATACATAGTTTTAGGCAACTTATTTCCCTCCGGAAGCATGTCTGCTAAAAGACTTAGCAGCGCTGTGAAACTCTTGTCGGACCAACCATTGCTTGCCTTCAATTTCAACAGTTCAAGCACGGCCGACAACCTCGTGTACTTTGACCTGCAGCCAAAGCGGAGCACCGGAGCGAAGGAGTGGAGCGCCGGAGTGGACTGGAGGGGTGGAGCACCGGAGCGGAGGGCGGGCCGGAGGTGCGGTCGGCGCCGAGTCACCGCTAGGGTTAGGGTTGATTCACTGGATTGCGTCACCGCGTCGGTCGGCCGCTCGGGTAGGCAGGAATTGAGGACCGGGGGTCGGGGAAATGGGGGCCGGGGGAGCAGGCACGCACCGCGTAGCCAATCGGCTCGGCCTGGCTTCACGCGCACGTGGACGCAGGTTCCCTCGGGCCGGCCGGTAGATTTGTGACCCAAAACAGTTAAACTGGCCCAATTATATATATACATATGTAATATACCTCATATATACTAAGTTTTTTGTCAAAAATTTTGGGTGTTCAGCTGAACACCCATAAACTACTGTAAATCCGCCCCTGCGTTGGAGTCATGGTTCAAGTAAACAATTGCTTTGACCCTTGACCCGACCATGTTTGCGCATGCACGTTCATGGAAACTGGAGTACGTAGCACGTTCAAACCTTCCATCATTCACACATACATACGTATACATACATACACATAGTTAAGTGTCTATACGTTATAACGTAATATATATAGTAAAAATAATGAGTATATATATAATATAAATAACAGGGGCACCATAATGCTCAGGCTCTATGATTGAGACTTTTCATCCATGATTGACTTCCTTTCCAAATTGATGCTTTTTTGAATTAATGAATGTTAACGGGTTTGCCTGATATATTATATATCATTGCACTTGCACGCATCTAAAAGCAGTCCAAAGGCAGAGAGACTTGGTGCCCAGACACCATGGTGCTTACTGCGTATCATGATGCCCCTGTTATTTATACTATATATATATATAGTAAATTCAAATAATGATGTATACATATCATATAACTCGAGATATAAATGTGACACTAAGTATCTCATAATATAACAATGAGATATTGCTCAACAAACATTGAAACCCATAGGCACATGTGGTGTGATTTTAATAGCATAAAAATGTAGGATGAGAAAGTAACAATGACTTAATAGATCATTCTTCAAACTATTCGACATCTTTAGATTATAGATAGTTACCTAAATTCATTTTTAATGTCTACAAACATAGCAACTTTCACCGAATGTTTTCATGTTAGCTTTTAGTTCACATTTCTCACTGCATTCTTGACCAAAAAAGCAATCACATCCAGCATTTGAAGTGAAGGTTGAGTTCATCTTTCTTAGTAGATACTAAACTCATTTGTCGCTGACAATCAATGAAGATATCTTATTATGAAGTAGACTTCATGGGTTCTCAGCCTCAGCAATTTCTTCCTCTATCCCTCCCATCATGTAGAATGATTGCTTAGGAAGGTCATTGTACTTCCATTTGGAAACACCCCTACACACTACACATTACAGATGTTTCATGAAAGTAAACACAGTTCATAGAAGATGCATTGTTGATTAAAAAGCACAAAGTAGTAACTTATACAGGGGCAATTGAGTAGGCAAATTGGAGCCAATGTGAACACGATGTTTTTCTTTAAGTATGAAATGTCAATAAAACTACATACTAAATGCTCTGCTCCAGTGGTGGTAAATAGAGTTTTGCAGTGTAACAAAAGATCGTAATATGTCTAAATCAGCAGAAGTAAACCGTCTAGGGGCTGTCGGCCCGTACGCAGCAGGAAGATTTACGTCTGTGATCGATACAGGCAAAGACGAACTGAAGACGTCAGGCATGGTGATGCAAAGAATAGATGAACGTATAACTGGTATGGCACCCCTAGCTAATGTGCTGGAACAAGCATGAATCGAAGAAGAGAGGGTCGCGTCGGCGATGAGAGCCACACCATCTAACCTTAGAATCCATCGCATTTTTTGGCCCTTTAACACACGTTTTTCAAATTTAGCCTTCTCACGCAAAAATTTGCAATCCTAATCCCCTCCATGGCCACGGTAATAGCGGCAGACGACATATGTCATCTGTTGTGCTATCTCACCATGACACATGTCGCCAGATTAGCATCTAAGGGTGGGTTCTTTTGGGCTGATGGCTTATTGCTTATGGCTTAAATATTTAAATTCCGACTGTTCGTGAGATGCAGTATGCAGAGAAAAATAGTCGCATGCGATTTTAGCTGGTACAACTGAACTTAGTACACTTTTTACTACAATTTTTCTATTGACACCGCCTTGAAAAAATGAACCGTTTAAAAGCTAGTTACTGTATACAATACAAGCATAAGCGAATTTTAAGCTGAAAAGAACACGGCCTAAGTCTAATCCAGATTCCAGTCTGCTCAGTTACTCCAGTCACGAAATGAAATCATTTTGAGTTACATATTGTCAAACATTATAAACTTTGTCTATCAATATTTATTTGAATATTTATATTAGACACAAGAAAATAATATATGTAGATTTATTTCAAAAAGTACTTCCATAGTATTATAAATTTTTAAGTATTTAAAATATGTTACAATAGAAATGAATGATTAAGATTATATTTTAAATACTATGTTCATATCTAAAATGACTTTTTTGTGATGGTAGAGAGTAGCACGTAGCTCCAGAATCGCGTGCTCCTATCCCTTCTTAGGCTCCATGTCATGGTGTTAGAGCACTACACGTCAAGTAAACGGTACAGTCAGTGCCTTGACTTGTAGTATCGTTGACTTGACTCCTAGTAAACTCGATTTGACCCTTCAACTAACCGTGTTTGTTCCCTTCACACAAAAAACCGTGTTTGCCAAGTTGTAGCTTCCACGTCCCTGTAGTCAACAATCTTCAACTAACCGTTTACTTGACCTGTAGTATCGTTGACTTGACTTGACTCCTAGTAAACTCGATTTGGCCCTTCAACTAACCGTGTTTCTTCCCTTCACACAAAAAACCGTGTTTGCCAAGTTGCAGCTTCCACGTCCCTGTAGTCAACAACAGGCTACCACGGCATTTTGAGAACATTAAAACCACCCACAATCTTCTCTCGAACCTGAAGTCTAGAGCAGGAGAAAGCAAAGCATCTTTCGAGATGAGCTGCTACTATCCATGGGGATTCTTGTTCTTGGTCCTATGCTTGTTACAGTCCATGCTTCACATGTCCTGTGGCTGCTCCGTGGAGGAGAGAGCAGCCCTAATGGACATCCGGTCTTCTTTGATGCGCGCAAACTCTACGGCGCCCCTGGCCCGTTCGTGGGGACGGGGTGAGGACTGTTGCTCGTGGGAACATGTGAAATGCAACAATAGCACACGGCGAGTATCTCATCTCTACCTTTCCAATCTCTATGAGCCTTCTTCTTCAGCAGAAGATAGATGGCGTATAAACTCGACGGTCTTTTCAGCATTTCATGAGCTACAGTTCCTAGATTTATCTGAGAATTATCTCAGCTCGCTAAGCTTCGATGGTATGTAGCCAACATTCATTTCCGTACACGTGTGGTTGCTTCTAGTCTTCCTGAAATTAAACACGTACGCAATTTAATTTGTACCACAAACAAACGTCCACAGGCTTAGCAGGACTAACCAAGCTTCGGTACCTCAACCTCAGTTCCAACTCGCTAGAAGTCTTAGATCTCAACTCTAACCCTACGAGCGAAGCTCTTCCGGATGCAGGTAGAGAAACGAAATTTTACTAGTAATAGTACTGCTGAATAAAGAATTGGTATCCCGTGTTTGCTACTGTTATTTATAATTGTTATAAAACCTTCACGCTTTGCAGCTTTCGAAAATCTTCAAAACTTGCGAATACTGGATTTGAGCGGAAATTATTTCAATGGAAGCATCCCGATGTCATTATTTGCAATTCCTCACCTTAAGATCCTAGATCTCTCAGGAAATTCACTCGGTGGACGTATTCCTATTAGTTCATCTTCGGAACCAGTTTCATTGGAAGTACTAGATGTCAGTCGTAACAGTTTGAGCGGTGCTCTTCCAACCGATCAAGGTACAAAAATTTGAACTTATTGCTTATAAGAGCATAAATAATGTTAATTTGGGTAAAATCGTCAATGCTGCTGTTTATAATTATTATACATATTAGTGCTGAATAAAGAATTGGTATCCCGTGTTTGCTACTACTATTTGTAATCGTTATGCAACCTTCATGCTTTGCAGCTTTCGAAAATCTTCAAAACTTGCAAATACTGGATTTGAGCAGCAATAAATTCAATGGAAGCCTCCCGATGTCATTATTTGCACTTCCTCACCTTAAGATCCTAGATCTCTTTGGAAATTCACTCGGAGGACGTATTCCTATTAGTTCATCTTCGGAACCGGTTTCATTGGAAGTACTAGATCTCCGTTATAACAGGTTGAGCGGTGCTCTTCCAACCGATCAAGGTACAAAAATTTGAACTTAATGCTTATATGGGCATAAATAATGTTAATTAGTGTACAATCGTGAATGCCGCTGCTTATAATTATTATATTTTTTTCACAGCATTTGAAAATCTTAGGAACCTGCGTGAATTGTATCTGAGTTCCAATCTACTCAGTGGAAACCTTCCAACATTATTGTTTTCACTTCCACAAATCGAAGTGTTGGATCTCTCAGGAAATCTCTTAGAAGGTCCCATCCCTATAAGTTCATCTTCAAATCTTTCTCTGTCTCTCAAGAGCCTTAGGTTTTCCCAGAATAATTTAGAGGAGCTTGATTTGTCCAACAACGACTTGTCGTGAGCATGCCGAACTGGCTGTTTACAAAGGAAGCAACTCTACGTAAACTAAATCTTGGAAATAACTTGCTAACTGGGTCTCTAGATCCGATATGGTACCCTCAAACATCTCTACAAGTCATCAGCATAGCTATGAACCGGATTGAAGGGCAGCTACCGGATAACATCAGCTCAATGTTTCCAAGCTTGTCTTGTCTAAAATTTTCTGACAATAACATTTCTGGAGACATACCGAGGTCATTATGCCACATCGATTCCATGGAATATTTAGACCTTTCGAACAACAAATTTTCTGGTGAACTACCTGCTTGCGTGTTCTCTGATCTTCCCAAGCTGACGACCTTGAGGGTCTCAAACAACCAACTTGGTGGTCCGATACTTGGTGGGATGAATAATTTGTCCACTAAGTTGCAATTAATGTACCTAGATAGCAACAAATTTGAAGGAACACTACCTTGCAATCTATCAGGGGATTTGATATTCATGGATTTACAAGATAATAAATTGTCTGGCAACCTTGATACTTCATTTTGGGATCTACCACATTTGTGGGTCCTGAATCTTGCCGGTAACCATATAATAGGTGAAATTCGCCCAACGGTATGCGGGTTACAAAGTATTAATCTTTTAGATCTATCAAATAACAACCTTGAAGGGTCTATACCAAACTGTAATACTACACTCAGTTTTCTTTATGTATCTGGGAATTCCTTATACGGTGATATTCCGAATGCTTTTCTCAATAGCTCTATAGTTTTGGATCTAAGATACAATCAGTTCACGGGTAACCTGGATTGGATACAATATCTTGATGACATTCGTGTTCTTTCTTTGGGTGGGAATAAGTTTGAAGGGCAAATCACCCCCAAGGTGTGTCGCCTGCAGAGCTTGAAGATAATCGATCTCTCGCACAATAGTCTTTCAGGGTCATTGCCTCCATGCATTGGTGATATCCCTTTCAACTATGATGAAGACAATTGGTCGACAGGCGATAGTAATTTATTTATTGACATTCCAAACATATATGACCTAGAAGGCTTCGCTTTCGGTACCAAAGGGAATCTTTACACATATAGGAGTAGTTTTTTTGAATCGATGTCCGGCATCGACCTGTCTGGGAATTCGTTGTCTGGAGAAATTCCTTGGGAGCTCGGAAATCTGAGCCATATCAAGGCCCTCAATCTGTCCTACAATTTCTTTACCGGCCCAATTCCAGCGAGCTTTGCAAACATGAGCGAGATAGAAAGCATGGATTTATCCCGCAACAAGCTAAGTGGACAGATTCCATGGCAATTAACTCAGTTATCGACACTGGAGGCATTCTCTGTGGCATACAACAACTTATCAGGATGTGCACCAAACACTGGTCAGTTCGGTTCGTTTGATATGGATAGTTACAAAGGCAACAACAACCTTCAAAAGGCATCGCAGGGGGGCAGATGCACTTCCAGATCAATACCAGGTTCTTTGACACCGGAAGATACGGAGACGAAGGAAGATGATCCAGTGCTCTCGCGGTCGATCTTTGCCTCGCTTGTATTGACATTTTGGGCTACCGTGGCATTCGTGTTTTGCCATTCGTCCGGCAGCGTGTGATATCAAATCGTAGTCCGTCGACTAATATCATCCTACAAGAAACCAAGAGGCATGCAATTCTGCCCTAGTTTATCGAGCTTGTATGCGCAACCTTACATGAATTGTATCACTGTACTATAGTTATCATATTGCAAAATTGTCCCGTTACATGATTGTATGTGATAGTTGGAGGATATCCTACTTATTTGTTTCTTCACACACGATTCACTTATCATGAAACAACGTCCAGCAAATTGCAGTCCACCAAGAAGAAGAAGAATCACCGCACCTCAAAAGTACAACTACACAGTGCAGCATTGTCCTCTGTAGAAAAATAGCAAGCCAGCTTTAGCTTCAGATAATATAGCCGGTGCTGCAAACTTGTGTTGGCTCAGCGCATGTTGATCTGACGAGCAGTGGTTCTATGTTTTTATGTCGAACAAGAGTAGCACTAATCTCAAAGCACATAAAAAGATAAATAACATCTATACATCATTTATCATACTCTAAAAATTGTGCAAATCACTATTAAAGAAAGCACTACCTAATTTGAAAGGGAAAAAACACTGAGCTCGGTGCAAGTTTTGAGACCGTTTTTTTCAGCTGCATCTCATGACTATGGCTGATAGCTTTTGACCCTAGCATGAGCACTTGTGGGAATTCACCGGTCATGTGGGAGGTGGCACCGGTGTCAAGAAACCAATCAGTGGAGCCATTCGGTTGATGCAACGAGGAGGCTTGTAGTGCGTGAAGAAGCCCACTTGTGTCCCAAGTGTTAGCACCGGATGGAGCCATGGAGGTCACCAGCTGGAGCATGACGGGGTAGGCCTGGCCCATGGGTGCTAGAGGCCGAGTGCCCAAGATGCCAGGGCCCGTGTGTAGCACCTCACATACAGCCAATCTGGGACACTACTATAGACCGTCATCGTCAAGGTAAAGAACAAGTAATAAAAGCAATAATAGGAATTCAACGAAATTAAAATCTTAAAATTACTTTATTAAAAACTAGCAGAAACTAAAATAAGTGATTAAAACATGAGACCGGTTCACTTCTAATCAAAAGGAAATAAATGAAATAACATAAATAGTGGCAAGTCACAGTGCCGAAACTCGAGTGGTCCCACCCATGCATGATACTATGACTCCACTGGCCTTTTATCTAAGAATAGAAAGAGCAATCGTGAGATTTGAAATCTCAGTAAGTACCAAACAATGGTCGCAACAGTAGAGAAAAGGACAAGCAAGCAATAAGTAATTAATAGGTTAATTGCAATGAAATTATGTTACCAGAAATATTAAAACCGATCAAGGATAGAGATAACGGAGATGTGAAATCAAGGTAATAGTTATTTAACAAGTTATAGCTATGGCCCTGGCGATTTATTCCCACATACCCAGTTATACGAGAATAGTCAGACACGTCTTTGTTCTCGACTGTATAACCACAGACAAAGTATAATATCCTGAATAACGAAAATATACGGCCCCCATACGTTACTAGGTGGGTGGCAATCTCCCTTATATGTGGGTAATCCCAGGCCAGGTAACAATTATGTTATTAACGACTAATATGATAAGTGGTTAGAATAACTAAGGGCAAGTCTGGATAAGGTTACGATAAATAACATGATCGTTAAGGTTGAAGAGGAAAGGCATAATTTCCGATTTGAGACAATGGGGGATGATACTATGGTGGTAGTGATCCAGGAATTACTCTAAATGGCACTTTAACATCGCTCACACAAGGGTTGTCAATCATCCATAATTTATTACATGATAAGTGGTTATTAGTTAAGTTAATTAATATCATAAATAAATTAGTCGAGGCTCATAAGCAATAACGTACAAATAGAAGATCAGGGAGTAAGGTATATAAATAAAGCAGCCTAATGTTAAAAGATTACTAGTGCTTAACCTTACATTCGAACATGGTTATACGCCACCCCTACATCGATTTAAGCATCAATTCTAATCGCTAATTAAAGCATGAATTCTATAATTGCACATTATGCTAACCTAGAAGCATACAACACCAACTAGCCTAGCACATCAAGATCTATCCAGTATAATAACAGTATCCGACTTGGCAATCAATACAATGTAATCATTGAACACTAAGCTAACAACAACAGTTAATCATGAAATGGTAATGTGCAAAGAAGATAGGTTACGTCCGCGAGGTACTTGCCATGAGCATGCTCGACGGACACATTGCATAATGGGTCCGAACTGCCCAACTGCTCCCTCAATAGTTGCGTGTGAATCTATAAGATGGAATAGAAGGTAACCGATCAGGTGCAGCTAATCTCTACTCCTTAAAAGGAGGAGTTCAAGGTGATGGTGCATCCTACACCCCTTCTGACAAAAAAATACTCTATCTAACATATGGGCCCACCCATCCCTCCTCACGCCCGTGCGCCCCCACCCCCCACTCCACCCCCACCCCCACCGAATCCGTGCGCTCCTCCCCCCTGATTTCTCCCTCGCCTCCCTCCTCCTCCATCGCCTCCTCCCTCCACTCCGCCGTCGCCTCCTCCCCCGCCCTCCGCTCCACCGCCGCCTCCTCCTCCCCCCACCCCGCGCCGCCGCCACCTCCTCCTCCTGCCCACACCGCGCCGCCGCCCTCCTCCCCTACTCCTCCGCTCCACCGCCGCCTCCCCTCCCGCCGCCGCCGCCTCCTCCTCCCCTGCTCCTCTGCTCCGCCATCGCCTCCTCCCCCTCCCCCGCTTCTCTGCTCCACCCTCGCCTCCTCCTCCCCCCACTCCTCCGATCCGCCCTCGCCTCCTCCTCCCCCGCTCCTCCGATCCGCCCTCGCCTCCTCCTCCCCACCCCGCGCCGCCTCCTCCTCCTCCCCCCTCCTCCCCTTCCCCTACGCAACCACCCCCAGAAAAACCTCCTCTCCGCTGCACCGCCGCCCTGCCTCCTCTCCGCCGCCCCCTCCCTTAGCGCCGCCGCCCCACCAAACCCCAGATCTAGAGGCGGCGCGGATATCTCTCCGCCTCGGGCTGTTTCGTCTTGCGCGGGACCTGCCCATCGGCGGCGGCGTCCTCTACGGCGTGCCCCCCGACGTCGAGGTCGAGGTGCCGCGCAGCGGCCAGTGCACCGCCGGTCTCCCGGCCGCCGCCGAGCCCTCCGTCTGCAGCTTCCAGAAGGTGAGGGAGGTGCTCCCTATTAGGTACAAGAATACGTTGAAGCTGCAACATTTTGTAGATTTTGCAAGACTGGCACTTTATTGAGTCTTGCTGAAATTAATGATTCTTTGCTAGAGCTAAGCGATAAATCTGTTGAACCCTTGCAGATAAATGTACTTGACTATCTTTTAGGGGTAAATATACGGACACACCTATAATTTAGTTATGCTTTTCTTTAATTTGCTTGAAGTTGTTAATGATATTTCGTCTTCATTAATGTCTTAGGTTGCTGATTTGTCGGAGAGCTAATGAGGCTTGCAATTGGCCATATATCGATGGAGAAGTTGAATATGCCAAAACATATGAACATTTGTACGTGACATTTACAGGAGTGACCCTTCCGTGCCTCTAATGGATGACATGAGTGAGATGAAGAAGAAGATGGAGACTATGCTTCAAAGTGTAGTAAAAATTGAGAATGGTATCACTTCTTTGATGTTTAACAGTATTGAACTTATTGATGATTCCTCGTTTATGTCATGTATGTGGGGTAAACATCCGTTGGGGAGAGGTCAGACGGCAATAACTTGAGATAGAACGGCGCTAGGTGAAGGAGGGCACTCATTGGGTTAGGACTCAACCTAGAATAGCCGGCCAAAGATGGAAGAGCACGGCAGGAACCTTGGGAAGATTTCTCTGTTATTCCATTGGTTGCCTCCAATCAATCTGTCGTATGCCTTATGTAGGGCCTGCTTTTGTGGATTTAAGAACTTAACTGGTCCCATAAAGTAATTTATCTTTGATCTTGATATAAGGTGTACTGGACATTTGCAGTCTTTGCTCGATCCGCCCATCAAGGAGGAGGTGACAAGGCGATGAATGCATATCACAACAAGCGCACCCTTCCTTGGGTATGTGGATACAACCCTGCTTGCTTCACCTGTATCTGCATGGGTATAATTTAGCAATCATTCCCTCTGAAGAATTCCTTTTTGGATCAGGAATTGTTGGGACCTTTTGAATGTTATGTAATAATAATATAATTGGCAGTGGATGAATCAGGTGTCCGGAGTGAATGCATGTTTATGGTCGACTGGCAGTATAGGTGGGGTTCAGTGAATACTTAGTGGGAGATTCCCTGGAAGTTGGTGCTTTATTGGTGTTCTGTAAAAACTTAGGTGTGACTATGTTACTACAAAGTCGTATACTACCAGTCGGCCACAAACCCACCGTGTTCAACATTTCACAAAGCATTAGAAGTGAAACACAAGTTCACCCATTCAGATAGCACAACAAAGTCGTGGGCATAACTTCCACAGTTGTAAATGATTAGGAGTATACATTCCAAGCATATCGTAACCATCTACAGATCCAAAATGCATGGAATATTCAACAAAGAATTGCACTACAAAGATGTCAGTGGATTCCAACATATGTCCAAATAAAATGACTACAGGTTGCGAAAGAATCTGGTTTTTCTTATTAACACATACCTTCCCATGGCATCGTAAATTGCAGCAGAGCTTGCACATGCGCTTCCGCCAAATACCTGCTCATTGTACAAAAGCAACGCATTGGTCAAGTCTCCTCTCTAGATTTCTTAGTTGTTTGTGAAATATACTTCAATCTTAAAGCCATTTCTGCGAGATCCGCAACAACCTAAAACGATCTTAGTGGGAAAAGAAAGGTCCTGCCTTTGATGATAGCTTGGAGGTTAAAAAAATGGCGTCTTTGAGAGAGATCTAGATCGAGAAAGACCAAACAGTGATCACCTGCATGTCTCGGCGACGCGGGGATCGCGCTCGCCGAGTGCGCCCATCTGTAGCTCTAGGCCCTTGCCGTAGCAGGCGATGGACTCGTCCATGCGGCCGAGCATGGCGTGAGTGTCGCCGAGCTGCATCCATCCGGAGAATGCGATGAGTACCCACTCCTCCCCCTTGTTCTCCTCAGGCAGCCGATCCTCCGAGCCCTCTCCCCCAGGCGGCTTGACGACGGCGACGGCGCGCTCGAGGACGAGGATGGCGTCGGCGTGCCTCCTGAGGGCGCAGTGGATCGCGCAGCGGCAGGCGAACCGGCTGGCCCAGGGTATGCCGTGGCCCACCCGGCAACCCTGTAGGTCCGCCCCTGGCAAAAACACCTATGATCCATCTCACCGGCCCACTAAAACATCAATCACAATTCACAAAACAACAGTCAACACTCAACAACAGCACAAGTGCACAACTAACTGACCTTGCGCCGTTGCGGAGTGCGGAGAGAGGGCTGACAGGGCTGGGCCGCCGCCGCATCTAACTCCATCGCGGCCAAGGGAGGTAGATCTGACCGCGACCGAGGATATTCCGGGGGCGCGAGAGCCGGACCGAGGCGTGGGGGCGGCGAGGGCCAAGCCGCCGAGGGGCGAGGGGGCCGGACCGTGGGAGCCCACCGGGGCGCGGGGGCGGCGAGGGCCAAGCCGCCGAGGGGCGAGGGGGCCAGACCGCAGGAGAGCCAGATCGCAGGCAGGATGGTAGCCGGCCGGCAAGAGCATTGTGCATTCGCGCCGCAGAGAGTGGAGAGACCGAGAGGCGAGAGCGGAGAGCGGACAGGCGACAGCGGAGACTGCGAGAGTGATTTAGAGGAGAGACCGAGCGGACAGTGGACAGCGCCGGAATCAGTGAGTGGTAAGTGGTAATATTTTCTCCCTCTTAATTTACTATATTAGAGTTAAAGAGTTTATATTTTTAGTGTGTAATTGTATATAGATATTAGATAGTTAATAGTTTAATCTTTATAATTTATTTATAGATTTATAGTTTTAAATCTTACCCGTGATTCAAATTTATCTTATGATTCAAATTAGTTTATTTGTGATATGTTTTATATGATCTAAATTTTTATTGTCTTTCACAAATTTCTATTATATCACTAATTTTCATATGTTTCATACACAGGTGACTTATCGCTAATCTGCACTCACGGTAGAATAATTATATATTCTTGAGTATGCGTTTCGTATTATCGACTTTCAAGATACCTACTTTATATTTCTTTATTTTGCATTATTTGTCTCTAATTATGTGTTTCTATATGAATTTGAAATTCTGTAAAAAGTAAAACATTATATTTATGTCAATTTAGTTTAGTCCGACAAAAGATTCAGCCTAGCCTCAATTTTATTCCTAGCTTCGCCACTGATCTATAGTGTTCTTGTTTGATAGACTAATTTTAGAGTATTTCCTTTGCTCCCTATCATTTTGCAATTAGACTTTTTAAATGTTACAATTATGTTTTAATCCGTAGCAACGCACGGGCATCCAACTAGTTTTGATAAAAGAACGACAAGGGATGAACTTGATTGGAGAGAAAACAGGTTCGCTAGTCCCACGGCCATGTGAAACGCTGTTCAGCCAAGCAAAACACTGTTCGGCCATGAGAGTGGTGTCCCGTTGTGAGGACTAGCAAAATGCCGCCGCCTCGACATCGACGTCGGTGCCGCACCACGCCGGCTGATGCACCGTCGCCGAGCTGTCGTGCCGCTAACGCGTTGTTGCCTGTGCCTCTTGGCCGTACATCCGCCGCCGCGCCTCCCTTTGCGCCGTGCGTCCTAGAATTGCAGTGGCCGAACCAATGGACGATTGGAAGCAGTCGCCTAGAGGTTCGGCAACTGCAATTATTTCACCCAACGGCCAGTGGATTGCTTGCGTGTCGTGCGGCCATTGGGCAATAAGTTCCGGTCGCCTAATGATTCGGTGACTGGAGCCCATTTTTGTAAAAAAAATTCGCGTGGGTATATTTCTATTATTTCGAATAAAACATAAATTATTTATTAAAAATTTCCATTTTGTAACTCTAGACTCCCATATTGAAAAGTGGTTATGTGCTTCTCTTTGGATCTCTTCATGCCCTCGCGGTTTTCGCATTCGATCAGAGTGCCTCTAAGTTTACTGTCTGGATTCGTACGGACGACATCACCAAACTCTGGTTAGTTCGGTTCATTTGATATGGATAGTTACAAAGACAACAACAACCTTCACAAGATATCACACGGAAATAGATGCTCTCCCAGTTCAGAACCGGGCCCTTTGCCACCAGAAGGTGGAGATCAGAAGGCAGATATGATCCAGACGTCTATGCGGCCAGTGCTGCCTCATTCGTCTTGGCATTTTGGGCCACCGTTGCGTTCTTGTTTTGCCATCCACTTGGGCGCCGTGTAATTCTCAAATTGTAGCCCGTCATATTAATATCCACCTACTGACCTACATGAAAACAAAAGGCAAGCGTGCAAATATGCCGTAGTTTATCCAACTAATCTAACATCAACTGTAGTGTGTGCGGATATGTGTGTGACTTGAGATGTCGGGCAACCCTCTACAGCTACCTTCTTGCAAAATTGTCCTGTTACACATCTAAAAAATCATTTGTTATTGTCTGCGATCCTGAAATAAATGAATGGGAAGACATCCTACTTATTCTATTTTCTTTTGTACACGATTCTCTTACCGTGAAACATCAAGCAAGTTGCATATCGACCAACAAGAAGAATCGCCCATGATGTGTAGTAAAAGGTAGCCTAGAATTCCCGTGCTTCCCTTCATAAGTTGTAATATATATACACATCAGATCTGACTTCCTTACATAATTTCGATTACTGCACCTCACACACAAGAAAAAAATCGCAAGCCAGCTTTTTTTTTTAAGGTAGACAAACGCCGGCCAGCTTTGGAGAAAACTCTATGAACAACCGGTGCTGCAGAGTGCAGACTTTGGGTCGGCCCTAGTAAATCTGAAACGACAAAATAACTGAACTGGGTTCGGGGCAGGTTTTGTAGTGCGGAGCTGCGCGCGTAGAAGCGGGTCGGGGGCTGAGGCCAACTTCCTTACGCGGCCAGAAGGTGAGAGGCCTAATGTAATGGTGGACGCAGCAGACCAGGAGAGGCACCGTGATGGTGGCTCAGTCGACCTATGAGATCTCCTGGGCGTCGTAATATGTTGTGGGCATGGCCTGTCGGGTGGTGAAGCCCAGGCCTAGAGGCTAGAGCTACTTGCGGTTCCCATCCACATCGCGCTTCCACTTCCCGCCTTTCACTGCCACCGCCCCTGCGCCGCCGTTTCTTCAGTTGCCGGCGACCGAAGGCACTGCAGGTGGCGAAAACGCAGAGAATACACATGCATCACAACTGCTCAAGCTTCCACTTCAGCCTTCCACTGCCCACCGCCCCTGCGCAACCGTTTATTCAGTTGCCCTGCAGGTGGCGAAAACGCAGAGAATACACAGGCATCAAAACTGGTCAAGCTTCCCTTAAATGTACTGAAAAAAGCATCTAAGCAACTCCAGCCACGAAAAGAGATCGTTTTTGAGTTACGTGCAATCAAACATTGTAAATTATGCCTATTAATATCTTTTCAAATATTTAGATTAAACACAAGAAAATAATACACTTAGATTTGTCTTAAAAGATACTTTCATAATATTATAATTTTTAAAATATATTATAGTAAAAATAAGTGATCATAGTTACATTTTAAGAGAATGTCTAGGCATCACCCAGATATTTTCTTTCTAACTATCTTCTAAATTTGTGACCCTTGGATTAGAGATAAATGGACTCTTGTTTTTGAAAAGGGGAGATTTTTTCAAGAGGGAGGGGGTACGATTCATGGCCATTGGATCTCTAATCCAACAGTTATAAATGTGAATGATAGTTAGGAAGAAAACATCCGATGATGTTTAACAAAACCCATATTTTAAAGACTATGTTAATATTCAAAATGACTTTCTTTGCGACTGAAGTAGTTCTTCACCTATAGCATTGCACGTTGCTCCAGAATCGCGTGTGTTCCTGTCGCTCTTAGCCTCCAATGTCATGGTGTTAGGGCATTACAAGTCAAAGATACTGTTAGTGGCTATCCACCGGGAGAATGCACGAAACATTTTTTTTTCACATTCCACAAGATTATCCCGTGTTTGTTCCTGGTCCTAGTAAACTAGCTTAATTTGACCCAGCTAACCGTGTTTGTTCCGTGCACCAAAAAGAAAACGTGTTTGCCAAGTTGTAGCTTCCACGTCCCTGTAATCAACAACATGCCACCACGGCAAGCCTGCATGAGAACATTAAAACCACCCATCAATCTTCTCTCGAACCTGAACTCTAGATACAACCGCAGTATGAGAGCAGGAGAAAGCGGAGCTTCTTTCGAGATGAGCTGCTACTATCCATGGGGATTCTTGTTCTTAGTCCTATGCTTGTTACAGTCCATGATTTACATGTCCTGTGGCTGCTCCGTGGAGGAGAGAGCGGCCCTAATGGACATCCGGTCTTCTTTGATGCGCGCAAACTCTACGGTGCCCCTGCCCCGTTCATGGGGACGGGGTGAGGACTGCTGCTCGTGGGAACATGTGAAATGCAACAATAGCACACGGCGAGTATCTCATCTCTACCTTTCCAATCTCTATGAGCCTTTTTACTACACTCCAGCAGAAGATAGATGGCGTATAAACTCGACGGTCTTTTCAGCATTTTATGAGCTTCAGTTCCTAGATTTATCTGAGAATTATCCCAGCTCGCTAAGCTTCGATGGTATGTAGCCAACTTTCATTCCGTACACGTGTGGTTGCTTCTTGTCTTCCTGAAATTAAACACGTACGCAATTTAATTTGTACCACAAACAAACCTCCACAGGCTTAGCAGGACTAACCAAGCTTCGGTACCTCAACCTCAGTTGCAACTGGCCAGTCTTAGATCTCAACTCTAACCCTACGAGCGAAGCTCTTCCGGATGCAGGTAGAGAAATGAAATTTACCACTAATAGTACTGCTGAATAAAGAATTGGTGTCCCGTGTTTGCTACTGCTATTTGTAATTGTTATACAACCTTCACGCTTTGCAGCTTTAGAAAATCTTCAAAACTTGCGAATACTGGATTTGAGCTACAATGGATTCAACGGAAGCCTCCCGATGTCATTATTTGCACTTCCTCACCTTAAGATCCTAAACCTCTCAGGAAATAAATTCAAAGGACGTATTCCTATTAGTTCATCTTGGGAACCAGTTTCATTGGAAGTACTAGATCTCAGTTACAACATTATGAGCGGTACTCTTCCAACCGATCAAGGTACAAAAAATTGAACTTATTACTTATATGAGCATAAATAATGTTAATTTGGGTAAAATCGTCAATGCTGCTGTTTATAATTATAACAATTATGTCATACAACCTTCACGCTTTGCAGCTTTCGAAAATCTTCAAAACTTGCGAATACTGGATTTGAGCGGCAATGAATTCAACCAAAGCCTCCCGATGTCATTATTTGCACTTCCTCACCTTAAGATCCTAGATCTCTCAGGAAATTCACTTGGTGGACGTATTCCTATTAGTTCATCTTCGGAACCAGTTTCATTGGAAGTACTAGATCTCAGTGATAACAGGTTGAGCGGTGCTCTTCCAACCGATCAAGGTACAAAAATTTGAACTTATTGCTTATATGAGCATAAATAATGTTAATTAGGGTAAAATTGTCTATGCTGCTGCTTATAATCATTATATTTTTTTTCGCAGCATTTGAAAATCTCAGGAACCTACGCAAATTGGATTTTAGTTACAATCTATTCAGTGGAAACCTTCCAACATCATTGTTTTCACTTCCACAAATCGAAGTGTTGGATCTCTCACGAAATCTCTTAGAAGGACCCATACCTATAAGTTCATCTTCAAATCTTTCTTTGTCTCTCAAGAGCCTTTTGTTTTCCCAGAATAATTTGAGTGGTAGAATTTCTTTCTTTTGGCTAAGGAATCTAATGAGACTCGAAGAGATTGACCTTTCAGGGAATACTGATTTAGTTGTTGATGTTAATGTTCCGGGATGGGTACCTCTATTCCAATCAAAAACGACTAGCGCTCTCATTGTGACATTGACAAAGGCATCATTGCAGAGCCATATTTTCTACGCACACAGCATCATTTAGAGGAGCTTGATTTGTCCAACAACAACTTGTCAGGGAGCATGCCGAACTGGCTGTTTACAAAGGAAGCAACTCTAGTTAACCTAAATATTGGAAATAACTCGCTAACTGGGTCTCTAGATCCAACATGGTACCCTCAAACATCTCTAGGAATTATCGACATATCTATGAACCGGATTGCAGGGCAGTTACCGGATAACATCAGCTCAATGTTTCCAAGCTTGTCTGATCTACAATTTTCTGACAATATCATTTCTGGAGATATACCGAGGTCATTATGCCACATCAATTCCATGGAATATTTAGACCTTTCAAACAACCAATTTTCTGGTGAACTACCTGCTTGCATGTTCTCTGATCTTCCCAATCTGAGTATCTTGAAGGTCTCAAACAACCAATTTGGTGGTCTGATATTTGGTGGGATGAATAATTTGTCCACTCGGTTGAAAATAATGTACCTAGATAGCAACAAATTTGAAGGAACACTACCTCGTAATCTATCAGGGGCTTTTAGTGTCTTGGATTTACAAGATAATAAGTTGTCTGGCAACCTTGATACTTCATTTTGGGATCTACCATTTTTGTGGGTCCTGAATCTTGCCGGTAACCGTATAATAGGTGAAATTCACCCAATGGTATGCGGGTTTCGATTTATTGAGCTTTTAGATCTATCAAATAACAACCTTGAAGGGTCGATACCAAACTGTAGTGGCACTACACTCAGGTTTCTTTATGTATCTGGGAATTCCTTATACGGTGATATTCCGAATGCTTTTCTCAATAGCTCACACATTGCAGTTTTGGATCTAAGATACAATCAGTTCACGGGTAACCTGGATTGGATACAATATCTTGATGGCATTAGTCTGCTTTCTTTGGGTGGGAATAAGTTTGAAGGGCAAATCACCCCCAAGGTGTGTCGCCTCCAGAGCTTGAGGATAATCGATCTCTCTTTAACGATCTTTGAGGTCATTGCCTCCATGCATTGGTGATATGTTCAGCTATGTTCATGATGAATACTTTTGGTCGTTGGACGATCATAGTAACATTTTTATGTACGTCATGCCGACACACAGTTACCACATTTATGACCGAGAAGGCTTCGCTTTCAGTACCAAAGGGAATCTTTACACATATGGGCGTATCGACCTGTCTGGGAATTCGTTGTCTGGAGAAATTCCTTGGGAGCTCGGAATCTGAGCCATATCAAGGCCCTCAATCTGTCCTACAATTTCTTTATCGGCCCAATTCCAGCGAGCTTTGCAAACATGAGCGAGATAGAAAGCATGGATTTATCCCACAACAAGCTAAGTGGACAGATACCATGGCAATTAACTCAGTTATCGACACTGGAGGTGTTCTCTGTGGCATACAACAACTTATCAGGATGTGCACCAAACACTGGTCAGTTCGGTTCGTTTGATATGGATAGTTACAAAGGCAACAACAACCTTCAAAAGGCATCGCAGGGGGGCAGATGCACTTCCAGATCAAGACCAGGTTCTTTGACACCGGAAGATACGGATACGAAGGAAGATGATCCAGTGCTCTACGTGGTCAGTGCTGCCTCGTTTGTATTGGCATTTTGGGCTACCGTGGCATTCGTGTTTTGCCATTCGTCCGGGCAGCGTGTGATATTGAAACTGTAGTTTGTCAGACTAATATCATCCTACAAGAAAACAAGAGGCATGCAATTCTGCCCTAGTTTATCGAACTTGTATGCGCGACCTTACATGAACTGTATCACTGTACTATAGTTATCATATTGCAAAATTGTCCCGTTACATGATTGTATGTGATAGTTGGAGGATATCCTACCTATTTGTTTCTTCACACATGATTCACTTATCATGAAACAACGTCCAGCAAATTGCAGTCCACCAAGAAGCAGAAGAATAACCGCACCTCAAAAGTACAACTACACACTGCAGCATTGTCCTCTGTAGAAAAATAGCAAGCCAGCTTTAGCTTAAGATAATACAGCCGGTGCTGCAGACTTGTGTTGGCTCGGCGCACGTTGATCTGACGAGCAGTGGTTCTATGTTTTTCTGTCAAACAAAAGTAGCACTAATCTCAAAGCATATAAAAAATAAATAACATCTATACACTATTCATCATACTCTAAAAATTATGCAAATCACTATTAAAGCTACTCGAGCGTGCTCCAAACACCGAAAGCAGAGCTGTTGTCGGACATCGCGATGTCAAGTAATTCCACTGAGATGGTGGTGTAAAGCCACCCAAGCACATGCATGTCAACCTTGATCCAGTCGGGGTCATCGTGCTATGGATCAGTGCCGTCAACATGGCAGCAGAGGTTGAACTTTCCCATGGCGAGCAACATCACATTTCGCCATTTGGTGTAATTGTTGGCTTGGACGTCAAGTGTATATGGAACAAGAGTTTTGCGGCCCATTCATTTCGGCTTGAGCTTCTGACTTCTGGCTTATTTTTTACTATTTCTAAATTTCGTTTTTTTTCTGCCTTTTCGACTTTTTTTTAGCTTTTTTGCCGTTTCTTTTTTCCATATTTGTTTGCATTATACGTGATGGGCTAACATGTCTTTTCTATTTTTATTTTTTTAAATTTAATTATGCTAAATAAGCTACCATCAGTTACAGTGCCAGCTACAGTGAAAATTTAGCCATAAGCCAGGCTTATTCAGCCCAAATGAGCATAGCCCAATGTTGATTGAATGCATGGCTTGGAGGGAGGACGCCGCTGGAAGAGAGGGAGTGAACGGCAAGCTAGGAGCAGGATCAATAGCGCCAGCGGTGCCAAGACTCAAGGCGGGATGACTGGCTGAGTTGGTGGCATCCATGGTGGAGCTCATGTCGTAAGAAGGTGGGAGAAGAAAAGCTAGTTGGTAGCAGGCTCTCATACCATGCGAAATTGAGAAAAGCTGCACACTATTCAGTTGTAACAGAGCCTATTAATAGGCGCATACAAAAGAGCGGGGGATGGCCATGCTCTGCTAACACAGAAGAGAAACTGCGAACGTGTGGTGCAAAACTGCGAATGTGCGGTGCGTGGCTGCGCACGGCCAACTTTAGGGCCTGTTTGGGAGAGCTCCACCAGCTCCAGATCCACCTAGAAGGTGGATCTGAAGGTGGATCTGGAGCTGGATTCACCGTGGAGCAGCTCCATCGTGGATCTGGGATTCATCAAAGTGTTTGGTACAGCTCCACCTCCCTCTCTATCTCACTTCCACGTGGGCCCCACGCGTCAGGGGGCAAAATGAAAAAAAAAAACCCGGCGAGGGAGGCGAGGCGCACGGCGGTCGCGGGCGGTCGGACGCGGGGAAGCGCCGGCCGGGGAGGCGGGGCGGGAGGCGGAGGCCCGGAGGAGGCGGACGCGGTCGAGGCGGGGAGGCGGGGAGGCGCGCGCGCCCGGGGAGGCGGACGCGGGGAGGCGGAGGCCCGGGAGAGGCGGACGCGGTCGGAGGCGGGGAGGCGGAGGCCGGGAGGAGGCGGACACGGTCGGAGGCGGGAGGCGGAGGCCGGGAGGAGGCGGTCGGAGGCGAGGCCGGGAGGAGGTGGGGGAGGCGGAGGCCGGGAGGAGGCCGGGAGGCGGAGGCCGGGAGGACGCGGGGGAGGCGGAGGCCGAGAGGAGGCGGAGGCCGGGAGGAGGCGGGAGGAGGCGGGGGAGGCGGAGGCCGGGAGGACGCGGTCGGAGGCGGGGGAGGCGGGAGGAGGCGGGAGGAGGCGGGGGAGCGTCGGTCGCTCGGTCGCTCGGCGCGAGGAGGTGAGGAGAGGAGCGCTTGGAGAGAAAAGAAGCCGAATAGAAAAAACGGTTGGGAGGGGTGTGTAATGGCATTGGTGGGTAATTACCACCTAACTCCACGAGTAGATACGAAATAAGTTTTCGTGGAGCACCCCTTAGGTGCTCCATGGATTTGGTGGATCTGGAGCCAGATCTATGGTTTTTGTGGAGCAGATCCACGGTGGAGCTGCTGGAGCTGGAGGTGTTTGGCTTGGAAAAGTGGATCTGGATCTGTTTTTCGTGAATCTGGAGCTGGTGGAGCTCTCCCAAACAGGCCCTTAAAATCCTACGCGGTGCAGAAGGTGAGAGGCCTAATGTAATGGTGGAAGCAGCCCAGGAGACTCACCCTAATGGTGGGTCGGCCAGCCCATCTATCATATTACTCAGGTTGGAACTTTGAGATAGACACGATTACGTGAGCAAAAACAGATAGACACGATTACAAGTTTGAGAAGGCTCTTTGCCGTTGTCGATGTCTTCTTTTACCTTAAGTGCTACTTCTAGCGCTGTAGAGGAAATATTTTGGAAGATCCGCCTATTCATTTCCTTCCATATATTCCACATAAACGTAATTACTCACCTCTCTACGTTGACACTGGTGCCAAGGAGGACAGAATCAACAACAATTGTGATTACAGTCGGCAGGGATCTGAACATCGACGGGTAAATAGGCCCACGACACGCAATGGACACAAACGAGATGCCCGTGTTGAACAACCCCTGGTTGGACGAAGAACGTACCCAATACAAAAAATAGAAATTAGTAGTTTTGTTTTCAGATGATTCTGCTAGGTATTGGAGGACATATTAGGTTAAAAATGAGCACTTTTGTAAAAATAGTTTAAATTGTACTAAAAGTGCTCGGACAGGTTTTAAAAAAATTCTAAAAAATTGTTAGCTATAGGTAATAGTATAGCCTATATCCATGCAAAATTTTGAGAACAAACTCAATCTTATTTGCAAAATATGAAAAAGACAAATACAATATAAAATAGTGTCATTTACTGTTTTGCACTGTTATGCACTATTACACGTTGTATTTCTAAGCACCCGTATAAGTACCTTTCGAATTAGAGATGGCGTAATAGTTTAGGTCCACAAAAGCTGACGGTGCTTGCGTCAGTATGACATGGTTAGGCACTTAGAGCGAAGTAAGGCCCCGTTTGACACAGCTCAGCTTCACTAGTGAAGCTGTTTTTTTTGTTTCAGCTTCACGAGCAGCTTCACCGGTGAAGCTAAAGCTATTTTGGAAAACTATTTGGCAAAACAGCTTCACCAACAGCTTCATGCATAGCTGAGAGAGGGCAATTGTCCAAGATGCCCCTGTCTACCTGACTTGTTCTAACATTTGGAGTTGTATGTTTGTATATGGTCATATGAATTAAAAAATAATATATTTGAATGAGTATGAATTAAAAAATTAAAATAAAAAAAATAAAAAAAATAAAATCAGTGCGAACGGTAGAGAAGTGCGAACGGGAGGAGAGGAAACAGGCGTGGGGACCCAGTGGCAAAGTGCTGTAATTTCTATCAACTACAAGGGCAGTGGGTTCCTAGAACTGCGAGCCTGAGGGAGAGAGCTGTGAAAAGCTACTATTTTCAGCTTCACCCCACCCCATTCCCTTGTGAGAGCATGATTTAAGGAGCTTCATCCATGAAGCTGTTTGCAAAAAGGGTGTTTGGCAAAAAACAGCTCACAACAGCTCATGAAGCTGTTGGTGAAGCTGTACCAAACGGGGCCTAAATGTTAAGATGGATACCCAATTCTTTTCAGTTTGACCATAGATTATGACTTTTTTTTATTATAATTGATTTATTTTTTACTGTAGTTGAAGTAACTTATTTGATGTAATTAAATTAAAAAAATTAAAAATAGAAAATATATGTTAGCACATCACGTACAATACAAAGGAATACAGGGAAAACAAGAAAATGCAAAAAGCCTAAAAATCCAAAAAACTAGAAAAAGACGAAATTAAAGAATAGTGAATTAAAGCATAAGTCAGAAGCTATCGCTGAAACGAGCTAGGCCATAGATAATTTGATTTTTTTACAGTAACTAACTTTCAAACAGAGTGTCCCTTTAAGACAGGATCTATAAATCAATGGTAGTAGACACTGTCCTGACATCATATATATTGGCTAAAATCGCACGCAAATACCTCTCTCTCCATACTCTCTCGTGAATAACCAGAATTTAAAATTTTAAACCAAAAACTATAAGCCCTGTTCTTTTTTGCTGAAGCTTATAGCTTTTGGCTGTGGCTT
The DNA here is from genome assembly GCA_036346575.1 of Dendrocalamus sinicus. Classification (NCBI taxonomy): domain Eukaryota; kingdom Viridiplantae; phylum Streptophyta; class Magnoliopsida; order Poales; family Poaceae; genus Dendrocalamus; species Dendrocalamus sinicus. The sequence goes on along the minus strand of CM070650.1, from coordinate 2,939,020 downwards.
GTGGCTTTTAGACTATTCGTGCAAGAGATTATAGAGTAACAGAAACTCACGTGCTGTTTTTGCCGATATAAATGAAGTTGGTACAGTATGTACTACAATTAACTAGTAGACTCTATCTTGAAAAGATATTCCGTTTAAAAGCTAGTTATTGTAAAAAAAAACTAAAAAGTAGTTTTTAGAAGCCGAAAAGAACATGCCCATAGCCCAAAAGAATCCACCCATATTTCTCTCCTTACAATACTATTGTTAGCTACTTTGATTCTAACCCTTATCACTACCTATAGATGATAAATGTTTAACTTTTTTGACATAGCACCATCTGCCAAGGTTTGCTTCGGTGCCATGCAATCCAAGTTTAGCACCCACTCCTCCATCACTTGGCAATGGTGCTAATGAATTTGTCTTTTCTATAGCATTAGCTTAGGATTTATGGATGCACCCGGTCCTAGAAAACAATTTGTTTTAAAGCTTTTTTTGGCTCGAAGGGCGATGAAAAAATCGAGCTCAGCGTAGCCTTTTTGTCGCCGGGATGCATGCATCAAAGGCCATCTCTAATGGTGGAGGTAGCCCAAGCAGTTCACTAGTGATAGTGACTGGGCCAACCTATGAGATCATCTAGGGTGGGAATTGGTAGTGGCGCGGCCTCGCATAGTATAAATTAGTAACCGTATAGGTTGCAAATAGAGGAAGGCATATAGTTCGTTGATCATCTTAATGTCTTTAATAAGTTATCACATAATTAACTAGTATGGATGAGAAAAATGAGGAGAATGATAAAGTCATCATATTGGTGTCATCTTTACCACCATCAAGGGAGCAATTCTTGATGAATATTCTTGTCAAAAATAGCATTATCAATTTCAATGAGGCAATGGCATATCTATTAGACGTTGAGTCCTTGAAGAAGCTATCAGATTCTTCATATTCAAGTGATCAGGCATTGGCTACTATAGGTGTTGCAGGCAGAAATAAAAGTCACAGGAAGAAGAAGGGAACGAGTAAGGACACGTGTATATACTATCTATGTGACGAGGAAGGTAATATGATAAAGGATCGCCCAATTTTAAAGCAAACAAGTGGGCATGCTCAGTGACGGTAGCAAAAGATGATTCAGACGTACTTGTCGTTAGTCAATCAGGTATTTCTTATGGATGAATACTATATTCAGGTTATTGCTTCCACATATGTTTGCACGAGAGAGATGTTCGACGAAGGACCTCTACGTCTAACGTGTGCACTTGGCGGATTACTAAGGTGGTAACAATTATATAGGAGATGTATAATAGAGCATGTCGCACATTGATGGGAGTTCGGTGTGTTCTCGGCTTAGAGAAGAATTTAATATCTATGAGGTCACTTGAACTCCAAGGTTGTGAGGCACCACTTCAACGTGGAGTCATACGAGTTACTTGCAAAAGACAAGTAATCATGAAAAGTATATGAAATAATGGAGGTTACTGATTGATTTGTAATCATAAGAGAAGATCAACCTTATGAAGATCAACCAATAGGAGGTTAAATAGAAATCCTGACCAAGAGAAGGTATTCAGATCTCATCTATAGTTATGTGTGGAAATACAAAAATAACCGCAAACTCTAACAGTTGTAGAGGTGAAGATATGAGTTATTGGAACAAGAAAGACGTGGTGGAATCAACCGCATAGTACCGACGAGTAGATAGGGCTCAGAGGTAGTATAAACCTATGTCATGAAGGGCTATAGGAACAGAAGCTATGATTAACCAAACTACACATCAAAGGAGCTCTCAGGTGGAGAGTCCGGGCAGGCTAGCCTAGATAACAACACGTATATTGCAATGATGAGCATAAGCCCCTGTGGTGAGGGCACTCCCAAAGGTAGGAGGGGGAAAAAGACGTAGTCGACTTGGAGCGAGTTCTTGCAGGAGCATAGTGACTTCAATAAATAAGAGTTAAGGTGGAGATTATTGAGTAAGGTGGCTCATATCCATTACTAGTAGGACATAGAAGACAACATGAGGGGCGGCATCCACACGAGGCCGAGCGTTGGGCATCCGATTGTAAAAAAGGTTTTTCGGCGACTTGCGTCTTGTTGCGTCGTTGAATCGAAGGCATCGAAGCATCGGTTCAGGCGGGTTATTCCGAGATGAACTCGACCGGCGGCTTGCATTTTTTCTCCGTATCAAAATCGAGGCAGTGATTCCGACGTGGTCAGGAACTGTCTTTTTTTTTTTTTGTCTCGGCGATAAAAAAAAAGCGTCGCATGGCGACCAGGCCGTCCAGAGGAATCCGAGGAGCAAAGAAAAAAAAGCCGCAAGGTGCAGTCATCCATCCAAGCACCCATTCCTGAAGAAAAAAATTGGAGCGAACACACACTGCACAGTCGATCAGAAGCTGTCGGCCAGATTCATTTTTTATATATTTTCAGCAAGATTTGCTACATGCACATGGAAAAGCGTACACAAAAATATATTAAAGATTTTCTTGAGCCCTTACTAGGTACACAAGAAATCGTATCAGGAGATTTTAACATTCTCCACTCAGTAATTAGATTCAAATCGACTCTGTTCCATGACTCGACTCCATACTGAGCATCGACCAGCATCCTACCTCGCTGATTGTTCTAGCGTTATGTTCACAAGCACTATTGCCCATGCCTCCTGACGTCATGCCCTAGCGTCATACTACGTCATCTCCATCAACGATATTTTTATCTCAGTTGATCGTCATCTTTCATAAAAAAAATGTCGTCAGCTTTGCATGTATTTTATTGAAGGTGGAGTTCATTGTAATTCAAACCATTGTGTCTATTATTGGCGGTATCCAAGCAGGATTAATCATTGACGATTTCTTCGATGATCTATCATTTACTATGGGTTACATGGCAAGATTTGCATATATAGAGTCTAAGGTAGAGTTGTAGTTTTTCAACATACTAAGTTAATTTAGACTACACTTGATCAAAGTGACTTTGAAGAAAAAAATCAATGTCAGTTGAGGGGACAACTGATTCACTGTTTGATAACACCCTGATGGCAATTAACATAATATTCTCCAAAATTTCTTATTCATTAGTGAAGTTTATGCTCTAAATATGAGTTCGAGATTAAGGATTTAAAGTGCAAAAAGGAGTTAATTATCTGCATAGAGACTACAATATTTGGTATTACAGTTTTAATTATCACAGCTCAATATGAGGTGTCTATTGTAGAGATTTTTCTGCTCCATTGACAGCACAAGAGTTACTTTTATCCGAATATACTTCTACATGAGATGTTTTCAACAATGTCATGGAATTCAGTTACTTTTACAGTTGGTAACTTGATTTATGTGATGATCACACGTGTAAGTTTCTCTTCAATGGGTATTGTTTGCCGAGTTATATGTTTCAGGTGGAGTATGTAAAAGATTCATAATATAAGTTCTTCACTATAGTTATCCAGCGCCACAAGAAAAAACGTATAGAGATGACTGATCCAATCTTACTCATTGATTAATCCTATGAACTTTTAACACACAAAGATCATTTATGGTGGATTATGATTTTAGAAAATTTAATTTGTTTTGGCTATAAGAGAGAGTTCGGCTCAAGGTGGAGATTATTGAGTTTTTTTACCCGAATTCTACTTGGTTTGTTTCCGTTTCTAACACGGAGTTCTATTCCTACCTAAAATCCCATTTGTAATCACTATAAATATATCACTATAATTCATAGGAAGAGTAAGAACCTCATTGTAAACATCTACTCTATGGTGATTTTCGCCTTCGTGCGTCCGTGGTTTTTTTTTTTGCAAGGGTTTTTTTACATTAAATTCGTGTCTCCTATTTTTTTGATCATCTATTTTTGTCGTGCCTTTTTTAACAAAGCATGAATTGGACATACGGGTCGTGTTGTCGACCTTCTTTTTTAGATCATCTAATCCTATTCCAGATTCCAGACTACTCAAAGTTGATCATCTGTAGCTTTGTACATCTTTTCTCAGCCATCCTATTTGATCTAGACCATTCATCTCTCTCCTCCTCTCTCTCTCTCAGGATACAACCGCCCACCCCCTTCACTTTTCCCATCTCATCGCGCATTCTGGCCACCCTTCTCTCTCTGTCGTTTGCTCTCCAATGTTTGATGTGTGAAGTTAGCCAGGCAGTAAGTTCCGTCTCATTATTTTTATAACTCCGTTGCAATGCACGGATCTCTAACTAGTATCTCCTGAAATATGTGTCCCTGTCTCTCTTAGCCTCTATATCATGGTGTGTTAGATTGTCCATGGATGGTGATTGCTGAAGTCCTGGTCTAAGTAATTTAACTCTCTTTGACCCTTCAACTAACCGTGTTTTCCAAGTTGTAACTTTGACGTCCCCAGAATTAATATGAGACAGCGAAAGATAACAGATTACCGATGCAAGTGAGCAGCAGAACGTTCAAACCACTCATTAATTCTCTCAAACCTGAAGTCTAGCTACAACCGCAGCATGAGAGCAGAAGAAGGCAGAGCTAATTCTCAGATGGGCAGCTACTTGTCATGGAGATCATTGTCTTTGGTCCTATGCTTGGTACAGTCCATGCTATACATGTCCTCTGGCTGCTTCCTGGAGGAGAGGGCTGCCCTAATGGATATCCGCTCTTCTCTGGTGAGAGCGCACTTCCTGATGGTGCCTGATTCAGGGGACGGAGTGAGAACTGCTGCTCGTGGGAACATGTCAAATGCAACAATAGGACTCGACGAATATCTCATCTTGACCTTTTTAGTCTTATATTTCCCTTTCATTTCATTTGCAGGTGATAGTTGGTATTTAAACTCGACTGTGTTTTCTGCAATCCATGAGCTCCGGTACCTAGATTTATCATGGAATTCTCTCAGTTCGCGAAGCTTGGATGGTATGTACTTCAAATTCTCTTACAATTCTCCCCAGTTCCGTACACGTGTGGTCGCTTCTTATTCTCTTGAAGTCGTACAAACAAAACCTCTGCAGGCTTAGTTGGACTAACCAAGCTTCGATATCTTGACCTCAGTGGCAATTGGTCGTGAGGCCGTTTCCCGACTTCTATCGTGGAATTTGTTTCACTGGAAGTCTTAGCTCTCAACTCCAACAAAATGACCGGAGACCTTCCAGCGGCAGGTACAGAATTTTACTACTAATACTACTAAGGTTGAGATTGACATATCATGTTCGTAATTGTTATGCATCCTACATGCTTTGCGGCTTTTCAAAATCTTAGGAACTTGCGAGAATTGAATCTGACTAGGAACCGATTCAGCGGAAACCTCCCGGCATCGCTATTTGCACTTCCTCGCCTTAAGATTCTAGATCTCTCACTAATTTTTTTCAGAAGTCGTTTTCCAATTAGTTCATCCTCGGAACCAATTTCACTTGTTAGATCTCAGCTCTAATTGCATCAGTGGAACTCTCCCGGTTACAGGTAAAAAAAAGGATACTTATATTCCAAAAAGGACTTCATGTTTCGTACTTGGCATTGTGCCCGTTTGTAATTATTATACCACTTGCGTGCATCGCAGCCTTCAAAAACATCTGGAAATTGTATTTGCGTTGCAACCAATTCAACGGAACTCTCCCTGCGTCATTAGCTGCACTTCCTCACCTTAAGTTCCTATATCTCTCCCTAAATTATTTTGAAGGACATTTTCCTATAAGTTCATCTTGGGAACCAGTTCCACTTGAAGTCTTGAATCTCCACAATAATAGCATGAGTGGATGTAGCACCATCAAAAAAATAACCCTAACCGATCTCTCTCTCCCGTTTACCTCTCTTTCTCCCTCCATCTATCCCTAACTTCTCTCTCTCCAACCGTCTCTCTCATGAATCACAAAGAGCGGCGGCCGGCCGGAAGCGGCGCACGACGGGGACCCGACGCGGTGAGCCACGGCGGAGCGCCGACCAAATGGCGGTAGGCCCAGGACGACGCACTGGCTGAGCAACGCATGGCCACTGGCTGAGCGACGCATGGCCAGCGTGGAGACGGACCGCGCATGGGTGCCGGATGCGGCGGGCGGATGGCAAACGCGCAGGCGGGGGTGGACACCTGCAGTGGCGGCCGGATTTAGTTAGATCCGACGGGATTTGAGGTGGCGGCGGCTGAATCTGAGGCCGCCTGGGAGAGGCGCGCGCGTGGAGACGGGCCGCGCACGGGCGGTGGACACGTCGGGCGGACGGCGGACGCGCAGGCGAGGGTGGACACCGGCCGCGGCCGGATCCGGCGGGATTTGAGGCGGCGGCTAAATCCAAGGCCGCCTGGGAGAGGCGGCGACGGGCAGGCACACGTGGGGAGAGGAGCCCGCGTGCGGAAGAAGAAGAAGAGGAGGGAAGGTGGTCGGGGCGGCAGTCCTAGCCCAATATAGGCTCTGATACCATGTAAGAATGAGGCTTTCTATTACCAAGGGCCCAACCTGCAGGCCCTGATCAATTCGGCTTCTGGCTTATTTTTCACTATTCATAAATTTCGTCTTTTTCTGAACTTTTTGCTTTTTGTTGAGCTTTTTTGCCGGTTCTTTTTTTCCGTATTTGTTTGTATTATACGTAACGGGCTAACATATTTTTTAAATTTTTTTAAATTTAATTATGCTAAATAAGCCTCTGTCAGCTACAGTGCTTTTTTCAGCCAGCTACAGTGTTTTCAGTCATAAGCCATGAGCATTTAAGCCGAACCGATCACCACCAAATGTATATCCATGTACAATATATAAAGAGACCCCTAGACTATACACATATCTAATAGTATGCGCCACCAGTCATGCTTCACTTACTACGAACGGATCAAATGCTGCCTTCTGGTGAAGTCTTGGTCCAAGAAATCTTTCGCTGACCTTCCAATCGCGCAGGACCGCGGGTTGATTTTCTACGAACCCACGTCAACATGAATGTGACTCTTCACTTGATCATGCATAAAGAATGAGCTCCCGTTTGATTGGGAAAAAAGAAGGGTAAATATTAAATACCGGAGCAAGTTCGCAGCAGCTGAGCACTGACCTCTCATCTTTCTCAAGTAGCGTGCAGTTTACAACCGTAGAACCTGCATAGGAGAAAGCAGAACTTGCTGTCAGATGAGCTGCTACTTTTCACAAGGATCCCTGTGAGAGACCAGGTGGTCGTGACTCCATGTGAATGATGAGTAATTGACAATGGTTTAGGATAGTCGAGTTTGGTTTGAGTGGTTCGGAGTCGAGCCGTTGCGTGGCGCAATCGGGCTCGGTCGGACTTTGGTCAAATCTGGTCATTTGGGTTTAGGATGCATATTCTAATGTTTTGACAGGTTTTGACTTCATCTATGGTAAGTGTAATGGTATTTACGCTTTCATGTGTCGAGCGGTGCTATTTGACGTGTTTCTTGTCTGTGTGACTGCAGGACGTCGAGTTGGAGTCGTGGCGAGACACGGTGGACCGGACTAGGCGCAGTGGCGCCGAGGTCGAACGGTCGGGATGTGTCGAAGACGACGTGGACTCGAGGTGGTTGCGGGCGTGCGAGGCAAGGAGCGCGAAGCTTCGGAAGGTGCGAAAGGCGAATCGGAAATTCACAAGGCTGCACAAGCGGGAGCAGGCTCCATTGGACGTAGCGGGCGTAACGGGGCGGAGACCCGTTAGCCAGGCGCTATAAAAGGAGAGGAGGGGCTGCATGCCCTCCTTGAGCACTTGTGATAGAATTAGGGTTTTAGAGTCAAAAGAGGCTTTAGGAAGGTTGTTTCCTTTAGCTCTTTAGTTGGTGTGAGTTGGTGGTAGAGGCGAGTGTGCTCCTCTGTGTCTCTCTGATAGTTTCTATGTGAGTCTCCTCTCTCTTGTGTGTTCTTCCTCCCAAGATGTGTGATTCTTGGTGTTCTTGAGGATTGAGAGGAGAGGGATTGAGTTGAGAGCTTGTAATCTTTCCTATTGTATCAAGTCGGGGTATCGGAACTCCTCTGTATTCCCTGTGATTCAAGAAATGAAAAACTGAAGTTTGCTTTCTCTGTTCGTAGCCTCTGTTCTTCGTTTTTCCTTGTGCAAGATTTCTTGATTTTCGTTGTTTTGGTTTCTTGCTTGTTGGGGAGTGCCAAAATGGGTTGCTATGACATGGGTGATGCTCAAAAGCCATTTGGCTATTTAATCCCAAGAGCAAACAGAGTTTGATTCTCAGATTTCTCTTTTGAGCCCTCTGTGTTCTTGTTCTTCGTTTCTTGGTTTTGGTCCAGTTTTTGACTCCCTTGTTAAGATGGCTTGAAATTTGATATGAAGAGTCCAGAGGCTATTATTTAGCTTCCCTCGAAATTTCATAGCCAAAGGATCAACGGTTGGGGAGTTATTTGGTTTTTGGCTCGGTTCTTGCAAGATTTCAGATTTTTACCCAAATCTGAAATTCTTGATTCTTGGAGTGGATTTCTTGTTATTGGCTCTTGGCTTAGTCTTCTGGGAGTGTTCCCTAGCTTTCCTCAAAGTTTCCCAAGCCAAGAATCCAAGAATCGTTGCGAATCTCTCAATTTTCTGAAATTTCTGTTTGCTGTTTTTCTCGAGAGGTACTACCGCTCCTGGAGAGGTACTACCGCTCAGAGGTACTACCGCTCGGCTCAGCGGTACTACCGCTCATGTTCGGACCAGTCCGATCGGGAGCGATGAGACGTTCGGACGGTCCGAACGGTAAGAGGTACTACCGCTCGGCATAGCGGTACTACCGCTCAGAGGTACTACCGCTCCGGGAGAGGTACTACCGCTTGAGGCCAGATTTTTCCCGATTTGATTTTTCTCGCTTGCTGGTCTCTGTATTTGTGTTTTTCCTGCTGCTGGGGTGTCTTGTGAGCACTGGTCTTCTACCTTCATAACTCCCATAGCTATTGGAGAAGAAGATACGTGTTGGGGGCGATTTTTAAAGATCGACATTCACCCCCCCTCTGTCGCCATTTCGGTCCTACAATTGGTATCAGAGCCGGTTAGCTCTAATTCATAGATCTTAACCGGTCTCAAGAGCCATGGCGACGGACAAGTACTCGACCAAGCCGCCCGTTTTTGATGGCATGGATTACCCCTTCTGGAAGAGCCGAATGGAGACATACATCCAGGCTCAGGGGTACGCCATCTGGCGCAAGGTCAAGGTCCGGTTTGTTGTTCCTGCCGATGAGAACATCAATGCTGGAAATATGCATGATGTTGAGGCAAACGCTAAGGCAAGGAACATCATTATCCAGGGCATGAGTCATAGCGAGTTTGACCGCATCTCTCATCTTTCGTCCGCCTTCGATATTTGGGAGACCCTCGATGCTTACCATGAGGGCACCACCCAAATAAAGACGGTGCGACAGGACCAGTTCAAGCGTGAGTACAACAAGTTCGAAATGCACGCTGGCGAGTCCTTAGATGAGTGTTTTGCGCGATTTCACAAGATCTTGAGCAACCTTCGAGCGGTCGGTCTCACATACCCCGACTCGGACAACGCTCGTCAGATGCTCGCTGCACTCGATCTTCGTGTTTGGGAGATGAAAGTGACCACCATCAAAGACACGACAGACCTCTCGACCCTGACTCTTGACGCGCTGTACTCGCGCCTCAAGACTCACGAGATTGACGTTGTCTCTCGTCGGTCGAAGTCACAGTCGATGGCCTTGGTCACCGATCCCGATTCGCTTCGGTCTCTCTTCGATTCTTCTTGCGGTTTTTCCTCGCTGCTCTCGTGACATAACGATGATCGCTTAGAGCGACTTGCGGATGATCGGTGGCCCTCCTAGCCCGAAGGTTTTCACATGCCTACAAGGGTAGGAGAGACGAAAGAGAGGAGGACCCGTGATTTGCCGAGTGTGGTGGCCCGACCATATTCGAACAAACCGCCCAAGCCGAGAAGGGCAAGAACGACTACGGCGGTTCGGGCAAGATCGACTACACCGACAAGAACCGCAACAAGAAGCCTCCAGCTCGGGCAGCGGAAAGAAGAAGTTCGCGACCGGGAAGGCCAAGAAGGCTGTTTCACCGCGTCCTCACCGCCTTCGACGACCTCGACCTCGAGGTGGAGGGATGGAGCGACGACGACGGACGGGTGACCAAGATCCCAAGAGCGGCGATGACTTCTCGGCATGTGCTTCATGGCCTCGAGGGCGAACTCACGCGGCAACAGTCAGTATCCGACTCGGACGAGGTATGTCCCTCCTATGACCAACTTAATGAAGCTTTCCTTAAACTAGGAGGTTTTCATGCTAGAGCTAGGACTAGGTGTACCGAGTTAGAGAAGGAAGTAGATAGACTGTCACGGGAGCTTACTTCTCTTACATCTGCTCCCTCCCGTGACGACCGTGATACATCTTTGTGCTTTGTTGGGTGATTTGGAGAAGTTAAGGACCTCGCATGATAGTGTGTCCTCCGAGCTTGATTCTATTAAGGTGGAGAATGTTAGTCTGCTTGCTGAGTTAGAGTTGAGTAGGATGGCTGTTACCCTACTTACTACTGATGAGACTACTTCTCCCACCTCATGTGAGGTTAAGGACATTGCTGCTAGAGGACCTTATGCCATGCTCCTTGATCTGCCCGAGTCTTGTGAAAATTGCAATAATTTAAAGATGAACCTAAAATGAGCAGATCACAAGATTGCTGAGTTGCGTGCTTCTTTACTTGAGCATATTGATTCATGTTTGAATTGTCCTAGATTAACTGCTGAACTTGAATCTGTCTCAAAACAGTTTCAAGAAATGATTGACACTAATAAGAAAATGGCTCAATTCGCGACTAAGGATCCTGTTAGCTCACCTTGCATTAGCTGTGATAAACTAAAACTTGAACTCGTTGCCTTGAATGACAAATGTGTGAAGCTAACTAAGGATCAACTAGTGAAGGCACCAATCGCTTGTCTTGTTTGTCTTTGAGAAGGGAGAAGCCCGGGGTAAGGTGGAGACGCCTAGGAACGTGAACCAACCGGTTAGCGATGGGATCGCCCATTCGAGTCGGTGTGTGCGTGCACAAGCCATTCTTCCCTCTGCTGTTGGTTCTTCTTCTGCTCCCTTACCTTATGCTGTCTCTTCTTCTCCCTGCTCTTCTTGCATCTCTCTCTTTCGGGAGTGTCAGGATGTTATGAACACTCTCGAGAGGTTTGTAGGCGGCAAGAAGAAGCTCAATCTTATTCTAGATCAATCCAAGATTTGCAAGTTCAATCAAGGTCTAGGATATGATTTCTATGAGGATATGAGGAAGCATCCTCCTGCTATTCTCCGACCTATCTTAGGAGGTGTGATCGAGGTTGAGCCCAGGTCTGACGAGGTGAAATTCAAATCAGCGGGCTTTGTCCAAGGGATCTCTGACAGTAAGGTGATTCCACCTGTTGCTTCGGCCTCTCAGAAGGCGAAGCCTCTTCGTGCTACTTCCACCTCTCAGAAGGTGAAGTATCACTGCACCTTCTGTCAAAAGGATGGACACTCGATCGAGAGATGCTTCAGGCGCGCCAAGATCGCGCGTAGAGACCGTGTTGAGTCTCTTAGACATATTCAGGGTCAGCCCCAGATCCTGAGTACACCTAAGACTAACACGAGGTCTAGGCTTGCTCCTGTTACGGAGTTTAGGCAGCATAGAGGACTTGGTTTTTCTGAGTTTTCTGTTTTCCGTCCTCATGCTGCTTCTGGTCGTGACTTCCGCCGTCCTGAGGGTAGATCTCGTTTTCTCCATCGAGATAGCTACCCGCGGCGTGATCAGCATGTTGCCGGTGTTCCGATTCGCTCTCCGTGCGATCGGACCCGCAGCGGCTTCAGTCCGCTCACGCACCTTACGCTTTGAGTGACAGAGAGCGTAGGGTAGATAGAGGTCAGTCGTGCTTGACTACTTCATCTGCTCGACGTGTTGTTCAGTATTGGGTGCCAAAATCTCTCTTGATTTACCCCAGTACTGAGACTTTACTCTCTGTTTGACTTAGGTTCGCCGGGCAGGGAAGGGAAAGGTGTGGCTCGTAGACTCCGGGTGTTCACGTCACATGACCGGAGACTCCCGTTGGTTTTCTTCCCTTGCCCGTGCTCCAGGTGATGAGACGATCATCTTCGGAGATGCTTCATCTGGGCGCGTCATCGCCAAAGGTACTGTGCGCATTAATGATTCTTTCATTCTGAAAGATGTAGCCTTGGTTAGTAAGCTGCGGTACAATTTGCTTTCATATCTCGACTTACGATGACGGTTTGAGGTAAGCTTTAAGAAAAATGCTTGTAAAATTCTTGATTCTTGGTAGTCTGGTTTGCGGGATTTCTCGTTATGGGAGGATCTTTCGTGCTGATTTTTCTGAGTCTTCTGGTGATCCTCTCAGGTGTTTAGTTGCTTCGAGTCCCGCGACCTTTCTTTCGGCATAGGAGACTTGGTCATATCGGATTTGATCATTTGACCGAGTTAGCGGCCACGATCCGATTCGTGGTGCGAAACTCAAGATGGTCAAAGACCTTGTTTGCTCTCCATGCCGGCAGCGGCAAGATGGTTGCCGCTTCTCACCCTCCGGTCACGATTACTATGACCGATGCATCGGGACAATTGCTCCGCATGGACACGCTTGGACCAGCTCGAGTGCAGTCAGCAGGAGGGAAGTGGTATGTTCTTGTTGTGGTCGATGACTTCTCGAGGTATTCTTGGGTGTTTTTCTTAGCCTCGAAGGATGAGACGTTTTCGCATTTCCGAGGTCTTTTCAGTAGGCTTTCTGTAGAGCTCCCAGGTGCCTTACGAGCGATCCGCAGTGACAATGGCACGGAGTTCAAGAATTCCTACTTTGAGAGTTTCTGTGGTGAGACAGGTGTAGAGCACCAGTTCTCTTCTCCATACGTCCCTCAGCAGAATGGCGTTGTGGAGAGGAAGAACCGTACCTTGGTCGAGATGGCCAGGACGATGCTTGATGAGTACTCTACACCGCGGAAGTTTTGGGCTGAGGCTATAGCCACCGCGTGCCATGTCTCAAATCGAGTTTTTCTTAGGGCACACTTGCACCGCACTTCTTATGAGTTGAGATACGGGCGAAAGCCCAGCGTCTCTCATTTTCGTGTGTTTGGTTGCAAGTGCTTTATTCTGAAGTCCGGGAACCTAGATAAGTTCGAGTCACGTTCTTGTGATGGGATCTTTCTAGGTTACTCGCCTTCTTCGCGGGCTTATAGGGTCTGGAACTGCGAGTCTAGTAAAATGGTAGAGACCTGTGAGGTGACCTTTGACGAGGCGGTCAGGGACTAGGCCCGATATCTCGAGTTCTTTAGAGCGATCCGAGACCATCTTTGTGGATGATGAGGATGATGGAGACGACGGTGGTTTACCTGATCCTGTCCCTCATCCACCCCTTGAGGTGCCGTCTTCCACCGCACCTCGAGGTGATCAGCTCATGCCTTCTGCTTCTTCTGGAGCTGGTGGCTCTGTTCCTACCTCGTCGACTCACGAGGTAGAGGCCACTTCTTCATCTCATCCTCGACCTCGTAGACATATCCGAAAGCTCATCCTTCAGAGCGGATCATTGGAGACCTTTTCGAGCGTGTTACCCGCTCAAAATCGCTTATCTCAGTTCTGTCTCCATTCGCTTTCATTGCCTCCTTTGAGCCCAAAGATGTCTCTCATGCTTTATCCGATGAGTCTTGGGTCAATGCCATGCATGAGGAGCTAGAAAATTTCGAGAGGAACAAGGTGCAGTCGCTTGTCGAGCCCCGCGAGTCACAATATTATTGGGACTAAGTGGGTGTTCAAGAACAAGCAGAGCGAGGATGGAGTGGTTATTCAAACAAGGCTAGACTGGTTGCTCGGGGTTCTCCTGTGTTAAAGGTCTAGATTTCGAGGAGACCTTTGCCCTCAGTAGCTAGACTTGAAGCCATTAGAATCTCGCTTGCCTTTGCAGCTTCTAAGGGTTTCAAGCTTTACCGATGGACGTCAAGAGTGCCTTTCTCAATGGCCTTATTGAGGAAGAGGTCTACGTCCGACCTCCTCTGGTTTGAAAACCCCAAATACCCAAACCATGTCTTCAAGCTTTCCAAAGCGTTGTATGGACTTAAGCGAGCCCCTGGGCTTGGTATGAGAGCCTTAAGTCCTACTTGTTGAGTCATGGGTTTGAAATGGGTAAAGTTGATAAGACCTTGTTCATCCGCCGGCTTGGCGCCGACCTTCCGCTCGTCCGGATCTATGTCGATGATATTATCTTTGGCGGCTCTTCCCATACTGGTTTCCCGGTTCTCGGATGTCATGAGCACCGAGTTTGAAATGAGTATGATGGGTGAGTTGACCTTCTTCCTTGGCTTCCAAATTAGCGGACTCGGGAGGGTACATTTCTTCATCAAGGAAAGTACACTCGTGACCTCCTGAAGCGCTTCGATATGAGTGATGGTAAGCCGGTGTCAACTCCCATGGCTTCGACAGCCTATCTTGACCCAGATGAGGATGGCGAGCCAGTTGATCAGAAAGAGTTCAGAAGTATGATCGGCTCCCTTCTTTACCTCACTGCCTCGAGACCGGACATACACTTCTCTGTGTGTCCGTGTGCTCGTTCGAGCCTCTCTCGCGTATCTCACCGCCAGGCGGTGAAACGCATCTTTCGGTACCTCCGAGCTACCATTGACTATGGTATCTGGTACTCTTCCTCATCCTGTCTTTCCTTGAGAGCCTTCTCGGACGCAGACTTTGCTGGCTGTAGGATAGATAGGAAGAGCACTTCCGCACTGCCAGTTCATTGGCACTTCTCGTTTCTGGTCTTGAGGAAGCGATCCGGTGTTACACCCACTGCAGAGGCCGAGCACGTTGCTCTTGCCGCCATCTTTGCAGCCAGGTACTTTGGATGGTTTCGACCTTGCGGGACTTTGGGTTAGCCTTAGACAGTGTTCCACTCTTTTGTGATAACACTTCTGCGATTAACATTGCTAAGAACCCAGTGCAACACTCTCGGACCAAGCACATCGATATCCGTTATCACTTCCTTAGAGACCATGTAGAGAAGGGCGACATAGTGCTCCATTTTGTGGAGAGTGACCACCAGTTGGCAGATATCTTCACTAAGCCTTTGGATAGTTCGAGGTTTTCAGCTCTGCGGGGAGAGCTTGGGGTGGTGTGTCCTTACGGATTGTAGTGAGGGGGAGCTTTGGGCTTTACTGCTTTACTATATTGATTATGCTTCTGTCTCATTTCTGTTGCATTGCACTCGGGGTGCATTTGGGTTTAGTCCTTCCAGCATAGGTTAGAGTGCTTCTCTTGCCGAGATGCTTAGACTTCTAACTCTTATCTTATGCTTCCAGATTAGTCGCTTCTTATCTCACTAGGTCGAGCTCACTCACTTCTTGTAGGTTCTAGCGAGGGTTGGGCCACCCTGGGGACAGGCAGTGCGTGTTTGCTCTCTAGTGTGTGATTTACTGTCAGCTGATTGTCCTGGAGTCATATGGGGTAGATGAGAGTCAGTCTGAGCCATAGTTATCTCTATATCTTATCTATGCCTTAAGGACTGCCTGTTTTGGTTTTATTTGCCAGCTTCTCGATTTATTGCTTTGGTTCAGGGAGAGTTCAATTGGGAGCTTCTAGAGCTTAATTCTGACATAACTCAACTTGAACTAAAAGTTGCATCTACTGTTAAGGGGGAGCTGGTCTTTCTTGCATTTTCAGCATTTCGCATTATAATCAATCTGCATTGAGCCTTGATTATTATCCTGTTATGACATGCTTCAGTGCTTTACACCTTGCCATGACTTGTGCTTAGCTTGCTAAATTTATCATGACTTCATATGTGTAGACTAGCGTTTGCCATGATAAGTTAAGTAAAATTGCCAAACTTGAAGTAAAACTTGTCATGCTAGCATTTGAGTTTAGTCTTTCTGGAGCTATCTCTTTATGATTCATGCCATGTCAACTAGGCTTAGCTGAGCGTTGAATCTTTTATTGAGCCTTAGATTGAGCTATTTTAGTCTCTTGATGTAGCATGAGGTAGTACAACATGTTTACAAAGTAAAAAGATCTCTTTTGTGCGAAAAAACTGATTTCACCAATTCTTTCTCATGAGACGGCTTGCCATTGCACTAGGCATGAACTCAGGGGGAGTTTTGGATGACCTAGACTATCTTCTTAAGCTTCTCGCTTGGAGTAGTCGCATAAGGCTTGAGATCTAGCACAAAAAAAATCTCTTTTGTGCGAAAAAACTGATTTCACCAATTCTTTCTCATGAGACGGCTTGCCATTGCGCTAGGCATGAACTCAAGGGAGTTTTGGATGACCTAGACTATCTTCTTAAGCTTCTCGCTTGAAGTAGTCGCATAAGGCTTGAGATCTAGCACATAAAAAAATGGGTTGGAAACGACCATGAGCTTTAAAAAGACAATGTTTCATGTGCTCAATTTGCTTAATCTACAAAAAGAACCAAGTACTTGCGCCAATGTTTCATTCTTTAGCATAGCACTCTAGTTGGTCTCAATATTAGCTTCTTGGTTCCGCTTAGCTTACTTGATATGACCGGCATCATCCTTCGATACCTCTAGTTAGACTTTACTTCTTGATGACTTGACATTCTCACTTAATGTACTATATTTCAGATTGTCATCTATGTGTTCTAGCTAGCTTATACATGTCATGTCATGATCTAGATAGCTTCTTATAGAGTTATGGCTTGGTGTATTTCATTATGGTCATTATGGATAATTCTCATGGCTCAAAATGCTTAGAAATAATCAAACTTCAGCCATATTTCATCCATCCTTGTGATCATATTCTCGCCTTTGCATTCCTGATGTGTTTATTGCCAAAAGGGGGAGAATAGAGAAGAAAAAGTCTGTTGGGAATAGTTTAGAGCTTTGGAGATCAATTTGCTCTTTCAGTTGTTGCTCTAGTGTTCCTTCTGTCAACATGGTCATTAGCTTCATTCTCTTCTTTGGACCATGTTGGATTCTTCAAAATCAAACTCTTCTTTATGCTTTTTCTGAGTTTGTCAATATACTCATCAAGGGGGAGATTGAGAGACCAGGTGGTCGTGACTCCATGTGAATGATGAGTAATTGACAATGGTTTAGGATAGTCGAGTTTGGTTTGAGTGGTTCGGAGTCGAGCCGTTGCGTGGCGCAATCGGGCTCGGTCGGACTTTGGTCAAATCTGGTCATTTGGGTTTAGGATGCATATTCTAATGTTTTGACAGGTTTTGACTTCATCTATGGTAAGTGTAATGGTATTTACGCTTTCATGTGTCGAGCGGTGCTATTTGACGTGTTTCTTGTCTGTGTGACTGCAGGACGTCGAGTTGGAGTCATGGCGAGACACAGTGGACCGGACTAGGCGCAGGTGGCGCTGAGGTCAGAACGGTCGGGATGTGTCGAAGACGATGTGGACTCGAGGTGGTTGCGAGGCGTGCGAGGCAAGGAACGCGAAGCTTCCGGAAGGTGCAGAAGGCGAATCGGGAAATTCGCAAGGCTGCACAAGCGGGAGCAGGCTCTGTTGGACGTAGCGGGCGTAACGGGGCGGAGACCCGTTAGCCAGGCGCTATAAAAGGAGAGGAGGGGCTGCATGCCCTCCTTGAGCACTTGTGATAGAATTAGGGTTTTAGAGTCAAAAGAGGCTTTAGGAAGGTTGTTTCCTTTAGCTCTTTAGTTGGTGTGAGTTGGTGGTAGAGGTAGAGTGTGCTCCCTCTGTGTCTCTACGATAGTTTCTATGTGAGTCTCCTCTCTCTTGTGTGTTCTTCCTCCCAAGATGTGTGATTCTTGGTGTTCTTGAGGATTGAGAGGAGAGGGATTGAGTTGAGAGCTTGTAATCTTTCCTATTGTATCAAGTCGGGGTATCGGAACTCCTCTGTATTCCCTGTGATTCAAGAAATGAAAAACTGAAGTTTGCTTTCTCTGTTCGTAGCCTCTGTTCTTCGTTTTTCCTTGTGCAAGATTTCTTGATTTTCGTTGTTTTGGTTTCTTGCTTGTTGGGGAGTGCCAAAATGGGTTGCTATGACATGGGTGATGCTCAAAAGCCATTTGGCTATTTAATCCCAAGAGCAAACAGAGTTTGATTCTCAGATTTCTCTTTTGAGCCCTCTGTGTTCTTGTTCTTCGTTTCTTGGTTTTGGTCCAGTTTTTGACTCCCTTGTTAAGATGGCTTGAAATTTGATATGAAGAGTCCAGAGGCTATTATTTAGCTTCCCTCAAAATTTCATAGCCAAAGGATCAACGTACTACTGCTCGGCTCAGCGGTACTACCGCTCATGTTCGGACCAGTCCCAGCATCTCTTCGGCTCAGCGGTACTACCCCTCAAAATTTCATAACCTCAGTAACAACTGCTTGAATGGTACTATCCCAGCATCTCTTCGGAAATTGGTTTCTTTGGAAGTTTTACATCTTGACTTTACCGGCATGGTTGGAACGCTTCCGACTTCAGGTATGAACACGACCTATGCGGCAAATGTTTAGGTTTTCGAAGCTGCTAGCCCAGGCTATACTGTTGGAACTGAATGAAATGCATTTCCAACGGTATAACAGTTTAATGAGGTCTTATGTTTCAGTGCATTTCATGAAAAGTTTCACAGAGATTTCAGCGCGTGCCAAAAAACAAGTTTCAAAATCTGAAACTTAACTTTCAGCAGATTTCAAATCTCAAACTTAAAGCTTTAGATGTAAGTTTCAAGTTTTAGGCCTGAAACTTCAATTTCAAATGTGAAACATAAAACTTTTCAAACGTTTTCTTGAAACTTGCTAAAACTACTTGAAATATACTGTTGTCTAGTCACTTCCTTGTACTTATTACACACTCCACGTGCTTAATTTGCAGCTTTCGAAAACCTGAGGAATCTGCGAGAATTGTATTTGAGTTCCAATCAATTCAATGGAAGCCTCCCAGCATCCTTATTTACACTTCCTCATATTGAACACTTGGATCTGTCACAAAATCTCCTTGAGGGAAGTATTCCTATGAGCATGTCTTCTAATCTTTCTTCATCACTTAAGGCTCTAAACTTTTCCATGAACAGTTTAAGTGGTTATTTTGCGTTCTTCTGGCTGAGAAACCTCACCAATCTCGAGAAGATAGATCTTTCAAGAAACGCTAATTTGGCTGTCGGCGTTAATTTCCCTGGTTGGGATCCTTCGTTCCGATTGAAAGAGCTAGTGCTCTCTGGCTGTGATCTTGACAAGAGCATTATTGCAAAACCACATTTTCTACGCACACAGCATCAATTAGAGGTGCTTGATTTGTCCAACAATAACTTGTCCGGGAGCATGCCCAATTGGTTGCTTACCAAGGAAGCAACATTACGTTACCTTAATCTGGGAAATAACTCGCTGACAGGATCATTGGACTCAATGTGGTACGCCCAAACGAATATCCAAGCTGTCAGTCTTTCTACGAACCGTATCTCAGGACATCTACCGGCAAACATCAGCTCAGTATTTCCAAACATGACCTTTCTAGATTTTTCTAGCAATTTTATGGATGGAGAAATACCATCGTCGTTGTGCAACATTAGTAGCTTGGAATATTTAGACCTATCAAATAACAATCTTTCAGGGGAATTGCCAACTTGCATGCTCACTGATTATCCTATACTGAAAACCTTGAAGGTCTCAAAGAACAAACTTGGTGGCCCCATACTTGGTGGGAAGAATCATTTGTCCATCAAATGGGAATTATACCTTGATGGCAACATTTTTGAAGGACCACTACCTCACAATCTAACAGCAGAATTTGAAGATTATGGAGTATTGGATTTCCATGACAATAAGCTGTCTGGTAAACTCGATTTTTCATCGTGGAACCTTCCTAAGTTATGCACCTTGAGTCTTGCTGGCAACAGTTTAACTGGTGAAATCCATCCAAGTATTTGCAGTTTAACAAGAATTATGCTTTTAGATCTATCGAATAACAACCTTTCAGGGGCTATACCAAATTGTAGCACTGCAATAGCGTTCGATTTTCTGAGCGTCTCTGGGAATTCCTTGTCAGGCGTTATACTACCACATTCTTTCTTCAATAGCTCCTCTGTCATTGCTTTGGACCTCAGTCACAACCAATTCACCGGAAACATTGAATGGACACAGCATCTAGGTGCAATAAAGTATCTTTCCCTGGGAAGCAATAAGTTTGAAGGGCAAATTTCTCCCAACATATGTCAACTCCAATCCTTGAGAATAATTGATTTATCAAACAACAGTCTATCAGGGTCATTGCCGGCATGTATCGGGAACCTCTCATTTGAAGAAAAACCATATGATATGTTCTGCGAGCATCGTTTTCGATATCTAATTTTCAAATACATCGGTTGTTACGAACAAAGAGGCTTCAACTTCCGTACTAAACGGATTATTTACACATACAAGCATAACTTTGTCATTTGGATGTCCGGTATTGACCTATCAGCAAACATGCTGTCCGGAGAAATTCCATGGAAGTTAGGAAATTTGGGTGACATCAAGGCCCTCAATCTTTCCTACAATTTCTTTGCTGGCCCAATTCCAGCGACGTTGGCAAACATGAGCGCAGTAGAAAGCTTAGACCTATCCAACAACAAGCTGAGTGGAGTAATACCATGGCAGTTAACTCGTCTGTCGTCACTAGCTGTGTTCTCAGTGGCACACAACGACTTATCAGGATGTATACCAGACTCCGGTCAGTTCGGCTCATTTGATATGGACAGCTACAAAGGGAACAACAACCTATACAAGGCGTCGCAAGGGAGTAGATGCACTTCCAGTCCAGGATCAGGTCCTTCGCCAGTACAAGACAGTGATGAGAAGGCAGATGATCCAGTCCTCTACGCGGTCAGTGCCGCCTCGTTCGCCTTGACATTTTGGGCCACTGTTGCATTCATGTTTTGCCATTCGTTCGGGCGGCGTGTGATGATCAAACTGCAGGCTGTAGCCAGTCAGTTTTTTTAGGCAAGCATGCAATTATGCAGTAGTTTATGGCGTGCGCCACTAGAAATGTCGCGCAAACCACAATAGTCATCTTCTTGCAAAACTGTCTGTTAAATGAGCGTATGTGATAGTGAAATAAATAAATCAAAGAATGCCCTACTTGTTATATTTTCTTCATGCACACTTGTTTTCTCTCTAATCATGAAACAAGAGCCGGAAGATCCACAGTTCCACACACACACCGAAAAAATTGTCTGAAAGATAGCCTGGAATTCCCGTAGTTTCCTTCCTAATTTGAAGCATACACATATCACCACATAAACAATTTCCATGGTTTGAGCGAACGGTGCTCTGGCCAGCAAGCTCGGCTCGACGCATCGACCCAGGTTTTGCTTAAGCAGCGATGTTACATGAGGAATCAACTCCTCTGATGTAACTTCCCTCTGACGTTGGGTCACTGCGCGTAGGCCCCCTCGCCGCGTGGCCCCACGCGGCAGTGACGGGAAGTTATGTCAGAGGATCTCATTTGGTTAGGCCAGTCTCAGTGGGGGTTTCATAGAGTTTCATGGGCATTAAATACGCTGACATGGCACTGTATTGATGAAGAGAGAGATGATAAAAGTTTCATAGGAGTAGAGAGAGTTTCATGGGGATGAAACTCTTCTGCACTGTTTCCAAAATATAGGTGTGTTGGAAACTGGGACATGAAACCTCTACTGAGACTGGCCTTACATGATGGGGGCAGTCTGATGGTGGATGCAGCCCACTGTCTGGGCCGGGCTATCAGATCTCACGGGGACCGGGTCCAGACGTAAACCGTCTAGTGGCTGTCGGCCCGGATTCAGCAGGAAGATTTACGTCAGTGATTGTCTGATTGATGCAGGCAAAGACGAACTGAAGACGTCAGGCATGGTGATGCAAAGAATAGACGGACGTATAACTGGTCAGGCATCCTTAGCCAATGCGCGTTTTTCAAATTAGCCAACCCACGTTTAAATTTGCAATGCCACTCTCTCACCATGGCATGTCGATCAAGCAGGGTAGGTGACAAACTAACGCGGTCGGTAACCAGCTTGCCCCGCTGCTGCTACGGTCAGACATTGCAGCAGGCAGTACGTAGGTCCTACTACGGTCAGACATTGCAGCAGGCAGTACGTAGCACCACGGTAGGTGCTACTACGGTCAGACATTGCAGCAGGCAGTACGTAGCACGTTCAAACCATCCATCATTCACACACACATACATATATATATACATATACATACACACACTAGTTGAATGCCTGTGCGTTGTAACAGAATATCTTATATATATTTCTTAAACAATGATAAATGCTGGATGAGAAAGTAACAATGACATAATAGATCATTCACCAAACTATTCTACAGCTCTAGATTACAAATAGTGACCTAAATTTATTTTTAATGTCTACAAACATAGAAACTTCCACCGAATGTTTCCATGTTAGCTTTTAGTCCACATTTCTCACTGCATTCTTGACAAGAACGGCAATCACATCCACCATTTAAAGTGAAGGTTGAGTTCATCTTTTTTGGTAGATACTGGACTCATTTATCCCTGACAATCAATGAAGATATCTTATTATAAAGTAGACTTCAAGGGTTCTCGCCTCGGCAATTACTTCCTCTATCCCTCCCACTATGCAGAATGATTGCTTCCGAAGGTCATTGTACTTCCATTTGGAAACACCCTTGCACATTACAGATGTTTCAGCAAAGCAAACACAGTTTACAGAATATGCATTGTTCCTACAAAAGCACAAGCATTGTTCCTGTCCCTTCTTAGGCTCCATGTCGTGGTGTTAGGGCACTACACGTCAAGTAAACGGTACTGTCAGTGGCTTGACTTGTAGTGTCGTTGACTTGACTTGACTCCTAGCAAACTCGCTTTGGCCCTTCAACCAACCGTGTTTGTTCCTTCACACAAAAACGGTGTTTGCCAAGTTGTAGCTTCCACGTCCTTGTAATCAACAACAGGCTACCACGGCAAGCCTGCATGAGAACATTAAAACCACCCATCAATCTTCTCTCGAACCTGAAGTCTAGATACAACCGCAGTTTGAGAGCAGGAGAAAGCAGAGCTTCTTTCGAGATGAGCTGCTACTATCCATGGGGATTCTTGTTCTTGGTCCTATGCTTGTTACAGTCCATGCTTTACATGTCCAGTGGCTGCTCCGTGGAGGAGAGAGCTGCCTAATGGACATCCGGTCTTCTTTGATGCGCGCAAACTCTACGGTGCCCCTGGCCCGTTCGTGGGGACGGGGTGAGGACTGCTGCTCGTGGGAACATGTGAAATGCAACAATAGCACACGGCGAGTATCTCATCTCTACCTTTCCAATCTCTATGAGCCAGCAGAAGATAGTTGGCATATAAACTCGACGGTCTTTTCAGCATTTCATGAGCTTCAGTTCCTAGATTTATCTGAGAATTATCTCAGCTCGCTAAGCTTCGATGGTATGTGGCCACTTTTATTTCCTTACACGTGTGGTTGCTTCTTGTCTTCCTGAAATTAAACAAGTACGCAATTTAATTTGTACCACAAACAAACCTCCACAGGATTAGCAGGATTAACCAAGCTTCGGTACCTCAACCTCAGTTTCGACTCACTAGAGGTCTTAGATCTCAACTCTAACCCTACGAGCGAAGCTCTTCCGGATGCAGGTAGAGAAACGAAATTTTACTACTAATAGTACTGCTGAATAAAGAATTGGTATCCCGTGTGTTTGCTACTGCTATTTGCAATTGTTATACAACCTTCACGCTTTGCAGCTTTCGAAAATCTTCAAAACTTGCGAATACTGGATTTGAGCGACAATGAATTCAACGGAAGCCTCCCGATGTCATTATTTGCACTTCCTCACCTTAAGATCCTAGATCTCTCAGGAAATTCACTCGGAGGACATATTCCTATTAGTTCATCTTCGGAACCAGTTTCATTGGAAGTACTAGATCTCAGTTATAACAGGTTGAGCAGTGCTCTTCCAACCGATCAAGGTACAAAAATTTGAACTTATTGCTTATATGAGCATAAATAATGTTAATTAGGGTAGAATCGTCAATGTTGCTGCTTATAATTATTATATATATTAGCGTTGAATAAAGAATTGATATCCCATGTTTGCTACTACTATTTGTAATCGTTATGCAACCTTCACGCTTGGCAGCTTTCGAAAATCTTCAAAACTTGCGAATACTATATTTGAGCCACAATAGATTCAACGGAAGTCTCCCAATGTCATTATTTGCACTTCCTCACCTTAAGATCCTAGATCTCTCAGGAAATTCACTCGGTGGACATATTCCTATTAGTTCATCTTTGGAACCAGTTTCATTGGAAGTACTATCTCTCAGTTATAACAGGTTGAGCGGTCTTCCAACAGATCAAGGTACAAAAATTTGCGCTTATTGCTTATATGTGCATAAATAATGTTAATTATGGTAACATTGTCAATGCTGCTGCTTATAATCATTATATTTTTTTCGCAGCATTTGAAAATCTCAGGAACCTACGCGAATTGCATTTGAGTTCCAATCTATTTAGTGGAAACCTTCCAACACTATTGTTTTCACTTCCACAAATCGAAGTGTTGGATCTCTCAGGAAATCTCTTTGAAGGACCCATCCCTATAAGTTCATCTTCAAATCTTTCTTTGTCTCTCAAGAGCATCAGGTTTTCCTAGAATAATTTGAGCGGTAGAATTTCTTTCTTTTGGCTAAGGAATCTAATGAGACTCGAAGAGATCGACCTTTCAGGGAATACTGATTTAGTTGTTCTTTGCCAATGTTCCGGATGGGTACCTCTATTCCAACTGAAACAGCTAGCGCTCTCCTGCTGTGACCTTGACAAAGGCATCATTGCAGAGCCACATTTTCTACGCACACAGCATCATTTAGAGGAGCTTGATTTGTCCAACAACAACTTGTCGGGAGCATGCCGAATCGGTTGTTTACGAAGGAAGCAACTCTGCGTGAGACTAAATCTTGGAAATAACTTGCTAACTGGGTCTCTAGATCCGATATGGTACCCTCAAACATCTCTACAGACATCAACATATCTATGAACCGGATTGCAGGGCAGCTACCGGATAACATCAGCTCAATGTTTCCAAGCTTGTCTGCTCTACAATTTTCTGACAATTACATTTCTGGAGACATACCGAGGTCATTATGCCACATCGATTCCATCGAATATTTAGACCTTTCGGACAACAAATTTTCTGGTGAACTACCTGCTTGCGTGTTCTCTGATCTTCCCAGCCTGTGGGCCTTGAAGGTCTCAAACAACCACCTTGTTGGTCCGATACTTGGTGGGATGAATAGTTTGTTTATTGAGTTGGAAATATTGTACCTAGATAGCAACAAATTTGAAGGAACCCTACCTCGTAATCTATCAGGGGCTTTGAGATTCATGGATTTACAAGATAATAAGTTGTCTGGCAACCTTGATACTTCATTTTGGGATCTACCAGATTTGCGGGTCCTGAATCTTGCCGGTAACCGTATAATAGGTGAAATTCACCCAGCGGTATGCGGGTTACAATATATTGAGCTTTTAGATCTATCAAATAACAACCTTCGAGGGTCTATACCAAACTGTAGTCGTACTACACTCAAGTTTCTTTATGTATCTGGGAATTCCTTATACGGTGATATTCCGAATGCTTTTCTCAATAGCTCAAATGTTATAGCTTTGGATCTAAGATACAATCAGTTCACGGGTAACCTGGATTGGATACAATATCTTGATGGCATTAGTCTGCTTTCTTTGGGTGGGAATAAGTTTGAAGGGCAAATCACCCCCAAGATGTGTCGCCTCGAGAGCTTGAGGATAATCGATCTCTCACACAACAGTCTTTCAGGGTCATTGCCTCCATGCATTGGTGATATCCCTTTCAACTATGTTTATGATGAAGACTTTTGGTCGTTGGGCGATGTCACTGATAGGGGCGATGGTCCTGGAAATTATACCGTAAGTAGTGCTGGAAATATTTTGAGTTGGATGCCACACGATTACATTTATGACCTAGAAGGCTTCGCTTTCAGTACCAAATGGAATCTTTACACATATGGGCGTAGTTTTCTTGCATCGATGTCCGGCATCGACCTGTCTGGGAATTCGTTGTCTGGAGAAATTCCTTGGGAGCTCGGAAATCTGAGCCATATCAAGGCCCTCAATCTTTCCTATAATTTCTTTACCGGCCCAATTCCAGCGAGCTTTGGAAACATGGGCGAGATAGAAAGCATGGATTTATCCCACAACAAGCTAAGTGGACAGATACCATGGCAATTAACTCAGTTATCATCACTGGAGGTGTTCTCTGTGGCATACAACAACTTATCAGGATGTGCACCAAACACTGGTCAGTTCGGTTCGTTTGGTATGGATAGTTACAAAGGCAACAATAACCTTCAAAAGGCATCTCAGGGGGGCAGATGCACTTCCAGATCAAGACCAGGTTCTTTGACACCGAAAGATAAAGAGACGAAGGAAGATGATCCAGTGCTCTACGCGGTCAGTGCTGCCTCGTTTGTATTGGCATTTTGGGCTACCGTGGCATTCGTGTTTTGCCATACGTCCGGGCAGCGTGTGATACTGAAACTGTAGTCTGTCAGACTAATATCATCCTACAAGAAAACAAGAGGCATGCAATTCTGCCCTAGTTTATCGAGCTTGTATCCGCGACCTTACATGAACTGTATCACTTTACTATAGTTATCATATTGCAAAATTGTCCCGTTACATGATTGTATGTGATAGTTGGAGGATATCCTACTTATTTGTTTCTTCACACATGATTCACTTATCATGAAACAACGTCCAGCAAATTGCAGTCCACCAAGAAGAAGAAGAATCACCGCACCTCAAAAGTACAACTACACGGTGCAGCATTGCACTCTGAGAAAAATAGCAAGCCACTTTAGCTTCGGATAATACAAACGGTGTTGCGGACTTGTGTTGGCTCGGCACATGTTGATTTGACGAGCCGTGGTTCTATGTGTAGCACCCACATAACTATATGGGATACTATCATGAAACGTCATTGCCAAAATGAAGAATAAATATGAACAACAAAAGAAATTATAAAGAGTTTTAAACTTTATTAACACTTTAATAGAAAACCAATGGAAGCTGTGATAAATATTTAAAACATGGGACCGGTCCACTTCTAACCAAATAAAGAACGAATGAAACAACAAAACAGTGCCAAACCACGGTGCTAAAAACTCGGGTGCTCCCACACATGCATGATGCTATCACTCCACTAGCCTTTTACCTGAGACTGAAAAGAGCAAGCGTGAGATTTGGAAATCTCAGCAAGTACCCAACAACGGTCGCAACTCAAGAGTAAAGACAAGTAATGCAACCACGTGAAATAAAGGACAAGCATCACAAGTAAACAACGGGTACAAGATAAAAGCAACGAACAACTGATATCGGAGATACTATCATAAATGGGAGATGAATATCATGGAGACTGTATTAAAGATAGTTGTTATGTGACAAGTTAAAGCAAGTTATAGTAAGTTATAACAAGTTATAGCAAGGGTGCCGGCGACCTCATCCCACATACCCGGTTATACGAGAATAGCCAGGCACAACCTTGTCCTCGACTATATAACCGTAGACGGGGTGTAATATCCTGTGTGACGAGAATGTACGGCCCCCCGTACGTTACCAGGTTGGGTGGAAATGACCCCTATATGTGGGTAGTCCCAACGTGATAACCCTTAGTTCATTATTTAGCGAATTATCCATGTTATGGTTAGGGAGACATGAATGATTTAAGGTACAGTTATGAGGGTAACGATTTAATACAATGAGACCGGAGATATGGGATTGGTGATAAGGTAACTAATACATCATGGACAGATCATAAAGTATGAATTTGAGGAAACTAAGAGATGGCAAGGATAAGACTATAATAAAGTTATGGGAAGTGAAAAGATGTGCTACGGTTGAAAATAGAAAGATATAGTTTCTGATATGAGGGCGATGTGGGATAATAATAAGGTGATAGTGATATGGGGATTAACCTAGAGAGGTATTATAATATAGCTTACACAAGATTATCAACCAATCAAGTTTTATTATGTGATAAGTGATTATTAGTCAGGTTAACAGATTTAATACATATATCATTCATGGCTCAAATACAACATCAAACAATTATTGGAACATAATATTCAAAACTAAAACATTGCAGCCCTGATATCAAAAGAGTGTCAATAATTTGATCCTAAGTTAAAGCATGTTCATATGCTACCCTCCATTAACAATTTAAGCACAGATTCTAACATACCAATTAAAATTACGAACTCTAGAACATTTAACTGAACATCCTAATTATAGAGTAGCAGGTGAACTAAAATAACCTAGAACATCATGGCATGAATATAATATTAAAAGTCTATAAACAGGCAATATGAACGATATGATAATAACCAGACCTCATTAGTGATACACTAGTAGTCAGGTGACTTTAGCGATATGATATTAGCCAAGCGATATGGTATGAACCAAGTAATTGCAGTGATGTGATATTAGCTAAGCTATATGATATGAACCAGGTGACCTTAATGATAAGATTTTTAGCGATATAATGCTAGTCAAGCAAGCATGGTTGATATGGTAATTATACTTAATGGCAAGGTGAAAAGTAAACTGGAAATATGCAATTTACAAAATAGAAAGGTCACGGCTGCGAGGTACTTGCCTTAAGCATGCTCGACTGACACGCTACCCGATGGATCCGGAAAACGCAACTGCTCATCAGCTGCTCCCTCAACAGCTGCGTGAGGACCTACAAAGTGATATGGGAAACCACCGATCAGATATGACGAATTTGATAAAGGAATGATAGGAAATAATTGACTAGAAAGGAGACAGCCGTTCACTGAGCTAACGACCATTCGATCGCACGAAAAGACGTTCAGCCGCACAAACGGCCAACGCGCATTCGGCCGCGCGAACATGCATTCGACCATGCGAACGACATGCGCCCGGCCACGGCCGTTGCCTCCGCGCGCCGCGGCGCTGTCGAACGCACACACACTACACGCATGCGGCTGTGCGTGCAGCGAATCTTGCGCCGCCGTGTGGCCGCCGATCACGCCGCCGAAGTTCAGCTGACGCTGCGTGCGCGAAAGTGGCACGAGTGCGTGTGCGGCAGCGGCGTGGCGTCGCTGGGCATGCCGCTGCCGTGATCCGGCCGCCACTGCCGCCGCCACCAACGCCTCGGTCGCCGCGTGAGCCACCGCCACCGCCGCCATCACCGCCGGCGCGTGCGGTCGTGGCGCGCAGTGCGTGTGCGGGTGTACGACGCGGGCGCCGCCGCGTGAGCCGCCGCCGCCACCACCACAGCCGCCGCCGGTGGACCGCCGCCGCCCATGCAGCTCCATGTGTGAGAACAAGAGAGAGAGAGATTGACAGAGATTAAAGGAGAGAGAGTAAAATGGAATAGGTGGATAAGATGCAACACAGGAGAGAGAGAGATTAATTAGGGATAGGAGAGAGAAAACGGTTAGGGATAGATTTTTTTTGTTTTTTTAGGGTGCTACACTATGTTTTCCTGTCGAACAAGAGTAGAACTAATCTACCTAAAAAGATCAATAATATTTATATACTATTCATCATGCTCTAAAAATTGTGCAAATCACTATTAAAGAAAGCGCTGCCTAATATGAAAGGGAAAAAACACTGAGCTCGGTGCAGGTTTTGGGTGCGTTTTTAAATGCTCTCTCATGACTACGGCTGATAGCTTTTGCCCCTAGCATGAGCGCTTGTGCGAATTCGTCGGTCATGTGGGAGGTGGCATTGGTGTTGAGGAACCAGTCAGTGGAGCCATTCGGTTGATGCAGCGAGGAGGCTTGTTGTGCGTGAAGAAGCCCACTAGTGTCCCAAGTGTTAACGCCGGATGGAGCCATGGAAGTCACCAGCTGGAGCATGACGGGGTAGGCCTGGCCCATGGGTGCTGGAGGCCGAGTGCCCAAGATGCCAAGGCCCGTATGTAGCACCGCACATAGAGCCAAACTGGGACACTACTATGGATCGTCATCGCCAAGGTAAAGAATAAGTAATAAAAGCAATAATAGAAATGCAAGGAAATTAAAATCTTAAAATTACTTTATTAAAAACTAACAGAAACTAAAATAAGTGATTGAAACATGGGACTGGTTCACTTCTAATCAAAAGGAAATAAATGAAATGACATAAATAGTGGCAAGCCACGGTGCCGAAACTCGAGTGCTTCCACCCATGAATGATACTACACTGCACTGGCTTTTTATCTGAGAATAGAAAGAGCAACCGTGATATTTGGAATCTCAGCAAGTACCCAATATTGGTCGCAACACGAAGAGAAAAGGACAAGCAAGTAATAAGTAATTGACAGGTTAATTGCAATGAAATTATGTTACCAGAAATATTAAAACCGATCAAGGATAGAGATAAACAGAGATGTGAAATCAAGGTAATAATTATTTAACAAGTTATAACCATGGCCTTAGCGATTTCTTCCCACATACCCGGTTATACGAGAGTAGTCAGACATGTCTCTGTTCTCGACTGTATAACCACAGACAGGGAGCAATATCCTGAGTAACGAAAATATACGGCCCCCCCATACTATGTGGGTGGTTGTAACATCCCAATTAGCGAGCTAGTGTAATTGCGAAAATGATGAAAATCTTTTAATCGTTTTTCCTGTGTTCTCAAAAGTTTTTGGCGTATTTCAAATTTCTCGAGTTGGATTTCTTGCCAAAAGGCCGATTGATAAAAAAATCCAAACCTTGAAATCAAGATCTAGAAATTAAAGTTTTAAAATTTAGAAAATCCAAATCTCCTTGGAAGTATTAATTTCAAATTCTAAAATTTAAATCTGGCCATTCAAAGCCAAGAATGGAAATTGAAAATTGATATAAGATCTTTCCATCCAATTTGCATATCCGAACTTTTTTTAAAAAATTCAGAAAATTAAGAATCATTTCTCAAAACTTGAAAATATCAAAATTCAATTACTGAATCTCAAAATTTGAACTTGGCTTTCAAAGTCAAAAATCTAAATGCAAAACCAAATCTGAAGGACCAAAAATTCGGAAATTCATAAATCACCGAAATCCCTCTGGGCCGGCCCTTCTTCTCCCCGGCCCGCTATTTTTTTCTCCGGCTGTCTCCTTCTCTTTCCTGGTTCAACCGGCCTATTCCTTCTTTTTTTCTCTCGCCCGGCCGACGCGGTCGTCTCCTTCCCTCTCTCTCGCTTCTTCCTCCTCCCGCCATCGCTCAGCGCCGCCGCCAGTGCCGACGGCCCACCTGCGCGCGCCCGACCCGCCCGGTATTGCCTAGCTCGCCCGGGTTCGCGCGCCCGGTATTTCCGTCGCCCATGCTCGCAGTACACACGGTACACCTCGCCCATGCCGCGGACGCGCCACCATGCCCGGTACTCCTTGCCATGCCGCCGCCCATGCCGGCCGTATTCCCGAACGTGCGCACGGTGGAATGATCGCTCCCTTCCCGCCTATAAGAAGCCGCCAACCCCTTGCTTTTCTTCCCATCGCGCTTCTCCTCATTTCCGCCGATCGCCACCGCTTTCACCACCGCCTCCTCCTCGGTCAGCCCCGGCCGATTCCTTGCATTGGGGCTTCTTCTCGGTGCGCTGAGCTCCTCCGACCGCCGGCCGGTGCTCTCCTCCGCCGGCGCGACCCGCCCACGATGGCCTCCCGCGCCGCCGCTGTGCCGCCGCCGACTCGCCTTGGCCTCCCTCCGGCCACCTCAACCGCTCAGGTAATCTCCCAGTACTTCACTCCTGCTCATGCGCGGCTCACCTCCTCCCTCTCTCCTCCGGCCGCGGCACCCGCTTCCCCACCGCGGCCGCTTAACGCAGCCACCCGCCCGCCTT
This sequence comes from Dendrocalamus sinicus, assembly GCA_036346575.1. Taxonomy (NCBI): domain Eukaryota; kingdom Viridiplantae; phylum Streptophyta; class Magnoliopsida; order Poales; family Poaceae; genus Dendrocalamus; species Dendrocalamus sinicus. Next base: position 2,907,376 of record CM070650.1, on the reverse strand, counting down.
GGCGCCACTCCGCCGGAATCGCTGCCTCCCGAGCCTCTTTGTCACCCGGCAACTCGTTTTGCCGGCCGTCGCCGCCTCTCCAACCGCTCCTCGCCGGCGTCGCCGCCGCTGCCATGCCTCGGCCTCCTCCTCTGCTTCGTCTTTGCCTCACCGGGAGCACTTCTTCACCGCCAAACCGACTCCTCTGTCTCCTCTCTATTATGACAGTGGGCCCACTAAAGATTAGCACTTGGTAAAGGTGTAATCACTTGCATCCTCTCAATTCATTTGTAGTAAGCATCTTAAAATATGAATTATAAATAAAAATGGGAATAAAATTAATTGTGAGATTTAACTAAACGGATTATGAAATGAAATTAAAAATTTAAGTTTGATTAATTGCCTGTAAAGACACATTGTGCATGAGAATAAGAATAAGGAATTAATTATGAATTCATAATAGAAAGATTTATACAATTAAATTAACAACTTCACATTTGTAAATTTTATGCCAATCAAGATTAATAATCTAATCCTCATGTACAAGCTTTATCAAGCTAAATTTATGCCATGAACTATTTTACTATTATCAGGTAATTTACAAGAAGTTAATCTAATAATAATAATATGGTTAAATGATTTAGTAATGAAGCTTGATAAAATATTTACACCCATATTATCTTGTCTAAACCCATGACAAATAAGATAATGGCAACAAAGGTAATTAATATAATATGAATGAATGTATCATCAGATATAATATTTCAATAGCAAGAATTTGAAACTACCCCGCTCGCTAAAGTTATCTCTCAGAAATCATTGGCAAGCCATATAAAATATCAAGTGTGGTTTACTCATCTTTAAAATCATGAAAGCTATCGTTTTAAAAAAAAGGCTTAAAATATTTTGTAATAAAAACTTTAACAATTACCCTAAAATGCTAAGGCATTAATCAGTGGTTGACGCTTAAATCTCCAATCACTATCTCGGGATTTAATGATCGAATATAATTAATAATAAAAGAAATAGCCTTATCAAAGAGATCCTTATTAAAATAATAAACTCCTCTTTCCAATAAATCGCAACCGCTTGCCATTTCTAATAAGTTCGTTAATCAAGTAGAATAATTAACTTTGCTCATAATAACGACTGGACTAAAATGGCCAACCCCATCATTTACTTAAGTCGCTAACATAATGATTTATTAAGTTGGCTACTACAATCTCAGATAAGTACTGCCACATGAAATATCAAAGATTACACTGAGTACTTAAAAATCTCATGTAAAGCTCCCGCATCCTAAAATCACAAAGCTCTGTCCCACTTTGCTATCTCCGCTAACCCCTTTTATCTGTCCGTAAGTCCCGCTCGACTCACGGACTTCCTTGATAAATATAAGTTAACAAAGAAAGTCACCAAATAAAAGATCGAGCCTCGCCTTCCCCAATCGATCGTGTTTGACCACTTTCCTTTCCAAAGCGTGTAATTCTGTAAAATACTCCTTCACCTCGGATTCCTTCTTATCCTACTTTTCCTCACAATAAAGCTACCCACCACCTCATTCATTCGCCTAGTTCATCTACCGTGTTCACGGCACACTAATCCGAATCATCCTTCTATTCTCAAATCGTAACAAATGTATAATTTAAATTAAATTGGGCATTTAAAGTGTTTGGATTTATTTGGTCTTTCTTTTCTTTGTCGCGCATTAGAATCAAGACTCGATAAGGCGACAGATTCGAACAGATCAAGACTTGAGTAAAGCGAAGATCAAGAAATTAAAAACTCGATCGAGCGGTGCTTTGACTTAGGTCAATCAAGGCCATGGTACACCAAGCAAGGCAAGTCATCACTTTGATCATATTGATCCTACATTTTATGCAAAATTATGTTCTTTTAAACTATCAACTTGCATGCCTAATTAATTATACAAATATATATCAAAGCTTAAGGTAGCTACATGCCCACTTGATGTTGTATTATGCCATCCTTTGGTACTTGAATCACCGATCCTTGTCACCATAGATATTAATGATAACCTTACTAGCTATAAGTCCTATTATATGCCATGCTAGTCTTGTCAAAGTCCAGGCACATAGTTGCCACGATCATCAATCGTTAACACATAAGAATTTGTTTTGGGACAGTCATGGGATGTACGTGGTGAGTATTTTGCTACAAATGTTTTATGCTTCTCAAAACCCTAAAATTCGCTTTACATGTCAGGCGGTTGGTGAGAGTGGATGGTGCTGATGTCGCACGAGAACCCATGGTTTGTGGTAAGAACCGCTCGGACAAATTAAGGATGAATCTTGTATCGACCTCTTGGTGTAAAACAGTACAACCACAAGTCTATATGGGTACGACCTAGCTGATTAACTTGCAAAGGTTTAGCTTAGATATCATCACGGAAGATGGGTGCGAGCACTGGTTTACTCATACGGCGCAAGAGGGGGCCTCTGACTGTGGCAGATGTAACCCTTCAGCGGTGAAACCTCAGCGGGGTGGTATCTAGCTAAATCGGAGTAAGGTAAAGGCTTTGTGATAAACCATCTGGGTCTCATGCCTAAGGAAGTATGTTGGCTATTAAGATGACTTATCTCTTGTGGTGAAAGTGTACAACCTCTGCAGAGTGTAAATCAGCTGAGCAGTAGTGCCCACGGTCAAGGGCGGACACGGAACCTACTCGAGATAGTTCTATTTCCAAAAATATTTGTGGGTGGGATAAAACTTGTCGGAGAGACGTACTCGATTTTGAATTTTTCCTGGAGAGATGTACTCCAGCGCGAAAACCAACATTGGTGGAGGTAGCCATGCACTTTAAAAGGTGGATGTAACCTGCACTACAATTATTATCGCATTCTCGCAATCAATTTCATAAAATCTATTTTAGTTAAAATTGCTAGGTCTCAGGAGTTTTCGTACTTATTGTAATTCCAAAACACTGCTTTTAGCAAATAAAAGAGCCTCAAGCCTCCCTTGACAACTTTGCATCTATTATTATTGCATCCTGTGTGGTGGCTTGCTGAGTATCATCGTACTCATTCTGGCTTAATTGCCATCATTCAGTCAGAAAGGAAATAAAATCAAGCCCTGCGATGCCTAAAAAGGATCGACAGAGCTGGAAGACGATGAGGCCATGGACTAGGTCGCGAACCCCAGTTGGCTGCCTGTGGGCAAGTCCTGCGGGTCCCACCTGTATGAAGTTTCCGTTGCTGCAATTTATCGCCGCCTAATCGCCCATGAGTAAGTATTATCAGTATTATTTACGCCGCATGGTATGTTTTGATATACTGATATGTATCCGTGAGCACTATCTACCGATCCAGGGAATAGTGCGGTGGAATCACAGAGGATCTGGGTTTGCTAACCTGAGGTCCGACAGAGCTGGTATCAGAGCATATCGACTGTAGGTCGTAACCTTAGTTAGCATGGCCGTTAGTTCTATGACTAGAATTTTTTCTCCAAAAATCTAATTGCAAAATATAAGTAGTATTATTACTCTCATCCCCCTTAGATGATTCCCTCTTATCTACTTGCTGCCCTGGCTATTTTTAGTTCTAAGGCTCTCTTATCCCAAATTCAAACTAACGCGTGCCTGAGTTCTCTTCTGAAAAATTACCTTGGGCCAAAATCATAAAACCTATATTGAGTTTTATTTACAAAAGTTGTTTATCCTTGGAAGGTTAAATTATCAAAATTATTTGCAAAGTTTATTTCCAAGCTCATTTCAACAAACCTAAGCTTCCAAGGAAAATCTTTCCAAAAATTAAACTCCCTGCCAATTTATTTTAAAAATTCGCTTTGATTTCTCAGATGTATGTGAAAATATTGGTGTATTCATGTCAATCGTAAGAGAGAATCAATGGTGTGAATTCTTGGGTGAAAAATAGGCAAATCAATTTGAATGACTGAATTAGTTACATGGGTGAACCAACTTGATGATCGGATTGATTGAGTGGATAGACCAGTTTACATGATTGGTGGACTAATTTAAATGATTAGATTGGCTGTGTAAGTAGACCAATGTAAAAGGATTGGATTGGCTAAAATAATCGGATTGGTTAAATAATTGGAGCGATATAGATGATTGAATTGATTAAATGAGTGGATCAACTCGAAAAGATTGGATTGGCTAAAATAAGTGGATCGGTGGAATTTTAGAAAAATGGGGAGTCTAATAACAATTGCTGGTTTGCAGCTTTAATAAACAATATGGCTCCCGATGAATGTTTGCACTGGTAGGATAATAGGATATAGCTGACAACTGGAGGGATTATTGGGAATTCTGAGAAAATCAAGAGAAGTAATAATAATCCTTGATTTATAGATTCGAGTAATAATCTTATTCTCGGTGGACGTTTATGACAATGAAGTCGCTTTGAAGGAAATTTGCGGATAGTAGGACTGATCACTTGAATAAACAGATTATGAGTATATATCAATGGAGGAAAAGGTTGGATTATAATACAAATGCTACTGGTGGATTGAAATATTCGAACCATAATACAAGTGGTACTGGTGGAGTTAAAATGTAAAAGATGTAAGTGGTATTGGTGGATTTAAAACATGGGGATATTGAAACCATGGTGCAAACAAATATGAGTGGATTTAAAGGTAAAGAATTTGGAGTAATGTTCAAAGAAAAGTTGAATGGGATTGTTGAATAATGAACCCAAGACTGGATTTATGATTTTATGTAGGAAAGTGAGATCCATTTGAGGAATAGGTAACTCGATTTGGTGAATGAACCCATAGATGATACAGGAAGTTATATGATTGTGGATCGGATAAATGATAACACTCACGCTTGGAGCATTAGACAACAATCGTCTTGAGACTAAGTAATGAAGGGAGTCACTTTTAGATTCAATCAAGTATATGCAAGATTAACAAGACCTTGGATTAATAGCCTACGAATAAAACGATTATGGGAGTAAATTAGTTTGTTGATAATGTGATATTGGAGGATGCTAGGATACCTTTGCAAAAAAAGGGGTATTTTAAAAGTTCAAATATTCCAAAACCATTTCAAGAAAATCAATCTTGTATTAGAACTCTATATCAAAAGTATATAGCGTATCTTCGTTTGCAAAAGGTTTGATTTCAAGTTACTTTGAAACTTGGCCCCAGATTTTGAAAACCCAAAGCTCAATTCCCAAGAACTTGCTTTAAAACCAAAACTTGGGAATCTACTTGCTCAAAAAAATCAATTATTATTGATGGGGTTATCCCGAGAAACAAATGTCTTCAATCTCGGTATTTCAAAGTCGTTTTCTAAAAGCTCTGTTTCCAAAATAATAATAAGGAGCATGAGCTTCATTGCCAAAGCTCTTCTTAACCCTTTCCTTCTACTACTTCCGTCTACAAAAGGAAATTTGGCTTTTCCTTTTCTCTCTCCTTACTTCAAAGACTTAAGTTCAAAGGCGTCAAGGATACTCGTGAAGATTTGGTGGCTTCGCCAAAGAAACCTAGTGTTCAAGACCTGTGCTATCTTGTGTGTGTCTCCGCGCATAGACGTTGCTTGGTCAAAAGATTTTATTGGCCCTGCACCGCCTTTTGCCCTTGGGCATTGTATTTCGTAGTCACAGAAAAGTTTATTTTCAAAAGCTTGGTTATTCTGTGTGGCTTGTGTACTGCCCACTTGGGTGTGCACTCCTTAAAATGGGTTAGAATATCTCATCCTGTAATCTTTTCCGCACTCGTGCTAATTCCCCTCACCTTATTGCTAAAAACCTCGTTAGGTCTGCAGCAAGAGGTAGCAGATAGCCAAGTCAAGATACTTAAAGCTCTCCAATCGAAAGAGGCAACATCTTGAAAAAGACAATGACTTGGAAGCTGCGTCACTCAAAAGGATCAAGACTCAAGTCTCCCTCTCGCAATAGACTCACTGACCTAATCGTCATCAAGCAAGCAATGGCCAAGAATAAGGCTAGAAGCAAGAAGCAGGAACCAATGATTTGTACTCGCTTTGGTCCCTACCACTCGACCAAATATTCGCTCAGACCCACTCGGCAGAGATTGCTGAGAAGCAGTCATCACAATGGGAATACCAGTGGCATGACCCCAAGCAAACGTCGAAAGGATATTGTTTGCTTCTGTTGCCGAGATATTGGACACTATGCTAACCGGTGCCCCCAGAAGAAGCAAGACAAAGGAGCCAAGTGCTTCAAATGTGGTGACCCAGGACATTATGCGAGAGACTGCCCTCAACAAAGGTTGAACAAGCGAGAAGAGGATATCGTAGCCATCAGCCTCGGTCTTGACAAAGGGAAGGGTGTTAGCTCCAAGTGTGTCATCCAGGAACCAACAGGACCTAATGAAGCCCTACTATCAGGTCCAGAAGAATTGCTAGCTACTACATGCGCTGAATGTGGCAAGACAAGACATGACGCCCAATCATGCCCTCCGCTGCGACAGGTTACATGTTTTGCTTGTGGACAAACAGGCACTACAGCTACAATTGCCTAGCTCCGCATCGTCCTTATCGCAAGAAAGACCATCTACCAGATGGCTATCTCAAGAACCTAGTGGCATGTACACGCTGTGGAGAAAAAGGACATCAAGCCAATCAATGCACTGCAAACTGCCCCAATCGTGAAGAAGATCATCAACCTAGAGAATCCTCCATGAGCAATGTTACTTGTTTTCTCTGTGAAGGACAAGACCATTGCCCCAAGGATTGCTCCATGAGCCTGTTACTGACCAAGGCTACTGAAATACAAAGACTGAGCTTTCAAGCTACCATCGGACTCGTCATGCCGAAAGCTGACAAGAGGAATTAGTACCGGCCACCCGTCATGTTAAGGGGGGTAGCCTGAGTACCCAAGAAGTGTCAGCACACCTTGATGTTAGGCCCTGCTACCACCCCCAGCATGAAGAAAAGTTAGCGATCAGCACTAGCGAAACAACAAGTCCCAGAAATATCCAATAATGAAGGAAAGTCAGCTGCAATCTATCCAGAAGAGCAAGTTGTGCAGCTTCCCTCTTTTCCGACAACACCAAGAGCGGTGTGCAAAGTATCAAGCAGTACCCTAGAACCTTTTGTTGGCCAGCTTGTTCCCACCTCCTTCTTTCTACTCTACCCGAATCTCGGGGACGAGATTCATGTTAAGGGGGGTAGGATATGTAACATCCCAATTAGCGAGCTAGTGTAATTGCGAAAATGATGAAAATCTTTTAATCGTTTTTCCTGTGTTCTCAAAAGTTTTTGGCGTATTTCAAATTTCTCGAGTTGGATTTCTTGCCAAAAGGCCGATTGATAAAAAAATCCAAACCTTGAAATCAAGATCTAGAAATTAAAGTTTTAAAATTTAGAAAATCCAAATCTCCTTGGAAGTATTAATTTCAAATTCTAAAATTTAAATCGGCCATTCAAAGCCAAGAATGGAAATTGAAAATTGATATAAGATCTTTCCATCCAATTTGCATATCCGAACTTTTTTAAAAATTCAGAAAATTAAGAATCATTTCTCAAAACTTGAAAATATCAAAATTCAATTATGAATCTCAAAATTTGAACTTGGCTTTCAAAGTCAAAAATCTAAATGCAAAACCAAATCTGAAGGACCAAAAATTCGAAATTCATAAATCACCGAAATCCTCTGCCGCCCTTCTTCTCCCGCCCGCTATTTTTTTCTCCGGCTGTCTCCTTCTCTTTCCTGGTTCAACCGCCTATTCCTTCTTTTTTTTTCTCCTGGCCCGGCCGACGCGGTCGTCTCCTTCCCCTCTCTCTGCTTCTTCCTCCTCCCGCCATCGCCCAGCGCCGCCGCCGTGCCGACGCCACCACTGCGCCCCGACCCGCCCGGTATTGCCTAGCTCCGCCCCGGGTTCGCGCGCCGCCCCTGGTATTTCCCCGTCGCCCATGCCTGCAGTACACACGGTACACCTCGCCCATGCCGCCGGACGCGCCACCATGCCCGGGGTACTCCTTGCCATGCCGCCGCCCATGCCGGCCGTACTCCCCCGAACGTGCGCACCAGTGGAATGACTGCTCCCTTCCCCGCCTATAAGAAGCCGGCCGAACCCCTTGCTTTTCTTCCCCATCGCGCTTCTCCCTCATTTCCGGCCGACCGCCACCGCTTTCACCACCGCCTCCTCCTCGGTCAGCCCCGGGCCGATTCCTTGCGTTGGGGGCTTCTTCTCGGTGCGCTGGAGCTCCTCCGACCGCCGGCCGGTGCTCTCCTCCGCCGGCGCGACCCGTCCACAGTGGCCTCCCCGCGCCGCCGCCTGTGCCCGTCGCCGACTCGCCTTGGCCTCCCTCCGGCCACCTCAACCGCTCAGGTAATCTCCCGATTTCACTCCTGCTCATGCGCGCTTACCTCCTCCTCTCTCCCGGCCGCGGCACCCGCTTCCCCACCGCCGCCGCTTAACGCAGCCACCCGCCCGCCTTGGCGCCACTCCGCCGAATCGCTGCCTCCCGAGCCTCTTTGTCACCCGGCAACTTGCGTTTTGCCGGCCGTCGCCGCCTCTCCAACCGCTCCTCGCCGGCGTCGCCGCCGCCATGCCTCGGCCTCCTCCTCTGCTTCCGCTTTGCCTCACCGGGAGCACTTCTTCACCGCCAAACCGACTCCTCTGTCTCCCTCTCTATTATGACAGGTGGGCCCACTAAAGATTAGCACCTGGTAAAGGTGTAATCACTTGCATCCTCTCAATTCATTTGTAGTAAGCATCTTAAAATATGAATTATAAATAAAAATGGGAATAAAATTAATTGTGAGATTTAACTAAACGGATTATGAAATGAAATTAAAATTTTAAGTTTGATTAATTGCCTGTAAAGACACATTGTGCATGAGAATAAGAATAAGGAATTAATTATGAATTCATAATAGAAAGATTTATACAATTAAATTAACAACTTCACATTTGTAAATTTTATGCCAATCAAGATTAATAATCTAATCCTCATGTACAAGCTTTATCAAGCTAAATTTATGCCATGAACTATTTTACTATTATCAGGTAATTTACAAGAAGTTAATCTAATAATAATAATATGGTTAAATGATTTAGTAATGAAGCTTGATAAAATATTTACACCCATATTATCTTGTCTAAACCCATGACAAATAAGATAATGGCAACAAAGGTAATTAATATAATATGAATGAATGTATCATCAGATATAATATTTCAATAGCAAGAATTTGAAACTACCCCGCTCGCTAAAGTTATCTCTCAGAAATCATTGGCAAGCCATATAAAATATCAAGTGTGGTTTACTCATCTTTAAAATCATGAAAGCTATCGTTTTAAAAAAAAGGCTTAAAATATTTTGTAATAAAAACTTTAACAATTACCCTAAAATGCTAAGGCATTAATCAGTGGTTGACGCTTAAATCTCCAATCACTATCTCGGGATTTAATGATCGAATATAATTAATAATAAAAGAAATAGCCTTATCAAAGAGATCCTTATTAAAATAATAAACTCCTCTTTCCAATAAATCGCAACCGTTTGCCATTTCTAATAAGTTCGTTAATCAAGTAGAATAATTAACTTTGCTCATAATAACGACTGGACTAAAATGGCCAACCCCATCATTTACTTAAGTCGCTAACATAATGATTTATTAAGTTGGCTACTACAATCTCAGATAAGTACTGCCACATGAAATATCAAAGATTACACTGAGTACTTAAAAATCTCATGTAAAGCTCCCGCATCCTAAAATCACAAAGCTCTGTCCCACTTTGCTATCTCCGCTAACCCCTTTTATCTGTCCGTAAGTCCTGCCTGACTCACGGGACTTCCTTGATAAATATAAGTTAACAAAGAAAGTCACCAAATAAAAGATCGAGCCTCGCCCTTCCCCAATCGACTGTGTTTGGCCACTTTCCTTTCCAAAGCAGGTAATTCCTGTAAAATACTCCTTCACCTCGGATTCCTTCTTATCCTACTTTTCCCTCACAATAAAGCTACCCAGCCACCTCATTCATTCGCCCAGTTCATCTACCGCTGTGTTCACGGCACACTAATCCGAATCATCCTTCTATTCTCAAATCGTAACAAATGTATAATTTAAATTAAATTGGGCATTTAAAGTGTTTGGATTTATTTGGTCTTTCTTTTCTTTGTCGCGCATTAGAATCTGAAGACTCGATAAGGCGACGGATTCGAACAGGATCAAGACTTGAGTAAAAGCGAAGATCAGCAAATTAAAAACTCTGACTGAGCAGGCTTTGACTTAGGTCAATCAAGGCCATGGTACACCAAGCAAGGCAAGTCATCACTTTGATCATATTGATCCTACATTTTATGCAAAATTATGTTCTTTTAAACTATCAACTTGCATGCCTAATTAATTATACAAATATATATCAAAGCTTAAGGTAGCTACATGCCCACTTGATGTTGTATTATGCCATCCTTTGGTACTTGAATCACCTGATCCTTGTCACCATAGATATTAATGATAACCTTACTAGCTATAAGTCCTATTATATGCCATGCTAGTCTTGTCAAAGTCCAGGGCACATAGTTGCCCTGATCATCAATCGTTAACACATAAGAATTTGTTTTGGGACAGTCATGGGATGTACGTGGCTGAGTATTTTGCTACAAATGTTTTATGCTTCTCAAAACCCTAAAATTCTGCTTTACCTGTCTGGGCGGTTGGTGAGAGTGGATGGTGCTGATGTCGCACGAGAACCCATGGTTTGTGGTAAGAACCGCTCGGACAAATTAAGGACTGAATCTTGTACTGACCTCTTGGTGTAAAACAGTACAACCACAAGTCTATATGGGTACGACCTAGCTGATTAACTTGCAAAGGTTTAGCTTAGATATCATCACGGAAGATGGGTGCCAGAGCACTGGTTTACTCATACGGCGCAAGAGGGGGCCTCTGACTGTGGCAGATGTAACCCTTCAGCGGTGAAACCTCAGCGGGGTGGTATCTAGCTAAATCGGAGTAAGGTAAAGGCTTTGTGATAAACCATCTGGGTCTCATGCCTAAGGAAGCATGTTGGCTATTAAGATGACTTATCTCTTGTGGTGAAAGTGTACAACCTCTGCAGAGTGTAAAACTGTTCGAGCAGCCGTGCCCACGGTCAAGGGCGGACACGGGAACCTACTCGAGATAGTTCTATTTCCAAAAATATTTGTGGGTGGGATAAAAACTTGTCGGAGAGACGTACTCTGATTTTGAATTTTTCCTGGAGAGATGTACTCCAGCGGCGAAAACCAACATTGGTGGAGGTAGCCATGCACTTTAAAAGGTGGATGTAACCTGCACTACAATTATTATCGCATTCTCGCAATCAATTTCATAAAATCTATTTTAGTTAAAATTGCTAGGTCTCAGGAGTTTTCGTACTTATTGTAATTCCAAAACACTGCTTTTAGCAAATAAAAGAGCCTCAAGCCTCCCTTGACAACTTTGCATCTATTATTATTGCATCCTGTGTGGTGGCTTGCTGAGTATCATCGTACTCATTCTGGCTTAATTGCCATCATTCAGTCAGAAAGGAAATAAAATCAAGCCTGCGATGCCTAAAAGGATCGACAGAGCTGGAAGACGATGAGGCCATGGACTAGGTCGCGAACCCCGCTTGGTCGCTGTGGGCAAGTCTGCGGTCCCACCGTATGAAGTTTCACTGCTGCAATTTATCGCTTTCGCCTAATCGCCCATGAGTAAGTATTACTGTATTATTTACGCTTTCGCATGGTATGTTTTTGATATACAGTAATGTATCTGTGAGCACTATCTACTGATCCAGGGAATAGTGCGGTGGAATCACAGAGGATCTGGGTTTGCTAACCTGAGGTCCGACAGAGCTGGTATCAGAGCATATCGACTGTAGGTCGTAACCTTAGTTAGCATGGCCGTTAGTTCTATGACTAGAATTTTTTCTCCAAAAATCTAATTGCAAAATATAAGTAGTATTATTACTCTCATCCCCCTTAGATGATTCCCTCTTATCTACTTGCTGCCCTGGCTATTTTTAGTTCTAAGGCTCTCTTATCCCAAATTCAAACTAACGCGTGCCTGAGTTCTCTTCTGAAAAATTACCTTGGGCCAAACTATCTACTGATCCAGGGAATAGTGCGGTGGAATCACAGAGGATCTGGGTTTGCTAACCTGAGGTCCGACAGTGGCATTCTCCCTTATATATGGGTAACCCCAGGCCAGGTAACAATTATGTTATTAACGACTAATTTGATAAGTGATTAGAATAACTAAGGGCAAGTCTGAGTAAGGTTACGATAAGTGACAGGATCGTTAAGGTTGAGGAGGAAAGGCATAATTTCCTATATGAGACAATGGGGGATGATACTATAGTGGTAGTGATCCAGGAATTACTCTAAACGACACTTTGACATCGCTCACACAAGGGTTGTCAATCATCCATAATTTATTACATGATAAGTGGTTATTAGTCAAATTAATGAATATCATAAATAAATCAGTCGAGGCTCATAAGCAATAACGTACAAATAGAAGATCAGGGAGTAAGGTATATAAATAAAGCAGCTCAATGTTAAAAGATTACTAATGGTTAACCTTAAATTCGAACATGGATATATGCTACCCCTATCAATGATTTAAGCATCAATTATAATCGCTAATTAAAGCATGAATTCTATAATTGCACGTTATGCTAACCTAGAAGCATACAACACCAACTAGCCTAGCACATCAAGATCTACCCAATATAATAACAGTATACGACTTGGCAATCAATACAATGTAATCATTGAGCACTAAGCTAACAACAACAGTTAATCATGAAATGGTAATGTGCGAAGAAGATAGGTTACGGCCACGAGGTACTTGCCATGAGCACGCTCGACGGACACATTGCATAATGGGTCCGAACTGCGCAACTGCCCAACTGCTCCCTCAACAGCTGTGTGCGAATCTACAAGATGGAATAGAAAGTAACCGATCAGGTGCAGCTAATTTTGATAAAAGAACGACAAGAGATGAACTTGATTGGAGAGAAAACAGGTTCGCTAGTCCCACGGCCATGCGAAACGTTGTTCGGCCACGAGAGTGGCGTCCCACTGTGAGGACTAGCAAAATGCCGCTGCCTCGACATCGACATCGGTGCCGCGCCATGCCGGCTGACGCATCATCGCCGGGTTGTCGTGCCGCTAACGCGCCGTTGCTTGTGCCTCTTGGGCGTGCGTCCGCCGCCACGCCTCCCTTTGCGCCGTGCGTCCTAGAATTGCAGTGGCCGAACCGATGGACGACTGGAAGCAGTCGCCTGGTGGTTCGGCAACTGCAATTATTTCACCCAACGGCCAGTGGATTGCTTGCGTGTCGTGCGGCCATTGGGCAATAAGTTCCGGTCGCCTAACGATTCGGTGACTGGAGCCCATTTCTGTAAAACAAAATTTGCGCGGGTATATTTCTATTATTTCGAATAAACCATAGATTATTTATAAAAAATTTCCATTTTGTAACTCTAGACTCCCATATTGAAAAGTGGTTATGTGCTTCTCTTTGGATCTCTTCATGCCCTCGTGGTTTTTGCATTCGATCAGAGTGCCTCTAAGTTTACGGTCTGGATTCGTACGGACGACATCACCAAACTCTGGTTAGTTCGGTTCATTTGATTTGGATAGTTACATAGACAACAACCTTCACAAGATATCACACGGAAATAGATGCTCTCCCAGTTCAGAACCGGGCCCTTTGCCACCAGAAGGTGGCGATCAGAAGGCAGATATGATCCAGACGTCTACGCGGCCAGTGCTGCCTCATTCGTCTTGGCATTTTGGGCCACCGTTGCGTTCTTGTTTTGCCATCCACTTGGGCGCCGTGTAATTCTCAAATTGTAGCCCGTCATATTAATATCCACCTACTGACCTACATGAAAACAAAAGGCAAGCGTGCAAATATGCCGTAGTTTATCCAATTAATCTAACATCAACTGTAGTGTGTGCGGATATATGTGTGACTTGAAATGTCGGGCAACCCTCTACAGCTACCTTCTTGCAAAATTGTCCTGTTACACATCTAAAAAATCATTTGTCACGTTACACTATTGTCTGCGATCCTGAAATAAATGAATGGGAAGATATCCTACTTATTATATTTTCTTTTGTACACGATTCCCTTACCGTGAAACAGCAAGCAAGCTGCATATCGACCAACAAGAAGAATCGCCCATGATGTGTAGTAAAAGGTAGCCTAGAATTCCCGTGCTTCCCTCCATAAGTTGTAATATATATACACATCAGATCTGACTTCCTTACATAATTTCCATTACTGCACCTCACACACAAGAAAAAAATCGCAAGCCAGCTTCTTTTTTTTTTTTGAAGGTAGACAAACGCCGGCCAGCTTTGGAGAAAACTCTGCGAACAACTGGTGCTGCAGAGTGCAGACATTGGGTCGGCCCTAGTAAATCTGAAACGACAAAATAACTGAACTGGGTTCGGTGCAGGTTTTGTAGTGCGGAGCTGCGCGTGTAGAAGCGGGTCGGGGGCTGAGGCCAACTTCCTTACGCGGCGGAGCAAAGCCAGTCTAGCCAGAAGGTGAGAGGCCAAATGTAACGGTGGACAGAGCAGACCAGGAGAGGCACCGTGATGGCGTCGTGATATGTTGTGGGCTTGGCCTATCGGGTTGTGAAGCCCAGGCGTAGAGCAACTTGCGGTTCCCGTCCACATCGCGCTTCCACTTCCAGCGTTCCACTGCCACCGCCCCTGCGCAGCCGTTTCTTCGCCTGCAGATGGCGAAAACGCAGAAAATACACAGGCATCAAAACTGATCAAGCTTTTCTTATTTCGCTTATTTTGGTTTGAGTTTGTGACTTCCATCTTATTTTTTATTATTCTTAAATTTTATCTTTTTCTGACTTTTTAACTTTTTTGAGCTTTTCTGCCCGTTTTTTCATATTCGTTTGCATTGTCTATAATGGGCTAACGTGTTTTTTTATTTTTTTTAAATTTAGTTACGCCAAATAAGCCACCATCAGCTACAGTGTAATTTCACCCAGCTACAGTGCAATTTCAACCATAAGACAGCTTATTTCAGTCCAACCAAGTGGCACCTAAATGTACCAAAAGAAGCATCTAAGCAACTCCAGCCACAAAAAAAATCGTTTCGAGTTACGTGCAATTAAACATTGTAAAATATGTCTATTAATACATTTTTGAATATTTAGATTAAACACAAGAAAATAATATACGTACATTTATTTCAAAAAGTACTTTAATAATATTATAATTTATTAGATTTTTAAAATATATTAAAATAGAAATAAATGATCATGGTTGTATTTTAAAGACCATGTTAATATCCAAAACGACTTTCTTTGTGGTTGAAGTAGTTCTTCACCTATAGCATTGCATGTAGCTATAGAATCGCGTGTGTTCCTGTCGCTCTTAGCCTCAGTGGTGAAGCCAGGAATGAAATTGATGGTGGGCTGAACTATTTATAGGTCTAAACTAGATTGACACAAAATTAGTCTTTTACTCTTATAAAATTTCAAATTTATAAAGAAATTATAAATTGAATGAAGACAAACAATGAAAAATAGAGAAATAGAAAGTAGGTACCTCAATAATAGAAAGCGCTATTAGTGCGGAGTAGCGATAAGTCACCTATTTATAAAACATATCAAAATTAGTGCTATAATAGAAAATTATGAAAGACAATATAAAATTTAGATAATATGAAATATACCATAATTAAGCTAATTTGAATCACGAGACAATAGAAATAAAAGGCAGCATCCTTTTCCACACTCTATACAATGTTCTTATCATCTTCATGGCTTGTTTGTTGATGTAAGCAGGGAGCAAAGATTAATCGATTAACATGGACGACTCGAACCTCTTCATGTAGTGGGCAATGAACACGCTGCACCAGCACTCCTCGGCCACCGCCACCGCTCCCGCATACACTGATGGCGGCGGCGACGGCGAGGGTGCTTCCTTCCCCTCGCTACAAGCGCTCCGCAGCACCTCCCAGACTACCGCGGCCACCGGCGTCCGGGACCTCACGATGCAGATCGACTACCAGGCCAGTAGCTGGAGCTCTTGCGACAGCCCCGGCGCCGCCATGGACCACGACCCGGCAGCCGAGTGGTCCCCCCCACACTGCCCTCACTAGGACCGGCGGCGGCAACAGGCCGATGAGCTGGAACTTCAGCACCACGTTGGCGCAGCCAACTGATGAGAGCGGCGGGGCGAGGGCGTTGCGTTGTCGGACGCCGTTGGGGCCACTATAGCGTATACGTCGGCCGGGAAGAGAGGGGGTAGCGTGGCGCCCGCTGCGGCGGGGGGCTCGGCGGCGGCGGCGCCTTCGGGGCACATGCAAAACCACATCATTTTGGAGTGGCGGCAATGGGAGAAGATGCTTTTTGCCGGTTCTCTCATATTCATTTGCATTGTCCATAATGGGCTGACTTGTTTTTTCCTTTTTTATTTTTTTAAAATTTAGTTACGCCAAATAAGCCATCATCAGCTACAGTGTAATTTCACCCAGCTACAGTACAATTTCAGTCATAAGCCAGCTTATTTCAGCCTAACCGAGTGACACCTAAATGTATCGAAAGAAGCATCTAAGCAACTCCAGCCACGAAAAAAATCGTTTCGAGTTACGTGCAATTAAACATTGTAAAATATGTCTATTAATATGTTTTTGAATAATTAGATTAAACACAAGAAAATAATATACATAGATTTATTTCAAAAAGTACTTTACTAATATTATAATTTATTAGATTTTAAAATATATTACAATAGAAATAAATAACCATGGTTGTATTTTGAAGACCATGTTAATATCCAAAACGACTTTCATTGTGGCTGAAGTAGTTCTTCACCTATAGCATTGCACGTAGCTCTAGAATCGCGTGTGTTCCTGTCGCTCTTAGCCAGGTAGCCTCCATGTCATGGTAGGGCGCTCAAGTAAGTCAACGATACTGTTAGTGGCTATCCACCGGCCGGGAGAATGCACGGAACACTTTTTCCACATTCCACAAGATTATCCCGTGTTTATTCCTGGTTCTAGTAAACTCGCTTTGACCCTTCAACTAACCGTGTTTGTTCCGTTCACCAAAAGAAAACGTGTTTGCCAAGTTGTAGCTTCCACGTCCCTGTAATCAACAGACAACAGCAGGCTACCACTGCAAGTCTGCATGAGAACCTTAAGTCTAGATACAACCGCAGTATGAGAGCAGGAGAAAGCAGAGCATCTTTCGAGATGAGCTGCTACTATCCATGGGGATCCTTGTTCTTGGTCCTATGTTTGTTACAGTCCATGCTTTACATGTCCTGTGGCTGCTCCGTGGAGGAGAGAGCGGCCCTAATGGACATCCGGTCTTCTTTGATGCGCGCAAACTCTACGGTGCCCCCGCCCAGTTCGTGGGGACGGGGTGAGGACTGCTGCACGTGGGAACATGTGCAATGCAACAATAGCACACGGCGAGTATCTCATCTCTACCTTTCCAATCTCTATGAGCCTTTTTACGGCACTTCAGCAGAAGATGGATGGCGTATAAACTCGACGGCCTTTTCAGCATTTCATGAGCTTCGGTTCCTAGATTTATCTGAGAATTTTCCCGGATCGCTAAGCTTCGATGGTATGTAGCCAACTTTCATTTCCGTACACGTACGTGTGGTTGCTTCTTGTCTTCCTGAAATTAAACACGTACACAATTTAATTTCTACCACAAACAAACCTCCATAGGCTTAGCAGGACTAACCAAGCTTCGGTACCTCAACCTCAGTTTCAACTCGCTAGAAGTCTTAAATCTCAACTCTAACCCTACGAGCGAAGCTCTTCCGGATGCAGGTAGAGAAATGAAATTTTACTACTAAAAGTACTGCTGAATAAAGAATTGGTATCCTATGTTTGCAACTGCTATTTGTAATCGTTAATCTTCATGCTTTGCAGCTTTCAAAAATCTTCAAAACTTGCGAATACTAGATTTGAGCTACAATGGATTCAACGGAAGCCTCCCGATGTCAATATTTGCACTTCCTCACCTTAAGATCCTAAAGCTCTCAGAAAATTCACTCAGAGGACGTATTCCTATTAGTTCATCTTCGGAACCAGTTTCATTGGAAGTACTAGATCTCAATTATAACAGGTTGAGCGGTGCTCTTCCAACTGATCAAGGTATAAAAATTTAAACTTATTGCTTATATGAGCATAAATAATGTTAATTAGGGTAAAATCGTGAATGTCGCTGCTTATAATTATTATATTTTTCACAGCATTTGAAAATCTTCGGAACCTGCGCGAGTTGCATTTGAGATCCAATCTATTTAGTGGAAACCTTCCAACATTATTGTTTTCACTTCCACAAATCGAAGTGTTGGATCTCTCAGGAAATCTCTTAGAAGGTCCCATCCCTATAAGTTCATCTTCAAATTTTTCTCTGTCTCTCGAGAGCCTTAGGTTTTCCCAGAATAATTTAAAGGAGCTTGATTTGTCCAACAACAGCTTGTCAGGGAGCATGCCGAACTGGCTGTTTACAAAGGAAGCAACTCTACGTAGACTAAATCTTGGAAATAACTTGCTAACTGGGTCTCTAGATCCGATATGGTACCCTCAAACATCTCTACAGGTCATCAACATATCTATGAACCGGATTGCAGGGCAGCTACCGGATAACATCAGCTCAATGTTTCCAAGCTTGTCTGTTCTACTATTTTCTGACAATAACATTTCTGGAGACATACCGAGGTCATTATGCCACATCGATTCCATGGAATATGTAGACCTTTCGTACAACAAATTTTCTGGTGAACTACCTGCTTGCGTGTTCTCTGATCTTCCCAACCTGGGGACCTTGAAGGTCTCAAACAACCAACTTGGTGGTCTGATATTTGGTGGGATGAATAGTTTGTCTATTGAGTTGCCAATATTGTACCTAGATAGCAACAAATTTGAAGGAACACTACCCCGTAATCTATCAGGGGCTTTGAGTGTCATGGAGTTACAAGATAATAAGTTGTCTAGCAACCTTGATACTTCATTTTGGGATGTACCACATTTGCAGGTCCTGAATCTTGCCGTAATAAGATAATAGGTGAAATTCACCCAACGGTATGCGGGTTACCAAGTATTGGGCTTTTAGATCTATCAAATAACAACCTTGCAGGGCCTATACCAAACTGTAGTCATACTACACTCAGGTTTCTTTATGTATCTGGGAATTCCTTATACGGTGATATTCCGAATGCTTTTCTCAATAGCTCACATGTTATATCTTTGGATCTAAGATACAATCAGTTCACAGGTAACCTGGATTGGATACGATATCTTGATGACATTCGTGTGCTTTCTTTGGGTAGGAATAAGTTTGAAGGGCAAATCACCCCCAAGATGTGTCGCCTCCAGAGCTTGAGGATAATCGATCTCTCACACAACAGTCTTTCAGGGTCATTGCCTCCATGCATTGGTGATATGCCTTTCAACTATGTTTACGATATAGACTTGAGGTTGTTTAGCATGTATTATTCGGCGACAGACAATGTACACATGCATGACCTAGAAAGCTTCACTTTCAGTACCAAAGGGAATCTTTACACATATCGGCGTAGTTTTCTTTCGTCGATGTCCGGCATCGACCTGTCTGGGAATTCGTTGTCTGGAGAAATTCCTTGGGAGCTCGGAAATCTGAGCCATATCAAGGCCCTCAATCTGTCCTACAATTTCTTTACCGGCCCAATTCCAGCGAGCTTTGCAAACATGAGAGAGATAGAAAGCATGGATTTATCCCACAACAAGCTAAGTGGACAGATACCATGGCAATTAACTCAGTTATCGACACTGGAGGTGTTCTCTGTGGCATACAACAACTTATCAGGATGTGCACCAAACACTGGTCAGTTCGGTTCGTTTGGTATGGATAGTTACAAAGGCAACAACAACCTTCAAAAGGCATCGCAGGGGGGCAGATGCACTTCCAGATCAAGACCAGGTTCTTTGACACCGGAAGATACGGAGACGAAGGAAGATGATCCAGTGCTCTACGCGGTCAGTGCTGCCTCGTTTGTATTGACATTTTGGGCTACCGTGGCATTCGTGTTTTGCCATTCGTTCGGGCAGCGTGTGATACTGAAACTGTAGTCTGTCAGACTAATATCATCCTACAATAAAACAAGTGGCATGCAATTCTGCCCTAGTTTATCGAGCTTGTATGCACGACCTTACATGAACTGTATCACTGTACTATAGTTATCGTATTGCAAAATTGTCCCGTTACATGATTGTATGTGATAGTTGGAGGATATCCTACTTATTTGTTTCTTCACACACGATTCACTTATCACGAAACAACGTCCAGCAAATTGCAGTCCACCAAGAAGAAGAATCACCGCACCTCAAAAGTACAACTAGACAGTGCAGCATTGTCCTCTGTAGAAAAATAGCAAGCCAGCTTTAGCCTCAGATAATACAGCCGGTGCTGCAGACTTGTGTTGGCTCGGCACATGTTGATCTGACAAGCAGTGGTTCTCTGTTTTTCTGTCAAACAAGAGTAGCACTAATCTCAAAGCACATTCGGTTGATGCAGCGAGGAGGCTTGTAGTGCGTGAAGAAGCCCACTGGTGTCCCAAGTGTTAACGCCAGATGGAGCCATGGAGGTCACCAGCTAGAGAATGACGGGGTAGGCCTGGCCCATGGGTGCTGGAGGTCGGCTGCCCAAGATGCCGGTGCCGTAGCACCAGTCCATGGAGACATGGAGTCCACCATGGCTGGCCAGCCCACGGAGTGCCCCATGGGGCATAGATTGGTAGCCACTGGACAAGGCTGCCACGACCGCGATTGCGTCCGCGGCTGCCACGGTACCGGAGTTGCCGGTGTACCGATCACCGCCACTGGTATTGGTGTTCGTGCGGTCGCCACGGTCACCACGAGCTAGGCGATCAGAACTCCCATAGTCGTCGAAGATGTTATGGATGCCGCCACGAGAAGAGCAGCGGCGGCGGCATCTTGTGCGGTGGTGGCCTGGGATGTTTCCTCGAGCAGCATGTACCCACATGCTTGAAGAAACATGGGGAATGGTTGCTGCATAGGTAGGATAGTCTTCAACGTGGCGAATTTGGGGTTGAGGCCACGGATGAGCTGGAGAATGAGGGCCTTGTTGGTGACACGCTGATCGCAGTCAGCAAGAGCATCTGCAAGCGTCTTAAGACGATGGCAGTAAGCAGAAGCTGAAAGATCACCTTGTTGAAGACTGTCGAACTCTGCAGCGAGATGAACAACGCAACTATTCTTATTGTCAAGAAAAAGCTGCTCAAGCGTGCTCCAAACACCGAAAGCGATGCTGTTGTCGGACATCGCGATGTTGAGTAATTCCGCCGAGATGGTGGCGTAAAGCCACCCAAGCACATGCATGTCAACCTTGATCAAGTCGGGGTCGTCGTGCTGACTGCTGCGGATCACTGCCATCAACATGGCAGCAGAGGTTGAACTTTCCCAGGGCGAGCAACATCAGATTTCACCATTTGGTGTAATTGTTGGCTTGGACGTCAAGTGTATATGGAACAAGAGTTTTGATGTTGATTGAATGCACGGCTTGGAGGGAGGACGCCGCTGGAAGAGAGGGAGTGAGCAGCAAGCTAGGAGCTGGATCAGTAGTGCCAGCGGTGCCAACACTCAACGCGGGATGAGTGGTTGAGTCGGCGGCATCCATGGTGGAGCTGATGTCGTAGGAAGGAAAGGGTGGAGGTGGGAGAAGAAAAGCTAGTTGGTAGCAGGCTCGGATACCATGCGAAATTGAGAAAGCTGCACACTATTCAGTTGTAACAGAGCCTATTAATAGGCGCATACAAAATAGTGGGGGACGCCCATCTATCAGATTACTCAGGTTGGAAGTGTTGGGCACTATGTGAGCAAAAACAGATAGAGACACGATTACAAGTTTGAGAAGGCTCTTTGCCGTTCTCGATGTCTTCTTTTACCTTAAAGTGCTACTTCTAGCGCTGTAGAGGAAATATTTTGGAAGATCCGTCTATTCATTTCCTTCCATATATTCCACATAATGTGTATTATCTCGCCATTAAAATTCCATATGTTTGTATATTGCCTCGCCGTTAAAATCTCTCCTCTGGTCTTTTTTGGGATTTATTTTTTTTTTTTGGCAAGCTGAGAAAGCTCGTCAAACTCCAAGAGAGGGATTTTTTGATGAATCATAGTTTAGTTGCTGGTGTCAATTTCCAGGGATGGATACCTCCATTCCAACTGAAAAACCTAGTGCTCTCTAGTGACAACATCATAATTGCACAACCACGTTTTGTACGCACACAACATCATTTACAGGAGGTTGTCCGGGAGATTGCCTGGTTAGGATCAGCATCACAGGAAGTGCACAGATACGGCGCTGTATCTAAACTAAACTGAACAACGTAATTACTCATCTCTCTACGTTGATACTGGTGCCAAGAAGGACAGAATCAACAACAATTGTGATTACAGTCGGCAGGGAGCTGAACATCGACGGGTAAATAGGCCCACGACACGCGATGGACACAGACGAGATGCCCGTGTTGAACAACCCCTGGTTGGACGAAGAACGTACCCAATGCAAAAAAAAAAAGAGAAGAAATTAGTAGTTTTGTTTTCAGATAATTCTGCTAGGTATTGGAGGACATATCAGGTTAAAAATGAGCACTTTTGTAAAAATAGTTTAAATTGTACTAAAAGTGCTCGGACAGGTTTTTTAAAAAAATTCTAAAAAATTGTGAGCTATAGGTAATAGTACAGCCTATATCCATGCAAAATTTTGAGAACAAACTCAATCTTATTTGCAAAATATGAAAAAGACAAATACAATATATAATAGTGTCATTTAGTGTTTTGCACTGTTATGCACTATTACACGTTGTATTTCTAACCACCCGTATAAGTACCTTTCGCATTAGAGATGGCGTAATAGTTTAGGTCCACAAAAGCTGACGGTGCTTGCGTCAGTATGACATGGTTAGGCACTTAGAGCGATGTAAATGTTAAGGTGGATACCCGATTCTTTTCAGTCTGACCATAGATTATGACTTTTTTTATTACAATTGATTTATTTTTTACTGTAATTGAAGTAACTTATTTGATGTAATTAAATTTAAAAAAATTAAAAATAGAAAAAATATGTTATCACATCACGTACAATGCGAAGGAATACAGGGAAAACAAGAAAAATGCAAAAAGCCTAAAAAACCAAAAAAACTAGAAAAAGACGAAATTAAAGAATAGTGAATTAAAAGCAGAAGTCAGAAGCTATCGCTGAAACGAGGTGGGCCTATAATTTGATTTTTTTTATAGTAACTAACTTTCAAACAGAGTGTCCTTTTAAGATAGGATTTATAAATCGATTGTCTGTTCCGACTTCATATATATTGGCCAAAATCGCACGCAAATACCTCTCTCTTCATACTCTCTCGTGAATAACCAGAATTTAAAATTTTAAACTAAAAGCTATAAGCCATAGGGCCTGTTCTTTTTTGCTAAAACTTATAGCTTTTGGTCATGGTTTGTGACTTTTAGACTGCTCGTAAGAGATTATAGAGTAACAGAAACTCACGTGTGGTTTTTGCCGATATAAATGAAGTCGGTACAGTATGTACTACAATTAACTAGTAGACTCTATCTTGAAAAGATATTTCGTTTAAAAGCTAGTTACTGTAGAAAACTAAAAAGTAGTTTTTAGAAGCCGAAAAGAACAGGCCCATAGCCCAAAAGAATCCACCCATATTTCTCTCTACAATACTATTATTAGCTACTTTGATTCTAACCCTTATCACTACCTATAGATGATAAATGTTTAACTTTTTTGACATAGCACCACCTGCCAAGGTTTGCTTTGGTGCTATGCAATCCAAGCTTAGCACCCACTCCTCCATCACATGGCAATGGTGCTAATGAATTTCTCTTTTCTATAGCATTAGCTTAGGATCTATGGATGCACCTGGTCCTAGAAAACAATTTGTTTTAAAGCTTTTTTTGGCTTGAAGGGCGTTGAAAAAATCGAGCTCAGCGTAGCTTTTCTGTCGCCGGGCTGCATGCATCGAAGGCCATCTCTAATGGTGGAGGTAGCCCAAGCAGTTCACTAGTGATAGTGACTGGGCCAACCTATGAGATCATCTAGGGTGGGAATTGGTAGTGGAGCGGCCTCGCATAGTATAAATTAGTAACCGTATAGGTTGCGAATGGAGGAAGGCATATAGTTCGTTGATCATCTTAATATCTTTAATAAGTTATCACATAATTAACTAGTATGGATGAGAAAAATGAGGAGAATGATAAGGTCATCATATTGGTGTCATCTCTACCACCATCAAGGGAGCAACTCTTGATGAATATTCTTGTCAAAAATAGCATTATCAACTTCAATAAGGCAATGGCATATCTATTAGACGTTGAGTCCTTGAAGAAGCTATCAGATTCTTCATATTCAGGTGATCAGGCATTGGCTACTGTAGGTGTTGCAGGCAGAAATAAAAGTCACAGGAAGAAGAAGGGAACGAGTAAGGACACATGATAATTGAGACGTGGTGCAGCCGTTTTTATAAAAGCGTCTCTAACTTTATAGGGATACAGTGCAGATGTCTCTAATGAACGTCTCAAATAATATAGGCACGCCTTAGAGAGTGTCTCTATATTTTTTAGACGGTTCATGTAGAGACGTTTCTATGATGCTTTATAAAAGCGCCTCAGTTGTCTGTGGGAGACGAAACAGAACGTCTCTAACCTACCAATATGATGTCTCCCCACGGATGTTTTGTTGTAGTGACATGTATACACTATATAAGTGACGAGGAAGGTAATATGATAAAGGATCGCCCAATTTTAAAGCAAACAAGTGGTGCATGCTCAGTGACGGTAGCAAAAGATGATTCAGACGTACTTGTCATTAGTCAATCAGGTATTTCTTATGGATGAATACTATATTCAGGTTATTGCTTCCACATATGTTTGCACGAGAGAGATGTTCGACGAAGGATCTCTACGTCTAACGAGTGCACTTGGCGGATTACTAAGGTGGTAACAATTATATAGGAGATGTATAATAGAGCATGTCGCACATTGATGGGAGTTCGGTGTGTTCTCGGCTTAGATAAGAATTTAATATCTATGAGGTCACTTGAACTCCAAGGTTGTGAGGCACCACTCACTACAACAAAACATCCGTGGGGAGACATCATATTTGTAGGTTAGAGACGTTTTGTTTCGTCTCCCACAGACAACTAAGGCGCTTTTATAAAGCGTCGTAGAAACGTCTCTACATGAAGCGTCTCAAAAATATAGAGACGCTCTCTAAGGTGTGTCTATATTATTTGAGACGTTCATTAGAGACATCTGCACTGTATCCCTATAAAGTTAGAGACGCTTTTATAAAAACAGTTGCACCACGTCTCAATTAATATAGGCACGTGCATTGAGATGTTATGTGCCGTCTCAAGATGTCCTATGTAGTATGTATTTTTATTTTGATTGGTATATATTTTCTTCTATACACACAAATACGTATCCGTATGAGAATATAGTATTCCATATATTTATTATATATACATGTATATATAATAATTTTATAGGCAGCACCATAATATTGAGTACATATTTTATAAAATATAAGGAATGAGCGTAGCACAACAGATATACTGTTATAAGAAAAGCAAACTAACTACAACTGGAACCAAGCCACACCCCGGGCAAACCATTGGCAATTGACAAATTCGTCACCATTGCACCCTCCAAACCCCAAAGAAGTTTACATAAGAGAGGTTTACAAATAATTATAGCATCCATTTAAATCAACAGAGTTCACAACTAAATAAAAATCTAATATGCGATAAACACATGTCGGTAAAACATCCTCCAATTTGACACACATCTTTTTTTAAACTGCTATAATAAATCATCAGGTCTATTTCTTCAATCAGAAAATTGTGCATCAGGTCTTCCACTCTGCATTTCTTTTCATAGTTCTCCATATCCTGCAAACATAGCAATATTAACAACAAAATATCAGATATGAGCAATCATGAAAAATCTTACGATACAAGTTCAGTTAATTAAACTAGAAGTGGCATACCTAGCGAGTAGAACGTTTAGGCTTTTTTTACCTGAAGCAATAGATATAAGGAATACATGCTTCATAGCAATACATGTATTTGGTACGTATATAAGGAATAAAGTATAGATCTAGCATGCCAACATTAATACATTTGGAAGAGAACAGAGTGATATTGTGAGAGCAAATAAAAGCAGTTTGCATGTCACATAGAGCTGTGAAATCATAAAATTTCACAAAGCTGAGCCATTGCAGGATATCATGAGCTGCCTCATAAGTTTAAACATTGTTGGTTATTTTCTTCAGCGTGGAAATATGTAGCAGACAAGCAGAAGTTGTACCCAAGATAACCAAGCATGAGTGAAACACCCCAAACAATGCATCAGTTATTATATTGTGAATAAAATGTTTACTTGCAACAACATTCCAACTTGGTTTCATGTTACAGAAACAACACCCAGGTGCACACCATTGAGCTCAACAAAAAAAATTGTTCAACAAAAAAATAAGTATGTGTGCACAAGACCACGAACACAAAATACACATGATCTATAAACTAAGCAAATAAGCAGTTGTAGCTAAATGATAAGGACCTCAGTTGAATCCTCATGGTATAACAAAGCAGCAAATAGGCAAAAACTTCAACAGATAGTCTGAAAATATTCTTAAAACTGTTAGCAGTAGCCCTTCAACATGCTAAAACTATTGATTGTGATAATCACTAATCTATATTCACAAAGCAAGCATTTCTGTAAAGGTTTGGATTTTCTTTTGTGAAGTAGTACCATATTAGGACGTAACACTGGCCTCATTTTGTAAATGGGAAATAACTGCTTCCTGCACCTGTGTACTAAAAAATGTAGGATTCCTGCAGGGAAGCAATAAAAGCCACAATTAGCGCACATAGTAGAAACAATGATAATGAATGATGGTAAGAATGATCTTGCAGATAATACTTGTTGTGTTTGGGACCTAACATATACACATGCCATACCTATCATAATCTTAATTGTCAACCACTCAATAGAGATGCCAACGAGGCATCGCCCCACTGAACGTTGATCCTGTTTTGACAAGCAGTGGTTCGTTGC
Organism: Dendrocalamus sinicus; assembly: GCA_036346575.1. Lineage (NCBI taxonomy): Eukaryota > Viridiplantae > Streptophyta > Magnoliopsida > Poales > Poaceae > Dendrocalamus > Dendrocalamus sinicus. Next base: position 2,880,326 of record CM070650.1, on the reverse strand, counting down.
TAAATGAGCCAAACCCTGATGATGGGCTGATGGCTGAAATATTAAGTACATTTTTGTGGCAATAGCAGTAGGATTGATGATAAATAACACACTTTTGCTTCATAATCCAACCATTGTATTATGTTCTCTGACAGAGTTGAGAGTACAAATACAACAGACAAGTTTTTGTCATAAATGTTTGGTCCTTGTCTTCATATTATAAATTTTACTCCAAATGGTTGGTTAACTTGCAAAAACACAAGATAGACACAAGGCATATGTTTGCACAGAAAGGTGGAAAACTCATGTGTGCAAATTCAGGTAATTTGTTATGCAAAGCTCATGACTGATGAACTAAATTAAACAGGAGTTGCTGGTGCTATTTATAAAATCTGTACACATCTGATGTGGTACTCTTGGGTTGGGACTTGGAAGAAACAATAGGTCACGTGACGCATCTTGTTGCAGCAGGTTTTACTGAACTATGCATCCTTTCCACTAATTGAAAGGAGATAAATGCAATAAGTAATACATTGTGATTCTTTCGGTGAGAATATAATTTCAACATACTTAACTATTTTTTCATTGCAGGTACTATCAGTAGCTGTATACAACCACTACAAGAGAATATACAACACAAATGTATAGAAAGGGTTAGTCTCTGTCCGGTCAAAATGAGTTTCTAATTTTTATGTTCTCACTATTGATGACATGTATGTGCTGCTGCTGTATCCAGCTCTGGTGCCAATTCTGGGTGTCCAGACACCGCAAATGATGATCAAAATAATGTCGAAATAGATAAAAGCAATGTACTTCTAATGGGTCCAACTGGCTCAGGTCAGTATTTTTTTAAAAAAATCTTCCATACTTCTAAGTAACAATGAGTCTATGAAACAGTTCACAAATCACAAATATCATATCTATTGAGTCTATGACTGTTTCACACTTTCACATATCACAATTCACAAATATCATTCACTGATTCACAAGCAGATCAAATTTCTCCCGACCCAACCAATCCTTAATCCAATGATTCACTGAGGCATGACAACACATATACACATACCCGGGGGCTACAGCTGAATGCTGGCGGCTTGGAGGTCAGTGAGAATTCTTCGATTAAAACAATCTGAAACAAACATGAAAACATTAAGACAAATAAATATCAGCGAGGAAGCCGCCGTGGACGGAGGAGGCCTGGGAGATGCCGAGGAAGTTGTAGACGGCGTTGGCAGAGCTGGCGAAGGGCCTGTGCATTACCTTGAACATGAAGATGACCATGTTGACGGAGAGGCCGTAGTAGGCCATGCACTCGGCCATCTCGTTCCCAAAGATGAAGAGGGCGGCAATCCATCCGCCGGTCTTGGAGAGGTCGGCCTCGACGATGGGCTCGCCCCTGATGTTCACGGGCGTCATCCCGACCGCAGAGGCCGGCTCGTAGTCCCCGTCGACGACGGTAGTGGAGAAGCGGGGGGGGGGGAGGCGGCGGCGCGGGGTGGGGGAGGAGGCGAGGGCGGAGCTGAGAGGAGCGAGGAGGAGGCGAGGGCGGAGCTGAGGAGGAGGCGAGGGCGGAGCGGAGGAGTGGGGGAGGAGGAGGCGGCGGCGGAGTGGAGGAGCGGGGGAGGAGGCGGCGGCGGCGCGGCGGATGAGGGAGGGGAGGAGGCGAGGGCGGAGAAGGGAGGGGAGGAGGCCGCGCGGAGAACGGGGGAGGCGCGGCGAACGTGGGGAGATGGGGGAGGTGCGCGGAAGAATCAGTGGGAGGAGGAGGCCCACACGTCGGCGCGCAGAGTGTCAGGAGGGTTTTAGAGAGAACGGACGGACTGCCACCAATTCTAATTTTTAAGTAGTAAAGATAAAGATATATATACCGTTACTTACACCATTTTGTTTTTTTTTAATATTTTTATATGGAGATAATAGATAAGACGTCTCAAATGATAAATAAGACATCTAAAATTTCGTCTCTATACATGAGACGTACTCCAAAACGTCTCAGCAGCCATTTTAATAGAATTTAATAGCGTGCAACCCTTTAGAGCGTCTCAAACTGCGTCTCTATTTCAATTGTGGTTCTAAAAAGAGAGACATGATTCAAAGCGTCTTAAACAAAACGTCTTAATATGTTCATTTTGTTGTAGTGACTTCAACGTGGAGCCATACGAGTTACTTGCAAAAGACAGGTAATCATAAAAAGTCTATGAAATAATGGAGGTTACTGATTGATTTGTAATCATAAGAGAAGATCAACCTTATGAAGATCAACCAATAGGAGGTTAAATAGAAATTTTGACCAGGAGAAGGTATTCAGATCTCATCTATAGTTATGTGTGGAAATACAAAAATGACCGCAAACTCTAGCAGTTGTAGAGGCGAAGATATGAGTTGTTGGAACAAGAAAGACGTGGTGGGATCAACCGCATAGTACTGGCGAGTAGATAGGGCTCAGAGGCAGTATAAACCTATGTCATGAAGGGCTATAGGAACAGAAGCTATGGTTAACCAAACTACACATCAAAGGAGCTCTCAGGTGGAGAGTCTGGGCAGGCTAGCCTAGATAATAACACGTATATTGCAATGATGAGCATAAGCCCCTGTGGTGAGGGCACTCCCAAAGGTAGGAGGGGGAAAAAGACGTAGTCAACTTGGAGCGAGTTCTTGAAGGAGCATAGTGACTTCAACAGATAAGAGTCAAGGTGGAGATTATTGAGTAAGGTGGCTCATATCCTTTACTAGTAGGACTTATCGCTTGTAATTTTTCTTATATAGTGAATTTCACCTTTGTACATCTGTTATTTTTTGTACGGATTTTCATGTTAAATTAATGTCATCTATTCTTTTGATAATTTATTTATACTTGTATTTTATAATAAATGGTATCAAGCTCTGAGTTTCAAATCAAGCAGCTACTCATGCGGCGTCCCTGCACAGCATGAGAGCGTGTGGAAAAAAAGCTCGTTAGTGGGCTCGTTGGCTCGGTTCAAAATTGCTTCAATTATACTTGTTAATTGGTTAAATATTAAAATGAGTTGATTTCAAATGAATTTGAATTTTGCTCAAGCTCGGCTCGGCTCGGCTCGTTAGCTCGTTTCTAAAAATACTTTTAAATTATCCGTAAAATGATATGAAATCAAAATATGCCAATTTTAGAAAAAGCTCGATAAGACGAAAGCGGTTGGCTCGATATCCACCCCTACATGGAAGACAACATGAGGGGGCGGCATCCACACGAGGCAGATCGTGGGGCATCCGATTGTAAAAAAGGTTTTTTCGGCGACTTGCGTCTTGTTGCGTCGTTGAATCGAAGCACCGGTTCAGGCGGGTTATTCCGAGATGAACTCGACCGGCAGCTTGCATTTTTTTTCTCCGTATCAAAATCGAGGCAGTGATTCCGATGTGGTCAGGAACTGTCTTCTTTTTTTTATCTCGGCGATAAAAAAAAAAGCGTCGCATGGCGACCAGGCCGTCCAGAGGAATCAAAATCCGAGGAGCAAAGAAAAAAAAGCCGCAAGGTGCAGTCATCCATCCAAGCACCCATTCCTGAATAAAAAAATTGGAGCGAACACACACTGCACAGTCGATCAGAAGCTGTCGGCCAGATTCATTTTTATATTTTTCAGCAAGATTTGCTACATGCACATGGAAAAGCGTACACAAAAATATATTAAAGATTTTCTTGAGCCCTTACTAGGTACACAAGAAATCGTATCGGAGATTTTAACATTCTCCACTCAGCAATTAGATTCACATCGACTGCTCCATGACTCGACTCCATACCGAACATCGACCAAAGATTCTACCCACGATTGTTCTAGCGTTAGGTTCACAAGCACTATTGCCCATGCCACCCGCCGTCATGCCCTAGCGTCGTACTACGTGATTTCCATCAACGATATTTTTATCTTAGTTGATCGTCATCTTTCATTAAAAAAAATGTCATCAGCTCTGCATGTGTTTTATTGAAGGTGGAGTTCATTGTAATTCAAACCATTGTGTCTATTATTGGCGGTATCCAAGCAGGATTAATCATTGACGATTTCTTTGATGATCTATCATTTACTATGGGTTACATGGCAAGATTGCACATATAGAGTCTAAGGTAGAGTTGTAGTTTTTCAACATACTAAGTTAATTTATACTACGCTTGATCAAAGTGGCTTTGAAGAAAAAAAATCAATGTCAGTTGAGGGGACAAATGATTCACTGTTTGATAACACCCTGTTGGCAATTAACATAATATTCCCCAAAATTTCTTATTCATTAGTGAAGTTTATGCTCTAAATATGAGTTCGAGATTAAGGATTTAAAGTGTAAAAAGGAGTTAATTATCTGCATAGAGACTACAATATTTGGTATTACAGTTCTAAATATCACAGCTCAATATGAGGTGTCTATTGTAGAGATTTTTCTGCTCCATTGACAGCACAAGAGTTACTTTTATCCGAATATACTTCTACATGAGATGTTTTCAACAATGTCATGGAATTCAGTTACTTTTACAGTTGGTAATTTGATTTATGTGATGATCACACGTGCAAGTTTCTCTTCAATGGGTATTGTTTGCCGACTTATATGTTTCAAGTGGAGTATGTAAAAGTTTCATAAGATAAGTTATTCACTATAGTTATCCAGCGCCACAAGAAAAAGCGTATAGAGATGACTGATCCAATCTTACTCATTGATTAATCCTATGAACTTTTAACACACAAAGATCATTTATGGTGGATTATGATTTTAGAAAATTTAATTTGCTTTGGCTACAAGAGAGAATTCAGCTCAAGGTGGAGATTATTGAGTTTTTTTATCCGAATTCTACTTGGTTTGTTTCCGTTTCTAACACGGAGTTCTATTCCTACCTAAAATCCCATTTGTAATCACTATAAATATATCACTATAATTCATAGGAAGAGTAAGAACCTCATTGTAAACATCTACTCGTATGGTGATTTTTGTCTTCGTGCGTTCGTGGTTTTTTTTGCAAGGGTTTTTCACATTAAATTCGTGTCTCCTATTCTTTTGATCATCTATTTTTGTCGTGCCTTTTATAACAAAGCATGAATTGGACATACGGGTCGCGTTGTCAACCTTCTTTTTTAGATCATCTAATCCTATTCCAAATTCCAGACTACTCAAAGTTGATCATCTGTAGATTTGTACATCTTTACTATTATAAAAGTGTAAGTTGGTGGTTGGTCCATTCTCCCTCCTCTCTTCTCAGCCATCCGATTTGATCTAGATCATTCGTCTCTCTCCTCCTCTCTCTCTCAGGATACAACCGCCCACCCCTTTCACTTTTCCCATCTCATCGCGCATTCTGGCCACCCTTCTCTCTGTCGCTTGCTCTCCAATGTTTGATATGTGAAGTTGGCCAGCAAGAAGTTTCGTCTCATTATTTTTATGACTCGTTGCAACGCACGGATCTCTAACTAGTATCTCCGAAATATGTATCCCTGTCTCTTTTAGCCTCTATATCATGGTGTGTTAGATTGTCCATGGATGGTGATTGCTGAAGTCCTGTTCTAAGTAATTTAACTCTCTTTGACCGTTCAACTAACCGTGTTTTCCAAGTTGTAACTTTGACGTCCCCAAAATTAATATGAGACAGCGAAAGATAACAGATTACCGATGCAAGTGAGCAGCAGAACGTTCAAACCACTCATTAATTCTCTCAAACCTGAAGTCTAGCTACAACCGCAGCATGAGAGCAGCAGAAGGCATAGCTAATTCTCAGATGGGCAGCTACTTGTCATGGAGATCATTGTCTTAATTTGGTCCTATGCTTGGTACAGTCCATGCTATACATGTCCTCTGGCTGCTTCCTGGAGGAGAGGGCTGCCCTAATGGATATCCGCTCTTCTCTGATGAGAGCGCACTTCCTGGTGGTGCCTGATTCATGGGGACGGAGTGAGAACTGCTGCTCGTGGGAACGTGTCACACGCAACAATAGCACTGGACGAATATCTCATCTTGACCATTTTAGTCTTATATTTCCTTTCATTTCATTTGCAGATGATAGTTGGTATTTAAACTCGACTGTGTTTTCTGCAATCCATGAGCGCCGGTACCTAGATTTATCATGGAATAATTCTCTCAGTTCGCGAAGCTTGGATGGTATGTATTTCAAATTCTCTTAGAATTCTCTCCAGTTCCGTACACGTGTGGTCGCTTCTTATTCTCTTGAAGTCGTACAAACAAAACCTCTGCAGGCTTAGTTGGACTAACCAAGCTTCGATATCTCGACCTCAGTGGCAATTGGTCGTGCGGCCGTTTCCCGACTTCTATCGTGGAATTTGTTTCACTGGAAGTCTTTGCTCTCAACTCCAACAAAATGACCGGAGATCTTCCAGCGGCAGGTACAGAATTTTACTACTAATACTACTAGGGTTGAGATTGACATATCATGTTCGTAATTGTTATGCATCCTACATGCTTTGCGGCTTTTCAAAATCTTAGGAACTTGCGAGAATTGAATCTGACTTGGAACCGATTCAGCGGAAACCTCCCGGCATCGCTATTTGCACTTCCTCGCCTTAAGATTCTAGATCTCTCACTAATTTTTTTCAGAAGTCGTTTTCCAATTAGTTCATCCTCGGAACCAATTTCACTTGAAGTGTTAGATCTCAGCTCTAATTGCATCAGTGGAACTCTCCCGGTTACAGGTAAAAAAAAATGGATACTTATATTCCAAAAAGGACTTCATGTTTCGTACTTGGCTTTGTGCCCGTTTGTAATTATTATACCACTTGCGTGCATCGCAGCCTTCAAAAACATCTGGAAATTGTATTTGCGTTGCAACCAATTCAACGGAACTCTCCCTGCGTCATTAGCTGCACTTCCTCACCTTAAGTTCCTAATATCTCTCCCTAAATTATTTTGAAGGACATTTCCTATAAGTTCATCTTGGGAACCAGTTCCACTTGAAGTCTTGAATCTCCACAATAATAGCATGAGTGGATGTAGCACCATCAAAAAAATTTAACCCTAACCGATCTCTCTCTCCCGTTTACCTCTCTTTCTCCCTCCATCTATCCCTAACTTCTCTCTCTAAACAGTCTCTCTCATGAATCACAAAGAGCGGCGGCCGGCCGGAAGCGGTGAGCCAGGGCGGAGTGCCGACCAAACGGCGGTAGGCCCAGGACGACGCGCTGGCTGAGCAACGCATGGCCACTGGTTGAGCGACGCATGGCCAGCGTGGAGACGGGCCGCGCATGGGTGCCGGATGCGCCGGGCGGATAGCGAACGCACAGGCGGGGGTGGACACCTGCAGCGGTGGCCGGATTTAGCTAGATCCGACGAGATTTGAGGTGGCGGCGGCTGAATCTGAGGCCGCTTGGGAGAGGCGCACGCGCGTGGAGATGGGCCGCGCACGGGCGGTGGACGCGTCGGGCGGACGGCGGACGCGCAGGCAGGGGTGGACACCGGCGGCGGCCGGATCCGGCGGCTTCTGAGGCGGCGGCGGTTGAATCCAAGGCTACCTGGGAGAGGCGACGACGGGCGCGCGCGCAGGAAGAGGAGCTCGCGTGCGGAAGGAGAAGAGGAGGGAAGGTGGTCAGGGCGGCGGCGGTCTTAGCCCAACATAGGCTCTGATACCATGTAAGAATGAGGCTTTCTATTACCAAGGGCCCAACAGGTCAATGTATATCCATGTACAATATATAAAGAGACCCCTAGACTATACACATATCTAACAGTATGCACCACCAGTCATGCTTCACTTACTACGAACGGATCAAATGCTGCCTTCTGGTGAAGTCTTGTCCAAGAAATCTTTCACTGACCTTCCAATCGCGCAGGACCGCGGGTTGATTTTCTACGAACCCACGTCAACATGAATGTAACTCTTCACTTGATCATGCATAAAGAATGATCTCCTGTTTGATTGTGAAAAAAGAAGGGTAAATATTAAATACCGGAGCAAGTTCGCAGCAGCTGAGCACTCACGTCTCATCCTTCTCAAGTAGCCTGCAGTTTTCAACCGTAGAACCTGCATAGGAGAAAGCAGAACTTGCTGTCAGATGAGCTGCTACTTTTCACAAGGATCCCTGTTGGGGATCCTATCCGTATTGTTGGCCATATCTTGCATTTCCAATGGCTGTTTCGAGGAGGAGAGGACTGCCCTACTGGATATCCGCGGCTCACTGCTGGGCACAACAGCCGGGATGCCTCCTTCATGGCTACAGAGTGATAACTGCTGCTCCTGGGAACGCGTCATATGCAACAACAGCACAAAACGCATATCCCATCTCTACCTCTCCAGGCTCTCCTTCCTGGGTAATGAGTTCTCCGCTGAAAGTGGATGTCGGACGAACCTGAATTCGACAGCCTTTTCGGCGTTCCCTGAGCTTCGGTTCCTTGATTTCTCTATGAACTATGGCACTTTTCAAAGTTGGGAAGGTATGTAAGTGGTTTCACTATATACATCATATCTCCTTTTCTTTTTACGGGAATATTAGGAGAGAGTGTGCAAATGTTAAAAAGAGGCTTATTTTTACTCTGTTTTGAAATGGAACAACATCCTCAGGTCTACTAGGATTAACCAAGCTTCAGCATCTTAACCTCAGTAACAACTGCTTGAATGGTACTATCCCAGCATCTCTTCGGAAATTGGTTTCTTTGGAAGTTTTACATCTTGACTTTACCGGCATGGTTGGAACGCTTCCGACTTCAGGTATGAACACGACCTATGCTGCAAATGTTTAGGTTTTCGAAGCTGCTAGCCCACGTTATACTGGGCCTGTTCTTTTTTGCTGCGGCTTTTAGCTTTTAGACTGTTTGTATGAGAGATTACAGAGTAACAGAAACTCACATGCGGTTTTTGCCGATATAAATGAAGTCAATAAAATATGTACTATAATTAACTAGTAGACTCTATTTTGAAAAAATACTCCGTTTAAAAGCTAGTTACTGTAGAAAAGCCGACAAGCAGTTTTTAGAAACTGAAAAGAACAGGGCCAGTACTGTTCGAACTGAATGAAATGCATTTCCAACGGTATAACAGTTTAATGAGGTTTCATGTTTCAGCGCATTTCATGAAACGTTTTACAAAGGTTTCAGTGCGTGCCCAAAAATAAGTTTCAAAATCTGAAACTTAAGTTTCAGTGGGTTTCAAATCTCAAACTTAAAGCTTTAGATGTAAGTTTTAAGTATTAGGCCTAAAACTTCATTTTCAAATGTGAGTTTCTAGAAAGTTTCAGCGAGTTTCACACAAGTGTCATCCAAATTCCAACCAAATTTTGAACAATTCAAAATGAGTTCGATGAGTTTCACACAAATTCCATCCAAGTTTCAAAGATACTTGAAACTTTTCAACCGTTTTCTTGAAACTTGCTAAAGCTACTTGAAATATACTGTTGTCTAGTCACTTCCTTGTACTTATTACACACTCCACATGCTTAATTTGCAGCTTTCGAAAACCTTAGGAATCTGCGAGAATTGTATTTGAGTTCCAATCAATTCAATGGAAGCCTCCCAGCATCCTTATTTACACTTCCTCACATTGAACACTTGGATCTGTCACAAAATCTCCTTGAAGGAAGTATTCCTATGAGCATGTCTTCAAATCTTTCTTCATCACTTAAGGCTCTAAACTTTTCCATGAACAGTTTAAGTGGTTATTTTACGTTCTTCTGGCTGAGAAACCTCACCAATCTCGAGAAGATAGATCTTTCAAGAAACGCTAATTTGGCTGTCGGCGTTAATTTCCCTGGCTGGGCACCTTCATTCCGATTGAAAGAGCTAGTGCTCTCTGGCTGTGATCTTGACAAGAGCATTATTGCAAAACCACATTTTCTACGCACACAGCATCAATTAGAGGTGCTTGATTTGTCCAACAATAACTTGTCCGGGAGCATGCCCAATTGGTTGTTTACCAAGGAAGCAACATTACTTTACCTTAATCTGGGAAATAACTCGCTGACAGGATCATTGGACTCAATGTGGTACGCCCAAACGAATATCCAAGCTATCAGTCTTTCTATGAACCGTATCTCAGGACATCTACCGGCAAACATCAGCTCAGTATTTCCAAACATGACCTTTCTAGATTTTTCTAGCAATTTTATGGATGGAGAAATACCATCGTCGTTGTGCAACATTAGTAGCATGGAATATTTAGACCTATCAAATAACAACCTTTCAGGGGAATTGCCAACTTGCATGCTCACTGATTATCCTGTACTGAAAACCTTGAAGGTCTCAAAGAACAAACTTGGTGGCCCCATACTTGGTGGGAAGAATCATTTGTCCATCAAATGGGAATTATACCTTGATGGCAACATTTTTGAAGGACCACTACCTCACAATCTAACAGCACAATTTGAAGATTATGGAACATTGGATTTCCATGACAATAAGCTGTCTGGTAAACTCGATTTTTCATCCTGGAACCTTTCTAAGTTATGCACCTTGAGTCTTGCTGGCAACAGTTTAACTGGTGAAATCCATCCAAGTATTTGCAGTTTAACAAGAATTATGCTTTTAGATCTATCGAATAACAACCTTTCAGGGGCTATACCAAATTGTAGCACTGCAATAGCGTCCGATTTTCTGAGCGTCTCTGGGAATTCCTTGTCAGGCGTTATACTACCATATTCTTTCTTCAATAGCTCCTCTGTCATTGCTTTGGACCTCAGTCACAACCAGTTCACCGGAAACATTGAATGGATACAGCATCTAGGTACAATAAGGTATCTTTTCCTGGGCAGCAATAAGTTTGAAGGGCAAATTTCTCCCAACATATGTCAACTCCAATCCTTGAGGATAATTGATTTATCAAACAACAGTCTATCAGGGTCATTGCCGGCATGTATCGGGAACCTCTCTTTGAAGAAAAACCATATGATATGTTCTGCGAGCATCGTTTTCGATATCTAATTTTCAAATACATCGGTTGTTACGAACAAAGAGGCTTCAACTTCCGTACTAAACGGAATATTTACACATACAAGCATAACTTTCTCATTTGGATGTCCGGTATTGACTTATCAGCAAACATGCTGTCCGGAGAAATTCCATGGAAGTTAGGAAATTTGAGTGACATCAAGGCCCTCAATCTTTCCTACAATTTCTTTGCTGGCCCAATTCCAGCGACGTTGGCAAACATGAGCGCAGTAGAAAGCTTAGACCTATCCCACAACAAGCTGAGTGGAGTAATACCATGGCAGTTAACTCGTCTGTCGTCACTAGCTGTGTTCTCAGTGGCATACAACGACTTATCAGGATGTGTACCAGACTCCGGTCAGTTCAGCTCATTTGATATGGACAGCTACAAAGGGAACAACAACCTATACAAGGCGTCGCAAGGGAGTAGATGCACTTCCAGTCCAGGATCAGGTCCTTCGCCAGTACAAGAAAGTGATGAGAAGGCAGATGATCCAGTCCTCTACGCGGTCAGTGCCGCCTCGTTCGCCTTGACATTTTGGGCCACTGTTGCATTCATGTTTTGCCATTCGTTCGGGCGGCGTGTGATGATCAAACTGCAGGCTGTAGCCAGTCAGTTTTTTTAGGCAAGCATGCAATTATGCAGTAGTTTATGGCGTGCGCCACTAGAAATGTCGCGCAAACCACAATAGTCATCTTCTTGCAAAACTGTCTGTTAAATGAGCGTATGTGATAGTGAAATAAATAAATCAAAGAATGCCCTACTTGTTATATTTTCTTCATGCACACTTGTTTTCTCTCTAATCATGAAACAAGAGCCGGAAGATCCACAGTTCCACACACACACCGAAAAAATTGTCTGAAAGATAGCCTGGAATTCCCGTAGTTTCCTTCCTAATTTGAAGCATACACATATCACCACATAAACAATTTCCATGGTTTGAGCGAACGGTGCTCTGGCCAGCAAGCTCGGCTCGACGCATCGACCCAGGTTTTGCTTAAGCAGCGATGTTACATGAGGAATCAACTCCTCTGATGTAACTTCCCTCTGACGTTGGGTCACTGCGCGTAGGCCCCCTCGCCGCGTGGCCCCACGCGGCAGTGACGGGAAGTTATGTCAGAGGATCTCATTTGGTTAGGCCAGTCTCAGTGGGGGTTTCATAGAGTTTCATGGGCATTAAATACGCTGACATGGCACTGTATTGATGAAGAGAGAGATGATAAAAGTTTCATAGGAGTAGAGAGAGTTTCATGGGGATGAAACTCTTCTGCACTGTTTCCAAAATATAGGTGTGTTGGAAACTGGGACATGAAACCTCATCGAGACCGGCCTTACATGATGGGGGCAGTCTGATGGTGGATGCAGCCCACTGTCTGGGCCGGGCTATCAGATCTCACGGGGACCGGGTCCAGACGTAAACCGTCTAGTGGCTGTCGGCCCGGATTCAGCAGGAAGATTTACGTCAGTGATTGTCTGATTGATGCAGGCAAAGACGAACTGAAGACGTCAGGCATGGTGATGCAAAGAATAGACGGACGTATAACTGGTCAGGCATCCTTAGCCAATGCGCGTTTTTCAAATTAGCCAACCCACGTTTAAATTTGCAATGCCACTCTCTCACCATGGCATGTCGATCAAGCAGGGTAGGTGACAAACTAACGCGGTCGGTAACCAGCTTGCCCCGCTGCTGCTACGGTCAGACATTGCAGCAGGCAGTACGTAGGTCCTACTACGGTCAGACATTGCAGCAGGCAGTACGTAGCACCACGGTAGGTGCTACTACGGTCAGACATTGCAGCAGGCAGTACGTAGCACGTTCAAACCATCCATCATTCACACACACATACATATATATATACATATACATACACACACTAGTTGAATGCCTGTGCGTTGTAACAGAATATCTTATATATATTTCTTAAACAATGATAAATGCTGGATGAGAAAGTAACAATGACATAATAGATCATTCACCAAACTATTCTACAGCTCTAGATTACAAATAGTGACCTAAATTTATTTTTAATGTCTACAAACATAGAAACTTCCACCGAATGTTTCCATGTTAGCTTTAGTCCACATTTCTCACTGCATTCTTGACAAGAACGGCAATCACATCCACCATTTAAAGTGAAGGTTGAGTTCATCTTTTTTGGTAGATACTGGACTCATTTATCCCTGACAATCAATGAAGATATCTTATTATAAAGTAGACTTCAAGGGTTCTCGCCTCGGCAATTACTTCCTCTATCCCTCCCACTATGCAGAATGATTGCTTCCGAAGGTCATTGTACTTCCATTTGGAAACACCCTTGCACATTACAGATGTTTCAGCAAAGCAAACACAGTTTACAGAATATGCATTGTTCCTACAAAAGCACAAGCATTGTTCCTGTCCCTTCTTAGGCTCCATGTCGTGGTGTTAGGGCACTACACGTCAAGTAAACGGTACTGTCAGTGGCTTGACTTGTAGTGTCGTTGACTTGACTTGACTCCTAGCAAACTCGCTTTGGCCCTTCAACCAACCGTGTTTGTTCCCTTCACACAAAAAACGGTGTTTGCCAAGTTGTAGCTTCCACGTCCTTGTAATCAACAACAGGCTACCACGGCAAGCCTGCATGAGAACATTAAAACCACCCATCAATCTTCTCTCGAACCTGAAGTCTAGATACAACCGCAGTTTGAGAGCAGGAGAAAGCAGAGCTTCTTTCGAGATGAGCTGCTACTATCCATGGGGATTCTTGTTCTTGGTCCTATGCTTGTTACAGTCCATGCTTTACATGTCCAGTGGCTGCTCCGTGGAGGAGAGAGCTGCCCTAATGGACATCCGGTCTTCTTTGATGCGCGCAAACTCTACGGTGCCCCTGGCCCGTTCGTGGGGACGGGGTGAGGACTGCTGCTCGTGGGAACATGTGAAATGCAACAATAGCACACGGCGAGTATCTCATCTCTACCTTTCCAATCTCTATGAGCCAGCAGAAGATAGTTGGCATATAAACTCGACGGTCTTTTCAGCATTTCATGAGCTTCAGTTCCTAGATTTATCTGAGAATTATCTCAGCTCGCTAAGCTTCGATGGTATGTGGCCACTTTTATTTCCTTACACGTGTGGTTGCTTCTTGTCTTCCTGAAATTAAACAAGTACGCAATTTAATTTGTACCACAAACAAACCTCCACAGGATTAGCAGGATTAACCAAGCTTCGGTACCTCAACCTCAGTTTCGACTCACTAGAGGTCTTAGATCTCAACTCTAACCCTACGAGCGAAGCTCTTCCGGATGCAGGTAGAGAAACGAAATTTTACTACTAATAGTACTGCTGAATAAAGAATTGGTATCCCGTGTGTTTGCTACTGCTATTTGCAATTGTTATACAACCTTCACGCTTTGCAGCTTTCGAAAATCTTCAAAACTTGCGAATACTGGATTTGAGCGGCAATGAATTCAACGGAAGCCTCCCGATGTCATTATTTGCACTTCCTCACCTTAAGATCCTAGATCTCTCAGAAAATTCACTCGGAGGACGTATTCCTATTAGTTCATCTTCGGAACCAGTTTCATTGGAAGTACTAGATCTCAGTTATAACAGGTTGAGCGGTGCTCTTCCAACCGATCAAGGTACAAAAATTTGAACTTATTGCTTATATGAGCATAAATAATGTTAATTAGGGTAAAATCGTCAATGTTGCTGCTTATAATTATTATATATATTAGCGTTGAATAAAGAATTGATATCCCATGTTTGCTACTACTATTTGTAATCGTTATGCAACCTTCACGCTTGGCAGCTTTCGAAAATCTTCAAAACTTGCGAATACTATATTTGAGCCACAATAGATTCAACGGAAGTCTCCCAATGTCATTATTTGCACTTCCTCACCTTAAGATCCTAGATCTCTCAGGAAATTCACTCGGTGGACATATTCCTATTAGTTCATCTTTGGAACCAGTTTCATTGGAAGTACTATCTCTCGCTTATAACAGTTGAGCGGTCTTCCAACAGATCAAGGTACAAAAATTTGCGCTTATTGCTTATATGTGCATAAATAATGTTAATTATGGTAACATTGTCAATGCTGCTGCTTATAATCATTATATTTTTTTCGCAGCATTTGAAAATCTCAGGAACCTACGCGAATTGCATTTGAGTTCCAATCTATTTAGTGGAAACCTTCCAACACTATTGTTTTCACTTCCACAAATCGAAGTGTTGGATCTCTCAGGAAATCTCTTTGAAGGACCCATCCCTATAAGTTCATCTTCAAATCTTTCTTTGTCTCTCAAGAGCATCAGGTTTTCCCAGAATAATTTGAGCGGTAGAATTTCTTTCTTTTGGCTAAGGAATCTAATGAGACTCGAAGAGATCGACCTTTCAGGGAATACTGATTTAGTTGTTGCTGTCAATGTTCCGGGATGGGTACCTCTATTCCAACTGAAACAGCTAGCGCTCTCCGGCTGTGACCTTGACAAAGGCATCATTGCAGAGCCACATTTTCTACGCACACAGCATCATTTAGAGGAGCTTGATTTGTCCAACAACAACTTGTCAGGGAGCATGCCGAACTGGTTGTTTACGAAGGAAGCAACTCTGCGTAGACTAAATCTTGGAAATAACTTGCTAACTGGGTCTCTAGATCCGATATGGTACCCTCAAACATCTCTACAGGACATCAACATATCTATGAACCGGATTGCAGGGCAGCTACCGGATAACATCAGCTCAATGTTTCCAAGCTTGTCTGCTCTACAATTTTCTGACAATTACATTTCTGGAGACATACCGAGGTCATTATGCCACATCGATTCCATCGAATATTTAGACCTTTCGGACAACAAATTTTCTGGTGAACTACCTGCTTGCGTGTTCTCTGATCTTCCCAGCCTGTGGGCCTTGAAGGTCTCAAACAACCACCTTGTTGGTCCGATACTTGGTGGGATGAATAGTTTGTTTATTGAGTTGGAAATATTGTACCTAGATAGCAACAAATTTGAAGGAACCCTACCTCGTAATCTATCAGGGGCTTTGAGATTCATGGATTTACAAGATAATAAGTTGTCTGGCAACCTTGATACTTCATTTTGGGATCTACCAGATTTGCGGGTCCTGAATCTTGCCGGTAACCGTATAATAGGTGAAATTCACCCAGCGGTATGCGGGTTACAATATATTGAGCTTTTAGATCTATCAAATAACAACCTTCGAGGGTCTATACCAAACTGTAGTCGTACTACACTCAAGTTTCTTTATGTATCTGGGAATTCCTTATACGGTGATATTCCGAATGCTTTTCTCAATAGCTCAAATGTTATAGCTTTGGATCTAAGATACAATCAGTTCACGGGTAACCTGGATTGGATACAATATCTTGATGGCATTAGTCTGCTTTCTTTGGGTGGGAATAAGTTTGAAGGGCAAATCACCCCCAAGATGTGTCGCCTCGAGAGCTTGAGGATAATCGATCTCTCACACAACAGTTCTTTCAGGGTCATTGCCTCCATGCATTGGTGATATCCCTTTCAACTATGTTTATGATGAAGACTTTTGGTCGTTGGGCGATGTCACTGATAGGGGCGATGGTCCTGGAAATTATACCGTAAGTAGTGCTGGAAATCTTTTGAGTTGGATGCCACACGATTACATTTATGACCTAGAAGGCTTCGCTTTCAGTACCAAATGGAATCTTTACACATATGGGCGTAGTTTTCTTGCATCGATGTCCGGCATCGACCTGTCTGGGAATTCGTTGTCTGGAGAAATTCCTTGGGAGCTCGGAAATCTGAGCCATATCAAGGCCCTCAATCTTTCCTATAATTTCTTTACCGGCCCAATTCCAGCGAGCTTTGGAAACATGGGCGAGATAGAAAGCATGGATTTATCCCACAACAAGCTAAGTGGACAGATACCATGGCAATTAACTCAGTTATCATCACTGGAGGTGTTCTCTGTGGCATACAACAACTTATCAGGATGTGCACCAAACACTGGTCAGTTCGGTTCGTTTGGTATGGATAGTTACAAAGGCAACAATAACCTTCAAAAGGCATCTCAGGGGGGCAGATGCACTTCCAGATCAAGACCAGGTTCTTTGACACCGGAAGATAAAGAGACGAAGGAAGATGATCCAGTGCTCTACGCGGTCAGTGCTGCCTCGTTTGTATTGGCATTTTGGGCTACCGTGGCATTCGTGTTTTGCCATACGTCCGGGCAGCGTGTGATACTGAAACTGTAGTCTGTCAGACTAATATCATCCTACAAGAAAACAAGAGGCATGCAATTCTGCCCTAGTTTATCGAGCTTGTATCCGCGACCTTACATGAACTGTATCACTTTACTATAGTTATCATATTGCAAAATTGTCCCGTTACATGATTGTATGTGATAGTTGGAGGATATCCTACTTATTTGTTTCTTCACACATGATTCACTTATCATGAAACAACGTCCAGCAAATTGCAGTCCACCAAGAAGAAGAAGAATCACCGCACCTCAAAAGTACAACTACACGGTGCAGCATTGCACTCTGTAGAAAAATAGCAAGCCAGCTTTAGCTTCAGATAATACAGCCGGTGTTGCAGACTTGTGTTGGCTCGGCACATGTTGATTTGACGAGCCGTGGTTCTATGTGTAGCACCCCACATAACTATATGGGATACTATCATGAAACGTCATTGCCAAAATGAAGAATAAATATGAACAACAAAAGAAATTATAAAGAGTTTTAAACTTTATTAACACTTTAATAGAAAACCAATGGAAGCTGTGATAAATATTTAAAACATGGGACCGGTCCACTTCTAACCAAATAAAGAACGAATGAAACAACAAAACAGTGCCAAACCACGGTGCTAAAAACTCGGGTGCTCCCACACATGCATGATGCTATCACTCCACTAGCCTTTTACCTGAGACTGAAAAGAGCAAGCGTGAGATTTGGAAATCTCAGCAAGTACCCAACAACGGTCGCAACTCAAGAGTAAAGACAAGTAATGCAACCACGTGAAATAAAGGACAAGCATCACAAGTAAACAACGGGTACAAGATAAAAGCAACGAACAACTGATATCGGAGATACTATCATAAATGGGAGATGAATATCATGGAGATTAAAGATAGTTGTTATGTGACAAGTTAAAGCAAGTTATAGTAAGTTATAACAAGTTATAGCAAGGGTGCCGGCGACCTCATCCCACATACCCGGTTATACGAGAATAGCCAGGCACAACCTTGTCCTCGACTATATAACCGTAGACGGGGTGTAATATCCTGTGTGACGAGAATGTACGGCCCCCCGTACGTTACCAGGTTGGGTGGAAATGACCCCTATATGTGGGTAGTCCCAACGTGATAACCCTTAGTTCATTATTTAGCGAATTATCCATGTTATGGTTAGGGAGACATGAATGATTTAAGGTACAGTTATGAGGGTAACGATTTAATACAATGAGACCGGAGATATGGGATTGGTGATAAGGTAACTAATACATCATGGACAGATCATAAAGTATGAATTTGAGGAAACTAAGAGATGGCAAGGATAAGACTATAATAAAGTTATGGGAAGTGAAAAGATGTGCTACGGTTGAAAATAGAAAGATATAGTTTCTGATATGAGGGCGATGTGGGATAATAATAAGGTGATAGTGATATGGGGATTAACCTAGAGAGGTATTATAATATAGCTTACACAAGATTATCAACCAATCAAGTTTTATTATGTGATAAGTGATTATTAGTCAGGTTAACAGATTTAATACATATATCATTCATGGCTCAAATACAACATCAAACAATTATTGGAACATAATATTCAAAACTAAAACATTGCAGCCCTGATATCAAAAGAGTGTCAATAATTTGATCCTAAGTTAAAGCATGTTCATATGCTACCCTCCATTAACAATTTAAGCACAGATTCTAACATACCAATTAAAATTACGAACTCTAGAACATTTAACTGAACATCCTAATTATAGAGTAGCAGGTGAACTAAAATAACCTAGAACATCATGGCATGAATATAATATTAAAAGTCTATAAACAGGCAATATGAACGATATGATAATAACTAGACCTCATTAGTGATACACTAGTAGTCAGGTGACTTTAGCGATATGATATTAGCCAAGCGATATGGTATGAACCAAGTAATTGCAGTGATGTGATATTAGCTAAGCTATATGATATGAACCAGGTGACCTTAATGATAAGATTTTTAGCGATATAATGCTAGTCAAGCAAGCATGGTTGATATGGTAATTATACTTAATGGCAAGGTGAAAAGTAAACTGGAAATATGCAATTTACAAAATAGAAAGGTCACGGCTGCGAGGTACTTGCCTTAAGCATGCTCGACTGACACGCTACCCGATGGATCCGAAAATAGCGCCATCACCGCTCCTCAACACCGTGAGGACCTACAAAGTGATATGGGAAACCACCGATCAGATATGACGAATTTGATAAAGGAATGATAGGAAATAATTGACTAGAAAGGAGACAGCCGTTCACTGAGCTAACGACCATTCGATCGCACGAAAAGACGTTCAGCCGCACAAACGGCCAACGCGCATTCGGCCGCGCGAACATGCATTCGACCATGCGAACGACATGCGCCCCCGGTCACCGGCCGTTGCCTCCGGCCGCCGCCGGCGCCATCGTCAACGCACACACGGCTACTACGCATGCATGCGGCGTGCGTCGCGGCGCAGCGCGCGCCGCCGTGTGTTGGCCGATCGCCGCCGCGAAGTCAGCCGACGCTGCACGCGAAGCGTGGCACGAGTGCGTGTGCGCGCGGCGGGCGTGGCGTCGCTGGGCATGCCGCTGCCGTGATCCGGCCGCCACCGCCGCCACCAACGCCCCTCGGTCGCCGCGTGAGCCACCGCCACCGCTGCCATCACCGCCGGCGCGCGTGCGGTCGTGGCGCGCAGTGCGCGTGCGGGTGTCTGACGCGGCGCCGCCGCGTGAGCCGCCGCCGCCACCACCACACCGCCGCCGGTGGACCGCCGCCGCCATGCAGCTCCATGTGTGAGAACAAGAGAGAGAGATTGACAGAGATTAAAGGAGAGAGAGTAAATGGAATAGGTGGATAAGATGCAACACAGAGAGAGAGAGATTAATTAGGGATAGGAGAGAGAAAACGGTTAGGGATAGATTTTTTTTGTTTTTTTAGGGTGCTACACTATGTTTTCCTGTCGAACAAGAGTAGAACTAATCTACCTAAAAAGATCAATAATATTTATATACTATTCATCATGCTCTAAAAATTGTGCAAATCACTATTAAAGAAAGCGCTGCCTAATATGAAAGGGAAAAAACACTGAGCTCGGTGCAGGTTTTGGGTGCGTTTTTTTCGTCTGCTGCTCATGACTACGGCTGATAGCTTTTGCCCCTAGCATGAGCGCTTGTGCGAATTCGTCGGTCATGTGGGAGGTGGCATTGGTGTTGAGGAACCAGTCAGTGGAGCCATTCGGTTGATGCAGCGAGGAGGCTTGTTGTGCGTGAAGAAGCCCACTAGTGTCCCAAGTGTTAACGCCGGATGGAGCCATGGAAGTCACCAGCTGGAGCATGACGGGGTAGGCCTGGCCCATGGGTGCTGGAGGCCGAGTGCCCAAGATGCCAAGGCCCGTATGTAGCACCGCACATAGAGCCAAACTGGGACACTACTATGGATCGTCATCGCCAAGGTAAAGAATAAGTAATAAAAGCAATAATAGAAATGCAAGGAAATTAAAATCTTAAAATTACTTTATTAAAAACTAATGAAACTAAAATAAGTGATTGAAACATGGGACTGGTTCACTTCTAATCAAAAGGAAATAAATGAAATGACATAAATAGTGGCAAGCCACGGTGCCGAAACTCGAGTGCTTCCACCCATGAATGATACTACACTGCACCGGCTTTTATCTCGAGAATAGAAAGAGCAACCGTGATATTTGGAATCTCAGCAAGTACCCAATATTGGTCGCAACACGAAGAGAAAAGGACAAGCAAGTAATAAGTAATTGACAGGTTAATTGCAATGAAATTATGTTACCAGAAATATTAAAACCGATCAAGGATAGAGATAAACAGAGATGTGAAATCAAGGTAATAATTATTTAACAAGTTATAACCATGGCCTTAGCGATTTCTTCCCACATACCCTGTTATACGAGTAGTCGACATGTCTCTGTTCTCATCAGATAACCACGCAGACGAGCAATATCCTGAGTAACGAAAATATACGGCCCCCCCATACTATGTGGGTGGTTGTAACATCCCAATTAGCGAGCTAGTGTAATTGCGAAAATGATGAAAATCTTTTAATCGTTTTTCCTGTGTTCTCAAAAGTTTTTGGCGTATTTCAAATTTCTCGAGTTGGATTTCTTGCCAAAAGGCCGATTGATAAAAAAATCCAAACCTTGAAATCAAGATCTAGAAATTAAAGTTTTAAAATTTAGAAAATCCAAATCTCCTTGGAAGTATTAATTTCAAATTCTAAAATTTAAATCTGGCCATTCAAAGCCAAGAATGGAAATTGAAAATTGATATAAGATCTTTCCATCCAATTTGCATATCCGAACTTTTTTTAAAAAATTCAGAAAATTAAGAATCATTTCTCAAAACTTGAAAATATCAAAATTCAATTACTGAATCTCAAAATTTGAACTTGGCTTTCAAAGTCAAAAATCTAAATGCAAAACCAAATCTGAAGGACCAAAAATTCGAAATTCATAAATCACCGAAATCCTCTGGCGGCCCTTCTTCTCCCGCCCGCTATTTTTTTCTCCGGCTGTCTCCTTCTCTTTTCTGGTTCAACCGGCCTATTCCTTCTTTTTTTCTCTCGCCCGCCGACGCGGTCGTCTCCTTCCTCTCTCGCTTCTTCCTCCTCCCGCCATCGCTCCAGCGCCGCCGCCGTGCCGACGGCCTGCCTGCGCCGCCCGACCCGCCCGGTATTGCCTAGCTCCGCCCCGGGTTCGCGCGCCGCCCCTGGTATTTCCCCGTCGCCCATGCCTGCAGTACACACGGTACACCTCGCCCATGCCGCCGGACGCGCCACCATGCCCGGGGTACTCCTTGCCATGCCGCCGCCCATGCCGGCCGTACTCCCCCGAACGTGCGCACGAGTGGAATGACTGCTCCCTTCCCCGCCTATAAGAAGCCGGCGAACCCTTGCTTTTCTTCCCATCGCGCTTCTCCCTCATTTCCGCCGATCGCCACCGCTTTCACCACCGCCTCCTCCTCGGTCAGCCCCGGGCCGATTCCTTGCATTGGGGGCTTCTTCTCGGTGCGCTGGAGCTCCTCCGACCGCCGGCCGGTGCTCTCCTCCGCCGGCGCGACCCGTCCACAGTGGCCTCCCCGCGCCGCCGCCTGTGCCCGTCGCCGACTCGCCTTGGCCTCCCTCCGGCCACCTCAACCGCTCAGGTAATCTCCCAGTACTTCACTCCTGCTCATGCGCGGCTCACCTCCTCCCCTCTCTCCTCCGGCCGCCGGCACCCCGTTTTCCCCACCGCCGGCCGCCTAACGCAGCCACCCGCCCGCCTTGGCGCCACTCCGGCCGGAACTGCTGCCTCCCCGAGCCTCTTTGTCACCCGGGCAACTCGTTTTGCCGGCCGTCGTCGCCTCTCCAACCGCTCCTCGCCGGCGTCGCCGCCGCTGCCATGCCTCGGCCTCCTCCTCTGTTTTCGTCTTTGCCTCAGCTGGGAGCACTTCTTCACTGCCAAACCGACTCCTCTGTCTCCCTCTCTATTATGACAGGTGGGCCCACTAAAGATTAGCACCTGGTAAAGGTGTAATCACTTGCATCCTCTCAATTCATTTGTAGTAAGCATCTTAAAATATGAATTATAAATAAAAATGGGAATAAAATTAATTGTGAGATTTAACTAAACGGATTATGAAATGAAATTAAAAATTTAAGTTTGATTAATTGCCTGTAAAGACACATTGTGCATGAGAATAAGAATAAGGAATTAATTATGAATTCATAATAGAAAGATTTATACAATTAAATTAACAACTTCACATTTGTAAATTTTATGCCAATCAAGATTAATAATCTAATCCTCATGTACAAGCTTTATCAAGCTAAATTTATGCCATGAACTATTTTACTATTATCAGGTAATTTACAAGAAGTTAATCTAATAATAATAATATGGTTAAATGATTTAGTAATGAAGCTTGATAAAATATTTACACCCATATTATCTTGTCTAAACCCATGACAAATAAGATAATGGCAACAAAGGTAATTAATATAATATGAATGAATGTATCATCGATATAATATTTCAATAGCAAGAATTTGAAACTACCCCGCGCTAAAGTTATCTCTCGAAATCATTGGCAAGCCATATAAAATATCAAGTGTGGTTTACTCATCTTTAAAATCATGAAAGCTATCGTTTTAAAAAAAGGCTTAAAATATTTTGTAATAAAAACTTTAACAATTACCCTAAAATGCTAAGGCATTAATCGTTGGTTGACGCTAAATCTCCAATCACTATCTCGGATTTAATGATCGAATATAATTAATAATAAAAGAAATAGCCTTATCAAAGAGATCCTTATTAAAATAATAAACTCCTCTTTCCAATAAATCGCAACCGTTTGCCATTTCTAATAAGTTCGTTAATCAAGTAGAATAATTAACTTTGCTCATAATAACGACTGGACTAAAATGGCCAACCCCATCATTTACTTAAGTCGCTAACATAATGATTTATTAAGTTGGCTACTACAATCTCAGATAAGTACTGCCACATGAAATATCAAAGATTACACTGAGTACTTAAAAATCTCATGTAAAGCTCCCGCATCCTAAAATCACAAAGCTCTGTCCCACTTTGCTATCTCCGCTAACCCCTTTTATCTGTCCGTAAGTCCTGCCTGACTCACGGGACTTCCTTGATAAATATAAGTTAACAAAGAAAGTCACCAAATAAAAGATCGAGCCTCGCCCTTCCCCAATCGACTGTGTTTGACCACTTTCCTTTCCAAAGCAGGTAATTCCTGTAAAATACTCCTTCACCTCGGATTCCTTCTTATCCTACTTTTCCCTCACAATAAAGCTACCCAGCCACCTCATTCATTCGCCTAGTTCATCTACCGCTGTGTTCACGGCACACTAATCCGAATCATCCTTCTATTCTCAAATCGTAACAAATGTATAATTTAAATTAAATTGGGCATTTAAAGTGTTTGGATTTATTTGGTCTTTCTTTTCTTTGTCGCGCATTAGAATCAAGACTCGATAAGGCGACAGATTGAGAACAGATCAAGACTTGAGTAAAAGCGAAGATCAACAAATTAAAAACTCGATCGAGCGTGCTTTGACTTAGGTCAATCAAGGCCATGGTACACCAAGCAAGGCAAGTCATCACTTTGATCATATTGATCCTACATTTTATGCAAAATTATGTTCTTTTAAACTATCAACTTGCATGCCTAATTAATTATACAAATATATATCAAAGCTTAAGGTAGCTACATGCCCACTTGATGTTGTATTATGCCATCCTTTGGTACTTGAATCACCTGATCCTTGTCACCATAGATATTAATGATAACCTTACTAGCTATAAGTCCTATTATATGCCATGCTAGTCTTGTCAAAGTCCAGGGCACATAGTTGCCCTGATCATCAATCGTTAACACATAAGAATTTGTTTTGGGACAGTCATGGGATGTACGTGGCTGAGTATTTTGCTACAAATGTTTTATGCTTCTCAAAACCCTAAAATTCTGCTTTACCTGTCTGGGCGGTTGGTGAGAGTGGATGGTGCTGATGTCGCACGAGAACCCATGGTTTGTGGTAAGAACCGCTCGGACAAATTAAGGACTGAATCTTGTACTGACCTCTTGGTGTAAAACAGTACAACCACAAGTCTATATGGGTACGACCTAGCTGATTAACTTGCAAAGGTTTAGCTTAGATATCATCACGGAAGATGGGTGCCAGAGCACTGGTTTACTCATACGGCGCAAGAGGGGGCCTCTGACTGTGGCAGATGTAACCCTTCAGCGGTGAAACCTCAGCGGGGTGGTATCTAGCTAAATCGGAGTAAGGTAAAGGCTTTGTGATAAACCATCTGGGTCTCATGCCTAAGGAAGTATGTTGGCTATTAAGATGACTTATCTCTTGTGGTGAAAGTGTACAACCTCTGCGAGTGTAAAGCTGTTGAGCAGTAGTGCCCACGGTCAAGGGCGGACACGGGAACCTACTCGAGATAGTTCTATTTCCAAAAATATTTGTGGGTGGGATAAAAACTTGTCGGAGAGACGTACTCTGATTTTGAATTTTTCCTGGAGAGATGTACTCCAGCGGCGAAAACCAACATTGGTGGAGGTAGCCATGCACTTTAAAAGGTGGATGTAACCTGCACTACAATTATTATCGCATTCTCGCAATCAATTTCATAAAATCTATTTTAGTTAAAATTGCTAGGTCTCAGGAGTTTTCGTACTTATTGTAATTCCAAAACACTGCTTTTAGCAAATAAAAGAGCCTCAAGCCTCCCTTGACAACTTTGCATCTATTATTATTGCATCCTGTGTGGTGGCTTGCTGAGTATCATCGTACTCATTCTGGCTTAATTGCCATCATTCAGTCAGAAAGGAAATAAAATCAAGCCCTGCGATGCCTAAAAAGGATCGGCAGAGCTGGAAGACGATGAGGCCATGGACTAGGTCGCGAACCCCGATTGGTCGCTGTGGCAAGTCTGCGGGTCCCACCGTATGAAGTTTCCGCTGCTGCAATTTATCGTTTCGGCCTAATCGGCCCATGAGTAAGTATTATCAGATTATTTACGCTTTCGCATGGTATGTTTTGATATACTGATGTGTATCGTGAGCACTATCTACGATCCAGGAATAGTGCGGTGGAATCCTGAGGATCTGGGTTTGCTAACTTTGGTCCGACAGAGTGGTATCAGAGCATATCGACTGTAGGTCGTAACCTTAGTTAGCATGGCCGTTAGTTCTATGACTAGAATTTTTTCTCCAAAAATCTAATTGCAAAATATAAGTAGTATTATTACTCTCATCCCCCTTAGATGATTCCCTCTTATCTACTTGCTGCCCTGGCTATTTTTAGTTCTAAGGCTCTCTTATCCCAAATTCAAACTAACACGTGCCTGAGTTCTCTTCTGAAAAATTACCTTGGGCCAAAATCATAAAACCTATATTGAGTTTTATTTACAAAAGTTGTTTATCCTTGGAAGGTTAAATTATCAAAATTATTTGCAAAGTTTATTTCCAAGCTCATTTCAACAAACCTAAGCTTCCAAGGAAAATCTTTCCAAAAATTAAACTCCCTGCCAATTTATTTTAAAAATTCGCTTTGATTTCTCAGATGTATGTGAAAATATTGGTGTATTCATGTCAATCGTAAGAGAGAATCAATGGTGTGAATTCTTGGGTGAAAAATAGGCAAATCAATTTGAATGACTGAATTAGTTACATGGGTGAACCAACTTGATGATCGGATTGATTGAGTGGATAGACCAGTTTACATGATTGGTGGACTAATTTAAATGATTAGATTGGCTGTGTAAGTAGACCAATGTAAGGGACGGATTGGTAAAATAATCGGATTGGTTAAATACATGGAGCGATATAGATGATCAAATTGACTAAATGAGTGGATCAACTCAAAAAGATTGGATTGGCTAAAATAAGTGGATCGGTGGAATTTTAGAAAAGTGGGGAGTCTAATAACAATTGTTGGTTTGCAACTTTAATAAACAGTATGGCTCCCTGTGAATGTTTGCACTGGTGGGATAATAGGATATAGCTGATTACTGGATGGATTAATGGAAATTTTGAGGAAATTTGGAGAAGTAATAATAATCCTTGATTTATATATTTGAGTAATAACCTTATTCTCGGTGGATGTTTATGACAATGAAATCGCTTGGAAGAAAATTTGCGGATAGTAGGACTGATCACTCGATAAACAGATTATGAGTATACATCAATGGTGGAAAAGGTTGGATTATAATACAAATGCTATTGGTGGATTGAAATATTGGAACCATAATACAAGTGGTACTGGTGGATTTAAAATGTAAAAGATGTGAGTGGTATTGGTGGATTTAAAATATAGAAATCTTGAAACCATGGTGCAAACAAATATGAGTGGATTTAAAGGTAAAGAATTTGGAGTAATGTTCAGGCGAAAAGTTGAATGGGATTGTTGAATAATGAACCCAAGACTGGATTTATGATTTTATGTAGGAAAGTGAGATCCATTTGAGGAATAGGTAACTCTGATTTGGTGAATGAACCCATAGATGATACCTGGGAAGTTATATGATTGTGGATCGGATAAATGATAACACTCACTGCTTGGAGCATTAGACAACAATCGTGCTGAGACTAAGTAATGAAGGGAGTCACTTTTAGATTCAATCAAGTATATGCAAGATTAACAAGACCTTGGATTAATAGCCTACGAATAAAACGATTATGGGAGTAAATTAGTTTGTTGATAATGTGATATTGGAGGATGCTAGGATACCTTTGCAAAAAAAGGGGTATTTTAAAAGTTCAAATATTCCAAAACCATTTCAAGAAAATCAATCTTGTATTAGAACTCTATATCAAAAGTATATAGCGTATCTTCGTTTGCAAAAAGGTTTGATTTCAAGTTACTTTGAAACTTGGCCCCAGTATTTGAAAACCCAAAAGCTCAATTCCCAAGAACTTGCTTTTAAAACCAAAACTTGGGAATCTACTTGCTCAAAAAAAATCAATTATTATTGATGGGGTTATCCTGGAGAAACAAATGTCTTCAATCTCGGTATTTCTGAAAGCTGTTTTCTAAAAAGCTCTGTTTCCAAAATAATAATAAGGAGCATGAGCTTCGTTGCCAAAGCTCTTCTTAACCCTTTCCTTCTACTACTTCCGTCTACAAAAAGGAAATTTGGCTTTTCCTTTTCTCTCTCCCTTACTTCAAAGACTTAAGTTCAAAGGCGTCAAGGATACTCGTGAAGATTTGGTGGCTTCGCTTCAGCAAACCTAGTGTTCAAGACCCTGTGCTATCTTGTGTGTGTCTCCGCGCATAGACGTTGCTTGGTCAAAAAGATTTTATTGGCCCTGTGCACTGCCTTTTTGCCCTTGGGCATTGTATTTCGTAGTCACAGGAAAAGTTTATTTTCAAAAGCTTGGTTATTCTGTGTGGCTTGTGTACTGCCCCAGCTTCTGGGTGTGCACTCCTTAAAATGGGTTAGAATATCTCATCCCTGTAATCTTTTCCGTACCCCGTGCTAATTCCCCCTCACCTTATTGCTAAAAACCTCGTTAGGTCTGCAGGCAAGAGGTAGCAGATAGCCAAGTCAAGATACTTAAAGCTCTCCAGTCGAAAGAGGCAACATCTTGAAAAAGACAATGACTTGGAAGCTGCGTCACTCAAAAGGATCAAGACTCAAGTCTCCCTCTCGCAATAGACTCACTGACCTAATCGTCATCAAGCAAGCAATGGCCAAGAATAAGGCTAGAAGCAAGAAGCAGGAACCAATGATTTGTACTCGCTTTGGTCCCTACCACTCGACCAAATATTCGCTCAGACCCACTCGGCAGAGATTGCTGAGAAGCAGTCATCACAATGGGAATACCAGTGGCATGACCCCAAGCAAACGTCGAAAGGATATTGTTTGCTTCTGTTGCCGAGATATTGGACACTATGCTAACCGGTGCCCCCAGAAGAAGCAAGACAAAGGAGCCAAGTGCTTCAAATGTGGTGACCCAGGACATTATGCGAGAGACTGCCCTCAACAAAGGTTGAACAAGCGAGAAGAGGATATCGTAGCCATCAGCCTCGGTCTTGACAAAGGGAAGGGTGTTAGCTCCAAGTGTGTCATCCAGGAACCAACAGGACCTAATGAAGCCCTACTATCAGGTCCAGAAGAATTGCTAGCTACTACATGCGCTGAATGTGGCAAGACAAGACATGACGCCCAATCATGCCCTCCGCTGCGACAGGTTACATGTTTTGCTTGTGGACAAACAGGGCACTACAGCTACAATTGCCTAGCTCCGTACTGTCCTTACTGCAAGAAAGACCATCTACCAGATGGCTATCTCAAGAACCTAGTGGCATGTACACGCTGTGGAGAAAAAGGACATCAAGCCAATCAATGCACTGCAAACTGCCCCAATCGTGAAGAAGATCATCAACCTAGAGAATCCTCCATGAGCAATGTTACTTGTTTTCTCTGTGAAGGACAAGACCATTGCCCCAAGGATTGCTCCATGAGCCTGTTACTGACCAAGGCTACTGAAATACAAAGACTGAGCTTTCAAGCTACCATCGGACTCGTCATGCCGAAAGCTGACAAGAGGAATTAGTACCGCCACCCGTCATGTTAAGGGGGTAGCTGAGTACCAAGAAGTGTCGAGACACCTTGATGTTAGGCCCTGCTACCACCCCCAGCATGAAGAAAAGTTAGCGATCAGCACTAGCGAAACAACAAGTCCCAGAAATATCCAATAATGAAGGAAAGTCAGCTGCAATCTATCCAGAAGAGCAAGTTGTGCAGCTTCCCTCTTTTCCGACAACACCAAGAGCGGTGTGCAAAGTATCAAGCAGTACCCTAGAACCTTTTGTTGGCCAGCTTGTTCCCACCTCCTTCTTTCTACTCTACCCGAATCTCGGGGACGAGATTCATGTTAAGGGGGGTAGGATATGTAACATCCCAATTAGCGAGCTAGTGTAATTGCGAAAATGATGAAAATCTTTTAATCGTTTTTCCTGTGTTCTCAAAAGTTTTTGGCGTATTTCAAATTTCTCGAGTTGGATTTCTTGCCAAAAGGCCGATTGATAAAAAAATCCAAACCTTGAAATCAAGATCTAGAAATTAAAGTTTTAAAATTTAGAAAATCCAAATCTCCTTGGAAGTATTAATTTCAAATTCTAAAATTTAAATCTGGCCATTCAAAGCCAAGAATGGAAATTGAAAATTGATATAAGATCTTTCCATCCAATTTGCATATCCGAACTTTTTTTAAAAAATTCAGAAAATTAAGAATCATTTCTCAAAACTTGAAAATATCAAAATTCAATTACTGAATCTCAAAATTTGAACTTGGCTTTCAAAGTCAAAAATCTAAATGCAAAACCAAATCTGAAGGACCAAAAATTCGGAAATTCATAAATCACCGAAATCCCTCTGGGCCGGCCCTTCTTCTCCCCGGCCCGCTATTTTTTTTCTCCGGGCTGTCTCCTTCTCTTTTCCTGGTTCAACCGGCCTATTCCTTCTTTTTTTTTCTCCTGGCCCGGCCGACGCGGTCGTCTCCTTCCCCTCTCTCTGCTTCTTCCTCCTCCCGCCACTGTTCCAGGCGCTGCCGCCCAGGCCGACGGCCCAGCCTGCGCCGCCCGACCCCGCCCCCGGTATTGCCTAGCTCCGCCCCGGGTTCGCGCGCCGCCCCTGGTATTTCCCCGTCGCCCATGCCTGCAGTACACACGGTACACCTCGCCCATGCCGCCGGACGCGCCACCATGCCCGGGGTACTCCTTGCCATGCCGCCGCCCATGCCGGCCGTACTCCCCCGAACGTGCGCACCAGTGGAATGACTGCTCCCTTCCCGCCTATAAGCCGGCGAACCCCTTGCTTTTCTTCCCCATCGCGCTTCTCCCTCATTTCCGGCCGACCGCCACCGCTTTCACCACCGCCTCCTCCTCGGTCAGCCCCGGGCCGATTCCTTGCGTTGGGGGCTTCTTCTCGGTGCGCTGGAGCTCCTCCGACCGCCGGCCGGTGCTCTCCTCCGCCGGCGCGACCCGTCCTGATGGCCTCCCGCGCGCGCTTTGTGCCGTCGCCGACTCGCCTTGGCCTCCCTCCGGCCACCTCAACCGCTCAGGTAATCTCCCAGTACTTCACTCCTGCTCATGCGCGGCTCACCTCCTCCCCTCTCTCCTCCGGCCGCCGGCACCCCGTTTTCCCCACCGCCGGCCGCCTAACGCAGCCACCCGCCCGCCTTGGCGCCACTCCGGCCGGAACTGCTGCCTCCCCGAGCCTCTTTGTCACCCGGGCAACTCGTTTTGCCGGCCGTCGTCGCCTCTCCAACCGCTCCTCGCCGGCGTCGCCGCCGCTGCCATGCCTCGGCCTCCTCCTCTGTTTCCGTCTTTGCCTCAGCTGGGAGCACTTCTTCACTGCCAAACCGACTCCTCTGTCTCCCTCTCTATTATGACAGGTGGGCCCACTAAAGATTAGCACCTGGTAAAGGTGTAATCACTTGCATCCTCTCAATTCATTTGTAGTAAGCATCTTAAAATATGAATTATAAATAAAAATGGGAATAAAATTAATTGTGAGATTTAACTAAACGGATTATGAAATGAAATTAAAATTTTAAGTTTGATTAATTGCCTGTAAAGACACATTGTGCATGAGAATAAGAATAAGGAATTAATTATGAATTCATAATAGAAAGATTTATACAATTATATTAACAACTTCACATTTGTAAATTTTATGCCAATCAAGATTAATAATCTAATCCTCATGTACAAGCTTTATCAAGCTAAATTTATGCCATGAACTATTTTACTATTATCAGGTAATTTACAAGAAGTTAATCTAATAATAATAATATGGTTAAATGATTTAGTAATGAAGCTTGATAAAATATTTACACCCATATTATCTTGTCTAAACCCATGACAAATAAGATAATGGCAACAAAGGTAATTAATATAATATGAATGAATGTATCATCAGATATAATATTTCAATAGCAAGAATTTGAAACTACCCCGCTCGCTAAAGTTATCTCTCAGAAATCATTGGCAAGCCATATAAAATATCAAGTGTGGTTTACTCATCTTTAAAATCATGAAAGCTATCGTTTTAAAAAAAAGGCTTAAAATATTTTGTAATAAAAACTTTAACAATTACCCTAAAATGCTAAGGCATTAATCAGTGGTTGACGCTTAAATCTCCAATCACTATCTCGGGATTTAATGATCGAATATAATTAATAATAAAAGAAATAGCCTTATCAAAGAGATCCTTATTAAAATAATAAACTCCTCTTTCCAATAAATCGCAACCGTTTGCCATTTCTAATAAGTTCGTTAATCAAGTAGAATAATTAACTTTGCTCATAATAACGACTGGACTAAAATGGCCAACCCCATCATTTACTTAAGTCGCTAACATAATGATTTATTAAGTTGGCTACTACAATCTCGAATAAATCTTGCCACATGAAATATCAAAGATTACACTGAGTACTTAAAAATCTCATGTAAAGCTCCCGCATCCTAAAATCACAAAGCTCTGTCCCACTTTGCTATCTCCGCTAACCCCTTTTATCTGTCCGTAAGTCCTGCCTGACTCACGGGACTTCCTTGATAAATATAAGTTAACAAAGAAAGTCACCAAATAAAAGATCGAGCCTCGCCCTTCCCCAATCGACTGTGTTTGGCCACTTTCCTTTCCAAAGCAGGTAATTCCTGTAAAATACTCCTTCACCTCGGATTCCTTCTTATCCTACTTTTCCCTCACAATAAAGCTACCCAGCCACCTCATTCATTCGCCCAGTTCATCTACCGCTGTGTTCACGGCACACTAATCCGAATCATCCTTCTATTCTCAAATCGTAACAAATGTATAATTTAAATTAAATTGGGCATTTAAAGTGTTTGGATTTATTTGGTCTTTCTTTTCTTTGTCGCGCATTAGAATCGAAGACTCGATAAGGCGACAGATTGAGCAGGATCAAGACTTGAGTAAAAGTGAAGATCGACAAATTAAAAACTCGATCGAGGGCTTTGACTTAGGTCAATCAAGGCCATGGTACACCAAGCAAGGCAAGTCATCACTTTGATCATATTGATCCTACATTTTATGCAAAATTATGTTCTTTTAAACTATCAACTTGCATGCCTAATTAATTATACAAATATATATCAAAGCTTAAGGTAGCTACATGCCCACTTGATGTTGTATTATGCCATCCTTTGGTACTTGAATCACTGATCCTTGTCACCATAGATATTAATGATAACCTTACTAGCTATAAGTCCTATTATATGCCATGCTAGTCTTGTCAAAGTCCAGGGCACATAGTTGCCCTGATCATCAATCGTTAACACATAAGAATTTGTTTTGGGACAGTCATGGGATGTACGTGGCTGAGTATTTTGCTACAAATGTTTTATGCTTCTCAAAACCCTAAAATTCTGCTTTACCTGTATGGGCGGTTGGTGAGAGTGGATGGTGCTGATGTCGCACGAGAACCCATGGTTTGTGGTAAGAACCGCTCGGACAAATTAAGGACTGAATCTTGTACTGACCTCTTGGTGTAAAACAGTACAACCACAAGTCTATATGGGTACGACCTAGCTGATTAACTTGCAAAGGTTTAGCTTAGATATCATCACGGAAGATGGGTGCCAGAGCACTGGTTTACTCATACGGCGCAAGAGGGCCTCGATCGTGGCGATGTAACCCTTCAGGCGGTGAAACCTCAGTGGGTGGTATCTAGCTAAATCGGAGTAAGGTAAAGGCTTTGTGATAAACCATCCGGGTCTCATGCCTAAGGAAGCATGTTGGCTATTAAGATGACTTATCTCTTGTGGTGAAAGTGTACAACCTCTGCAGAGTGTAAAGCTGTTGAGCAGTGTGCCCACGGTCAAGGGCGGACACGGAACCTACTCGAGATAGTTCTATTTCCAAAAATATTTGTGGGTGGGATAAAAACTTGTCGGAGAGCGTACTCGATTTTGAATTTTCTGGAGAGATGTACTCAGTAGCGAAAACCAAAGATTGGTGGAGGTAGCCATGCACTTTAAAAGGTGGATGTAACCTGCACTACAATTATTATCGCATTCTCGCAATCAATTTCATAAAATCTATTTTAGTTAAAATTGCTAGGTCTCAGGAGTTTTCGTACTTATTGTAATTCCAAAACACTGCTTTTAGCAAATAAAAGAGCCTCAAGCCTCCCTTGACAACTTTGCATCTATTATTATTGCATCCTGTGTGGTGGCTTGCTGAGTATCATCGTACTCATTCTGGCTTAATTGCCATCATTCAGTCAGAAAGGAAATAAAATCAAGCCCTGCGATGCCTAAAAAGGATCGACAGAGCTGGAAGACGATGAGGCCATGGACTAGGTCGCGAACCCCAGTTGGCTGCCTGTGGGCAAGTCCTGCGGGTCCCACCTGTATGAAGTTTCCGCTGCTGCAATTTATCGTTTTCGGCCTAATCGGCCCATGAGTAAGTATTACTGTATTATTTACGCTTTCGCATGGTATGTTTTTGATATACAGTAATGTATCTGTGAGCACTATCTACTGATCCAGGGAATAGTGCGGTGGAATCACAGAGGATCTGGGTTTGCTAACTTTGAGGTCCGGCAGTGAGTATCGAGCATATCGACTGTAGGTCGTAACCTTAGTTAGCATGGCCGTTAGTTCTATGACTAGAATTTTTTCTCCAAAAATCTAATTGCAAAATATAAGTAGTATTATTACTCTCATCCCCCTTAGATGATTCCCTCTTATCTACTTGCTGCCCTGGCTATTTTTAGTTCTAAGGCTCTCTTATCCCAAATTCAAACTAACGCGTGCACAGTTCTCTTCGAAAAATTACCTTGGGCCAAACTATCTACTGATCCAGGGAATAGTGCGGTGGAATCACAGAGGATCTGGGTTTGCTAACCTGAGGTCCGACAGTGGCATTCTCCCTTATATATGGGTAACCCCAGGCCAGGTAACAATTATGTTATTAACGACTAATTTGATAAGTGATTAGAATAACTAAGGGCAAGTCTGAGTAAGGTTACGATAAGTGACAGGATCGTTAAGGTTGAGGAGGAAAGGCATAATTTCCTATATGAGACAATGGGGGATGATACTATAGTGGTAGTGATCCAGGAATTACTCTAAACGACACTTTGACATCGCTCACACAAGGGTTGTCAATCATCCATAATTTATTACATGATAAGTGGTTATTAGTCAAATTAATGAATATCATAAATAAATCAGTCGAGGCTCATAAGCAATAACGTACAAATAGAAGATCAGGGAGTAAGGTATATAAATAAAGCAGCTCAATGTTAAAAGATTACTAATGGTTAACCTTAAATTCGAACATGGATATATGCTACCCCTATCAATGATTTAAGCATCAATTATAATCGCTAATTAAAGCATGAATTCTATAATTGCACGTTATGCTAACCTAGAAGCATACAACACCAACTAGCCTAGCACATCAAGATCTACCCAATATAATAACAGTATACGACTTGGCAATCAATACAATGTAATCATTGAGCACTAAGCTAACAACAACAGTTAATCATGAAATGGTAATGTGCGAAGAAGATAGGTTACGGCCACGAGGTACTTGCCATGAGCACGCTCGACGGACACATTGCATAATGGGTCCGAATTGCGCAACTGCCCAACTGCTCCCTCAACAGCTGTGTGCGAATCTACAAGATGGAATAGAAAGTAACCGATCAGGTGCAGCTAATTTTGATAAAAGAACGACAAGAGATGAACTTGATTGGAGAGAAAACAGGTTCGCTAGTCCCACGGCCATGCGAAACGTTGTTCGGCCACGAGAGTGGCGTCCCACTGTGAGGACTAGCAAAATGCCGCTGCCTCGACATCGACATCGGTGCCGCGCCATGCCGGCTGACGCATCATCGCCGGGTTGTCGTGCCGCTAACGCGCCGTTGCTTGTGCCTCTTGGCGTCGTCGCCGCCACGCCTCCCTTTGCGCCGTCGTCCTAAATTGCGATGGCGAACCGATGGGCGGCCGAAGCGATGCGCTGGTGGTTCGGCAACTGCAATTATTTCACCCAACGGCCAGTGGATTGCTTGCGTGTCGTGCGGCCATTGGGCAATAAGTTCCGGTCGCCTAACGATTCGGTGACTGGAGCCCATTTCTGTAAAACAAAATTTGCGCGGGTATATTTCTATTATTTCGAATAAACCATAGATTATTTATAAAAAATTTCCATTTTGTAACTCTAGACTCCCATATTGAAAAGTGGTTATGTGCTTCTCTTTGGATCTCTTCATGCCCTCGTGGTTTTTGCATTCGATCAGAGTGCCTCTAAGTTTACGGTCTGGATTCGTACGGACGACATCACCAAACTCTGGTTAGTTCGGTTCATTTGATTTGGATAGTTACATAGACAACAACCTTCACAAGATATCACACGGAAATAGATGCTCTCCCAGTTCAGAACCGGGCCCTTTGCCACCAGAAGGTGGCGATCAGAAGGCAGATATGATCCAGACGTCTACGCGGCCAGTGCTGCCTCATTCGTCTTGGCATTTTGGGCCACCGTTGCGTTCTTGTTTTGCCATCCACTTGGGCGCCGTGTAATTCTCAAATTGTAGCCCGTCATATTAATATCCACCTACTGACCTACATGAAAACAAAAGGCAAGCGTGCAAATATGCCGTAGTTTATCCAATTAATCTAACATCAACTGTAGTGTGTGCGGATATATGTGTGACTTGAAATGTCGGGCAACCCTCTACAGCTACCTTCTTGCAAAATTGTCCTGTTACACATCTAAAAAATCATTTGTCACGTTACACTATTGTCTGCGATCCTGAAATAAATGAATGGGAAGATATCCTACTTATTATATTTTCTTTTGTACACGATTCCCTTACCGTGAAACAGCAAGCAAGCTGCATATCGACCAACAAGAAGAATCGCCCATGATGTGTAGTAAAAGGTAGCCTAGAATTCCCGTGCTTCCCTCCATAAGTTGTAATATATATACACATCAGATCTGACTTCCTTACATAATTTCCATTACTGCACCTCACACACAAGAAAAAAATCGCAAGCCAGCTTCTTTTTTTTTTTTGAAGGTAGACAAACGCCGGCCAGCTTTGGAGAAAACTCTGCGAACAACTGGTGCTGCAGAGTGCAGACATTGGGTCGGCCCTAGTAAATCTGAAACGACAAAATAACTGAACTGGGTTCGGTGCAGGTTTTGTAGTGCGGAGCTGCGCGTGTAGAAGCGGGTCGGGGGCTGAGGCCAACTTCCTTACGCGGCGGAGCAAAGCCAGTCTAGCCAGAAGGTGAGAGGCCAAATGTAACGGTGGACAGAGCAGACCAGGAGAGGCACCGTGATGGCGTCGTGATATGTTGTGGGCTTGGCCTATCGGGTTGTGAAGCCCAGGCGTAGAGCAACTTGCGGTTCCCGTCCACATCGCGCTTCCACTTCCAGCGTTCCACTGCCACCGCCCCTGCGCAGCCGTTTCTTCGCCTGCAGATGGCGAAAACGCAGAAAATACACAGGCATCAAAACTGATCAAGCTTTTCTTATTTCGCTTATTTTGGTTTGAGTTTGTGACTTCCATCTTATTTTTTATTATTCTTAAATTTTATCTTTTCTGACTTTTAACTTTTTGAGCTTTTCGCCCGTTTTTCATATTCGTTTGCATTGTCTATAATGGGCTAACGTGTTTTTTATTTTTTAAATTTAGTTACGCCAAATAAGCCACCATCAGCTACAGTGTAATTTCACCCAGCTACAAATGCAATTTCAACCATAAGACGACTTATTTCACCAAACCAAGTGGCACCTAAATGTACCAAAAGAAGCATCTAAGCAACTCCAGCCACAAAAAAATCGTTTGAGTTACGTGCAATTAAACATTGTAAAATATGTCTATTAATACATTTTTGAATATTTAGATTAAACACAAGAAAATAATATACGTACATTTATTTCAAAAAGTACTTTAATAATATTATAATTTATTAGATTTTTAAAATATATTAAAATAGAAATAAATGATCATGGTTGTATTTTAAAGACCATGTTAATATCCAAAACGACTTTCTTTGTGGTTGAAGTAGTTCTTCACCTATAGCATTGCATGTAGCTATAGAATCGCGTGTGTTCCTGTCGCTCTTAGCCTCAGTGGTGAAGCCAGGAATGAAATTGATGGTGGGCTGAACTATTTATAGGTCTAAACTAGATTGACACAAAATTAGTCTTTTACTCTTATAAAATTTCAAATTTATAAAGAAATTATAAATTGAATGAAGACAAACAATGAAAAATAGAGAAATAGAAAGTAGGTACCTCAATAATAGAAAGCGCTATTAGTGCGGAGTAGCGATAAGTCACCTATTTATAAAACATATCAAAATTAGTGCTATAATAGAAAATTATGAAAGACAATATAAAATTTAGATAATATGAAATATACCATAATTAAGCTAATTTGAATCACGAGACAATAGAAATAAAAGCGCATCCTTTTCCACACTCTATACAATGTTCTTATCATCTTCATGGCTTGTTTGTTGATGTAAGCAGGGAGCAAAGATTAATCGATTAACATGGACGACTCGAACCTCTTCATGTAGTGGGCAATGAACACGCTGCACCAGCACTCCTCGGCCACCGCCACCGCTCCCGCATACACTGATGGCGGCGGCGACGGCGAGGGTGCTTCCTTCCCCTCGCTACAAGCGCTCCGCAGCACCTCCCAGACTACCGCGGCCACCGGCGTCCGGGACCTCACGATGCAGATCGACTACCAGGCCAGTAGCTGGAGCTCTTGCGACAGCCCCGGCGCCGCCATGGACCACGACCCGGCAGCCGAGTGGTCCCCACACCGCCTCACTAGGACCGGCGGCAACAGCCGATGAGCTGGAACTCAGCACCACGCGTTGGCGCGCCAAGCGATGAGAGCGGCGGGCGAGGGCGTTGCGTTGTCGGGCGCCGTTGGGGCCACTATAGCGTATCGTCGGCCGGGAAGAGAGGGGTAGCGTGGCGCCGCTGCGGCGGGCTCGGCTCGGCGGCGCGCGGGGCACATGCAAAACCACATCATTTTGGAGTGGCGGCAATGGGAGAAGATGCTTTTGCGGTTCTCTCATATTCATTTGCATTGTCCATAATGGGCTGACTTGTTTTTCCTTTTTATTTTTAAAATTTAGTTACGCCAAATAAGCCATCATCACTCTGATGTAATTTCACCCACTACAAGACAATTTCAGTCATAAGCCACTTATTTCAGCCTAACCGAGTGACACCTAAATGTATCGAAAGAAGCATCTAAGCAACTCCAGCCACGAAAAAAATCGTTTCGAGTTACGTGCAATTAAACATTGTAAAATATGTCTATTAATATGTTTTTGAATAATTAGATTAAACACAAGAAAATAATATACATAGATTTATTTCAAAAAGTACTTTACTAATATTATAATTTATTAGATTTTAAAATATATTACAATAGAAATAAATAACCATGGTTGTATTTTGAAGACCATGTTAATATCCAAAACGACTTTCATTGTGGCTGAAGTAGTTCTTCACCTATAGCATTGCACGTAGCTCTAGAATCGCGTGTGTTCCTGTCGCTCTTAGCCAGGTAGCCTCCATGTCATGGTAGGGCGCTCAAGTAAGTCAACGATACTGTTAGTGGCTATCCACCGGCCGGGAGAATGCACGGAACACTTTTTCCACATTCCACAAGATTATCCCGTGTTTATTCCTGGTTCTAGTAAACTCGCTTTGACCCTTCAACTAACCGTGTTTGTTCCGTTCACCAAAAGAAAACGTGTTTGCCAAGTTGTAGCTTCCACGTCCCTGTAATCAACAGACAACAGCAGGCTACCACTGCAAGTCTGCATGAGAACCTTAAGTCTAGATACAACCGCAGTATGAGAGCAGGAGAAAGCAGAGCATCTTTCGAGATGAGCTGCTACTATCCATGGGGATCCTTGTTCTTGGTCCTATGTTTGTTACAGTCCATGCTTTACATGTCCTGTGGCTGCTCCGTGGAGGAGAGAGCGGCCCTAATGGACATCCGGTCTTCTTTGATGCGCGCAAACTCTACGGTGCCCCCGCCCAGTTCGTGGGGACGGGGTGAGGACTGCTGCACGTGGGAACATGTGCAATGCAACAATAGCACACGGCGAGTATCTCATCTCTACCTTTCCAATCTCTATGAGCCTTTTTACGGCACTTCAGCAGAAGATGGATGGCGTATAAACTCGACGGCCTTTTCAGCATTTCATGAGCTTCGGTTCCTAGATTTATCTGAGAATTTTCCCGGATCGCTAAGCTTCGATGGTATGTAGCCAACTTTCATTTCCGTACACGTACGTGTGGTTGCTTCTTGTCTTCCTGAAATTAAACACGTACACAATTTAATTTCTACCACAAACAAACCTCCATAGGCTTAGCAGGACTAACCAAGCTTCGGTACCTCAACCTCAGTTTCAACTCGCTAGAAGTCTTAAATCTCAACTCTAACCCTACGAGCGAAGCTCTTCCGGATGCAGGTAGAGAAATGAAATTTTACTACTAAAAGTACTGCTGAATAAAGAATTGGTATCCTATGTTTGCAACTGCTATTTGTAATCGTTAATCTTCATGCTTTGCAGCTTTCAAAAATCTTCAAAACTTGCGAATACTAGATTTGAGCTACAATGGATTCAACGGAAGCCTCCCGATGTCAATATTTGCACTTCCTCACCTTAAGATCCTAAAGCTCTCAGAAAATTCACTCAGAGGACGTATTCCTATTAGTTCATCTTCGGAACCAGTTTCATTGGAAGTACTAGATCTCAATTATAACAGGTTGAGCGGTGCTCTTCCAACTGATCAAGGTATAAAAATTTAAACTTATTGCTTATATGAGCATAAATAATGTTAATTAGGTAAAATCGTGAATGTCATTGCTTATAATTATTATATTTTTCACAGCATTTGAAAATCTTCGGAACCTGCTCGAGTTGCATTTGAGATCCAATCTATTTAGTGGAAACCTTCCAACATTATTGTTTTCACTTCCACAAATCGAAGTGTTGGATCTCTCAGGAAATCTCTTAGAAGGTCCCATCCCTATAAGTTCATCTTCAAATTTTTCTCTGTCTCTCGAGAGCCTTAGGTTTTCCCAGAATAATTTAAAGGAGCTTGATTTGTCCAACAACAGCTTGTCAGGGAGCATGCCGAACTGGCTGTTTACAAAGGAAGCAACTCTACGTAGACTAAATCTTGGAAATAACTTGCTAACTGGGTCTCTAGATCCGATATGGTACCCTCAAACATCTCTACAGGTCATCAACATATCTATGAACCGGATTGCAGGGCAGCTACCGGATAACATCAGCTCAATGTTTCCAAGCTTGTCTGTTCTACTATTTTCTGACAATAACATTTCTGGAGACATACCGAGGTCATTATGCCACATCGATTCCATGGAATATGTAGACCTTTCGTACAACAAATTTTCTGGTGAACTACCTGCTTGCGTGTTCTCTGATCTTCCCAACCTGGGGACCTTGAAGGTCTCAAACAACCAACTTGGTGGTCTGATATTTGGTGGGATGAATAGTTTGTCTATTGAGTTGCCAATATTGTACCTAGATAGCAACAAATTTGAAGGAACACTACCCCGTAATCTATCAGGGGCTTTGAGTGTCATGGAGTTACAAGATAATAAGTTGTCTAGCAACCTTGATACTTCATTTTGGGATGTACCACATTTGCAGGTCCTGAATCTTGCCGGTAACAGTATAATAGGTGAAATTCACCCAACGGTATGCGGGTTACCAAGTATTGGGCTTTTAGATCTATCAAATAACAACCTTGCAGGGCCTATACCAAACTGTAGTCATACTACACTCAGGTTTCTTTATGTATCTGGGAATTCCTTATACGGTGATATTCCGAATGCTTTTCTCAATAGCTCACATGTTATATCTTTGGATCTAAGATACAATCAGTTCACAGGTAACCTGGATTGGATACGATATCTTGATGACATTCGTGTGCTTTCTTTGGGTAGGAATAAGTTTGAAGGGCAAATCACCCCCAAGATGTGTCGCCTCCAGAGCTTGAGGATAATCGATCTCTCACACAACAGTCTTTCAGGGTCATTGCCTCCATGCATTGGTGATATGCCTTTCAACTATGTTTACGATATAGACTTGAGGTTGTTTAGCATGTATTATTCGGCGACAGACAATGTACACATGCATGACCTAGAAAGCTTCACTTTCAGTACCAAAGGGAATCTTTACACATATCGGCGTAGTTTTCTTTCGTCGATGTCCGGCATCGACCTGTCTGGGAATTCGTTGTCTGGAGAAATTCCTTGGGAGCTCGGAAATCTGAGCCATATCAAGGCCCTCAATCTGTCCTACAATTTCTTTACCGGCCCAATTCCAGCGAGCTTTGCAAACATGAGAGAGATAGAAAGCATGGATTTATCCCACAACAAGCTAAGTGGACAGATACCATGGCAATTAACTCAGTTATCGACACTGGAGGTGTTCTCTGTGGCATACAACAACTTATCAGGATGTGCACCAAACACTGGTCAGTTCGGTTCGTTTGGTATGGATAGTTACAAAGGCAACAACAACCTTCAAAAGGCATCGCGAGGCGATGCACTTCGGATCAAGACCAGTTCTTTGACACCGAAGATACGGAGACGAAGGAAGATGATCCGATGCTCTCGCGGTCGGTCTGCCTCGTTTGTATTGACATTTTGGGCTACCGTGGCATTCGTGTTTTGCCATTCGTTCGGGCAGCGTGTGATACTGAAATCGTAGTGCATCGGACTAATATCATCCTACAATAAAACAAGTGGCATGCAATTCGCCTAGTTTATCGAGCTTGTATGCACGACCTTACATGAACTGTATCACTGTACTATAGTTATCGTATTGCAAAATTGTCCCGTTACATGATTGTATGTGATAGTTGGAGGATATCCTACTTATTTGTTTCTTCACACACGATTCACTTATCACGAAACAACGTCCAGCAAATTGCAGTCCACCAAGAAGAAGAATCACCGCACCTCAAAAGTACAACTAGACAGTGCAGCATTGTCCTCTGTAGAAAAATAGCAAGCCAGCTTTAGCCTCAGATAATACAGCCGGTGCTGCAGACTTGTGTTGGCTCGGCACATGTTGATCTGACAAGCAGTGGTTCTCTGTTTTTCTGTCAAACAAGAGTAGCACTAATCTCAAAGCACATTCGGTTGATGCAGCGAGGAGGCTTGTAGTGCGTGAAGAAGCCCACTGGTGTCCCAAGTGTTAACGCCAGATGGAGCCATGGAGGTCACCAGCTAGAGAATGACGGGGTAGGCCTGGCCCATGGGTGCTGGAGGTCGGCTGCCCAAGATGCCGGTGCCGTAGCACCAGTCCATGGAGACATGGAGTCCACCATGGCTGGCCAGCCACGGAGTGCCCATGGGGCATAGATTGGTAGCCATGGACAAGGCTGCCACGACCGCGATTGCGTCCGCGGCTGCCACGGTACCGGAGTTGCCGGTGTACCGATCACCGCCACTGGTATTGGTGTTCGTGCGGTCGCCACGGTCACCACGAGCTAGGCGATCAGAACTCCCATAGTCGTCGAAGATGTTATGGATGCCGCCACGAGAAGAGCAGCGGCGGCGGCATCTTGTGCGGTGGTGGCCTGGGATGTTTCCTCGAGCAGCATGTACCCACATGCTTGAAGAAACATGGGGAATGGTTGCTGCATAGGTAGGATAGTCTTCAACGTGGCGAATTTGGGGTTGAGGCCACGGATGAGCTGGAGAATGAGGGCCTTGTTGGTGACACGCTGATCGCAGTCAGCAAGAGCATCTGCAAGCGTCTTAAGACGATGGCGAAGCGAAGCTGAAAGATCACCTTGTTGAAGACTGTCGAACTCTGCAGCGAGATGAACAACGCAACTATTCTTATTGTCAAGAAAAAGCTGCTCAAGCGTGCTCCAAACACCGAAAGCGATGCTGTTGTCGGACATCGCGATGTTGAGTAATTCCGCCGAGATGGTGGCGTAAAGCCACCCAAGCACATGCATGTCAACCTTGATCAAGTCGGGGTCGTCGTGCTGACTGCTGCGGATCACTGCCATCAACATGGCAGCAGAGGTTGAACTTTCCCAGGGCGAGCAACATCAGATTTCACCATTTGGTGTAATTGTTGGCTTGGACGTCAAGTGTATATGGAACAAGAGTTTTGATGTTGATTGAATGCACGGCTTGGAGGGAGGACGCCGCTGGAAGAGAGGGAGTGAGCAGCAAGCTAGGAGCTGGATCAGTAGTGCCAGCGGTGCCAACACTCAACGCGGGATGAGTGGTTGAGTCGGCGGCATCCATGGTGGAGCTGATGTCGTAGGAAGGAAAGGGTGGAGGTGGGAGAAGAAAAGCTAGTTGGTAGCAGGCTCGGATACCATGCGAAATTGAGAAAAGCTGCACACTATTCAGTTGTAACAGAGCCTATTAATAGGCGCATACAAAATAGTGGGGGACGC
Organism: Dendrocalamus sinicus; assembly: GCA_036346575.1. Taxonomy (NCBI): domain Eukaryota; kingdom Viridiplantae; phylum Streptophyta; class Magnoliopsida; order Poales; family Poaceae; genus Dendrocalamus; species Dendrocalamus sinicus. The sequence continues at coordinate 2,836,201 of CM070650.1, read as the reverse complement.
CCATCTATCAGATTACTCAGGTTGGAAGTGTTGGGCACTATGTGAGCAAAAACAGATAGAGACACGATTACAAGTTTGAGAAGGCTCTTTGCCGTTCTCGATGTCTTCTTTTACCTTAAAGTGCTACTTCTAGCGCTGTAGAGGAAATATTTTGGAAGATCCGTCTATTCATTTCCTTCCATATATTCCACATAATGTGTATTATCTCGCCATTAAAATTCCATATGTTTGTATATTGCCTCGCCGTTAAAATCTCTCCTCTGGTCTTTTTTGGGATTTATTTTTTTTTTTTGGCAAGCTGAGAAAGCTCGTCAAACTCCAAGAGAGGAATTTTTTGATGAATCATAGTTTAGTTGCTGGTGTCAATTTCCAGGGATGGATACCTCCATTCCAACTGAAAAACCTAGTGCTCTCTAGTGACAACATCATAATTGCACAACCACGTTTTGTACGCACACAACATCATTTACAGGAGGTTGTCCGGGAGATTGCCTGGTTAGGATCAGCATCACAGGAAGTGCACAGATACGGCGCTGTATCTAAACTAAACTGAACAACGTAATTACTCATCTCTCTACGTTGATACTGGTGCCAAGAAGGACAGAATCAACAACAATTGTGATTACAGTCGGCAGGGAGCTGAACATCGACGGGTAAATAGGCCCACGACACGCGATGGACACAGACGAGATGCCCGTGTTGAACAACCCCTGGTTGGACGAAGAACGTACCCAATGCAAAAAAAAAAAGAGAAGAAATTAGTAGTTTTGTTTTCAGATAATTCTGCTAGGTATTGGAGGACATATCAGGTTAAAAATGAGCACTTTTGTAAAAATAGTTTAAATTGTACTAAAAGTGCTCGGACAGGTTTTTTAAAAAAATTCTAAAAAATTGTGAGCTATAGGTAATAGTACAGCCTATATCCATGCAAAATTTTGAGAACAAACTCAATCTTATTTGCAAAATATGAAAAGACAAATACAATATATAATAGTGTCATTTAGTGTTTTGCACTGTTATGCACTATTACACGTTGTATTTCTAACCACCCGTATAAGTACCTTTCGCATTAGAGATGGCGTAATAGTTTAGGTCCACAAAAGCTGACGGTGCTTGCGTCAGTATGACATGGTTAGGCACTTAGAGCGATGTAAATGTTAAGGTGGATACCCGATTCTTTTCAGTCTGACCATAGATTATGACTTTTTTTATTACAATTGATTTATTTTTTACTGTAATTGAAGTAACTTATTTGATGTAATTAAATTTAAAAAAATTAAAAATAGAAAAAATATGTTATCACATCACGTACAATGCGAAGGAATACAGGGAAAACAAGAAAAATGCAAAAAGCCTAAAAAACCAAAAAAACTAGAAAAAGACGAAATTAAAGAATAGTGAATTAAAAGCAGAAGTCAGAAGCTATCGCTGAAACGAGGTGGGCCTATAATTTGATTTTTTTTATAGTAACTAACTTTCAAACAGAGTGTCCTTTTAAGATAGGATTTATAAATCGATTATCATTCGACTTCATATATATTGGCCAAAATCGCACGCAAATACCTCTCTCTTCATACTCTCTCGTGAATAACCAGAATTTAAAATTTTAAACTAAAAGCTATAAGCCATAGGGCCTGTTCTTTTTTGCTAAAACTTATAGCTTTTGGCTGCGGTTTGTGACTTTTAGACTGTTCGTGTAAGAGATTATAGAGTAACAGAAACTCACGTGTGGTTTTTGCCGATATAAATGAAGTCGGTACAGTATGTACTACAATTAACTAGTAGACTCTATCTTGAAAAGATATTTCGTTTAAAAGCTAGTTACTGTAGAAAACTAAAAAGTAGTTTTTAGAAGCCGAAAAGAACAGGCCCATAGCCCAAAAGAATCCACCCATATTTCTCTCTCTACAATACTATTATTAGCTACTTTGATTCTAACCCTTATCACTACCTATAGATGATAAATGTTTAACTTTTTTGACATAGCACCACCTGCCAAGGTTTGCTTTGGTGCTATGCAATCCAAGCTTAGCACCCACTCCTCCATCACATGGCAATGGTGCTAATGAATTTCTCTTTTCTATAGCATTAGCTTAGGATCTATGGATGCACCTGGTCCTAGAAAACAATTTGTTTTAAAGCTTTTTTTGGCTTGAAGGGCGTTGAAAAAATCGAGCTCAGCGTAGCTTTTCTGTCGCCGGGCTGCATGCATCGAAGGCCATCTCTAATGGTGGAGGTAGCCCAAGCAGTTCACTAGTGATAGTGGCTGGGCCAACCTATGAGATCATCTAGGGTGGGAATTGGTAGTGGAGCGGCCTCGCATAGTATAAATTAGTAACCGTATAGGTTGCGAATGGAGGAAGGCATATAGTTCGTTGATCATCTTAATATCTTTAATAAGTTATCACATAATTAACTAGTATGGATGAGAAAAATGAGGAGAATGATAAGGTCATCATATTGGTGTCATCTCTACCACCATCAAGGGAGCAACTCTTGATGAATATTCTTGTCAAAAATAGCATTATCAACTTCAATAAGGCAATGGCATATCTATTAGACGTTGAGTCCTTGAAGAAGCTATCAGATTCTTCATATTCAGGTGATCAGGCATTGGCTACTGTAGGTGTTGCAGGCAGAAATAAAAGTCACAGGAAGAAGAAGGGAACGAGTAAGGACACATGATAATTGAGACGTGGTGCAGCCGTTTTTATAAAAGCGTCTCTAACTTTATAGGGATACAGTGCAGATGTCTCTAATGAACGTCTCAAATAATATAGGCACGCCTTAGAGAGTGTCTCTATATTTTTGAGACGGTTCATGTAGAGACGTTTCTATGATGCTTTATAAAAGCGCCTCGGTTGTGCGTGGGAGACGAAGCGAACGTCTCTAACCTACCAATATGATGTCTCCCCACGGATGTTTTGTTGTAGTGACATGTATACACTATATAAGTGACGAGGAAGGTAATATGATAAAGGATCGCCCAATTTTAAAGCAAACAAGTGGTGCATGCTCAGTGACGGTAGCAAAAGATGATTCAGACGTACTTGTCATTAGTCAATCAGGTATTTCTTATGGATGAATACTATATTCAGGTTATTGCTTCCACATATGTTTGCACGAGAGAGATGTTCGACGAAGGATCTCTACGTCTAACGAGTGCACTTGGCGGATTACTAAGGTGGTAACAATTATATAGGAGATGTATAATAGAGCATGTCGCACATTGATGGGAGTTCGGTGTGTTCTCGGCTTAGATAAGAATTTAATATCTATGAGGTCACTTGAACTCCAAGGTTGTGAGGCACCACTCACTACAACAAAACATCCGTGGGGAGACATCATATTTGTAGGTTAGAGACGTTTTGTTTCGTCTCCCACAGACAACTAAGGCGCTTTTATAAAGCGTCGTAGAAACGTCTCTACATGAAGCGTCTCAAAAATATAGAGACGCTCTCTAAGGTGTGTCTATATTATTTGAGACGTTCATTAGAGACATCTGCACTGTATCCCTATAAAGTTAGAGACGCTTTTATAAAAACAGTTGCACCACGTCTCAATTAATATAGGCACGTGCATTGAGATGTTATGTGCCGTCTCAAGATGTCCTATGTAGTATGTATTTTTATTTTGATTGGTATATATTTTCTTCTATACACACAAATACGTATCCGTATGAGAATATAGTATTCCATATATTTATTATATATACATGTATATATAATAATTTTATAAACAACACCATAATATTGAGTACATATTTTATAAAATATAAGGAATGAGCGTAGCACAACAGATATCTTGTTATAAGAAAAGCAAACTAACTACAATCGGAACCAAGCCACACCCGGGCAAACCATTGGCAATTGACAAATTCGTCACCATTGCACCCTCCAAACCCCAAAGAAGTTTACATAAGAGAGGTTTACAAATAATTATAGCATCCATTTAAATCAACAGAGTTCACAACTAAATAAAAATCTAATATCGATAAACACATGTCGGTAAAACATCCTCCAATTTGACACACATCTTTTTTAAACTGCTATAATAAATCATCGTGTCTATTTCTTCAATCGAAAAATTGTGCATCGGTCTTCCACTCTGCATTTCTTTTCATAGTTCTCCATATCCTGCAAACATAGCAATATTAACAACAAAATATCAGATATGAGCAATCATGAAAAATCTTACGATACAAGTTCGATTAATTAAACTAGAAGTGGCATACCTAGCGAGTAGAACGTTTAGGCTTTTTTACCTGAAGCAATAGATATAAGGAATACATGCTTCATAGCAATACATGTATTTGGTACGTATATAAGGAATAAAGTATAGATCTAGCATGCCAACATTAATACATTTGGAAGAGAACAGAGTGATATTGTGAGAGCAAATAAAAGCAGTTTGCATGTCACATAGAGCTGTGAAATCATAAAATTTCACAAAGCTGAGCCATTGCAGGATATCATGAGCTGCCTCATAAGTTTAAACATTGTTGGTTATTTTCTTCAGCGTGGAAATATGTAGCAGACAAGCAGAAGTTGTACCCAAGATAACCAAGCATGAGTGAAACACCCCAAACAATGCATCAGTTATTATATTGTGAATAAAATGTTTACTTGCAACAACATTCCAACTTGGTTTCATGTTACAGAAACAACACCCAGGTGCACACCATTGAGCTCAACAAAAAAAATTGTTCAACAAAAAAATAAGTATGTGTGCACAAGACCACGAACACAAAATACACATGATCTATAAACTAAGCAAATAAGCAGTTGTAGCTAAATGATAAGGACCTCAGTTGAATCCTCATGGTATAACAAAGCAGCAAATAGGCAAAAACTTCAACAGATAGTCTGAAAATATTCTTAAAACTGTTAGCAGTAGCCCTTCAACATGCTAAAACTATTGATTGTGATAATCACTAATCTATATTCACAAAGCAAGCATTTCTGTAAAGGTTTGGATTTTCTTTTGTGAAGTAGTACCATATTAGGACGTAACACTGGCCTCATTTTGTAAATGGGAAATAACTGCTTCCTGCACCTGTGTACTAAAAAATGTAGGATTCCTGCAGGGAAGCAATAAAAGCCACAATTAGCGCACATAGTAGAAACAATGATAATGAATGATGGTAAGAATGATCTTGCAGATAATACTTGTTGTGTTTGGGACCTAACATATACACATGCCATACCTATCATAATCTTAATTGTCAACCACTCAATAGAGATGCCAACGAGGCATCGCCCCACTGAACGTTGATCCTGTTTTGACAAGCAGTGGTTCGTTGCTAAATGAGCCAAACCCTGATGATGGGCTGATGGCTGAAATATTAAGTACATTTTTGTGGCAATAGCAGTAGGATTGATGATAAATAACACACTTTTGCTTCATAATCCAACCATTGTATTATGTTCTCTGACAGAGTTGAGAGTACAAATACAACAGACAAGTTTTGTCATAAATGTTTGGTCCTTGTCTTCATATTATAAATTTTACTCCAAATGGTTGGTTAACTTGCAAAAACACAAGATAGACACAAGGCATATGTTTGCACAGAAAGGTGGAAAACTCATGTGTGCAAATTCAGGTAATTTGTTATGCAAAGCTCATGACTGATGAACTAAATTAAACAGGAGTTGCTGGTGCTATTTATAAAATCTGTACACATCTGATGTGGTACTCTTGGGTTGGGACTTGGAAGAAACAATAGGTCACGTGACGCATCTTGTTGCAGCAGGTTTTACTGAACTATGCATCCTTTCCACTAATTGAAAGGAGATAAATGCAATAAGTAATACATTGTGATTCTTTCGGTGAGAATATAATTTCAACATACTTAACTATTTTTTCATTGCAGGTACTATCAGTAGCTGTATACAACCACTACAAGAGAATATACAACACAAATGTATAGAAAGGGTTAGTCTCTGTCCGGTCAAAATGAGTTTCTAATTTTTATGTTCTCACTATTGATGACATGTATGTGCTGCTGCTGTATCCAGCTCTGGTGCCAATTCTGGGTGTCCAGACACCGCAAATGATGATCAAAATAATGTCGAAATAGATAAAAGCAATGTACTTCTAATGGGTCCAACTGGCTCAGGTCAGTATTTTTTTAAAAAAATCTTCCATACTTCTAAGTAACAATGAGTCTATGAAACAGTTCACAAATCACAAATATCATATCTATTGAGTCTATGACTGTTTCACACTTTCACATATCACAATTCACAAATATCATTCACTGATTCACAAGCAGATCAAATTTCTCCCGACCCAACCAATCCTTAATCCAATGATTCACTGAGGCATGACAACACATATACACATACCGGGGCTACACTGAATCTTTGGCGGCTTGGAGGTCGGTGAGAATTCTTCGATTAAAACAATCTGAAACAAACATGAAAACATTAAGACAAATAAATATCAGCGAGGAAGCCGCCGTGGACGGAGGAGGCCCGGAGATGCCGAGAAGTTGTAGACGGCGTTGGCAGAGCTGGCGAAGGGCCTGTGCATTACCTTGAACATGAAGATGACCATGTTGACGGAGAGGCCGTAGTAGGCCATGCACTCGGCCATCTCGTTCCCAAAGATGAAGAGGGCGGCAATCCATCCGCCGGTCTTGGAGAGGTCGGCCTCGACGATGGGCTCGCCCCTGATGTTCACGGGCGTCATCCCGACCGCAGAGGCCGGCTCGTAGTCCCCGTCGACGACGGTAGTGGAGAAGCGGGGGGGGGGGAGGCGGCGGCGCGGGGTGGGGGAGGAGGCGAGGGCGGAGCTGAGAGGAGCGAGGAGGAGGCGAGGGCGGAGCTGAGGAGGAGGCGAGGGCGGAGCGGAGGAGTGGGGGAGGAGGAGGCGGCGGCGGAGTGGAGGAGCGGGGGAGGAGGCGGCGGCGGCGGATGAGGGAGGGGAGGAGGCGAGGGCGGAGAAGGGAGGGGAGGAGGCCGCGCGGAGAACGGGGGAGGCGCGGCGAACGTGGGGAGATGGGGGAGGTGCGCGGAAGAATCAGTGGGAGGAGGAGGCCCACACGTCGGCGCGCAGAGTGTCAGGAGGGTTTTAGAGAGAACGGACGGACTGCCACCAATTCTAATTTTTAAGTAGTAAAGATAAAGATATATATACCGTTACTTACACCATTTTGTTTTTTTTTAATATTTTTATATGGAGATAATAGATAAGACGTCTCAAATGATAAATAAGACATCTAAAATTTCGTCTCTATACATGAGACGTACTCCAAAACGTCTCAGCAGCCATTTTAATAGAATTTAATAGCGTGCAACCCTTTAGAGCGTCTCAAACTGCGTCTCTATTTCAATTGTGGTTCTAAAAAGAGAGACATGATTCAAAGCGTCTTAAACAAAACGTCTTAATATGTTCATTTTGTTGTAGTGACTTCAACGTGGAGCCATACGAGTTACTTGCAAAAGACAGGTAATCATAAAAAGTCTATGAAATAATGGAGGTTACTGATTGATTTGTAATCATAAGAGAAGATCAACCTTATGAAGATCAACCAATAGGAGGTTAAATAGAAATTTTGACCAGGAGAAGGTATTCAGATCTCATCTATAGTTATGTGTGGAAATACAAAAATGACCGCAAACTCTAGCAGTTGTAGAGGCGAAGATATGAGTTGTTGGAACAAGAAAGACGTGGTGGGATCAACCGCATAGTACTGGCGAGTAGATAGGGCTCAGAGGCAGTATAAACCTATGTCATGAAGGGCTATAGGAACAGAAGCTATGGTTAACCAAACTACACATCAAAGGAGCTCTCAGGTGGAGAGTGCAGGCAGAGCTAGCCTAGATAATAACACGTATATTGCAATGATGAGCATAAGCCCCGTGGTGAGGGCACTCCCAAAGGTAGGAGGGGAAAAGACGTAGTCAACTTGGAGCGAGTTCTTGAAGGAGCATAGTGACTTCAACAGATAAGAGTCAAGGTGGAGATTATTGAGTAAGGTGGCTCATATCCTTTACTAGTAGGACTTATCGCTTGTAATTTTTCTTATATAGTGAATTTCACCTTTGTACATCTGTTATTTTTGCAGATTTTCATGTTAAATTAATGTCATCTATTCTTTTGATAATTTATTTATACTTGTATTTTATAATAAATGGTATCAAGCTCTGAGTTTCAAATCAAGCAGCTACTCATGCGGCGTCCCTGCACAGCATGAGAGCGTGTGGAAAAAAAGCTCGTTAGTGGGCTCGTTGGCTCGGTTCAAAATTGCTTCAATTATACTTGTTAATTGGTTAAATATTAAAATGAGTTGATTTCAAATGAATTTGAATTTTGCTCAAGCTCGGCTCGGCTCGGCTCGTTAGCTCGTTTCTAAAAATACTTTTAAATTATCCGTAAAATGATATGAAATCAAAATATGCCAATTTTAGAAAAAGCTCGATAAGACGAGCAGTTGGCTCGATATCCACCCCTACATGGAAGACAACATGAGGGGGCGGCATCCACACGAGGCAGATCGTGGGGCATCCGATTGTAAAAAAGGTTTTTTCGGCGACTTGCGTCTTGTTGCGTCGTTGAATCGAAGCACCGGTTCAGGCGGGTTATTCCGAGATGAACTCGACCGGCAGCTTGCATTTTTTTTCTCCGTATCAAAATCGAGGCAGTGATTCCGATGTGGTCAGGAACTGTCTTCTTTTTTTTATCTCGGCGATAAAAAAAAAAGCGTCGCATGGCGACCAGGCCGTCCAGAGGAATCAAAATCCGAGGAGCAAAGAAAAAAAAGCCGCAAGGTGCAGTCATCCATCCAAGCACCCATTCCTGAATAAAAAAATTGGAGCGAACACACACTGCACAGTCGATCAGAAGCTGTCGGCCAGATTCATTTTTTATATTTTTTCAGCAAGATTTGCTACATGCACATGGAAAAGCGTACACAAAAATATATTAAAGATTTTCTTGAGCCCTTACTAGGTACACAAGAAATCGTATCAGGAGATTTTAACATTCTCCACTCAGCAATTAGATTCACATCGACTCTGTTCCATGACTCGACTCCATACTGAACATCGACCAGCATTCTACCCGCTGATTGTTCTAGCGTTAGGTTCACAAGCACTATTGCCCATGCCACCCGCCGTCATGCCCTAGCGTCGTACTACGTGATTTCCATCAACGATATTTTTATCTTAGTTGATCGTCATCTTTCATTAAAAAAAATGTCATCAGCTCTGCATGTGTTTTATTGAAGGTGGAGTTCATTGTAATTCAAACCATTGTGTCTATTATTGGCGGTATCCAAGCAGGATTAATCATTGACGATTTCTTTGATGATCTATCATTTACTATGGGTTACATGGCAAGATTGCACATATAGAGTCTAAGGTAGAGTTGTAGTTTTTCAACATACTAAGTTAATTTATACTACGCTTGATCAAAGTGGCTTTGAAGAAAAAAAATCAATGTCAGTTGAGGGGACAAATGATTCAACTGTTTGATAACACCACTGGCAATTAACATAATATTCCCAAAATTTCTTATTCATTAGTGAAGTTTATGCTCTAAATATGAGTTCGAGATTAAGGATTTAAAGTGTAAAAAGGAGTTAATTATCTGCATAGAGACTACAATATTTGGTATTACAGTTCTAAATATCACAGCTCAATATGAGGTGTCTATTGTAGAGATTTTTCTGCTCCATTGACAGCACAAGAGTTACTTTTATCCGAATATACTTCTACATGAGATGTTTTCAACAATGTCATGGAATTCAGTTACTTTTACAGTTGGTAATTTGATTTATGTGATGATCACACGTGCAAGTTTCTCTTCAATGGGTATTGTTTGCCGACTTATATGTTTCAAGTGGAGTATGTAAAAGTTTCATAAGATAAGTTATTCACTATAGTTATCCAGCGCCACAAGAAAAAGCGTATAGAGATGACTGATCCAATCTTACTCATTGATTAATCCTATGAACTTTTAACACACAAAGATCATTTATGGTGGATTATGATTTTAGAAAATTTAATTTGCTTTGGCTACAAGAGAGAATTCAGCTCAAGGTGGAGATTATTGAGTTTTTTTATCCGAATTCTACTTGGTTTGTTTCCGTTTCTAACACGGAGTTCTATTCCTACCTAAAATCCCATTTGTAATCACTATAAATATATCACTATAATTCATAGGAAGAGTAAGAACCTCATTGTAAACATCTACTCGTATGGTGATTTTTGTCTTCGTGCGTTCGTGGTTTTTTTTGCAAGGGTTTTTCACATTAAATTCGTGTCTCCTATTCTTTTGATCATCTATTTTTGTCGTGCCTTTTATAACAAAGCATGAATTGGACATACGGGTCGCGTTGTCAACCTTCTTTTTTAGATCATCTAATCCTATTCCAAATTCCAGACTACTCAAAGTTGATCATCTGTAGATTTGTACATCTTTACTATTATAAAAGTGTAAGTTGGTGGTTGGTCCATTCTCCCTCCTCTCTTCTCAGCCATCCGATTTGATCTAGATCATTCGTCTCTCTCCTCCTCTCTCTCTCAGGATACAACCGCCCACCCCTTTCACTTTTCCCATCTCATCGCGCATTCTGGCCACCCTTCTCTCTGTCGCTTGCTCTCCAATGTTTGATATGTGAAGTTGGCCAGGCAATAAGTTTCGTCTCATTATTTTTATGACTCCGTTGCAACGCACGGATCTCTAACTAGTATCTCCAGAAATATGTATCCCTGTCTCTTTTAGCCTCTATATCATGGTGTGTTAGATTGTCCATGGATGGTGATTGCTGAAGTCCTGTTCTAAGTAATTTAACTCTCTTTGACCGTTCAACTAACCGTGTTTTCCAAGTTGTAACTTTGACGTCCCCAAAATTAATATGAGACAGCGAAAGATAACAGATTACCGATGCAAGTGAGCAGCAGAACGTTCAAACCACTCATTAATTCTCTCAAACCTGAAGTCTAGCTACAACCGCAGCATGAGAGCAGCAGAAGGCATAGCTAATTCTCAGATGGGCAGCTACTTGTCATGGAGATCATTGTCTTAATTTGGTCCTATGCTTGGTACAGTCCATGCTATACATGTCCTCTGGCTGCTTCCTGGAGGAGAGGGCTGCCCTAATGGATATCCGCTCTTCTCTGATGAGAGCGCACTTCCTGGTGGTGCCTGATTCATGGGGACGGAGTGAGAACTGCTGCTCGTGGGAACGTGTCACACGCAACAATAGCACTGGACGAATATCTCATCTTGACCATTTTAGTCTTATATTTCCCTTTCATTTCATTTGCAGATGATAGTTGGTATTTAAACTCGACTGTGTTTTCTGCAATCCATGAGCGCCGGTACCTAGATTTATCATGGAATAATTCTCTCAGTTCGCGAAGCTTGGATGGTATGTATTTCAAATTCTCTTAGAATTCTCTCCAGTTCCGTACACGTGTGGTCGCTTCTTATTCTCTTGAAGTCGTACAAACAAAACCTCTGCAGGCTTAGTTGGACTAACCAAGCTTCGATATCTCGACCTCAGTGGCAATTGGTCGTGCGGCCGTTTCCCGACTTCTATCGTGGAATTTGTTTCACTGGAAGTCTTTGCTCTCAACTCCAACAAAATGACCGGAGATCTTCCAGCGGCAGGTACAGAATTTTACTACTAATACTACTAGGGTTGAGATTGACATATCATGTTCGTAATTGTTATGCATCCTACATGCTTTGCGGCTTTTCAAAATCTTAGGAACTTGCGAGAATTGAATCTGACTTGGAACCGATTCAGCGGAAACCTCCCGGCATCGCTATTTGCACTTCCTCGCCTTAAGATTCTAGATCTCTCACTAATTTTTTTCAGAAGTCGTTTTCCAATTAGTTCATCCTCGGAACCAATTTCACTTGAAGTGTTAGATCTCAGCTCTAATTGCATCAGTGGAACTCTCCCGGTTACAGGTAAAAAAAAATGGATACTTATATTCCAAAAGGACTTCATGTTTCGTACTTGGCTTTGTGCCCGTTTGTAATTATTATACCACTTGCGTGCATCGCAGCCTTCAAAAACATCTGGAAATTGTATTTGCGTTGCAACCAATTCAACGGAACTCTCCCTGCGTCATTAGCTGCACTTCCTCACCTTAAGTTCCTAATATCTCTCCCTAAATTATTTTGAAGGACATTTCCTATAAGTTCATCTTGGGAACCAGTTCCACTTGAAGTCTTGAATCTCCACAATAATAGCATGAGTGGATGTAGCACCATCAAAAAAATTTAACCCTAACCGATCTCTCTCTCCCGTTTACCTCTCTTTCTCCCTCCATCTATCCCTAACTTCTCTCTCTAAACAGTCTCTCTCATGAATCACAAAGAGCGCGGCCGGCGGAAGCGGTGAGCCAGGCGCGAGTGCCGACCAAACGGCGGTAGGCCCAGGGCGACGACGCTGGCTGGCTGAGCAACGCATGGCCACTGGTTGAGCGACGCATGGCCAGCGTGGAGACGGGCGCGCATGGGTGCCGGATGCGCCGGGCGGATAGCGAACGCACAGCCGGGGGTGGACACCTGCAGCGGTGGCCGGATTTAGCTAGATCCGACGAGATTTGAGGTGGCGGCGGCTGAATCTGAGGCCGCTTGGGAGAGGCGCACGCGCGTGGAGATGGGCGCGACGGGCGATGGGCGCGTCGGGCGGGCGGCGGGCGCGCGCAGCAGGTGGACACCGCGCGCCGGATCCGGCGGCTTCGAGGCGGCGGTTGAATCAAGGCTACCGGGAGAGGCGGCGACGGGCGCGCGCAGAAGAGGAGCTCGCGTGCGGAAGGAGAAGAGGAGGGAAGGTGGTCAGGGCGGCGGCGGTCTTAGCCCAACATAGGCTCTGATACCATGTAAGAATGAGGCTTTCTATTACCAAGGGCCCAACAGGTCAATGTATATCCATGTACAATATATAAAGAGACCCCTAGACTATACACATATCTAACAGTATGCACCACCAGTCATGCTTCACTTACTACGAACGGATCAAATGCTGCCTTCTGGTGAAGTCTTGTCCAAGAAATCTTTCACTGACCTTCCAATCGCGCAGGACCGCGGGTTGATTTTCTACGAACCCACGTCAACATGAATGTAACTCTTCACTTGATCATGCATAAAGAATGATCTCCTGTTTGATTGTGAAAAAAGAAGGGTAAATATTAAATACCGGAGCAAGTTCGCAGCAGCTGAGCACTCACGTCTCATCCTTCTCAAGTAGCCTGCAGTTTTCAACCGTAGAACCTGCATAGGAGAAAGCAGAACTTGCTGTCAGATGAGCTGCTACTTTTCACAAGGATCCCTGTTGGGGATCCTATCCGTATTGTTGGCCATATCTTGCATTTCCAATGGCTGTTTCGAGGAGGAGAGGACTGCCCTACTGGATATCCGCGGCTCACTGCTGGGCACAACAGCCGGGATGCCTCCTTCATGGCTACAGAGTGATAACTGCTGCTCCTGGGAACGCGTCATATGCAACAACAGCACAAAACGCATATCCCATCTCTACCTCTCAGGCTCTCCTTCCTGGGTAATGAGTTCTCCGCTGAAAGTGGATGTCGGACGAACCTGAATTCGACAGCCTTTTCGGCGTTCCCTGAGCTTCGGTTCCTTGATTTCTCTATGAACTATGGCACTTTTCAAAGTTGGGAAGGTATGTAAGTGGTTTCACTATATACATCATATCTCCTTTTCTTTTTACGGGAATATTAGGAGAGAGTGTGCAAATGTTAAAAAGAGGCTTATTTTTACTCTGTTTTGAAATGGAACAACATCCTCAGGTCTACTAGGATTAACCAAGCTTCAGCATCTTAACCTCAGTAACAACTGCTTGAATGGTACTATCCCAGCATCTCTTCGGAAATTGGTTTCTTTGGAAGTTTTACATCTTGACTTTACCGGCATGGTTGGAACGCTTCCGACTTCAGGTATGAACACGACCTATGCTGCAAATGTTTAGGTTTTCGAAGCTGCTAGCCCACGTTATACTGGGCCTGTTCTTTTTTGCTGCGGCTTTTAGCTTTTAGACTGTTTGTATGAGAGATTACAGAGTAACAGAAACTCACATGCGGTTTTTGCCGATATAAATGAAGTCAATAAAATATGTACTATAATTAACTAGTAGACTCTATTTTGAAAAAATACTCCGTTTAAAAGCTAGTTACTGTAGAAAAGCCGACAAGCAGTTTTTAGAAACTGAAAAGAACAGGGCCAGTACTGTTCGAACTGAATGAAATGCATTTCCAACGGTATAACAGTTTAATGAGGTTTCATGTTTCAGCGCATTTCATGAAACGTTTTACAAAGGTTTCAGTGCGTGCCCAAAAATAAGTTTCAAAATCTGAAACTTAAGTTTCAGTGGGTTTCAAATCTCAAACTTAAAGCTTTAGATGTAAGTTTTAAGTATTAGGCCTAAAACTTCATTTTCAAATGTGAGTTTCTAGAAAGTTTCAGCGAGTTTCACACAAGTGTCATCCAAATTCCAACCAAATTTTGAACAATTCAAAATGAGTTCGATGAGTTTCACACAAATTCCATCCAAGTTTCAAAGATACTTGAAACTTTTCAACCGTTTTCTTGAAACTTGCTAAAGCTACTTGAAATATACTGTTGTCTAGTCACTTCCTTGTACTTATTACACACTCCACATGCTTAATTTGCAGCTTTCGAAAACCTTAGGAATCTGCGAGAATTGTATTTGAGTTCCAATCAATTCAATGGAAGCCTCCCAGCATCCTTATTTACACTTCCTCACATTGAACACTTGGATCTGTCACAAAATCTCCTTGAAGGAAGTATTCCTATGAGCATGTCTTCAAATCTTTCTTCATCACTTAAGGCTCTAAACTTTTCCATGAACAGTTTAAGTGGTTATTTTACGTTCTTCTGGCTGAGAAACCTCACCAATCTCGAGAAGATAGATCTTTCAAGAAACGCTAATTTGGCTGTCGGCGTTAATTTCCCTGGCTGGGCACCTTCATTCCGATTGAAAGAGCTAGTGCTCTCTGGCTGTGATCTTGACAAGAGCATTATTGCAAAACCACATTTTCTACGCACACAGCATCAATTAGAGGTGCTTGATTTGTCCAACAATAACTTGTCCGGGAGCATGCCCAATTGGTTGTTTACCAAGGAAGCAACATTACTTTACCTTAATCTGGGAAATAACTCGCTGACAGGATCATTGGACTCAATGTGGTACGCCCAAACGAATATCCAAGCTATCAGTCTTTCTATGAACCGTATCTCAGGACATCTACCGGCAAACATCAGCTCTGTATTTCCAAACATGACCTTTCTAGATTTTTCTAGCAATTTTATGGATGGAGAAATACCATCGTCGTTGTGCAACATTAGTAGCATGGAATATTTAGACCTATCAAATAACAACCTTTCAGGGGAATTGCCAACTTGCATGCTCACTGATTATCCTGTACTGAAAACCTTGAAGGTCTCAAAGAACAAACTTGGTGGCCCCATACTTGGTGGGAAGAATCATTTGTCCATCAAATGGGAATTATACCTTGATGGCAACATTTTTGAAGGACCACTACCTCACAATCTAACAGCACAATTTGAAGATTATGGAACATTGGATTTCCATGACAATAAGCTGTCTGGTAAACTCGATTTTTCATCCTGGAACCTTTCTAAGTTATGCACCTTGAGTCTTGCTGGCAACAGTTTAACTGGTGAAATCCATCCAAGTATTTGCAGTTTAACAAGAATTATGCTTTTAGATCTATCGAATAACAACCTTTCAGGGGCTATACCAAATTGTAGCACTGCAATAGCGTCCGATTTTCTGAGCGTCTCTGGGAATTCCTTGTCAGGCGTTATACTACCATATTCTTTCTTCAATAGCTCCTCTGTCATTGCTTTGGACCTCAGTCACAACCAGTTCACCGGAAACATTGAATGGATACAGCATCTAGGTACAATAAGGTATCTTTTCCTGGGCAGCAATAAGTTTGAAGGGCAAATTTCTCCCAACATATGTCAACTCCAATCCTTGAGGATAATTGATTTATCAAACAACAGTCTATCAGGGTCATTGCCGGCATGTATCGGGAACCTCTCTTTTGAAGAAAAACCATATGATATGTTCTGCGAGCATCGTTTTCGATATCTAATTTTCAAATACATCGGTTGTTACGAACAAAGAGGCTTCAACTTCCGTACTAAACGGAATATTTACACATACAAGCATAACTTTCTCATTTGGATGTCCGGTATTGACTTATCAGCAAACATGCTGTCCGGAGAAATTCCATGGAAGTTAGGAAATTTGAGTGACATCAAGGCCCTCAATCTTTCCTACAATTTCTTTGCTGGCCCAATTCCAGCGACGTTGGCAAACATGAGCGCAGTAGAAAGCTTAGACCTATCCCACAACAAGCTGAGTGGAGTAATACCATGGCAGTTAACTCGTCTGTCGTCACTAGCTGTGTTCTCAGTGGCATACAACGACTTATCAGGATGTGTACCAGACTCCGGTCAGTTCAGCTCATTTGATATGGACAGCTACAAAGGGAACAACAACCTATACAAGGCGTCGCAAGGGAGTAGATGCACTTCCAGTCCAGGATCAGGTCCTTCGCCAGTACAAGAAAGTGATGAGAAGGCAGATGATCCAGTCCTCTACGCGGTCAGTGCCGCCTCGTTCGCCTTGACATTTTGGGCCACTGTTGCATTCATGTTTTGCCATTCGTTCGGGCGGCGTGTGATGATCAAACTGCAGGCTGTAGCCAGTCAGTTTTTTTAGGCAAGCATGCAATTATGTAGTAGTTTATAGCGTGTGCCACTAGAAATGTCGCGCAAACCTCAATAGTCATCTTCTTGCAAAACTGCCTGTTACATGAGCGTATTTGATAGTGAAATAAATAAATCAAAGAATGCCCTACTTGTTATATTTTCTTCATGTACACTTGTTTTCTCTCTAATCATGAAACAAGAGCCGGAAGATCCACAGTTCCACACACACACCGAAAAAAAAGGTCTGAAAGATAGCCTGGAACTCCCGCAGTTTCCTTCCTAATTTGAAGCATACACATATGATCTTTTCGGATCAGATATCACCACATAAAACAATTTCCATGGTTTGAGCTAACGGTGCTCTGGCCAATATGGTGCCTTTTTACTGCACCTCGTAGGTGCAAGTGCAAGTCGGCGTTGGAGCAAAAAAACAGCCGGTGTTGCAACTTGCAAGCTCGGCTCGACGCATCGACGCAGGTTTTGCTTGCAGCGCGGGGCTGGGCTGCGCGCCTCGAAGCGGTCCGGCAGCTGCAGCCTACTTAAGCCTCGTGCCGCGCAGCGATGTTGTAAATAATGCGATATAAACATATATTTATATTTAATTCCAACAAAATAAAGCATAATTAAAGAGCATTTCCAGCAGAATATAAATGACATAAATTATATATAAACATGTAATTCTACCATATCATTTATACAAGAATATATACTCATCATATGAACTAAAATTACTGCTGAAATAATCATGTAAAGTATTCTCATGAACAGGGAATTAATAAAACTAGCAAAAAGCACAAGTTTTAGTTATTGTTTAGTACTCTCAGATGTAGGGTTGCACAAGATTTAATCTTGCCCGTCCCGCTACTATGGTTTTATACTCTTCACTAATTGAATATGCCAAATGAGTTTCAAACCTTGAGCTCTAAACCAAAAAAAACTGACAAGCTTTAACTACAAAATACTTTCGACCAACAGACAACACAAAACAGAGTGACAACAAATAGCTCTGAAGTTAGCCAACTAACTTGATACACTTCCAAAGTATAGACTCACAAATAAACAAGTTATGCAGCAAGCCGAAATAACTAACGGAGGTATAGGTAATATGGTAACAGTGATCACAGACTACATAAATATTTCAAAAGTATCTAATGGCAGGAATAAGATTGAAATAGCAAAGATTTAGAGCTCAAACTTTAACATTCAATTTCAGCATAAGACCAATATCCTCATTGAACTAACACCGAACCCACATGCATCTCTTAGCAATAATCAACCAGTGACAAATCACAAATATATGAAACAGATCACAGATTGCAAAGAGCTAATAGCCGATATACTCACAAAGCCGGTGATACTTGAAACCACCGAGAAGAAGCCGAACAAGGCAAGGCACGCACACTGCGCTGTCCCAAAAAACCAAGCACCCCGCTGCGCTGAGCAAGGAGATGATGGCAATCAGAGATACAATGCCACACTTCCACCTGGCTAGAACCGAGGTAGAAGCCGAGGATCGGGTGGACACCGCACAAGACCGACGAGAGCCCGGGGTGAGAACGCTCGTGAATACCAAGAACAAGTCACAAATCTCTCTCAAATGCTTAGCACAAGTCCAAGCCGAATCAACCTCTAGAGGTAAAACCCCAACCTTCTTTACGGCCAGATCTAAAGAAAAGGCACAAGGAAACCGCACGGGGAAAACCCTAGAACGGCAATTTGAGCTCCTCAGTCGATGGCGACGGGAAGAAACCTGGCCAGTTACTCTCAAGACTCAAGATCGAAGAACTACTAAGAGAGATTTGAGATTAGAGAGGGAATGAGTGAACTCACAGCTTCTTCCTGTCACCAAAGGGGAAGAGAAGTCACCATATATAGAGGAGCGGGGCGGAGGCCGGTGGGCTGCAGCCACAGCTGGCGCCGAAGTGCATGTGCCGGTGATGCCTCCATCGCTGCCGCTAACGCTTGACTCGGCTGCCCCTGGGTGAAGCGGTCGAAGCTACCCCGCATCGCACGTGAGAGAAAGCCGAGTGCACACGCACAGGAGGAGACTGCGTCTTCTCCCCCATTATCTCTTCACCCGACCCACTGACAGGTGGGCCCCACCTTTCCTTTTTATTTTTTTCCCTTTTTTAAACTATAAAATTATCGAAATACCCTCAAGAGTTCAACATACATTAGCTTCCTAAGCTTCATCCAGACAATGGTCTAAAAACCGGTCATATTGTTTGGGCATAGGAATGTGTGTATTCCTGTCCCTACCCCTCGAAGGCGTCATCCAGATTGAGAAGCCCGGCGACGCCGATGCCGAGTCCAAGCTCGTCTCCTATGCGTAGGTGGGGCTTTTGGCCAGCGGAGATTTGCTTTGTCTCCTGGTGTTCTCCGCGATAGGAAGGTTCAGCCATGGCGCAAGCTATTCGCTTCCATCCCAGGGTTCTTGGGCTTTGGATCTATGCGACAGCATGGGAATTTGATCAGAACTTGAATGTTGCTGCAGTACGTGCACTTATGCAGAGTGGTCTTAGATCTTGTCCTGAATCAGAGGATTTGTGGATTGAGTATATTCGCATGGAGCTTACCTATCTTAACAAGCTTAAGGCTCGAAAGGTAGCTCTTGGAGAGGATGTGAAGACACTGCAAAAGAACAGTAATGATGCAGGCCACTGGAAAGAGGAAAACAAAGAACTGTTCATGACACTGAATGAACAAGGTGAGGGTCCTGAAGAGTCTGGCTTGCAGGGAGTGGCTTTGGATGAGAAGGAAGACCTATTTTGGCAACAAGGGTAGCTAATTATTCAAACCATGTATCATGGTGCTTTGGAGGCTCTTCCGTCAAGCTTAACCTTACGGAAGAAATTCTTGGAGATTTTAAATAGTGTTGAACTGGCGCATTCTGATGAGCTGAAGTTAGAGATATTGGATGACCTGAAGAAAGACTTCTCTTAACGAGGACTACTGGGATTGGTTTGCTAGGCTTCAGCTTACTAATTCCAGTAATTTGAACAGAAAGGAAGCTTTATCAAATTAGCCTGAACAAATCAATTCAGAGCAAGCTGACGGAGAGGGTGGGCGCGCTGGAGCGTGCCGTCCGGCGGGTGGAGGAGGCCGATCGGCGCTGGCGGCAAAGGCCGGGATGCGGCAGTACCTGTGGCTGCTGGGTTTGTCCAGAGAACCATGGCGCGACGTTGCTCGAGCGGGAAGCAGTTCGTCGTGGAGTTCAAGGGTGGCTATGCCATGGCCTTGAGGCATGCAGGTCCCCGGTGTGCTGGTGGCGGTCTTTTTTGTGTGAAGGTAGTGCGTGGGTTGCTGTGGAGGTGCTGGCGAAAGCTTTGCCGGTGTTCCTATCGGTCTCGACAACTATGACGCCTTTGGACGCCATTTTCCTTCCTGAAGGGTTGTCATGGCACTCCATAGCCCTCATGTATTCTGTTCTCTAGGTGAAAGCCTTGTCTCGGTGAGGCGGGCGGCGTCGGCGACCCTCGTCGCCTCTTTGGAGACGTTGCCTCAGAGGTTCATCTTCACGCAGAGTAGGCCGGAGTTTGAGTGGCTCAGTTGGAGTAGGTATGGTTGGAGGTAAGGACGGAGAAGAAGTTCTGAAGCTTAGTCTTTCTAGCTTTTTCATAGTCCTTTAGCTCTTTTTCTTGTTGATGTTGTGTGATCCTCAGTGTTGAGGCTTTGAGCCTAAGAGCTCGTGTAACTTTTGGCTGTATATATCCCAAGTGGATATAGAGGCCGGATTTTATATCCTTTATCTAAAAATCCGGTTACCCGTCACCAACCGGGGGAGAATGGCACACAGTATTCACACAAAGTTGGTGCTGTTGAGTTGGGCTGAAAAATAGTGATTTATTTAGTATAAGTAAAATTACAATTTTAAAAATAGAAAAATATGTTAGTCCATCACGGATAATGCAAACGAATACGAGAAAAAAGAATTGACAAAAAAGATCAAAAAATCAAAAAGCAAAAAAAATAAAATTTATAAATAATGATAAAACGACCGACCCAACCGTGTTTACGCATGCACGTTCGTGGAAACCGGAGTACGTAGCACGTTCAAACCATCCATCATTCACACACACATACATACGTATACATATACATATATACACTAGTTGAGTGTCTGTACATCGTAACAGGATATCTTTTATATACGGGAATGTATCCAGTGCTAACAGGGTATTCAGTGCTAACATGCTAAAACCTCTCCAGAATCGTCAGATTTACCCCCAACGGCCCAGATTCTTAAAGGTGAGATGCCCCAACTCACTTATGCGATTTTGCCAAAACCCCCTACCGGTTTCCCTCTTTGTTTTTCCTCCCCACGCCTTCTGAACTTCTCCTCGACGCAAAACCCCCGCGATCATCCGGCGCCGTCGTCCTGCAACGTCGTCCCGCGCGCGCCGTCGTCCTGCGCACGCCGTCGTCCCGCGACATCTCCTCGCTTGCGCCGTCGCCCGTGACTTCTCCCCGCGCGCGCCGTCGCCCACGACTTCTCCCCGCAGGCGCGCCGTCGCCCGGACTTCTCTTCGTGTGTGGGCCGTCACCCCGTCTCCGGCGATAACATGTTCCTGAACAATCAGCCTCAAGAGTTCAATACTTATGAGACATTTGGAATTCTGGATACGAGCCAGGAAAAAGTTTTATGACATGTCAGTTTCATCTTGTAGGAGTATCTCATAGATATCAGTGCGAATGTGCAATTCCTTGTCACGCATTACTTCCTGGAGATTATATATTGGTTCCCAGTAATGTATAACTCAATAATCTCTGACTGCACAGATTATATATAAGAATAGCATGTTTATACCCAATTTGCAGTTTTCTCTTAAAAAGGTTGCCAGATGATATGTGGTGTGTACTTGCATTTTATTTTTATGTAGTTAGTTCCACAATGTGCTAGCCCCTTAAGATACCCCAAATTTATTCATTTTATAGCGTGAAACCATATTTACATCATAAAAGCTCTCCTTCCGATGGCATGTAGAAAGTGAACAAAAATAGTACTTCTGCAAATATTACTTACAACATTATATTTAAGAAATTAATTTGTAATGGCCATGTTGTTACCTCTGGTGGTGCAGCACATAGCCATATTGCTAAGAAGAAAATGAAAAGTTGTGCTAAATGACCAAATGTTAACTACAAAAACAAAGGAAAAAATAGAATTGCAGTGCTATTGAAGTTCATCACCTCGAATAATTATTCCTGACTGTTTTTGCCTGAAGAACGGGATTGGACTGTGTCAATCAAATGGGTATTTTGTAAAACTTAAGTCAGTAATATATCATTATTTTTAATGAAGTACAAATTTGATGCAATCCTGCAGAATGAAGTTCTTGATTTACAAAAAATCTCAAACGATAGCTCATAATCCACATATCCACTATGTCATGGTTGTTTGAGATGTCTGAGATAGAGCTAAAAAGTAGGAACAGAAAGCGCTAATGGGGACCTCACCTCCAGCACTTGTTGTTGCACCGACCTTCCTCCAGATTCAGCTCCAGCACTTGTTGTTGCACCGACCTCACCTCCAGAACTCGCAAAAAGGATCGGCAGGCGGAACGGCGTGGGGGAGGGTGGAACGGCGCGGGACGACGGGAGGCGGAACATCGCGGGGGAGGGTGGAACGGCGTGGGACGACGGGAGGCGGAACGGCGCGGGACGACGGGAGGTGGAACACGCGCGGGGAGACGTCGCCGGATGATCGCGGGGAGAAGAACCCGCCGACTCGGAGGCGAAACGGTGCAGGGGACGAAAAAAAATTGACGGGGGATGCGGGGGTGTTTTGGCAAATGTGCGTAAGTGGTTTGGTGCTTCCACCCTCAAGAATCCAGGCCGTTGGAGACAGATCTAACGATTCTGAGCGCTATTAGCATGTTAGCACCGAAATGCCCATTAGCACTAGATATGTTCCCTTTATATATATATATCTTAAACGATGATGTATATATCATATAACTCGAGATATAAATGTGACACTAAGTATCTTATAATATAACAACAAGATATTGCTCAACAAACATTGAAACCTATAGACATGTTGTGTGATTTTAGTAGCATAAAAAAATGCATGATGAGAAAGTAACAATGACATAATAGATCATTCACCAAACTATTCTACAGCTCTAGATTACAGATAGTGACCTAAATTTATTTTTAATGTCTACAAATATAGCAACTTCCACCGAATGTTTCCATGTTAGCTTTTAGTTCACATTTCTCACTGTATTCTTGACAACAACGGCAATCACATCCACCATTTGAAGTAAAGGTTGAGTTCATCTTTCTTGGTAGATACTGGGCTCATTTGTTCCTGACAATCAATGAAAATATCTTATTATGAAGTAGGCTTCATGGATTCTCGGCCTCAATAATTACTTCCTCTATCCCTTCCACTATGCAGAATGATTGCTTATGAAGGTCATTGTATTTCCATTTGGAAACACCCTTGCATATTACAGATGTTTCAGCAAAGCAAACACAGTTCACATAAGATGCATTGTTTCTAAAAAAAGCACAAGCAGTACCTAGTGGCTGTCGGCCCGGGTGCAGCTGGAAGATTTACGTCAGTCGTCGATACAGGCAAAGACGAACTGAAGACGTCAGGCATGGTGATGCAAAGAATAGACAAACGTATAACTGGTCAGGCATCCCTAGCTAATGTGCTGGAACAAGCACGAATCGAAGAAGAGAGGCTCGCGTCGGCGACTTCCTTTCTTCGTCGGCAGTGAGAGTCACATCATCTAAGCTTAGAATCCATAGCATTTTTTGGCCCTCTAATGCATGTTTTTCAAATTTAGCCTTCTCACGCATAAATTTGCAATCCTAATCCCCTCTATGACCATGGTAACAACGACATACGACATGTATCATCTGTTACGCTATCTCACCATGATACATGTTGCCAGAATAGCATCTATGTCTAATCCAGATTCCAGACTGCTGAAAGCTACTCCAGTCACAAAATGAAATCATTTTAAGTTATGTGCAGTCAAACATTATAAACTTTACCTATCAATATTTTTTTGAATATTTAGATTAGACACAAGAAAATAATATATGTACATTTATTTTGAAAATTACTTTCATAGTATTATAATTTTTTAGGTTTTTAAAATATGTTTCAACTTAAAATGAAATTCATCCAAGAAAAAGCAATAAAGAAAGACCAGTTCATGACCACGATAATAGCGGTAGACGATATATGTCATCTGTTGTGCTATCTCACCATGACACATGTCGCCAGATTAGCATCTAAGGGTGGATTCTTTTGGGCTGATGACTTATTGCTTATGGCTTAAATATTAAAATTCTGACTGTTTGTGGGATGCAGTATGCAGAAGAAAATAGTCGCATGCGATTTTAGCTGGTACAGCTGAACTCAGTACACTTTTTACTACAATTTTTCTATTGACACCGCATTAAAAAAACACACCGTTTAAAAGCTAGTTACTATATACAGGACAAGCATAAGCGAATTTTAAGCTAAAAAGAACCCAGCCTAAGTCTAATCTAGATTCCAATCTGCTCAGTTACTCCAGTCACGAAATGAAATCATTTTGAGTTACGTACTGTCAAACATTATAAACTTTGTCTATTAATATTTATTTGAATATTTATGGGCCTGTTTGGCAACGGCTGCGGCTTATGGCTTTTGGCTGAAATTTTTGAATTTTGGCTGTTTACGGTACAGATTACAGAGAAAGATACTTAGGCCCTGTTTGTTTCCACTTAAGATTATTATAATCCAGCTTATAATCATAAGTGGAAACAAACAGCCTAAATTATAAGGTAACTTATTATAATCTAATAGCCCAGATTATTATAATCCAATAAGCTCAAAAAAGGAGCTTATTTCAGCTTATTTCTCACCCTTTATCTTAATGACCATAAAACTTGACAACAATTACCCACCTTTGCCATTGGGATATTTCCCGACGCTATCCTCCTCCCCTCGCGGCGCCTCTCGGGCGCCCCTCCTCGCAGCGCCTCTCTCGACGCCTCCCCGCGGCGCCTCCTCCCGGCGCCGCGCGCCTCCTCCCAGCCAGCGCGCGACGCGCCTCCCTCCCTCCCGGCGCTTCCCGTCGCGGCGCCTCTGACGCCTCCTCCCGGCCGAATCCTCCCACCGCCTCTCCCAGACGCGCCTCCTTCCTCTCCTCTTCCCAAGATGGATCCCAAGATTTTGATGATGCGAGGCCGGACTTGCCGTGCTCTTGCCTCACCGGGATTCCGCGCGCTGGCCCCGGTCGCCGAGGAAGTCGCTGGGGGGCGGCGCTGGCCGAGGCGCGGCCGGCGGCGTCGGGAGGACGTGGTGCCGGGAGAGGCCGCGAGTCGCGGAGGCGAGGCGTGGTGGTCGGCGGCCTAGGCGCCGGCGTGGAAGGCCTCGGGCGGCGGCTCGCCATGGCGGCGACCTCGGGCGACGACCTAGGCGTCGGCGGCGGCCTCGGTGTGGGCATCGGCCTCGGGCGGCGGGCTAGGCACGCGCCGCGCCCGCCCTCGAGGTGGCGGGAGAGCCCGCGAGTCGCGAGCGCGCCTTGGCGGCGGCGTCGAAGGCCTCGTGGCCGGCGGCCTGGGCATGGGCGGCAACCTCGGGGGCGACGACCTAGGCGTCGGCGGCGGCCTCGGTGTGGGCATCGGGGGCGGCGGACTGGGCATCGGGGGCGCCGGCCTCAGGGGTGGCGTGCTGGGATTTGGTATGTGCAGATGCCTGATAAACTACTTGCTGATAAACTTCTGAGCATTTTTGCCTGTGTATGTTCGTAAGAACATGGATAAATTTTTTTGTATGCCTCGGTAGACTGATGGTTGGCTGATTTGTATGTTGGAGCAAATCAGAACATGGATAGTCTGTATGGTTAGTAAACTTCTGAGCATTTTTGCTGATAAACTTCTGAGCATTTTTGCCTGTGTATGTTCGTAAGAACATGGATAAATTTTTTTGTATGCCTCGGTAGACTGATGGTTGGCTGATTTGTATGTTGGAGCAAATCAGAACATGGATAGTCTGTATGGTTAGTCTGAATGGTTACTCTGTATGTTGGAGCAAATCAGAACATAGTTGGCCTAGGTATACAGAACATGGATATTCTTCCATTTCAAGAAATTCAGAGCTCACTTCCCATGACTATTGAAATGTCCATATTCTTCCATTTCAGTAAATTCAGAGCTCACTTCACATGACTATTGAAATGTCCATATCCCATGACTACTGATTACGAGCACAGGGGGTGGTTCCTCTTCTCTTCATTAGTCTAAACACAAAGGTTACTCTCAAGAACAACTACACCCAGTGAGTACATAGCGCTACACATGTACATAGACATTCTCGTCGTCACCTGTACCGGCTCAGCCTCGTCTTCTTGCTGACCTCTGGGCGATTGGCTTGCTAATTCTTGGTTCATTTGTTACTGCTGTTTGGCTGACATTATTGAGGGACGGTCGGTGTTGTGTTGTGATTTTCCAGTTCATGTTATAGCGTTATGTAACAAATGTGCGATTCTTGCTAATTCTTGGTTCATTTGTTACTGCTGTTTGGCTGATTATTGAGGGACGGTCGGTGTTGCTGACCTCTGTGCGATTGGCTTGCTAATTCTTGCCTGTTTGAATTTTGAGTTTATGTTATAGCGTTATGTACTAGCAGTGTGCATTTGATTGCTTGTGTGGCCTGCCATTTGATACCTATTATTTTCCTCAGGAGCTGCTGCCAGCACCGGCCTTGGGGATGAGGACCTCAGAGCCTACGGTGTGGATGACGGTACCTCCCCACCTTCGGTGCAGCGTCGAAGACGGGGATCTGCTGAAGGAGAGGATGCCGACATGGTAAAATTACTTAGCTTTTACTTGGTCATAGCCATCTTTGTGTATATCCATGCAACTGCACATAAAATTGAAATTTATATATGTATGTGTTGTATCGAATAGAAGGAGGAGTTTGACAAAGCAGATTGGTGTGCATCGAACATTAGGACTTTTTGTGAAATTTGCATCGAAGAAATACGTGCTGGTAATAGGCCTAATGGGGTTATGAATAATAGAGGCTACAAGAATATTGCTGTTAAGTACATGCAAAGGACAGGCTTACGTCACTCTAGAACACAGTTGAAGAACCGATGGGATTTGCTTAAAGGCTTGTACAGCTTTTGGCTAAGCCTTCTCAAGGATACAGGGCTTGGTTGGGATGATACTAAAGGTACAGTGGATGCTACTGATGATTACTGGAAAAAAGTAACCAAGGTAACAATTAGCTGACTATAAACGTTTTATGTACAATTGAAATAAAGAAGTGTGCTTACAAATGTTTTGTACCATCTTTTCAGGGACGTTCAGAGTGGAAGAAGCTGCAGCATGGTCCACCGGAGTGTGAAGAATTGTTGAAGGAAATGTTTGGCATGGTTGCAGTTGATGGTTCATCTTCCTGTATACCTGGTGAGTTTATTGGAGGAGAAGGTGCAGGGGCTGTTGGAGGAGGTGCAGGGGCTCATGGAGAAGGGGTTGGAGAAACACATGTAGGACATGGATCATTGGGGAGCAAATCAAAGGGTACCAATCCATTAAAGAGAGGTTCAAGTAGCACTGCTACTAGCCCACAAAAGATAGGAAAGAACCCCATGGTTAAGATAATGAAGGGTATTCATAACACTTTGGAGAATAATTGTGCTATTGCCAACAAGGTGATGCAAGGTGAATTGAGGTACAATTCCATTAAAGAAGTGATGAACTTGGCTGTGGAGTGCGGGGCAGCAGAGGGAACTGCAGAACATTTTATGGCTACCCAACTATTTGTGAAAGCGAACAACGTGATATGTTCAAAACATTTACCACCAAGGAAGGAAGGCTTGATTGGTTGAAGAGGTGGTGTGTGAAGGAAGGCTTGAAGTAGTAGTCAATCCAAATGTTTGCAATCACTTTGTGTTAATTTATTATTTGCATGAACTTATCTACTTTGAGTTGGTTATGTAATTTTTGGTTGAACCTTTGTTTGACAACATATGGTTTCTATATACTTATCTACTTTTAGTTAATTATGAAATATTTGGTTGGACCTTTGTTTGACAATATTTGTTGCAATGTATGTAGATTGACTTGTATGAGAGTGATGAGGATGAAACATTTGTGGTTGCACGGAATCAACTTGACATGATGAAACAATATGGAGCAGTAACTTGTGCATTTGGTATGTACTACACTGACACTTATTTGAACAAATCTGAGAGAATTGAACCTGATGAGTCTGGTCATGATTGGGTTATGAAAACTCTTAGAGTTCCAAAAGATTGCTATGATATGTTTAGGATGAGTAGGCCACTATTTGATAGATTGCATGACTTGTTGGTGACGTCTTATGGTTTGAAGTCAAGCAACAAGATGTCTTCTATTGAAGCTTTGGGTATGTTTCTATGGACTGTTGGGGCTCCTCAGTCATTCACTCAAGTGAAAAACAGATTTGCGAGGTCAAAAGAAACAATTAGTAGAAAATTCAATGAAGTGTTGGACAGTGTTTACCTCCTATCAGCAGATATTGTCAAACCTAGAGATCCAAACTTCACGAATATACACCCAAGACTGCTAGGTTCCCGGTTTTATCCTCATTTTAATAACTGTATAGGTGCAATAGACGGCACTCACATACCCGTTGTTGTGCCTTCGGCAAAGGTGGTTCAACATGTTGGTCGGTATGGTTATTGCACTCAAAATGTGTTGGCGATATGTGACTTCGACATGAGGTTCACCTTTGTTGTTGCGGGATGGCACAGTTCAAGACATGACATGAGGGTGTTCAATGATGCTTTACGTAAATATGCCACACAGTTCCCACATCCTCCAAATGGTATAGTAACATTTTAACTAGTTATCTCAAAAAGTTGCATACTGTAGCTATATATCTCATTGTGTATGTTTACATTTTGTAGGAAAATTTTACCTTGTCGACTCAGGCTATCCAAATCGACCGGGTTTTCTAGCTCCATACAAAGGGACCAAGTACCATTTACCAGAGTTTCGAAATGGACCACGCCCTAGTGGCAAGAAGGAGGTATTCAACCACTTGCATTCATCACTTCGTAATGTGATTGAGCGATCTTTTGGTGTGTTAAAGATGAAGTGGAGAATTTTGTTGGACTTACCAAGTTATCCAATGCTCAAGCAAACCAAAATAATACATGCATGCATGACACTCCATAACTTCATTCGGGATAGTGCGTTGAGTGATGAAGAGTTTGACCGGTGTGATCGAGATGAAAACTATATGCCGATGCCTTCCTCTCATGTGGGTTCAAGTCAATTGGGAGATGAAGAGGGGGGGCATGAACGCCTTCCGTGATAATATTGCTAATGCTTTATTTGCTAGAAGAGAGTAATTTGTTTGTAAGAGCATATTTGTACGAACATATGATCATGGATATTTGAATAATTAAGCTTTTCTACCACTTATGTATTCAAATTCTTATGTTACTAATGTCTTGCAAGTCCAAACTAATAAAAAACATGTCATAAAAGAATAAATAAGTCACCAAAAAAGGTCAAGGGCATTGTAGTCTTTAAACATTCGAATATAACAATCCAAAACTCTGATAATCCAGGCTGCCAAACACCTGACAGCTATTTCCCACCAGCTTATTATAATCTAGCTTATATAATCCCCCACCTATAAGCTGGATTATAATAATCTTAAGTGGAAACAAACAGGCCCTTACTTGTGATTTTGGATGGTATAGATGTTGGGCTTTTAACGTGTACATCGTTTAACTTGTAGACCCCGTCTTAAGAATATACTCCGTTTGAAAATTAGGTACTGTAACAAAAGCCGCCAGCTTCGGAGGAACCCTATATTAGACACAAGAAAATAATATATGTAGATTTATTTCAATAAGTACTTTCATAGTATTATAAATTTTTAGGTATTTAAAATATATTACAATAGAAATGAGTGATTAAGATTATATTTTAAATACCATGTTCATATCTAAAATGGCTTTTTTGTGATGGTAGAGAGCAGCCCTTCACCTATAGCATTGCACGTAGCTCCAGAATCGCGTGTTCCTATCCCTTCTTAGGCTCCATGTCATGATGTTAGGGCACTACACGTCAAGTAAACGGTACTGTCGATG
Source organism: Dendrocalamus sinicus (assembly GCA_036346575.1). Lineage (NCBI taxonomy): Eukaryota > Viridiplantae > Streptophyta > Magnoliopsida > Poales > Poaceae > Dendrocalamus > Dendrocalamus sinicus. Next base: position 2,806,346 of record CM070650.1, on the reverse strand, counting down.
GCTTGACTTTTAGTATCGTTGACTTGACTTGACTCCTAGTAAACTCGCTTTGGCCCTTCAACAAACCGTGTTTGTTCCCTTCACACAAAAAACGTGTTTGCCAAGGTGTAGCTTCCACGTCCCTGTAATCAACAACAGGCTACCACGGCAAGCCTGCATGAGAACATTAAAACCACCCATCAATCTTCTCTCGAACCTGAAGTCTAGATACAACCGCAGTATGAGAGCAGGAGAAAGCAGAGCTTCTTTCGAGATGAGCTGCTACTATCCATTGAGATTCTTGTTCTTGGTCCTATGCTTGTTACAGTCCATGCTTTACATGTCCTGTGGCTGCTCCGTGGAGGAGAGAGCGGCTCTAATGGACATCCGGTCTTCTTTGATGCGCGCAAACTCTACGATGCTCCGTTCGTGGGGACGGGGTGAGGACTGCTGCTCGTGGGAACATGTGAAATGCAATAATAGCACACGGCGAGTATCTCATCTCTACCTTTTCAATCTCTATGAACCTTCTTACGACACTTCAGCAGAAGATAGATGGCATATAAACTCGACGGTCTTTTCAGCATTTCATGAGCTTCAGTTCCTAGATTTATCTGAGAATTATCTCAGCTCGCTAAGCTTCGATGGTATGTAGCTAAACTTGGGCAAATTCCTTGCCTAATACGACTTATGAAAAGCTAGATAGAGTGCTCATGACGACGGAATGGGAGTTCAAGTACCCTTTAGTTACTGTTCATGCTCTAGATAGAGGAACATCTGATCATACTCCTTTACTTTTAGACACGGGTGAACCAGCATACTCGAGACATGTGAAACAATTTCGGTTCGAGCTTAGCTGGTTAACACATGATGACTTTAATGAGAGGGTGTCACAGATTTGGAACAAACAAGTAAGGGGCAATAACTCAGTGCAGAAATGGAACAATAAGTTGAGTGCCTTGCGGAGGCATCTGCGTGGTTGGGCTTCCAACAAGAATGGAATCTATAAGCAGCAGAAGGCTAAATTCCAAGCCACAATCATTGACCTAGACACAGCGGCAGAGGTTAGGGATTTGTCCGAAGGTGAGCGTAACCAGCTAGCTCAATCTCGGGATCATTTATCCAAACTTCTTAGAGAAGAAGAAATAAAATTATACCAGCGTGCCAAGGTCAAAAATATTCTGTTGGGAGACAACAACACTAGATACTTCCAAATGGTTGCTAATGGTAAACATAGGAAGAAAATAATTTTCTCTCTTGATGATGAAAATGGGAAAATAGAAGGACAAGAGAATCTGAAATCATACATCACAAAGTTCTACAAAGAGCTTTTTGGTGAACCTGAGGTGAATGCGTTCAGCCTGTTTGAGGATCGGATCGAGATATCCTCAGTCGATGAGAGCGAAAATAACTTTTGACTGCTCCTTTTCGAGGATGAAGTTAAAAGGCAATTTTAGCATGGAACATAATAAAGCTCCGGCCCGGATGGATTCCCAGTGAGTTTTATCAGAAATTTTGGGATCTCACAAAGGATCTTATGCAAATGTTTCAGAACTTCATTCGGAGAGTTGCCATTATTCAGTTTAAACTTTGGGGTCATAACGCATCGCCAAAAACTCAAGATGCAAATGTTATTACGCAATATAGACCGATCTGTCTCCTAAATGTAAGTTTCAAAATATTCACTAAGGTAGCAACGATGAGGGTGAATCTTGTAGCAAATAAAGTCATTAGTTCGACTCAGACGGCTTTCATGCGTGGGCGGAATATCCTAGAGGAGTCGTCATCCTGCATGAAACTGTACATGAATTACATAGGAAGAATTTGAATGGGGTGATCCTAAAGGTTGATTTTGAAAAAGCCTATGACAAAGTCAAATGGCCATTCTTATTCCAAACCTTACGAATGAAGGGATTTTCGCCTAAGTGGATAGCTTGGGTTAAATCATTCATATCGGGGGGAAGTGTTGCTATTAATGTTAATGATGAGGTCGGACATTTCTTTCAAACAAAGAAAGGTCTTCGACAGGGCGATCCTTTGTCGCCTATTCTTTTTAATATTGTAGCAGACATGTTAGATGTCCTTGTTAGAAGAGCTAAGGTCGATGGCCAAATTAGTGGAGTTGTGCCACATCTAGTTGATGGTGGCTTATCAATTCTACAATATGCGGATGACACCATCTTATTCCTGGATCATGACTTGGAAAAAGCTAAGAACTTGAAACTCTTGTTATGTGCTTTTGAACAAGTGTCTGGATTAAAAATAAATTTCCACAAGAGTGAGCTTTTCTGTTTTGGGGAAGCTGATATTGCACGACAGGAATATGTTGACCTGTTTGGATGCAAATCTGGCAACCTACCACTTAAGTATCTGGGGATCCCGATACATTATAGAAAGCTTAAAAATGTGGATTGGAGAGTGGTGGTGGTAGAGCGTTTTGAAAAAAGACTCAGCAGTTGGAAGAGCAAACACCTCTCAATTGGGGGAAGATTGACATTGATTAATTCTGTCTTGAGTAGCCTTCCAATGTATATGATGTCATTTTTCGCCTTACCTAAAGGGGTTCTTAGGAAATTAGATTATTTTAGATCCAGATTCTACTGGCAAGGAGATGAACACAAGAAAAAATATCGTCTCGCCAAATGGACTGTTCTATGCCAGCCAAAAGAACAGGGTGGTCTGGGTATTCATGATCTGAATCTTAAGAATATTGCTCTATTAGGTAAATGGCTTTTTAAATTGTTAACGACGGATGGTACATGGCAAAGAATCATTACTGAAGTAAATATTTAGGATCAAAACCTGTACAAGCTGAAAGGAAACAAGGAGACTCTCATTTTTGGGCAAGTCTTTTAAAGATTAAGAATGAGTTTCTCAGGTATGGATCTTTTGTAATAAAAGATGGATCACAAGTCAGGTTCTGGGAGGACAAATGGTTAGGCAATGATTCATTGATGATCCAGTATCCGGGTCTGTATAACATTGCTAGACCAAAATTTGTATCCATTTGAAGTCCTCGCTTCAACGCCTCCAAACATCTCTTGGAGGAGACATTTGATAGGTCCAAAACTAGTTTCATGGAATCATTTGCTGACACGTTTGGGTAGTTTTCATTTATCGCAAGGTCATGATGAATTTCATTGGTCCTTGCACCAAAATGGTCAATTCTCGGTGAAATCTTTTTATAGAGCTATGATGCAAACTCCAATACCAAATACTAACAAGAGACTGTGGAAATTGAAAGCTCCCCTTAAGTTTAAAATTTTCTTGTGGTATCTCAGGAGAGGTGTTGTGTTAACGAAGGATAATTTAATGAAGCGCAAATGGCAAGGAAACAAAACTTGTTGCTTTTGTCACGAGGACGAGACAATTCAACACTTGTTTATTGATTGCCGTTTTGCACGATCGGTCTGGAGCGTTGCTCACATAGCGTTGAATTTAGCACAACCCCAAAGTATATCGCATATGTTTGGTAGTTGGTCGTATGGTGTCAAGAAAGAGCTAAGGTCTTTAGTTCTTTTGGGAGCAGGAGTTATTGCCTGGTCTATTTGGTTGCACAGAAATGACATTGTCTTTGAAAAGAAAAAACTTTATTCTCCTTTGCAGGTTATCTATGCAGCTACCCATCGACTCCGTTCTTGGGATATTCTCCAGCGGTCGGATATGCAGGGTATAGCTATAGCGGTCTCGCAACAGTTGGAGCAGGTGGCAAAGGTCTTCTTTTCACAGGCGTTTGGGTGGCGGTCTAGTCTACGGATTGACTGTCATTAGTTGTTGTTTTTCCGTTTTCGCTTTATGCTGTGTGCCTCTTAGTCAGGCAGAGGCTGAGAGTGTTCCAAAGTCTGTGTATCAACTTGATGTACTGCTCTTTGGTTTAATAAAAGCTTCCGTTTCCAAAAAAAAAATGTAGCCAACTTTCATTTCCATACACGTACGTGTGGTTGCTTCTTGTCTTCCTGAAATTAAACACGTACGCAATTTAATTTGTACCACAAACAAACCTCCACAGGCTTAGCAGGACTAACCAAGCTTCGGTACCTCAACCTCAGTTCCAACTCGCTAGAGGTCCTATATCTCAACTCTAACCCTACGAGCGAAGCTCTTCCGGATGCAGGTAGAGAAATGAAATTTTACCACTAATAGTACTGCTGAATAAAGAATTGGTATCCCGTGTTTGCTACTGCTATTTGTAATTGTTATACAACCTTCACGCTTTGCAGCTTTCAAAAATCTTCAAAACTTGCGAATACTGGATTTGAGCAGCAATGAATTCAACGGAAGCCTCCCGATGTCATTATTTACAATTCCTCACCTTAAGATCCTAGATCTCTCAAGAAATTCACTCGGTGGACGTATTCCTATTAGTTCATCTTCGGAACCAGTTTCATTGGAAGTACTAGATCTCAATCATAACAGTTTGAGCGGTGCTCTTCCAACCGATCAAGGTACAAAAATTTGAACTTATTGCTTATAAGAGCATAAATAGTGTTAATTTGGAAAAAATCGTCAATGCTATTGTTTATAATTATTATACATATTAGTGCTGAATAAAGAATTGGTATCCTATGTTTGCTACTACTATTTGTAATCATTATGCAACCTTCACGCTTTGCAGCTTTCGAAAATCTTCAAAACTTGCGAATACTAGATTTGAGCTGCAATGGATTCAATGGAAGCATCCCGATGTCATTATTTGCACTTCCTCACCTTAAGATCCTAGATCTCTCAGAAAATTCACTCGGAGGATGTATTCCTATTAGTTCATCTTCGGAACCAGTTTCATTGGAAGTACTAGATCTCAGTTATAACAGGTTGAGCGGTGCTCTTCCAACCGATCAAGGTACAAAAATTTGAACTTATTGCTTATATGAGCATAAATAATGTTAATTAGGGTAAAATTGTCAATGCTGCTGCTTATAATCATTATATTTTTTCGCAGCATTTGAAAATCTTAGGAACCTGCGCGAATTGCATTTGAGTTCCAATCTACTTAGTGGAAACCTTCCAACATTATTGTTTTCACTCCCACAAATCAAAGTGTTGGATCTCTCAGGAAATCTCTTAGAAGGTCCCATCCCTATAAGTTCATCTTCAAATCTTTCTCTGTCTCTCAAGAGCCTTAGGTTTTCCCAGAATAATTTAGAGGAGCTTGATTTGTCCAACAACAACTTGTCAGGGAGCATGCCGAACTGGCTGTTTACAAAGGAAGCAACTCTAGTTAACCTAAATATTGGAAATAACTCGCTAACTGGCTCTCTAGATCCGATATGGTACCCTCAAATATCTCTAGGAGCTATCGACATATCTATGAACCGGATTGCAGGGCAGCTACCGGATAACATCAGCTCAATGTTTCCAAGCTTGTCTGATCTACAATTTTCTGACAATATCATTTCTGGAGACATACCGAGGTCATTATGCCACATCGATTCCATGAGATATTTAGACCTTTCGAACAACAAATTTTCTGGTGAACTACCTGCTTGCGTGTTCTCTGATCTTCCCCATCTGCGGGAGTTGAGGGTCTCAAACAACCAACTTGGTGGGATGAATAATTTGTCCACTGAGTTGGAAAAAATGTACCTAGATAGCAACAAATTTGAAGGAACACTACCTTGTAATCTATCAGGGGATTTGATATACATGGATTTACAAGATAATAAGTTGTCTGGCAACCTTGATGCTTCATTTTGGGATCTACCAAATCTGCAGGTCCTGAATCTTGCCGGTAACCGTATAATAGGTGAAATTCACCCAACGGTATGCGGGTTACAACGTATTCATCTTTTAGATCTATCAAATAACAACCTTGAAGGGTCTATACCAAACTGTAGTAATGCTGCACTCAGTTTTCTTTATGTATCTGGGAATTCCTTATACGGTGATATTCCGAATGCTTTTCCCAAGAGCTCTATAGTTTTGGATCTAAGATACAATCAGTTCACGGGTAACCTGGATTGGATACGATATCTTGATGGCATTCGTGTGCTTTCTTTGGGTGGGAATAAGTTTGAAGGGCAAATCACCCCCAAGGTGTGTCGCCTCCAGAGCTTGAGGATAATCGATCTCTCGCGCAACAGTCTTTCAGGGTCATTGCCTCCATGCATTGGTGATATCCCTTTCAACTCTGTTTATGATGAAGCATTTTGGTTGATAGGCGATCATGTTGCATATTATGACATTTATGACCTAGAAGGCTTCGCTTTCAGTACCAAAGGGAATCGATGTCCGGCATCGACCTGTCTGGGAATTCGTTGTCTGGAGAAATTCCTTGGGAGCTCGGAAATCTGAGCCATATCAAGGCCCTCAATCTGTCCTACAATTTCTTTACCGGCCCAATTCCAGCGAGCTTTGCAAACATGAGCGAGATAGAAAGCATTGATTTATCCCACAACAAGCTAAGTGGACAGATACCATGGCAATTAACTCAGTTATCATCACTGGAGGTGTTCTCTGTGGCATACAACAACTTATCAGGATGTGCACCAAACACTGGTCAGTTCGGTTCCTTTGATATGGATAGTTACTGTTAGAGATATATGTATAGTTTGTTATTCCCCATTGTTATGAGGGGTTCTTTGCATATTTACCACTTGTACTTTGTGTATATATACTGGCCCATTGGCCTCATATGAATACAAGCGCTATTCATAACATGGTATCAGAGCCAAAACTAGGGTTTTGGCTTACCTAGGGTTCCGCGCGCCGTCGCCGACTCTCCGCTGCTGCCGCACGCTGCGTCGCCGACTCTGCTCCTCCGCGCGCCGGCGCCGCCGCTCCGCTCCTCGCGCGGCGCTCGCCGTCCCCGCCGGCGGCGCTCCCTTCGTCCCCCGCCGGCCGCTCTGCGCCGCCGCTCGCGCCGCGCCGGCGCTCCGTCTGCCGCTTCCTGCGCGCGCCGCGCTCGACTCCGCCTCCGCGGCGCGCGCCGTCCGGCCCGGCCGCTTCCGCTGAGGCCGCCGCCGCTGCCGCCGACTCCGCTGTGTGGCCGCCGCCGCCGCCCCGCGCCGCGCGCCGCCGCCTCTCTGTTCTAGGCGCGCCGCCCGCCTCCGCGCCGGCGGCGCCGCCGCCTCTGTTCTAGGGTTTTGCCTAGAACGCGGCTTTCGTCGGGGGCTTGGTCGGTTTTCTAACCGACTCGGAAAAAAAGCAAAAAAGCGTCGTTCTAACCGCGCGCGCCCGGCGCCGCTGTTAGACCGTTGCCTTGGTCGCCGCGCCGTCGGCCGCCGCTACCAATGGGCACCGTTTCCCTCCTCGCCGCCGGTGATTTTTGATGGTGTTAATTACACCGACTTCGTGTCTCACATGCGCATTCACATGCGTGGTCTTCGTCTCTGGGCGTCCTCTCGGCGATGTCATCGCGCGCTTGCCCTATTCCTCCGACGAGCCTCGCTGTTGCATTGCCTCCGACACCGATAAGGCCGCTGCGATGATGAAGCCGATGATAAAGCCGCCTCGCCTACCAGAGGCTCGATTCCTACAAGGATCGTCGGCCGTCTACACTCGGTGGTACGATGACGGCGCTTTCCGTGCTTCTTGTCTTCATCGCGATGTCCACCTCGATTTTCTTCGAGGTTGTGGGACTCCTTCGGCTTTCGGATGTGGACTCATCTTCGCCGGCGCTCGAGCCCTCCGGTGATGCCACGCACTGTCCGTGGTCCGCCAGAGCACTCTCTTCAAAGCAGGTGATGCTACCGTTGACGCCTTTACGCCGAGCTCGTTGTTTGGCGTCGGTTGGACTCTCTCCGCATCGCTGGCCGCCGTACTGTCCGTCTTGCTCGAGGTACGTCTTGACTGGAGTTTCAGCGGGTTTACGAGTTCCTTACTCGCCGCCCCGAGTTCGAGCAAAGGCGTGCCCGACTCATTGCACGCCACCCTCGTGTCACTCTCTGGAGGCTCTTACCGAGATACGCGCAGAGGAGACTCGTTTGAGTGGTGCTTGGTCCGATGCCACTCCCCTGCGTGCTCGCCGCTCGTCGCTCGCTACTACTTGCCTCCTCCAAGCTACTACACAGTGGTGGTGGCCGTCCTCCGTCTGGAGGTGGCCGTCCTCACTGCTCCTCTGCGACAAGGATGGCCACACGAGTCCTGGTGCTACAAGAAGAAGCGGCATCTTTCACGCCGTTCTTCTCGGCACTAGTGCTTCTACGACGACGTCGCCTCGACTTCTTCAAGAGCTTCTCTCACCGAGCAGAGATAGCCGGACTTCGACGCCTACTTGCCGCCGAGTTCTCCTCGGCGAGTTCTGCGCAGTTCTGCTCGACTCTTCAGCACCGAGAGACCACCTCCTACGATCGGTACCTCCCCATGGATTCTTGATTCTGGAGCATCCTTTCACATGACTCCTGATCCTTCCACTCTGTCTTCTATTACACGTCTTGATTCACCTGTCAGTGTTCTTACTGCTGATGGAACATCTCTTTCTGTCTCTGTAGAGGATCTCTTAGCAACTCCTCCTTTCATGTTCCTTCATTGCTCATGTTCCTCGCCTTACCTTGCGCTTCTTCTCTTTGGGCGACATCGACCTTGGTTATCGGGTTATTCTCGACTCGACTCTTGTTGTGTTCGGGATCGCCACACGGAGCTCGGTTGGTTCGGCCTCGCGCCGTGACTCACGGCGTCTCGGGAGCTTGACTGCTTCACCTTCCTTCCGCGCCACCATCGGCGCCAGTCTCTCCGCTTCTGCCACTTCGTCTACCGGCCCTTTCCAGCAGTGGCATCACCGTCTTGGCCATCTGTGTGGATCCCGTCTGTCGTCCTTAGTTCGTCGTGGTCTTCTGGGGTCTGTCTCAGGAGACGTATCTTTAGATTGTCTGGGCTGTAAGTTAGGTAAACAGATTCAACTTTCTTATTCTCATAGTGAGACTGTGTCTCAGCGTCCTTTTGATCTTGTTCATTCAGATGTTTGGGGTCCGGCTCCCTTCGTTTCGAAAGGGGGTCATCGTTATTATATTATTTTTATAGATGATTTCTCTCGCCACACTTGGATATATTTCATGTCTTCTCGTAGTGAGGCCTTGCCTATCTATAAACAATTTGCCACTATGATACACACACAGTTCTCCACTCCTATTCGTGTCTTTCGTGCTGATTCTGCTGGCGAGTACCTCTCTCGTCACCTGCGCAGCTTCCTTGCTGAGCAGGGCACTCTCGCTCAGTTTTCTTGTCCTGGTGCTCATGCTCAGAATGGTGTCGCTGAGCGCAAGCATCGTCACCTCCTTGAGACGGCTCGTGCTCGATGATCGCGCCTCTATTCCACCTCACTTTTGGGCCGATCTTTGTTTCCATCGCCACCTATCTCGTCAACATCCACCCTCTTACGCTCTTAAGGGTGCGATCCTGTTGAGCGTCTCGTGGTTGTCTTCCCGACTACTCGCCTTCATCTGCTTGGCTGCGTTTGCTCGTTCTCCTTGCCCCTCGAGAACGCACCAAACCGACCGCCGATCTGTTGAGTGTGTCTTTACAGGGTCGATGCGAGCACAAGGGATATCGGTCTTTGGGATCCTGTTGGTCGTCGGATCACGGGTTTCTCGGGATGTGACTTTCGACGAGTCTCGTCCATTCTACCCACGTCCTGCCTCTCCTTCGGCTTCCTCTGTAGAGTCTCTGTCTTTCTTGACCTTTCTAGATACTCCTATATCTGTTTTGCCCTCGTCCACCTGTCCTACTGAGTCTCCACATATTCCCCCTGTGGCCTCTCCGCCGTTGTCGCCGCCTGTGTTGTCTCCTACGACTCCCCAGGCTCCTCCCACTATCGTCTACACTCGTCGACCTCGTATTGAGAATATTTCCGATGAGCCATCTTCTCCTGATGTTTCATCTTCTTCTGATGCTCCATCTTCCCCTGATGGGTCATCTTCTCCTCGCTACGCTCTCGCGATCGCTATCGATTCGACCTCTGCCTGCTTTGCCTTTGCTTTGGCGCAGCTACTCGTGAGCTTTGTCTCCCACGGGATCTTTGTTACTCACCCCGAGTGGCGCTTGCCATGGCCGAGGAGATTGCTGCCCTCGAGCGTCTTGGTACTTGGGATCTTGTTCCTTTTCCATCTCATTCTCATCCCATCACGTGTAAGTGGGTCTATAAGATTAAGACTCGCTCGATGGTTCTCTTGAGCGCTATAAGGCGCGTCTTGTTGCTCGTGGTTTCCAAAGAAGAATGGTGTTGACTACGACGAGACTTTTGCTTCGTGGCCCACATGACCACCGTCGCACTCTTCTTTCGGTGGCGTCTGTCGCCATCGGTCTGCATTTCTCGGCTTGATGTCAAGAATGCCTTTCTTAATGGCGAGTTGCATGAGGAGATCTACATGCATCCGCCACCGGGTATTCTGTTCTCGAGGGCATGGTGCATCCGCCTTCGCCGCTCTCTCTATGGCCTTAAGCAAGCCCTCGTGCTTGGTTTGAGCGCTTCTCCTCTGTGGTCACTGCTGCTGTTTTTCAGCTAGTGATCATGATCTGCGCTCTTTGTCCACACTTCGCCTCGTGGTCGGACTCTTCTTCTCCCGTATGTTGATGATATGATCATTACGGAGATGATTCGAGTACATTGCCTTTGTCAAGGCTCGTCTTAGTGAGCGATTCCTTATGTCGGATCTTGGTCCTCTTCGTTACTTCCTTGGGATTGAGGTTACTTCCACTCCGGATGGTTTCTTTATGTCCCAAGAGAAATATATTCAGATCTTCTTGATCGCGCCTCTCTCATCGATCAACAGATTGTTGAGACTCCCATGGAGCTCAATGTTCACCTTCGACTCTCGATGGCGAGCCTCTTTACGATCCGACTCGCTATCGTCATCTTGTTGGGAGTCTTGTCTACCTTGTTTGTTACTCGTCCGGATATCACTTATCCAGTTCATATTCGAGTCGGTTTGTTTCAGCTCCCACTCGGGTTCACTACACCACCTTCTTCGAGTTCTGCGATACCTTCGTGGACTATCTCTCGCCGTCTCTTCTTTCCACGTTCCCAGCTCGTTATAGCTTCGTGCCTATTCGGATGCTACTTGGGCCAGCGATCCTCCGATCGCGGTCTATCTCTCGCTTCGTGTTTTTCTTGGTGGTTCTCTTATTGCACGGAAGACGAAGAAACAGATGCAGTGTCCGTTCGAGTGCAGAGGCCGAGTTGCGAGCTATGGCTCTCTTGACAGCAGAGATTACTTGGCTACGATGGTTACTTGAGGATTTTGGTGTTTCGTCACTACACCGACCCTCTCTTGTCGGGCGACAAAGTGCTATCGGTATTGCTCGTGATCCCGTGAAGCATGAGCTCACCAAGCACATTGGTGTTGATGCTTCTTTCATGAGGTCCGTGTGCATGATCGGTGATTACTCTTCGATATGTACCTTGAGCTTGAGATAGAGGATTTCTTCACGAAGGCCTGCACTCGAGCACAAACACACTTCTATCTCTCCAAACTCAGTGTTGTTGATCCACCATGAGTTTGAGGGGGGGTGTTAGAGATATATGTATAGTTTGTTATTCCCCATTGTTATGAGGGGTTCTTTGCATATTTACCACTTGTACTTTGTGTATATATACTGGCCCATTGGCCTCATATGAATACAAGCTCTATTCATAACAGTTACAAAGGCAACAACAACCTTCAAAAGGCATCACAGGGGGGCAGATGCACTTCCAGATCAAGACCAGGTTCTTTGACACCGGAAGATACGGAGACGAAGGAAGATGATCCAGTGCTCTATGTGGTCAGTGCTGCCTCGTTTGTGTTGACATTTTGGGCTACCGTGGCATTCGTGTTTTGCCATCCATCCGGGCAACGTGTGATATCAAATCGTAGTCTGTCAGACTAATATCATCCTACAAGAAAACAAGAGGCATGCAATTACGCCTAGTTTATCGAGCTTGTATTCGCGACCTTACATGAACTGTATCACTTTACTATAGTTATCATATTGCAAAATTGTCCCGTTACATGATTGTATGTGATAGTTGGAGGATATCCTACTTATTTGTTTTTTCACACATGATTCACTTATCTTGAAACAACGTCCAGCAAATTGCAGTCCACCAAGAAGAAGAAGAATCACCGCACCTCAAAAGTACAACTACACAGTGCAGCAGTGTCCTCTGTAGAAAAATAGCAAGCCAGCTTTAGCTTTAGATAATACAGCTGGTGCTGCAGACTTGTGTTGGATCGACGCATGTTGATCTGACGAGCAGTGGTTCTATGTTTTTCTATCGAACAAAAGTAGCATTAATCTCAAAGTACATAAAAAGATAAATAACATCTATACACCATTCATCATGCTCTAAAAATTGTGCGAATCATTATTAAAGAAAGCGTTGCCTAATCTGAAAGGGAAAAAACACTGAGCTTGGTGCAGGTTTTGGGTGCGTTTTTTTCGACTGCGGTTCATGACTACGGCTGATAGCTTTTCACTCTAGTGCGAGCGCTTGTGCGAATTTGCCGGTCATGTGGGAGGTGGCACCGGCGTCAAGGAACCAGTCGGTGGAGCCATTCGGTTGATGCAGTAAGGAGGCTTGTAGTGCGTTAAGAAGCCCAATGGTGTCCCAAGTGTTAGCGTTGGACGGAGCCATGGAGGTCACCAGCTGGAGCATGACGAGGTAGGCCTAGCCCATGGGTGCTGGAGGTCAGGTGCCCAAGATGCTGGGGCTCATGGCACCAGTCCATGGAGCCCATCATGGCTGGCCAGCCCACGGAGTGCCCCATGGGGCATAGATTGGCAGCCACTGGACGAGGCCTCTTGGCCTAGGATATGACAACAATGTTCACGCCCTCCAGCTCACATGAGCACACCAAATCAGTAGGCAAAGCCAGTGCGTGCACTTGCACCCAACCTAGCACGCACGGCTAGTAGTGTCGCCATGCCCCTACTGGTGGCTGGTGGAAGAAGGATGATGAGGGGGAAGGATGCTAAGGATATCCCAACAACCACAAATACTCCTCCTAGTTCACACGGTATTGTTTATAAAGATTTTAGCGTGCCAAAATATCATGTTGATTCATCTCAAGCACACCAGGGCCTAAATTTGTGCATACAAGTATGTGTAATGAAGATATATACACATATTTATTTTGAACTATTTGTGAAGCTCAATCTATATTTTAAATCCAAGGAATACATTAATATATAAAAAATGTGTGTGCAACTGTTTAGGGTTGGGGAGGATATGGGTGAGCTGTAGACTATAGGTGGGATGGGGATGGGTGTGACGACCCGCATTATTATCATGGGGTAATAATGCTAGTCAACGGATTATTATTCGTTTTAGCCGATAGAACATCGCTCTAACGAATAATAAGCCATTAGAGTGATGCAGCAGAATAATAATTAGAGACAAAATACGATATTACAAGAATATCGCCACACAAGGCTAAAATTTATTACAAAGCCTCCAAGGCTTAAATATTACAATCTTTAGACAGAAAGTAGTCTAACTACTTCCTATTCAGAAATGACTCCACACAGAGTGTCCACCTTGTACCCACTGTGTTCCAAGTCCACGGTATTCCATCTAGGTAGCTTTCTCCTGATCTTAGCCATTCTCTGAATTGACATGCTCCTAAGCAAAGGGGGAGATAATAGCAACGGTGAGTACAGAAGTACTCAGCAAGCGTTATAATACAAAATGCATAAAATGCCCATCATTTACACTTGTAGGAATCTCAATTCCTCTCTTCAGTCTCGTGTTCATTCTTAACACTCTTTTTCATCATCCATGTCATTTCCATGACTTATAGAAAATAAGGTTTGTTGGTTTTGAAAGAAGTCCAATTTATTAATTTAGAAAACTACTGAACATACGCATGAACAGCAAAAACCCCCATAAGTTTCCATAATTCTCCTTTCCCGGAGACGGGCATGAATTCATGATTTGGATAGCATTGCGCAAGCTTGTATCACTTTACCCATCACCACTCTGATCCTGTTGGCTTCCCGGAACTCCGCAATTCCTTAGATGCGGCGCCCAGATCAGAGTACAGTATGTTTGCATCTATCTCAGTAATTATATCTCCACCCAACTATTCTCAACCAACGGCCCAGGGTAGTTTCTCACCCTCGCCTGGCGCCCACCGTCCTCAACATAGTTGTTGGTTGGTGGGCTCCCTGCCCTACCCCAACCTCCACCCGCGCTAATATATGCGCCTTGCATCCCCACCCAAGCACCCGATTCTTGGCGGCCCATCTTGTGGGTTCCTGCGGTGGTGGAGGTCCCCACCCGGCACCCAGTTGCTGGCCCGGATCTTGTGGATTCTTCCACGGGGTCCCCCACCCGGCACCCAAGTGCTGGCCCGGATCGTGTGGGTTCTCCTAACGGCTTAATACATACTTACCTATGTGGAGAATATAACACTTTGATAGAGCTACTAGTCTGTCCGTTCGCAAACAGAATGCTGGTTGATACGGTGTGGTACGGTCTGTTCACACGGATGAAGCTTGGTAATTTCCTTATATTCTATTCTTATGCAGAGGTCCCACACCTGCCCACTTGTCACCTACCCTAGCAACCTCTGCCCACCTTCTTACTTGCTTAGATGGCCAACTGCTCCATCAGTTGCCTTCTATTTCATTTTCTCATGTCTCTTATCTCAATTGTTCGATTTAAATATCTTTTAATTCTTTCATGCAGGGTGATACTAGATTAATACTAAAATACTTGTTTTACAAAATATAAGCTTTGATCAAAGGAATGCTTGCCTGAACTTTAACCATATACTCGGATTCAAGTAGCTAGGCTCAGGTGAAGTCGTTCCCGTAGATTGGTTGCTGCCTGTAATTAAATACGTTGGCTAAGACTTAATTTACGAGAACATAATAAAATACAATGTGTCGAGGTGTTTGTGCTCCTAAGGTAAGACGTCACTCCATTTAATCCAATCGCAGTAATCGAGGTTAATTTCGGTACACTACTCGTCGTTCAACATCATCGCACTAACGTCATGAGATATGGTTGATTTATTAGGTATGCCCGGCGTTTTATTAATTCCTAGCAATTTTTTGATTATACGGGATTAACTAAATGCATGTACAATTTTAACTGTTAATATTAATCCTAGCAAATCTTCGTGTATATAATTAGGCCTATTTAAGGTTTACTTCAGTCATTTGCATATTTTTACAGCTTAACTACTATTTAATCGCCACATATAAGTTTAATCGCTACGCGGAATCTTAAACCAACGCGCACTACTTTAAATCGGCGTGTGTTATTCTAATTCTCGCAAACAGTTTTAAATCTTCTAACGGTTATGAATTTATTCTAATAAATCACAATACTTATTAGTGGATTCCTACAGTTTATAATCAACTAATAAAATTAACTGTGCATTTAACTGCGTGACAGGGCAATCTAAATGACATTCTAATAATTTAATTCATACGCATACTAAACATTTAATTGCTCATGGATGTCACCTAATTTATGAGTAAAAGCTATAAATATTTACTAGAGAAGTTTAGCAATTTAATACGGCTAACCAGGGGGTTAAACGGCACACATACTAATTTAATCCGTACACGCTATGTTTTAATCTATTGATGGCACTAACTTTTATTATAATAACTTGAGAAATATTATGGTTTCTATGCTTTGATATATGACATTGAGGAAATAACATGGCCTAATTAACTGAGCAAATCCTACCACGTATGCTTGCGGGGTTTTCCAGCTCCTCGCTTCGCTTGATCAGCTCCTAGGGTTCCTTATTGGTTTGCATTGGTCAACTGACACTTGTTATTAGACTGACATTATTTATATGCATAAAAGTCTAAGAATATTAGACTGCCACCGAAGATCGTATTAATTCTCCGCTCGATTCTAAAATGGGTTTCTATCATATTGTTGCAACTCACATTCTAGTCCTATAATTAATTTATTTGATTGCGACAATTCTCTTATGACAATTTTTCTATGCAGCCCATTTATGAGTATCTCTAAATTTAGTCTAGTCTATATCTTTTTATTTTAGCTAATCCATTTTCTTCTCTCTTCTTTTTCTTCTTCTCGCTGCCCTTCCCTTTCTTGTTTCTTCCGCCGCCTCCTTATTCTCTTCCTCCCCGGCTTCCTATTCTCTCGGGCCTCTCTCTCTGTTCTCCGGACTCCCTGCCCCGACGCCGCACCTCGGCTCCTCCGCGCCACGCCATCTCGGCTCTCCCTCTCCCCGGCCTCCGTGCTCCCCTACCGGCTCTCTCTCTTCTACGCACCTCCTCCCCTCGGTTCAGCTCCCCGACGCCCGGTCTCAGCGCCCCTCCTCGGTTCGGCTCCCCGACACGCCGTCCCCAAACGCCGCCAACCCCGGCGGCGCCGCGCCATGCGGCCCGGCCGCCCTCGCCTTGCCGCTCTGCGCCTCACGGCGAACCACGGCCAGATCCGTGGCCTAGGGCCCGGATCTGGCGCTGGCTCCTCAATCCCAACCCGATCTGAGGTTGGTTTGATGTGGTTTGGTTGCTATTTTGCTCTGATTCAATGGGATTTGCTAATATGTTAGTAGGCATGGAGATGAGTTCTTCTACTACTCCCCATGGACATCCTCTATGTTGAATCCTTGCTGCGCTAGTGGTGCTTGTGCCAAGTACCGGTATCTCTTAACTCTAACTATGTAGGGCTTACTACTGGGACATGAATACTAGGGTTTATGGTTCACCTTCACCGATTGCTGGTTGACTGATGGTGTGGCTGTCGCCCTCTTCGGTAAGCCCCTTTTACTCATCTTCTACTCATCTTCTACTCCTCTTCTACCTCCAATTTGCATGATCTAAGTTGGTTCGTTGGTACTCTACTAGTGCTTGGTTGCTTGATGTCTCTAATTAAGCACTACTTACTATGAATGAATGAATGTTACGGTTGTGCTTGTTGTGGTTACCTCTGCCGTTGATGGTTGGTTGTTTTTGAGGAATATCCCGTGTTGGCTTGTGGCTCTGTTGGCTCGCTGGTGGTCTCCTCCTCCTATGGTTGGTGGCCGGTGACTGATCGCTGGCTACCTTCCTCCTTCGGCTTGGTGACTGAAGAACTGTCGTTGTTGAAAGCTAGATTAGGTAGCCAGCCATGATGTGCTGCAGTAGTACACGATCGGCTGCCGAGGACAGCAACCAAAACGAGGGAGTTGCCCGGACGGCGCCGGCCGTGCTACAGGCCCAAACAAAAGGGGAGCGGCCCATGTGGGCCCGAGCACAGCATCGTCTGTGTTACACGGCCCATGCGGCCGGCAGCCCGGCACGGGCTGAACCGAGCGGTAACCAGACCCCACCCGCCCTAACCCGCCGAACCGCCAAAACCCAAATCAAAATCCCCCATCTTGGCGGAATCCCCCATATCCATCGCGAAACCCCAGCGGCGGCCAGCGCCCAAGCCAAGCCCACCGAAGCGATGACTTCTCTGGTCGCCGTCGTCGACATCCCCTCCGACCCTGACGACGACGACACCGCCGCCGCCGCCGCCTTCCTTCCCGCCCTCCACAAGCGCTCCCATGCCGCCCTCGCCGCCACCTCCCCCGACTCCCACGAGGGCTGCTCCCCTTCCCTCTCGAAGCGGCGCCCGCCGCGTCCCCCATCGTCCTCGACGACACCCCCACCCCGCCGAAGCGGCTCCCGTCCGTAGCTCCTAATCAACCTGTTTCCGCCGTCGCCGAGACGCGCCAGTCAATAGTCCCGCGCTGCTGTTGCTGAGAGCCTGAGACGCCCAATTTTGTTCTCCCGTGCTCGTCCCGCTTCCGTGCTGCCAATTCGGAGATCCCCGGATCGGCTGTCTCGTGCTCTATCGGCTCCGACATTGTTGTTGCTGAGACCACGGGCTTTACCTCCCCGCGGAAATTGTCCGGTGAAGTTTTTTGACTTGTAGTTGCATTCTGTGTGATCCTCGAGAATTTAGCGATCTCGCTAAGCATACCTGCTTCATCCATGGAAGTTGCTTTGTAGCAAGAGTAACGGCAATTGGTTCTAGTCGTGCTACAGCTTGTAGTTCATTTAACTCTTCTTCCTTTTCTTGGTTTGCATCAAGAGATGCAAAGAAATAATTGAATATTATATTGGTAAAACTGTTAAGTATATTGGATAACTGTAGGTCACAATGTTGGTGATTAAGATTGACAAGAACTGGCTTGTTCTGCTGTGCAATCTGAGCTGTTTTGCTGGGTCATATTTGTTCTAACATCTGTTGGATTCAGGCCTAACCTAATGGTTGCAAATTCCTTGGATGACTAAACTGACCAAGAAAATTTGAAATTGCCAATCATGAATATAAAGGGTTTCTTAATTTGGGAGTTGGAGACTTGATGTCCACAGGCAATGTTAAGAATTGCAATAGCAAAATGCCACACTTATTTATATATAGAACTGTATCATCTTGACCCTTGAGCTCATCTAATATAAATGGCTCAACCACTCAAGACTCTCTATTATGTTTTTGGATAACGTGTTGGTTCATAGATAACACTTTATATCCAACGCTAAGTTGCTAACCACTATTTTATTCATTGCTAGATTTCTCCAAAAATTAACGTATTATCACCAAACCAATAGTTCCACCTCTCAGAGGGATTTAGTTTGGTTCTTCCCGTTTCTTATGTGGGAGGCATCCTATGGCATGACATTGATGACTAGATGGCTGCATGTTCTGGACTCATCATGATTTGCTTATAGTTTGGTAGGAGTAACTCTTTTTGTGCTTTACAGGAGTTTCTTGTCCAATATCTCTGGACAGTGATGATGACTTGGATGACACTGGGTACAGGGAGCAGTTGCCAAGCAATACAGCAAAGTCTGAACCTGTGATTCGACCTGGCACTAGCTTTTCTTCTGATAAAGTGATCAATTTAATAAGTACAAGTCAGAAGGGCTATTTAAAGTCACCAGGACCTCAGACAACCCTTTCTGCACATAAAAATGGTGGTAAGAAAAAATTAGCTGAAGAGATTAAAAAGAAAATACTTACGCAGATTGTAGCATTAAATGCCTGTTGTATATTTCCAACTGAGAGCCAATAATTGATTATCTATGCAATTATTAGGCACAATCAACTTTGAAAAAACACTTCATGCTGATTTACCTTGTGAAAATTCTACTCTGCGGGATGCTAATGTTTTTCATGAAAAGCACAGTCTTCAGGTATTTTAACTTCAGTAGTTTCTGATTTGATGCGATATAATTATAGAACTGATCAATCAAATGATGAATTGTTTACATGTTTGCCTGTTTATGTAATTAAGTTGTATTCAATAATCTAATTGTCTATCTTATAAATGATATGTTGGCTGGAACTGTACCTTGATGGTCTTAAACAATTTAGGATATAGATGCTACTAAGTAAGGACCAATGGAAAAGGAGAATGTGCCCATATGACATTAGTGTGATGGAAACCATGGTTGTCACAGTGTACTTGGCAACGCCTAAGAGGAGCCAGGACGTCATGGTGTCCAGGTGGGCACCATGGCTTCTTCAAGGCGAGATACAACGAGGGCAGAGGGCACAGATCGAGATCAAATCAAAGGGCAGAGGCAAACAATGCAATAGATCGGGAATGCAGAGCAGAGAAAGCACACCTACAGATCTGGAGAGTGGAGACTGGAGAGATTTGTTGAGGCTTGGAGGGAGGGAACTTGGAGCCGGTGAAGACTAGAGAGACCTTGCCGGTGGCCTAATGTAGCAGAGGAAAAAAGAAGACCGAAGTATGAGCACATCGGGAGTAGAGGAAGAACAGAGGAAAATAAAAGAGAAGTAGAAGCAAAGGAAGAAGAAGAATATTTGGTGTCGGAAGGAGTGAAGGAGGGAGGGAAGCTCGCCAGAGGAAGTGGAGGATGGAGGGAAGCTCACCGACAGTCGGCGCAATGAGGGGCGACGGCGGCTAGGGTTCCATGTGGTTGTCTCTCTCTCTCTCACTCAACTCATTTTCAGCCGAGCGAGACGCCACTTCTCTCGCCCGAACGCCCCTTGCCAGCCTGGCCAAGGCGCCCGCCCCGCTGCTCGCCATGGACGCCGAGGCAACGCTATGGATGTCGTGAATTCCTGGGTGCCCGCCTAGATGGCCAAAGCAAGGCGAGTCTTTGCGGCGTACCCTGGACCGCCACGGCGCCTAGGCGACACCTTGGCAACACCATGGCAACCATGATAAAAATAGTAAAACATTAGTGAGATAAATCTCACCCCGTCACTTGATGCGAAAGGGCCTCTAGCCAAACGGTAGAGTGCTTGAGTAGCACCCCTCAGGTCCTGGGTTCGACTCCCAGTGGGAGCGAATTTTAGGCTGAGGGAAAAAACCCCCTCGTCTGCCCCACAAGCCAAAGCACAGGTTAAGGCCCGCCACAGTCGTGATCGTTCACACGAACAGCGGTGCCCCTGTGTCAGGGTGTGGGCAGAGGTTCGGGGGTTTTCTCGATCTGCGTGAGAAGATTTTCTTCTTAAGCTGATGCCCGGGGGCTGTCTTACCCCCCGCAGGTCGAGTTTTTTTTTTATATATAAATCTCACTTGATTGAAGAATGGAAGCGTAAACAATAGGTCTGTTTTAATCATGCCAATGAGAGACATCTACCAAAATATATCATAGCTTAGGTGAAAACACATTGTTGTATTTCTAGGAAGATAAGAGTCTACAAAAGGGACAAAATGCTCGACGGTATTGCTTAGTAGGCATGTTAAATTATGAATAGATTTGTTGTTCATATTGTATTTGGTAGGGCAGCAACTTCTTACATAAATAGGTACAATAAAGACTATACAAGGAAGATATTGCTTGATTGCGCAAAGAAAAAAAGGAAAAAGTTACTGGTCGTGCAGGTGTGCTTATAAGAATTGATACCATAACATGCATGACATATTAAAGTGACAACCAATTCTTGTGTTACTTAGGAAGAGAAGAAACACAAGGAAGAGACTGCTCGGCTGGTCGAAGAAAGGAAGAAAAAACAACAAGTCTGGCTAAGTAAGCATGTGAAAGAACAAACTTGGTAGTTAAGTTTCACAAATGATGCAGTTTAAGTGATGGGGCATTCTTGCATTATATAGGAAGATAAGAGACTAAAGAAGGAAGAGAAAGCCAGATTGATTGAAGAAAGAAAACAAAAGGTAGAGGTTTGGCTTATAAAGCATTTTACAAAAGAACATGTTTATTCTGGTGTGTGACGGAGTAAGAGAATAGAGAATATGAGCATGCCTATCACGGCGTCGCCTAGGTGTCGCAACAGAGCTAGGTGGATGCCATGGACACTTGCTGTGCCTTGGGGAGGAGGCGGCCGAGAGGGGAGGAGGCTATGGGGAGGGGAGGCGGTGAGGGGAGGAGGCACTGGGGCATTGATCCAAAAATCGGCCTGGGCAGCCGCCCAAGCGCTGTGTAGGCATTGGGCGGCAAGGGTCCGCCGGGCCTTGGACGCAAGTCGGGCGTGTGGGCGACGAGGCGGTCCGAGGCGGCGTATGGTGGCCTTAGTGTGGTAGTTGGCCGGGTGGGCGCGGCGCCCGCACTGCGGCAAGGTAGGCATGTTGGTCGCCTAGGCACTCTAGGCGGAGAACAGAGGGGGTATGTATAACCTATGTTGCCCAGATACTCACGTCCGAAATCGGATACGCGATCTGCGATTCGCCATTTCCTAGAAATGCCGATCTGCGATACATTTATATATATATATATATATATATATATATATATATATATATATATAGGAAAATTACATAATGCACCAACATCCGATACACGTGTATGATTGATAATTTTTTGAGTTTGGGTATGAAAATGTTTTATACCCTTGATATATTTATGGTAAGTTAGTTTTGAACTCGGTTCAAACTAGTTTGAACTACTTTTGAGTTCAATGCAACTACAGATGAGTATATACCATAAAAATAGTTCAAACTAATTAAACGAAGTTGAACTTAAATTTTTGAGTTTGATATCTCAAATATACTTTTTATGGGTATATGAAGATACCCACATCAAACGTTGCGAATCTCGAAGCAAATCAACGGGTATTGATATTGGTGCCTAGGCACCATGGTGCATGAAACACTCGTTCTATATAGGAAAATTACATAATGCACCATGGTGCCTAGGCACCATGAATTCTTATAAGGAACCGAGGTGTTCGACAGAATGTCACCGGGGGATGTCGGGGAGAAACGAGAGCCGCTGCTACGTCGGGGAGAAATGGGATGCGGCGGGCCGAGGCGGCGTGGAGGTGACGAGCCGAGGTGGGAACGGCGGCCGAGGCGACGGAACAGCGGCGGGGCGTCGAGCGCGGCGACAGGCGAGGCAACGGCCGGATGCGATCGGCGAGCCGAGGAGCCGGGCAAGCGGAGGCGGCGTAGGAGCTGCGGTCGTGGAGGCGTAGGAGCGGAGGTTTTTTCGTGCAGCCGCCGGGGGGGAGATCGGATCTGGGGGTTGTGGGGTGGGGGTGAGAAATATTAGGTTAGAAGTATCGGAGAAGTATCGAAGCAGTATCGGGAATTATTTTCTTTTTTTGAATAATCGGTAAATCAAGATACGTGCAGGATACGTATCCGGGAGTATCAGGGCAGTATCCGTATCCGGTACAGTATCCAATACCGGTACGTGAGTTTTATGAAGTATCCGCGTAACATAGTGTATAACAGAGGAGGGGAAAAGAGTAAGTTAGGGTTTAGGACACATACCAGTTTGGACTTGCACTCAAGAGTCAGGATGTCGCACAGAGGGTTTCTTCGCGAGCGCACGGGGCCACCACCGCCGATTCGTCGAATTTGCTAGATTCTGCATTACACAGCCACACAGGTGTGTTCCACCTCCCCTCCCCTTTGCCGTCTTCTTCGCCCATCCGTCGTTTTCTCTAGCCACGCTTCCCCGTCGCCGTGTCATCGCTCCCCTCCGCGGCTCCGCTTCGCTCCATTTGGCACTAGCCA
Organism: Dendrocalamus sinicus; assembly: GCA_036346575.1. Lineage (NCBI taxonomy): Eukaryota > Viridiplantae > Streptophyta > Magnoliopsida > Poales > Poaceae > Dendrocalamus > Dendrocalamus sinicus. The sequence goes on along the minus strand of CM070650.1, from coordinate 2,783,532 downwards.
TGCCTCCCTGTTGCCACGCCCTCGCCCAGATCTCCGCCGCGCCATCACTCTCCTCCGCTCCGCTCGGCACGGGGAGATCGAGAGAAGGTGAGGGCGGATCGGCGGAGAAGGCCAAGGAACCGCCGCGCCGGTGGAGATCAGGACATGGCGAGGCCACGAGGGAGGAGAAGCAGAGATGGCGAGAAGCCAAGAAGAGAAAGCGTTGTCGACGGTCGACCTCGGGCTCGGCTCTCGGTAGCTCGGCCAGAGTTATTTATGTAGATTGCAGATTGCTTTTGCTTGTTGGTTACCTAGTTACTAAGTAGTAGTACTAGTTCCTCTCGGTTAACATGTTATTAGTAGTACTAGTACAGTGATTAGTTGACACGGTTGTTAACTTGTTATTAGTAGTACCAGTATAGTGATTAGTTAACACACTTGTTAACTTATGAGAAATTTGTTGTGTGGTTGAGAACTTTTGATGTGAGATGGTGTGAACTATGTCTGCATGTGATTGTGAATTTATTTTATATTTTTATTTTATCTATGTGATTATGTTTTTTTTATTTTGCAGTCATTTCTTATTTTTCCATTCCTTTATACTTACATAGAAATTTGAAGAACAATAATTGTATTGTATTATCCACGTACCAAGAATCTCATGTATTGTGTAATTCTTAATATGCAGGTTTACAATTATATTAAGTATTTACATCAAGAATTTACATCAATTGATGAAGTGTCCATCATCATCTATCGAATTTACAACATTATAAGTTACTCTAGGTAATAACATACTTCCTTCAAATATCATATATGTCTTGATATCGCCCGTAGCGCACCATGCTAAAGTTGGCTGCCTAGGCGCTAGGCCCCTGCTTGCCGCCCGCCTAGCGCCTACTTACACATTGCACCAAGGAGGAGAGGAGGCGGCGGACGGCACATTCAGATCAGAGTCACACTAGTGTATTCATGTGCTAATTCTTCGACAAAATCATCCGTGACAGGTTGAAGTCTTTAATAGCTATCCCCAAAGTCCAGCCAAGACATGCTCTCGCAATCTGGAAGAAGTACCGCTCCATGAGATCCCTTCTGAATGTATATATGGATCCCAATAAAACTGTGAATGCTGTACTTTTAACAGGTTCAAAAAGAATTCAAAAGTTCGACAATCGGCCTTTTGGTGTTCTTAACTTGTCCCTGTAACAGATTCCGAGAAGAACTTTTGCTTCAAGACTTGAAGGTGGAAGATCACCTGGGTGATGAAAACAGAAGGTTCGGAGAAAAATGTTCTAGAAGAGTGTACAGAATTCTCATGGCACAAAATGGAGCAACGAAAACGGATGATGCTGAGAATTGATAAATCCTAATGGCCGATCTGGGTACATAGGATCCTTTTGGTCTTGTTAACCTATTGTATATGCATTCAGTGTTGCACTTTCAAGATGGAAGTGTCAAGTTAGTTCATGCGATGTTCTGTAGTGCTGAAGCCATCACTTGCTGTGTGATGTGACACAATGGCATTTATTACGTGTTTTGCTAACGCTGTGAAAAGGAAATGATCGTATACGGAAGGCATGGCACATAAAATGTTGTGCTAGATATTCTGCGGGATAAACCATACGCTACGGTAGGGAACCCCAACAAATTTGCACCTTTTGAATAGTTTAGAAAGGCTTAAGTAAATGGTTGGTACTTAAGTATTTTTTTATGTCAATGGGCCTCCAGGGACGGTCCTGCATCTATGCATGTCGGCGGTGTAATGCAAAGGGCCTTAAGGTGTAGCCGTGCGGTGTACTATTACTCGCTTTAATCCACTGAAGGAGGCCACTACTCTTTATAGAGTACGGGCAGCTAGATTTGCAGTAACTTCCTTCATCAGCATAAGTACGGGCAGCTAGATTTGCAGTAACTTCCTTCATCAATCATCAGCATATGCTTTGTGAGTTGTGACAATACATCCGATCCTTGCAAACTTCATCGATGATTGTTGTTTCAAACTCTCCCGATGTTGCACTGCGGTATTTTCTCGTTGGTTCAGTACGCGAAATTCACACCAGATATTCGCTGCCCTCGCTGTCGATTGAAGAACAGACTTGATGCGACGCTGTAGGTGTTCCATAGGACAAACATCCCTTTTGTTTTAAATGTACTCTGCGTAGAGCAAGCAGGGGATTGTTGTGCACTGATCAGATGCAGGGGTGATGACTGACTGATGCATGTGCAGCATGTGGCTTCAGCAAATCGACGTCCACGCGTTGCTGCTGCTGCCTGCCTGCGGGTGGGGCGGGGTGGGGACACCGAAGACACGCCCGCGTGGACGCAACGCCGGCAGACAGCACACGCCGCGACTGGCAGACGGCCGTCGGCTCATGCAACGCTCGACCTCCAGGTGCTCTGGTCTGCGCGAGCTCGCCCAATGCAAGACGATGTGTGCGTGCGTTCAAAATCAGTGTGGGCATCCACGTACAGATGACGCCTTGGATCAGATTCAGCGACGTAATCCTCTCTCTTCCAATTTTCTCAAAAGAGACGTGATTCTGCTCATGTATACAGGTTAATGAACCATCACAGCCGAAAGGTGTTCTAATTATTTAAAAGAAACGCCTAAAAGAAGGAGATATGATGGAATCGATGCATCTCAATATCGCATCACAGCTGTTCATGAAATCCTGATCTCTTTGCAATTCTATCGGATGCGTGTAAGATTGACAAATGGCTACATCAAATGTAGTTTTCCAAAACAATTTGTAGTGCCAAATGAAGCCTAGTTTCCCTTTCATCATTTGCCTAGTGAGAAAGAATTAATCCCTCTAATCTTTCCCTATCTATATTATCATCTTTAGGTTGCCGGTGCCTTGCGATCGAAGTCGACATTTGCCTTGCATCAGGCCTGGCTGTTTTGTTAAAACCAAAGGTAAGAGCTCTGCCATTTATTTTAAAGAGAAGAAAAAACACCGGCCTCGAAAGAGATACATCAAAGACACCAACACTAGCCTCAAAAGGAGAAATCCGACATTGAGAAAGAGCCCCAAACCTGATACTCCTAGCAAAACACCAACTACACCTACAAGACAAAATATACACCTACAAGACAAAATATCTCGTAGAGCAACAAAGAAGACGCCTCCCTTCACAACCAAAAAAACCTAAAGCTAGGACAAAGCATAAAACTAGAGAACACATGCAACATGCCCAAAAGGACGGCATGGCAGATAGGTATGCGATTGTCGGAAATCCATTATGATCACATGCAACATTTGCAAGATTCATGGTGTTACTGAAACCACCAGATTTATTTTTCATGTGCGAGATGACAAGTTCTTGTCTAAGTATCTTTGGCAAGCCTTTGGTGGACCAAGATGTCAAGATGGGATCCAGCACACTCGTTCTTTGGTTGCCATGATGAGGTCATGATGCAGTTCACAGGGTAGGAGAAAATTACATTATCCAGCTACGTGTAGCTTTGGCTTGTGACGGGCATGGTCCATCCTCAATTACAATAAGATAGCTTCACCTATAGCTATTTCTTATGTTCTTGGGTGCGTGTTGGTTTTTTATTGGCAAGCTGTGTGTGCGCTTAAGGTTTCTTGAGTAGTAGTACAATTTAGTATAGTATGTATGGCCATGGTAAACATTCCATTATGAGTTTGGTCTACGTTTGCTTTCCCTCACTCTGCTGATAAAACATCTAAATGTCACCTCATTGCATGTCACAACATGGAAGAAGAAAAAAAAACAAAAAGAAAGAGGGGGAGAAAAATCTCAAGAGAATTGAATATCTTCACATGGAAACGGTATCACAGGTAGTGATTGGTGAACATTCTTTACAGGTATACTTGGCTCATAGCCATCTCATCTGTATGAGATGAAAAGTCATCGTCCCAAAGAAAGGAATCCCCACGGCATGGCCACCTTCACATGCTCCTGTAGCCACATCCTCTGTTTGAGCATACACAGAGTTGGTCACTAGTCACCGGTCACCACTAGTGGTACCCTCACATGTTTTGCTAAGACCGTATACCTACTTCAATACGCATGGAGTATACGCTTACGTGGTTAAGATTTTTTAGCAGCTAGCCTACGGCCTTAGACTTTAACTTTCCATGTTATACACCAGGAGACTCTTCATTGTCACTTGTCGAAGAGGGAGAAAGTTACTTGAGCCCATGCCATGCCTTGGATGGTTGCATTGGGATGGCAGCGGTGCTGGAGTCAAATACCACCGGGTTCAAGGATAGAGTAGTAGCATATTTTGACTAGTATTATAAACGCCCTACTACTGTACACCAGAAATCTATGGACAACGTTCTTTCGATGTCAAGTTTGGACTTTCGGGCCTTGCCAATTTCCAGAGTCCTTCTGGTCATTATCATGGCAGTCGGGGTCCGTTTGGTCCGCCTAAATGGCAAGAGAAATGCAAGTTGAATTAACATTTGTTGGTTGCTGTTATGTCGTTAGATATGCATCAATGCATGTCCGTCCCCGATGCCAGGATGTCACAGCTGCTGACCAGAGAGGCAGGAGAGGGTCACGGTGCCACGGACAACCAAAGATTTATTAAGGTGGCAAGATCCCGGTCAATCCTCCAGTAGTTTGATTAGTTCATCCTGTACCGTGTTTGGCATAACAACCGCGCTAAAGAAATGAGGAAGCGTTGCTGCTGCTGTGTGTGTGGATTGGGTGGGTCACCTCTCCCTGCACCGTCCTCGCCAGCCAGCCGCGCACGACGCGGACGGCGGGGCAAAAGAACGTGAGAAATGAGCGGCGCCGTGTGCGGCCGTGCTCCGGCGCCGTCGGTGGGGGCCGTGGCTTTTCATCGCGCTGGTTTGGTGCAGCGGTGGCCTGGTGGGTTGTACGACGCAACATACCAACGCAAACGAGCCACTCGATCACGAGCCTCGCATCGACATCCATCTTCAATGACAGACAAACGGGTGTGAGGCTGTAAGCAAGGCATGATTGCGATTACTGCATCACACACAAGTCTCGTGATGCGATTTATGGTATGGTACCCAAGCTTAGTGAACGTTAACAATTCTTTCGTCTCTGGTGTACCAAGCCGCAAATAAATGACTTGTGTAGGTCCAACACGGAAGAGTGCTGGTACTGTAGGTACTCCGAGGAAGGAAACAGGGGAAAAAACAAGCAGCTTTGGGAGCATAAACACGCGCTGTGGAACGCCTGTTCCCGGTAAGTACCCACTGGCACGTCGCTTCCTTGGTTATTTTTTACCAATTAGCCCATGACGTGAAGCAACCAAGCAGGCAGCCATTGCGTTGGGACAGGCGCAACAGGATCGTTAACCGGGGAGCAGAGCAGTTAGTAGCTGGAGCCGTTCTCTCGCTCGCTGTGCTGTGCAGCGTGCACCACAACTCATTTGACACAAGAAGCGACCCGGAAATTATGATGATGTGCTTGCTGTCTCTCCTCTCTCTCTCTCCTCTCTCTCCCCCAATCACAGTTTCTGATGGCCCCAAAAGTGTTAGAAAAATCCGCTCTCCATAGGATGGTTGACGGCCGACGTTTTGGGCTGGAAAAGGAAGAGAAATCAGCAGGAAACCATCGCCGATTCGCATTTCATCATGAACAGTCCGGCATCGATCGTGCACCTGCACGCACGCCCTGTGCTGAGATGAGAAATCCCGGTCTATTTGGTTGGTGATGGTCCGAGCTGTCCAATGCTTGTGTGTAATGTGTTGTTCTGCTGCCTACTTGGCCCCTACCTCGTTTGGACTTGCGTGTCCATGGATGGATGCGATGGGGTTTTTTTTCCAGGCAGGCACTAGCATCGTGGCCTGGGAATAAAGGCACTTTGATGAGCACCATTGCAGGAGCTAGTAGGAGTAGTACACTTGTTTAAATATACTACCAAGTCTGATGTGCATGCACGCATTGACTGCTGCATCTTGGCGTGTTGGTGAATGGTGAGCATTGAGCAAGGTGTGATGATAAAAGCTGAATTACTTCAGGTCAATACAGAGCGGCAAAACCGGTCCCTTTCTGTTCCCTTGCTTTTGATATTTCCTCCGTAGAATGGTCTTTGATTCCCTCATCCTGTAGTAATTGTTCGGTGACTCGATCGTTATGCATGGATGATGTATTCCAAATGAACTCGTGGGGGATAATAGGTATATAAAAGCAAGATTCCATACCAATTCATACATGATTGGTCCACAACAACCACCAAATAAGCAATTTACAGAGTTCAAAAAGAAAAATTCTCCGAATTTTTTTCAAAGAAATCTCACACTTTTTTCAACGTACTTGAAACTTCCTAGATACTTGAAACTTCCTACGTACTTGAAAATTCCTAGATACTTGAAACTTCCTAGATCATCTTTCCCTACGAGTATCAGAATGTCCATGCGTATACATGGGTGCTGATCTTACAGTTTTTTCCCTCTAGAAGTTAGATCATACGGTTTGAGTTGAGCAGCATAGACTACGGATCTTAATTACTGTGACGACCTTTCAGAAATTAACTTTTTATATAGAGTATGTTTATATTGATTTCTACTTTTTATTTTTGTTTGAAGAAGCCAGAAGCCAATATAAATACCTAATTTACTGAAGCGGCTTTTACACTTCTCTCACTCCCATCTTGTGCACATATCACTCTCACTTTCTCCACTAAACCACTTCTTTCAGCCACTATCATTCCTTTTCAACCAAAAATCATCAACCATAGTCAAAAACTATTAACCGCAATCAACATAAATAGCCCTATTCACTGCGCCTTCTCTGTCCAGGGTAGACTCTCGCAGCCAATATGAACATGCCTGTCCCCTACCGTCTCTGTCCATGGTGAGCACTTGGCAGCTTTTAAGTTTTAAGCAGCGTCCATGTCCATGTCTCTTCCCTATATTATAGTCCATGGAAAAAAGTGAGAGAAACAAAACCAAGCAATGATGCTGATCAGAAAGATGCTTAGAAAAAAAAAGTTCATGTATAGCCATGCATCACCTAAACAGCTACCAGTAGTAAACGGTGTGTTTGGTTGCTGGGATGGGGTGGGATGAAATAGGATGGTTCCTTTGACCAAGGTTATCTATGTGTTTGGTTTGAGGGATGGGGTGGGATGGAATGGTCCAAAGTGGGATGAGCCTGTGCAAATTTAGAGAATATTCTTCTTAGATGCTGGACCATGTGGTTCTACTTTTTTTGTGGAACCATCTCATCTCATCTCATCCTCATCCTCATCCCATCCCACTCCATCCCAGCAACCAAACACACCAAAGCACCAAGCTGGGATACATGTATAACTGTATACTATTTGTGGATGCTTGCCTTTCAATGGCACCAAACATTTGCCCATCCATGAGTGCTCACTCGCCTACTAGTATTACTCACCTTCTTTACGTTTACGCTAGGCAATGGCAGCAGCACCGTGCTTCCTGGTTGTCACATGACTTTCTACCCAAGTAGCATTTTCTTGTAGTAGTACATGTTTTAATCAGATTGGGTTGGTTGACCTGCAAACTTGTTGGATGGATCAATGAAAATTCTCTCTGTGATGTATGAACGATTTTTTAAAGCCGGCCTAATGACAATGGAAATGAGAATAATCCATTGCATATGCCTCTCATTGTGCGGATGTGCCTGCCTTGTGAGCCTTTTGCTTTCAAGAAACTACTTGCATTGTCAGTCATGTAAGGAACTACTGGGAAACCAGATTCCTACTTTTATTAATTCAATTTCACTCATTAAAAAGACAATTGCTAGTAACAATCATAAAGACAGTCTTCTACCTTTGAAGTGGTCAAGAACACCTACTCCACAGACTGCCAAAAGACCACTAATTTATACTGCATGCGGGGAATCCTTTCTCATCTGAACCCAGTGAAGAAGTGTACAAGCAACAGTCTGTGGCTGAGGTTCTTTACGTAATTTAGTCCAAAGTGGCAAGAGGAAAGAAAGACTAAAGATCAGCGTATCCAATCGAAATGGAGATGGAGAGCAGAACCAGGGAAGAAAGAAGCTAGCGAGGTGAATGGCAGGGCGCATTCCCACCGTATATTCCATGGGGAGTACGCACGAGTCCCGTCAGAAAAGCAGCAAAGCAAGCATCAAGAGCCAGACTGGCGGCAACAAAGAGAGGCCATCGAAGCAACAAGCATACCCATCATCTATCCTGAAACTGTGGGTGCAGATAATACCTAATGAATTACTGTAAGATGACGTGAAGTTCATCCTACGATGTATGATAAGTATTTAACTTCATTTTATAAATATTATTAAAATCTATGTTTGGTTTTTAAGAGTTGCAATTTTCAGGTTTGTTGTCTGTCAAGTGCGGTTTGATCGATCGGTGGTTGACAGTTTGGCTATCGGTCTGGTGTGACCAAAATCTGGATGGTGGTCTGACCACCGGTGCAGTGTGAGTGGTTTCTAGTTGGCGGTTGTTTTTTTAGAGTGCATGTTTTAGAGTGGGGCACATGCGGTCAAACTAGCCGTTGGTTGATGGTCGGATTGGAGCCGAGTTGGGCGGTGTGATGGCATTGAAGATGTGGTCACACCGGTGGGGCAGTCAAACCAGTCATTGGTTGACGATTTGACTGGTGCGGTCTAACCTCCATAGGGAAAGCGGGCAGACAGGCCTCTCGATGGGTACCCTAGGCATGTCTGAGGTGTTCAGAGAGGTTCTCGAGAGTCCAGACAAGTCTGGATGTTGATGAGAACGAATATGAGCATTATTGAGGAGTGGGTTACCAAGAGTTTATGAGAGATCATGTGAAGGGCATCCCATAGTTGTGATGAGTAATTGACTCTTGTTCTAGGAAGATTGAGTTTAGTTTTTGAGGTTTGTGCTAGTTACGCATTGCCGTAGCCACGCGAAGTGTTCTGCGGCTAACACGACCACGTTGGTCGTGGCCGAAAGTCATGCGCCTTGATCGTTACGACCACTTTGGGCGTGGTCGAAGGTCACCCGAGGGTCTCGACCACTTTGGCCATGGTCGAAGGGCACCGAGGCGATGCGACCACGTTTGGCGTGGTCGAGGCTAGTCGACCACGTTGGTCGTGGTCGAAGCGAGTTACGACCACGTTGGCGTGGTCGAAGGCCGGCTGCGACCACGTTGGTCGTGGTCGAAGGCCGGCATGACCACGTTGGCGTAGTCGAAGGCGGCCGCGACCACGTTGGTCGTGGTCGAAATAGGTTACGACCACGTTTGGCGTGATCGTAGGTCTCGAGGAAGTTTAAGACCGGTTTTGCCATAGTCATATCTTGGTCATGATTGAAATGACTCGTGCGACCATGTTGCGGCAGTTGGAACCTGGCGAGATGTCTCGACCACGTTGTGCGCTATCGGAAGCCAGTAGAACCATTTACGACCATTTTGGGCATGGTCGAAGGTCATTCAGTCGTTTACGATCACGTTGGCGTAGTCGAATGCGGCCGACCACGCGTTGTAGTGGGCGCGATCGAAGTCGGCACTCAAATCTACGACCACGTGAGTAGTCGGCACTCTCGACTATGTTGTTGAGAGCGTGGTCGGAAGTCGGCGCTCGGGCGTTCGACCACGTGAGTAGTCGGCACTCTACGACTACGTTATTGAGAGCGATCGGCTTGGTCGGACGTGCTCGCCTGCGATTGGAATCGGTCGTATGACCCGCGGACTTGACCATTTGAGCTGGAATTTGGTCGTAGGGCTTTGTGATGAAGTCAGGGACCTTGTGCATTTGTTGGTTTATCTTTTCGATCGGTCGTAACGACTTTGGTTGAAGTCGTAGACTTTGAGCGTTAAAGCCGTAGCGAGTTGTGGGTGGTCGTAGCAAGTTAGCGATGATCGTAGACTCATCATATCTGGTCGTATGGCTTGATTTTGTGGTCGTATGTCGTGTGCATTCATTGTTCTCTTTTTCCGATCGGTCGTAGGTGGTATCGACTTGGTAAGAGTATGATTTGAGTTCTGTTTTCGGCTCAAGTGATTGGATACTATTGTGAGCGGTGCTATGTAATGGTTTGCTTATGCGTGATGGTTTGCGGGACTTTGAGACTAGTCGTGGTGGCGTGGATGGTCGAGACTAGGCACGGGGTGCCGAGGTCGTGATCGGTGGGAGATGCCAAAGACGAAGTCTGTGAGGTGGTTGCAAGCGTGATCGGCAAGGCGGGAGGAAGCTTCCGGGAAGGCGGCGGAGTGGCATTTTGGAGAAATGCGGAAAGCGCAAAGGAAGCGTGTCTCTGCCAATGCACAGGAGTTGTTGGCGCTAACGGGCAAGCGGTGGAGCCGTTGGGCTTAACGGGTAAAGCATTTGGAAGCTTGTTTTCGCTAGTGGGTAAAGAGAGTGGTAAACCCGGTGTTAGGTGGGAGTTCACGGGTTCCCCCCCGGTAGCAGAAGGCTATAAATAGGGTGGGTAGAGCTCGAGTGCTCGGTGAGGTTGTTCCCGAGTCACTCTGAATTTTTCGTCTCTATTTGTGTGAGTTTTCTCAGGTAGAGCACGGTTGCTCTTGTACCTCCGATGGAGTGGTGTAGAAACCTTCATGATCAATCATTCATCTCTCTTCCTCAAGTTAATTTCATCGTTATGAGATGTTATGATTGTTTTGTTTGCGATCTGTTTTGAGAGCTTGTTCTTCATGCGATCATTTTCTCTCTTCTCTTCTTCGTGTTTCTGCATTCTTTTGTGTGCTTGATTGGCTCGAACGGGAATCTATCTCAAGGCCACTTGGCTAGTTCATTCCAGAGCAGAGTCGAATCGAGAAGTTCTCTTAACTTAATGGTCGTGCGCCTCAAGTCCTCTGTTTGAGTTCGACCATGTCTCTCTACCCGAGCATAGCTAAGACTTTGGTTTTTGGTAATTTCTTTTCCAGAGGTTGGATTCTTTCGATGTCTCAAATTTGAGGATCAAATGACCGAGAGAGTCTTAGTTACTCGGAAATCGGCAAACGAGTCCTTCTCCGTTCTTGTTTTATCCGCGATATTCTCTGTTTGATTTCTTTTGTCGGCTTGGGCAAGTGTTCGACCACGTGGTGTTCGATCATCAATTGGCTTACGACCACGTGTGTTCGATCGGAGAAACTAGTTCTTTCACTCGATTTCTTGTGTGAATACTTGGGAGTTTTAAAGGCACCATTCACCCCCTCTGTTGCCATTTCGGTCCTACAATTGGTATCAGAGCCGGTTAGCTCTTGTCAATAGATCTTAACCGGTCTCAAGAGCCATGGCGACGGACAAGTACTCGACCAAGCCTCCCGTTTTTGATGGCACGGATTACCCTTCGGAAGAGCCGAATGGAAACATACATCCGGCTCGGGGTATGCCATTTGGCGGAAGGTGAAGGTCGATTTGTTGTTCTGCCGATGAGAACATCAATGTGGCAAACATGCCCGATGTTGAGGCAAATGCGAAGGCAAGGAACATCATTATCCAGGGCTTGAGTAGAAGCGAGTTCGATCGCATCTCTCACCTGTCGTCCGCTTACGACATCCGGGTGACCCTCGATGCATATCATGAGGCACCACCCGATTAAACGATTCGGCAGACCGGTTCAAGCGCGAATACAACAAATTCGAGATGCTTGCGGAGAGTCCACGGATGAGTGCTTTTCGCGATTTCACAAAATCTTGAGCAACCTCCGGCGGTTGGTCTTACATACCCGACTCGAATAACGCTCGCCAAATGCTCGCGGCACTCGATCTTCGTGTGCAGGAGATGAAAGTGACCACCATCAAAGACACGACGACCTCTCGACCTTGACTCTTGATGCGCTGTACTCGCACCTCAAGACTCACGAGATTGACGTTGTCTCTCGTGGTCGAAGTCACGATCGATGGCTTTGGTCACGATCCCACGTTGGCTTCGGTTCCTCCTCTTACGATTCTCTTTGCGGATTCTCCTTGCTGCTCTATGTGACATAACGGATGATCGGTTAGAGCGACTTGCGGATGAGCGCTTGCCCTCCTTGCTCGAAGATTCTCCGTGCTTACAAAGGGAGGAGGGACAAAAGAAAGGAGGACCCGTGATTTGCTTCGAGTGTGGTGGCCCCAACCACATCCGAGCAAACCGTCCCAAGCTTGGGAAAGGCAAAGGTGACTACGGCGGTTCGGGCAAGAACGACTACACCGACAAGAACCGCAACACGAAGCCCTCGGCACTGCTCAAGGCAAGAAGAAGTTCCGCAACTTTGGGAAGGCCAAGAAGCTCTTCCACAGCGTCCTCACCGCCGGCGACCTCGACCTCGGCGAGGTGGAGGATGGAGCGGCGATGACGGGGCGGGTGATCAAGAGCCCAAGGATGGCGGCAACGACTTCTCGGCATGTGCTTCATGGCCTCGAGGGCGAACTCGGCGACAATGGTGTACTCGACTCGGATGAGGTATGCCCCACCTACGACCAGCTCAATCATGCTTTTCTTAAGCTAGGTGGTTTTCATGCTAGAGCTAGGGCTAGGTGTACCGAGTTAGAGAAGGAAGTAGATAGATTATCACGGAGCTTACTTCACTTACATCTGCTCCCTCCGTGATGATTGTGATACATGCTCGCTTTCTTTGGGTGATATGGAGAAATTAAGGACCTCGCATGATAGTTTGTCCTCAGAGCTTGATATTGTTAAGGTGGAGAATGTTAGTCCGCTTGCCGAATTAGAGTTGAGTAGGATGGTCATTACTCTTCTTACTCTCGATGAGACTACTCCTCCCACCTCATGTGAGGATAAGGACATTCTGCTAGAGGACCTTATACCATGCTCCTTGATCTGCCGAGTCTTGTCAAAAATGCAATAAATTGAAGATGAACCTAAAGCAGGCGAGATCACAAGATTCTTGAGTTGAGTGCTTCTTTACTTGAGCCTATTAATTCATGTTTGAACTGTCCAAAGTTAACTACTGAACTTGAATCTGTCTCAAAACAGTTTCAAGAAATGATTGACAACAACAAGAAAATGGCTCAGTATGAGACTAAGGATCCTATTAGCTCACCATGCATTAGTTGTGATAAACTAAAACTTGAATTCGTTGCTTTGAATGACAAATGTGTGAAGCTAACTAAAGACTTACTAGAGAAGCCACAATCTGGTTGTGATGTGATTGATGGTGTGGGGGAGAAGCCCTAGGGTAAGGGTGAGACGCCTAGAGACGCGAACCAACCTGCTAGTAGTAGGACTGTCCCCTCAGAGTCGGTTGTGCGTGCACAAGCCATTCTTTCCTCTACTGTTGGTTCTCCATCTGCTCCCTTACCTCCTGTTGTTCCCTCTTCCCCCTGCTCTTCTTGCACCTCTCTTTCGGAGTGTCGGTATCTTATGAACACTCTCGAGAGATTTGTAGCGCAAGAAGAAGCTTAATCTTATTCTAGACCAATCCAAGATTTGCAAGTTCAATCAAGGTCTAGGATATGATTTCTATGAAGATATGAGGAAGCATCCACCTGCTATTCTCCGACCCATCGTAGGAGGTGTGATCGAGGTTGAGCCCAGATCTGATGAGGTTAAATTCAAATTAGCGGGCTTTGTCCAAGGGATCTCTGACAGAAGGTGATTCCACTGTTGCTTGGCCTCTCGGAAGGCGAAGCCTCTTCATGCTACTTCCACCTCTCGAAGGTGAAGTACCACCGCACCTTCGCCGGAAGGATGGGCACTCGATCGAGAGATGCTTGAGCGCGCGAGATTGCGCGAAGAGACCGTCAGAGGCACTTAGGCGTATTCGTGGTCACCCGGATCCTGAGTGCACCTAAGACTAGCACGAGGTCCAAGTTTGCTTCTGACGGGTTTGAGCAGCATCGAGGACTTGGTTTTTCTGAGCCTTCTGGTTTTCGTCCTCGTGCTGCTCGGGTCGTGACTTCCGCCGTCCGAGGTACTTCGTTTCCCGTCGAGACGACTACCGCGGCGTGTTCAGCCTGTTGCCGGTGCTCCGACTCGCTTGCCTGTAGCAGCCGGACCCAGCAACAGCTCTAGGTCTACTCGTAGACCATCTGCTTTTCTGAGTGACAGAGAGCGTAGGGTAGATAGAGGTCAGTCGTGCTTGACTACTTCATCTGCTCGACGTGTTGTTCAGTATTGGGTGCCAAAATCACTCTTGATTTACCCCATCTTCGAGACTTTACTCTGTTTGACTCGGGCTCGCGGGTAGGAAGGACAAGGTTTGGCTTGTAGACTCCGGTTGTTCTCGTCATATGACCGGAGACTCTCGTTGGTTTTCTTCCCTTGCCCGTGCTCCAGGTGATGAGACGATCACCTTCGGAGATGCTTCATCTGGGCGCGTCATCGCCAAAGGTACTGTGCGCATTAATGCATCTTTTATTCTTAAGGATGTTGCCTTGGTTAGTAAGCTGCAGTACAATTTGCTCTCCGTTTCTCAGCTTACCGATGACGGTTTCGAGGTGAGCTTCAAGAAAAACAATTGCAAAATTCTTGATTCTTCGGGTAGTCTGGTTTGCGGGATTTCTCGTTTTGGGAGGATCTTTCGTGCTATTTTTACGAGTCTTCGGTGATCCTCTCCTGTTTAGTTGCTTCGAGTCCCGCGACTTGACTTTACGGCATAGGAGACTTGGTCATATCGGTTTGACCATTTGACCCGAGTTCGCGCCACGATCTCATTCGTGATTTGCGAAACTCAAGATGGTCAAAGATCTTGTTTGCGCTCCATGCCGCACGGCAAGATGGTTGCCGCTTCTCATTCTCCGGTCATCGATACGATGACCGATGCACGAGACAGTTGCTCCACATGGACACGATTGGACCACTCGAGTGCGATCGGCGGGAGGGAAGTGGTACGTCCTTGTCGTGGTCGATGACTATTCGAGGTTCTCTTGGGTGTTTTTCTTAGCCTCGAAGAATGAGACGTTTACCCATTTTGAGGGTTTTTCAAGAGGCTTCTGTTGAGCTCCGGGTGCCTTACGAGCGATCCGCGATGACAATGGCACGGAGTTCAAGAATTCCTACTTTGAGAGTTTCGTGGTGAGGCAGTGTAGAGCACCGCCTCTTCTCCATACGTCCCTCGTAGAATGGCGTTGTGGAGAGGAAGAACCGTACCTTGGTCGAGATGGCGGGACGATGCTTGATGAGTACTCTACACCGAGGAAGTTTTGGGCTGAAGCCATTGCGACCGCGTGCCATGTTTCGAATCGAGTTTTCTTGGGCACACTTGCACCGCACTTCTTATGAGTTGAGATACGGGCGAAAGCCCGCGTCTCTCATTTTCGTGTGTTTGGTTGCAAGTGCTTTATTCTCAAGTCCGGAACCTAGATAAGTTCGAGTCACGTTCTTGTGATGGGATCTTTCTAGGTTACTCGCCTTCTTCAGCGGGCTTATAGGGTGCAGGCTGCGAGTTTAGCAAAATGGTAGAGACTGTGAGGTGACCTTTGACGAGGCGGTCAGGGACTAGGCCAGATATCTCAGGTTCTTTAGAGCAGTCCGAGACCATCTTCGTGGATGACGAGGACGATGGAGATGAGGGTTGTCTACCCGATCCAGTCCCTTATCCACCCCTTGAGGTGCCGTCTTCCACCGCACCTCCAGGCGACCAGCCTATGCCTTCTGCTTCCTCTGGAGCTAGTGGCTCTGTTCCTACCTCATCAACTCACGAGGTAGAGGCCACTTCTTCATCTCATGCTTTGGACCTCCCGACATATCCGAAAAAGGCATCCTTCGAGCGGATGATTGGAGACTGTTCGAGCGTGTTACCCGCTCAAAATCGCTTATCTCAATTCTGTCTCCAATCGCTTTCATTGCCTCCTTTGAGCCCAAGGATGTTTCTCATGCTCTTTCGATGAGTATTGGGTCAATGCCATGCATGAGGAGTTAGAAAATTTCGAGAGGAACAAGGTCGATCGCTTGTCGAGCCCCGCGAGGTCACAATATTATTGGGACTAAGTGGGTGTTCAAGAACAAGCGAGCGAGGATGGAGTGGTTATTCGAACAAGGCTAGGCTGTAGCTCGGGGTTCTCCCGTGTTGAGGGTCTAGATTTGAGGAGACCTTTGCCCTGTAGCTCGACTTGAGGCCATTAGAATCCTGCTTGCCTTTGCGGCTTCTAAGGGTTTCAAGCTCTACGAGATGGATGTCAAGAGTGCTTTCCTTAATGGAGTCATTGAGGAAGAAGTTTACGTCGACTGACCTCCGTGTTTCGAGAACCCCAAATACCCACACCATGTCTTCAAGCTTTCCAAAGCGTTGTATGGACTTAAGCAGCCCCCGAGCTTGGTATGAGAGGCTTAAGTCCTACTTGTTGAGTCATGAGTTTGAAATGGGTAAAGTAGACAAGACCTTGTTCATCCGCCGTCATGGCATTGACCTTACGCTCGTCCAAATCTATGTCGATGACATCATCTTTGGCGGCTCTTCCCATACTCTGTTTCACGCTTCTCGGATGTCATGAGCACCGAGTTTGAAATGAGTATGATGGGTGAGTTGACTTTCTTCCTTGGCTTCCAAATCAAGCGGACTCGGAGGTACATTTCTTCATCAAGGAAAGTACACTCGTGACCTCTGGCGCTTTGATATGAGTGATGGTAAGCGGTGTCAACTCCGATGGCTTCTCTGACCTATCTTGACCGGATGAGGATGGCGAGCGATCGATCGAAAGAGTACGTAGTATGATCGGCTCCCTTCTTTACCTCATCGCCTCGAGACCGGACATACACTTCTCCGTGTGTGCAGGTGCTCGTTTTGAGCTTCTCCTCGCGTATCTCACCGCCGACGATGAAGCGCATCTTTCGGTACCTTCGAGCTACCATTGATTATGGTATCGGTACTCTTCCTCATCTGTCTTTCCTTGAGAGCCTTCTCGGATGCGGACTTTGCCAGTGTAGGATAGATAGGAAGAGCACTTCGCACTGCCAATTCATTGACACTTCTCTCGCTCTCGGTCTTCAAGGAAGCGATCCGGTGTTGCACATCCACCGCAGAGGTCGAGTGCGTTGCTGCGGCCACCGCTGCGATCAGTACTTTGGATGGTTTCGACCTGCGGGACTTTGGGTTAGCTATCGACGATGTTCCACTCTTTTGTGATAACACCTCTGCGATTAACATTGCTAAGAACCCGATGCAAAGACTCCGGACCAAGCATATTGATATCCGTTATCACTTCCTTAGAGACCATGTAGAGAAGGGCGATATAGTGCTCCAGTTTGTGGAGAGTGACCACCAGTTGGCTGATATCTTCACCAAGCCATTGGATAGTTCAAGGTTTTCAGCTCTGCGGGGAGAGCTTGGGGTGGTTTATCCTTATGGACTATAGTGAGGGGAAGCTTTTGGCGTTACTGCTTTATTATTTTGTTTATGCTTCTGTCTCATTTCTGTTGCTTTGCACTTGGGGTGCATCGGGCTTAGTCCTTCTAGCATAGGTTAGAGTGCTTATCTTGTCTAATTGTTTAGACTTCTTCTCTTATCTTGTGCTTCCAGGATGTTTCTTCTAGCTGTTTCTTATCTCTCTAGATTGAGCTCACTCACTTCTTGTAGGTTCTAGCGAGGGTTGGGCCACCCTCGGGTAGAGCAGTGCGTGTTTGCTCTCTAGTGTGTGATTTCTTGTCACCGGTTGTCCTGGAATCATATGGGGTAGATGAGAGTCAGTCTGAGCCATAGTTGTCTCTATATCTTATCTATGCTTTAAGGACTGCCTGTTTTGGTTTTATTTGCCAGCTTCTCGATTTATTGCTTTGGTTCAGGGAGAGTTCTTTTGGGAGCTTCTGGAGCTTAATTGTGACATAACTCAACTTGAACTAAAAGTTGCATCTAATGTTGAGGGGAGCTGGTCTTTCATGCATGTTCAAGATTTCGCATTATAATCAATCTGCATTGAGCCTTGATTATTATCTGTTATGACATGCTTGATGCTTTACACCTTGCCATGACTTGTGCTTAGCTTGCTAAATTTATCATGACTTCATATGTGTAGACTAGCGTTTGCCATGATAAGTTAAGTAAAATTGATCAACTTAAATTAAACTTGTCTTGCTAGCATTTGAGTTTTGTCTTTCTTGAGCTATCCTTTTATGATTCATGCCATGTCAAATAGGTGAGTAGAGCGTTGAATCTATATTGAGCCTTAGTTTGAGTTGTTTTAGTCTCTGATGATACATGAGTTAGTACAATGTGTTAAAAAGCAAAAGATCTCTTTGTGCGAAAAACCGATCTCACCAATTCTTTCCTATGAGACGGCTTGCCATTGCACTTGGCATGAACTTAGGGGAGTTTTGGATGACCTAAACTATCTTCTTAAGCTTATTGCTTGGAGTAGTCGCATAAGGCTTGAGATCTAGCACATAAACAAAAATTGGATTGAAAACAACCATATGCTTTCAAAAGACAATGTTTAATGTGCTCAATTTGCTTAATCTACAATCGAACCAAGTACTTTAACCAATGTTTCAATCTTGAGCTTATAGCACTCTATTTGGACTCAATGTTAGCTTCTTTGTTCCGCTTAGCTTATTGACATGGCCTGCATCATCCTTGGATGTCTCTAGCTAGACTTTACTCATTGATGACGTGACTTGCTCACAAAATGCATTACATTTCAGATTGTCATCTATGTGCTCTAGCTGGCTTATATATATCTTTGTCATGATCTAGATAGCGTTTTATTGAGTTATGGTTTGGTGTATTACATTATGGTCATTATGGATAATTCTCATGGCTCTAAATGCTTAAATAAACAAACTTCAGCCATATTCATCCATTGACATGTCATATTCTCTCTATTGCATCTTGATGTGTTTATTGCCAAAAGGGGGAGAATAGAGAAGAAAAAGTCTGTTGGGATCATTTTAGAGCTTTGGAGATCAATTTGCTCTTTCAGTTGTTGCTCTAGTAGTTCCTTCTGTCGACATGGTCATAAGTTTCATTCCCTTCTTTGGACCATGTTGGATTCTTCAAACTCAAACTCAACTTCTTGCTTTTTTCGGTTTTGTCAATATACTCATCAAGGGAGATTGAGAGACCATGTGAAGGGCATCCCATAGTTGTGATGAGTAATTGACTCTTGTTCTAGGAAGATTGAGTTTAGTTTTGAGGTTTGTGCTAGTTACGCATTGCCGTAGCCCCCGGCGAAGTGTTCTGCAGCTAACACGACCACGTTGGTCGTGGCCGAAAGTCATGCGCGATCGGTTACGACCACTTTGGGCGTGGTCGAAGGTCACCCGGGTCTCGACCACTTTGGCCATGGTCGAAGGGCACCGAGGCGCACGACCACGTTTGGCGTGGTCGAGGCTAGTACGACCACGTTGGTCGTGGTCGGCGATTCGACCACGTTGGCGTGGTCGAAGCGCCGCACGACCACGTTGGTCGTGGTCGAAGGCCGCATGACCACGCTGGCGTGGTCGAAGGCGGCACGACCACGTTGGTCGTGGTCGAAATAGGTTACGACCACGTTTGGCGTGATCGTAGGTCTCGGGAAGTTTAAGACCGGTTTTGCCATAGTCATATCTTGGTCATGATTGAAATGACTCGTGACGACCATGTTGCCGCAGCTTGGAACCTGGCCGAGATGTCTCGACCACGCCAGCGCTATCGAAAGCCACCAACCATTTACAACCATTTTGGGCATGGTCGAAGGTCATTCGGTCGTTTACGATCACGTTGGCGTAGTCGAATGCGGCCGACCACGTTGTAGTGGGTGCGATCAAATCGGCACTCAAATCTACGACCACGTGAGTAGTCGGCACTCTACGACTATGTTGTTAAGAGCGTGGTCGGAAGTCGGCGCTCGGGCGTTCGACCACGTGAGTAGTCGGCACTCTACGACTCACGTTATTGAGAGCGATCTGGCGTGGTCGGACGTGCTCGCGCGCGATTGGAATCGGTCGTATGACCTGCAGACTTGACCATTTGAGCTGGAATTTGGTCGTAGGGCTTTGTGATGAAGTCGGGGACCTTGTGCATTTGTTGGTTTATCTTTTCGATCGGTCGTGCGACTTTGGTTGAAGTCGTAGACTTTGAGCGCAAAGCCGTAGCGAGTTGTGGGTGGTCGTAGCAAGTTAGCGATGATCGTAGACTCATCATATCTGGTCGTATGGCTTGATTTTGTGGTCGTATGTCGTGTGCATTCATTGTTCTCTTTTTCCGATCGGTCGTAGGTGGTATCGACTTGGTAAGAGTATGATTTGAGTTCTTTTCGCTCAAGTGATTGGATACTATTGTGAGCGGTGCTATGTAATGGTTTGCTTGTCCGTGATGGTTTGCGGGACTTTGAGACTAGTCGTGGTGAGGCGTGGATGGTCGAGACTAGGCACGGGTGCTGAGGTCGTGATCGGTGGAGATGCCAAAGACGCGACGGTCGCGTGAGGTGATTGCAAGCGTGATCGGCAAGCGGGAGGAAGCTTCGGGAAGGCGGCGGAGTGGCATTTTGGAGAAATGCGAAAGTCGCAAAGGGAAGCTGTGTCTCTGCCAATGCACAGAGTTGTTGGCGCTAACGGCAAAGCAAAGGAGCCGTTGGGCTTAACGGGTAAAGCACTGGAAGCTTGTTTTCGCTAGTGGGTAAAGAGAGTGGTAAACCCGGTGTTAGGTGGGAGTTCACGGGTTCCCCCCCAGTAGCAGAAGGCTATAAATAGGGTGGGTAGAGCTCGAGTGCTCGGTGAGGTTGTTCCCGAGTCACTCTGAATTTTTCGTCTCTATTTGTGTGAGTTTTCTCTGGGTAGAGCACGGTTGCTCTTGTACCTCCGATGGAGTGGCTGTAGAAACCTCCATGATCAATCATTCATCTCTCTTCCTCAAGTTAATTTCTGTCGTTATGAGATGTTATGATTGTTTTGTTTGCGATCTGTTTTGAGAGCTTGTTCTTCATGCGATCATTTTCTCTCTTCTCTTCTTCGTGTTTCTGCATCCTTTTGTGTGCTTCGATTGGCTCAGGCGGGAATCTATCTCAAGGCCACTTGGCTAGTTCATTCCGAGAGCAGAGTCGAATCGAGAAGTTCTCTTAACCGAATGGTCGTGCGCCTCAAGTCCTCTGTTTCGAGTTCGACCATGTCTCTCTACCCGAGCATAGCTAAGACTTTGGTTTTTTTTGGTAATTTCTTTTCCAGAGGTTGGATTCTTTCAGTGTCTCAAATTTGAGGATCAAATGACCAGAGAGTCTTAGTTACTCAGAAATCTGGCAAACGAGTCCTTCTCCGTTCTTATTTTATCCGCGCAGTATTCTCTGTTTGATTTCTTTTGTCGGCTTGGGCAAGTGTTCGACCACATGGTGTTCGATCATCAATTGGCTTACGACCACGTGTGTTCGATCGGAGAAACTAGTTCTTTCACTCGATTTGCTGTGTGAATACTTGGGGAGTTTTAAAGGCACCATTCACCCCCCCTCTGTTGCCATTTCGGTCCTACAGTTTATTGCCTACATGCTATGATGTGCATGTGGGGGGCTATGTGTAATATGGTTGGGCGAACCATGATGGGCTTGAGTTTGACTCATAGCTTAGGAGCTATGAGGGATTGGAGTTTTATGTTGCTGTTGTTTGGTTGTAGTGTGTTGCATGATACATTGCTTTGAATAACGTGAGTTCAGTGCATGCAACTTGTGCTCAAGATGGTTGCTTTGTCTTAAAATGTGTATATGGCTTGGAGAATGTTAATGGTCAACGACAATGGACCAAAACTAAGCGGGAGATATGGGGTCCGTACGGTCAAATATGTCTAGTGAGACTATGCAACTCAAGGGGGAAGCACAGAAGAAGACAAGGGTCACGAAGAGGCGAGATTGGTACATGTGGTGCACTTAGTGAAAAGAGTGATGCACATAGAGACGGTTCAGGGGAGTCCGAATATGTGAAGATGTGATGATTGGTTATTGAGCACTACAGGCTACTTGTCAAAGCATGCATAAAATGCTTTAATGTGAAGGTAAGAGTTTCTGATTCATCAATTATGTCAATTGATGATTTTGTATATCGTGCGGTACTATGTGATGGTTTGATTATTATTGTTAGTTGTAGAACTCCAGAACTATGCCATGATGAGATAGACGGAACTAGGATTAAACTAGAAGAGCTTAGATCCAAAATGATCAAGAAATCAGAATTAAGCTAGGAGAGCTTAGATACAGAATGATCAAGGTATCATCAAAAGATAACTGAGGCTAAATGGAGTGTTTACAAGTAGGAAGAAAAGGAACCAAGGCGGTATCTCCCGGTGGTTGATATGACGAGCAACGATAAGTTAGATTGGAACTAAGCTCAGAGAAGAGCTAAGATCTAGAACAATCAAGGAAGTCAGGTGTCGTTATGGTGCGTGGAGAGGCATGTGACACGTCAAGTGACTTGGCTCTGTTTACGAGCAAGAACAGTTCGGTGGGGATCCAGACGCATTAGAAGCTTGGCAATATTTCATTGGGACCATATGGAGTTGAAGATGAAGCATGGAGTTGCTTCAAGGCGAAAAAAGTATGAAACTTCTGGGAAGGTGGATTGGGGGGGGCAAAACAGTTTTTTCTCCCAAACCGAAAAATTGAGACTTGATCAAATCACGGCACGAGGAGGCACAAGAGAGGTTGGTTTAGGGTAAGGATATGCTGAAAATATTAAGCCAATTAAGTGTTGATTTACTAGCGAGTTAATGATTGTATGCTTTGAGAAAGCGTGTATATGTATGTAAAACCCGATATGGTGTTTGGTTAATGGGTTAATTTATGTAAATGGTTGAAATCCAACTAGGGATTTTGGTTAGGGTTTCTTATGAGCGTTCGTACATAAGGAGAGAGAGAAGTATTAGCTTGGAAAAACTTGTGCTAAGCCAAGTAGAGGAGGCTATGGTTCTTAGAGAGAACTCTTGAGAGATAAGTTGTGGCTCTTGTGCTTAAGTTTTTTTTGTTATTCTTAGACTATGAGTGGCTATAAATATTCATCTTCAAGTATCAATAGATATCCAAAATTTATCCAAGTCTTTCTCCTCTTTGCTAAGTGTTTAAATCGTGATTTAACTTGATTTTTGATATTTTCTTCTCCTCTCTTGATCATATTGTGATCCATAATGAGCACGAGATAGAAGATGACTCTATTGATCAATATTCACACATCTAAATCACTTATATAGCAAGATTCGAGATCAAATCCAAATTTGCTTGTTCTTTGCTCAAATTTAGGTTTTTGTGATCAAGATAGTTTAATCCTGAATCCTTGCCTAGATTAGCTTGCTATGATATGTAGAGGTAGACCTGGATCATTCTCTTGATTAGAAACTCCTCAAGTAAGAACTAATTTGAATTTTAAAGTTTTGGGTGTTATTAAGACATATTTGATTCTCTTCGATTTAGTGAACATGAGCCTAAGAACCTCGTGATTTTTAATTTGTTTAGATTCTTAAAGTCTTAAACAAGCCTCATGCAAAAATTGGGATGTTCGAATGAGATTTGAAAGTTCTTGATATTTGACTTTTAACCCGAGAGGTTTTTAAGTTTGGGACCCTAAATCGGCAGTCAGATTGGCGTTATATCAGCGGTCAGACCGACCAAGCTCAATCAGACCAGTCTTAAGCCTATGGTCAGACCGGCCTAGTGATGACTTGGTTTATTTTATCCTTTAGTTATTCCCTTAGCTATTCGACTTAAGTTTTATTATTGTTTGAACTATGCACATAATCTTCGTAACTTTGTAGCTATTGAATTAAAGATGTTTTTATATTCGAAAGAGTTGATTATGTTGAAGTTAAAATTAGTAAAATATCATTCATCCTCTCTTATATCCGTTGTGCGCCCTACAAATACTCATAAACAGTCACCGATAAGTCGGCCTCTTTCTCTGAATGCAGTTGGTTGAAACAACATCAACAGCTGAGAGCAAGGCTAATAATACAGCCTTCAGTTGGCTGTATGGATACTTACAGCCCACTTGTCAGTCCATTCATATAATAGTTTACAGCCAGCTGAAGGCTGTATGACCCACCCCTTTCTCTCACAAAGTTTCTTGATTCTTGTGCTTCAGCTGGCTGTAAACTTACAGTCCACCTCTCTTCTCTCTCCTCCTCTCTCTCCTCTACCTCAGCATACAGCCTACTAACAGCCTCTTATTATACTTGCTTTGTATTTCGTTTTGGTTGCTACAAGGGTAAAATTTCGGAATTCTGATATTATGGATGACATGGTCGAGAATCGAGATGGCACATGCCATGCTCTCGATCCTCAAGCGCACCGCTGAAGACACGTATCAGCTTTTGACTTCACTCTATCTATCTGATGGTGGCATGGTGGGCCCCGCAGTGCGTATGTTATGGCAACATGCGACGCTGACGGAGGAAGGCGTCGGAGGATCAATAGATAAATTGATTCTTAGGCTACAGTAGACGGCAATCTCTTTTCCCTGCATGTTTCTCTTTTACCCCGGTAGAGCAGGAAAGAAACTGAAATGCAGAAAAGGACGAAGAAACTGATGATGATATGTGGTAACTTGGTTGAACAAGGAGGTTATGCTTGGTAGTTCTTGATTTTCATGCATAGAACAAGGAGGTTATGCTTGGTAGTTCTTGATTTTTCATGCATGAGCAAATGGTTTTTTTCCCTTGTTTTGTTGCAACAAGACAATATATGGCATTTCATGCGAATCCACATTTTAAGCATTCTCACCCGAATATATGCGTCAACCAACATGACACAGGGTGGTAGGGAGTATTGAAACGCCACACCACATGGAATGATTTTCTTCCAAGCAAAAGGATTGTGATTTTAACTTTTAACAGTACAGAAGAGCATTCAGTAATCAATACTCTTTTTAAAAAATAGCTCACAACTTGATGTAATAATGGTAACTTGGTCTGAAGATTATTAAGAGCACACCTCATACCTCACCTCCATATTTCCTTTCTCATGAGCTGACAAATGTATATCCAATACAAAATTCAACTAATCATATCTCACGACATGTGCATTACACTTAGAGAATTGGCCCCGTTCATTTTGACTTGAGCTTCTAACTTCTGGCTTATTTTTAATTATTTTTAAATTTTATCTTTTTCTAGTTTTTATTGAGTTTTTTTGTCGATTCTTTTTTCCCGTGTTCGTTTGCGTTATCTGTGAATTTATTTCAGTCTAAGGGCCTGTTTGGGAGAGCTCCACCAGCTCCAGATCCACAAAAAACAGCTCCACTCCACGAAATTTTACCCAAACACTCCAGCTCCACGAAATCTGGATCCACCAAAATCCTGGATCTGAGGGCCAGATCCATGGATTTCCTGGAGCTCCTCAAGGGGTGCTCCACCGTAGAGTTGTGTGGTAATTACCCACTAATGCCACTGGTTATACACCCCATCCCACTAAAAGTGGTCATTCCTACCAAAACCTCAATTTCGTGGATCTGGAGCTGCTATACAAGCCAAACACTTCATGGTGGGATCCCAGATCCACGGTGGAGCTGCTCCAGATCTACGTTTTCAGTGGTGGAGCTCTCCTAAACAGGCCCTAACTGAGCGGCAACTTAATACAGGGGATGCTCAAGCAAGAAAAAAAAATTCAATGCAAAGGGTGGAAGGATGAGCATGGAAGGAAAGAGGTTTGCAAAAATCCAAAAGGGAAGGGAGGTCATGTGAAAGGTAACACGACACAACACCCACAGCAGGCCTCTAATCTTTGGCCCTTCTTAAAGGGGGCTAATTCTAATGGGGGCATTTAAAGGCTTTAGGTGGGGGAGGAAAGGGATCCTTCCAAGACCTTGAAGAGAGAGAAGAGAAGGGAGAGATAAATAAATAAGTCCTAATTACGCCGAACTTCTCTCTCATCTCTCTCCGCTCTCCCTTACATCCCCTCATCAGTCATCACCCCCCTCCCCTGTCTCTCTCCCCCTCTCCCTCTTGACAAATTTTCCTCCACCCATTCCCTTCCTGTTCCTCTCCACCCACCCCACCGATCTCTCTGAATTCGGTCTCCACTTCGCCACAATCTTCCTTTCGTTACCTCTCTCTAGCGATTGTTTGTTCTCCATTTATTGGGTTGATTCTTCCTGTCCTTCGGTTGGGAGAGGATC
Source organism: Dendrocalamus sinicus (assembly GCA_036346575.1). NCBI lineage: Eukaryota > Viridiplantae > Streptophyta > Magnoliopsida > Poales > Poaceae > Dendrocalamus > Dendrocalamus sinicus. Next base: position 2,757,681 of record CM070650.1, on the reverse strand, counting down.
GGGAGACGAAAGAAAGAGAAGAAGGGAAATCAAAAGAAGTTTGTTCTTTGCTTGGATTGTGGTTCTTGGAAGTTGTTGAAAATCGTGGGACCAGTTTCTGGTATGGTCTGTTGCATCTCTCTGTTAAGTATGTGTCTTTTGTTTCTCTTTTCTTGTTTCTCGATTTTTTCCTGCTAAACACCCCTTTTTCTTCTGTTGAAGCCCATGATTCCTTTACAATATGCGTTTTTTCTATTGTTGATTCCTCCATGGTTCATTCCACAATATGTTTCTCAAGCCTGGGATGCCATATGTTGTTAAACTGTCAAGAATTCATGTTTTTTAAAGAACAAAATTCTCCAACCGTAAGATTTATCCGATAGTTTCTCTTTTGTTCGGTGTGAGACTGAGATGTCTTAGGCGTTCTTGGTTTGGTTAAATTTCTTTCTCTGTTGGTTATCTTTCAATTTTGTGATGAGAAAATTGATCTGTCCCTTGAAACCGTGGATGGCTACCTCAACCTTTTCTCTTTATTTTTTCTCGTTTTACTGCATCTTTTTGCAAACCGAAAGGGAAGGGAAATAAATGCAAAAGAAAAGAGAGGATTTTTGAGCGTCCACAGAAGTAGTGGGCCCCATCGTGCATGCAATCCATCTGTTTAGGTCGCATGCAATGTACCATCACCGTGTTTTTCACCCATTAAAATGCATGCATCAGCACCACCTTTGCTTACATCAGCAAGCCAAACCATGAAGTTTGGTGCATCGACATACCACACCAAATGCGATTCATGCCAAGATTTCTACAGTTAAATCAGTTAATACCCTCACGAATGAGTTCCTTTCGTGTAGTAAAATGAGTGTAGTTACTCAAGGACACAGGAAGGGAGTGCTAGAAGGGTACAAGAGGAAAAAAATAAATCCTTTGTTCCACATTTGTGTAGATATCGATTTGGTAAAGAACTGAAGATAGCCAACAAAGAGGACTGGACTCTCTGCAATGTTTTCGAGAGAAAAAAAAAGGTTTAATTGTGTTGATAGGGAGCATCTTTTGGTGGCAAACCTAGTTAAAGGCATAGCCTAGAAGTATGCGACAAATCGTGGCATTCCATCCGTTTGAGTCTGCTATGTGCTTGTTTCCGTCTAGGAATGTTAGAACAATTTTGTTACCCAAATTTCTAATGTGCTGTTTACGTTTTCAGGTCCCTCATAAATTGCTGGAAAGAGATAACGGCACCTGAGATGCTATTGCCACGGATCAATTGATAGCAAGAACAGTTTGCTGATGTGTTTGGATTTGACCACGGATCTAGTTCAGGCAACCCTGTCATGGATCAACAAGCATATTGGAATAACATCCTTGCATCCATAGAATCACAAAATCATCAAGGTTATCAAATGAACCGCAGCGATGCAACCATTCCATATGGAAACGAGGCACATCAAGATGGCCCATTTATAGGATTCTGGGAATCAGGTGAAGCTAGTTCAAGTGGCAATTCACTAAATTATGGGAGCTCCAACGAGATCAAAAGGGAGCACCTTCATATTGGTGGTGGCCTGAGGATTGGTGAAAGGCGTATGGTAGCTGAACCCCTTTCTTTGGATAATGTGGATATAAACCTTAACGCCAATGGTAATGATCTATGTGGTCAAATTTCAAATACAAACAGTGCCCCTCAAGGCTCAGAGCAATATGGGGGCTGTTCTCGTAATGATACAAACACTCAGGCGTCCGAGATGAGATTACATCCTTACAGGACATTCATATTAGGTGCGGAGCAGCCAGAGTCTTTTGCTTCTTTGAATGCCTGTGAAAATCCTTTGGGTGATTTTCCATTAATGCCAGAAGGAATTGATCAAAGACCAGGTAGTTCCCTAGATGGCCGCCGTCTAGCATGCAAGAGGAAAAATATTGAAGGAGTCCATGGACAGTGTTCAGCAGGTCCTAGCACAAGTTTATCCCACAGGAATGATAATGTCTTCCATAACATTGCTTCCTCAAGTTTCAATCCTGCTCCTAGCACAAATTTGTCCTCTCCTAATTGTTTATTGGCTCCAAGTTCCATTGAGGAACAACTCACACGTTATGGAGCTACCGCAGGATTGTCATCTAGTAGCTATGATCCTAGTGGAGGCAATAGTAATCCAGGAAGTTCACAAAGAAGTTTCCGGGCAAGAACTTCCACGGCTCAACATATTAGTCCCTACGGTGTATGGCCCTCTTCAAGTGCCATCAGGCATTCCAATTCATGGAATCATCAGCCGCCTCCCCTTCATTGTACATTTGATGAATCACAAGCGGTTATTCCGGTGGTCAGTAGCCTCAACTTGCAATACCAACATCCTATAAATGTTGTTCCTGGTATTCCACAAACTGCACACCGTTTCACTGGTCATGGAGCTTCATCATTGAGAGCAGGCGGTTTGGATAACAGAGTTCTTGGTAGCGAGGAAGTTAGTGGAAGTAATGTAGTGGCTCCCAACTTTCCTGATTCAGTTCCTCCTGCTGCAGTAGACATGAGACATTTGGTGCCAGAACCATCTAATTGGAGTTCCGATGATCGAGGCACTGCCATTGCAGGAAATATTCCTTCTGTATCAAGACCTAATACCAGTTCAGTGGTTAATAATCCACCAGCAGGCTCTCCATTTGTCACTCATCAAAACCTGCATAGACGCCATCCTCGAAATTTGTCAGAGGTAACTTTTCTCTCTTGTGCTAGTATTTTAGTTTTCAATTTGATTGCTTTTCTTTTAGTAATATGCTGGAATTGCATTTCTTATAGGAGATAGGTCGTCTATCTGGAGCACTTCGCGATCATCAGCACCCACGCTTAAGGCCAGGGTTTCTGTTGGAACGCCAAGTTGATGGTGTTTGGGGTGTTCCTTTACCAAGGAGCAGGGAAGGAAGGAGATTAATAGAGGTGTGTTGATTGGTTCTGTTATTTCTCGTCTTCTTCATCCTCCTCCTTTTATAAGTATTAAGTCCAGAAAACGTTTACATCCATGTGGTGACAAAACTTAATGCCTGTAAAGGCCTTTCATGTACTATTCAGCCTTCTGTATGACCTTCCTTCTCCCTATTTCGATCATACATGCTTCTTCACAGTATCGCCTAGCAGGGTCTATGACATTTTCTTGTTCAATGCTCTAGTAAAGAGACCATATTTTCTTTGTTTTCATCCGGTGCGAAAAAGTATAATTCCGATGTACCGTTTCATCTTATATTTTAGTGTCTTTCTGTTATGCTATGATGCTGCTTTTCCCCCCCATGAAATTGCTCATGCTTGCCTTATTATGTACATTATGTTTGTAGTCACGTATTATTCTAGGGATAACTAGTGAGCCATTCATGGAAAGAATACATACTTCATTGCTTACCTGTTTTTAGTCCTGTAATCATGAGCAAGTCTACGCCAGTCCATATGGTTCTTACCTGTTTAGTGTTTACTTGTCACCAGATCCGGAATGCGCTTGAAATGTTTCATCGAGGGGAGAATGTAAGATTGGAGGTCAGTAATACTGTAATAGCACTCGTCTTCTGAGTTTCTTAGGTCTATTTCCTATTGTAATTTTGGACAGAGAAAAACAAAACGACTAAAAATAGAAGATGGATCTTTGAGGATTGTTATTTTCTTTCGTACTAATTACTGGCTAATGGCTATACTTGCATTGCCTTGTTATGTTAATGAACTGCCTTCTGTCCTCAAAATTCCCAACATGACTGGATAACATACTAATTGTTTGGCAGGATCACACTTTAGTATTACTATTACATGGTGTTAACCTTGCCAGATTCTGCTTCTGTGATTGTGGGAGTAGTAGATAGTACACAACGTTGAGAATAATACAGACAGATGAACTCTCCCATTGTTTCGACAAAAAGGAAGCACAGTCAGAAGTCAGAACATACATTGGACTTCGATTCCTCTGAACTCTGATTTATTGAAGTCCAAAACCACTACACTGTACACAGTGGCATAAGTCTAGTTTCAAATTTGTTTATCTTTTTATTTATAAATAAAGTCAATATTCACATGCTGAAATGGTTGATCTTATCCTAAGGTTATAAGTTATTGACTGCCTTTGTATGGTATTGCATGAACATACATCCTAAACAGTAAAATATAATTGAATCATATCAAAAGCTTTTAGTTGCTCCTGAATTTTATCTTTGCTTATTCTTGATGGATTTACTTCTTGCTTCGTTATCTATCTGTTCTTGAAGCAGTCCATTTTCTATGGCGGTGTTGATATTCACGACAGACACAGGGATATGCGTCTTGATATAGACAATATGTCTTATGAGGTTGGCTTTCCTTAGACATTACCTGTATATTCATCCAGCTGAAGTCTAATGATGATGGTTGCCATGTTATCATCTTTCAGGATCTATTAGCACTAGAGGAAAGAATAGGAAATGTTAGCACTGGGCTCGGTGAGGAAGCGGTGATGAAGCTCCTGAAGCAAAGGAAATTCTCATCATGGAGATTAGAAGCATCTTTGGAACATGTGCCATGTTGTATCTGTCAGGTATCAGTATACTCCCAAGACCTATCAAAGTTTCTGCCCTCTTTAGTGTTATAGTTTGCCACAAGTAGCTAACTTGGATACATGAAGCAGCTTCAATGCTTACATAAAGTGTGAGCATTTAGCTTTGTCTTAAAATATGTCATATTAATTTATAATCAATTAAATCGATCAAGTATCTGAAATATAGTTTGGAGTTGTGGACAATATGCTCAACATTTAAACTTGTAGTGGAACATTTTGAATGTAATTGTCTGTAGGATCGTAAAGGCCTTCTCACCCTAAAAGCTAGCCAATGAGGTGAGAGACTTCTCCACTTTTAAGTTATGTCCATTGCCTTTCTCCTAAAAGCTAGTTAATGAGTGAGAGACTTCTCCACTTTTAAATTATGTTCCTTGCCCTTCCATAACTAATGTGGGACTATTTCAACAATCTCCCCTTTCACACATTGGTGCCCCTCAGACGTTCACCGCTCCTTCACCGTACACCGACGGTCCTTTAGGATCCTTTCACTTTACAATACCACTTGTAGGATCATAAGGGCCTTCCCACATCAAAGCTAGCCAATGAGGTGAGGGACTCTCCTTCTTTTAAGTTAAGTTCATTGCCCTTCTATAATCAATGTGTGACTATTCCAATATTGTCAATTATGTGCACAATTTTTGAGTTGGGTATCAATTTGTTTGCCAAATGTTTGTTTTTACAAGCGAACGTGCACGTCCTGAACTCCCTAAGATGCCTTTTAGTATTCAACATCATACCTAGGGTTCCTTTTGGAGAGCTTTTTGCCACACTCATTAGGATCTTGCCTCGTTCTTTCTGAAGATCTAAATCAATGAAAATCTGAGGCTGCACACTCCAAACTAAAATTTCTACAACACACACCAAACTAAAATTTCTATAACTTCCGTTAACTAGGTTCTTTCTCCCTCTTTATTCAGGAGGAGTATGTTGATGGGGACGATCTTGGGACACTCGACTGTGGGCATGACTTCCATGCTGGTTGCATCAGGCAATGGCTAGTGCTGAAGAATTTGTGTCCGATTTGCAAAAATACTGCTTTGAAGACCTAAAACAGCAGAGAGCAGCAAGGCTCGTTATCAACACCCATGTTCATTCGCTCGCAAGATCTTTTACTGATTCATATTACCGTGCTTTTTGGTTGGAAATTTTGCCATTCACCTACAATTCGATAAAACTGGTCCCTGTAAACTGCGCCTGCAGTAAATAATCCCTGGAATCTGTCTCTCTGCATTTAACCAAATATTTATGGCTGGTATAATGGATGTAGGTTCAAAGAGGACAATATCGTCATCCTGTGCCGTAATTCCGTGTGTTCTGGTATCATGTGCTCAAGCTTTATCAATATTTTGGTTAACCGTGGTGTTTGCATCCAGCTTGTACTGGTTTGAGAATCGAGAAACCAGTGAATCCGCCTTGCCAGGCAGCTCCTGCACCCTGGTTATCATGGTGGTCTTCCCTTGTGGAAGTACGGTTTTTCCAAGCTCGGTTGCTTCCGGAACCCATCTCACGCTCTAGCCGCACCTGTATCTGTTTCTTGTCGACCGTAGGCGCCGTGCCGCGAGAAGCCGGCACGCAATTGTCGACGTCGTCGCTGGCCGTCCTGGCAAGGCAGCCATTGGCGCGGAGCGCGACTGCACGATGGGATTGACGGGCATCCCGGCGCGCGAGGCCACACGACTGGCAGAAAAACACGTCCGATTCGGCGTGCGCGACGGCTCGGTCGCTGTATTCTCACCGGCAGGGTACGGTCTCCGCTGATCTCCGTGTAAAGCGTGCCTGCTCGAGGGTGGTGGGTTCGGGAGCACTTTGCTTAGGCTGTTTTCGAGATGCAAATTAAGATTCCGGGGGCTTCCGGTTCTTTCGATCCCTAGAAGAACAATGCTTGCCCTGCTCTCCCTATCAGCCTCAATCAAATCGACTTTTGCGATGGGCTACGTAGAACTGATTCCTCGCGTTGATATGTGCGGAACACTGCAATAATGATTGATGAGATACGGCCTGTTTCTCCATTACGTCGCAAGTAGGACTAAAAATTACGTTGCGGAGCTATTTAATTAAAAAATTAAAAAAAATAGGAAACATAAAAAACATCATTATACCGCTACAGATAATGCAAAGAAAAAACAAAAACAATAAGAAAAAAAGGTATTAAGATGACAACATGCTCTAAATGTCTTTTGTTTTTTGAAAGCTATAAACCATTACTGTTTGAAACGAGCCAAAGGAGCATCCTTCGAGTGATGGCGTGCTCGATTCCTGGATTGCTTGTTGAGTCTGATTGGGAGGACGCCAAAAAGGCCAGAAAGGGAGTTGATAGGCGGGGACAGGAGGAGGTGCAAGTCGCCTTCCCTTTGTGCAAAGCATGCATAGCTCCTTCGAACAGGTAAACTCGGTCTGGCTAGCTATAGAAAATCTAAAAGAGGAATACAGGTGAGCTACAAGATCACTGAAAATGATGGAAGAAAAATTTTAACAGAAGTTAAAAACCGAAAGATTCGAAGGAAACGCAAAACAAATATTTTCATTTCATGGTTTTGCAGAGTAGCGATAACTTTGACCTAAGATCCGAAAGTTAGTCCAACATCAGGGGAGTTGCGTGGGAAAAAAACTTAGGGGAGGTGGAACCTGGAAGAACCATGGGGGGACACACTGGACCGTAATTGCATTGCTGTCGTCTCTGCATCTCCAGTCCGTATTAGCATTAGTAGCAGCATGTGCCCATACCTGCGTCGTCGCTAGACATTGGTACCATTCAAGTGTCATGGCTTTTTGGTCGAAATGATTGTGCACTGACTCTTTATTTTTTAAATAAATAATATAAGATAAAATACACTACTATATCTTTATAGATAATACAAAAAAAGAAAAAACCAACATACTTAAATAGGCTTCTAACTTGCCAGTACTACAGTACGGTTAGATTTAGTCAATTAACGGCACGCAGGTCCAGAAATATTACCAGCAGTAGAGTACAGCTAGACTTAGTCAATTAACGGCATGCAGTGCAGGTAGGTTTGCACAGTTGCCAGTCGGAATCGTCCGAGTCCAATCCAGCGGGATTCCCTTGCATGCCTTGCCTACTGTGCGTACTGGCGAGCGCTTAGTTGAGCTACAGAAAGTTGGTGGTACTGGTACTTGCCCGATCAGCGCATGCAGAGGAAGGCGAGCGAAAATGCAATCAATCATGGCGCTTTGCTTTCGAATGTGGTGGCCTAACACCCACCCAATCACCCATACATACAATAGTACTTGTACTAGTACAATTCCAATTCCTTTGTCTAGTTTCAACCTCATGATGCTATAGCTCATAACTAGTGATTAGATTAGCGACAAGTTAAGCATGCCTCACCACGACGCCGCCGCCGGTTTCTCCCTGATCCATAATTGCATCTGCACAATGATGGATCCGTCCGAAACGACTTTGGCCGACGGCTTTAGCTGAAATGAACACCACAACGACGGTTAGTATTTAGATGAAACATGCAATTAAATAAAGAAAGAAAAAGGAATAAAATCGTTATATATCTATGAATAACATAAAGAAAAAAATTACGTTAAAAAACAAACACATTCAAAAACAACAGGGCCATTCAGAGAGAGAGAGAGAGGGGAACAAAGGCTAATGCCAAACCTAACGCGGATTTGCTCACCAACAGACAGCTGGATTAAGCAGAGGCGGACGAACAACTGGATCAAGCAGGGCAATTTATATACTCATGGTGATGTAGCAGCAGCAGTGAGTGAACAAAGAAGGGAGGCAAATGGAAGGATTAATTAAAGCAGTAGTACTAATCGCTGCTGCTTATCTACTCGAGAACAAGGAAGAAAAAGATGATGATTTGTTTTATCACTGTTACAGCTGTCTTTTGACATTTGGAAAGGCCGCCACTTGTGGCGTCCTCCTCCTCCCTCGTCTCCACCTCCCGACGACTCCTCCCTCCCTCCCTTGTTCTTATCCAAAACGTATCGAAAAATCTCGCCACGAGGCGGCAGCAGCCGCCGTTGCCGCCACGGAGATGGAGGTGGAAGAGTAGGTGGGTGGATGGATCCAGTAGTTGCGCTGCTCATACGCTGCTCTTTGTAGACTGCATGTTCTTGTTGCGGAGTGAAGCTTCCTGTGGTGGGTTTCTTGCTTCACTCGGCGTCGGAGCTCTCCGGGCTCGGCGCCTGGTTTAGATCCGGGTTCTTCGCCCGGCCGCTCCACGCCGTCCTCTGCAGCTTCTGGTGCTGCGCTTCGCCGTGCAGCTGCAGCTGCGGGTGGTGGTGGTTGTGTTGTTGGTGCTTCTGCCGCTCGCGGTGGTGCGCGGGCGCGACCATCATGCCGGTCTGGAGCGCGTCGACGCGCGAGCCGACCTCGATGGCCTTCTTCCGGATCGACGCGGCTGACAGGGCGGCGCCGTCGGGCTCGCCGCCGCCCTCAGACGACAGGGTCAGCGCGGAGATCTCGTCGGGGAAGTTCAGCCGCGCCGACCTCCCGCGCAGGTAGAACACCGCCGTGTCGTAGGCGCGCGCGGCCGCCACGGGCGTCGCGTACGACCCCAGCCAGATGCGCGTGCGCTTGTGCGGCTCCCGGATCTCCGCCACCCACTTGCCCCACTTGCGCATGCGCACGCCGCGGTACTGCCGCCGCGGCTGCTGCTGCTGCGGCAGCGGCGCCGCCGCCACCGTCACATGCTCCTCCTTGGCGGCCACCGCCGCCGCCGCAGCCGCCAAAGGAGCAATAGCTGCCGCAGCAGCAGCCGCCGCCGACTCCTCGCTGGAAGAGCGGTACTCGCCCTGCATGAGCGAAGCTACCTAGCCGCCGCCTCTGCTTCTCTCTCTCTCTCCTGTGCCCGCGGTAGTATCGGAGGCGTAGCTTTTGGCGTTGGCTTGGTTCCTTCTTCCTTCCTCGCTATCTATTTGTTCGGTGGTATTTGTATTGGGATTTTGTGGGTTGGGGTATGATTAGAGTTTGGTTGGGATAGTGATAAAATAACTCGGGGGGAAGAAGACGTCGACGGCAGGACTGTACTGTGCTGTTTGGAAGGGAGCCTGGCGATGAGCCGAGCGAGCCAGCGGCAGCGGAATTGTTTGGTCCACCGGGCTAACTCGCATCCGGACATCGGATAGGTTGATGTCCGTCCTGGAGCACAACTTTGCGAAACAACGTTATGTTGGTACTAGTATTGTTTTTCGATATAGGAACTGTACAGCCAGCACCGATTCATTACTTTCATAATTGTTTTTTGGTGGGCAATTATATTTTGGACGTACAAACATTATGTTATAAGTCAAGGAAAGATCAAGAAATGATTTCAGACAAATTATGACGGTCTCCCTGTCACAATCCATCTTTCTTTGTTCGTCACCAACCCTTATACATACCTGTCGCACATTGGAGTTGACCTTGTTACGCGAGACTCTTCGCCGCTTGTAGTTTCTGCTCGGCTGCTTTCTATCCTGCTATCCAAATTTCATTCACATTCTGTAATGGACTGGCATATGCTTGCGTATGAATATTGTAGGATCGTATGCCGAAAATAGAGAGAGAGTAAATGATTTCTGTTATTTTTTGGAGTCTTCTGATTGTCGATGATAACTTTCAATTGCTCGAACAACCACACTGTTCGACTGCTTCGATCGATCACCCTTGTACGTGGTCGTATACTTCAGCCCAATTACAATCACCATCAATCTTCAACAAAACACGAACTAGATTAACTCAAGATGATTTTCATTGTTAGATTTTTATGGATTTACAAAGTATCCTCACAAGCACCATTAAAAGTCTTCTTGATGAAACCTCTAACAAATCAACATAGGCTTTCTCCTCAAAGCCCTCACCAAAAAAAACATTCATCTTTAACCCATAACCTCTCCTGCTTTTATAGGTTAACACTACAAACCATGTCTACCTTAAACACATATTCAAAACCTTATCTCTACCGAAAAACAAGGGACCTGAAAACTTTCCGAACACAGGTTTTATTTATACTCTTTCTCTTCCAAACTACGGACTCTATGCATAAACCTCCTCCAATCTTGTCACATGACGACGCCTCCAGAATAGCACCTTCTGCAACTATCGAGTATCGAGTCCTTCCGACTACCGAGTTTCATGACCACCTGACCACTAAGCACCAGCTAGTCATCCCACTAGTCTAACATGAGAACTCGAAGTACTCGAAGATTACAAGAAGTGAAGCACTCATATCTACAAAAGAAGTCTACGAGTATCGACCATAAAGCCTACGATAACCTATCGCAAAGCCTTCGACTACCGATCAAGTGGTATACGACAACCGACCAGAAAACCGAAGAAAACAACCACAGACCACGAAGTATACAAGTATGACAACAATCTATGAAGTCTACGACCATCGACCACAAAGTTTACGACTATCAACCACAAAGTCTATGACTATTAAGTACAAAGTCTATAATAATCGAGTACAAAGTCTACGATTGTCGAGTATGATCAGTAAACTCTACGACCATGATAAAGTACTGTAGCTATGATTACCTTTAGTGGTCGCTCTGTCGTGATTGAAGTCGGACATGGTCATAGTCAAACGTGGTCGAAGTTAGTCGTGGTTGGAATGTCATAGTTGAGTTACCATGGTCGAAGCTAGACGTAGTCGAAAGCAGACATGATCATTCTTCTGTAGTCATGTTGTGATGCTCATACTGCCGTAGTCGAAAACTGCAGTGGTCAAAGTCCATCATCGATGAAGTTGGATGTGGTCATAAACAGCTCTGAGTGGTCGAAAACATCAGCTGGACCATCACTCTTCGAGGTCGAAGTCAGCCGTGTGATCCTCCGATGCCATTCGAGTGTTGTCTGATGTTCTGATGGCACTTGAAAGATGTCCGATGTGCCAATGATAGTCAGACACCGTCCAATACTCCATTGCTACTCGAAAACCTTCTAGTGCAACTTGGACCCAATCGGACTGGTTCGAAACTATTTGAAACAAACCAAAACCACTAGGAGTAGATGAAAACCACTCGTATGTGACCGAAATCACTCATAGCAGACCAAAACCACTTGGAGCAACTAAAACCACTAGGAACCAACTGAAACCACTGGGAGCAGACTAAAACCTTTGATTGCTATCGACAGAAACTTTTGCAAATGCAAATACAAAACAAACTAAATGTCAATTATTCGTCATCACTTTAATCACGATCATCCACATAGTCTAACAAATATAGAATATCAAAAAGAAAAGGAAATTGCGTAGATTCCAAAACAAACAAGAATTGATGGGCTGGTGTATCCTAATTTAGAATTTACCCGGTATTGTAAGTTTTGAGAAACATATATGAACAGGAAACTTCTTTAATTAATCTGTGGCCAGTTTGTCTACGTGCTTCTCACACATTAATTTCGGTTGTAACCTGTGATAGTTTTGTTCAGAATGAAACTTCAATTTCAAGCTACGTAGTCCACATCCGATCCTTCTGCAATCTTGGTAATTGCTTCCTGTCCAAAACTAAATCATGCAATTCTCTAAGCGAGCTGGGGACGTGTACCAACCCTTGAGACGTCTCTGCTGGCGGAGCTAGAAAATTTTAATTGAATATGAACCATTGGTGATTAAAAATAAGATAAAAAACATTTGTTAAATGATTATCAGTTGATCGAATGGAAGCACCAGTTAAATCGTACATACTTAATGTTCCAAAACTAAATCATGCATATCTAAGCGAGCTAGGGACGTACGTACCAACCCTTGAGACGTCTTTGTTGGTGGAGCTAGAAGATTTATTTTAGACGTGCATCATTGGTGATTAAAGATGGGATAAAAATAGTTGTTAAATGACTATTGGTTGATCGAATGGAACGCCGGTTAAATTATGCATAATTAATGTTACTATATAATAAGTTGGGCTTTCTTTCCAATTAATTGGCAACTTTACACATTTAATTATGAAATCTACTTATTTTATGGAGTGATATAATAATATTGATAAAAATATTTTAAATACGTGTGAACATGCTATTACAAATGTATATCCATTTCACCATTTTTTATTAGTATGTCATGCTTCTCATGTCAGTTCATGTACCCTACCACCTAAGAAACACACATATTTTTTAGGAAAAATTGCTCCCCTGCCCCAAAGTTTAATGACGTTTGCTCATTTGCCCCATGATGTCTCACTGACATGCAGGTCCAGGGCCTACATGTCAATGAGACATCATGGGGCAAATGAGCAAACGCCATTAAACTTTGAGGCACATGAGCAAATCCCCCTATTTTTTAATACATCTATACTTAGTAAGCCACTATAGACGCCTATTTATGTCACATATGACTTTAAATTTTGTAAACAAAATGGTTTGTATATAAATACTCAATGCTAGTTTTGAATAATTTCACTCATTGTGATAGTCGCAATGATGCAAATAGATAAAAAAAACAGGTCAACACTTCATGTTTACTTAGAAAAGTAAGGAACTTTCAAAGACCTAAATAAAGTAATTAATTTCGTACCATCCACGCGCTACTATATCGGTAGGGGGAAAAACGTGACTATCTATAAAATCTGAATAGAGAGTATGGATTACAATTTGCATATAATTTTCTTAAGTATTATCAACATAGAACCTATAGCTAGCAAGGGCATATCTATAATTTTGAAACCACTTAGGGGTGCCGGCACCTGGCCGGCTCCGCCCACGCTCTGGATTGCTGGGTGGCTAGTCCGTGCAGACCCCTAGCTCGTCAGTACGTGCGTGCATATGCACGCTGATTTGCGTCGTTCCCACGTGGAGGCCCAGGACCACCTGTTCGATCGGTCGAGCTAGCTAGATGGCAAGAGCAAGTATAATAAAAGATTGTTAGTAGGCTGTATGTTGAGGTGGAGAAAAGAGACGAGGAGAGAGAAGAGAGGTAGGCTGTAAGTTTACAGCCAGCTGAAGCACAAGAACCAAGAAATTTTGTGAGAGAAAAGGGTGGGTCATACAGCCTTCAGCTGGCTGTAAACTACTATATGAATGGGCTGATAAGTGAGCTGTAATTGTCTATACAGTCAGTTGAAGGCTGTATTATTAACCTTGCTCGGCGGACAATAACGTCGCGTGGTACTACGATCGAGTGCGCTGCATCGGGCTGGCTCATGAGGCCGATAGGATAGCATCTGTCTGTCTAAAACCCTCTTTAGGTCGAGAAAAAGCCGGGCATCATGCACGAAAGGTGCCTTTCAGTTCCGTTTTGCCGTGCTAGATGCCAACAGCACGCGCGGGGTCGAGCTCTGCGTCGTACTGCTCTTGTGTAGACTTCTTTTCTTTCACGGGTGAGTGAATCTGCAACGCTGATGCCCTAATTGATAACTAACGGACGAGAATCCTCGTCTGCGCGTGATTATACAGTTCAGATTAGAAGCTGATCACGCTGTTACTCTCGGAAGGGTTTGACTTTTCTATCAGGGGGTGCTCAACAAACAGAAACTATTGGTAGCAAGTGGGGGTATCTTACGTAAACATTGCGTCGTTGACCTGTACTTTAAACTATGTTGTCTCAGTTTTAAAAGTTCTCTTTGGTTTAGATGTGCGTTCTTGAGTAGTTATATATAGCTAGGGAGCATATGCATGCCATGATTTTGTTACGAGATCTTCATCACAAAAATATTATGCAGACCCCGTTGTGACCCTTTGACATGCATGAAACCTATCCTTGATGCCTCACACCATTCCCAATCGGCACGCTCTAATCAGATTTTCGTACATGCATGTTTTTGGAGTAAGTGGGAAGAAAACCAACAAGTACATATAGCGTTGCCAACGATGTTTTACGGAAGCATTAGATCAGCTTGCGCGAGACAAAAGCATTATGAGTCCTGCACGAGACAAATCGAGGTAGCTATATATGCTCCAATGATCAACGGTACTTGCACCCGAGATTATGAGTGGACAATAACAAGCCAATCGTTCGAGTCAAGCACGGCATGAATCAGAATTCGGTGTTGATACCGCACTTAACTAATATTTGGAGTACATCGCCACCAACAGGGAGCTAGCAGCAGCATAAAAAAGAGGACACGCGCACGTTCTCGTCCTTGTGCTCCATCATGACAGTAGTAACCGGTGGCCTTCGCGTTCGCGTTGCACCAGCATGGCAATAAATATAACGGCCGCGCAGCCATACGCGCACCGTGCGTCTGGTGGACCGTGGACGTACGTACTTATGGCCAACCCCCAACCGCTCATCGCACCGACAGGAGACGGACGCGCGGGCAGGCGGCTAGCTCCATCCAGGTGGCGTCGGGGCGATGGGGTGACGCGCGCCGACGTGGACGTTCCCTCCCCGTCCACGTCATCCCCCACCAGCCGTCCACCAGTCTCATCCTCTCCCTAATCCGGACAAGAGACGTCAATTTGCTTCCCAGCGACGGCAACGCCCGCCCATTATCTAATCCTAATCATGCACCCTAATGACGTCCCCTGCAAGATTAGCAGCGGCTAACAGCGTCCCGGTCCGCTTTCTACTCTGCCGCCCGCGCGCGCGCGCGCATCTCCGTCTCCACGTCCATCCCCCCTCGCCTAGACGACGCCGACACGTGGACCTCCAGGTGGCCGCGGGGCCAGGTGTTCGTGTGGCGGTGTGGGTGGGTCGGTGGGGGATGGGACGGACGGCGGTGCTGAGGCGGGATAGGATGAGGAGGAATCCCGAATCCGTCGTCGGCAGCGTGGGTGGAGTTGGGTGCGCGTGGGCGTCTGCCTGCCTGCGTAGGTAGGTAGGTGTGTCATGTGCCCCAACCGATTTCGATGAGCTGCGTAGAGTTCTGTTAGGAGTAGCGCAGCGGCCGCGACGACTTCCGGTTCATGGATGTTGTCGGTGATGTGGCGTTCACACGGCCCGCGTAGCTGCGTTCATGTAGCCGTAGATCGAGCTCGAGAAGCAAACACACGAGAAGATGTGCACGGCAAACCTTGTGCTAGTAGCGGCACAAAAGATCGTGCTATGCCACATGTGCTCGGTTAGTTTGTTCCTAGACGAATCGGCTGCGCGTTTGTGTGGTGGGACACTCGTAGTTGAATCAACTCGATCAGTCCGTGTCAATCAACGCAGTGGGGGCATAAAATACTCTCTCCGGCTGGCTGCTTTTATCCAACACGGAGGTCTGTGCTAATAATTCAGGCGCGTGTCGAGCTGTATGTTCTACTAGTTGTACTGGTACGGCTTCCAATAACTAACCAGGTGTGGCAGGACGCACCAAATCGAGATTCGAGTACCGGCGAACGGGCCAGCAGGCAACTTGCCCTGGCAATAAACGCTTGATAGGAAGAGTGGCCGGAGCCAGAGAGAATGAGAGATGGATCGATGCAAATACAATGGCAATCATGTCTCCATATATCTTACCCGTAATCTGGGCATTGGTGGTTTTCGTCTTTAGGATGGGTGGGGGAGGGGGATCGAGTTGGGTGAGGAGGTGAGGGAAGCAAGCTGGGGCTCGCGACAGGGACGCGCGGGCGGGGGAGGAAGTAGTGCGGAGGTGGAGGCGGTTGCTATCTTATCTGTGACGCCCAATAAACAAAGGCGCCGGGTGGAGTAACGGGGAATGCAACGAGGCGTTTCTTTCTTTCTTTCAAAATAAACAAACCAATTGCTAATTGTCTAATAAATAAACGAAATGTGGTGGGGGAGGGCTGGGAGCAGGAGCAGATCCAGGAACTAGAGACGAGGAAAGTCGGAACAAGTTATATACTGAAATTATACTTTATGAGAGTAATAAATAATAAAAAAATATAGATAAAATTCTATTTATCATAAAAAAAATATAGCGACAAAAGTTAGAGCCACCTCACCGTTGGCAGCCCCCTCACTCCGCCTTGGGAGGGAGGGACAGAGTGGATAATGCTGGTGCTCTGGAATTCCACTGCCGACTCCGCCGGCAGTTGGACGGTTCCAACGTGCCGATCGATTAAACAACGAGTGGCCTGCCTGCTGCCCTGGTGCAGGGTGCGGCGGCCCCACCGTCCCTCGGCTTGGCGCATGCACGCACCGGCCCGGCCTCGCCTCGCCTAGTGACGCCTCGCTATCCGTCTCCAGTGCTTCGTTTCTTCCGCCTTTTGTTGGCCTCCTGCATGCGCCGGTCGCTGCCAGGCGGGCGCACCGACAAGACAAAGCAGCGGGACCACCTACCCGCCTGCCGCGAATTCGGAAATGAACCCCTCCGTGTCTTGGACTCTCTTCCTTTGGGGCGACGTGCGCGCGCGCGCGCCGGCGGGCGGCGGCGAGACGATCGCGCGTTGGAATTGCCAAGCCGCGCGTCCGGTCGACGGTTGGTTCCGAAACTATTGGTAGTGGAGATTCGGCAAAGTGCTTATGTGATGATACCACTACTACTAGTATGATATGATAGGCTTTGCCGGTTATATATATATGACCATCACTAACATGTTTGGGATTTTTATGGTGAAACTGCAGGCTCTCGTTTGTGATCGGCAAGTAATTAAACTCAGCAGCTCGTGTTTGTTGGGAGTTATCACGCTACTGAGGCGAGACAAGCATGAGATCGACTTTCTGAGGAGCTTACTAGTTCATGAAATATACCTTAATGGGCCAGGCCGTATGGTATGATAGTCTACCACACCTGACAAGTTGTTCTTCTTTTGTGAGCTAATCATTGCTCATTTGCTTGAAAAGGAGGAAACCCACTACGGTGCATGACCGAGGCTGTGCCAACATGGCCTCCCTAACGCAAAAAGAGGCTGCCCTCTCAATTTGCAAATTGACCGCTCATGATTCACGAGCGTTGGAAAGGAGCACCGAGGACCACCACAGGAACGAGCAACTCCCGCGCATTTTTTCCCCTCCTTTCCAGCCAACTTCAGTAGCTACGTACCACTGCCTAGTGCGTTTTTCTTGTAGATACAGCAAGCTTACTAGGCAGGTCAGGTTGTGCCTCCAGCCTTCAGAGGATCGAAGGGGCGACAAATTGAAATTGGCATGCATATGCTGTTGCTCCATAACTATCAGGTTTATCAGTGTAATTGTGTGACTAGATATTAATGATATAGTCATCTTTAAGAGCAAGTTCAATAATAGAGCCAAGTGTTTGGCTATAAATCAAGTTATAAGAGCCAAGTTATACAATAATTTGTCTTCTATTTGTCTAATAAAGATTTTTTTATTATTATGTGATACCATGTCTCACATTCTCTTTCCTATTCCTCCTCACATACATTCATTATTTTGGCCCACCACCGCATAGGCTCCCGTGCCCAGCTTGTTGCTTGCATGAGAGCCAAGCTCTCATCTCTCTCCTCTCTTCTCTCCTCCACATCAGCAAAAATGCTGACTAGCTTGGCTATAAGACCATTATTGTACTTGCTCTAATATGCAACTCTACTACATATAATTAAAGTACAATTTTATTTCCTATAGAACTCTTTTATATAAAATTTCATAAAAATACACTTTTATAGCATAATTTATGTATATTTTCATTTTATGTATAAAAAGGATATATAGCAAAAAAAATAGAGTTCCGATGAAAATTTGTCATATAAGAGTATGTTAGAATTAGTATTTAGGTACTGTGAGCATTGGTAGTAATTTTGCTCGCTACCGATAGTAACTTTATGCAGAATCGATGATAACTTTTCAGCACAGCGAAAGTTTGGTAATAACTTCATTTAGAACCGATGGTAACTCCATTTAGAAATGTTAGCAGCTTGTCCATGTATTCTATACTTGCCCGTTGGTTAGTGTGTATGTATGATTAGTCTGAGCGTTATAATCTGACTCCATCAAAATAAGTGGTGAAGATACTTCTCTTTTTTTCTTAATTAATATGGGAATTTATAGGAATTTTCTTTTTAAGAATTACTGTGGGATTTTCTTGTCCTCAAAACAAAAAAGATATCTTTAATATTACCGGTTGTTTTTATTTATACAGATTTCCACATGGACATGAGACCCTTTATTCACTCCATGGAGAGGCTAGAGCAAATTATCAAAGGTGCCTACTCATCCTCATGTTGGGGCGCTCAATTTGGTGATGGCTTGTAGCTTTTTTCGCTATAGCTGACAGCGGCTTATTTGGCGTAATTAAATTTAAAAATTTTAAAAAAGGGAAAAATAAGTTAACTTATCATGGACAATGCGAAAGAATACAGGGAAAAAAGAAAAGCAAAAAAGTCTAAAAAACTAGAAAAAATGAAATTAAAGAATAGTAAATTGAAAGCGAGAAGCAATCGTTGAGACGAACGGGGAGGTGCTAATGCGGCAATGTGATATATGCTTGGGTCCGGTAATGGTGCAGGTCCAGTTAGATTTTGCCACAAAACGGGCCCAACACAGTTGTATCTAGCTTCTGACCCAGTTGATAGCACTGTCCACAAAATCGTGGCCAAGATCCAGTTATAGTTCAGCCCAGAAACGAGCTCTGAGACTTGCAACTTTTTTCATACCAATAGGACAAAGGTAGACAAACATTCGTTAACGAACCCCATTTGATGACGTTGTTTTCGCCGACACATGCAGTCAGTAGCTCGTCGAAACCGGACCACCGCACGTCAGAAGCAGTAGCTTGGCTGGTCAGATCGATTCTTTTCCAGGGTCCAAGCGTCCAACCCAACAACATTCTGTGGAGGCGAGCATCCAAGGCTGTACTGGAAAAGGGTTCCAGCTGCTTAACCCCCAGAAAACCCAGCTCACTCATTCATCCGTGCGTTGCGCCTGCCCATCAAACCTATCCAACCCATGACTCTCACAACGTAGGTTACTGAAATATATGTGCACATGTGCATCTCGTATCAAGCCGACAGAAAGGGATCTACCTGTAGTGATGATGTAAGTAATCGCATGCCATGCATGCGGCTCGGCTCGGCTAAAACTCACGCACTCTGGATTAACCATCGTGGAAATATCGAAAGACCAATTAAAATATCTTTTAACTGGGCTCTCATCGATTAATCTATTTGATTAGATGATACTACAAGTATAGTTAGGAAACCTGTATATTATTATTATTATATTACTAAAGCAATAGAAAAATAAGTCACCATATTCACTCTGAAGCGCTAAAATTTCTATGTTTATCAGTGGAAAAGTAGAAAGATTAGCACCATCAATTAAAAGAAAGAGCCTATGCAAAGTATAATCTAGAAATCACTGAAATTTAGAATAAAACATAAAATAAAATAATCTATTTGATTTCCATATAGATTCCTAAGTAAAATCCATAAATAAAAATAATTTGAAATGAAATTAAACAAAAATTTGCAATTGGATTTGTATACGAATTCTAACAAAAGTATCTGAAATTCAAAATTTAAAAACAAAATAAAATTAGCAATTTAATTTTTGATACAAATTCCAAAGTAAAATATCTAAATAACTTTAATTCATAATAAAAAAATTAAAGAAAAATTAGCAATTGGATTTGTATACGAAGAAATTGGTAAAACAAGATATGCGCCATCTATTACAGTGGATCCAGATTATAACGGTTTAGATTAAAAAGAATCTATGTCAAGTATAATCCAAAAATAACTAAAATTTAGAATAAAAAATCAAATAAAATTTGTGATTTGATTTTAATACGAATTCCTAAGTAAAATCACTAAATAAAAATAATTCCAAATAAAAAATAGCAATTAGATTTGTATAAAATTCTAAAAAAAGTAACTAAATTAAAAAAATAAAATAAAAATTAGTAATTTGATTTTGCAACAAATTCCAAAGTAAAATATCTAAACAACTATAATTCATAATAAAAATTAAAGAAAAATAAGCAATTGGATTTGAATACAAATCCAAACAAAATATAATTAAAATGTACAATAAAAAAATAAAATGGTAATTTGATTTTCATACGGATTCCAAAGTAAAATCCATAAATAATTAAAATTCAGAATAATTTAAATAAAATTAATAATTTGATTTGTATACGAACTCTAATAAAAATAACTAAAATTTTTTAATAAAAAAAGTTGTAACAAGTATAGAACGAATGTTGTGAGAGGAGATCGCAAAAGAGTGATATGTCGTCGATGTGTCTTGCAAGAGGACATTGACCTATGGAGAAGCAAAGAGCTGAGTCCATGCTGGAGATGAGTACAATGTTGTGCTACTCACCTTTGCCATTTTACAAGGGCAATGTCGTGCTGCTTGTCAAAGCCATTGAAGAGAAAAGCTAAAGTCAAAGGAGTGAAGGGTTGCAACGACGAGTGGTGAGCATCGACGTTATTGAAGAAGTCAGTGACCAAAGAAGCTCAATAATGGGAAAACCCTAGCAAAGAGAATATGAAGCTTTGCATTGAAAACGAGCTATAGAAGATATAGGGTCATCAGGTAGTTAGGAACTTGTCATTGCTGGTGAGGGGCACAACGTCACCGGCGATGGTTAGAAGATTCTCTGTATCATTAGATAACATGACTAAAGTAGACATGTTGATATCACTGAAGACGGATGGTCACCGTGGTTAGTGAGGTAGTCATAGTGTTGAGTTGGCCAATGTCGAAGGAGAGGAACGACCAACGTGGGAGAAGAAGACATCGAGCGCATATAATATCATGCATGTTGCCGCTTGAGCACTTGAGTGATAAAACAACTATCTTGAGGATCAATTGGATTGACAAACTTATCTATAGAACCTAACTTTTGAGGTGCTGATCCTCCAATCTCTTCGAGCCCTTCATCATCCTCACCATCACCTTGAATGCTCACATCATCTCTAACCTCATCGCCATGTGCTTTCTTGATCTTCTTCTTGTTTCTTGCCTCCGCAATAGACTTTTGGCACTTCTCTTGGTCTTCCTTTGTGGATTTGCGATATTTGGAAACATTTTCACTAATATGTGCAATATATTGCTTCATCCTATAGATCCCATCGGAAACAACTTTATCACATAAAATTCATTTTACCTTGTTCAAATTATTTGGATTCACCAATACACCATAATCCCACCCTACGTCACCCAACTTCCTCTTAAGACTATCTTCGGTGGTGCTCACCTCGGGCGCCGATGCAACAGACGGCATTCTAATTAGTAAAAGTTATAGTACTCCGTAATTACAATTCACAAATAAATGAATTACTAAAATGCTATGCAATCATATATTCCTAAATAGTAAGATTACTATATCAAACAAGTAAACTACTGAAACAACTCAAGCAAATGCAATATATACTCTTGCCGTCGCCCGTGAGCTCGTCGGTGCCTCCGTGTCCATCTCAGTCTCAGCATCTCTGTCACACTCTCTCGCACGCGCGTCTCGCCAGTCGCTAGTCGCACCACTCCACTCGGTCGTTCCTTCCTCGCCATCTTCGCTTCTCGCCTTCTCCACCGACTATTGGCGCCTTCTTCGCCCTCGCCATCTCCGCCCTCTAAAGTCATGGCACGGAACATAGCAGGGCTATGGAGGTGAGCCAGAGATGCGGAGGGGAGGCGGAGATGCGGAGCGGAGCAGAGCCGTGGAGGGGAGGCGGAGATGCAGAGCAGAGCAGAGACGTAGAGGGGAGGCGAAGATGCGGAGGGGAGGTGGAGCTGTAGAGGGGAGCACCGTCAGGCGGAGGGAAGGCGAAGAAGATGGTGGACTAGAGGAGGGAAGACGGCGAACAAAGGGGGAGACGGAACACACTTGGGCAATGTGAAATCTGGTGAGATGGCGATGCGGTGCTAACCGCCGAGCTGGAATCTGGCAAATCGATGGCGCGCGCGAAGAAACCCTAATGCACGAGACACCCCGACTCAAAAAGTCTAAAGTGGTAATCCCCTCTGTTCCCCTCCTCCTCATATGTTACCCAACTTCTCCGCCTTGTGCGCCTAGTCGGCTGACATGACCGCCTAGGCACTGCCTGCCTGCCCCGCCCGCCTGACCAGCTACCCCGCCGAGGCCGCTTTCCGCAGACTTTGACCGCCTTGGACCGCCTCCCCGACTAGCCACCCACTCTGCCGACTACAGCCCGAGGCTCAGCGGTCCACTGCCGCCCAGCGCCTACACGGCGCCTGGGCGGCCGCCCAATCCGATTTCTTGATCACTGGTACATACATACAAGAAGCCTTTTCTGTACCCCGAGAAGTACATACTCTTACTTTTAATATACCGCTTAAATGACTATTTTATACCTTTTTATCACTTTTGATATACTTAAATACTAATTCTAAAATACTGCAATACAACTTGGATGAAAATTTTTTATCAGAGCCTTTTATTTTTGCTATATACACTTTTCTATGTATAAAAGGAGTGCATGCACAAATTATGCTATAAAAAAAGTAGATTTTGATGAAATTTTTTATGGAACTCATTTTGGAGTATTTTATAATTATTATTACAGTATGATCAAATAGATAAAGAGATATAACAGCATCATTAAAGGGGTATGTTAAAAGCAAGAGTATGTACTCTCAGGAGTATAGAACCATACACACACACACACACACACACACTATTCAGAGGCTACGCGTAGAATAAGCGCGCCCCCTGACCAACCCAATTAGCTAATTGCCCCACCATCCCACCACACATATGGTTACTAGCGTTTGTTAAATATGATAAAATTACTATCATATGCATATTAAGTTATCATCTGTAATTTATGAAGTTACTTACGGTTCTCACATGTGTTACTATCTCACGAACATAAAGTTATCATCTATAATTCATGAAGTTACTATCTTATACACTAGGAAATCAGATAGTAAAATGACACAAATTTCATAACGTTAAAACATATTCATTATAGACCTTATTTTGTTAAGCCCATAATTTTGAACAGAATGGTGCAAACGGATCACAAATCGGACTTTCAATGAAAGAGTTATTTTATTTTTTTAGTTTGTAAACAAGATAAAAAAATCACGTGTCAAGTGCATTTATTTCCTTCTCTTTTCTACTACATGCATGCATGTGTCCGTTATTGTCTTGTGCACAAAAAGTCATTATTTATAATTCACAAAGTTACTTACGGTTCTCACGTGATAACTTTCATATTATAATGCTATGAAAAATTGCTATATCCTGAACATAAAGTTATCATCGGTAATTCATCAAATTATTTACATTTGCAAAGTTACCATCTCATGCAAAAATTATCATCTATAATTCATGAAGTTATGCACCAACCGAGTTATGCTCCAACCGCACCAGGAATCTAGTCAGCGACCCACGCGTAGCGTGCGCGTGCTCTCGCTAGCGCATACATACATACATACATACATACATACATACATACATACATACATACATACATACATACATACATACATACATACACACACACACACACACAAACACACAGAAACACAGGCGTACAAAAGCAGAGGAGCAAAGAGTTCGGAGTAGAGATGATGCAGCCGTGGGGAGTTGGCGTAGGGCCACCGGAGAGTCCGTGATGGGTGTCCCCCGAAGGAATTGGCAACAGTTACATGTGTATACGTGTTGATGCCGCGGCCATCAGCATTAAGTAATAATTGAAGTGAAGTAGAAGATGACTATATGGTAAAGTATTGCATTAGAAGGGATAGCAGCTGAGAGGGATCAATCAATAATTAGATTTGCTTTTGGAGGGTGAAACAGAAAAGCTATGGCGGTAAGAAGAGATAGAAGACACATAGTTTCGTGGGGCAGCTGACATGTGAGGAAGGATAAGTTCAAGGTAGGTCATCCATGATGTATTAGTGTATGCGTGAGTAAGATACTCTAATACTATGTAAATTAATAAGATGATTTTCCACACACATTATTAACGTATTGGTTAAGATTAAATAAAGGTACATATGGATGTATATATTTTGGAAAGAGTAATGAATGGAGGAAAAAAAGGGGCATATAGCTATATGATCTATTTATGATGAAGAGTGGTTATGTTTTTATGAACCACAACTACTTATTATGCTCAATGATTTTCTTCCACCGAATCTCATACTTTAATTATGTTTCTTAAACTGTATTTTGCTTCAAGCTTTTATTGTCATTTCCAATGTTGATGATGAATTAAAAATCTAAATAGCCTACATGATACATAAATATATGCTCAAGCATCTAACTTATATAATTTGATACTATAAACTTCGAAACAAATCCAGCCACCAAATACATGAGCCACTCTACTAGTTCTTAAAAAAACGTATAATTAGTATTGATAAGAGGAATTCGGACGTTGCCCTTGATCTATGAATAAAACAAAGCATCACTTGCACGTGGTTGTTTCCTAAGATAAACTAGTAAGCAAGGGTTCATGTCAATTGGTCGAGGGTTCTACCTATTCACAACATAAGCAGATCAAGCTACTGGTAATGAGGCACCATGCATAGTGAGGATAGAGCTTTGCTTGGTTGGCAAGCTGCCAAGCTCTACCATGATTAGGGCTATTCCTGACATTTTGAAAGCCTCGGGGTCTGACAAAAATGGAGGCCCTTCATTCTAACATAAATATGTAGCAATACCTTTTATTTCAATTACAAAAGCAAAAGCTCAATATAGTAAGCATTAGACTTAGTACATCACAAAAATACAAATTATTCATTGGCGGCAATCCACTAGCACATTAATATTATGAGTAAGTCATAAAAAACTATAACATGCTACTAAGAACAAATCAATTTAGAAAAAGACTACATTAGCCAAAGCACGCTAAGGAAGAGTCATGAGCTATCATCTATCACTTGTTGAATAAGCAAGCGAGTTGTGAATACAATGATCACAGAAAGCAATTTCTTGTAATATTTATAGATGCAAAGCTATTGATAATAGTATCAACATGAATCTGATCCAACCTATGCTTCTCAATGCATAAAGTGGCCAAACTATTCAACCTTTCATGTGACATTGATGATCTCAATAGTTTTTTTAACTTTGAAAAGATTCTTTTAGCTGATGCTACAATTGCAGGAGCAGTAGACAAGATTCAATAAGCAACTAAAACATTTGGATAGCAGTATATATCTCTAACAAACTCAAAAATCTCAATAGCAGATATTGGCACATCTGGCAAAGTCATTTGCAACATTCTTAATTCAGAAAAAAGTTCATCTAACTCAACATCAAATGAATCATTTCAAGAAAAGTATCTGCAAATTTAGTGCAACACTTTCTTAGTTCGACATCATCCAATGACTTCATGTTTTTTGAGCTAAGTAAAAAAACCCTAATATACTTTTAAACACTTTAAGTTCTTCAAATCTATTTTTCAACAAAGCATTTGACATATCTACCACAGCAAAAAAAGTATTTGACTTCAAAAGCCTTCGTAGACAATAGAATTTTTTCCATTGTGATCACTTTTATTGAATTGCTTTTTCCTAATAGCATGACATTTTATCAGAAAAGATGGATCTATATTCATATCATATGCGAGGCCTTTATCAATAACCAAACTAGATACAAATCCTTTATTTATGTACTTATCAAAATATTGCATTATACCTTTAATCAGCTGCAAAGTATAGTCAATGCACATGGATCATCTTCTTACTCACCATATTTATAGCAAATAAAATGTCATGCCAAACAACCATGCCAAGTAAAAACTCAAAACTGCCAAACACATCAAATAAATTTTGCACATCACTCCTAGAAGAACCTGTATTAATCCTGAAGAATTTGTCAATGGATTCTTTTTGGGATTCTATCAACTAATCTACTAGTTTTTTTTTTCATTTTTCACTCCCAGATAAATACTTTCCAGATGCCATCTTACCATATAAATAACATAAGAGTTGGGTTACACAAGGAACAAAGGCACCTGGATTTTAGCCACTGGATAGGAACAAAAAATGTAGCAAGAAGTATCTATAAAGCTGCAACTGTATGATATATGTGAAAAAGGTTCTGAAAACAAATAAGCACATCACATAATATTGAGATGCTTAGTGCAATTGCAAAGCTTTAACTTGGATAATCAAATCACTTAAAGGAAATCTTAACACGAACAAGTGACCAAAATATGCTTCCAATCCCCTTCTTTTTAATTCTCTCTTAGATCTAATGGAGATCTTTATATAAAAAAGAAACTGGTATCACAAGAAAGTCCAAAATTTTGTTCTAGATAGCATAGATGTTGAGTTGGAGACTTGGAGTGATATTTGACAAATAATTAAGGAACAAAAATTTAGGAAAACATACCATGTATGCAACAGCTATGTGAAGGGATTTCGAGTAGAATCATTACAAAGTGAAAAAAAAAATTGAAGGTGAATTGGTTGGGAATTCATGAAATCAGGCTCACCTCCATTAATGACGACGACCAGGCAGGTAGTGACATTTGTTTCAGGGAAGATCGAAAGAGGAGTGGAGGGGTCAAGGGGAATAAACAGGCAGCGTGTGTCGATTGGATCTGGTCAATGCATTCTCTCTGTCCATGCTTGGATTAGGGAGCGTTGGATGCATGAACCAAATGGGCAATTGGGTCTATTCCTTCATTCCTTGTATACTTGGTAGTTCAATTGGCCTAACTAATCAGCTATTTTTAGTATAGATGCTATATACTATGCATGCAGGTAGAGGTGGGACTTGGTAGGGCTTCTTTGGGCGGCCAGAAACGGCCAAGCGGCGCCCGCCCGACACGTGGCGTGCGTGTGTGCGCACGACGCACGAACGCGGGGCGGGCCGGGCTTCAAAATCCGACGATGGGCGGCAAGACGGCGGATCGGGCGTGCTCGCTCCGCGCACGCGACACGAAGAGCACGGTTGGCGAAACTATTTAAAATTGATTTCTTAACTATAGTAAATTGTACTCATGACTCTCCTTGAGCTTTTCTATTTGACTAGTTGGGTAGGCCTATGCTAGATTGTCGGGTGATGTCCACATACACCATAGTCTAATTTGCACCAAGATATGCATTCCATTGGACTAGATGACCAAGTTCGAAGGTGAAATGGCATGAGACAATAGAATCGAATTTTAAGTAGGTTTTTAATAAGGCGGATACAAGAGAAAGGAAGATAGTGGCCACCGCTACCATTGTCGCTATCGCTTTTGTCGTGTATAGTTACTTTGGTGGGGTTGGGTGGCACGCACGAACGCCAAGACGGTGGGCTTTGGGCGTGCTTGGGCTGGCCGAAGACGAGGCGGCGGCACGGCATGGCACGACGGGATGATCGGGCCGAATCGGCGCGCGCAAGCGCCCAAAGCACGATGGGCACGGGCGTCTGCGACGCGCGCGCCCAATTCCCACCTCTACATGCATGTATACATACATGAGCTAGGGGCCCCTAGCTTTCGTGGGCCCTAGCGGTCACCTTTGTTGCCCAGGCCCAGGGTCGGCCATGGCTATCGTTTGAGCTACTCGTCCATATTCGATCTTCGGTTCAGCCTCGGGTGCCTCACCTCATACATGTGTATGCGTTCAGTGAGAAAGTGCATATCTATGCTACATAAGGTATTGGATAAATCTAGCATTTACTTAGCGATCTCCATTTAAGCTCTAGCATGTGTTTTAATAGAATACACACGCATGTGTACATATGGGGCGCGATATGCTATGGTGGACATAAGTGTGCATCTTCTGTTGTAATTAAAAAAAGTACCATGCATAGTTTATGCTTGCGGCTCGTCTTCTGACGCCAAAATGCGTCACCCGTGAGCTCACTAACACCTCATCGACAATACACCAAAGGTTGATAATGGTTCCCAGGAACCCAGTTGTACGGTGTTTCTATTTGTGGATACCATGTGCCTGCACACAAGAATACAAAGATCAACCAAGCAGGGGAACAAAGCCAGCTAGCTAGGAAGTACGACGAGCCTAGCATAGCAAGCAATAGCTGGTTCCTTGGCCATATACATGGAACATTGGAACTCGTTGGGAATTGTAGTTACGATTTCAACGAAGAATTTTTTTTTCTGGAAAGATTTCAACGGAGAATTGAACTAGTTTTAGTGGTGATCAGTTGGGTTTAAAAGTTTATGATTTATAGTTAAAAATACTGCAGCTGACAGATATTTATTTAGCATAATTAAATTTAAAAAATTTAAAAATATAAAAAATATGTTAGCTCATTACATATAATACAAACAAATACGGGGAAAAAAGAACTGGCAAAAAAACTCAACAAAAAACCAAAAGTTCAAAAAAAAGACGAAATTTATAAATAGTAAAAAATAAGCTAGAAGCCAAAAACTTGAACCCAACCAATCACTGCCTTAAGCGTAGAAGGGACTCGCATCATACTCATATCCTATCCTTCAACGCCGTACGAACAGCAACAGTGTGTTTGTGTGATTCCAAGCTGCAAATGTGACTGTACAAAGCAAAGCACTTCATTGATCTAGTACTTAATGGATAAACCGAACTGATCTACTGAAGCTAGCATCTACCACCAGCAACCCACAGAAACCTGTCCCCAGGCTCCTCCAATTGTACTTGTTTTTGCGGTAGTTTGGAGTTAACTAACCAGTTACTACAATGTGCCCGTCCTGTAAACTACACTTAAACTGTACGTTATATATACTTAAACACCTAATTCAGTCTATGTACTAAACATAGTACATGGACTTGATTGCAGTTAAGTACCGCAATTGCACTTTCGGATAGGATTTAATGTTGTAGACAAGAGCTGTTCTACGGTGGTGATCGTTTTGGCTTCAGCTTTTAGCTTCCAGTTTATTTTTTATTATTCATAAATTTCGTCTTTTTTTTTGAACTTTTGGCTTTTTTGTTGAGCTTTTTTGCCGGTTCTTTTTTCCCGTATTTGTTTGTATTATACGTAATGGGCTAACATATTTTTTTTATATTTTTTAATTTTTTAAATTTAATTATGCTAAATAAGCATCTGTCCAAAAAAAAATTGGTTGTGACCATCCTTTTCCTCTTGCCTCCTTTCCATGTCTGAAACTTGCTGTTTTGGCACTAGTACAGGCACTGCTCGTCGCCTTGTAATAGAAAAGATGCAGGGATCACAAGGCCCGATGAAAAAAAAATCTCCTGTCAAGGTGGAGGAAACCAGGGAGAGGGAGGGAGACACCAAAAGCTTTTGCTTTCAGTACATTTCAATGAAGCACTCTCACCGACTAGCTAGCTAGGAGTAACTGGCCGGTTACTGGTGAGTGGTAAACGAGGAAAAGGCCAAGCGAGTCCTCTATGTACAACCTGAAAAGAGAAAAGAAGTTAAAAGGAAAAGAAAAGGAATGACGCAATCAGGCCAAGGGCATAACAAGAGAAAGGTGACTCGAAGAGGAGATGGATAATTTGGCGACTCGACACTTGCAGCAGATTGCTCTTGTTCAGTTGTTCTTGATAAATGGGCAGCAACTCTCGACCCATCCTTTTACCGGTCAATTTTTGATTGTCACAACTGTTGTCGCAGGCAGGTACAGTACCATCTTCCCATTATTAGGTAGTGCTCGGCTGAAAGTGCACTGTAGCTGCTATTAGTTTTTTCTATGTAGTTAAATTAAAAAATAAAAAAATTATATCATCACAGATAATACAAAAAAATAAGAAAAAAAGAAAAGAAAAACGCTTGAAAAAGCCAAACAACCAAAAATAGACAAAATTAAGAAGCTAAAAGTCAGAAACAGAAGCAAAAAATCACATGTAACACAAATGGATACACCCATGTAGTTATCTACATCTCATGTGATCTCTTTCGCATTCTCTCCATAAAAGAAAGGTAACTTCATGAAATACGCCCAAATTTCAAATTGATTTTGAATTTTGTTGAATCTCGGATGAATTCAAAAGCTTCCCAATTTGGCAAGTCCTCTTGGAAAACTGCTTTTCTTTCTTGACCAACCCCATTTTATCCATTGGTCTCGGCTTACCTCTTTGTGTTGCCGAGCCTGTCCGGCTACTTGCTCGCGCCGCCGTTGCCAGCCAAAACCACCATGGCGTTCACACCTCACCACGACCTCGCCAGCACAGATCACTCTTTGACTAGCTATCACCTTAGCGTTGCCCTCGCTTTGCGCATCGTGCCCTCGACTGAGCATCGCCGCAATTCAGCGCACCGTGCAGTTGACATGCGTGCCTGTGTTGTACCGCCTCGTCAGCCCATGCCACCGTGCCAGGAAACCAACTTGAGTGTCACCTCTCCTCACCGACCGTGCATGACCGCCACCACTGTAGCCACGTGCCGGTGTCATCGCCATTCCTCAGCTTTAAAGCCCAACTGACCGCCCAGGATCGACTCACACAACCACCAATTGCACCACCGAAGCACCATCATCCCTAGACTCGACTCCCATTGCCGCCATCACTCTCCCCTGAGACGGTTAGCCCATTCGATCGTTTTCTTGCTACAGTTGAAGGTCAACCAATTCTGAGCAGCCATAGCACCATTGAACCACCACAAACCCATAGCCAACCACGCCGACCCACCTACTAATCTCAATCATGCCAGTGCCATTCGTCGCCATCATGCAAGTTGATTGCTCGAGGATAGCTTAAATCGAGCCGTCCCAGCTAAAACAACCACTGTTGTGGTGACCACCAAGTGTCATAGATGCTCCAAGTCACCTTGACCTTGATGGAAAGTCACCAGAAAGCCCGTGTGCCATGAAAATTCCCGAGAAACCTTCCCTTGCAAGCTAGCCATAACTGTTGATCCCTAATCTCCTCAGCCATAAAAAAATGGAACCCCATTGTCCTGTAGAAGCCGACCATGCCCTTGGTTGCCGTTGGCAAGCTTCACCGGCGTTCAATCGTCGCTACTACCATGTTGGCTCTGTTTGGTGAACAATAGTGGCGGGAGTTGGAGACGAGGCACTGTGCGCTTTGGTCCAGGCCGACTCGGTCCAATGGCCAAGACTCAATTCGGGCCGAGCCCATCACTGTTGCTTCCTGTTCACAACCCGACCCAATGTCTTCCAAACATGATCCACTACTGCTCCAGACCTGACACTATTCCCAGCCCGACCTGCAATGAACAGTAATAATCCATTACTGTTCATCAGCAAGCCCAATAAGTTATTTGTACCCATTTTGATCGTTTCATGCCTATTTAAACCATTTCGAGCTCTGTTTCGCCAACGTAGACTCCAATAAAACCCAAACCCATTGTTATTAGGATTTTATTGAATTTTACTCCTTTATATTTTATTTATTTTTCTAGCCTGGTTATTGCAAGCATAGACTCATATTGTTTTAATTGTTTGCACTAGCATCTGACTTCTCCGAGGCAACAGTTCAAGGACCAGATCTTGATGCTGAAGACTTTGAACCAGTAGAATATTTTGAGCAGCAAGACAAGTCACATGTTTTTAAACATGTTGACACCCATACTATTTTAATTATTTAATTATCATTACTTCCATTATTCTTTATTTACGTATTATTATTTATCTAAAATAATTGTTTAGAATGACGTGTGTAATAAATTAGCTATATCCCAACACTGGAAAAAGCCCTATTTACTTGATGACCATATTCACCTTGACAAGCCTTGGTAATATTAGAATTACTATAAAATTAACCATGAGTAGATTAGGAACTTAAACGTTTTACACTATTAAGAGATTTGGCATTTTACCGATATATTTACAAGATAATGCTAGGGTTAGGGATGAATGGTGGAAAGCCATGAAATGGTTGGAGTCCACGATCTTACCCTAGGGATGAGGCTTGGATTAGATTGGTGGCAGTACCGTTGCGCACTGGTTTATTGGTCTGTGGATGGCCGTCTCGTTAGTGAAAAGTAAGGACTAGAATCTTATGCTTAATAAATGACACAGAAATCGTTGAACTACAAGTTTTAACTTGTCAGGCCTGGTCTAATATTTACCCAAATCAATTGAATATCTACATTGTGATGGGATTCCCGGTATGGAAATGGCCCAAGGATAAAGGGAGTGGGATGAAAACAATAAAACCATATTTGACAATGGTAGGTCCACTGAGAATCGGGTGGTAGCTTTCCGCATTGGCCAATGGATACCCAATAATACGTGATCCATAACCCACCGGGTAGAAATTAGAAAGAAGAGAGCGGTGAAAGACCTTATTTTCTCATCTTAGTAGCACGTTATCAGTTGCATGTCTATGTATTGAGAGTTTGAGAAATCTTATGGGTAAAGTTGAGCGACTCTGCAGAATATTACAAATGATATTCGAATATACTATGCTTTTTGTAAATGAAGACGTGTTTGATGGGTAATTCCAATAACAAGGTATAAGTAGTTTTCATAATGTTTCAATCTGGTAAACAACTTGTTGAAACTCTGTTTTCTTAAGAAGTTAATGCTTTATTGCTTGTGTTTAAAATGTTTACAAATAAAATTACATCCACAAACACAATAATAAAACCAATACATATTCCCACCTCTTGAAAATCCTAGTAAATAACTAAATATGGTTTTTCCTTGTGACTTGCTAGGTATAGTTGTACTCATTGCTTGCTAAACAATTAACAGAAGAGCCATGGGATGCTAATGAAGAACCTGCCGATGAAGAATTTGAAGAATCTTACAATGTAGATGATCAACGGTTTTGAATCTCGTCCTCGCTCAGACACGCCTATGGAATTCTTTGTAATGTAATATAACTTTGGGCTGGACACCCAGTTATGCTAAAAACCTGGCTATTATGCCGTACTTCTGTGATAAAGTTTGGTTTTTATATTGTAACCTTATGTTGGTATGATATATACACTCGTGTACAGTGCTCTACAGTTAAATAATACTAGACAATTATAGTACTTCTAACCGTTCTAGAAATAAGGGCGTTACACTTCACCCCTCCTGAATAAATGAACAACCGCTCCGGGGTGGTGGGTGTTGCTGATGACCACTTTCTTCTTTGCAGTGTAGTAGTGGTAAATATGATCAAGCTGGGCACATGGATATTAAAAGCTACTCCATCCGTTTCGCTATGTTATCCGTTTCCAAATGTTTGTATATTGCGGGAATAAAGAGTATATTTATGTAATATTTCTACTCTTTACTCCTACTTAAATGCTTTAAAAGTGATTAAATAGTTATAGTATATTATTTAATAGATGTATATATCATATTTTTTATTAAATTTTTTCTTAGATTTATTGCTTTTTTAGTCCATGCTTATAGTGGGTTATAGAAAGGAATGCAGTAGTTTTATCCTCTTTTCTCTTATTGAAGGGAAGGGAAAGAGATGCCCATGTCCTGTCTCCTGGTTATCTCTACCTGGTGCTCTGAAGTCTGAAGCTTCAATTTCTTTCGCAATCTTTCAAGTTTCAAGCTCTCAACTCAACCACCGCATCTGACAAGATGCTACCCCAAAAGGTGTCTCTTCCTTCCAAAGTCAGGAACCACATGTATAGTATCATTTGACCCCTTGGTAATATCTAATGAACTGTTACTAGCTAATTAGCCAACAACCTGGGTATCCAGGGGAGCTCGGAAAGACAGCGTATAGGGGAAAAAATCTATTCTTAGTCTCAAACTCTTTGTGTGGTTTAATTTTTATCGCTCATCTATAAAATTGGGTAAAACACACTCTCTAATTTTCAAAACCATTTAGAATCCATCCTTCCAGCTAGTAAAAGGCAGTTTTGATCGAGTTTAACTCATGTGGTACATTACATTGGATTCGAGCGAGCCAAAACGAGGTGAGACCAGTGTGTCACTGAGTCCACGAATAACTCACAGGGTAGGTTGGACCAACCTGTCATTGAAATATTAAGCATTTTTTGTTTTTAATATAAAAATGAAGGTGGGTCCCACCTCACTTTGGGCCGTTGAGATCTAATGTGGCATGCCACATGGGTTAAACTTGATCAAAATTGTCTTTTGCTAGCGAAAGGGACAGATTCTAAATGGTTTTAAGAGTAAGAGAATATGTTTCGTTCGGTTTTATAGACAAGAGACGAAAATTAAATCATATGAAGAGTCATGGGACCAAGAATAAACTTTGTCCGAAAAGAAAAGTTTTGGTTCCGCAGTTAATGGAAAACACTGTACAATCACTAATCTCAAACATATCTGCGCTGCATCCGAAGTCACGTGGCAACAATTTTATTTGGCAGTCGCTTGCAACTATACGTGTCTAGGCGGCTAATTCCGTTGAACTAGTTAACTGTGCATCGTGTTAGGGGTTTAGAGGCATGGTGACCTGATGGTGCAATGCCTCGACTTGGATGGTGACCACTCAAAGAGCAGGAAAATAATCCCACCCTAAATTCCTAATCACGCCATGGCATCAATAATTCCAAAAAAAAAGATAAGGCAAATTAAGACCAAAACTTCTGCTAATATATGTTTTTTCTTTTCCCTAAAAAAAATTATATGTTCGGTATTGATCAAGCCTTGGGAATTGAACTTACTGAAGAAAAGTTTGGCCACTCCTATATTTCGGAGAAGAGAGTGATCCATGATAGTATGAAACCTCAGAGTTCATGTTTCACATGCTAACACCAGTCACCAGTTGTCACCCTTTTCTTCATTACTGTAGCAGTACTGAGCTAGGTCTAGATTATTTGGCCCGGTAGCTAATTTCATGGGCGTCTATTGGCCCAACGCATTGCAGCTTGTGTACTAGGAAAGGAACATGGACGTGATGCTTACTTCCAAATAAGGAAAGCATTAACATCAAAA
This sequence comes from Dendrocalamus sinicus, assembly GCA_036346575.1. Taxonomy (NCBI): domain Eukaryota; kingdom Viridiplantae; phylum Streptophyta; class Magnoliopsida; order Poales; family Poaceae; genus Dendrocalamus; species Dendrocalamus sinicus. The sequence continues at coordinate 2,722,695 of CM070650.1, read as the reverse complement.
TTGACCAGCCAGATAGATTTTTTCAACAAATAATTGTGGCCATATGTTGAGCATCTTCCCAATTTCGAGTTTAGGGCCGTGCTTGTAGCTCCTTAGAACATCTTTAGTGTATTAAATCGATATCGATTTAAAGTCATGCCATGTAAATATTTTAGAATCTAAGCTTATTTTTCTCCAATGTATTGAACCAATTCCTACTAATAACTGAGACCCACGTTATATTAAAAAACCACAAAATAATAATATCATTTGTCAACTGTACTCTCTCATATGTAGTTGTTTAAATCTCATATGAATTGTTTAATGCTTTGAATCGACTCGTAAAAAGAGTCCGGTTCCATGTATTTTTTGTTGGAATTGATCCCTCCATATATTAAATCAATTTAATACATTCTCTCTTCTCATTTGAACCGGCTAAAATAAAATATTAGATATGATCTTGTCTACACTCAAATTCCTAGTTTAGGCCCTGATCAACTCGGCTTCGGCTTCTGGCTTCTAGCTTATTTTTCACTATTCATAAGTTTCGTCTTTTTCTGAACTTTTGGCTTTTTGTTGAGCTTTTTTGCCGATTCTTTTTTTCCCGTATTTGTTTGTATTATACGTAATGGGCTAACATATTTTTTTTATTTTTATATTTTTTTAAATTTAATTATGCTAAATAAGCCTTGTCAGCTACAGTGCTTTTTTCAACCAGCTACAGTATTTTCAGCCATAAACCACGAACTTTTCAGCCGAACCGATCACCACCTCATATTTGGCGTCCCAAGCAAAGTCTATAGGAGCTAGCTAGTACTCCATACGTTAGGGTGAAATTGTATATGTTACAAGTACATATACTTAATTACCAAGGTGACCTGCAGGGAACTAGTAGTAATAAACAATGTTGAGATATCATTGTATGTGTAATTATCTAGCTAGTAGTACTACCAAGAAATTTTTTTCTCTTAGCCGTAGAGTCTCGGTCGCCTCACGTACGTGATACGAAAAGGCGTAGCTTGGGCCTTGGCTCTTGACAACTATTGCAACTGATGTCTCCTTTTCATTAGGTTCTAGACCTGGGCTATTGTAAGACCATGTGATGTGATGGTAGTTTTATGATGATGATATGTAGTTGGTATTACTTATGTTTTGCTTTTATTATTTGAATTTAATTTTGAGAATTGTAGTTTGATCTATTGTCTTCACTAGCTAGCGGTTAGATTAGCTCTGGTGTGGTGGTCTGACCGGCCGTTAGATGGCGGTCTGACCGATCTATGGTAGTATCAGTCCTTTATCGGTGGTAGCTATTTTTCAAATAGGGTCTTTTGGAGATGTTGGTCTAACAACTGGAGCGGTAGTACCGGCACTGGGAATACGATATGATCGGAGTAGAGTGGTCTGGCCAGAATAGTGTTGGCAGTCTAACCGGCTTAGTGGACATGGTCAGACTGGTCCTCTGTCCTGTTGCTGAATTGCGTTTGTTTTGGGTTGTGAGTCATAGAGGTGTCCATGCAGTTGTTAGTCATGGGGTTTTCATGCAAGCATGAGTCATGGTGTATCTATGCTTGATTTGCTTTACTGATGAGAGTCAAGTGCATGCTTATTGTGCTCAGATCGATTTCTTGTTCTTTGGTATGCATGTGCTTTGATGATTGTTGTGGCCAGCGGCAAGACCAAGATTTGGTGGCTATGGCAAATCACGTAAGTTTGGGTGGAGCATCATCTCAAATAGAGAAGCACAGAAAAAAAAAACAATGGTCATGAAGAGACGGTGTATGTATGTCGTCTACCACTTTAACTTGTGCATTTTAAGTGGTGACGGCTCTTGGAGCAGACGTACAATCTTAGCAGTAAAATTATGGTGTAATGTGGTATACCATAGGATCAAGTGGTGATGGTTTCGGTGCAGGCATACGATCTTAGCGATGAGGCGTTGGACATCGCATCTTCATGAAGACCGATGGGTGATAATTGAGAAAATAATCCAATACCAAGTAGAATGACGGTTTCCAAAACCACAGCGTTGGGCTAATGGTTTAGGTCACGTCTTTGAGGATGAAATATATTATCGTGCATATGGAGTTTTGTGGAAGTCATGCTTTGAAAAGTGTGCAAGAGTGTTAAATGTAAAACCTACTTATTGTGCGAGTTACTGAATTTTTCCAAATGTAAGTGGTGTGATCCACTAAGGAGTGACTGATTGTTTAGGGTTTGGTGTAAGGTGAAAGCCCCATCTATATATGCCTTATGTGTTGAGGAGAGAGATAACTCTTAGAACTTGAGAGATTAGGGTTAGGGTTTCCTTGTGTTTAAGCCTTTTATATATATGCTCTAGGCTTAAAGCTCTGCCATCACAAGAAAGTAGCTGTAAAATATTCCTCTCCAAGTGAAATGAATATTCAAAGTTTGCCCAAGCGAGTTATGTCATGGATTCTTTCTTGTGTTCTAATTTCCTTGTCTTTCTTGTTTGATTTCTCTCTTCTTGATCTTTTCTGATGCTAAGGACGTGTAAGAGGTGGAGATGTCTCTTAAAGATCTGATTCCTTCCACCTAGGTGTCTTCTAGGGAAAGTTCTTGAGTTTACCCAATTTTTCTCAAGAGAGAGGTGATTTTGATGTTTTAATATTGTGGGTTGTTTGGCTTGAGTTCGTATTGTGATTTAGTTTGCTATGATATGTGAGAACTCATTCAAGATCATCTAGATCATCTACGACTCATGAGTAAGAGCATATGAAGGCTTCCCTCTTTTACCCGGTTTTAGTGTAACTCTCCTTGACTTGGATGAAGATCGTAACTTTAGCATTGATCTTCACGATCCATGAGTGGAATAGGTTTCTGACATACTAGGGAGGGTTTGTGTCAAGTTTTACTATTTTTGAATCAATGGTTTGAGAGTTGAATCTTTTTTTTAAATCGTGTGCAGTGATGTCTGCACTATTCTCTCGGCAAACGGTCAGACCGTAAGAAACCGAGTGGTCCAATCGAAGTGCGGTCAGACCGATGCTGCTAGCAGTCCAACCGTCGAGCGGTCAAATCGGAGTGTTCCGGCGGTCAAACCGGTTAAGACAGAAAGTCCCAGTGAATTCTGGTCCTTAGTTTTGATGAACTTGTGAGTTTATATTTTCGCTACGTAGAGCCGTTGGTACCTGATAAAAATTTTAAAAGGGTTATTCACACACTTTAACTTACCGTACCAGATCCTACAGCCATACTCTCCCACTTTCGGGGAACATTTCCATGTAAAATAACCCCTTTCCTGGGTGCAGCCATCATCAATAATAGATGTCTCGATCCCTGCTTTGTTCTGCCATGTGTCATGAAACTCGTCAGTAATTAGCTGCCTGGCTAGTGTTTTACTTTTTAAAAGGCAGAAGATATAATATTTTGTTCATCCAATGTATGTAGTGGTCGAACACTTCTTGTGGGCAGGCAGACGGCCACGAGGGCCAAAAGTTAGCTCCGGATTTAACAATACCCCAACTTGCCCAAAACGATCAATGGACCATCACGTTGCTTAATGGCGCTGCTTTTGTGCTGCCAATAATAGCAGTGTATACATATTGTATATATTTTCTCCGATCCAATTATTAATTCTCTGATCGAAACTAAAGCTTCTCGTTGATATATGTCGATCCCATCGGTAGGTTACGACGTCTTACGTGCCTTTCTCAGTGTTTGATTAAGAGAAGCTAGTGCACGAAAAAGAAAGAAATCTGCCTAACTGTGGCTTCTCCTGCTTTGCTGTCCAAAGGGTACTTCGTATGCATCACGTCACCTGGCCTACAGGATCGTCGTGTAGGATTTGCCAAAGGAACCGAGTAGATTTCCAGATGCAGACATCGCCCATAAACTGCGTGCATGAACCTGTGCTTGGATATCGATGATGTACTGTACAGATAGAGAACTGCATAAAGTGAAGGAAATGTGTAGTTGGGAACTAGGCTAGTTGTGCACCCATCATTAGTTACGGCAAGTGCTTTTACACCTGCTTAGGTTCTGTTGGCGCTTATCGTGAGCTCGTCTATCTGGTAAAACGCACTTAAACTTTTCAATATTCATCATTAATGATGGAGTAAAGTTGAACCGGCCGACCAAAGCTAGTCAAAGGAAGAACTTGATTAGAAAAACAGTCTGTAAGAGCATCTCCAATAATAATTTATGAGCTAGCTCTAAAAGCATCTCCAATAGTGACTTATGAGCTAACTCTAATCATATTATTTCATATTTTAATAGAAGAGAGAGAAAAGCTAGCTCTTGATCAAGAGCTAGGCTCATACACACATTCCAAAATTATGTGAGAGTGTCATGTGAGACTATTTATGTTATGAGCTATGTGCTAAAGGTTAGTACTATTGGAGAAGTTGTCTTAGAGCTAGTAACTAGCTCATACTGTTGGAGATGCTCTAAACATATTATTTCATATTTTAATAGAAGAGAGAGAGAAACTAGCTCTTGATCAAGAGCTAGGCTCATACACACATTCCAAGATTATGTGAGAGTGTTATGTGAGGCTATTTATGTTATGAGTTATGTGCTAAAAGTTAGTACTATTGGAGAAGTTGTCTTAGAGCTAGTAACTAGCTCATACTGTTGGAGATGCTCTAACAAGAGGGTGGGGGGGGGGACAAATTTGCAATGGGAAATCGCTCTCATTTAGCCCTAGATAGGACGTAGCCCATGGTCAACAACAGAAAGGTAATGAGGACTGTTGCACAGTCCTGTGCATATGCATGCCCTATTCTAAACAGCTTCTGGTTTTCAACTTGCAGAAGTCAAACGTTGGTTAAAACGTGTTAGCTTTTTAACGAAGGTTTTCCTTTTTCATTTGCATTACTCGAAGAGATATAACAGTGTTTTTCATTTTTCTTATTTTTCATTAATTGAGTGTCTTAGAAAAGCTAATGTCTTTTGGGATGAGACTGGCGGCTTTTGTCTGCACTTTGGACGCGGATGGCGCACACGTTTTTAAACTCGGGAAGCCATTTGGAGCCGCTTGGAGAAGCCACCCCGTTTGATTTGGCTTATGGAGAAATCGAAGCTAAAAACCATGGATAGCGCACATAATTTTAGACTTGTAAAGTTTGAAAAAATGGCTTTGAGAAGCCGTTTGAAAAGGCTGCCCCATTTGTTTTATCTTTCAGAAAAGTCAAAACTAAAGTCATAAAAAAGAGCAAAAAAAAAGGCCATCAGAAAATTGAATATAGCTTTAGGCCTAGCATTATGGCAAAACTTTCAAACTTGGCTAGGAGAGAATATTCATACTAAAATATCTCTCTTAATTTGCACGGGTTGCACAGCGTCAGCATACACATGACACATGCAATTCTTTTGTAGGAACGAAAGGCAACAGAGATGATGAATAATGGCATCTAAAGTTTTTCTAAATATTCTTGATTCTTAACTCAAATAACTATAGAGATACAAAGGTTAGAATCAACAGCTAAAAATCCAAACCAAATGCTCAAGAAATCGAAAACTGGAGATAGGCCACACTCCTCATGGTCAGACTGGCAACCTGGGAACAGTCTGACCGGTATGATAGGCTAGCCAACCCGTTAAATAGATAGGCTAGCCAGTTCTATCTAATTCTTAATGTATATTATCCACTTAGCATAAATTGGAAAAACCCGATAAGTCCCACACACGGGTTTTAACTCACACACTACACTTGTGCACACTTTTCAAAGCGCATAAACCCGAATCTGCTAAGTCATTGGCCTTGATCCAACTTGATCTTCTCAACTTCTCCTTGACCTAAATTGCTCTCCTAAACGTAGCTCAAGTGCAGCGGTTTTCTTCTAAGATAATTTCCAATATTTTAATCAAACTACCAAAATATCATTTCTTGACTCGATCTTCTCCTTTCATTGCAAGCAATCGCCATACTTACCAGTTTATGTGCACCACTAGCTTTCCACACATCGGTAAGTCTCTCATATTTCGATTTCACTAGACTATGTCTCACTTGGACCAACCAATCCATATGGTGCAACTCGTTGCTTGAATTTTCTTTTAATATTTCTCACCTTTCTTGTGTCATGCTTGAGCTCAGCCATCTCATTGGCATCCTCGACCGTTCTGGTGCCGGCTCCTCCATGAGTATAGTCTCAATCCCTACTATTGATTATAGTTTACTCGAAACGACTCTACACATCCAAAGACAAAGAAATCGTTTCTAAGCTTAAGGTTTTTTACAACTTGACCCACGTTAGCTGTAATATGACTCATACAACCTATAAGCACTGACCTAGATCAACAAAAATCATCGCGAAACTCGAAATCCTCAAATACCAAAAACTCAGCCGAGACTCACCTGTCAACCAGTCCGATTGGACCCCACACTGATCAAACCGCTGACAGGGGCTAGTTTAAACCAAAAATCTCCACCAGTTTGACTGTTGGGGAGGGCCGTTCTGACCACCCGTCCCCCTTGCCGGTCACACCGGTTGGTCTGCAACCAATTCCAAAAATCAAACAAATTTATAATATAAATTTTTAACTTTTCAAATTACAATGGTTTATCACAACATAGTTTTTGAATTTTCTCACGTGGTCCTGATCTGCCAACTCCAAGCCAACCGAAATACGCTTCCTCGATCGCACAATTTGCCAATGGGCCTTACTGGATTTGGAGTCAACATCTGCATGGCTCCCTTCAAAGTTGCTTCCGAGGACATAAGGCACGGCCAAGGTGTTCGCCAAGCATGTTTGTTTCTATGCCACTTTGCCATGGTTTTTATCAAAGAAAAATGTGGTAAATTAATTGGTCCATCTATCAGCTCCAGATCGTTAATCGCGGTTGCCGACACCAAAAAAAGGTGAAAATTTTGACTGCCAATCAAGAATGTGGAGTACTTTTTAGCCTTTTTTCTGACAAAAGAGAACCCTCGTACGCGCTGTATTGGCAATTGGCCGGTGTTCCATCGAATCACCAGTGTCCATGATTACACTCTGGATCATCAAGGTGACGGTTTTAAGGTGTCACGGCTCAGCAACAATGGAGGTAGCGAAAAATGGCGCGAATAGTAGGGAGAAGTGACAAGCAACAGAGGAACGTCCTGAACTATTTTTTTGCAGCAGATGCACGTACTGTGCCACCTTCGACCCCGAAAGAAGCATGACACGATCCAACACGGCGTACCAAAACTTGCCCCGCTAGTAAGTGCCAGGACTGGGCCAAGACGGGGAAGAAAACAAAGCCACATGGGGTCGTCCCTTTCCCTTTCGAAGATGACAACGAGCTGGCTGCCGCGCTCTTCCGCTCTCCCAAGCTAGTTTTGATGTGCTCGTGTCGCCGTGTGTGTGGCCATTGGGTGGATCGGATTCGGACTTTGCCTTTCAGTTCCGACGGCGATTTAGGGTCTTTCGTTCCCGGTTTTGTTATTTTCAGTTATTAATTTTTGACTGAAATGAACCGTACTGACTGTTAACCTTTTATAGATCATTTAATTAAAAAATAAAAAATATTATTATATATTCACAAATAATGCAAAGAAAAAAGAAAAACAAAAGACAAAAAAAAGAAGAAAAGCAAAAAAAAAAACAAAACGAAATTAAGAAGCCAACACATTAATTATAGTTTTTGACTTCTAAAAATTAAGAAGTTTAAGTTGAAATGAATGAGCCCTTAACCTCCGGAAGATGATACAACAACTCTCCTAAACTCTCCTTAAGATTTCAATGCAAACCACCACGAATGGACCACCAAGAGTCCTTCGAGTTGATCCAGGCATGCTCCATGCAAAAGAACGTAGGAGGTGATAGGCGGATACTGCGACAAGCGTGTGCGGATAAAGCACATTTGAAATCCTTCCGATGAGCCCATGAGTCACTGACAGATAGGACCCACTTGCCGGTGAGGCTTTGGGCGTCTCTCGGCTATTGACAGATAGGGCTAGCAGCAATATCTAAAGTCCGAAACACTGTACGATGGATCTGAAATCATCAGCGTCCTTCTCCGATTAGTCGGCAGGTCAGGAAACTGGAACCAAGTACCGCGCGGGTACCAGGCTTTGAACTCTGGATCTGTACATGCACAGAGGTTTGGTTGACTTGCTTGTTTTGACAGGCTAAGCGAGCCATATGCTAGCTTGCCCAAGTTCTGCTTGTCCGGAGCTTGGGTAGGGGTATTTTCTTGATCGCTGACGGCTCACCCTATCTGACTGACCACATGGACTTCCGTGCTATCTCGCTCTAGGGTGGTTCGACCTATGTCATTAAGTTTTGCAACTGGTCTAAAGAGCAAATACAATAGTATAGCCAACTAGTGGCTATAACACTTATCCATTTCATCTATAACCTTTAAAAAAATAGTTCATACAATAAGGTAACTATTACAATAACTATTTGACCCTACGTGTAAGAGAGTGAAATGCATATTTTTACGTGCTATAGCTAGTTGTAATTTAGTAGCCAGCTTCCTTCTCTATCTTCCTTTCTCTCTCTGCCACGTAAGATTTGGTTGATATTAAATTTGATATAGCATGCTGACTAAGCCTTATTGTACCTGCTATATAAGAGCAAGTACAATGATGCTGACTAGGTCGCCTCTAGCGAAATCCACGTCAACACAATCCTATGTGGAAGAGAGACAAGAGGAGAGAGAGGCAAGCTGCCCCTCATGCAAGAGGTGACCTCTAGCACATCATACGAGGATTTGGAGGCGATGCTAGTTCTTAGAGCAAGTACAATAAGGGTTAGGGTCGCCTCTAGCGAAATATTAAATGTTTGAGTGCTTTAGTAGAGGTAACCTCTACTCAACTTATTGTATTAGCTACCTCCACATGAGCCATATGTACTCTTTTTGCTTATTTGGCTAGTCCTAGAGGTGGCAGCCACCTCTTCTATTGTACTTGCTCTAATAGATCTAATAATATAGAAAAAATGTACCAATATGCCCCTAACTTTTATAATTATTAAGGGACAGGATAAGAATTTCTCATCCTACCTCACTCATATATAAACCCCTAAGAGGAGCATAAGGAGGGCAGATCCATTCATTTTTACCATAAGCTATCTCTCCAGCTTTCTTGTTGCTATGTCTTCTATAAAGAAGGGTACCATATACCCACTGTTGTAGCCATGCTACAACAGTTGGCGCTGTCCATAGGGATCGCGCAAGAAGCTGCACATGGAAGGACACTAGAATAGCTATTGCTGGATGGACTTCATTAGTATGGCTAAGTATCTGGAAGTCGGCGAGCCTCCGCACCATGCGCCAGCCTCTATTCGTCATGGAGCCACGTCAAGCCTCACTACCGGGAGCGCCTTGCCTCTGAGCTTCCGAGCGTCGTCCTTGTCCGAAGCATCAAGTCGCGCTGGCCTCCGAGCCTTCGCTCCTCGGCTCCCGTGTCGAACCTTGGTGCATCATCCAGCCGCGTCGGGCCTCATCGCTTGGAGTGCCTCGTCTACATGTAGCTACATTGCAATGCAAAACGTAGGCATGTGTGTGGGCACTAGATGCATTCAAGCCAGCACACACGAAGCCGAGCACACTCTGCATGTACTTTAGCGAATCATCTATCCGTGGGGCTTTCCGCTTGTCATCAAAGACATGGGCCTCTCACGAGCCCGCTCAACTCATGTTGGTGAAGACCGGCTCCGCGCGGGCGAAGACTGGCTCCGCGTGGGCGAAGACCTGCCCTAGCCTCTGCGCCCGCTCACCTTCGCCCTAGCGAAGACCTGCTCCAACCTACGCATAGCTCCCCTCCGTGCTGGCGAAGATCTGCCCTGGCCTCTATGCCCGCTCACCTCCACCCTAGCGAAGACCTGCTCCAGCCTACGCGACAGCCCGCCTCCACGCCGACGAAGACTTGCCCCGGCCTCAATGCCCGCTGGCCTCCGTGCTAGTGAAGACCTACTCTGGCCTCCGCATCTGCTCGCTTCCGCGCAAGCGAAGACTGGCTCCGCACGGGTAAAGATCTGCCCCGGCCTCTACGTCTGCTCACCTCTGCGCGAGCGAAGACTTGCTCCGGCCTACACGTGAGCTCACTTTCGCACTCGCAAAGACCGGCTCCAGCCTCCGCATCTACTCACCTCTGCGTGGGTGACCACCTGCTCCAGCCTTTACTCCGGTTGCCTCTGCACTGGCAAAGACCTGCTCCAACCTGTGTGACAGCTCGCCTCCACGCTAGCGAAGACCTGCTACGGCCTCTGCGTCCGCTCGCTTCCATGCGGGCAAAGACTAGCACCGCGCTGGCAAAGACCTACCCCGTCCTCTACCTCTGCTCGCCTCCGCGCTGGTGAAGACCTGCTCTGGCCTGCGCGACAACTCGTCGCCGAGCTGGCGAAGACCTGCCCTGGCCTCTGCGCCCGCTCGCCTCCGCACTAGCGAAGACCTACCCCGGCCTACACGACAGATCACCTCCGCGCTGGTGAAGACCTGCTTTGGCCTTCACGTCCACTCGCTTTCGCGTGGGCAAGGACTAGCTCCGAACGGGCGAAGAGCAACCCCGGCCTCTACGTCAGCTCGCCTTTGCACAGGCGAAGACTTTCTCTAGCCTGCACATCAGCTCGCCTTCGCACTCGTGAAGACCAGCTCTGGCCTCTGTGTCCGCTCGTCTCCGCGTGGGCGAAGACCTGCTCTAGCCTCCGCTCTGGCCTCCGCGTCCGGTTGCCTCCGCACTGGCAAAGACCTGCTCTGGCCTGCATAACAGCTCACCTCCGCGCTGGTGAAGACCTGCTCTGGCCTCTGCGTTTGCTCGCTTTTGCTCGAGTGAAGACATGCTCCTCGCGGGAGAAGACCTGCCCCGGCCTCTATGTACGCTCGCTAACTTTCAAAGTCTTCATCTCACCACTGACTTTGTCGATGATAGTCTGAAGGGTGGGGACAGAGCGTGCTTTCAAAGTCTTCATCCCACCGCTAACTTCATCGATGATAGTCCGAAGGGTGAGGGATAGAGCACGCTTTCAAAGCCTTCATCCCATCGCCGGCTTCGTCATTGCTAGTCTGAAGGGTGTGGGATGGAGCGCGCTATCAAAGTCTGCGTGCTGCTGCCAACTCTGTTGGCAACCGTACGACCACTTGGTGGTCGTGACTTCGTCCAACTGTGTCCTGGTCGTGACATCGTCCGACCGCGTCCTGGTCATGGGACTTCGTCTGACCGCCTTATGGTTGCAACTCCGTCCGACCACCCGATGGTCGTGACAAGCTACCTGCCTTGGAGACATCACCTCGGTAGGGCGGCATGGCTTCGTCGTCGGCCTCATAGGCGTTGCCTCGACGGGATGGCAAGCCTTCGCCAGGAGACTTTGCTGTCCACCTTGGAGGCATCGCCTCGGCGGGGCTGTACGACTTCACCGCCCGCCTTGTAGGTATCACCTCGACAGGACGGCCTGGCTTTGGCACAATATTTTGCCATCCATCTTGGAGGCATCACCTCGGTGGGCGGCATGACTTCGCCGCTCGCCTTGTAGGCATTGCCTCGATCGGATGGCCTGGCTTCAACGTAGGGCTTCGCCGCCTGCCTTGGAGGCATCGCCTTGGCGAGGCGGCACGACTTCACCAAATGCCTCATACGCATTGCCTTAGTGGGATGGCCTAGCTTCGACATGGGACTTCGTTCACCTCCTCGTAGGCGCCACCTCGGAGGGATGGCCCCACCCTGGCTCCGCTTCCATGATTTGTCGGTAGGCTCTACAGCTGCATTATGATCAGTAAAAGAAGAATCCTCTTCCAGGGTCTGCAAGTTACCAGTTCTATCGGCTCACCAGTCGGCACCCTTGCGCTTGCTGTCGAGGGACGGAGGGTTGGGATTGTTGGTCGTGTTAGTTCGCCGCTCAAATAATTTTTAGATGCAGCAAAATGGTGTGAAAATTACATAAAAATTACACAACATAGCACGCTATATCAGGGAGCTTCACCAAAAGTTTTGTAATTTTTCAAAACCATTTGCTAGCTATAAAAATTCTTGGAGTGACGCATAACTACTTAATCACCTTGTTAAGTATGTGTCACTTGAAGAATTTTTAGAAGTAGCAAATATCTATGAAAAATTACAAAAAACACATAATGTACCACAATGCCTCAGTAAGCTCCATCAAAAATTTTGTAATTTTTTGAGCTCATTTGCTATTTTAAAATTTTGAACAAATATAATATAAAATTATGAATTTAGGCAGGTAATTAAATTAGCTGGCTTAATTACCTACCATTTTGGGCAGATGGCAGGCCACCTGTCGTCTACTGGCCAAATGGCAGGTGCCACATGTCGTCTGTTGCGCACTGCCGCTAGTGACCGGACGGTAGAAGTGCTATTTTTATCAATACCGCTCGTATATGGCTATTTCTACAAATACGCGTTGAAAAAGACGCTATATATGGCAAAAATTCCACATTGCTATGTTCCAATATAGCTTGATTATTTAGGCTTTTCTCAAGTTTAAAGTCCAAAAAGGCAAAGCTCAATAAATGGGTGGCTTTTCCATTCGGTTTTTGAAAAAGCCTAAGCTACTATATAACTATAAGCCAAAAGCTAGTCCATGAGTGCTTTTTGGGCTGGATTGAGATTTGCCTTTACCACTGAAGTTTGAGTTATTTACCCATTTCTACCAGGGTATAATGTGAATGGGAGATGCTTCAATGCTTTCCTCAAAGTGATTTGCACAACTTTTAAATCAAAACTAAATGGTGGATAGTGATTACTTACCCCTTCGTGTGCTTTGAGATTAGTGGCATCGAAGCACTGCTCTGAATGAATTTCCTCATGCCCTAACTCTCATTCTCTATCCTCCTCTTTTGCTCCTACCATGCGAAGGAGAGGGTGATGCCTCACCGCTGACCGTCGTTAGCGACCTTGCACCTGTCACCACCCTCCTCCTTCCCCCATGCTTGTCTCTGCCTTCCTCTTGCCCCGTGCCTCTCGCCACCCTCCTCTCCAGTGCCTCCGTCCTTCCCGCATTCGTTGCCACCATTATCGTACCCTAGGTCCTCGGCATTGTGCTCCTCCCTCGAGCTTATTGTCGCCGCCCCTCTCTTCTGATGTTGGCACTGCCGACGACCTCCTCCGTCCTCACTCCTTCCACTACCACTGCCATCCTCCTTCACCGAGTCGAGGAGGCAAGGCCACATCCAGGCTAAGGAGGACCTCGTCGTCGCCGGCTTGTGGTGGGAGGCGGCTGGATCTAACATGCGCGCAATGGGAGGTGGCTAGATTCGACGGTGGTGCGGCGGGAGACAACTAGATCTGGCCTTATTTGACGTCAGTGCGGTGGGAGGTGGCCGAATCCGATGGTGTCGCATGGCGGGGTACGATCGGATCCGACATCCTCATCACCTCTAGACGCGTGTTCCAGAATATTTTGGTCCTAGGTAGTGTTGTGCCGTGGCCAAGCTAGGGAGATGAGCAATTGTGTACCATTTTTGTGCAATTTGTGATGAGCAGATGCAAAAAAATCCACTGGATTGCTGCAAAATTCTTATGTAATTTGCTCAGTTTTCCTTTTTTTCTTGATGATTGAACCAAAATGCCATTAGAACCACGGGTATTTTAGACAATTCAATAATAAGTATAGCTTAAAACAAAAAAACCAAGTTATCAAACACCCTGGCTTGACTTAAAAGTTAATAGCTTATAAGCTATTTAAATTAAAAAAACTAGCTTTAAGCTATAAGTTAAAAAGGTTAAATCTAAACAAACAGGCCTATATGAGCCTGAGGTTAAATTTAAACTGGGCGCCATCCAAACTCCAAATGTTGCGGCAAGGGGTCCAATGAGAGCAAGAACTTACAGGTAGCTGCAACAGTAGTTTGAGTAGTTCCATCAAGATTCTGAACGGGCAGTTTACTACGTCCGATATTTTTCCGTTTGGGTAAGCTAGCTTAACCCCTATCCAAAACGAATGATAACTTTTGAATGTAGTTAATGGTTTTTTACTGGGTTTTTTTTGAAATAGTGATAGATGATAGGATTTAAAAGCCATTTGAAGAAATAGCTTTGAAAAATCGCTTAAAAAAGTTATTATGTTCGTTTTGGTTTGTAAGAAGTCCGAGCCAAAAGCACTCCAAAGGCAGTTTTGAATTGGATAGGCTGGTGCTCACGGACCAGTGGACGAGTGGCAGCCAATGCCTAGCATAATACTATAGGCCTATCGGTTTTACGCATCGTTTATTTTGGCTTGAGCGGCACCTTAACATGGGGATTTACCGGTTTTAACATGAGGACTTTTGTTCGTGTGGTCGGAACTCGGAAGGGAAATGCAACAATGCAGTACAAGGGGAAATAGTTTTACACCTTCAATTACCACTGTCATTTCGGCGTCACATTGGATAACCACACTTGACACGCGGCTGCCACACCCCATGCGGCCGAGGACGGTAAAACAAAAGCGAAGCAAGGCCTCGTCCCAACGCGGCAGAACAGACCCGCTCTCCCCTCCGCCGCAACGCAACGGCGAGGCGACGCAACGGGGGCGAATCGAATCGAATCGAATCCAAGCGCAAAAAACCACGGCAGCGGCAGGGTCGGCTGGTCAGCCGCATTAAGGTTTCCCGCTAATTAATGCAACTCCATCACCATGTAACGTGTTTCGCTTACTTAGCCGTCCTAGAAGATGATGGTGCCGCGGCAGCAGAGCAGCAAGCGCTGCCGCGCCGTCTCGTCTCCTCCTCCTCCTCCTGATGCTCTCGTACAACCGCACTCCACCACGCCTCCCCTGCCCTATCCTTGGGCAGTAGCACTATGTTTGCCAACCTCTTTTATAGCCGCATCTTGCAGCAGCAACCTTGCACACAATCCTCCTCCTCCCACCCCCACCCACCCTCTGCTGCCTTTTGCCTCCTCGTCTCTCCTAGGTTAGAAGGGGCTTTGCTAAGGAGATAAAAAGAGAAAGTACTTGCATAGCCCAACAAGGCAACAGCTGCTGCCTTTTTCTTTCTCGCTCTCGTCTCTCTGCTTTTCTATCGTCTTCAGTGGTGGAGAACTAGCCAAGAAGAGGAGCTAGCGAGAGGGTGGACCGCGACATCGAACGGGAGGGAGGAGGAAGAAACTGAGGGGAGCCAACAAAAGATAGCCATGTGGGACCTCAATGACTCGCCGGCCGCCGAGGGGACGCCGGCCCTGTCCCCGTCCGCCGACGAATGCGGCGCGTCCTCCTCGTCGGCTGCTGCGGTGGTCGAGATACACAACGACGGCGATGACGACTCTGCCGCCGCCGCCGCGGACGTCGTCGTCACGCGGCAGTTCTTCCCTCCCGCTGCCGGCGGCGAGACCGGCTCCGGCAACGCGCGCGCCGAGTTGCTCCGGCTGACCAGGGCACCGCCGCCCGCCGCGATAGGCGGCGGTGGTGCCGCGGCGGCGGGCAAGAAGAGCCGACGCGGACCGCGGTCGCGCAGCTCGCAGTACCGCGGCGTGACGTTCTACCGCCGGACGGGGCGGTGGGAGTCGCACATATGGTAAGTTCCGTTGCTGCTGCTTTTTGCTTTCCGGAGAGCCTAAGGAAGGAGAAGAGAGAGAGAGAGAGAGAGAGAGAGCAAAAGAAAATAAGCAAAGATGGGTTTGGTATTTGTTTCGTCCTGTTCTGGGCATTTCTTGCTTCTGCTGCCTTTTGCCTTTCATAGCAACATCTTATCAAAGTTATTCTCACTCTCCTCTCTCTGTTTCTCTCTCCCCCATCCTTTTGTGCAATGCAGGGATTGTGGCAAGCAGGTCTATTTGGGTAAGTTTCGTTCATGTCCATCTTGCCCATATCCATACTTGGGGCTGCTACGCGCGACCTTTACCAATGCATCGCCAACAATTGGAGGTGTATTCTATTCCCCGGTCTCGATTCCTTATAATGGCTTGTGACAACTTGCAGGCGGATTTGACACCGCACATGCGGCGGCTCGGTAAGGATTCTCTTCGATCTTTTTCTTCACTGGCTACCATGTTCAGCTAGCTGCCTAGCTCTCCACTAATAACAATAGAATTCGCAGTCAAATTATATTCTTTTCTGGTTTTTTACCAACTGCAAACTCTATTATTTTCTGGTTTTTTACCAACTGCAACTGCAGGGCGTACGATCGGGCGGCGATCAAGTTCCGCGGCGTGGACGCCGACATCAATTTCAGTTTGGAGGATTACGAGGAGGACATGAAGCAGGTGAGGTTTTGCAGTAATTAGATTGGTACTACTCATGGAGTAAGTTTTTTTTTCAGTGTAGTAACGTGTTTAGCAACCTGCAGATGACCAGCCTCTCCAAGGAGGAGTTCGTCCACGTGCTCCGGCGGGGCCCCTCGGAGTTCCCTCGGGGCAGCTCCCAGTACAGAGGCGTGACGCTCCACAAGTGCGGCCGATGGGAGGCTCGGATGGGGCAGTTCCTCTGCAAGAAGTATCACCCTTTGCTCCTGCAATCACCTCGAGTTTCTTCCTTCTTCTCCACCGCTTTCCCCCTCCATCCTCGTCCTCGCAGTATCTGCTTGCTCTTGGCGTTGCGTCTGGGCTACTGCACTTCCCTATGTCTCGTGCAGGGCGGAGTCAGGAATTAGAGATGACTGAGGGGAGCCGAACAAGTTATATAGTGAAATTGTATTGTACGATAGTGCCAAATAGCAGAAATATAGATAAAATTGTATACATTATAGAAGAATATAATGACAAAATTTGAGTGTAGGGGAGACCTGGCCCTGCCGGTCCCCGCTGCCTCCACCTCTGGTCTCATGGATGACACTCGTGCAGGTACGTCTATCTGGGCATGTTTGACAGCGAGGAGGAAGCTGCCAGGTAAAATTATTGGCCCGCACTGTACGTCCATTGTTTCGAGAGGAAGCTTTGGGTTGGGTGGTGATCTGATTGATGTCTCGCGTATCTGGACTTGTCGGCCAGGGCGTACGACCGGGCTGCCATCAAGTGCAACGGCGAGAAAGCGGTGACAAACTTCGATCCCAGCATTTACGCCGAGGAGTTCGAGCCAGTGGGTGAGTGGGTGTGTGTTTATACACTGCGCGAATCAGCAGCAATAGGCTTCTCTTTCGTTCTGTTCATCGTGGACAAATCTGTCACTGTGCAGCAGCAGCGACGGGCGACGCCGAGCACAACCTGGACCTGTCGCTGGGGAGCTCGGCGGGCTCCAAAAGGGGCAGTCTTGACGGCGGCGACGACGAGAGCTTGGCGGGGTCCGACCAGCTCGTCCCCACGGCCTTCGACCTCGACTGGCAGACGGCGTCCCGGAGCACCAAAGCAAAGGTCCCAACTTGGCCTGCATCAACTACATATCGTCTTCTTACGAAACACTAGGAAGATTTCTCATTTTTCTACGTTCTGGCTAGTTCGACCAAAACTCGAAGCATCCCCAGATGCCCCCTGTCTTGCAAGTCTCCCACCTGCCGTTTAGTCCCAGGCATCACCAAGTGGGTATTTTGTATTTTCCATTGGGAGAGGATTTTCTTCAATATCTGTTCTCGGTAGGCGCGAATTCACGCTACTTGTTTGGTGCAAATTGGGCTAGTTCTTGAGCAATGGCGATCCGGGGACAGCGGGAGGCCTGTCTCTGACGATCGGTGGCGCGGGCGGTGGAGGCGGGCACTGGCCTCCCCAGCTGCAGCAGAGGCTGCACGGCTGGGGCAACGGCGGCGGCACGAGCTGGCCGCTACCGCCGCACCAGGCGCCGCCACCAACCAACGCCGCCGCCGCGACCGCCACCGCAGCTGCAGCATCATCACGATTCCCACCCTACATTGCGACGCAAGCCCCAAGCTGGCTGCAGAAGAATGGCTTCCATTCCCTGACCAGACCCACCTAGATGATCAAGAACAGCGCACACATTCATCATCGCCTCTTCACGGCGACAAAGATCAAGAGGTGTGCGTCATTGACCCAGGGAAGCTGAGAACGCTATTCTTTCCCTTTCTTTTTTCTGTTTTTTTTCTTCTGCTCTGTTTCTTGATTGGGTGAGAGAGATAGATTTGAGGATGGATGGACATGAGTGAGGGCATGTAAATGAGTTCTCCAGAAGGTGAGAAGATTGGTGAGGGTCGCCTCAAGCAGTGTGTATCTTTCGCCGTTTTGCTGCTTTTTTTACCATGGCCATCGACGGTGACCTTGGGTGTCCACATCACAGCTCATTTTGTTTGGTCTCATGTTGCATCATTGCTGCATGATGGCCGTAATTCGGGAAATTTGCTGCGGGCACCTCCGGTGGGTCGACAATACTTGCCCTCTAGTAAGCATCTTAAAATAATCATGGATCTCCTGAACATTTTTAATCTTATCATGTAACTGCCATCATCGTCAGAGACAATCAAATAAACATATATATAATCTTGAGATTTGGCACGTCACATGTAACCTTGATATCACTAATCCAAAACATTAAGATGTATAAGCAATAAACAATCGTTTGACAAAAGTTTAGATTTTTTTAAACAAATATATTCTTTTTTTGCAAGGAAAAAGCAAACATATTATTGATACAGCTATACCACAAAGCCCAAATAGGACTATGAAGTATGGAATAGCAAATACTCCTGTTGCGTGGTAGGTTCCTCCTCTATGGAAAGCATCCAAATAGTACACTATTTTTGTCATGCATAGTTTACTCACACGCATGTAACATCCTAGAGCAGGAAAAAATCAATAGTCACATCCTAGGGCAGGAAAAAAAATCAATAGTCCCAATTGCCATTCAGAAATCGAGTCTAACAAAAAAAACAGTTTACCTTATAGGTTTTACCAATAATAGAACATGAAACTTATATTGATAAATCATTTTGATTCGCAATCAGTGGTAAATAAAAGTTTTCATGAGACAGAGCTAGTCTGTTAAAATAAACGTCTATCAGGGTAAAGATCTTACATTGGTTTCTCCTTGGGGAAAAAAAAGGAATTCGCACCGAAATGTCATCGCAATCAGTAGATAAAAAAGATGCCTTTTTTTTTTATGAAAACAGCTGGTCAGTTAAAATAGACAGATGCATGTATCTCCTTTTTTCCTTCACTATTCATGTCCTTGAAGATGCTTTGAAATGCGCTGCCTACGCACCCCTGAAAGAGAAGAAAAGAGAATAGTCCCCCGAAGTGGACGTATCATTTTGCAGGTGAAAGAGGGTTCCTTGTTACTAATTTGGTCATTATAATAATTGGATGGATGGGAAGAGGGTTAGAGTAGTGGAGCAGGGAGGGAGGCCAGGCCAGGAGAAGCAACCGGCCGGCCAGCCAGCCAGAGCGAGCATGTGTGTGGACTTGTTTGCAAAAGTGGCCTGGGCCAGGAGCTTAAAGGATGGGACGGTAAAGCTGGTTCGTGTAAGAGCAAGGCTAATAATACAGCCTTCAGCTGGCTGTATAGACTCTTACAGCTCACTTATCAGTCTATTCATATAGTAGTTTACAGTAAAATTGAAAGGCTGTATGACCCACCCTTTCTCTCACAAAGTTTCTTGGTTCTTCAGATTTCACTGATCAGAAACTTACACCCATCTCTCTCTCTCTCTCTCTCTCTCTCTCCACCTCAAAGATACAGCCTACTAACAGCCTCTTATTATACTTGCTCTAACTGGCTTCGGAAATAAGTTAATGTGGACTGGTGCGACGCCGTGTCGCTCTCCTCGGCCGTCCGGATCAGTTCGCTGTCAGTTATCTCTGCCAGCCACGGCAACGCATTTGCATTGGCTGTCAGGCCTGCGACCAACCGTATGCAATTGCTTCCCTACCCTGCCCAACTCTGTCACCCATGCTAACCAATGGCAACGCGTAGAAGAATAAGAATACACAAAACACACGAGAGATATGAGAATTTGTTTACAGGGTCGACAGCGTCTACATCTCTGTGAGCTAAATTGTGACATTCCATCCACACGAGAAGTTTATCTTACACAATTAGAATTATAAAGGTCAACAATATATTTTTATATTTTGGTTACATAATTAGACTCGAACTCTAACCTATACCGTAAGGGGTTCACCACCCTGTCTCCCCTGAACCCCTTAGCCCACAATATTCTATGACCATCACACAACTGCGTTTTCCCTGTAGGGTCTTTCCTTTTAACCTTTTCATATATATGAGCGATACACAACACATCCTTGGTCCTGCATCTTCATTCATTCATTTATGCATTCGGCTCTTATTGGTTTTGTTGTAAATATTGCGGTATAAGCATATTTGCACATTTAATTCCAGCCAACATAATATAAACAATTGATTTCCAGCATAAGAAGAATGACATTAATTGCATATAAACATGAAATTCTAACATGTCATTCAACTCCACATATATATTCAAAGAATATAACTTACATGTCTTTGAAAATAACATAATAACCAGTCCTAAGAACAAGAAACAACTAATTCCAGCATATAACAAATTAATTGTTTTATTATTGCTCTCGAAACAGAGTTGCACAAAATCATAGATTTTGGCCTTCTCATGCATAAGTCATAACTCTTCATGATTGATCTAATAACTAGAAAATACAACTTGAGCTCTAATCGATTGTCCGCAATCAAACAAAGGAAATATACCTCAAGCGATTCTGTTCTATTAAATGATTGCAAGCAATGAAATGAGTGACAATGATTAAATGAGACTAGATAATCAATTGCTAGCCGAGCAAGATGGATTGCAATGATACACAAGCGATTGAACCAACAAGTCTCATATAATCGACAATGAATTGAACAGATAATTAACTCATCGCACCGCTCACAATTTCAATCGCATGTAATCGATCTAAAGACGAAATATAATTAATAATATGATACCAAAGCAGAGAATGTCCTAGAGCTCAAGCCTAAGTCTCATTATCTAGATCAATTTCAGATATGACACAATTCATCACAGAGCATTCATCAACACCCACAAACATTCACAAAGCAGCCTCTAATACTTGAACAAATTCTCGATCAAGATATACTGCGCAAATGATAAAGAATCAATATACTCACAGAATCGATACTCAAAGCGCCAAGAAGCTAACAAGCCGAAGATCACAATTAATATGGCAAGGCACGAAGAACTCGTTGTCCCGAAAATCTATCAACCATTGCCGCAAGCGAGTAGATGATCCACGGAGATACAATGCCGCACTCCTCAATCACCAAAGCCAAATAAGAAGTCGAGGTTCGGGATGCCGCACAAGACCACACAAATTGCTCGCCGAGAGCAATCACAAGACAATAGGAACCGCGCCACCTCCTTCTTCCTCGGTTAGAACCCCAATGTCCCGAGATGCACAAACCCAAACTAGGGTTCACACACGGAACTAGCAAAGGGCCTCAATCGGAGTTGTCCCGAGGGTCAAGCCTCCGCCAACCGAAGAAAAGAAGAGGAGAACCACCAAGAGGAGCAAACAGAGATGAAGCAGAGAGCCCTCACCGTCGGGCCGCCCTCCCTTTGAAGGAGAGGTGGGATATAGCTGCGGGTGGCGTGAGCGGCCGGCTCAAGAACCCGGCCAGCCCGCCTCCGCCGCCGCCCTTCCCACGCCGCCATCTCCCACGCACCGAAAGAATCGGATGCGGGAGAGGAGACCAAAACCGCTGGAAGAGTGAGGCGCCGCCTGTGGATCGAACCGGGAGGAGACAAAGTCTCCTCCCCTATCTCTTTGCTCGGGAGACCGGTAGGTGGGCCCCACCTTTAGGGCTCCTCCCATTCTTTTCTCAATTGGGAAATTCCCAATATGCCCTCTCAACTACAACAATCCCACCAATTTATCAATTGATAAAAGATATTCTAAGTCTTGTTTAATATACAACTGTTCGACTATGGGTACCTTGCGGGTTTGAACCCAAAGTCTAGCGATAAGGACTACGACTCTACACAGACAAAGGAGGACTACGCCTTGATCCAATGCCTTGGTGTGAGAATTTTCACCCAAATCACATTCTCATCGGGCGGCTTGCCCTTTCCTCTCTCGGTTGGGACGTTCGGCCATGTCCCCGTATCTATCTCATGAGTGCTTAAGAAAGTATACCCTTATCTTTCTTCGATCGCGACCTCACGATCTCACTCACGTAGGTGAACTCTTCTAGGAATCCTGTAGGACGATTCCATAAGTCATATAGACATCGAGTTCATTAAGAGCTAATGCTCAACCTTCCATACAGCATGAGCAATCGCAGCCTAATGGGACCCGTTAGATGTGCTCTCTAATCTCACACGCTTTGTTGTCCTAGAGCCTAGTTCACGGGATCTCCGATCTCCTAGGTTAGGTTACCACCAATGTGAGCCTTTATACGGTATAAGCCCCATTCCTCGTGACGCTTGGATGACCTTCCGCGCCAATCCTTTAGTGAAAGGATCGCCAAGTTCCTTTCGGTCGGATGTATTCTCAAGAATAACACCCGCCTCTCTGGCATGCCTTACCGACTTAAGTCGGCGCTTTATATGTTTTGAGGACTTCATATTGTCCTTCCTACTCTTCGCCTTAACGAACGGTTTGGTTATCGCAGAGGTTAATACGGCCGAATAGGTTTTTCAAAGACGTAGGTCGAAAGGAGTTCTCGAATCCATTCTCGCTTCTACACCACTGAATCAAGCGCTACCAATTCAGCCTCCATAGTGGACCGTGTAAGAATAGTCATTTAGAGGACTTCCACGACACGGCCCCACCGCTAGAGTGAATACATAACCACTCGTAGCCTTCATGTCATCCGAGTCACCGATCCGCTTAGAATCACCAATCCTTCCAAGACCGCAGGATGACCGAGTAATGTATTCCTAAATTAGGATTTCCTTCAAGTATCTTAGTACTCTTTCTAGTGCTATCCAATGATCATCTCTGGATTGGACGTATAACGACTCAATCTGCATACAAGATATGAGATGTCCGCCTCGTCGCACTAGTTAGGTACATCGTGATCCTATGATTTGAGAATACTTAAGTTGATCCTTCCCATGTCCGGTGTTCTTATGTAACTTTGCATTTGGATCATAGGGTGTAGTCACGCTTACATCCATAAACCCAAATCTGGTTAGGACTTTATCCACATAATGGGATTGCGAAAGAGTAATCCCATTCTCACCCTTTATAAGCTTAATGTTTAAAATAACATCACTTCACCTGGATCTTTCATATCAAAATTCGGGAAAGGAAAGACTTTGTGCTATTGATCACATTTATGTTGGTCCCAAATAGCAATATGTCATCTACGTAAAGACATAGAATGACACCTTCGCCCCCATTAAACCGATAGTAGACACATTTATCGGCTTCATTTACACAAAAGCCGACCGACATCATCGTACTATCAAATTTCTCATGCCATTGCTTAGGGGCTTGCTTTAGACCATACAAAGATTTAATCAATCGACATACTTTCCTTTCTTGCCCCTCAACCACAAATCCTTCAGGCTGTTGCATATAAATCTCCTCATCCAACTCTCCGTTTAGGAAAGCGGTCTTTACATCCATTTGATGTACTAGGAGTTTGTATGCAGCAGCTAGTGCTAAAAGCACTCGAATTGTGGGTAAACGAGCCACAGGAGAGTATGTATCAAAATAGTCTTCACCTTCTTTTTGCGTGAAACCTTTAGCCACTAATCGGGCCTTGTACTTTTCAATAGTACCATCAGGTCTGCGCTTTCTTTTAAAGATCCATTTGCAACCTACTGGCTTACAACCAGGTGGGAGATCTGCAATTTCCCAAGTTCCGTTAGCAATGATGGAATCCATCTCGCACTGGATCGCCTCCTTCCAGAGAATCCACATCCGGAGATGCGTATGCCTCAAAGGGTTCGTGGTTCATCATCCACGACATAAGTGACAAAGTCATCCCCAAGTGACTTCTCGGTCCTCTGTCTCTTACTCCTCCTCAACTCCAAATCTGGAGCGGTGTTATCCACACTAGGAGAAATAGAGAGATCATCTTCACCGATATGTTCACTGTCATCATTCGGTCTCATAGGAAACACATGCTCAAAGAATGTCGCATCACGAGATTCCATCACTATATTAGTAGAGATGTCACTTACCTCGGATTTGACCACTAGAAATCTATAAGTCTGTGCTATTAATAGCATATCCTAGAAAGACACAATCAACGGTCTTAGGACCAAGCTTCCTTTTCTTCTAAGAACGGCACATGCACTTTTGCAAGGCATCCCCACGTTCAAAAATAGGATAAGTTGGGTTTTCTCCTTCCATCCTTCATAGGGTGTTTCCTCCCGATTGCGAGGTGGAACCCTATTCGAACATAGTTAGTGTGAGAACCGCCTCACCCCACCAATAGTCCGACATACCGAACTCAAGCATGGCGTTAACTGTCACAAAGAGTTCGGTTCTTCCTTTCGGCTATTCCATTAGATTGGGGTGAGTATGGTGGAGTAACTTCATGAATTATTCCACTTTCTTCACAGAATTGGGAGAACTCATGTGAGACGTACTCACCGCCTCGGTCCGACCTTAATCGTTTGATTTTCTTTTCTAGTTGATTTTCAACTTCAGCTTTGTAGATTTTAAAGTATTCAAGTGCTTCATCTTTCGACTTAAGTAGGTAAATGTAACAATACTTAGTCGCATCATCTATGAGAGTTAAGAAGTATCTTTTGCCACCTTTAGTTAATATTCCATTCATCTCACAAAGATCAGAGTGGACTAGTTCAAGTGAAGAAGTGCTTCGCCCTTCAACGCTATGAAAAGGTTTTGGTCGCTTTGCTTGCACACACACTTCGCACTTTGAACCCTTCTCATAATTATAGCTCGAATTAAACTCATCTTACTTAACCGCGTAATGGCTTCAAAATTAACATGACACAACCGTGAATGCCAAATATCATGAACTTTATTGCAATGGGAAACATTGTAAACGTTTACATTATTCAAATCAAGAATGGATAAGCGGAACATGCCTCCGCTATCATAGCCTTTGCCCACAAAATTACCAAACTTAGTCAAAATGACTTTATTTGATTCAAACACAAGCTTTATTCCTTGCCTACATAACATTGACCCGCTAAGGAGGTTGCGCGTCATCATCGCAGCACGCATAAAGACGCCTTTTAGGATGAGTGTTTTGCCCGGTAAGCTTCGTGCAAACTGTCCAATCCCACGTCTTGTTGCGGCGCTCCGCTGCCCATTAGGACGGATCCACCACCTTCACCACGAAATGAAGAGAAACAAGATCTATCGGCACATATATGTCTAGTAGCACTGTATCAATCCACCAATCAATAGATGGACTTGCCATAAAGGCCATAGGTACGTACTCATCTCGAGCCGGTGCTAGCCACGACATTAACCTCACCTTGCGGCTCTTGTGCTGACCCGAGATGGACCCTTGCCCTTCCGATTGCGGCAATGATTGGCCTTATGGCCACCTCACCGCAAACGAAGCGACGATGTCCTCCTTCTTCTTCTTCATTTTCTTAGGTCAGAGCTTGACTTGGGGTGACTCTTGAACTTGGGTTTCCCGTGTCCTCCACCATTCTTAAGTTGAACTTGATGAGCTCGAACTTGAGCCTTCCCGAGCCGTCACCGCTCTAGCACGCTCTCGACATTAATAGCAGTGACACTCATTGAGCGTCAAGCGCTCCTTTATATGCCTCCGTGCGATCACAAAGTCACGCCACGAAGGCGTAACTTAGCCAAAATGACATTTACTTGGAACCTCTCGGCAGGCGCGCAATCGATCGACATAAGTCACGTACATGGAGTCAAGCTCGTGGAGCCGCTCCATCACCGACCGCCCTCAACCATCTTGTAGTTCAAGTAATTGGCAGTAATGAAGGACTCATTTCCATTATCTCCTCGGAGTATTTCTCCTCGAGCTCATCCCAAAGTTGCTTGGCATTAGTGAAGTTGACATAGACGTCAAACAAGCGGTTAGACAGATGGCGATGGCGGGCTAAGATCGCATTATTAGCATCTTCCCATTTCATCGTCTCGGGATCTCCAATGAAACGCCGGTGGATTTGAGATGATCCAGAAGAGCTTAAGGTCAGTCAGCCAAAGCTTGGCCTTCGCCTGCCAACGCTTGAAATTGGCTCCGTCAAACACTTCAGGTTTCACAACATCAGATGAGGAAGCCATTTCTTTCAATATAGATTTTCTGGATTGTTGTAAATATTGCGGTATAAGCATATTTGCACATTTAATTCCAGCCAACATAATATAAACAATTGATTTCCAGCATAAGAAGAATGACATTAATTGCATATAAACATGAAATTCTAACATGTCATTCAACTCCACATATATATTCAAAGAATATAACTTACATGCTGCTGAAAATAACATAATAACCAGTCCTAAGAACAGTAAAACAACTAATTCCAGCATATAACAAATTAATTGTTTTATTATTGCTCTCAGAACAGAGTTGCACAAAATCATAGATTTTGGCCTTCTCATGCATAAGTCATAACTCTTCATGATTGATCTAATAACTAGAAAATACAACTTGAGCTCTAATCGATTGTCCGCCAATCAAACAAAGGAAATATACCTCAAGCGATTCTGTTCTATTAAATGATTGCAAGCAATGAAATGAGTGACAAGCAGATTAAATGACTAGATAATCAATTGCTAGCCGAGCAAGATGGATTGCAATGATACACAAGCGATTGAACCAACAAGTCTCATTAATCGACAATGAATTGAACAGATAATTAACTCATCGCACCGCTCACAATTTCAACTGCATGTAATCAGATCTAAAGACAGAAATATAATTAATAATATGACAGCCAGCAGAGAACAGTCCTAGAGCTCAAGCCTAAGTCTGTTATCTAGATCAATTTCAGTATATGACACAATTCATCACAGAGCATTCATCAACACCCACAAACATTCACAGCAGGCCTCTAATACTTGAACAAATTCTCAGATCAAGATATACTGCTGCAAATGATAAAGAACTGAATATACTCACGTAATCGATAAAGACTCAAAATCGTCAAGAAGCTAACAAGCCAAGATCACAATTAATATGGCAAGGCACGAAGAA
Organism: Dendrocalamus sinicus; assembly: GCA_036346575.1. Taxonomy (NCBI): domain Eukaryota; kingdom Viridiplantae; phylum Streptophyta; class Magnoliopsida; order Poales; family Poaceae; genus Dendrocalamus; species Dendrocalamus sinicus. The sequence continues at coordinate 2,695,857 of CM070650.1, read as the reverse complement.
CTTCATTGTCCCGTAAAATCTATCAACCCATTGCCGCAGCGAGTAGATGATCCACGGAGATACAATGCCGCACTCCTCAATCACCAAAGCCAAATAAGAAGTCGAGGTTCGGGATGCCGCACAAGACCACACAAATTGCTCTGGCCGAGAGCAATCACAGCACAATAGGAACCGGCGCCACCTCCTTCTTCCTCGGTTAGAACCCCCAATGTCCCGAGATGCACAAACCCAAACTAGGGTTCACACACGGAACTAGCAGTGGGCCTCAATCGGAGTTGTCCCGAGGGTCAAGCCTCCGCCAACCGAAGAAAAGAAGAGGAGAACCACTCAAGAGGAGCAAACAGAGATGAAGCAGAGAGCCCTCACCGTCGGGCTGCCCTCCTTTTGAAGGAGAGGTGGGATATAGCTGCGGGTGGCGTGAGCGGCCGGCTCCGAAGAACCCGGGCCAGCCCCGCCTCCGCCGCTGCCCTTCCCACGCTCGCCATCTCCCCACGCACCGAAAGAATCGGATCTGGGAGAGGAGACCAAAACCGCCTGGAAGAGTGAGGCGCCGCCCCAGGGACCGAACCGGGGAGGAGACAAAGTCTCCTCCCCCTTATCTCTTTGCTCGGGAGACCGGTAGGTGGGCCCCACCTTTAGGGCTCCCTCCCATTCTTTTCTCAATTGGGAAATTCCCAATATGCCCCTCTCAACTACAACAGGTTTCTCTCCCAGGAGTACGCCCTAGTTCTTGGGCGCATTATATGGGCAGGGAAACGTAGCCGTCTGCAGGTGCAATCTCTTGTCAGAATCGTTTTGATGCTCGTTCTAGATTCCTGGGATGAACATGGACGCGTCCTGCTGAATTCCAAGAAATTTCGTGCCCTGTGTGTGTTTCTGGTAGTCTCTGAAAAACTTGTGATTCCGACAGATAAGGACAGTTCCGGATTAATTGGCTCATTCAACATCAATTTTAGTAGGGATGTCTAAGTGAAGCAACTATCAAACTCTCATGACTTGCAAGTCTTGTAGCTTTTCTTGCGTAAGGACCATATCATATGGGTTGCGCTGCACATGAATTCCGCCGTTTCATGATCATAAGACGAGGTCGTCGAGACCCCACGGCGTCATGAGATCACCAAGTGCGCGCACTGTGGACTCAGTTTTCCGGGCAAAAGGAAATGGGAATTGCTATGTGTGGTGCGTCCGACGCACGAGAAAATATCAGCCGCTTCTTCCACCTAAGTCTAGCTGTCTACTCTTTACTATATGCATTCTCAACTATAGTTACCTAAGCTTTATCTAATCATCCACTCATTCCTCACTCTCCTACCATGAATCCCCCCTCTCTAAGCTGCCGAACTGGTGAGCTCTACCGCCACTCGCGCTCAAGAGGAGGCTATCTGCCGCGGGTTGAAGCTCGTGTAGGGTGTATCCCCTATCAATAGTGGCCAGAGTTTGTCGAGTCATCGGATTTATCGCCTGTAGCTTGTTAGATTTGAAGAAACCGAGATTAAGGAGCTAGGGACGACGACACAGGTAGGAGGGGCAACAAGTTGGCCTGACCTCGTCAGATCTGAGGGTTGACCGACAACGAGGCAATGGTGTGAGCCGGTCATATTCTTTCTCCTCTCATGAGTCCAGACCTGAAATGTTTGTTGCATGCTTTTTTTTGAATTTATTGCATGCATTTGTCGGATTTGTTGCATCCATTTCTTTATTTGTTGCAAACTATGTCCCGGTTGTTACAGCCTTTTATTATTTTGTTGCGTGTATTTCTCAAATTTATTGTATCTCTTTCTCCATTTATTGCAAAATATGTCCTGGTTGTTATGGCCATTCATTATTTTGGTGCAGATTTATTTTCCCATTGTTGCATCTAAGGTTACAAAATATTGCAACTATTGTTTTTTTAATAGTGAGGTTTTGTAATATCTGTTGATTTGTTTGTTTAGATTTTTTGAGATGGAAAGCATAGTATAAATAAACTTGCAAGTCATCAACTAGATTTTTGAGATTATGAGTTCTGTTTTTTTCAAATTTTCCTTGAATTTATGGTTTTATTTGTTGTATTCACCTTCGTCAATAATCACAACATATAGTGATTGCATATGTTCATCTCCCATATCGTTTCTATCATCACATGTCTGTATCTACTCATCTCTATCACCCATACGACGGCTCCAACGAGTAGTGACCTAAGCTCCAATATTTACAACGGCCTTCGCGAGCACCACCTATGGGCAATGGCAAATTGTTGAGTTGTTTTTTCTATTTTTATTGTAGGGTGAGTTTTTGTTACAAACAAACTACTCGGTGGTGAGTATCACTAATTTTTGTTGCATCAGATCAAACGGTTGAAATCGATCTTCTTAAGTGATATCTGAGAGCGGTTGGAAGCGTACGATAGGAACTTCCTTGTAAGAAATTTGTTGTTTAACCATAGCTCCTATTTGTTGCAACTATCCTTTTCCTTTGTTGCAATAAGAATGTTTTTTTTATTTCATTAGTTATATCTATTTGTTGTAGCTAGAGAATTTTTATTTTTATTGCAGTAGGTATTTGTTATATTGCAATAGGTATTTATTGATGTTGCACCAAAGTTCTTATGTATTGAACCATGATATTAGATTGTTTCCTTGTAATATGAAGATGTTTTGTTGTGGATGTTCAATTTTTTTAGTCCGCTCCACAAGCTCTGGCAACGTGTCCTTTGCAAGCTTCTACAACATCATGAGTGGCGCTCGAGCTCTGCCACTAATGCCGACCGTGGCCTCCGCAAGCTCTGTAACTACTAGGCGCAACCTATGGTAGCGCCGCAATGGCGAGCCAAGCTCCAAGCCTTGGGTTCCTCACTATTATCCATATGTCTCCTCATTTGATGATAGATATTCTTCACAACGAAAATAAAGTGAATGGGATCGTCGTCCATCCAACCGTTCATGCAACATCAAATGGTAAAAAAGAACGTATGGAACTAGCGTTCAGATCAGATATGGCAAGAGCATTATGTAACTTATTTATATAGTGATTTTGCCAATTATACTTCCATGATTTTTTTCATAAGTTTTCTACGTTAAAACTATGTCTCATATTCTTAATTATTATTCATTCTTTCAGATCTTGTCTAATCATTTTCATAACAGTTAGAATATCTTAGTATCATCATGGGGGAGGTAAGAGCCGATGTGTAAGTTGGTCAGTTAACATACTAGCTATGGAAGCGCGGCGCCACGCCGAGCTAACTACCATGTGGACCAAAGCACACGAGTCAACAATTCGTAGTGGGGCTTTTCTGAAAAAAAAAAATCAAGCGCACATACATATTTCCTGATAAGCGAATGATTGTTCTAAAAAACGGAGGACCCATACATAATTCTAAGAAAGTAGAGGGCTTTCTCGTGAAATCGTAGACGTGGTGGGACTTTCCTTAAAAACTGAGGACCCATACGAAATTTCACAAAAGTGGAGGGCCTTTTTCACAAAAAAGCCTACGTGACAACCTCCCGAGGAATAATAGTGAAGAATTAGTAGTTGCTAGCTGGTGGTTGGGCCAACGACACATAAGTCGCTCGACAATGGAAATGTTAAGTCTGAAGAGTGTGTTAACATGTATGGACCTGTAGGCTATTAGGTGACAAGCAGCCAGCGGGGGCCATGACAATTGACGACTAGTGCAGCTCTGCTCATTAGAACATCTCTTTCTGGCTTCTAACTTTTTAATTTCATCTGTTTTGATTTCTGGATTTTTTTTTTGGCCTTTGCTTTTTCCCTTATTCCTTTCATAATGGTATAACTTCTTAATTTTTTTAATTTTTTAATTTTAATTACACTAAAAAACTACTAGTAGTTACAGTGCATTTTCAGCCATTACAGTGCGAAATAAGCCACGATTAAATTTAAATGTCTGCCTCTTTGTGTTGGTGAAACTTATATGAAATTAGTATCCGTTCATATTGTCTTTTGCTAATGTCGTTTGGTTTTGACCTATAAGTAGTAATAGATTTAGAGAAATCGTATAGAGAGAGATACTCACATGCAATTTTGATCGATATAAATAAAGTCGCTATAGTGTTTAGTACAATCGATCAGTAGACTATACCTTAAAAATATTCTGTTTGAAAGCTATATATAATAAAAAAGTTATTTTACTAAAAAATGATTTTTAAAAGCCAATATGAACCGCACCTTGCAGGGCATGGGTTGACTCTATAGCAGGCCTTACTGGACGACACATTTACTGGCCGAGCTCTGGAAGTCCCCACCTGACTAGGTGAATGGGTTTGCACATTGTACTTCTACTGTTGAGTACACTGTCCAACATGGACAATGCAAATAAATACAAGAAAAAAGACTGGTAAAAAAGCTAAAAAGGTCAAAAAAAGTCAAAGAAACAAAATTTAGAAATAATAAAAAAAATAAGCTAGAAGTCAGAAATTTAAATCAAAATAAGGAGGGCCTTATTAGTTTCTTTTCAAATGGTCTGTTCTTTTAATTATAACAGAGGGCGCATTACTCACATGCACTATACTTACACTGTAAATCACAGGCATACACTTCAACATACGTAAAAACTTTAACTGAGGTAGTTGAATGAATCATATATTTATCTTACAGAACGTGCAGCTTATCCCGCGTCCCGGAATGGAATCTGGCGGGCAGCTCCTACAACAGGGAAGCTTGTCCATTTGCTCGGTCCTCTCCGAATGGTCTGTTGGTGTACAGTCCGTACTTTGAGCTAGCCCATAAGAAGACGGTTTAATTTTGACATGACCAGAGAAGCTAGGGGCTAGCTAGCTCCTAGAAATTGTGGTAGTAGCTCCAAGAAATTGTGGTAGTAGACTTGAGCATGTGGGGAGTAGTTGGCGTGGAAGTAGGTGTGCAAACGGTAGATCCATTCGATATGGCCCTGATCAATTCGGTTTGAGCTTCTGGCTTATTTTTTACTATTCATTAATTTCATCTTTTTCTGAACTTTTGGCTTTTTGTTGAGCTTTTTTGCCGGTTCTTTTTTTCCCGTATTCGTTTGTATTATACGTAATGGGCTAACATATTTTTTTTATATTTTTAAATTTTTTTAAATTTAATTATGCTAAATAAGTCTTTATCACCATGATGCTTTTTTCACCAATTTCAAATGTTTTCAGCCATAAGCCACGAGCTTTTCAGCCGAACCGATCACCACCAGAATCTGGTCGTATTAAATCTGATCGATATTAGATAGTTATTGCTAGATATAGTAGCAAAATAGAAGAGTGTCTATTTTTTGACTGTTTTTTCCTTATAAATTAGTTAAATTTTGAACCATGTGACAAAACAACTAGGAAATTTAATCAAACAAAATTTGACTGTGCTTCTGAGCATACAAAAGAAACAATGATACTTGACCTAACAAATTAGTTAAGCCTATTAAGAAAAAGATTCAGAAAAGCAAACAAACATCTTGGGAAATTTAATTTAAAAACCCAACTATCCTTCTAAATGAACAAAACCATTATCAATACTTAACCTAACAAATTAGGTAAGCCTATTAAGAAAATATTTAGAGAATGTAACAAAACAACTAAGAAATTTAATCAAACAAAACTTGACTATGCTTTTGAGCATACAAAACCAGTAGTGATACTTGACCTAACAAATTAGTTAAGCCTATTAAGAAAAAGATTCAGAAAAGCAATGTATGATGCCTCTTTAATTAACAAATAAACATTGGATTGTGATAGTACTCTGTATTAAGATATGCTTCTAAGAAAAAGTTTAGAAAACCAAACAAAACATCTTGGGAAATTTAATCAAACATAGCATTCAAACCAAACAAAACATTTTGGGAAATTTAACCAAACAAAACATCTTGGGAAATTTAACCAAACAAAACATCTTGAGAAAATTAAGCAAACAAAACATCTTGGGAGAAGACGCCACGCGACGAGGTCTCCGCTCCAACTGGACGATGACCTCGTGTGTCAGAGAACTAGACAGAGAAGACGATGGCAATGAGACCTCCGCTCCAACTAGGCGCGCGACCTCGTGTGTCGGAGAACTCGACGGAGAAGACGTCGGCAGCGAGATCTCCGCTTCGGCGACGAGATCTCTACTCCAACTGAGCAACCTCGTGTGCTCGGCACCTCTCCCGCGACCTCGTGTGCTCCGCATCTCTCCCCTCTCTGCAGAGAGTGAGTGGGATAAGCACTACAGGCGTGTGCAAGGATGAAATAAGAATTCGAAAAAACAGGTGCAGGACGAAAGCTTCAAGATACTGGGTAACGGGTGGGACTTCAGTTGACCGAGAAGCTTTGCAAACCCGAATCACCACATCATCTCGAGAACAAATCTCAAAGCAAAACGCATGGCTGAAAAAACAACTGTTTTGAGCTAAAAAAACACGCGACTACAGTATAGCACTTCCGTAAAATCTAACCGAATTATTGTGAAAGATTGAGACAAGTGTATGTAATGAACTGTTGATCCATTCATTAGTATAGAATCTGTACATGTTGATACATATATATAGATGATCATGGGGTGGCTCGAATAGATGTCTGTCTGGAAAGACATATGTACATGAAGAAGCATCTGTACATTGGGCACCTGCTGCTTTTGGTTTGTAACACTCCCCCTTGACCAATGTATCTTTATATGATCATCTTGATTCATCATCTTGGAAAAACTCCTCCAAAACCCTGTAGGGAAAAATATGAGGAGAACCTGTAGAGTAGATATGCCATGAAAAACTCCTTTAAAACCCAATGGGAAAATTTAAGGAGAAAATTTGATATGGCATATATTTGATTATATCTCCTTAAAAACCCTTGTGGGGAAAATAGAGATATAATATGATTACGTTGTTATATTGCCTCATTAAAAACCTTGATGAGAAACCTTAGAGGGAAAACTCATAAAGGGAAAAAAGAGTACAATATTTATATTGAACGGGTAAAGTCTTAGGAGATTTCTCCCCCTGACATCTGCAAATCACGTAGTCTTCGTATACCAATTCCATAAACACATTTTTGGAATGTGGAGGTTGGTAATGACTTAGTGAATAAGTCTGCGAGATTATCACAAGACTTAGTTTGCAGAATATTTATTTCCCCACTCTCTTGCAATTCATGTGGGTAAAATAGTTTAGGTGCAATATGTTTTGTGATATTGCTCTTTATGTAACCCGTTTGCATTTGAACAACGCAAGCAGCATTATCTTCGTAGATAATGGTAGATGATGCGATAGCATCTATACCACATGATTGTTGTATGTGGTTAATCATTCTGCGAAGTCATACACATTCACGTGATACTTCATATAATGCAATTATTTCAGAATGATTAGTGGATGTAGCCACTAGAGTCTGCTTCAAGACTTCCAAGAGATGGTCGTTCCACCGTAAAAATACAAAGCCTGCTTGAGATCCGCATTATGGGGATCGATAAATAGCCAAAGATCGTGATATCCTATTAAATCCACATTTCTATTCTTCTGGAAGAGTAGACCGGGATCTTTAGTGACTTGAAGATATCTAAGGATATTCTTCACTCCTACCCAATGTCTTTTGGTTGGAGCAGCGCTATATCTAGCAAGTAGATTTACTGCAATTGCGATATCCGGCCGGGTGCAATTTACAAGGTACATAAGCGCTCCGATGGCACTGAGATATGGAACCTCGGGTCCAATAGCTCTTCATTGTCATCTCGGGGTCTAAATGGATCTTTGTCCCTGTCTAGAGATCGAACAACCATGGAGGTTTTCGATGGATATACTTTGTCCATATTGAATTTCTCCAATATTTTCTGGACATAGGCTGATTGATGCACTATGATGCATGTATGAAGGTGCTCAAGTTGTATACCTAAGCAAAATTTGATTTTACCCAAATCCTTCATTTCAAATTCCGTCATAAGATGATTACGTGCTTTATCTATATCTTGTGTGTTACCAATGATGTTGAGATCATCAACATACACAGATATAATGCAAAATCATGTTGAGGATCTTTTGATGAACACGCATGAGCAATCATCATTGTTGGAGTATCCCTTTTTGGTTAGGAACTCACTTAGTCGGTTGTACCAAATTCTTCCCGACTGTTTGAAGCCATACAAAGACTTGTTTAATTTTACACAATACATATTGCTATTTGCGTTTGGATTCGGAATTGAAATCTCATCGGGAACTTTCATATATATGTCCGAATCAAGTGGCCCATAAAGATATGCGGTCACTACATCCATCAACTGAAAAGATAGATGATTTTGTACTGCCAATGAGATTAAGTATCGGAATGTTATTCCACACATTACTGGAGAATAAGTTTCATTGAAATCAATGCTGGGTCTCTGCGTGAACCCTTGTGCTACAAGTCTTGCTTTGTATCTCACCACCTCATTGTTTTCATTCCGTTTGCGGACGAAAACCCATTTGAAAACGACAGGGAATACTTTAAGAGGTGTATGTATCACAGTGGTGAATACATTTCTTTTCTTGAGCGAGGCTACCTCCTCTTGAATTGCATCCTTCCATTGAGTCCAGTTCGAGCGCTGTTGCACTCTACCATGGTCTTGAGATCTGGATCATTTTGAAGGTTATTTGCAATTGTTGTGGAGAAATAAATGTCGACAATTGTAGTCTTACGATCGTATGATTCTCCAGAATCAGTATAGTTAGTGAAAATTTCTTGAACCCCTGTTGACTCAATGTTATTTCCCAAAACATTTGAGTCGGGGTATTCCGATGTCCCAGGATCAGTAATTGAGTGCACTGTTGATCTGGGTTCAAGGATCCTTTGGTGTCTATCAACTTGAGGTTGATCTGCATTTACATTCTTTTGTTTCCTTTGTCGCTTGTTAGAAGCTGTATCTGCCATTTGTACCGTACTTCTCCCCCTCTTATTTTGAACTGGGAGTTGAGTGGTATTTTGCGATACCTCCACTCTTTCAGGTATATTTCTGGCAGAATTATAGGATTTTATAACACCCTTATAATCAGTAACACGAATAACTCAGACACTAGAGGTCCGCCGCCCTCGGTACGACGGTCACGGATAAGACATTTGGGCTACGGTCGGCGCACAATTACTCGTGCAACCCGTGTATCTTTTGGACTCACCGATGCCGGTTTAATGTGGACCGATCGACTCGGCGCGCGTAGTGTCACGTGTGCGCGTAGTCTGATCCGCCTAGCTAGATCGTGGAGCAAGCCCTCACGTAAAAGGTGAAGCTGCCGGGCTGGGCACCGACGCGGCGGCAGTCTGCCATACGCGACGCGCGAGCGTGACGTGCTCGGCACACGGGCGTCCGAGCGGGCAGCGATGATGCGTGGGCCGTGCCCGCTTGGACTCGTCAGCCTTGTGCCGGGCGCGCGTCGGCCGGAGTGGCCCATCAAAGCATCGTGTGCCGGCCATCAACCAGGACGTGCGAGGACGCAGCTGTAACGACAGCCGCGCGCGCGGGTCCGTTCCCTCTGTATGCCACCGTGGCTGCAATCGCATATGCCGCGGCCGCGTGGGCTGCCCAGTTGCACCCCCTAAATCAGCCCGATTTGGAACGCTCTTGCTGTGGGCCGATGGTCCACCAGGTCTGAGACTGGATGTTTCGCTCCGTACATGATATTAGTCTGGTGCTAACCTGCATTGGGGGAAATTTAACTATTTACCACTCTTAAGAATACCACCTATCCAAATACCACCCTCTTCATTGCAATTAACATTTTGCCACTCTCGAGCCTACGTGGCGCCTAGTAGGCCGCGGCATTCTTAAGAGTGGCAAATAGTTAAATTTGGATAGGTGTCATTCTTAAGAGTGACAAATAGTTAAATTTCCCGCATTGGGGACGCCGTCTCAATTGAAAATGAGCAATTGGTGAAAATTTGAAGTTTTCGATGTGAAAATTTCGCAAACCCCCCCCCCCTCTCCAACTCCATCTTCTTCCCGTCACCCCCTCGCCATTCTAGCCCAAATCGAGCGCAGGCCATGGATTTCTGAAAGTGCTACTGCAATGGATTGTTGCTCCCACCTGCTATTGCTTGCAAGCTGCTTCTGCATGCTTGTTGTTGCATGCCACGGAGGAGAACGGCGGGATGGTGCAATGTGGATGGCCGGTGCTTGTGATGGTTCAAGGTGGAGGGGTGCCCTGGTGGTGGTGCGAGGTGGCGCCGCAGTGGCAGCGAGGAAGGGGCGGACGGCAAGGTTATTTTGGGGATTGAGAAATGGGATCGGGAGGAAGGAGAAGGTGACGGGGGTTTCGCAAAGGGAAACGATAGCGTGGAATGTTCACACAAATGGTACCCAGAGACTCTTTCCCCCATAAATGTCGCTCTGAATATCTATTTTTATAAATATAGCTTTTTCCTTAAACTCGTTAGCCGTTATGTGTCATCTACCATGCTACATCAGCTCGGCAAAGTCCTGCCAAACCACAGTAGCTCGACATCGACCTACTGGGCCCGCACAAAGCAGCAAGTTGCGATTAGCACTGATGTGTATGATTAGCACTAATTAACCATTATTAACATAAAGTGATACTAATTAGCACTAATTAATCACTAATCAAAACAACATGTGACTGATGACAACCTGCCGAGCTGTGGTAACTCGACAGGTCGATAGATTCGAGTAGAGGGTTAAACTTGCAAAAACAGGTGTCTAAGGGCCAATTTTTTTAATAAAAAAAGTAGCTAAAATGCCTAACAAAGTGTGAACAGTTTGATAGCATCCGGGCGTCCAGATGTCTGATGGATCGGATGCTTCTTTTTTTGTTTTGACTGATGGTTTTTTTACTACGGTTGATGAATAGTGATGGCTGGTAGAGAAGATGCAGTGTTTTTTTGGACTGATAGCTTATGGATTTGCTAATTTAGCTAAATTGCGCTAGCTGATCCAATTGAAAGCATTAAAAGCAACACACGTACAAATGATCTTCAACTATTACATGCGTTCATTACATGGGTACGCGCACGAATAAACTATAGAAGCATACATGTATCCATTACGGGCATTCATGTAAAGGTATGGAATTATAGTCATACATGTGTTCATTACATGAACATGCGCCAACATAAAAACATACAAGCATACATGTAGTATATGTGGGCAAAAGCAATTGTACTAAACATACAAGCATACGCATAGTCGAACGTACCGCAACGATGAAAATATATCACACGACTAGAGCATTCCCAATCGCATTGCGTATCTAATTTGTGTATACATCACCGGTGTCTAAAAGTGGTATCTACTCTAGAGGTACCATAATCCACGCTCTAAGTGGGGATTTGTCGAAATCATGCAACAATCGAAAATAGGTTGACCCCATTCTAAATATGTACTCGCACAACTAAGACGACACAAGTTATTCGTCTACCCGTTATAGACAGGTCTGTATGGGCTCCCTACCTACGATGGTCCTCGCTTATTTCGACTTGAGTTTCTGGCTTATTTTTCACTATTCCTAAATTTCGTTTTTCTGGTCTTTTGATTTTTTTTTGAGCTTTTTTGTCAGTTCTTTTTTCCCGTATTCATTTGCATTGTCCATAATAGGCTAATCTATTTTTAAAATTTTTAAATTTAATTACACTAAATAAACTACTATTAAATATAGTACAATTTCAATCATCTACAATAAAATTTTAAACATAAATAACTTTGTTCAGCCTAAATGAGCCTCACGGCGCCGATTCATGGCAGCTTATCACGTAGGTACAGTGATACAGTGCTCAGGAAAAAAAAAGGTAAATCCGTGGTACTACACTGCAGTAAGTGGGAAGCCCCACGTGTCACGTCTGTCCAACGGAGCAGCAGACTGTCAAATTAGCAGACGAGACGACTGCACAGATCTATCATCAGGAACTAATCCATCACACTGTCACAAGCACAGGCAGATCCATGGGACAACCCTTTTGACATGTCAACCATTGGTTTATGATGTTTAACGCTCGTTGTAGTGTTACTGAAGGGGGCCATAGGCAGCTGGCATTGCTATCCTCCTGGCGGTGCGCGAGACAGCCCGACAAATGTTTTGATGCACCGATGGCAACGTGAAAAGCACAATAAATTCTCCATTTTCTTTTAGATTAATTCTCCATATTTTCGGTTTCCCTATTTTAGAGGGAATTTTAATTTTCTTATCAAACATAGCTTGCCCTCTGTGTGTTGAGTTTATATATGAATTGTTCTCGCAATTACATTGTAGTTATTTTAGGCAGAAAGATGCCACTGTAGTTGTAAGAGCAAGTTTAATAAGCCTGACTGTGCTAGCTACAAGAGAATCTATGTCAGTATAGTCCTATGTGGAGGGGAGAGAAAAGGAGAGAGAGAGAGAGCCAAGCCGACTCCCATGCAAGAGTCAGGCTATAGCACAAGAAAAGATGCATTATCCATGTATGTACCCATAGAACTAATTGCTATACCTATGCATGTATTAAATTATCAATACTCATGTATGTATTAAATGATTGAGAGCTCTTGTGGAGACAATTTATAGCCAGCTTATTATATGAGTTGACTGTATCATTATCTTTTGATGACATGAAAATGTATTGGAGGTAGCAGCTATCTGTACTATTAAACTTGCTCTAAGCTCATCCTGTGTCGGCAGTATTTTAGCTGATGAAGGCAATTGATTTTTTTTACCTTGGTTCAAATATCACAATGGCTCTATATCATTTTGCTACTTTCTCCGAAGATATTTTTGTTAATACGTGTATTTGATTATGCCTTATCGAACTGTCTCTACAACTTTTAAGATACATGTTATAAAATAGGTGTGCCATCTTTCTCTACTAACTTTTAATGAATTTGAAGTACATGTCGATCTACCAACGTAACTGGCAGCAAACAGCATCCCATAACAAAAACATGATACTCCTTGAGCATGCTTAAGGGGGAACAGCAGAATCAAATTAATGGAGGGCTAAGTGCTATTACACGCAGCTTTCTTATCCACCAGCACCGCCGACACTTAAAAGCCCCCAACTTAGCAACCCTTTCATGCTAAATCAACTTCGATCACAGGCTTCACACACGGGGCGATAGGACTCAAAGGAGGCTACCTTTGGGCCCCGGTCCCACGCGACAGCGAGTCACCTAGCTCGCAGCATAGGCAATCGAGGTGCTCTCACCTTGTATACGGTAGTACTTATGTCATTTCAAGGACCTAGCGAGGAACACCTCTAGACGCTGTTCTTTCTGTGGACAGCCTTTTCACTTTTATTATAATACCTAATTTTTAAATATTTTTTTAAAATAAGATCTACAAAATAATTATAACACACGTTAAAAGATTATCATTTATACCAATCAAAATCGTATATAAATATATAATTTTTAGTAATTTATACCATAAATAACTAAAATTTAAAAATTTTAATAAAAAAACTACAGCTAAAAAAGAACATGCTCTTATTTGCTAGGGAGCCCAAGCCCCTGCCCCGCGGAAAAAGCCGAACGAATGGTCCGGCTTTGTTCTTATACCCGCGTCACCTTTTCTCCCGTCCATCCGCTTTGTGTCCTTGTCCTCATTTCCCCTCCTCCACTCCAAAGGATGCCATCACAGGCACACAGTGACTCTGCGGCAGTTCAGGCCTGGTGAGCTGCAGCAGAGCCACTACCCGCTGTCACTTGAGGTCAGTCCAGTTCACCTCACTACCTAGCTAGCTAACTTTTCTTGTGTTCTTGAAACCTTCGTTTCTTCTATGTTACCCTTGTCCTTCGGATATTTGTCAATGTGCGGTACGCATGCTCTCCGTCTTCCTCGTTCGGTGGTTGGGAAAATGATGGGGGAATCTGGAGCTCGGGGTAATGGGTGGGTTTGGAGGTACTGAGATGGCGATGTTTTTGGCCTAATTGCTTCGTTGCACTTACCTGAATGCACAAGCCCCTCTTGTGTCTTGTCAAACTGCTATCTAGTCACTGAGCTCTTAAGCCCCTTGTCATCTTGTTTAATCTTGGGTCCTTCTCGCCTTGTGTGGTAGTTCTCCCTGCAATGCCCGTTTTCTTCTCCTGCTTCGAAGCAGAAAGGCAGTTCTTGTGGATCTTTCTAGTGAGGTTTTGACTGCTTGCTTGGGGCTCGCTTCTTCCTTTCTTCCATCTTCTCCTTCCCCTCCTTGCGAGATGGTTCTTTGTCTGGGATTTTGGTGTGGCCAATTTGTAGAAAGAGGTCTAGTACAGACGGTGTCAGGTTGGTCCCAAGTCCCAATTAGCAAAACACCTTCGTTCATGGGTTTTAAGGGTAGTATTGGAGTTGTCGAAAAGAGTACTTGTGTTAGATGCCATCTTATCGTATAAATGCACTTATGTAGTACTAGTAATATTGCTGAGACAAAGGAGAAGTTCTTTTGTATACTGTTTCACAGTACTTTTAACTCTTTTGACTCCCGGGGCGACGTACTTAGTCACATAAATGTTTTATGTACGTACCGGTGTTAAAAAGCTTCATCGGTTGGTTGGTCATACTTCTGGATCAAATTAATGAGCTCAATGCTAGTGGACGGCCACAACTGGATCTCACACAGAAGCTATAAGTTGATGGCCAATTTTGTAATAACTAACTTCGTTTAAAGAAAATATGCTGCATTTCGTTAACAATTTAACCTTTTGGAGTAAGTGGTGGGTGCACTGGTGATAGAACTGAACAAACTTCAATATATCCTTTAATTTCTTTTTTAGTTGAGCGTCGCTTTCTGTATTGAAAGAAAAGGACGTTACAGCTGGCGGATGAAGAAACTGTTAATCATGCCTAGTGGATTAGGTAATGATAATGTCAATTTTCTAGTAAGAAAGATGACACAGAGATGGACACTTTATTGTGGGATCATTTGTAACAAAGTTCAGAACAATGAGTCTTGTGTAATCAAAGAATTCATGTGAATACAGGATATAATTATATAAAGTTCACTGGAAAAAAATGGAACTTGATGCCAGATTATGTACGAATGCAAAGTGACTCGATACACATCTTGCTAATTCTTTGACTGCTTAGTAACACCCTAGCAATTGTTTTACCTGGATCCACCCCTGTACATGATTTGTAAAGATATGTTACTAATATTTGCATCTGTTTCAATTTGCAGGGAACTTCGCCACATCACTGAATATTGATAGGAATTAAGCATTCATTGATGGATCATAAAACATGGCTTTGGAGAAAGAAATCGTCAGAAAGGACAATTTTAATGAAGAACAAATCCAATATATCAGAGAGGGAACACGAGGTACATCATCTACACCTCTAACATAAGAGGCTGATTCAACACTGAAAAATTCCTAACCAGAACTTCCAAACTTTCCTTTCTGTGCAGAAGGAGAAGATTGCACGGTTAGAGAGATCCTTGCAAGGTTTAAATGAACAACTTTCATTTGCTCATGCTGAATGCGTTGAGAAGGATGCCATTTTGGCCAAGCAAGCAAAAGTAGCTGAAGAAGCCATATTAGGTAGTGCCCTATTCACTTCACTTCATGGTTGTCACGGCGTCGCCAAGGCGTCATCTTGGTGTCTTGGCGGTTTAGGGTGTTATGAATATTGTGCGTATATTTATGAGACCCAAAAGACAATATATATAGAGAATACAAGGGAATAAATATAGGAATATGCTATATACAAATAAGAAAACTAAAACATATAAGGAAATGAATAACAATCCTATTCTATCCTTAACATCCCCTTCAAACTCATGGTGGATCACACATACTGAGTTTGGAGAGAAAATACAATTGTTGCGCTTTAGTTTGTGGTTTTGTGAAGAAGTCAGCAAGCTGTAACTCTGATGGCATAAACTGTAGAGCAAGCACTCCCTCCTGCACTTGTGAGCGAGTGTATGAAGCATCTACACCAATGTGCTTGGTGAGCTCATGCTTCACTTGATCACGAGCTCATGCTTGGCGGCGTCGGAGGCAACGGAAGAACAAGGTCAAAGCCCTAGTTTTGATACCATGTTATGAATATTATGTGTATATTCATGAGGCCCAAAAGGCAATATATACAGAGAGTACAAGGGAATAAATAGAGGAATATGCTATATACAGATAAGAAAGCTGAGGCATATAAGGAAACGAATAACAATCATATTCTATCCTTAACATAGGGGGGATGCTGTGAAGGCTCAGCTTGCCTTGGCCAACTAGGCGGTGCCTAGGATTTTATGGCATCCATGGCGAGCTGCTAGGCACTCGCCTTGGCCAGCAGCTGGCAGGGGCGGGTCTGGGCTATTGAAATGAAGGTTCAATTAATGCGCAATGCTATCATAACTGACTTTAAATCAATGCTTCGAGAGTGTAAAGATGTAACCTAAACTAGCAATTGGTCCAAAGGAAATTCCTTGTACACATTTCATATTTTCAATAAACATGTTGCATCAAGATTAAAAGATAAACAGGGTAGATATGATTTATGTAAAAATGATGTAACGGACCGCCTAGTGATGGTCTCCTGTTATCTACACCTGCAGATTATACTAGAACTTAGCTCCGTGATACTTTCAAGATGTATTAGCTTTTATTTCTGCGATCTTCTAATCATAACAGCAGGAATGAGTTCAAAGCTCTTATTGTGGGATTTAAATTATTGTCTAAACATTATAATTCGTAATATGATTTACATAACTTGTGGATTAATTGAGTTCTTCTGGAAATTGACCAATATATTGTCAACATTTGCCTCTAACCTAGGGAGGTGTGTCGTAATGCTGTCTAGCTCATCGTATCTCGCCTTGAGGATGCCATGGCGTCCGTCTGGACACCATGGTGTCCTGGCGCCTCTCAGGCGCTGTTGTCGCCAAGTCCGCCGTGACAACCATGCTTCACTCTCATTCCAATACATTTTCCTGGTTCATAGCTATAGTTGGACATATGGTTTGTCCATCCTAGCAGTAAAATGGCCACATGCATGTATGCATATATGTTGGCAATTAAACTTCTGACAGTTCGCTTATTGGTTATGAGTATTGTAGGTTGGGAGAAAGCTGAAGCTGAAGCAATAGCTACCAAGACACAACTTGATGACACTCTATATCAGAAAGCCGCAGTTGAGCATAGGATTTGTCAGCTTGATGAGGCTCTAAATGTTACAATGGTAGAGAGGGAGTTATTGATAAATGACACTGCTAAAATGATATCTTGTGAGCAAGAAAAAGTTCAGAAGCTGGAAGATAATGTAGCGGAGAAAATAAAGATAATTGCTAGCTTGGATGCTGAGAACAGCAGACTTTCCAAAATTATCTCGGTGAAAGAGAAAATCATCTCAGAGCTAATTGAATCAAAGGCAGTGACAGAGTCAAACTTCAAGGATCTTGCAGTGAAGCTAGAGTCAGCAGAAAGATCAAATTCTTCTCTTAGATATGAGGTTTGCATGCTGCAGAAGCAACTCGAGATTCGAAGTGAGGAAAGGAAGTTTAATCTCAAATCTGCTGATGTTGCACATAAACAGCACCTTGAAAACGTAAAAAAGATAACAAAGCTCGAAGCAGAATGCCAGAGATTGCGTTCAATGGTACGTAAAAGGCTACCAGGACCTGCTGCCATTGCTAAAATGAGAAGTGAAGTTGAAACACTGGGCAACAATACAACAGGAACAAGGACAAGAAGGTTGAATTCTACGACATCATTCAACTCATGTGATGTGGTACAGAACTCTTATGATGGATCGCATGGAAGTTCTTCATTGCTTGCAAGGCTACATGTGATGGAAGATGAAAATAAGGCCATGAAGGAATCTCTTTCTAGAAAGGATGGTGAACTTCAGTTTTCCCGGACTATGCTTGCTCGCACAACATCTAAACTTTCCCAAGTTGAAGCTCAGCTTGTAGAGTCATCAAGAGGTCGGGCTGCCGCAGAATTAGTAAAAGGCAGTCCTACGGTAGTTGAGAACCCTCTGTCATCTATCTCTGAGGACGGTTGCAATGAAGATAACGTCAGCTGTTCAGGTTCATGGGCGTCAGCCTTAATTTCTGAACTAGAACACTTCAAGAAGGGGAAGCTGACTACACCATCTTGTAAGAGCACAGGAGTATCAGACTTAAGTTTCATGGATGAATTTGCAGAGATAGAAAAGTTAGCCTTGGTATGTGATGATAAATCTACAGAATCATATGATACAAAGAGAGAAGCAAGAGAATCATCAGGGAAAGAGCTGGTTCCAGTTGATGGTCCCACTGGAACAACTAACCAACTTCATCAGCACAAGATTGAGAAGGCAATCCTGAAGTTAATTGAACTTATCGAGGGAGTTATCCAGAGATCATCAAAGGATTATGGTAGCACTCTTGTGCTATCTGGTGGCAATGAGGGTGATCACTCTAACACATTAACTGGTTATGTAGCCCGTGCATTCTTGTGGAAAATGTCAGAACTTACTTCAGTACTACAAAACTTTGTCGTTGTATGCAACAAACTTTTGTACGGGAATACTGATGTTGAACATTTTGTTCTTGAAGTCAACCTCACACTAGATTGGATAATTAGCCACTGCTTTTCACTTCGAGATGTATCAGACATGAGGGAAGCTATCATAAAGCATTTGGAGTTAAATAGCAGTGCTGGGCTTGAAGTTGTTGCAGTAACCAAGCACACAGGAATCCAAACCACAGATGGCATAGATGAACCCAGGACCCCAAACGGGGTGCAGATGTCATTAGTATCCGCATCAAGCTGCATGGATATTGGGTTTAAAGCTGATGATGACATAAAAAATGAAAGGAATGACATGCCAGTCTCGAAATTCCAGGAATCAGAAGGAAAAGCTTCAAGTTTGAGAGCAGAACTTAATGCGTTGAAGGAAACAGGAAAAATGATGACACATGGTGTTGGTGAATCAACGATCAATGAGCCTGGCAAACATGAATCCAACTCTAACTCTGACGTAAACAAGGGCAATCAACAGGGAGCATCTTCTCTTGAATCCAAGCTAGAATGGTAATTCTTTTTGAGACATTTCTTTCAATGCTTCATAGTATCATGCCTAATACTATTATTTTGAAGCAGTTACCCTGCTAAGGAAGGTCCAAAATGTGTTGCTGGGAGTGAAGAGCAGCATCTAAAGATGGTAAGATCCACATTGTCATGTTATGTTGTTTGGGAACTTGTTTTTATACTTTGCCCCTGTAGTTCTTGTTTCTTTTGGAGAAAGCAATGGCGTATTTTGACTTCATTGTATCTTATGCAAGTAATTTGCCCCATTCTGGTGATGTCCTGTCTCTGTAATATATAACATTATTTTTGTTAGTAATACAAATTACAGGCAACCTCAAATAAATAGCAGTCTTGCTTCATTTTTGTTCTTTTTGGCCAAATGGAATATGACATGTCACCATTTTAGTCCCATTTATTTTTGTATTACAAATTCGTGACAATTGGTAGTTCAGTATCGTGCCAAAGGATCTGCCAGACTCCCCTGTGTCATGAAATCAATGGAAGTAATGGAAACAGCAAGAACTTATAGAATACAGTATGCTGAAATCGGTGAATCCCATTTAACCTATCTGCCTGCTCTTGTGCAGTTTCTTGATTTTATCCCTGGTTTTTGTGGAGTGATTATGAATGCTTTGAAGCTCCTTAGCTTATGAGCATTACCTTCATTTGAAAAGTTTACCAGTGAATGTGTTTTAAAAGTTTTTTTCCCTTCGTGCACACAGCAGCTGGAGATCTCGACAGCATCAGAGAAGCTCATTGAGTGTCAGGAGACAATTCTAAACCTGGGAAACAAACTGAAAGCCCTTGCCTCTCCAAAGGACGCGATCCTTTTCGACAAGGTAGTTCATACTTCAGTTCAGCCTGAGCGGAAACCTCGGTCTCAATCACTAAATGAGATGCTAGCCATGGAGGACGGAGGATTTGATTACCTCAGCTCCCCCAAGACAAAGGAGATCATATGCACAGAGCTGAGGTCGCCACATGAAAGAAAATTTTCTGCTGACGAGGGAGGTGATGATTCGGTAACATGTAGTTCTCACCCAATGCCAGTGGTTCCACCCGTGAAACATTACAGTGTGAATGGAACTTGCGAGGATGAAGCTGCTGTCAAGGTAGTAGCACTCGCCGTTGTCCCATGCAAGCAGAAGGGGAACACCAACTTGCTCAAGAAGATTCTGACAGGAAGGAGAAAGGAGGCGATAAGCAAGCCAAAGGTGGTCCTAAGTGCTTAGCTGACAGAGACAATGAGAACTCTATCCATGAAAAATTGCCTTTTTCCTGTGTAAATTAAGAGTGCCCGTTTGCGCGTTGAGCTGTGTTCTTGTCAGGTTAGTAAGAACTAAACAATGCTGTGTAGGTGTTGTATGTACTAGTGTGCTTTGTAAAGTTGTGGCCATCGTTACCCTGTTGCTTGTGGCTATCTACCTCTCCTTGATCTTCGGAACTTGGCTAATTTATTGGCATGCGGTTGTGTGTTTCCTATCTGAGAAAGGATCCTGGTTCTGAAAATCTGATACTAACTGACCAGGTTGATGTCTGTTGTGCGAATTTGTCTCTATTCAGAGATTACATATACACAGCTATGTTCTTGCTATTTCTTTCCAATGGCGTAGGTATGACAGGTTCAGATTTAATGTGATAGTCGTGACTTGTGATGGAATTTCACGGATGGAGCATGTAACGTGGAACCAGCATGTTTGAGATTTCGTAAATTTGTATTGGAGTGGAGTAACGAGCAATTCAGGCTGACCTCGTCCCTTTCCTGCTCGGGGTCGCGAAACGTGCACGCTGTACGCGGACGGCGGATCCTCGGGTCTACCGCGCGGACGGGTGGAGTCACCGCAACGGCCACGCGTTCCGGCGCGTTACGCCTCCCGCGACGGTGAATCGAGCGCGGCCGGCTTCGAAGACAAGCGTGCACGGCGGGGGGGTACGTGCGAGAGCGGCAGAGCGCGGAGGGGATCGGTTTCGGAGGGAAGGGGGCGACGCGTGGAGCGTGCGCGCGGACTGCGGAGTGGCTGCAGCGGCGGGGCGCGCTGTGAATCGAGCGCGGCTGCGGGCGGAGAGGCACGGGCGGAGAGGCGGCGAGATGAGCCTACGAGTCACAGCTTTTTCGTCCTTTTTCGGCGTGAGCTCCGCTCGGTGCGACGGCCCGGCCGGCACGAGAGGGTCGTTCCACATCTCAATTCTGGCCTTCCCTTCTTGATCTGACGGCACGCACGCGCGCACACCCGTTTTGCAATTAGCGATTTGCGGGTAGACTTGAGAAAACCGCGTAACGGGCTGGCCCTCGACCTTAGTTTGTTCCAGGCAACCAATAGGGGGTTTCAATGGCCCGGGGCAGGCTGGAGTTCCTAGGCCAAAATGCAGGCCGAGCCAAGTTTTAAGGCTAGGCTTCGACCGACCCACCACCACTGGGCCTTGATTTCCATGTCCAACAGTGAATATAGGCTCAAGCTGGGACAGATTTTCTCTGTCTATTTACAGGGCAACATGATTTCCCCCACACAGGTGAAATTGTGGAGGTAACGGTTTTTGAGTAGAATGTGAAGGTAACGTGACCATCAAAGTCTGGAACCTTGGCAATCGGCTTGCCTAAGGAAAATTTTAAGGCAGAGACATTGGGGAACTTCTTTTCGCCTAGTGGGTTCTCTGCACTACGGAGTGTTCTTTTAGCATGTGTTTGGTTCATGGGACCATGAGGGATGGGATGGGGCGGTTCTCGTTCCAGAGCTGTTTGGTTCAGAGTCAGGTGGGATGGGGGATATCCCTCTAGGGAATATTCTGTGGATATGCTCTCAAATTGGGATGATCCTATCCCCAAAAATGAGGATGGTGAGGATGAAGTGGGACGAGTGGTGTGGTGGTAGGCCCGTCCCTAAAAAATGGGTTGGATCCATCCCGTCCCACCATGACTCTGAACCAAACAGAAAACAGGGACCGTCCCGTCCCGTCCCTAAAAAATAGGTTGGATCCATCCCGTCCCACCATGACTCTGAACCAAACACACCCTTAGGTTATGGCAAACCGTTTGAAGAATCTATTTCAAAAGCCCTTGTTTTAAGATTTGGTTTTTTAACTTTTGAATAAATCAAAAGCCAAAAAACTAAAGGAATCGGACCTAGTTTTCCATCCGCCGCTTCATTTCTTCTGCTACAAGGCAAGAAACCAAATTACAGAAATATACATGGGCCGGACTAAGGCTTCACTCATTTCGGCTTGAGATTCTAGCATCTGACTTAATTTTCACTATTTCTAAATTTCGTCTTTCTTGATTTTTTTAGTTTTTTGCCGGTTCTTTTTTCTATATTCGTTTACATTGTCTATGATAGGCTAACACGTTTTATCTATTTTAATTTTTTTAATTTAGTTACACCAAATAAGTTACCATCAATTATGGTATAATTTTAGATAACTATAATATAATTTTAATTATAAATTAACTTATTTTAGTTCAACAGAGCGGTGACTAACACTTCACTGCCCTAGGTCTCAGGGACTGGTAGTGAGAAGCCGACCTACCTACAGTCCCTGCAGTAAAAGGTAATCCCTGGTGGCCCCGTGATAGCCTGGGCAGCAGTACAGGAGACAGGACGGGACCTGCCGCCTGCGTGGTAGCCCATGGGCACCCCACGAGACGGGCACGCACCACCGGCGGCCATCCACTCGGCCCGCCCCGCCTGCGTCGTCGTTTTCCAAGCGCACGTCCATGCCGAGCCGAGCCCGCCTCCGAAGGAAAAAGCTCGGGAAAAAGCGGGGCGCGGCCGGACCGTGGGAGTCTCGGAAAAGAGCGACAAAAGCGCACCGCATCCGCATGCATGCCCTCTCCTCCTCCTCCTCCTCTCACCTCCCCCACCCCATCCCCGCTGCTGCTGCTGCTGCTGCATAGTGCCGCGGCTGACGGCAGGGCCGGGGCGTGGGCTCCCCCGATTGGACGGCCCGAGCCAATGACGCCATGCATGCATGCTGCGACGACGGAGCCTTTGCTTCCCCACTATTTCGAGCGTCTTTTTCATCAGCGTGCACCGCCTTGGACTCATGCGTGCGCCTTTTAACGGTCTCCCACCTTTCGTTCGTCGGCGTCGCCGTCCAATCTTCCCGTCGTTTCCCCACCAGCGAGGGAAGGAAATCCTGCCCACGAGCACGCGCCCGGCTGACTGACTTTCGTGATCCACCTCCGAGGGCTCCTGATCGGTCGATCTCTTTTCCGCCCCGTTTTACCTGGTTTTTTGTTCTTCAAGTGCAGAGCAGAGACACTAGTTATCTGCAACGCACTGTATTCGAAGCTAGCTAGCTCCCAGGTTGAAAACACAATGTTATGGGGTGGCCCAACTCTTCGTGACTGGGCCTTACAACTGGCATAATATGTAATTGACCTGATAGTATAGAGAAATATACCAATATAAATATACAAATGTAGTCTCATCCTTTGTAAATACTAAGGGATAGAATGGAGATTTCCCATTCTACTCCACTCATGTATATAAACCCCTAGGAGGGGCAGGAGGAGAGGCGTGTTTGGTCCGTAGCCACAACACACAATAACTTGTAGCCCTCAATCTCGAGGTCATGTAACGACGCAAAACGTACATAGTATCCTTCTGTTCTGTCAGTTTAAACCGGAAAATGCATGCTGCTTATAAACTGCTTGTATCAGAAACTTTCTGGACCAATAAAATTGTTCAGTGAGTTTACTTTAACAATCATCTGGGCTCTAAGGATATTAATTAGCGGAGTTATTTTTCTTGGTTAATTATTAGAGCAAGTATAATAAGAGACTGTTAGTAGACTGTATGCTGAGATAGAGAAGAGAGAGGAGGAGAGAGAAGAGAGGTGGGTTGTAAGTTTACAGCCAGCTGAAGCACAAGAACCAAGAAACTTTGTGAGAGAAAGGGGTGGGTCATACAACCTTCAACTGGCTGTAAACTATTATATGAATAGGCTGATAAGTGGATTGTAAATGTCCATACAGCCAGCTGAAGACTGTATTATTAGCCTTGCTCTTAGTGATCTATAGGATTTCATCCGTTATCCCACATCTCACTGGTGAGTAGGACGTACGGAGTATTATGTCTTTCAGGTACAGTACCATACAAGCTCTGACGAACTCAATATTATTGGCATCCGAGGCGTGTTTTGTGCAATTATGACTATGATGTCATTCGTAGATGTTTAAAGTAAGGTGATGAGGAGTGTATAAAGCTGGAGCCGAAGGGTTGGTCATGCCATGGTATAATTGGCTCATAAAGCGTGGACTTGCGTAGGCTACAAGCATATATAGAAATGATTTGGAATGTGGAAAATGTCAGGCCCTAAACTAATTACTTGGATATCTGTAGTTGTCCTTAGGCAGAAAATATCTAAAATACATTCTCATTCTTTTTTTATTTTTTGGGCGAGAGACTTTCTTTTTTTTTATGTGGTTAATTACAGATTTCATCTTTAATTAGTTACTTTATTTATCCCACACTTTGTTGATCCTCACAAAGTTCTAGTCGGTGGAATGTATGCTCTCATCGCCTCAACTCTGACCTAACCCGACATACTAATGTGAACCCTAACAAGTCGCCACCCTTGCTGAGCTACTGGTAATATGGAGTAGTGCTCAATGTAATAGTTCGGCTGTTTACATAACACGCGGCCGGATTACATGCACTTTCTTCCACGTGGTGATAGAGCTTATCAGCTTAAGAATCATAATGAAGTCCTAATGAGTCGAAGCTTACAGTGAGGAGGGACAATGCGAGAAAATAGAGGATTATTTGTGATGAATCAGATGAATCATTTGTGTCAAGTTGAAATTCAAATTTGTAAAAGATTTAGATTTTCAATCTCTGATTTCATCCTGGCGGTCCGACCGGGCGGTCCAATCAATTTTTGGCAGAGAGTTCTGAAATTTAAGAATTTGATCGTAGATTGGGTAATTTGGTCCTAAGTCAATGCATTCATGTTGCATGAAGCATGTTTAAGTTAATGTGGATCAAGTTGTGAAAAACTTCTATCTAAAAATGATTTCTTAGTCTTTGGATGTGCATGTAAGTTTGGAGTCAACTATGGTCAACTGCGAAAATCGATAGTACACTCATAGAGAAACCGAGGTTCAGAACGGTCAAGGAGGCTAGGTGAGATGGTTGAGTTTAAGCATAGCATAAGAAATGCAAGAAATATTAAAAGAAAAGTTTGAGTGACAAGTTGCACCAAGTGGCTTGGTCGGTCCAAGTGAGGTGTCGTTCGGTAGGAACCAGAGCGAGAGAAACTTGCTAATGCGTGATAAGCTATTGGTGCACCTACACGTGTCAAGTATTACAATTGCTTGCAAGGGAAAGAGAATACCAGATCAAGGTGAGGGTATCTTGTTACTTGGCCAAATAACGGAAACTTCGTTGGATCAAAACCGCGGCATTTGGGAAAGCGGTTTAGGTCATAGAGATGCTAAGAAGATCAAGTGGATCAAAGGTTAAATGCTTAGAAGGTTTGGGCTCATGTGTTTTGGAAAGCATGTATGAGTTGTAAGTGTCAAATCCATGTTGTGTGGAGTTAACATGTTCCTCCAATTGTGCTAGTAGATAGTATCTATTAGAGTTAGATGTGGACTAGTTGCTTCATATATTTAGTGGGTTAGAAATAGAGACTTGCGAGCTAACCATCCTAATCATTTCATTCTTGAGATATAGGTTTAGGGTTTGAGAGAATCGAGTTGAGTGATGTTGTGTACTTTCTTATCCTCCTTATGGAGTGGCTGTAAAATTTTCATCCTCAAGTGAAAATATAATCAACTTGTTCATCTCTCATGAAGCATTTTTGTCTTAGTTGGTTTGGTCTTGTTCTTATTGGTTCTTTGCCTCTTTTCTCTCATTCTTGATCTTGTTGCGTGCTAAGAACATGTAAGTAATGGAGATGATTCATGTAGATTAGATCACATCCATCTAGTTAGTTTGTAAGATTTTGAAATTATCCAATTCTTAATTTGGAGCCCTTCTTGAGAAATCTTGACTTGAGAGTTTGGCTTTGATTTGTTAGGTGGTCTTACTTGCTATATTATGTAGAAATACATCTAGAACCATCTCAGCTGTTCTTAACTCACAAGTAATTTGTTTCTCAAGTTTTGAAGATTTGCCCAGTTTAAGTGCAACCTTGCATATTTTAAGAAATGATTAGAGATTTGACCAAGATCCATACGATCCTTATATGGAGTAGGTTTCTAAGACCCTCAGCAAGATGTGTGAAAAGTTTGACTTTATTTAATCATAGATTTTAAAGTTTGCACTTAAAGTAGTTTTGGCTTGGGCTAATTTTTTGTTCTAGAAACAAGAGAGCAGTTAGACCGCTCCTAGGGCCGGTCAAACTGGCCTTCAGTCAAACCATTTGTAAGATCGTATGGCACAATCAGAGGGGTGAATGATTGCTTTCACTTCTCAAAATCTCTATGTAGTCGATGACGAATTTGATCGCTCGAAAGAACATTTGGTGCTCAGCTTTACACACAATCGTATGCTTTGTCCAAACAGCAATCACCAGAAATCATGAGCTAGATTGATTCAAGATGTTCTTTATTGCTGCATTTTTGTGGAGTTATAAAGTGCCTTCACAAGCACCTCTAAAAATCCTAGCACAAAATACCTTGCAAAGCCACGGCCATAACACTTGGCCTCTCCCTGTTTTTATATGCTAGAACCCTAAACCTTGTTCAACTCAAACATGAATACGAAATCATATCTCTTCCTCAAATCAAGGGACCCAAAAACCCTTCCTAACATGAGTTTTACCAAATCTTCAATCCTTCCCGTTACGGACACCTTTTATAATGTTTTCAATCTCGCCACATGATGAAGCCTCCAGGAATGCACCTTCCTAGTTCTATCTCACATTATCAACCTCTGTGAAGAAGCCTCCAGGACCGCACCACCCGTAGCTTCTCCACGCATCACCACCTTTGATCTTCATATACTTCAGCATTAGCCCGACCATCTCGTATGACATTCTCTACCGTCTGGACCTCAGATCTCCTCATCCTAGTCCTAATCCTCCTCATCACTGACCATGATCGTCTTCACACCTTCCTACATGTGCAATGACCAAAGAAATGTTTTTCTGCATAAGTTCTCTACAACTTGTATGACATTCTCTACCGTCTGGACCTCAGATCTCCTCATCCTAGTCCTAATCCTCCTCATCACTGACCATGATCGTCTTCACACCTTCCTACATGTGCAATGACCAAAGAAATGTTTTTCTGCATAAGTTCTCTACAACTTGACCATCATCAGCGCGCACACACCACCCTTGTCCATCCATAAACAAGTACCAAACTAACCACGACCATCAACCAGGTCGTCTACGACCACCAATTCCAACGCTTTCTGTAAATCATCTTTAGATCACTCAATATGACCGCTAGCTCAATAAGTACTCAAAAATAACAAGTACTCGGGAATTACCATCACTCTACTCAAACACTCAGCAATACCACGAATCGCTACTAACGAGGATAGAATAATCCTCAAATTATTATGTCATTATATTTCTTGAATATACCCCTTATCAATAATAGATAAATATGACAGGATGGTCGTAAGCTCTTCTACGATCATATAGTCGTAAGCTCTTTTATGATCATATAGTCGTAAGACTTACTATGACTATCCCTTGGTCATAGGTCTTTCTACGACCACGTAATCATAAGTCTTACTACTACTACCCCTTGGTCGTAAGTCCTTCTACGACTAAATAGTCGTAAGGACTACTGTGACTACTCTATATGGTCGTAAGTCCTTATACGATCACGTAGTTATAAATCTTACTATGACTACTTTATTTGGTCATAACTCTTTTTACGACCACGTAGTCGTAAGTTGACTTGTGACCACCTCATGCTCGTGGACCTTCTTACGACCAACCTATCTCCAACTAACTTGTCTACGACAAACAACTGCATCGTGGGTTAGAATATGCATTTATCTAATAACCGCACATGATCTCTCTCTCTCTAACAACAACCACTACACGATGAACATCCTTTCACATCTCTCTGACAGTAACTTCTATCAGACGGTTATCATCCAAAATGTTGAGGCGTCTTCTGGAACGGGACAACTGCCGTCGTTTCACTGGCTATATAAAGATTAACGTCAAAGAGAGAAAGGGAGAAGCATTTGGATCGAAAGAGGAGATAGGGCTAGGCATTTGCATCTCAATTGTAATCCTTTCTGGTGATTAGTGATCACATAGGACAAATGATTATTATTCTCGTAGGAGAAGGCCTAGATCTATATAAAAATTCCCGTGTCTCTACTCTGCATGTGCATACACTGGGTCTTCTAAAAGTTTTCCCGAACCCAAACAAATCATACATAAGATCGATATTAAAACATCGACAGCTACCAACCAAAACCATCGAGTACCTAGCGCCAAGTCTACGACTACCGATTATCAACCAATCACCGTACCATCGATCAGCGAGCACCGGGTATCACCGACAACCGCTACAACCAGATCAATCAACCATTGACCCAACACGAGTACTCGAGGTACTCGAAGATCACAGGAATTAAAGCACTCGTACTGACCTTGAAGTCTACGAATACTGACCAGAAGGCCTACAACAACCGATCACAAAGCCTTCAATGAAACTCATAGACAACGATAGTAGACCACAAAGTCTACGACCATCGACCGCAAAGCCTTTGACTATCAACCAGAAGAATCTCCGACTACCGAGTATCGAGTACCGACCAGTAAAGTATACGACTATCGAGTACCGACCAGTAAAGTATATGACTATCGAGTACCGACCGATAAAGTATACGACTATTGAGTACCGACCAATGAAGTATGCGACTATCGACTAGATACTGCGGCTACCATCATAGGCAAGGTACTATAGCTGCGACCATCAATAAGATACTTGAACTTACCACCTTTGACCAGGTATGGTTGTTCCACCATAGTTGATGTTCCGTGATTAAAACCGGACGTGGTCGAAGTAGAACGTGGTCATAAACGACTCTGAGTCATAACCAACGTGGTCGAAGTCTGCCGTGGTCATTCAGTCGTGCGATCCTCTGATGCCACTCGAGTGTCGTCCGATGTTCCGATGCATATCGAAAGCCGTCCGATGCTCCAGAGCTACTCGAATACTGTCCGATACTCAATTGCTACTTGAAAGCCGTTCGATGTCTCTCGAACCGGATCGGACTAGTCTGAAACTACTCGGAGCAACCAAAACCAGTCGAAGCTATCCGATGCTTTAGAGCTACTCGAATACCGGCCGATGCCACCTGAACCCGATCAGACTGGTCCAAAACTACTCGGAGCAACCAAAAACATTCAGAGAAGACAAAAACCACTCAGAAAAGGCAAAAAACACTTAGAGTAGACCGGAGCTACTTGAACTTGAAACCTTCGAATGCGATCGACCAAAACTTTCACAAATGCAAAATCCAAAGCAATCCAAATGTTAATTATTCATCATCACTTTATTTATAACCATCTACATGGTCTAACACCGTTGATTTGTGGCCGGTCAGACTAGTTATGTATTGAATTTGTAAGGCTTTGTTGTTTTGGGTTATGGGTTAGATTTTGGCTGTCAAATGTGATCTTCTTAGCTCTTTAGTTGTAGAGTGAAAGATTTTTGGATAGAGAAAATTTTGAGAAGACTTCATTTATTTCCTGTTGCCATTGCCGTTGATATGTACAGCTTATCTGGTCCCCTGATCTATGTCTTATGATCGCAACCTAAATCTGCGAGAGTACTAACTTTCAGCTGACTCACTCAACTGCTTATTCAAATACTAGTACCGTAGAACGCGAGATAGACTTATATTACTATCTCCTAGTATTTTTTTCAGAGGATACTACTGCTATTGCTGAAATCCTAAATTAGCTAGCTACAATGATATATGGCGTGAAATAAAGATATATACAGTTGTTGTTCATGCGTAAATTAATCACCTTTTAATCAGTACCATGCAGCAGGCAGGCAGTAAACACCAGTAGGAAACTGATTACTTCTGGGCACCCAAAAGAATGCATGTTTTAAGCAATCCAAACTTGACCAAACCATACTACAAATCACACGGGAAACCAACAAAACTTTTCACAATGAACAACCCAATCCATGCATTCATGCATATGGTACCATGCAAGCTAATATTAAGACGGACTGTACATGCACAATAACTAAGCTTTCCCCTGCGGATGCAACGGGAAGAGCTCCAGGGTCACATGGTCGGTGCAGTTGGCCACCTCCGTAAACGCATCACCGTGGCCATCACCCCACCTCTTGCACCGCCGCTTGCAGCTTGTCATATCGATATCGCCACACACTTCCTTCTTCTCTGCTTCATCCTACACATGACAGAGAAAGCAATATACTGTATAGATTAATAATCGAGCATGTTCTATACCTTTCATTGCAATTGATAATTTACTTCATGATATCTCATTAATATATGAGTCCAGTCGTCCAGACCCACATATCAATTAAACAAATGGGACAAATCTTCAATTTCCAAGTTTATGTATAAGGCAACTATAGTTAGTTTAATAAGATGCATTGTTTCAAGCTTACTTTGGTTTCAGGTAGTGAGGAAGAGTCGAGGGTGCTAAGGGTGAGGAGGGCGGCGCGCTTCAGCTTCTGCCGTTCGCGGGCCTTGTGATTCTGGAACCAGTAGAAGACGTTCTTGCCCTCGATCCGGCTGTACTTGCAGAGCTCCTCCGTGATGCGCTCGATCTGGAGCGCGTTCGGCGTGCGCATCCCGCCGCGGTACAGCATCTCCAGCACCTTTATCTGCTCCGGCGATGGGTTCCACCTCGTCGTCCCCGCCGTCGGCACTTGCACCTGCATGCACAAAGATCAATGACAGACACACACGTTCACATTTTAGTTCAAGTGATATTTCACACGATTAGCTACTTAATTAGTTTACTAGAACAAGTACGTAGGGTTTGGTTTCTAACAGTGCAGTTCAGCAGCTTCGAAGCATTTCTGACGCGGCCAAAGTCAGGCGGCGCGGTCATCTTCTTTGGCACCGGGAATGAGATCTTCGGCGCGAGCGGGCGGAGGCGTTGGAAGGCGAAAGGGAAGGTGGAGGAGGGGAAGGAAGGGGAGATGGATGGTGGAGACGAAGAGGAGGCTGCTTTGTCCAGGTAGGCCACATCCGCCACATGCAAATGGTGAAGCCTCATGCTTGTTGTTTAATTCAAAGTTTGTATGAGAATGGAAGATTTGCTTGAGTTAGGGCTAGGTGGCGAACGTCTTTGCGCGCGAATTTATATATGGGGAGACCGGATCGGAGACGGTAAAGGCGGCGAGGCCGGGTCTGAGTGTTTGTGTGAGATCGAGGTAACAGTCGAAAGGAGTGCTTTCATGGTGGCGACAGGGAATGTGGAGATTGGTGATGAAAGGCGTCAGCATTCGTAAATCGTAATCATCAGAATCCCGAAAGCAGGCGCTGTTATAAAGGTAAATTCTCGCATGGAGCTCTCTTTTCACCTTTCTTGTCGAAATTCATGACGATTGTCAAATAATGTATGGGAAAAACTAGTTTTCCTTTGTGTACGTAGTTTTCCTTTGTGTACGTTTGCATGCCTGTAAAGCAAGTTTGAAGCCAGACTACTATACATCTTTATCTGCATTAGTTGTAATGTTGGATAGATACGGCTGTCTTAACATAATCTACTTAATTTTCCTCTAAAAATTGGTACTACTTCACTGCTAAACAATATATAGCTACAAGGCTTTATGTAGCAAATCTAGTAAAGCTCACGTACTATACCATAAGCATATTCTGTACCAAAGTGTTGATCTTGGGTATAATTTCATTAGCTCCGCATGCACAGTTATGCTTGAGTTGATCTAGAATATAATTTTCTAGGTCTAAAGTTATATCTATCAATTGAGCTATATTTAGCAGCTTAATTTGTGCTACTGAGTTAATCTTCATCAGACAAATAATCTAGCTTACTGTCTACTCTATCTGTCTCTATTCCATCTGTATGATTGCACATCATAAACCCAGCTGCAAAGCAGAGCTAAAATAGCAAATTATAATCGTTGCCACAATCTCTAAGATTGTGTTGCTATCTAGCTAGTAGTATTATATAGCTAGCCGCACAGGCCTATTGAGAAGACCATAAAAAACCTCCGCATCTGCCATCAATGAAGCGGCAACATGCTACATATGATTGGAAAAGCATGCAAACGAAAGCAGGAACCAGAATGATGGGAAACAGGTGTATGGGGATCAAGGGCCTCACCTCGAGGCCTCCCATCAACCGTTGATTCGCCTTGATCAACGGCTGATATGGAGGGAGGGTCTTCTCCAGTAAAATCCCTTCCAATGATGGATGAAGAGGTTGACCTCGGAGTTGGCGCCTCCATCTATCGTCGAACTCGGAACGGGATACTGCACATGAACAGCCCCACAGCAAGCACAGCTCCACTGAAAAATACTCCTAGCTCCTCACTGCACTGCAGTAGTACTCCATGTGTATATGCAGCTAAAAGAGGCCCCGGCCACGGCCAGCAAAAGCAACTGTACATGCAGGTAAGTAGAGCCCATTCCCAGCTAGCGATACAGAGTTACACACAGACGCACGCATCATTCTTGTGCAAAAGTTGCTGGGTACAGTCAGGAAAACGAGGTGCATGCTTCCCTTGTAAATAACATATTTTACGAGCTGGTCATCAGAACCGATCCATGGATGGATGGACCAATCTTATACTACCATGGAGGACTGATACTGGTCCTGTCCTGATCAGTCGGGCTTAGCTTTGTAGTCTCGATCACTCAGATAGCCGTGTCTGCGGCGAGTGTCGCACACAATGCATTGACACAGCATGCAATGTCGGGAGCGTCAAATCGGTCGGTCTTTTACTCCTCAGTAATGATATAGCGAGAGCAAGCGAAGGAGAGGCCCCATCTTCCCATGACTTTTCGGTGGAATTAGGGCAGGGAATTGAGCGAGCCAGACGTGGGGATTAACGCATATATGCATGGTGGGAGTGGGACTAGTAAAAATATTCTGCCAATCCCGATTAAAGCGGTGAAAGGCCAAAAGGCCCGGAAAAGAGAAAAGGCTATCTGCTCTGCTCAGCTCTCGCCGGGCGCGCGAGCGAGACTGCATGTGCCGCGTGAAGCGAGGGAACGCCGTCGTGGTGGTGGTGGTGGTGCCGGTGGTGGGGAAGAAGCGAGCAAGCGGTAGGCGAAAGGACGCATGGCAAACAGAGGCTGCGATGCTCTGCCGATTCTGCAGGCTCATGCTGCCACATGTCCGGAATATATATATATTCTCGTAACGTACGTACGCATACCCTGGCTCACTCGCCGGCCGTGGTGGCCCATGCAGAGTGCATATGCTATGCACGGCACGGCTTAAGTCACGGCAGTTGGATCGGGTTGGGGTTGCACCGGCCGGTCCAATCATGGTGTGATACAGCGGCGTCGGGGCTCTTGCTTTTGGGCCTTTTGAGTATATTACGACACGCGGTTGTCGGGGCGATTTACGACTAGCATGCATGTATGTTTCCTCACGGTAATCATCACCGTGCCCCTTCCCGCCTCAGACAGTAGTTAAACTTAATTCACGTATTACAAGAACCTTTTTATTTGTTCGAACGGCTAGCTTTGCTATATCTTACTGGATCGGCAAGTAAGCTGGAGGTGTTTGATAAAGTAACACTTGCTAGTATGTATGACTTGTTCGTCAGATCCATTCGGCCCCCCCTGTCTCCACTCTTTGACCGTGACTTTGGAATTAAGGAGTAGCAGTTAGGGGTGTAAATAGAGCGGATAATTTTTATCCAATCGATCGACCCAATGCTCGCAGAGCAAATATAAAAGAGGTAAATGGGTATCCGGTACTAACCGTATTTGATTCCAACTCTGAAGAAAAAAATATAGAATAAGATACATGACAAATTATATCCATCCATATATATATTCGTATGTCAAGTAATATTAGAAATTCTATTATGATTATACTTAGGAACAAGGTAATATGTAGGCGGATTGCCACATCTAAACAGGCAGGGAATACCGAGTGCTCTTCCTTTGATATCTTAGTGATTAGTCTCTCCGTGGTTGCTCTGATTGCACTATACTATCCAATATCCTATGTAAAGAAGCGAATAATTTCCGTCCGACCAATCATCCGAAGACTCATGGAATGAATATGGAATGGAAGCATAGATATCTGGTATTTATCTGTGTCTAACTTTAACGCTAAAAAAATATAAAATAAGATATAGGATAAATAATATCTATTCGTATCCACTTCACCTTGCAGTAGTGGAGACGGACCATACTTAACTGGAATGACCTAGCTAAGAGAAGTGTGAGAGACAGCAACAAAGTACTCTTGGCACCGGTTTAGTTTAGTGTTACACTTCTACGTTGTGCGGCGCCGGCAGGCACGCGGGCATGCAGCCTATAGGCGTGGTTCGGTGCGGCCGGCGAGTGCGCCACGGCAGTTGGCAGGTGGGCGGCGACGTCAGTAGTGGAGGGCCGCTACGATGGCAGAAGCAGAACTAGACGCCGGCATACAGGTGCTGGGCTGTGGTTGGACTTCTTCCTGTCCCTGATTTAGATTTTGCATTGAACGTGCATGGACGTGGGTTGGGCTTCATTTACAAAGTTTAATAGGCCATCCATCTACCCAAGCCCATGAAGTGAGGTAGCAAGACTCATGTCTGCCTGAATTTCCTTGGGCGGCGCTAGGGTACCCTACATAGAGCGTGATGTGTTTTCTGCTTCTTTTTTTTACCTGAAATCACTTATTTATTTTCCTCTCAAAAAAGTAGCAGTTATTTATCTCTACTAAAAAAGGAAGTATTTAAATATCATGTACAATTAGGTTTGGTCAATTGGGCTTCAGCTTTTAGCTTATACTTTCTTAATTTCATCTTTCTTGGTTTTTTTTGAACTTTTTGTCTTTTTTCGTATTCCTTTGCATTGTCTGTGATGCGAAAACTTATTTTTTATTTCAAAATTTAATTACTTTAAAAAACTTACAACAGTTATAGTAAAAAAGTCTCAAACAGTACAAAAAAAGCCCAAAAGTTAAAAGCTTATGGGCTGCTCATTTGGGCTTAAATTTACGGCTTTTGGCTTTTTTCACTGTTTAATGTTTTTTTAGTGCAATTGTTGGTAGCTTTTTCAGCGTAATTAAATTTAAAAAAAATAAAAAAAAATAAATTATTCCATCACAAACAATGCAGAGGAATGCAAGAAAAAAAAACCCAAAAAAGATAGTGGATGCTGGTTGTTTAACCCGTTTGGCAAAAAAACACTAAGCGGTGACTCCCAACCAACTGCTCACTTAGGCCCGTTCATTCCTCGTTCGGTTTCTGGTTCCAAAAGTTAAATGATGGAACAGATGTATTAGCTTCTTAATTTTGATTTTTTTCTTGTTTTTTCTATTCTTTTATATTATCCGTAGAGATATAATAGTATTTTTTATTTTTAATTAAATAAATTAGGAAAAAGCTAACATCTCTTATATTGTAATTTTAATCAAAAATCAATGATCAAAAGCTAGAGGCCACTAAAAACGGATTGAACAGTGCCTTAATTGACTACTTGCGGGCTGACCCGCGTGGGCCGTGAAATTTTGCAGCACCTACCCGAACGCACCTACCTGACTACTTTGCTCCAATCTTTGTCGGGCGGAGCAGTGCCGCGACGGCGGATCCGACTTCGACGTCGCAGCCGGAACGTAAGCTGGGACGGTAGGGACTGGCTCAGGGTACCTTTGGGCAAGGACGGCGTGACCACGCAGCTGAAGCGAAGAGATGGGGCCTGGAAGCTCCTCGGCGAGGCCAGTGAAGCGGGGGGTGGGGGCACGTTCGGGGGCAGCTTCGCCGAGGGGCCTGGACCGAAGCAAAGAAGCGATGTCGAGGCTGGTAGCCTTGTCAGCGAGGGCAAGGAGGGTCGAGTTGGGGAGGAAGATGCCGAGGGAAACGGGGCGGACGCTTCGACGCCGGTGTGGCCTCCATCTCTGCCAAGGAGGAGGCGGCAAAGGGAGAGGAGGATCGTGTGGGGGAAGCACCGGAGTGTGAGGATTTGGATCCTCTGGCTTCAGGAGCAAAGCGATGTGCCGGGAAGGATTGTCAATTGGATCCTGTCAAAATTCTCTTCATGCGTTTGTCGTGTCGTGATCCATGATGCTCGTGTCCTTTCGCTCTCAGCGATGATGACGACTCACACAACTCACAACACACGCAGTTATCATCGGGGGACTATCGTAAGTTACTGTGGGCGCGTTATAAGGAGCAGCGCAATTCTTCTAGGGAGATTCTTATATAAGGTTTAATTTTTGTATTAAATCAAGCATATTTAGAGTGTAATAGGCGTTGAAGAGATGCAACAGCAACACAGCATTTCATTGCCAAGATAAATGGATATCAGAAGAGCAGATATAAATTGTTTCCAAAAAAAAAAATGATTTCCATCTATAATGAACATAGTGGATGGACCAAGTACCTTGTGCATGGTTTTAAATACGAAGCTTACGTATCCCACCTATCTTAAAACGGTATTAAAATGTACACGTATAAGAACCATCCACGTACGACGCAGAGTACTTTAAGATGTATAACCTCAAATAATACGATGTTAATTACACACTGATGTTAAGGACAATGCTGCTCCATAATGCTGGACTCCACGATACTATGCTTGTTGAACAATGGGAAAATAATTATGTAGCAACAGTGCAGTTTTGGGCTCCGCTAGGTCTTCACTAACGAGTTTATGACGGTTTCAGCAGAGGTTTCTACACCGAGCGAGGTGATTACTCTTGGGCCATTTTGGGCCAGCCTGCCCGGACCAAAGAATGAAAAGAAGCGACCAGCCTGTACTACCACATTCCTCTGGTGGTTTGTCTCCTCGAAACAGCATCACTTTGTGCTAACAGCAGTAATGTTAGGTTAGTAAGACCAGGCTTCCTTGCTAGTAAATTTTTGGTTGGCGAAGATTGGGCTGAAAAAATGCGGCTTATTACTGAAATTACACTGTAGAGTCTAAAATTTTACTGTAGTTTAAGGTGGCTTATTTGGCGTAATTAAATTTAAAAAATTTCAAAATAGAAAAATATGCTAGTTCATCACAGACAACGCAAACGAATACGGGAAAAAGAACCGGCACAAAAGCTAAATATTCAAAAAAAGATGAAATTTATAAATAGTAAAAAATAAGCTAAAAATCAAAAGGTAAAACTGTTACGAGCGAGGCCTAAACTTTCGCATAGCTGCAAAGCTATAGCAATTGTGACACCTACTGGCGTGGTGTCAACCCCCCATCCCCTTCCAACTACTCACAAAGTCACAATAACGCAAGAGAAAGAAACATCAAATCTAGGGGTGGATATCGAGGCTAATACTTATTTTATTGAGCTTTTTTGTTTTGATATAGTTTAATTTAATATTATTTTATATATAATTTAAAAGTATTTTTACAGACGACTTAACGAGCCGAATTATAACAAAATTTAAATTTATTTAAAATAAATTTATTTTAATATTTAACTAATTAACAAATATAATTAAAATAATTTTGAATCGAACCAGCAAGCCCCACTAATAAGTTTTTTTGCAACCCCTAATCCAACCCACTAACATTCACAGCACAAAATTCCCACTATGGAGATGAGATTCCTGACGAGATTCACCTGTATTTACAAAACACGGTTACAACCAACGCCCACAGCTCGCAACGCTCGCGAAGCACCCAAAGCAGAGCAAGGAACAAACAGGAACCATCCTAACTACATCAATGGGAGCATCACGCCGGCGGCCGGACCACCCGCGCGGCCGCGATCTCACTTGCACGCTTGCGGTTCAGTTCAGGTCAGGTCAGCTCAGTTCAGTAGGAGATGTTGAGCAGCGCCTCGCGGAGGAGCTCGTCGACGCCTCCGCTCCCGCCCGCGCCCCCGCCCCCGCCCCCGCCCCCGCGGCGGCTGTGGCTCCAAACGTTGCGGCCGCGCGCGTAGGCGCGGCGCAGCCAGGCTACGTGGGAGGTGAGCGCACCGTAGAAGACGGCGCAGGCCTCGGGCAGGTGGCGCGCGAGCGGCAGCCAGAGGTTGAGCGGCCACAGCAGAGGCGCCGAGAGCTGGAACACCTGCACGAACCCGCTCGCCGCCGCGATCGCCACCAGGTGGAACCCCATTCGCGCGGCAACTCAACTCCGCGGCGCACGCGCTTCCTTGCTCACCAGCAGCCACACGCTATGATATATCCCCCGCCTGGGCATCTCATCTCCATCCATAAATATGTCGCTTGCGTCCTTGTACGGCTAACTGGACGGACGGTGATGGCTCTGCCTCGCTGATGTGATTTTTGCCGGTGGCGGAGGGAGGTTGCGGCCTTCCCCAGTTGCGGGGTCAGATCAGGGTAGTACGATGAGGAGCAAGGCAGACATGGCACTAGCCAAAGGGCTAAAGAGGACGTGGGGAAAGAAGTGCCACTCCGATCCGGGAGTAAAGATGAGACGGCTGGTGCTGGCACATTTCTCCCGCCACAGTACTGCTGCTACTTGATGAGTAAAAGTGACGCGCATCCAAATCAACCTGGCTTTCCCGGCAGGAACGCTTCCAGTGGGGATTTCTCAGTGAAGTGAACCATCGAATTCCAGTGTGGGGACACACGTAGCTGAGTAGACTCGGCGTACCATGCGGCCCCCAAGATATTCGAGTTGTGTAGGA
Source organism: Dendrocalamus sinicus (assembly GCA_036346575.1). Taxonomy (NCBI): domain Eukaryota; kingdom Viridiplantae; phylum Streptophyta; class Magnoliopsida; order Poales; family Poaceae; genus Dendrocalamus; species Dendrocalamus sinicus. Next base: position 2,657,283 of record CM070650.1, on the reverse strand, counting down.
AACACGCTCCCAGGTGCTGGACTGCCTGAGATGACATCACGGGAGTATCTAGCATTCTGGCTGGATTCTAGCACCGCTGCACAACAGCAGAAGTGGGCAATGGCCCAGGCCGTGCCAGGGCCAGCTTGCTTTGAGTCGTACCGTACCGTACCGGCTTGTTTTGTCTTCGGCCAGGCTCGGTCACGGCCTAAAATCCATCAGTCCAAACTCAGTCCTCAGTAATTATAGACAGCAAAGGCAGCTGTGATGACGGTGGTAGCCGTCACCATCTTCATTTTATCTTATACATGTCTTATTAAAAAAACTAGTTAAAATTAAATTAGTTACGTAAAAACATTGATACATAAATATTTCAGGAGAAAAATAACAACATACATATAATATACTAGTTTTATGACGTATATGTGTGATTGCCAAATATAGGCATATATAAAATGAGACTGTATCGTATGTTATATATTTGAATAGATACCTCTCTCTCTCTCCCAGGCGGTGGCGGCGTCGTTATTGCCGCGGTCGGCAGCGCGGACCGTGGAGCGCGGCGCCGGCGGCACGAACAATGCCGCCAAACAAAGCGGTCGCGATAGCGGCATGACTAGCGTGGCGGTGAAAGCATCTAGGCCTCTAAAAATGGTTTTGGTAATTAATGAATTTATGTGAATATACGACTAACGTGTTTCAATGAGTGATTAAAGGTTAAGTCCATAAGTGGTTGACAAGATGCAAGCTAAAAATCAATGGGAAGACCAAAAATGACTCAAGACAAAAGTATACTTAGAATAAGTTCCCTTTTACTTTTACCGGTCTTAGAAGAAAAGGTGAAAAACCGGATTATAGGCTAAATATCATACCATAAAGAGGGATCATGGCAAGTAGCTTGATAGCAAAACTATGGTGCCATTGGGATCATACTAGGATCATGCATTCATTAAAAATCTATTTTAAAAGCCAATTTTGTGCTCTGTCTGGAAGAGCGGTAGTACCGCAAGTTTTAACGTCGGAACTACTGCAGAGCGGAAGTTCCGCAGATAAAAACGGTACTACCAGCGACCGAAAGCTCCGAATTCCGATCGGAGCCTTTTTTTCCCAGAGAACACCCTCCAAGTGTACCCAAGTTTTTGCGGGATCGGAAGTACCGGTGATTTCAACGCCAGAACTACCACTGTATAGAGCGGTACTTCCGGAGCCCGGAAACTCCGGAGGACAGAGCGGAACCTTTTTTTTCCAGAGAACGCCAAGTTTGGTTCCGGCCCAAGCGGTAGTACCGCGCTGACTTCCCGGAACTACCGCAGAGCGGTAGTACCGCATTTTATAACGGCGGTAGTACCACTCCGACTTTCCAACGGCTACTGTAGAGATTCTGACATAGCCGTTCTGCTGCGCCAGAGGTGGAGCGGAACTACTGGCCATTGGCTGGCGGTAGTTCCACTCGCCCTGATTTTTCTGGAATTTATTCTAAACGGCTAGTTTTGGTTGGTAGAGGGTATAAATTCCCGTAACACTGCTCAAGAACAGCAAAAAGAGACTCATTTGAACATTCTTGAGCATAGAGCATTCACTTTACACCTTTTTTCACTTTGAGCATTTATTTGAGGTGGTTAAGCAAAAAGTGCATTGCATTCATTAGTTTGATCCTTGGCACTAGTTTACAATCAAGTGAAGCCCCTGGTTTATTACTCTTGGTGCTTGTCGTGCACCTGAACGATTGGCCAGAGGTTGATCGGTGATCTTCTCAAAGGAGCTTGTGAGAAGACCCGGTATTCGTGTGAAGGTTGGAGCTCACCTACCCAGAGTGGGGAAGAGCTACCTCTAGTGGATTCGAGGTGCTTCGGCTTAATTCGTGAAACCGGTCCAATTCGTTTGGGCTAACCTCAACGTGTATTAGGGGAAACCGGCAAGTTTCCGAACACCACGATAAAACATCGGTTGTGTACATCTCTCATATTTTCTTCTAGCTCTTATTTGTTAGTATTATTGTGATCATGTGCTTGACATAGAGCTAGCATTGATATTCTACTTGACTAGAATTATGTAGGTTTAAGTGCTTCACATTCTTACCAAATTGAAATTGTAGAAAATTACTTAGAAGACAAGAAAATTTAAAAACCTTCTATTCACCCCCCTCTAGTCGGTTATCCTTGATCCTACAGCAGCACGAGCAGCGGCGACGCGTGGCGAGCAGTGAGCGGCAACCAGGCGCGGCAGCGGCTTAGCGCAACGGCATAGCGTTCTAGAGTTCATGTTTTTAATAGTGTTTTAGAATCTGTGCTTAAATTGTTAATGGGGGGTAGCATATGAACATGTTTTAATTTAGGTTTAAATTATTGACACTCTTTTGATATTAGGGCTGTTATGTTTTAGTTTCCTAATATTATATTCCAGTAATTGTATGATGTTGTATTTGAGCCATAACGAATGTATGTACTAAACCTATTAATCTGACTAATAATCACTTATCATATAACAAAATTTGATTGATTGATAACCTTGTGTGAGCTATATGATAATACCTCTTTAGGATTATTCCTATATCACAATCACCTCATTATTATTCCACATCGCCCTCATGATAGGAGTTGTCTCTCCATTTTCAACCCTAGCACATCTTTTCACTTCTCATAACTTTACCGTAGTCTTATCCTCACCAACTCTTAATTTCCTTAAATTTATACTATATAATCCGTCCATGAAGTATCAGTTACCTTATCACCATATTATCATCCCCTATTATCCTTATATCGAGAATATGTGTTTTCATTTCCAACTTTAGTAAATCCTTGCACTTCTCCTAATTTTACCTTAACTTCTCTTAGTTCTCTTAAATTCACACTATATAACATGTTAATAACATAACAGTTACCTGGCCTGAGATTGTCCACATATAGGGGAGATTTTCACTCACCTGGTAACGTACGGGGGTCGTAAACTTTCATTACTCAGGATATTACACCTCGTCGGCGGTTATACAGTCGAGGACGATGGCGTGCTTTACTATTCACATATAACAAGGTATGTGGGAAGTGGGAAGTAATCACCAGTGCCTTTGCCACAACTTGCTAAATAACAATTATCCCAGTTGACCAGATGACAGTTATCTGGCCTGGGGTCATCCACATATAGGGGAGATAACCACCCACCAGGTAATGTACCGGGGGCATACACTTTCGTTACTCAGGATATTACACTCTGTCGGCGGTTATACAGTCGAGGACGATGGTGTGACTGACTATTCTTGTATAACCGGGTATGTGGGAAGTGATCGCCAGTGCTATTGTCATAACTTTCTAAATAACATTTATTCTTAATGCCACTATTCCTATGATCTCTACCTCCAATTTGTATCAGTGTTTTCGATAGCTTAACTTCAATGCACTTAATCTGTATCAATTGCTTGCTTGCTTTGCTGGTCCTTTACATATTTTATTTGCATTACCTGTCCTTTACACATTGTGTTGCGACCGTTGTTGGGCACTTGCTGATATTTTCAAATCTCATACTTGCTCTTTTTATTATTAGGTAAAAGGCCAATGGAGTGATAGCATCATGCATGGGTGGGAGAACTCAAGTTTTTAACACTGTGACTTGCCACCATTTGTTGTTTTATTTATTCTTATTTGGTTAGAAGTGGACCGGTCTCATATTTCAAACAATTATTTCAGCTTCTGTTGGTTCTCTATTAGCGTACTTTTAAAGTTTCAATTTTCTTGTGATTTCTATTATTGCTTTTATTTTTATTCTTTACATTGACGATGACGTTCTATAGTAGTATCTTATGTGGTGATCGGTTCGGCTGAAAAGCTAATGGCTTATGGCTGAAAACATCAGAGTGGTTGAAAAAGCATCAGAATGATGAGAGACTTATTTAGCATAATTGAATTTAAAAAAATTTAAAAATATAAAAAAAATATGTTAGCCCATTACGTATAATACAAATAAATACGGAAAAAAAGAACCGGCAAAAAAGCTCAATAAAAAGTCAAAAGTTCAGAAAAAACGAACCTTATAAATAGTGAAAAATAAACCAGAAGTCAGAAGTCGAACCCGAGTTGATCAGTGCTTTAATCTTATATGATTATGTTGGGTGCTACAACCGAAGAGTGTAAAAATAGTAAGTATAGCTTTATTTGATATTGGGAAAGTCCCAGGTTTAGAAACACGCCATGATATCACGGGAGCATCTAGCATTCTGGATTCTAGCACCGCTATAGGCGTATGTTCCAAATAACGTTTGACTTTGTTTTGAATGTGTTGTTTTTCACGTATCTTTTTTTTTCTTTTGTATTGTCTATAAAGATATAATATTTTTTTATTTATTTTCTTATTTTTCAATTAAATATCTTACTAAAAAATAATAACTGCTATGATACCATTTCAATGGAAAACTAAAAGCCAACAGCTCGAGTGTCCCTACGTGAGTAGGCCTGGAAAGTGTTAAGAGCTAAGACGACTAGAAAACCGTACGCTTGGAGAAAGTCCATGAGCGTGTATGGGCGCCGTTGTTTGGGCTGTCCGACACCGAGACCTTGCAAACACACCACGCACCATGGGCTTGAGTTGGGCTACGGCCTAAGCGGCTAAGATAGACTCAGTTTCATAGGTCTTGACCACTGATTAGCCTAGGCTCGATAAATCGGAAAGGTACAGCCCAACGTACCTGTGTCCGCACCATTATTGCTGCAAACAGTTGTCATGTGCAATGAACAACAGTCAACGCTAGATGGTGCAGCAGAACTCTGCAGCACAAAAGAGCAATCACATGGTGCCCAGAATACACTTTCCCAAGAACTTTGCTATGAGCCTTCAGAATGAACTAGAAGGCCATATCATGACAAGCTTGGTAAACAAACGAATAAAGATTAAAGTTCATTGTACTAGGTACTAATTTCGAATCCGATTTATTCTTAACACACTACAATACTTTGGTCTTTCACTTTACTAGTATAAAGACTAATAAATCTCCACATAACAGATTGGTGCTGAGAATGGTAGCTTTAGCAACAGGCCCTAACATGCTGACACTACAAACAAAAATCCTAAAATATATTACAGCTTTCGTAGCTCGAAGCAACACCAGTCAGAGATCATGACCCCGCAGCCATTCTCCTACACCAGACACTCAGTGGGCATGAATCCATCCATAACATGACTAGGAGTTGCCAGTAAGATCACTGTCATTGTCACCAGTTGTATCTGCTTCCTTCACTTCCTGAATCATCTTGAGGACTTGCCAGGCAGTTGGCCGACTCTCTGGTGAGGACCGAACGCAAGCAGATGCTATCTCAACAATCATCGAAAGGCGCTCGCTGTCCACGCCTTCATCTTCCCTGGCCGACAGGACATAGGTCTGAAGATTACTTGCGACCAAGACCGAGTGCTGAAGCGGTGGCTTCCCGCTAAGGAGCTCAAGGAGGAGGACACCAAAAGCATAGATGTCTGATTTTGGAGTTAGCCTTCTATTGGACTTCATATTTTCTGGTGCTCTATAAGCAGCGTCGTCTTTGACTTCTGATGATTCCAAAAGGAATGACAAGCAATAGTCAGTAAGGCACGCCTCAAAGTCTGAACCAAGCAGGACATTGGACGACTTGATGTTTCCATGAACAAGTCGAGATGCTTGATGAATGTAAGCAAGTCCCTGTGCAACATCTTCAGCTATCTTCAGGCATGACGTCCAGTGGAGTGGTTTTGCCCGAGATGACCTTGAACCTGCCATTGATATGAGTTGTGGAGCTAGTAAGCACAATAGTGAAAACATCCACTTCTACTAATTATGATCTTGCTGTCCTACAAATGTATAAAAACAAATGTTGATATCTTGATATGTACTCACTTGTGAAGACTTTGTTTAACTTGCTTAAAAAAAAGGTTTTAACTGAAGTATAGATAGCATGTTACATTAGGGAATGAATGTTCAATACCAAATCAACCAACATATCAAATGAATAAACCTGCTATCACTACGTCTTTTAGCTACACATTCCAAAGCACTCACACCAATATCATTTGTCAACTCATGTTGTAAAAGCATACTACTGTCACACAAGAAGCTACAAGATAAACTTGCTAAATGCAGATGCAATATTTTAGGAGCTTATCACAATTTCTAGTGCTATAAAAAGGGGGTAAAACGAAAACAGAAGACACGGAGTATGCACTATGTTGTTCCCAACAACCATCCCACTGTCGAGGACCAAATAAAGTGCACACCAAATTCAATTACACATCTGCAATTTCAAAATTCCTTGCATAGTTTATCATCCCAAAACCCAGTTAACAAACAATTGTAACCATTATGCACTTGATGGTGATTACATGTTCAAAAACCAAACCGGTGAAACGTCATGTAAGCAGCTGCCAATTGCTATCTGGTCATGTCAAGTTTTCCCGATTTCCCTTTCTACTTTTCTAGAATTAAGGTCAGTGTGAAAATTACAAATATTTCTTTTCGTTAACTGCATTTGACCTCCACAAAGTTCCTAACTTTCATCCTTGTTTCATTTTCATGAATTTAAATCGATGTTTGCGTTTGGTGAAGCACAGTGATCACATATACTATGAGGGGTCCGCTCCAGACACATGATGAGGCTCCATTGATGTTCAACACCACACAACCTGGTAGCGTGCTAGATCGGTGATCACTTATGTGTGGCTGTTTGCGTTGTTTAATGGGTTCATAAAGAAAAGAGTCCAAGGAATCAACCCAATAAAGCACAAAGCAACGAATACATAGGCCCACCGGAGGCACCCTTATTTTGCTGCCAGATTTTCACATGGCCAAGTCTTCTGAATTTTAATTCGTCCCCATGTTAGGATGAAGAATATCTAGTTTGAAAAGTTTATGTTAGACTAACCTCTACTCATAATCTAGTGTAAGTATTAGATATAACGGCAATAACAAGAACTGTTCGCAGCACTAAGTAGCCCAATCCAATACAAAGATACTAAGAAGTTAACCATGAGATCCTAAGGGAACAAGAAGGCAAGCACACGCGCGTACCGTGGGTGAGAGAGTTGAGGTTGCCATTGGGCTGGTAGTCATACACCAGCAGACGCTCCTCTTTAGCCTGGAAGAATGCCCGCAGCGGCACGAGGTTCGGATGCCGCAGCCGCCCAACCACATCCATGTTCTGCTCGAACGCCTCTGTCTCCAGCGCCGCCGGGCCAATCTTGGCCGCGTCCAGCCTCTTCACAATGACCACGAGGCGGCCGTCCAGCACCGCCTTATACGTCGTACCCAGGCTCCCGCGGCCGAGCACCTCAGCCGACGCTCGCATCAACTGCTCAAGGCTGTAACTCGAGGCCTCACCCGCGCAGAACGTTAGGCAGCCGCTCCGTTCCAGCCGGCGCGCCTTCTCCTCCGGCATCATCATCGCCACAGTCTCCTCATCCGGCACGCACTCCACATAGCCCATGTCAGTGTTATCCCTGCTCACTTCCGACGCGGCTACGCTCTTCTTGGGACTTGGGTACGCCGCCGAGCTCGCACGCCTCCGCTTTTTGCTCCTCTTCATTGCAATCATGGCGCAAACAAGCACGGCGAGGAACGCTCCGGCAGCAACCGCGATGGCCGTTGTGGTCCTCCTCCTCGCTTTCTTCGCGAGCGGCGCGGATGAATCCGGCAATCTGAAGCTCTCGCGTTGCGGGCCGTCGCCAGTCGCTGCGGCGCTCTGCACCGGGGGAGCGGCGGAGCCGTTGTTGCCAGCGCCGTGGAAGAAGAGGAGGTGGGACCCATTGCACTCGCGGCGGACGACCTCGCCGCAGAGCCCTGGATTTCCGGCGAACGCGGCGGCGCCCATCTGCGCCATGGGGGCGGTGACCGGCACGGGCCCGGAGAAGTTGTTATACGACACGTTCAACAGCTTGAGCGACGACTGATTCCACGCCGGGACGGAGCCATTGAAGTGGTTGAGGTCGAGCCGTAGGAACGTGAGGTTGGGGAACGCGGCCTCAATGCCGGGCGGGAGCGCGCCGGAGAGCCTGTTCCCGGAGAGGTCGATGGAGCGCAGCCGGCGGAGCGACGCGAGCGTCGCGGGGAAAGGCCCGGCGAAGCGGTTCCCGGCGAGGAAAAGCGCCTTGAGGTTGGCGAGCGGGGAGAGGTCAGGGATGGGGCCGTGGAGCGCGTTGGACTTGAGGCTGAGCACGCGGAGCTCGGCGAGGCGGGAGAGCGTGGCAGGCGGGAACGTCCCGTTGAGTCCGGCCCACTCGAGGACGAGGCGGGTGATCTGGCCGGCCGCGCTGCAGGAGACGGCCGGGTGGGAGCAGGGCGAGGCGGCCAGGGGGAAGCCCATGTGGGAGGACGGGTCGGCCTTGGCGAGGAACGCGGCGAGGATCGCCGTTTGGGTCTGCGGCCCCGAGGATAGCGCGGCGGGCGGAGGCACGGCTCGGGCCGGCGCGGGCAGAGTGGGCTGAGAGTGCGATGCGCCCGCACCTCCTAGAGTGGCGGACGGGGGCACCGGCGTAGGTAGCGTAGGCTGAGAGTGCGAGGCGCCGCCGGAGCCGGAGGCGGTGGTGATGGTGCCGAGCAGCAGCAGCAGGAGGAGGCGGTGGAGCGGCATTTTGGGCTGGTGGTTGGGTGGGTTTTCGGGGTTGGGAAGGGAAGGTGGTGGATTTCAGTGGAGTGGAGTGGAGCGCGGCTGCGCGGTGGAGCGCCGAGTTGCGGCCGGGTAGGTGTGACTCGGGAAGGGAGAGAGGTCAGAGAGTGGTCGTCCCGGCACGTGGGGTGGTACGTGGAGAAGAGCCTAGCCGAGACAGCAAAGCACTAGCTTTCGAGTTTAAACGCCGATCACGGGAAAGGAGTAGAAGTGGTACATGTTCAGATCCTAATCCTAGCATGGCAAAATGAATATCCAAATTCGCTTGAAAAAAAGAAAATATTTAGATATCACTCAGATATTTTCTTTCTAATTATTATTTAAATTTATGATATATAGATTAGAGATCAAAAGAGCCTCTATTTTTAAAGGGGAAGATTTTTTTCAAGGAAGGGTATAATTTAAGGGGAGAGGGAGAATTCATGGCCATTAGATCTCTAATCCAATAATTTTACATCTAGATGATAATTAAAAAAATATCTAAGACGATATTTTATAAAACCTAAAAAAAATCAAAATTTCAGGAGAACATTTTTCTCGTAATATACAGTTCAAGGCCAAAACATGCCCTTGATTTGAACACCTCGTGAGACAAACAAGCAAGCAAGGAGTAACTCGGCATGCACTGGCGCTGTATGTACAGTAACGTTCTTGAATTTTACCGTCCTGGCTGTGGGTGGGCCCCGTGCGCAGTTGTTAGCGGGGGCCGCGAAATTCAATCAGGCTGCGGGGCCCGCGCGTCTACCTCCCTCTGTGGTGATTGGTGAAAGTGTGACACCGTCTGTTTACTTTTGTCGGCGATGGCAAGTGTTCCGTTTCTCTTGTTTTTGAAATGGATAGTCAGGAGAACTGCTCTTTATACCGATGAAGCAGAGTAAAAAAAAAACAGAATAGCGTTTCTAATGGGAAGCGCCAAAGATGAAAAGCTCCATACAGATCATCTGACAGTCCACTAACGCCAAGGATAGAGGCAAAACATCTAGCAAACGCCGTAGCACCAACCAGCTCTCACGCACCCAAAACAACACCACAGCCAAAAGAAGACCAACACCCCATCGTATAACCCGCTAAAGCTTCGAACTAGTTATCAAACACAGTGTAGAGAATCAACGTTGTACAAAGCTTAAGATAGAAAATGAAAACAAAGGCAGAATGAATCATAGCTCCACGCAGCTGAAGAACTACGGCAAACACCACACAATGTGGACAACCAACAAGCAACTTGAGATGAAGCGGGTGAGGTAGCGGCCACGCATGATGTCTTCTAGCGCCGCGCATGATCACCGAGGTCCGAGGCAAAGCAGCACCAAAGGCCTAACTCAGGAGATTGCTGGATTGATGAGAGGGCTGTCGTCGAATTCCCATTTTTTGGGCCACTGGGGTAAGGCTTCAAAAAGGTTTAAATTTTAGTTCAAAGGCTTGCACAGTCAAGTCACATAAAACTAGTTAACTAGACTAGATATACTGACATCTAATAGGACTAGTTTTGAGCTGTCAGTATATGGTCGAGAGACATGTCTGATTAATCGGTATATGTTGCTGTTTAGTCCTTGTATGTTCCTTCAAATGTTGCGAACGCGACGGTGCGTGGTTGTCAGAACAAACCAGACATAGTAAACGATTTTTCTTTACACTAGTAGTATGCCCGTGCTAACGCTACGATAAAATACAAAACAAGATAAAATTTGTAAAAAATAAAACAAACAATCAGATTCATTAAGATTCACGTCTCATATATTGTATAACCAAATATTTTTGTCACATAATGAATGTCACATAAATACGTGACCGGTCGGAACCACCCAACACGCAATGCTCAAAAGCCTACGACCGATTCCCAGGTCTTGCGACGCCATGCGAGACCATACGACCGGTTAACAGAAGTTACGACCGTTTATCGCGTGATTTGAACACCTTCCCGACATATGTAATGAGTTGCCAGGCAAAGTTAATGACATAGAAAGATAATTAGATTCACAATATGTTAGCACTTAAAGCTACAGAGGAACTCAAGAGAGTATAATCGCTACCAAAGAAAGACCAGATACTGAAAGAGGAGGAAAGACACATATATGGTCTTCATGCAGCACTAGTATGCATTGTAGTATTCATACCAGAGCACCAAAGATAATCAACAAAAACAAAAGAACAGAAATCAAAGAAGTATTCCCATAGGAGTATGTTCAAATAAAAAATGGCAGAATGTGTCTAGTTTAGGCAGAGGAAGCTCCATGCGAATTTCAAACATTTGCCTATGTGCTGATATATTCAATAAAGTGTGATGGAAAATTATCACATAATAAGTGAAGATATACATTACCCCATGTTCTCGTTTGTTGATTCCTGCGCCAGAACGGATGTATTGCAAAAGCGACTCTGATATTCTTGTAAAGAAGTCATTATAATCAAGTCCATCAGGTGGTGAGAGCTGAGCATGGGTCAATACAACCAATGATCTTTGCCAAATGGCCTTTCCAAATGAATTGGTGATGGTTCTTATAACTTGTTCGTCCAACGTATCCATTCTATATGCATCCAAGCGATCCACATACAGGAGAACATCAATAGTCTTGTTCGTAAGAAACTCGCAATATATGCAAGCACAGAATTAAATCATAATAAATATTATGACTTTAATTGTATAACATCACCAGGGGCCAATTACAAAGCACCATGAACATTTCACAAATGCCAATTTAATGAACTACACCCTCAACACAACTTTTGCGCTTTTATAATGTTTAAATAAAAATAGTTCTGGAGAAAGGAAAATCAATCCGATACAATTGAGCAGAATCTCAATAAGAAGGTGGAGACGAATCAAATAAAAAAAATGTATACAAAACAACAAAAAGGAAATTAAGCACACATGGATTTGCGGGTTAATTTAGTTAGTATGTGAGAAATTAAAAACTGAAGCAAAAACCCAAATAGAAGATCCAAATCACCCGATCATTGGCGCATATGCACCCACTACAACATTCAAGGTAACTCAACTGCTCTGCATATCAAGGGGGCTAGCAGACATATCCCCACCCTATGAAGGCCACTATTCTGCATACACGCTTAAAGGTGGGGTGGCCGCTCACTAACCGCTATATGCTATTTGCCTATTTACTTATTTAGAACATTGATGAAATGTAATGGCTGAATAAAAATTAATATGCGTGCATATAATATCAAAGGTTAAACACTTCCAAAGCAAACCATGAGTTTAACGTATAAAGCAAAGGTTGCTATATGCTACATTAGGGATAGAAAGCACATAAATCATAAACCATAGTGCAGTCCGTGATTAAGGAGAGCAATAAGGATGGGTATGTATGTTTCATGAACACAAGATTTCAGTAAGAACAAGGAGTCAGGAACACACAGAATTCCTATTTATTCCGTTTACTTTTTTACATTCTGGCAACCTATGTAGAGTATTGGAAGGAATTAATATGTCGATGTAGAGACATGCATTCACCAATGTTTACAGACATATTAGCAACAAATTAGTGTCAGACCAATGTAATTTCTATCCACAAGAGAACTGTTTTACCCAAATCTACGACATAGATTCTAACATAATAGCCTAAAATCTCCTCCATAAAATCAAGAACATAGTTTGACCTAGGACCTAACAAAAAGAAACTAAAAATTCTCATAAAATTGTTCTCTACAAAATGTCCCAGGATCTGCAGTGCAGTAATATATATTGAAACAACGATTTGGATATGTGTCAAACAAATATTGTGCAATTTTACTTTTTTATGTTGTTTCCATACTTTTCCACCTCTGCTCTGCATACAGCCATAAGCAATAGCATGGCAGCGCTGGAGCGCACAAGGTACAGATTCGAACTAATCGATCCATACTGAACGCCACCTCAACAACGGAATTACCATAGGGCAGTAGACCATGTAACTGAGAACCAACTAACCAAAACGCTGCAATAGGTCTTAAAGTGAACTGTGTATATGGCTGAGCTTCGTTGAATTTCAATTAACAATTGAGCTATTGTAGTTCCACATGGGAAAAAACACTGTGCAAAAGCCTAAGGATAGAAAATCACGATGCTTATTCCATGTCGACCATGTGAACTAAATAAAAGTTATAGAATAGTACGGCTTTTGCCCCTTAGCTCTGGAAATCAGAAATGGATACGTATGAGTAAACATTGCAGTGAACTTTTAAAATTAAATCAATTCTTTATTTGACGTATGAAACAGCTAAAAAAATACCATTTATGACAGAATTGAAAAATACCATCTAGAGCCAACTAACACCAGGAAATGGCTATAGATTGCTTATACGCTAAAACCAAGCATCGTACAGGATGTGACGTGAAGCACCCCTTGCTCCCCTTATCATTTTGCAATCCTAAGCTCGACGAAAATCATAAGGCATGAAAAAATACCGATAGAACAGAGTGATCTGGCATTAAAATTCAAAAAATATTAAAGGTGGACAAACCAGCCATCAAAGCTGTAGTAACCAAAAGAACAAAGATTGGAAAGAGGATCTTGGATACCATTATTCATGATAGGTTTTGCATACTACCAAAACAAAATAAAGAATCAAACAGCACACATGAACACCTGCATCCGATCAATGGAGCTCACAGGCAAACCTTACAGGAACCATGTCGTTGGCCGTCGGCTGTAGCACCATCCTTCGCAGCCAATGATTTGCTTACCTTCGGGACATGTGTGGTCACAATATACGCCGGACAATAACTATTGAGCACGAAAAGCAATGACCATTTTTGTTGTCATCAGAACTATAGCAGCACGAATGTGGTTAATTTCCTGGTAAGACAATGAATGATTAGACAACAAGCAGTGGATCTTGTGACAAATGAATCAATTGGAGCGCTTACCGCCCGCTTATGTCGACATATGGATCGCTTTCACCAAAAACAACCGCTAAGGAATCATTACCTATCGGCCATTGCGCATCGGATATGTGTAACATGTCAAATGGCATACAATGGAGTTTTCTTTGTCAATAGATAACTTAGGACTTGGAATAGTAAATGCAGTACCTTTAATATAACAAAACATAGTTACAAACATGACAAGGGCGTTGAAGAGCAATCTCATTATCCATGTCATAACAAAGAACAAAATAACGAATAATAAGCAACGGATCAACGACAAGTAAAGAGGGAGGATTCCACCACAAACAATTAACACAGGCCAGGATTTCCCAATGTCTGCAAAATATCTCTGCAAACAGAAAGTTTACAACCCTTCAAGACTACAGATCTAGAATCGATGGCCCTATGGATTGTTCTATCTATAAGAATATTTTTGTCAATGCTGACACCACCAATCTGCTACCAATGCTTTAAAGAGACATTGGATGGCTGGGCAATAAGCTGGCAGCTCTAATAGACTGGAAAAAAGTTTTTGAATTAGCCATCTGATTGTATAAATGTACTACATGAATAAGTTAAGCCATTCACTCCATTTTTACAAAAAGGTGCCATGAAATGGGTTAGAATGAAGTTTACCGACTTACCATGTACACCTGGAAATATGACAAGGTAGCATGGGCCCTGCAGCTAAAGATAACTGTTTCTCATATCTGGTGTGAGAAACTCAAAATAATCGTAGTCCCTGTTGACCTAATCATCAACGGAGAGGCGTATGTCCCCTTCTGGATAATCACAAACACAGAAAAGCAAAAGAGGCCTCCTTCTGTACCTAATCGAAATTACCTATCCAGAAAAATTCCCGTCAAGAAAAGAACTGGTAAAAACGTACAGGAAAGATCACGGCTAGGGCATCTTACCACATTGGGCGCCCAAACCCAGCCACAAGAAACCGAAATTAAGCAACACGCATAGCACACAAGGACGGATTTTAACATGTCAAAGTGGTCGGGTGGGTCACCTTACTTGAGCAGGTTGCCAGGAACGACGATGAAGGACGACGGCACGAAGCCAGTGCAGGCCGTAGGTTGCAAAAACGTAGGGCAATTCGGGCACAGGGAGCCGAAAGTAGAGGCCACAAAGGGAGTCCCAGGGCCAAGAACATAGCCCGAGCAGATGACAGACGGATTCAAAGAAAATCGGGACAAAATGTAGGCCAGCGAGCGTAGATCGAAGGGGGAAACTAAGGATCTTACCAGGAAACGCCGGAGGGAGGAAGTAGGCAGATGAAGGCCTTTTGAGAGAAAACCCCATGAGGTGCGGCGCCTTGAGCGTCCGCGGCTTGTACCTGATGGCGGAGATGTCCACCTCCTCCAGCACCGCCATCGCGCGAGGCTTGCACCTGATGCCGGAGAAGCGGGGGAGGACGAGGCGGCGACAGCATGGGGTGGGAAGGAGGAGGCGGCAGCGGAGCGGAGGAGCGAGGGAGGACGAGGCGGCGGCAGTGCGGGGTGGAGCGGAGCGGTTTCTGCGGAGGAGGCGATGGAGCGGAGTGGTTGCTGCAGGGAGGCGGCCCACATGTCGGCAGTCTGCGGGAGAAATACCTGGGGTTTTGGGTTCAATGATGTGCATGATCCAAATAATTTTGGCCTTAGGATCTTCAATGAGTAAGAGAAGAAGACTTGAGAAGAGATCTAGGCTATTCATTTGTATAAAGTTGGATTACTTTGGTACACAAATCTGGGTGGACTTAGATTAGGCATGACTGTGGGGGTGGTTGAGGGGGTGGATTTAGTAAAAAAAATTTTGGTGTATTATAGAGTAGGGTAGAATATTGGCCCAAACCAAATATAGTTCATGAATAAAAATGTCCATCGAAACGGGCGGGTTTTTTTGTTACAGCATTGGCCCAAACCAAATCATGTGCAGCCCGTCGATTGGTGGGCCACAAACCAGACTGCTAACGTGCCACGGCAACATGCATTCGCAGCTTTCTACAATGTACCGGGTGTTTTTAGAAGAGGTTTGTGGTCGCTTACTGTTAGCCTCTCCGTTCCAAAATACTTTCTAGTTTTATCTTTCATCGGTCAATCTTGAAAAATTGTAACTAACAATATTTTCTAAATATTTACATTAGTCCTATTAAAATGGTATTGCTAGACTTATCGTAACAAATACCTTTATAGTATTACGATTCCACAACATTTCATAAATACATTCTTGTAAAATTAAGAGCTAAAGTGTAACTGCGCAGACCTGAAAATCAAGAGTGCGTATTTTAAAACGGGGGGAGTAGCAGCACAATGCCACAGGTCCGGATTAGCGGTATAACCAAACACATGACAGATTAGCTTAGAACCAAACGCATAGCTACTAAGAAGTACGGGTATGTTCTTTATTGCTCTAAAAGTGGGTTTTGGCTTTTATTACTGTATCTAACTTTAAACAAATACTTTTTAAGACAAGGTGCACAAGTTAATTTAGTATATATTAAAAGCTCAATATCTGCATCAGTTAAAATCGTATACAAATATCTCTTCATAATTTTTATTATAAATAGCTCAAAATTTAAAATTTTTAACTAAAAATTATGACCTACAGTCATAACAAAAAGAAATAGACTCTTAGACCAGAGAGATTTTACTGTGTCCTAGTTGCACAGATAGATTTATGTCACAAGCCAATCCGAGACCGTCACGTGGGCAAAAACAATGTAAGCAGTACTATAGTGGTACTATAGATGTACGGAAATATTATTTTTAAAATAACTGCTATAGTGTTTATTGCCACCGTAGTTATACGGAAATATTATTTTTAATAGCTGCTACAGTACATATTATTACACGTTACCATCTTATTGATTTATTACATCAACTTATTTGCATAACCGTTGCATATTAGAATTTTTCCTTAGACCGAGGGCATCGTTTGATCGTCGTGGTGTCCCGTTCTTACCAGCAGCTCCTACTCTGAGTAGATTTCTTTCTTTCTTCCCATCTGAATTCAGTGAACAAATACCAAGTCACATCGCATCGACGCGACGGCTGGTAGCATTACCGCCTCCACGGACCGCGGCACCGTACCGTTACTGAGCTTGGCACAGACACGGGGAGCCCACGTGTCAGGTAGGATTGGAGAATAATTTCGTAGGCTGCAGGAACCGAGAGCCACCAATGTACGGCCTTGAACTGTAAAGTGTGCAAAGGTGGCCCCCCATCGAAAGAAGCGACGCATCACGTGCGCGTTCAGATTTTGATAATGAGAGCAGCTCCGCTATAAGTACGAGTGCTACTGGACTTGAACAGATCTAGACTTTTGAATTAGGCCCATCCAAAACTCTATATAGGTTGGATTATTTTGAAATTATAGCAATTTAGATAGATCTAGGCTAGACCTGGACCTTCTACCTTTGTACTATATATGCTAAGTTAGCTCACAATCATTTCATCACCCTCGTCTTAAAAGCAAAGCATACAGTCCAGCACTAGGTGGCCACCAAGGGCAATCAAGAACCCTTACCGAAGAGTAGGGCTGTAAAAAAACTCAAAGCTCACGAGCTACTCGAGTTCAGCTCGTTCTAGGCTTGATTCGAGCTCGGTTCGAACTTTAAACGAGTCGAAGTCGAGCTTGCGAGCTTCACCGAGCTGAGATAGTTCGCGAGCCCCGATTCGAGCTTAAATAGTAATACATATTAATTCTTACCGAACTTACTCGAGCTTTTCTTATTATTGAAAATTAGTGTGTATTTGAATTATTTTGACTGATATCGAGCTTACTAGAGCCGAACTCGAACTTAAAATTTTTTTATTATTGAAAAATAGTGCATAATAAATTATTTTAATTATTATCGAGCTTCAACGAGCCGAACTCGAGCTTACTCGAGCTTAGGCCGAGCCAAACCGAGCCCAGGTCCAAGCTCGGACCCTAACTCGAGCTTAGAAGGCCAAGCTCGCTCGAGCTCGGCTCGTTTACAGCCCTACCGGAGAGGTTGGCTGGTGATGCACACAGGCAAGAACGATAACAAGAGTTGCTCCTAACAGTAGATGATGACTATGGTGGCGCCGTGGGAGGAGGAAGCTGAGTCTCGTCAGAGGTGCAAGGTGAGGCTTCATTTTGGGGTTGACAATGACCACAGACAGGCTTCGGCTTACTCACGTAGGACCAGATCCTCGTCACAACACCGTGACGCTGGTGGCAAGGTCGGGGAAGACGAATCTGGTGGCAGCAGAGTTAGGGAAGCTAGATCCGATGGTGGTGTGGTCGGGAACTGCCAGATTTGATGTCGACATGGTCGGAACTACTGGATCGAACACCAACATGGTAGACGGGGCAAGATTCGGTGACGACACAGTGGCGTCGAGGCCCATGGCTCGCGCTCGCCGGTCATAACCTCCGATGGCTGGCTGCCTCCTTGTCCTCTACCGGGTCGCAAGGAGAGAATTGAGAGAGGGGGAGGTTGTGTGGGAGGGATGAAGGGCCTGCTCGGGTGCTATCTGGATGAAGGCCTAAGCTTTTATGTGAACTTAGGTTGAACGTTGGCTTTATTATTTTGGCCCTAGGCTAGATTGGACCAAAGAAAGGCAATTTCAGGCTTAGACCAGATGTGTGCTGGCTTTGGACCCATTAGCACCCCTAGGTACGAGGACACAAAAAATCGTTGCCGGTTACTGTTGCCGTCGTCCAATTGTTCTGCTTGGGCCCAGCCGTCAGTTAGTTCAGTGCTCGCCTGTACTCTCGTAGCGTGCCGTTTCTGTCTGAACTTTTGTTTGGAGTTCTGCAACCGGGGCCCACAATCCACAGAGTAATTTTTGTCCCACCGTATCAGGTCCTGGGGCCTACGTTCCTGTGACGCTCTCTAACGATTCAAATTTCAAAACCGATAAACCTTAGGAGAGCATCCTGGCTAAGGCAGTGTCAGACGGTTGCAACTAGCGAGAGAAGAGACATGCCACACACCGTGGAACCCCGACGCCTCTGCAGCCTCGGTGTGTGCGGGTGTTTTGGCGCACCCGGCACACTACTGCCAGGCAGCTTTCGCCGTTGTCGCGATTCTTCTCTTAGGGGCCCGTTCGTATTTTTGTTTCTGCTTCTCTGTAAAGAGTTCGAAGTGAATATGAGTTCATAGTTTTTCTACTATTATGTTCTCGTTGTGCTTTCGAGAGAAGACAAGAGATTATGAATACATCATACTCTTTACTTTTTTTTGTTTTTGTCTTACGTACGTATCTCTTCATCATTTTCCCTTCCACTCACATCCTCCTTCTAAATCTACTTCTTTCAGCCACTACTATTTATTTTCAGCTAAAAACCATTCGTCACAGGCAATATGAACAACCCCTTAATCTGATAAGTATTTTAGTACACCTTGTTTGTATTGTTCAGTCGAAGGACGCCTCTACCGATGAGCGATCACTTCGTCATCTTTACGAGTACTTCCAAGGGATAAGGTGCTATTAGTCTTTAAACAAGATCCGCTCAATGCATAAAAGCTCAGTGTAGAACCGATATGGCAATAGAGAAGGGTGGATTGTGCTTTTAAAATTTTCCCTAGGCTGTGCTTTTAAAATTTCCCTAATTATTTATTGATGTTCACTCTAATAGCTATGAAAAACTATAAAGATCAGAGACCAAACACTGCACAAAAAATACAAGCGAAACATAGAGGAAAAACGGCCCTTGACATGCCCGACGACCAGACCAGATGACCATTACCTAGTTAGAACGGTAAACAGTAGTGGTCAGACCGCTATAGTAAAATCAGCGCATAATAATAGCAACAACAATATTTTAAAATCAAAAATATATAAAACTTTTCGATCCATAAATTTAAATGTCGTGTAACGTGGCTTGAACCATCTCTATGATGTTACGAATCCATTCCAATCAACGATCAAGGGAATTGTTAATAGAGTTGTGACCTTTTTATTTGAAGAAACGTTGCACTAAAACTGGGCAAAAACAACAAACGGTGAATATGCATTGCTCATGGGTGAATGATGGGCAAGATGGTTCTAAATGTACTCTCACATATCACAGCAAGTAAGAACTTAAAAAGAATCAAGTCAAAATCGACTAGATCAAGGAATCACTCGGATAGATCAAATTAAGCAAAAATCAGGCAACTTCATGAACTTATCAATCCTGATATCTAAATGGATAATGATTGATTTTTAAGATATATTTCCATCACTAACTCATCATTGGTATCCAGTAAAATCAAAAAGAGGAGAGAGAAAATCAAAACCAATTAATTGAACCTAAATAAGAGGGTTCTATGGGAGATGAACAAAGTTGGTATGTTGCTACTTAAGAATGAAGGTTTTACAGTCACTCTATCTGGAGGACAAGAGAGCACACCATAGCACTCACACCTCTCAAACCCTAACCCTAGAACACTTAGCTTCATGAGTACAACTAGGATGGTTGGATGGTTAACTAATAAGTTTTCATTCCAACCTATTAAATAGACAAGTCATACAGCTCCCATCTAACTCTATTGGATACTATTCACTTAACACAAATAGAGAACCCGTTAACTCTACACAATACATGTTTAATTCACACACTACACTTTATGCATTCTTTTCAAATCATATGGGTTTGAATCCTCTAAGTCTTTAGCATTTGATCTACTTGATCATCTCAGCTCCTCCTTGACCTAAACCACCTTCCCATACACCGCTGAAGTGCCGTAGCTTTGTTCGAAGGTAGCTTTCAGTATTTTGGTTAATTTACCAAAATACCATTTCTTGACTCGGTCTTCATCTTTTTTTTTTGCAAGCAATCGTCATTCTTGCTATGTGTAGATGCATCACTAGCTTGCAACGTGTCAACAAGTTTCTCCCGTTTTGATTTTATCGAACCATGCCTCATTTGGACCGACTAAGTCATATGGTGCAACTCATCACTCGATTTTCTCTTCAATATTTTCCACCTTCCTTACGTCATGTTTGAGCTCATCTATCTTATCAAATATTATTGATCATTCTGGGCATATGCTCCTCTATGAGCGTAATCCCGATCATCGTCATTGACCAAAGTTGACTCCAAACGATTATGCACATCTAAAGACAAAAAAATTATTTTCAGACACAAAATTTTCACAACTTGACCCACGTTAGCGTAGCTAGTTGTGGTCGATCAGACTGCTGGAGAAGGCTGGTCTGTCCGTCGGCCGGTCTGACCGTCTTTTCTAGCCGATCTAAACACCTGAACTGCAATCTGTCTAAAAAACTACAAATTTATAAAATCTAAATTTTCACTACTGTAAAATGCAATGGTTAATCACAATAAACTGGATCTTTTCGTATAATCCTCCACTAAGGAACGTAAAACATCACTGGGCTATAGATTACCTTTGCCTGGAGACTAGTCGGCTTGAAAGCTTGACCGGTGATTTAGACGGTGTTTATGTGAGCTTAAGGTTCAAGCTTTTTGATTTTATCTTTTTTAATATTGTGTTTATTTTGCGGTTTTTTTGTAATTTTTCTCTATTCTTTTTGCATTGTCTGTTATGATATAACTATTTTTCTTTCTTAAAATTTTTAAATTTAATTATATTGAAAAAGCTATCAGTAACTGCAGTGAAAAAAATTGCTACAGTAAAAAAGATACTATAATAACAAAAAGCTAGAAACTGAGTTTTATGAGTCCAAACGAGCACATGTGCTTGAATCTTCCAAGCAAGACAAACTCCAGATCGACGTGCCGGAACACGCTTGTATAGACTCCATTTTCACAGAAGCGATATCGTACCCAACTTCAGCCACGGAACCGACCTAAGGCCCTACTCGGTTAGGCTAAAAAATAATGATTTATAACTGAAATTGTATTGTAGCTAGTTGAAATTATATTGTAACTACAGGTGACTTATTAGACATGATTAAATTTTAAAAAATTAAAAATAGAAAAAATACGCAAACAAATATGAAACAATGAATCAGTAAAAAAGCAAAAAAATTCAATAGTTCAGAAAAAGGTAAAATTTATAAATAATAAAAAAATAAGTTAGAAGCTAGAGAATCAAATCAAAATAAACGGGAAGTAAAGCTTTCACATCATCAATTAATTGCTTAATTGTGTGATGGAACTGTGATGAATTGATGCACTAGTTTGATGCGGTCTCTGTTGTGTTGCGTGCAGAAGCAGCAGAGCTGCAGGTCAAGAAACGACTAGATCAGAGGAGCGACATAAGTCGTAGCACATGGGGGCCTAGTTAGGTTACTTTGTGGGCCTTTTGGGCTTACGGAACGGACTTCAGCTAGACCAGGGTGGTGTACCAGCAGCAGGCACCCACCCGCCAAAATTCTTACCAGTAAAGGCAGCCCCCTTTGTCCGCACGAACGACGTGCCCCGACCTTACGCTGTTGAACTGACAAGACAGAGTAACAACTAACAACGCCTAACGACGCTGTTCTTTGAGGTTTTGGGTGGCTCTAGGCTAGGGCTTATCCATCTGCCCTTTCAATAGTGTCTCGAAGCTGTTTTTTTAAATATTTTTTCTTGCTGTATGTATACCTTCATTGTTCATTGTTATCATAAAAAATCTTAAAAAACATAACAAAAATCCATCCGGCGCGGAAAAAAAAAGTGCCGTTAAACAACTCCACTCGCTGGTACACTTGAAAAGAAAAGAAAAATCCGAGCCCCCAGCTGGCGAGACGACCTGACCTTTCTCCTCCATCTCCAATTCTATTCTCCATCCCTGGCTGCTTGATTCCCTCTTCTCCAGCCCACCCACCCCTCCCCCGGCGATCCGAATCGCCGAGAAATCACGCGGAGATGAAGTCCCTGGGCAGCCGCGACAAGATGCTGGCGGCCGCGTCGTCGAGCCACCGCCGCGTCCTCCTCGTCGTCTTCGCCTCCTGCTTCGCCTTCACCACGTTCCTCACCTTCCTCTACACCACCTCCCACTTCACCTCCGCGTCCGCCTCGGGCTTGGCCTCCTCCGCCGGCTCCGCGCTCCCGCTCCCCGTGTTCGACGCGCTCGTCCACTACGCCGCGACCTCCAACGCCACTCACCGCATGACGGACACCGACATCCGCGCCATCGCCGCCGTGCTCCGCGCCCGCGGGCCCTGCAATCTCCTCGTCTTCGGCCTCGGCGCCGAGTCCCCGCTCTGGCTCGCGCTCAACCACGGCGGCCGCACCGTCTTCCTCGACGAGAACGAGTTCTACATCAAGTACCTCGAGCCGCGCCACCCGGGCCTCGAGGCCTACGACGTGTCCTACACCACCAAGGTCCGCGACTTCCGGGACCTCCTCGAAGCCGCGCGGGCCTCCCGCGCCGCCGAGTGCCGCCCCGTGCAGAACCTCCTCTTCTCCGAGTGCCGCCTCGCCATCAACGACCTGCCCAACGAGCTCTACGACGTCGCCTGGGACGTCGTGCTCATCGACGGGCCGTCGGGGTGGAACCCGACCTCGCCGGGGCGGACGCCGTCCATCTTCACCACCGCGGTCCTCGCGCGCTCCGGCGCGACGGCCGCCAAGGGCCCCACCCACGTGCTGGTTCACGACTTCCAGTTCGAGGTGGAGCAGGTCCTCAGCAAGGAGTTCCTCTGCGACGAGAACCGCGTCGTCGGCAGCGGCACGCCCTCGCTCGGCCACTTCGTGATCCGCGGGGGCGGCCCGCGCGACGCCTTCTGCTCCGGTCAAGAGAGCACGGCGGCCAACAGCCGGACATCGGAAGAGAAGACGCGCAAGTAATCATCAATACGGAATTACTAGCTTCCTCACTTGTTATTTTTCTTCTTCTTTTGTTACATATATGTTTTTTTTTGGACAATAATTGTAACAAGGTGGTAACACAATCGTGTTGATACGATTACCTGGATAAAAAAAAATGCAAATAGAGATTTACGCTAAAAAATAGCAAATTTGAGCATGATTTGGTGAAGGATTTGTGCTGGTGCGGAGATGGCGATCGAGCAGGATGGATATATGGAGGTGGTTGGGTTGGATCCAATCGCTTTTCTTTTCTTTTTCCTTGATTGCGTGCGTCGCTTGGCCGGGTGATGATAAAGCTATGCTCTGGTGAAGACGTGTTGTTTTGGATCAGCCATCGGTCATCAGATCCGAGAGGTGCTGTTGCGCTAATTAAGATCCGTGCTCCGTCGTTTCGTTAAAAGTTAACCATCTTTTGCAGCAACGTTCGCCCGCTCAACAACTCTGCTGATGATAGCCTTCCAAAGAAGAAAAAGACTTCGTTGTTCTTAGCTCGGCCTTTTCTGCTAATGGGGAGCATGTGTCGTCTACGTGGCAATGATCTGGCACTGGGTGAGCACCCAAATACCTAATGTACAGTACCTTCTTCCTTCTCGCTCTCCGTAGTCATTTCTTTCATCCTCTTCCCTGATACGCATGCATCCTAGGGCTCCTCTCGGTTGAGCTGAAAAATAGTGACTTATGACTGAAATTATACTATAACTTGTTAAAATTATACTGTAACTAAAGGTGACTTATTTGGTGTAATTAAATTTTTTAAAAAAATTATATATATATTAGCTCGTTACGAACAACGCAAATGAATACGGAAAAAAGAACCGATAAAAAAATTAAAAATCCAAAAGTTCAGGAAAAGATGAAAGTTATGAATAGTAAAAAATAAGTCAGAAGTTAGAAGGTCAAGCTGAAATGAGCGGGACGCTAATCTGATCTCTTACCTACTAGATGAAAAAAAATGATAGTAGTACTCCAAATTGACCATCGCACATGTGTTAGCCTCTTGCAGATTTGCGCCACCATCGCCGCGCCGCGGATCATGTTTAGTCCTCTCGACCTGACGGCATAAAGAACTCAATGTGCCAGCATAGCGAGTGAACAACGTGGTTTGGGACTTGGACTTTGGACTCGCAAGAAGACTGCGCCCAACTTGTCACTCGGAAGCCGCCGTCTGAACACCGACGGGATACCGCGTGAGGGGGCGGGCAAATTGGCATCCACGTGAACGAGGGCACTTTCTCCCAGCAGCACAAGTTTTTCTTTCTGATTGACCACGTCACCGCGTTGTGCGCCGCTGCAATTGCTGCCCCATCACTTGAGTGCCACGGCCGCCGCTGTTAGCCGTCAGATCAGATGTCCCGCTTGTCTCCGGCCGATGCATTTGTGCGATGGGACCGAACAGCTCGTAAGACAATTGTAAATTGGATTTGGCTGCATGGCACGAACGCACGCTCGCCGTTACAGCCTGCCCCACGTGCCGTCCATTTCGAGACTTCTTTAGGCAAATCTGGTGACATGCCAGCAGCCCTCTCCAAACACGAAATATGATCATCACTGGTTTTCTGGTTATTGAGGGCATATCTTTTTTAACTTCGGTTTATAATTTTTAGTTATAGTTCATGAGTTTTGGTTGTTCGTAAAAAATTGCGAAATAATTAAAAACAACATATAATTTTGATCAATATAAATAAAGTCAATACAGTGTATATTATAACCAACTTATAGGACTACCTACTTACATAGGCGGACCCAGGGCCCGGCGACCCTGGCCCCTGCCCGGGCTCATCTCCAGACTCCAGTGATCACTGAACTGGCCATTAAAACCAAGGAATGAACTGACTGCAAGACTCCATTTTAACGGATAACTGCTGAAGGAACACAATTGCACAGAACTTCTACAAGAACTCTTGCTCATGTGCAGCGTTGCATTGAGCTACTGAAACATTATACTCTAATACCTTTTAAGGGCAACTTCAGATCTGGATCCCAAAATTTTGGGTGTAATCAAAGTCTGTGTATATATATATATATATTGCTGAATAACTGAATACCCCATAGTACAAAATTTATACATGGTTACAATTACATTCCTAACAACAATGATACAACCACCATCTCTATTCAGATCACTTGATGAAGCTACAATTCTTTGACGGTTTCAAAACTTGAAGAGTCGAAAGATGCAACTTCCTTGTAGTCGTATGCTTCATAACTAGAAACTAGCATGTATTTTTCCTGTTAAGTTTTACTTTATAGATCCATATGATCTTGTGAACATGTGCTACGATATGATGTGGTTGTCATATTTTGTGTAACATCCTGAAAATCAGAAATTTAAAATATGAATTTTTTTTGAATGGTTTCGTAATATGTTCTATTTGAGTGAGGATTTTTATGGCATTTTTCTGGAATTTTATTGAGGTTCCAAAAATTTAAGAAGCTCAAAAAAGAAACAAACATTAGAAATAACCTAAAAGGGAATGTGCAAATAATAGAAAACTAAAATTGTAAATACGAGTCAAAAAAAATGATCCAAATAAGAAAAGAGAAACCGAGTCAAAAATGCAGAATTCTCATTTTGAAAATAATGACACAAATAGTAATAAAAGTAAATAAATAAAATACAAATTTAAAAATCCAAATTCTAAATCTTTCTTTCTTTTTCTTCCTTCTCTCTATTACAAGTTGGCCCCACCCATTTGCCTCTCTCCTCCTTATTCTTTATTCCTCCTCATCGCCTCTCTCGCCCAAAGAAAGCCACCCATGCGCACGCCTCCTTCCTCCTCCCTTTTCTTTTCCCGCCTCTTGGTGTGCTTGCTCCACGCCGCCTCCTTCCTCGCGTGGCAGCGCCGCGCCTCTCCTTCCTCATCTTTCTTTCCCCTCTTTTCTTTGCTCACCGCTCTGCGTCGCTGCCTCCTCTCGCCTCTGCGCGCGCCGCTCGTCTCGTCCCTCCGCGCAAAGATCGCTGCCGCTGCCGCTTCGCTGCTGCGCGCGCGACCGAGCCCGCGCCGGTCCTCACGCCACGCCCAGCTCCGTTCCTCGCGCGCACGCCTTAAGAGCCCCGAGCTACCTTCTTTCGTTGCTTCCCGCGTGCTCTCTCTTCTTCCTCCTCCCTACCCCTTTTTCCCTTTGGCCCGAGTCGGCCGCGCCTCCACGCCGCCCGCCACTCGGCCAAGCTCCACCACTCCGACCACGCCCCGCGTTCCTCCGCTCCCGTGTCGTTCCTCCAAATTAATTGGACTGAGGTGCGCCCGACTTACCGCCGTGGTCATCTTCCCATCGCCGCCAACCGCGCCTCCACCACCGCCGCCTCCTCCACCGAGCTCCTCCGATTCCTCACGTTGGGAGCAAGCCCTCGGCGCCGTGAAGCTTCTCCAACAGCCGCCGGGCCTCTCGTCGCCGAGCAACCTCGCCACGGTGGCTTGGCGCGCCGCCTCGGCTCCGTCGCCGGCCATCCCGGACCCTCCCGGTCCGACCGACAAGACGGTAAGCATCCCACGGTCTTCCTCATGCTCACACGCACACCAATTGCCGCCTCTCCACGCCGGCGCCGTCGTCTCCGTTCCCACCTCGCCGCCGGCCGCCCGAGCAGCCGCCCCCGCCGACCTGCATCATCCCGGGCCACGCCGCCTCCTTCACCGGCTTGCACAACTTCCCGGGAACCCATTTTGTTAGCTCACCCCGCCCCTTTGGCCTCCCCTCGCCGGAGTCCTCGCCGCCAGCCGTGAGCCCCGCTTCCCCTGTTCGGCCGGAAATGGCTCCTCAGCTGAGTTCCCAGCCCTGGTTGCTTAATGAGCAGTGCTACCTCTTTTACGTTACGAAACCCCCAAAGCCCAGTTGGTTAGCTGAGCCAGTGCTGAGCACAGAGAGCTCCCAGGTTCCTGGTTCGATTCCTGGCGGTCACACCCCTTTTTGCATTTTTCTTTATTTTGATTTCCTCAAACAAACTAGGAAATAACCAGTGTATTAGTGTATAGTCTAAAGTTAATACAAAATACCAGTTAAAACTGCATTCAAGATTAAGATTAAGAAAAAGGAATAATACGTTTACCTAATAAAAGCAAAATTTTAGATTAAAGATTTTCCCCTAACTATAAAATAGGACTTAACTATTAAAGGAATGAATAATATATAGTTAGCTATATACATCCATAGAAGATACATAAATTATTAAGATATACATGAGCTTAACACATGACTAATCAGGGATTAGATATTGACGTGTATGTCTGACTAGTATGCCTTTA
The DNA here is from genome assembly GCA_036346575.1 of Dendrocalamus sinicus. NCBI lineage: Eukaryota > Viridiplantae > Streptophyta > Magnoliopsida > Poales > Poaceae > Dendrocalamus > Dendrocalamus sinicus. Next base: position 2,629,864 of record CM070650.1, on the reverse strand, counting down.
GCATCCATTTTAGATCTGAATCCTAAACTAAGGTAAAGACTTAGGAAAAGTTAGGGAGTTTATGTACGATTTGAATTCGGATTAGGTGTCATGATAAATAATTAGCTTAACTTTAATATTTACGTTGCCAATCTAGTTACATACTAAGGCATTAATTAGGAGAAGCATTCTTTGGATAAATGTATATGTCTAATAAAGTCAGCCCCTAATTAGCATGTAAACATATATGCCCAATATTGGTCAAGCCACTATTAAACAAACCCTATTGGCATATTTTAACATAATGGCCCTAGGTCATCCAAAGAGCAAAATAATCTCACGAACATACAGATACTCTAACATAAGCATGTAACCATTAACACCGTAAGTAGGGTCCCTAAAATGATGCTAACCAAGTTTTCCTTAGATGGCTAAGTTTGAACTAAAATTTGAAATGAAACTAAGCCTAATAGAAACTAAAGCATGGATAAAATAATAATGGTACTAATAACTAAATCTTAATACTAGATTTAGTAAATAATAATGTGAGCATGAAATAACCATCTATGGCCCATACAGCTGAACTCTAATTCAAGTAGAAATAGGCTTAATGAAAACTAAGGTACATAAAATATCATACCCCAAAATGCTATACCCTAAATTATAAGATTAGCTTGGTAAGCAAAAATTTGCAAACATTACGTATATGTATATATCATGTGCCCTGAACATTAGCACTCGACAAAATACACCAAATCATAGGTTTAACCTAGCTCAAGGAACATCCTTGATAAATACCAAAATGATAAAAAGAGATTATCAATAAAAGATTAAGTTATCGTATTCTACTATCGGTCATGCCCCAAATCACATAAATCACCCATTAACTCATAATGGAACTAAACTGAGCTTATTTGGGTTTATTTGGCTCTTTGAGTATCTGCTTTTATTTGGATTCAGTCGCTAGTCGCGTAATTAGGAGTTGGAAGCCGTGAAGATTCAACGGATCCAGCGAGATCAAGCTCGAAGCGAAGATAGAGATCAGAAGATCAAGATAAAGCATTGTGTGAGCTCAAGACCGCGGTAAACCGCCCAGGCGAGTCAATACTTTGATCATGTTGAACCTACATTTCTGCAAATTAATTTGCTTTAAATTATCAAATTGCACGCGGTTATTTATATGCAAATACATGTTAATTTTAGACTCTAGTTATATTCCATTGTGTGCCTTGAATTAATATTACCCCTCCGTTGGAATATTTGAAGTCGAGAACCTTGTCGCCTAGCAAAAATTATAATAATACCCTTTCGAAAATAAGTCCGTAATTATATGCCATGATTAGTAATGTTTAGGTACTCATGGGCGCGAAGGCGCCCAAGCATCACTTTAATCAAGAGAAATTGGTTTGGGCAGTCATGATGAGAATGACTGGTATATTTGACATGACTATTTTATACCCTCCAAAAATCTCAACATGCTTAAATATCTGGGCGGACTAGTTCGAGTGTGTGAATATGTGGTGCAGTGGAAGCACAAAGTGTGTTATTGGTAGACCGCCCAGATAACCCTAAGGACCGAATCTTGTCATGTCACCCGTGTAAAACAGTACAACCACAAGTCTGTAAAGTACAACTTGGCTAAGTAGATTTATCGAAAACTCTGGACTCATCTCACCAATAGGGGGAGAGAAGTAATTATGCAGGGGCAAGGGAAGGCCTAAAGGGACACCGAGTGGAGGGTGAAGTTTCCCAGTCGTGCTAGCGCAGAGGGGAGTGGAGCCCGTACGCTAGTAGCTGTGGGGAACATCCCGTGCAACATATGGGACCCACCGCAAGTGGGCAGTTTCCCATAGGGTGAGATGACAAAAGGGTCTAGATACTTTGAAAAGTCACTGTGATGGTCTGCTCAACCACATGACTAAGGAATCGTGTGGGGCAACGGGTTGATCGTCTCTTGTGGTGAAAGTGTACAAACTCTGCAGAGTCAAAACTATTCGAATAGCCGTGCCCACGGTCAAGGGCGGACATGGGAACTTAACCAGATATAGTTCTATTTCAAAATGCTTTATGATGGGTTGGAAAAGTGGAAGGGCAGTGTAAGGCCCTAGTTTGGAATTGTCCTGGGTGTCGTCCCAGTGGTAAGTTAAGCGGCTATAACGCTGAAGAATTGCTATATGGTGCAGATGCCATGTAACGGTGGATGGAATCTGGATCGCTATTATTATTGCATGTTCTTGAACAATATGCTTTTGTTCAAAATGCTAGGTCTCGGAATTTTAAGTAATTGTATTCAAAAGCACTCTTTGCAAAAGAAAATAAACTTAAGCCATCCTTGATTAGCCATACATGTTATATCTTGCATTCGGGTGTTGATTCGCGAGCACGGGTCGGAGTGCTCACGCCGCTTTGCGGCAAATTCGAAGCGAGAACCGGATCGCTACGCTTCAATAATACTTTTGGATCACGATGGCAAAGAAGATGAAGATGTCGAGAACTAGGCGCGAACCTCCGGTTGGTGCTGTGGGCATGTTCGAAGGTCCCACATGTGTGCTTCGTTCTTCATTGCTGCAATTTATTGATTTCGCCTAATCGCCCATGAGTAAGTCTACTATTATATTTACGCTTCCGCATGATATGTATTTTGATATTCATTACTGTAACTGTGAGCACTATCTACTGATCCAGGGAATAGTGCAGTAATCACAGAGGAATCCAGATGTTAATATCTGGGTCCCTACAGGCATGGTATCAGAGCATATCGACTGCAGGTCATGACCTAGTTAGTCTGGCCGTTAGTTTCATGACTAGAAGTATTTCTTTAAAATACTATTTTCAAAAATATAAGTTATAATTCTCATTCTTAACTCTCTTAGATGATTCCCTCTTATCTATGTGCTGCCCTAGCCATTTTACCTTTACAACTCTCTTAACCCAAATTCAAAGTGATGAAAATCCAGTACTCCTCTTGTAACCATTTTATGAAAACATGCCTTAGGCCAAGAAATATGAAGCTTACCCTTGAGACTTAATTGTTTTATTCTGGGGTGAAACAATAGTGCGAATTTTGGGTAAATGTATCGGTGGAGTTTAATTGAATTGATTGACCAGACAGATGAATTAAGTAATTTAGGGAGAAATAGAAAGTGTGAAACTGACTAAAAGATTGCACCCTGATAAATTGTATCATTCTTGGACGAGATATGGTCAATAACTGGAAGGATTAACTGAAATCTTTGAGAAATTGGAAAGATGATAACAATTATCAGAGTACATGCTTGATTAATAACATTATTCCTAGAAGATGTTCATAATAATGAATTAATTCGGAGGAGTAATTACGATTTTGAATACAATCTTGGATTACTAGGAAGTCCTGATACACATGATACTGTTGGATTTAAAAGTAATAATGTTGGATAATCCTTAGAATTCCAGATTGAGGAGTAGATAGACAATAAAGATTCAGGTTGATCAATGGAGAAGCAAACTATGGATTGGATCAATGACACTAGACTGGATTATTAGGAGGTCACTAAACGAAAGTCATCAGTGGATCTAAATAAGCTAGATCTTCATAGGATTGGAAAGCTGATAAAATTTGCCGGTAAAGAACCTGAGATTGGATTTATAAAGATGTAATGGAAGAATTATATATTGGTGGATCTGAGATTTTGATTATACAGTCATAGTGAAAATATGATATTTAATCCACAATTATACGATTGAAAGTCAAAGATTTACGCGAGACTTAGATGACCATGACTAGATTAATGAAATGATGGATGATACAATAGGAGTATAATTGGTGGATCAAATAAAATAAATAATCTCCTTCGCTGTTTGGAGTTTTAAATGACAGTAATACCATGAACAAATAATGAAGAAAGATAGCCTAAGTGCAGTTTGCAAAAGTGGAAGTTAAATCATAAAGGTCGTTAGATTCTAAGCATTGTGTAAAAAAAAAAAAAGAAGAAGAAAAAAAACATATGGGAGTGAATCAAATCATTGATGGATATTTGGACATTGGAAGAGATTAGAACACCTTGATAAAAATATATGTATACATGCACAAGGAATTGCATTACCAAAATAATTACAAGAATGAGAACTCATTACCTCCCAATACTTTTCTCTTCTTTCCATGGATTTCACGAGAAAATTTTATTTCCCTTCTCATACCCCTACTCCAAAATTTAAGGTTAGGAACGTCAAAGATGTTCATGAAGATAAGGTGGTCCTGTTTTACACGGATTATGCAGACAAACCCTGCACCCTCTTATGTGTGTTTCCTCAAGTAAACGATGTATTGTTGCAATATTCTATTTGGCCCTGTGCACTGCCTTCTTGCCCTCGGGCGTTTCATTTCGCGGTCACAGGAAAGAAATGTTTTTAAAAAAACTTGTGTGATTTATGTGCCACCCCAGCTTTCGGGGTATACCCTTTTAAAAATCTAAATGGGTTTAGGGTGCCTTATCCCCCACGATTCTATTCGTATCTCATGCTGTTCCCTCTCACCTTTCTGTTGAAAATCCCCTCAGTACCACTAAAGCAAAGTGATGGATCGCCAAAGGCCAAGACTCGAGACTCTGTCTTGCTAACACTCTCTCCTTACCCACTCGGAGGACCCATAGATCAAATTGCCACCAACTAAACAGAATGACAAGGAATGCGTCGACGATATGAAGAGAAAAGACCTTGCGCCTACCAATGCTCCGTAGCCTGTTCCAACTACGAAGACGACCATCACCCTGGTGAATATCCTGTGAGCAAGGCCATATGTTTTCCCTGTAAAAGACAAGACCGCTAACCCGAAGATTGCTTCCAAAACCTATTACTAACCAAGCAACCGAAGTACCACGGATGAGTCTCCAACTCGCCACAGGACCTATCATGCTTGAAGCTAGAAGAGACGAGTAATTATCAGTGGCATTTATTTTAAGGGGGGTAGCATTAAGAGACAAAAATATCGAAGAACTACCGCGATGTATGTTTTGGAGGTGCAACGACCTGGACTCAGAGCTAATCGAAACAACATGAGAAGATTTGCAGATTCGGAAGTCTTATAGTGATAAAGGCAAAAGACCACCATATAAATGTATCCGTCTTCGCATCGGCATCCCTCAGACCATCTACCCCAAGGGCACAGACCATTGCTACCCACCTATCAATATGGAATTCTACAACCGTATGTCTAATAGACGATGCAACTACTCTATTCTACGATGACATGAAGACAACAACGACAAAGAGCAAGTATTTGGAAGTCTGCGACCTAACAAGGAGAACAAGGTTTCTCTCTTCCTTTTTGACTTCTCCAAGTGCTAACCCCTATTGTGCAGAATTTCATCCCTCTGCGGAGCTAAGGAACTATACGTCGAGCAACACCCCGAAACCCATTGCTAGCCAATATAACCCACCTCCATTCTCTCTGCTCTACCGGAATCTCGGGGTCGAGATTCTTTTTAAGGGGGGTAGGTTTGTAACATCCTGAAAATCAGAAATTTAAAATATGAATTTTTTTTGAATGGTTTCGTAATATGTTCTATTTGAGTGAGGATTTTTATGGCATTTTTCTGGAATTTTATTGAGGTTCCAAAAATTTAAGAAGCTCAAAAAAGAAACAAACATTAGAAATAACCTAAAAGGGAATGTGCAAATAATAGAAAACTAAAATTGTAAATACGAGTCTGAAAAAAATGATCCAGTATAAGAAAAGAGAAACCGGAGTCAAAAATGCAGAATTCTCATTTTGAAAATAATGACACAAATAGTAATAAAAGTAAATAAATAAAATACAAATTTAAAAATCCAAATTCTAAATCTTTCTTTCTTTTTCTTCCTTCTCTCTATTACAAGTTGGCCCCACCCATTTGCCTCTCTCCTCCTTATTCTTTATTCCTCCTACTGCCTCTCCCTGCCCAGCAGGCCACCCGCGCGGCACGCCTCCTTCCTCCTCCCTTTTCTTTTCCCCTGCCTCTTGGCTGTGCTTGCTCCACGCCGCCTCCTTCCTCGCGTGGCAGCGCCCGCGCCTCTCCTTCCTCATCTTTCTTTCCCCTCTTTTTCTGTTGCTCACTGCTCTGCGTCGCTGCCCTCTCTCGCCTCTCTGCGCGCAGCTGCGTCTCGTCCCCTCCGCGCAAAGATCGCCGCTGCCATCGCTCGCTCGCCGCCAAGACCGAGCCCGCGCCGGTCCTCACGCCACGCCCAGCTCTGTTCCTCGCGCGCGCGCCTTAAGAGCCCCGAGCTACCTTCTTTCGTTGCTTCCTCGCGCTCTCTTCTTCCTCCTCCCCTACCCCTTTTTCCCCTTTGGCCCGAGTCAGCCGCGCCTCCACGCCGCCCCGGCCACTCCGGCCAAGCTCCACCACTCCGACCACGTCCCGGCGTTCCTCCGCTCCCCGTGTACGTTCCCTCCAAATTAATTAGACTGAGGTGCGCCCAGCTTACCGCCGTGGTCATCTTCCCCATCGCCGGCCAACCGCGCCTCCACCACCGCCGCCCCCTCCACAGCCGAGCTCCCTCCGATTCCTCACGTTGGGAGCAAGCCCTCGGCGCCGTGAAGCTTCTCCAACAGCCGTCCGGGCCTCTCGTCGCCCGAGCAACCTCGGCCACGGTGGCTTGGCCGCGCCGCCCTCGGCTCCCGTCGCCGGCCATCCCCGGACCCTCCCCGGTCCGACCGACAGCACGGTAAGCATCCCACGGTCTTCCTCATGCTCACACGCACACCAATTGCCGCCCTCTCCACGCCGGCGCCGCCGTCTCCCGTCCCACCTCGCCGCCGCGCCGAGCAGCCGCCCCCGCCGACCTGCATCATCCCGGGCCATGCCGCCTCCTTCACCGGCTTGCACAACTTCCCGGGAACCCATTTTGTTAGCTCACCCCGCCCCTTTGGCCTCCCCTCGCCGGAGTCCTCGCCGCCAGCCGTGAGCCCCGCTTCCCCTGTTCGGCCGGAAATGGCTCCTCAGCTGAGTTCCCAGCCCTGGTTGCTTAATGAGCAGTGCTACCTCTTTTACGTTACGAAACCCCCAAAGCCCAGTTGGTTAGCTGAGCCAGTGCTGAGCACAGAGAGCTCCCAGGTTCCTGGTTCGATTCCTGGCGGTCACACCCCTTTTTGCATTTTTCTTTATTTTGATTTCCTCAAACAAACTAGGAAATAACCAGTGTATTAGTGTATAGTCTAAAGTTAATACAAAATACCAGTTAAAACTGCATTCAAGATTAAGATTAAGAAAAAGGAATAATACGTTTACCTAATAAAAGCAAAATTTTAGATTAAAGATTTTCCCCTAACTATAAAATAGGACTTAACTATTAAAGGAATGAATAATATATAGTTAGCTATATACATCCATAGAAGATACATAAATTATTAAGATATACATGAGCTTAACACATGACTAATCGTGGATTAGATATTGACGTGTATGTCTGACTAGTATGCCTTTAGCATCCATTTTAGATCTGAATCCTAAACTAAGGTAAAGACTTAGGAAAAGTTAGGGAGTTTATGTACGATTTGAATTCGGATTAGGTGTCATGATAAATAATTAGCTTAACTTTAATATTTACGTTGCCAATCTAGTTACATACTAAGGCATTAATTAGGAGAAGCATTCTTTGGATAAATGTATATGTCTAATAAAGCTGGCCCCTAATTAGCATGTAAACATATATGCCCAATATTGGTCAAGCCACTATTAAACAAACCCTATTGGCATATTTTAACATAATGGCCCTAGGTCATCCAGTAGCAAAATAATCTCACGAACATACAGATACTCTAACATAAGCATGTAACCATTAACACCGTAAGTAGGGTCCCTAAAATGATGCTAACCAAGTTTTCCTTAGATGGCTAAGTTTGAACTAAAATTTGAAATGAAACTAAGCCTAATAGAAACTAAAGCATGGATAAAATAATAATGGTACTAATAACTAAATCTTAATACTAGATTTAGTAAATAATAATGTGAGCATGAAATAACCATCTATGGCCCATACAAATTGAACTCTAATTCAAGTAGAAATAGGCTTAATGAAAACTAAGGTACATAAAATATCATACCCCAAAATGCTATACCCTAAATTATAAGATTAGCTTGGTAAGCAAAAATTTGCAAACATTACGTATATGTATATATCATGTGCCCTGAACATTAGCACTCGACAAAATACACCAAATCATAGGTTTAACCTAGCTCAAGGAACATCCTTGATAAATACCAAAATGATAAAAAGAGATTATCAATAAAAGATTAAGTTATCGTATTCTACTATCGGTCATGCCCCAAATCACATAAATCACCCATTAACTCATAATGGAACTAAACTGAGCTTATTTGGGTTTATTTGGCTCTTTGAGTATCCTTTTATTTGGATTCATCGCTAGTCGCGTAATTAGGAGTTGGAAGCCGTGAAGATTCAACGGATCCAGCGAGATCAAGCTCGGCGAAGATAGAGATCGAAGATCAAGATAAAGCATTGTGTGAGCTCAAGACCGCGTAAACCGCCAAAGAGTCAATACTTTGATCATGTTGAACCTACATTTCGCAAATTAATTTGCTTTAAATTATCAAATTGCACGCGTTATTTATATGCAAATACATGTTAATTTTAGACTCTAGTTATATTCCATTGTGTGCCTTGAATTAATATTACCCTCCGTTGGAATATTTGAAGTCGAGAACCTTGTCGCCTAGCAAAAATTATAATAATACCCTTTGAAAATAAGTCCGTAATTATATGCCATGATTAGTAATGTTTAGGTACTCATGGGCGCGAAGGCGCACAAGCATCACTTTAATCAAGAGAAATTGGTTTGGGCAGTCATGATGAGAATGACTGGTATATTTGACATGACTATTTTATACCCTCCAAAAATCTCAACATGCTTAAATATCTCGGCGGACTAGTTCGAGTGTGTGAATATGTGGTGCGAGTGGAAGCACAAAGTGTGTTATTGGTAGACCGCCTGATAACCCTAAGGACCGAATCTTGTCATGTCACCCGTGTAAGCAGACAACCACAAGTCTGTAAAGTACAACTTGGCTAAGTAGATTTATCGAAAACTCTGGACTCATCTCACTAATAGGGGGAGAGAAGTAATTATGCAGGGGCAAGGGAAGGCCTAAAGGGACACCGAGTGGAGGGTGAAGTTTCCCAGTCGTGCTAGCGCAGAGGGGAGTGGAGCCCGTGACGCTAGTAGTCGTGGGGAACATCCTGCAACATATGGGACCCACCGCAAGTGGGCAGTTTCCCATAGGGTGAGATGACAAAAGGGTCTAGATACTTTGAAAAGTCACTGTGATGGTCTGCTCAACCACATGACTAAGGAATCGTGTGGGGCAACGGGTTGATCGTCTCTTGTGGTGAAAGTGTACAAACTCGCAGAGTCAAAACTATTCGAATAGCCGTGCCCACGGTCAAGGCGGACATGGGAACTTAACCAGATATAGTTCTATTTCAAAATGCTTTATGATGGGTTGGAAAAGTGGAAGGCGTGTAAGGCCCTAGTTTGGAATTGTCCGGGTGTCGTCCCGGTGGTAAGTTAAGCGGCTATAACGTCAAGAATTGCTATATGGTGCGAGATGCCATGTAACGGTGGATGGAATCGGATCGCTATTATTATTGCATGTTCTTGAACAATATGCTTTTGTTCAAAATGCTAGGTCTCGTGAATTTTAAGTAATTGTATTCAAAAGCACTCTTTGCAAAAGAAAATAAACTTAAGCCATCCTTGATTAGCCATACATGTTATATAACGCATGCTGGTGTTGATTCACGAGCACGGGTCGGAGTGCTCACGCCGCTTTGCGGCAAATTCGAATAGAGACCGGATCGCTACGCTTCAATAATACTTTTGGATCACGATGGCAAAGAAGATGAAGATGTCGAGAACTAGGCCGCGAACCTCCAGTTGGCTGCCTGTGGGCATGTTCTGAAGGTCCCACATGTGTGCTTCGTTCTTCCGCTGCTGCAATTTATTGATTTCGGCCTAATCGGCCCATGAGTAAGTCTACTATTATATTTACGCTTCCGCATGATATGTATTTTGATATTCATTACTGTAACTGTGAGCACTATCTACTGATCCAGGGAATAGTGCAGTAATCACAGAGGAATCCAGATGTTAATATCTGGGTCCCTACATTTTGCTTGTATTATGATTTATGTTTCTGAGCGCTTGTTATTTAGACTCTGTTTTTCGCTCAGGCTCATCAAATTCTCTAGGTCCGCCACTGCCTACTTAAAAAGACACTTTGTTTGTAGTTATTATATAAAAACCAAAAACTAGATTTTAAAAACTGAAAAGAAGAAGCCATATAAAGCAGATTGAGAAAAGGGAATTTCCAATTTCAAGGTTAGAGAATATTAACGTGTCATACCAAGGTTTGCTCTATAGAGTTAATCACTGCCTTGTCAAGGTTTAAATAATAACTAGTAAGATATTCGTACGTTACAACAAAAATATAAGAGATAACATATAAATGTATTTAACATTAACAATGATTAATTGATTAGATACAACATACATCATTCACATAACAAATTAACATAGATAGTTAAAATGGGGTGGGCTATGTACACTACCGCTATAGCATATAAGTTGCATGTGGTTCTAGGAAGAACCCGTTGAGATGGAGACAACCTACTCCATCATTTTGTGGAATCCATTCCTGCATTTTTCTCAATTAGTTCAATTCACGGCACAAATATGGTAGGAATGATTATTTGCTCCTATAAAGATCAAATAATTATTTCTAAATTGGGGGTGACAAAAAGCAACATTATTTCTAAATTGGAGTAGCAAAAAGCAACACGGATCCAAGAGCAAAAGCATTAAAACAAATGGAATAAATGCAAAAAGTAAAGTAGAACTTCGTTCTTTCTAAGAGCAAGGAACAAATGCCTATTGCTATCTTGAAGACATATCAACAATTTTTTTTAAAGAAAACAACATAGTAAATTAAAAAAAGGAACTACAGATTGACATATAAGCAAGGTATAAGATTTTTTCAGTTTGGCATGGCTTCAGTTTCTTCAGCAAATTCACAACCCAATCTTAGGGGGTGTTTGGGACTGCTCCACTCCACGTTTTTCAGCTCCGCTCTATGTTTTTTAGCCAAACAGGTTCAGCTCCACGCACTATGTTCGAGAACAAAAAAGGTGGAGTTGTGAGAGCACCTAAAGGGGTACTCCACAAACTCTAGGTTTTTTGTGGAGCTGCTCCACGGTAGAATTCGTGGATTAGAGTTTGTGGAGCAGTCCCAAACACCCCCTTAATTCCTTCAGTTATACAAAAGAGAATAGATTCTACGTGTGACAACATTATGTTTTGATCTTCTCATTTGTTAGATCCACCATAAACCCTGAAGCTAATTCTTTCTGTGAGAAAGGATGACATGCATATAGTTTCTCGATATTCTTGAAGTTTGTTTAACTTTCGATATTCACCACCTTCTTACGTAGTAAATTAAATAAACATATAATCGAATGTAGTCCAACATTCTTATGCCATTTCTAGCTATAACATTACTTGAACATTTCGGGTTCATAGCTAGAAATGTATGTGTGAGAGGAGAACATTCGCTACAATGCGATTTCTCGATAAATAACATAAATCTTTGTTGAAGTTTGTAGTGAATATCTCTTGCAAATGGTTTCTCTATAATGTAGTAAGCAAGAATGTATGTGTAAGAGAAATTTCTAGACCCACAGCTATAGACTGTTAAGGGCTTAAGGCGTAAAAGAATATGATACAGCTTCCACACACATTTTTTTTTCAAATCATGTTATCCAGCTTCTGTTTCAATGATTGATCAAGATTGCTTTAGCTAGAAAATATTACCAAGACTTCTTTAGATAAAGCCAAACTGCTTTGCGGATGTAAGCAAGTTACACCAATATAATAAAAGCAAATATCACATACATTCCGCCCAACAATGACCAAGATATCCAGTTCAACCATGTAGGGGTGCAAATGGATTGGGTTAATCCCGACCGATCCGGTACCGAATCCGGTCGGTACCGAATTCGGGAAGAGAATTTGGTATCCGGTCGGATTCGGATTCGGATTCGGATAATTCATGTCGGATTCGGATTCGGGATAGTTGTTATCCGACCGAATAGTTTCGGTATTCGGATACCGGATAATTATCCGGTCGGATATCTGGTCGGATATTCGGTTCGGGACAGCCCGACAGGCCTATAGTAAAATGGCCATAACTTTCACAAACGGAGTCCGATTCATGTGTTCTTGGGCTTGTTTGAAAGCTTATTTCAATGCCCATCCAATGGGTAAGGCCCCAGCTTTAGAACTCTTCTGGTCGCGCCGCAATATCCAAAACAATGTGACGGTGGAAAAATCAGGGTTTCCTTTTTGTATGAGTTTGAGTCTAATACAATGTCGGGTTGAGTTGTACTCAGTTTGGGGACCTTGTGGATATCCCAAGGGGTTATATAAGCCTTATATTCATAGCCTTTAGGATTAGGGTTTTGTTTAGATCAGTTTAGCCCCATGTGCAAACTCCACGTTGTCTCTTGTGTCGACTAGACCAATAGATTCGTGTTACAGATTCTCAACAATCATTGTGCGACTTTTATATCTAGCAATTTTCAGGTTGCTCACTATCCTTGTTCATGCGTGTTCTTCGGTTGCATGCAGAAATAGACCTTCGTGGTCAGGTCAACCGCATTCTTGGCACAGTTGATAACGACTTGGAGTGTGGTTCAGCGATTGTTAAGGCGCAAGCGACGTCGTACGGTTGTAGTCGGATCGCAAGAGTCACCTCCACTAAAATCGATAGTTATTATCCTATCGAAAGATCGGGAAGCATATGTTCCTTTCTGTATGCACGTACTATCCGTCTACATTATCCGTTTCCGATCCGAAACCGTCAAGTATCCGTTCCGGCGGCACCGTATTCGAAATTTCGAATACTCCGAATTCGTATTCGTATCCGGTTTTACCGTATCCGACTCCGAATCCGAGAAAAAATATGGGTTAGGATACGGTATGAGCAATATCCGTCCGAATCCGACCCGATTGCACCCCTACAACCATGTAAACCAACAGGTAACTGATGATAGTATATGAAAAGGCACATTCTCAAGTAAACCCCAATGTAATGTAACAGAGTTATCAGTTTACTTGAATCATCGGATGTGCTAATTTGCCTGGTTTTTATGCCATGCATAGACAAAAGTACTAATATATAGAATCACTACAGTGCTTAAACTTGCCATTTAAGCTGGGCTCAAAGCTCCTACCAGTACGGCCCCAGGATCCCGACTTCGACTACGGTCCTGACTTCAACCACAGCCCCTCTTCGACCACATCTTCGACTTCTACCAAGGTTTCGACTTCGAGCACGACCTCCCAACTATTGCTTCAGTGTCGACCACGGCTCTAGTTTTGATCACAGCTTCGACTTTGACTACGGCCATAGATTCGATTTCCATTCTGGTGCAAAGTGAAATAATATTTGCGCCATCCTAGTGTAAAGTAAAAGTATGTATAAACACTGGTGCAAAGTGAAAAAATGACAGTTTATCAGGTGTAAAGTGCAATTTACTCTAAAAATACAAAGCACAATATCATGAGAAGATACATTTGTACTGAATGAAAACCATAGCATACAAACTAATACGCATCTCTATAATTTCTCACCAGACTAATGATTTTAGCTGGAAACATATCTCTACAATTATCCGTCTGGTGGGGGAGTAGTGGAGTATGGTCATGGAGAGGGAGTACGACACTGGCGCGACTGCGGGGGCTTAGGGTTTGAGGGAGGCGACAGAGATGGATGGCGAAGAGGAATAGCAGGAACTATGAGACGGGGTGGTAGGGGGTGTCAGATCTGGGAAGATTTGGAGGAGGTGGATCTGGTTGACTGGATTCGCTCGACGACTGTCGTGATGGTGGGCTCTGCGGCGGCTTCAATGGCCTCGCTCGGTGACGGCGACGTGGAAGTTAGGGAGGGAGGAGGAGAGGCGATGGTGATGGGGAGAATGTGCAGAGAGGAATCAGGACGTGGCGAGCAGAGTGAATCACGCGAGGCTGATGGCCCACGTGTCCACGCGAAGAGGAGTGGTGGGACGATGCGAGAGAGAGAGGAGGGTTGCGCGAGTAGCAAGGGTGGCCTAGATCCTTTGTGGATTGATCGGATGGCCATAAAGAGATAAAGGGAGAATATATTAATATCTAGTTTTTTTTAAAATAGTAGAGATAATTGGTTTAATTTATGTCAACAGATTTTCACACAAAAAGGGTCACTTTGAACTTTTTTTATTCAGCAAATTAGCTATAAATTGACGTGTTCCATTTATCCGAGCATCATACATACGTGTGTTCGTGCAGACAGTTTGTTAATCTGTCAGTCCTCAACTTCGTTTTGGCCAGGAAGCACCATGTCTTGATCTTGTAGGCTACAGTCGCACAAAACCTTGCCGGTTCTTGAATGGAAGAAAATTTGCTGCATGAGACCTAATTAGGAGAGTTCCAATCAATCTTCCGAAATCGTTCGACACAACGAGGCCGGGAAGGAGTTTCGATGCTTCCCGAGTCAACGAGTCATCATCCTTGGGACAGCGATAAGTTAAGCCTCACGTGTTTTGTCATCGAGTCCTAGAGAATAATAGCATCTGACACCTTTCTGCGTGTCAAGGCTTGATACAGTAGAGTACGTTTTGTAGATATGTAGCAGGACTGCAGGAGGGCGCCGAGCGGGCAGATCCGAGCCGGGTGCGACCCCAACTTCCGTCGGCGGTTCGTCCTCTGCGCGGGGTAGACCGGTTGGCGCGCGGGGGAGTCGACCAGGTCGGAAACTACTGGCGCGGCCGGCGCAGGACGACCCGGCGAGTAGAGAAATGGCCGAAATGGCGCGGTTTGATTTGGGTGGCCACGACTCGCGGGTGGGTTATAGGTGGTGATCGGTTCGGCTGAAAATCTCATGGCTTATGGCTGAAAACACTATGGCTGGTTGAAAAAAGCACTGTAGTTGACAGAGGCTTATTTAGCATAATTAATTTTAAAAATTTTAAAAATATAAAAAATATGTTAGCACATTACGTATAATACAAACAAATACGGGAAAAAAAGAACCGGCAAAAAAACTCAACAAAAAGCCAAAAGTTCAGAAAAAGACAAAACATATGAATAGTGAAAAATAAGCCAGAAGTCGAAGCCGAGTTGATTAGGGATAGTTTAAAATTTTAAATTCTGTCTATTTATATAAGACAGTACGTAGAGAAAATAATTATGTGTGATTTTGGTCAGTATAACTGAACTTAGTGCACTTTGTATTACAATATTTCTGTCGAACTCATCTTGAAAGAATATATCATTTAAAAACTAATTATTATATTACAAACTATAAGCTACAGGTGGAAAAGAACTCAGTAACGGTTCCAATGCCTCCTGAATTCCTATAAGGTATTTTCTGGCCAACGGGCTGGCTATAGTTAGTTGGGCTCTTATATTGGGCCGAGCCGATCTACGCATACATCCTTGCACGTGCAGGCCGACTTACCTGTGAAAGAGCTGCGGACTGTAATGTTCACGCCAAAATAAGCGGTATTTGGATGAACTAGGTTGTACATACGTGGCACAGCCCGCTACGTCTGATAACCAGTGCTGAAAATTTAACGAACTGTGCAAAGCAACCGTACCTGTTTGTCGCCGGCACTGCACTACATTCACTCCGCCCTCTTAACTAGGGGTGTAAACGGAGCAGATATTTCCTGACCGACCGTCCGTCCGTTTTAATTCGGATATAATTCGGAGTAGATTCTCGGATATCCGAAATTTTTGTCGGATACGGATACGGATACGGATTCGGAACATATATTATCCGACGGATACGGAATTATCCGAAAATTTTTCCGGAAACTATCCGGATAACGCAAGCGGCCCAATCCATCTACGCGCCACAGCCCACGTAAGACGTAACCGGTTAACCGAGCGGCGAAGCAGCGAGACTTCAGAAGTTCAGATCGAGATCGAGATCTCAGATCTCGGCTGATCCTCGTCTCCGCCGCCCTTCGCCTGCCTCTCCCTCTCCGTCCCCGGAACGCCGCCGCCATCGGCTCCCGCCTCGCCTGGCCGCTGTCGTCGCATCCCGCCTGGCCGCCTCTCCTTCGGTCCTCCCCCACGGCCCCACCGCACAGAAGTCGTCGTCGGCTCGTCGCCTCCCGCCTGGTCGCCTGCCTCTCCGTCCCCGGAACGCCGCCGCCGTCGACTCCCGCCTCGCCTCGCCGCTGTCGTCGCCTCCCGCCTGGCCGCCTCTCCTTCGGTCCTCCCCCACCGCATAGAAGTCGTCGCCGCCTCCCGCCTGGTCGCCTGCCTCTCCGGCCCCGGAACGCTGCCGTTGTCGGCTCCCTCCTCGCCTCACCGCTGTCGTCGCCTCCCGCCTGGCCGCCTCTCCTTCGGTCCTCCCCCACCGCATAGAAGTCGTCGCCGCCTCCCGCCTGGTCCCCGAGACCCCGAAACGCTGCCACCGTCGGCTCCCGCCTCGCCTCGCCGCTCGGTTGGTAATTTCTGAAATCCAATCTACACCAAAAAAGCATACTGTGTCTGTATGGTTGAGGCATCCCTGTTTGAGCCATCCCTGTTTGATAATTTGATGTATTTCTGAAATCCAATCTCATTGAAATTTGTTATAGTGCCCGTTTGCATTGCGTGTATATATGCCCCTTCACTACTTATGAAACCATTTCTTTGCACATCACTGTATGGTTGAGGCATCCCTGTTTGAGCCAGTTAATCTAACTGAAAAGCATACTGAGTTTATTAGATCTGCCCTGATGAACTGTTGAGGACTTGAGGTGCAACTGTGTCAATCTACACCAAAAAAATACTGGTGGCCTCATAAATTAACTAGCTTCTATGCTTCTTTCTGCATTTTTTCATGTTGTGTCTGCCCCGGTGAAGGCTTGTGGTGCAATAAACAGAGAGATAGCCTATGCTGCTGTGCATGTAAATCTTAGCTTCTTTAATGCTTGTGCCTTGTGGTATATACTGTGTACAACTTTTTATGGTTTTACATAGCAAATGTTGAATGCTTCTATAGATGAGGAATTGAGGATACTCTAATACGGGAATGCCAAGTTGCTCTTAGCTTTGTCGCTCAGGTTTTTTCAAAACTGCACCTGAGAAGGTAATATGTTCAATTTTTTGTTCAAAACAGTGCATGCACTGCCTTAGCATCAAACTAATAGACCATGCTTTTGATATACTTCCTTGATGTTTTTTTGAATGAGCAATATTACTAGAACTATGATAATTTTAGGAAAGCCAAATTATTCCAAGTTTACATGTCCAACTGAAAGATCAAACTCCGTTTAAGTTGGTTTTTGTGTTAATGACAAATACCATTATGAGATTTTAATGTTAATGACAAATACTTTTATATTGTTTTGGTGATAATGACAAATGTATATATGAGACTAATATGTTTGTTCAAAGTATATTATAGCTTAGTCTCATTTGGATGAAAAGGTGAAATCAAAGAGGTATGCATTCGAAATCACTTTCTCATATGCTAATGCATTTCTTAGATCTAAAATATAGATTGAACTCCTCAAATAGTTCAAATGAATATGTGCATATGTTTTTCTTCATATAGACTTGTATGCACACATTTAAGGGGAACTCTCTCTCTCTCTATATGTTTTGGAGTTTCACTAGTATTGATCCATGTTTCCTTTTAGACATACAATGGGATCAAACTAATAGCATTCACTCATTGAAAATCTGTTTTAAAAGCAAATATGTGCTTTGTCTGGAAGAGCGGTAGTACCGCTGATTTCAACGTTGGAACTACCGCAGAGTGGAAGTTCCGCGCCCAGAATCGGTACTACCGGCGACCGGAAGCTCCGGATAGCAAGCGGAGCCTTTTTTCCAGAGAGCACCCTCCGGATGTACCCAAGTCTTCGCGGGATCGGAAGTACCGGTGGTTTCAACGCCGGAACTACCGTAGGGTGCGGTAGTTCCGCAATTTGAAGCGGTACTTCCGGAGCCCGGAAGCTCCGGAGGAGAAGCGGAGCCTTTTTTCCAGGGAGCGCCAACTTTGGGACTTTTGGGAATTCGGCTCGAGCGGTAGTACCGCATTAACTCTGCGGAACTACCGGAGAGCGGTAGTACCGGAGTTTATAACGGCGGTAGTACCGCACTTTGAATTCAAATGATTTTATATTCAATTTATTATCTCATTATTTGTTGAGATTGTCATCAATTACCAAAAGGGAAAGATTGTTGAATCTAGTCCCTCCATTATGTGTTAATGGTGAAGTTTGGTAATTGATGACAATTGTTTTGTGGACTAACGGTTTCCATGAGTTGGATGAATAGGTTAGGTTCCACAAATGAAGATAACTTGGGATGACTTCATGTGTTGAAGGCCATCAAGAAGAAGATGCATCATGAGTTGATACATGATGATCATGTGTTGATCAAGTTGAGAGAAGACCATCATGTGTTGATGGAGTTGATGAAAAGGATGCGTCATGAGTTGATGCATATCGAGACGATGACCCAAGGCAAATGTATGACTAGTTAGGGCTAAGGATGTGTTCTTAGTCTTTTACCGGTCTTGGTGTTTGGTTGGAAGACCGGATTGCTAGTATAGGTTGCCGTACTATTAAGAGGGGTCATGTCTAGTAGTTTGAGTCTCATCATGTGTTGATAGCTGAATCTCACTTGCTCTAACTCATCTTGGCATGAGGCTTGCATTTGCGAATGTGTTTTGCAAATGGTTGAAGCCCATGTGGCAAATCCTTGTAACATGTGACTATACTTTGCAAATGTGTTTTGCAAAAGGTTGAAGTCCATGTATCTACTCCTTGTGACATGATCTAAGTTTGCAAATGTGTTTTTGCAAAAGTTGGAGATCATGCATTATCCCTTGTCATGGTCTAAAATCGTTTATTGCTATTTCCTTTGGACATAGACCATGAGAGTGACTCTTTTGGATCTCTTTTGATTTCTGTATTGATCTAATGCATTTGAGATTATGAAAATAGATGGGTTGTGTAGCCCTTTGAATAAGCTTTCCATAGAGTCCAAGATCACTCAATTCCGACATCGGAGTCAAAAGTTATAACCGTTTTTCTGAGTGCTGTCTGTGCTGATGCGGAAGTACCGCGCCGACTTCCCGGTACTACCGCAGAACGGTAGTACCGCATTTTATAACTGCGGTAGTACCGCAAATGGCTGACTAACGGCTATTTTTCTAGTCGTTATGATGGGGAGCGGTAGTACCGCACCTATAACGGCGGTAGTACCGCAGAATCCTGTTTTTGACTCCAACGGCTAGTTTTGAGGTGTGGGTTATGAATACTCCATTGTGGCCGGTTGGGGTAAGGTTTTTTGAGACTCCATTTCATTCTTTTGAGCTAGTGTGAGGCTCTCCACTCAATTGTGCATGTGTTGCACTTTGTGAGAGAGGAGAGGTGATCTAGAGTGCATGTGTTGCATCTAGAGGACTTTGTGTCCGGATTGAGCTTGTGCATTCATTGCACGTGGTGAGAGTCAAGTGAGAGACTTGACTTGTTACTCTTGGAGTTTGCCGACTCCTAGACGGCGTGGGAGACGTCGTGCCCGGTGATCTTCTCAAAGAAGCTTGTGAGAAGGCCCGGCGTGTGTGAAGGTTGGAGCTCACCTACCCGGAGCGGGGAAGAGCTACCACTAGTGGATTTGAGGAGGAAGGCTTAATTCGTGGAGCTGGTCCAATTCGTTTGGGCTAACCTCAACGTGGATTAGGGGAGACCGGCAAGTCTCCGAACACCACGGTAAAACATCGTTGTGTCATTTGTGGTTTGCTTTCTTGTACTCTTTTTACATTCAAGCAATTTTCTTACTTAGCATTATTTTGATTGCTTGTAAACCTAGGATTGCAAACATTGACCTAGGTAGAATTGTTGGTGCACTTAGGCGAATTTATTTGTTGTAGGCGCTATTTGAGCTAAACCAAATTGTTTTTAGCCTCCGCATTATATATTTGGTTTAGGCAAATAGAAAAGGTCTTGAATTGCTAATATTAATTTGAAGAAAATTTTTAGACCGCCTATTCACCCCCCTCTAGTCAGCCTCCTCGATCTTACACCAACCTTCTTCTGATTTGGTTGTAGGATATTGATAATTTGAGATGGCTGCTGCAAGTGGAAGTGCGAGCATTTGTGCAAGCACAGAGCATCCTGCGGCACTTCCACGGCGGTTGGTGCAGGGCCACTCAAAGACCAACACCATCTCCACTGAACGACCGTGCATTGACAACCACAGCCACGGGAGGTGAAGAACATGTGGTTGTTGATATGGATGAAGCGACTTGCACCAGAGAAGTTGAGCCTGCTGAGAAGAAGCAGAAGAGGTGCACCTCGAAGGTTTGGGACCACTTTACTAAATATACAGTGACTGTTGACACACCAAAGGGTGGAAAGGAGAAACAACTTTGGGCACAGTGTCATAAATGTCCTCATAAAGCTCGTTGTGAGACCTCAAGGGGTACGAAGGCTTTATGGAATCATTTGCTAAAGCATGCCGTAAAGCAAGGCCAGAAACAACTCTAATATGAGAATGGTGATGAAGATAGTGCAACTGTTCAGATATTCAGGTATGATGCCGAAGCTAGCCTCAAGAAGTTCTATGTGGCAATGGTTATGCACGAATATCCATTTTGTATGGTAGAGCATGAGTACTTCATTGATTTCATCAAGTCTCTGCGTCCTGGTTTTTCATTCAAGTCTCGCATAACCACTAGGAAAGAGATATTAGAAATGTTTGGAGATGAAAAGAAAAGGTTATATGACCAATTAAAATCTCTTTCTTGTCGGTTTTCTGCAACTATGGACATGTGGACATCTAATCAAAATAAAGGTTATATGTGCATCATCAGGCATTGGATTGATGATAATTGGCAAATGCAAAAAAGAATAATTAAATTCATTCATGTCAAAGGGAATCATACAGGAAGTAATCTAGCAACTGAGTTTATCAAGGGTGTCATGTCTTGGAATATTGAGAAGAAATTATTTGCTCTCACTCTAGACAATGCATCATCCGATGATAAATGTGTTAGAGAAGTTGTGATAGAGCTACATAAGCGTTCTCCCTTGATCTGTGATGGTGCCTTTTTTCATGTGAGATGTTTATGTCACATACTAAACCTTGTTGCCCAAGATGGCTTGAAAGTTATTGCATCTTCAGTCCAAAATATTAGAGCTACTGTTGTTATTGTGAAGAATTCTCCATTGCAATGGCAGAAATTTCAAAAGTGTGCAATAGAATGTGACTTAGATAATACATCTGGTCTTCCATTGGATGTGCCTATAAGGTGGAACTCAACATATGAAATGTTGTCACAAGCTATTTATTATAGGAGGGCTTTTGATAGGCTATTGTACTTGAATGAGGGTAAGTACGATAAGTGTGCTCCATCAAATGAAGAATGGGATATGGCAGAATCATTATGCAAGTGTTTGCAGAAATTTCATGATGCTACCAAGCTATTTTCTGGAAATCAATATCCAACAGCAAACTTGTTTTGGTGGGAATTTTGTGAAATTAAGTTAGCACTTGCAGATTGGTGTGAAAGTGCTGATGTTACTATTTCGTCTATGGTAGAGGCTATGAAAGTCAAATATGATAAGTATTGGGACAAGTCTAACATAGCTCTCGCTGTGGCATGCTTTCTTGATCCTAGATACAAGAAAAAGCTTGTGGAGTATTTCATGGGGAGGATTTATCATGAGAGGGCTGCCCATGAAGTTAGTCGCTTTATGGATGTTGTGACCAAATTATTTCAAGCTTACATGTCCAATACATCTGAAGCTTCGAAGCCTAACCCTCCTCAAGGACCTTCTCAGCCACTTGGTGATCCTGAATTGGGCCTTGATGACATTGAACAGTTCTTGTATGAGGATGTCGCTACAGCACATGGTAGTATAAATGAACTTGAGGTATACATGCAAGAGAAACCAATTCGATGGGTTGATCCTACGAGTAAGGGTGCACAGTTTGACATATTGTCATGGTGGAATACACACCAAGGGAAGTTTCCTGTTCTCTCACGACTAGCTCGTGATGTGCTAGCTATTCAAGTGTCAACTGTTGCTTTAGAGTCGGCTTTTAGTGCTGGTGGCCGTGTTGTTGATCCATTTCGTAGTCGATTAGAGCCCGAGATGGTTGAGGCTCTAATATGTACAAAAGATTGGATATCTTCATCTAGGAAAGGTAAATAATAAGTCATTTAGTTCACCAATTGCACCGCTTACAACTTTTGTTTATTAACCTCATGTTATTTTTGAATTTTAGATTGCAAGGAGAAGATAGCATCACTTATTGATGAGTTGGATTTGGAGCTAGATGATAAAGAATGTGCTACAACAAACATAAATGAGAAGGTTTGATAATCCTACACATATATACACTATTACTACTTCTCTAGTTTGATGGTTATTTACTTCCAATGAGTCAATGACATACTGACAGGATAGTGAGTAGAACCGAACTATACAAGTATTATTTTTGGGTTTCTATTCTTCATTTAATAATTTTGGATTCCAATTGATATTTTATTGTAGGACGAGATAATGACCGAGGTTGAGCTCCACTGAAACATGGTTAGAGATGGCTCGTTGGCTCGCTGTTGGATTTTTGCTAGACAAGATCTGCGTTGTGGACTTATCATGTGATGTAAATGTGATGAACTTAAATGAACTAGTGATGTACTAGACTACTTTATGAGTAATTCGTACTTTTGAACTATGTTGCATGTAGCTAGTTAGCTACTAGATTACTATTTGTTTAACTAGTCTCTACAATTTACTTGCTAGTTGCTACTTTGCTAGTTAGAATTTACTAGTTGCTTAATTTGTCTCTGTCATCATGTAAAATTTGTTTCCGCGCATTATCCGACTAAATATTCGTGACCGAGACTAAACGTATCCGGAGCGGCATGTATTCGATCCGTATTCGTGACCGAGAATATCCGCATTCGTATTCGTATCCGGCACTATCTGTATCCGACTCCGACTCCGACAAAAAATATGGAAACGGATACGGGATGAGCAATATCCGTCCGTATCCGATCCGTTTTCATCCCTACTCTTAACGACCCAAAGCTGCTGTTATGAAGACTAGGAAAGACATTGGGATAGAATGCAGAGAGACAAATCCTCTTTCTACCAGCACGAACGCATAAGTAAGACCTTATTAAGACCTTATAAGCGTAGGCACACCGCTGGGCACAAAAAGTGAGAACACAAAATAAGAATAGGAGCACTACCCACAACCACAAGGATACCTAAAACAAGGAGCGCATACAGTTTAACAGCAGAATTTCAAGTTCCGGAGCCCAATTGCTCATCAAAGTGAAAACTGTTGGAAAACCTTAGTCTGAGCGTAAGTCTAGTTTATTGGTGGATACCTCTCCACTACATCTATGAATAGAGGACTTAATCATCGTAACATGTATCTTTTGGAATAAATATTAATAAAGAAAAAAGAGTTCCCTTATCTCTTGTGTTCAATATATTATTTTGCATTATTCTATGTTCGATCCACCTCTTTTGTCTAGGAGGAATCTCTTAGATTAGACTCACTAGCGATGGTTCCTTAACACATTATCGGCATGAATCGCTCCGGTGGATCGAAAGGTAATCGTTGAAACACTTGTAGATTGAATTGTCTATCTTGATCGTTTTAAATTTCACAAATTTCGCTTTCTAGATTATTTTCTATGGTATAAATCCGCTCTAATCTACCGTGAGCAGATTTGAAGTCATTGGCATAATGTAGATCGGTAGATTACATCAAAAGAGTATATGTTGATTGCACTGTAAATTGAAAAAAAGGAAAATTTGCACGCGGCCAAACGCTACGCCAGCCATCATGCCGTGCGATCGCCCGAACGCGATCGCGTGCCGCCCCACCAGATCGCTTGAAGCGCCGGCCCGCACGGCCGCCGCCGCCACTCGCCGCACGGTGAGCCATCGTCGCTGCCCGAGGCGTCGCCGCCGCATGCGCCGCCTCCGCCGTGGCCGATCGCCGCATGCGCCGCCCGCCTACACGGCCGCCCGAGGCACTGGCCGTCGCTCGTTTCCGATCGAGGCCCGCACGGTCGCGCCGCATCGTTGGCCTCACACGGCCGCTGCATCTAATTTTGAAAAGGTGTATACGTGGAATTGGAATGATGAAATTTAGAGAAGTGTAGAACTCTAGGAAGAGACTCTTCTTAAGCTCACTATTAAAACTTGATTATGAAGATCGAGTATACAAAGAATACATCCTGTAGATTTAATAGAATTGGGTGAATTATACTCTTTTTTTTTCCTTAATGAGTTTTCCTGAAGTTTCTTGACCAAGTTTTTTAACGAGCCAATTCGTGCAACACATGGGTTTTATGGTGTTTTGATGAGGTGTGATCATGTCAAATAAGTGCCCGATGGGGGTGTTGAAAAATCTAGACCTAGGCCTACAACCTGACCCATTGGTGTGCACCTCTTTACTTAATCTATAAATAGGAGATTTCAATCATTGTAACATGTACCTTTTTAGGAAAAATTAAAAAAGAAAAGAAGTTCTCGTATCTCTTATGTTGAAGCTATTATATCGTTTAGGCTGAACTCACCAGCGAGGATTCTTCAACAACAACATGAGCCACCACCCATGAGCTGGGAGCGTACATTAGTTCAAAGGCAAGAAAATAGGAGTAAATCATCGGAAACAACACAAACATCAATGCATGAATCATGCACAATTATGGAAATATGCTTATCTTGCTCCAATATCAATTTCCATAATAGGGTACCAATTGCAGCCTCGTCAAACTGCACGGTAAGGAGCTTAGAAAACCTAGTTGAATTCTACATATATGCAAAAGCAAATTTGACAGTTCTGTACACAACCGAACCCATTTTTAGGTTTATGTACACGAGCACCTATTATAAAGGAGATACTGAAGCAGCGGTCGCCGCGCTGCGCCTTCGTCAATCACCAGGTAATCATAGGCACGAGGCAATCACGCTGGTTGTCGACGGTCTAATATGACTGCACTTGTTCACGCGCTGCTCCTCTTGCCATCAGCTGCATTAGCAGAGAAAGCCCAGTGTGGCTTAGCCAGAGTACGCTTCAGAGCCTTCACTGACAGTGGGCTGTGCTTGCCCTGTTCATCAAGCAACAAAACCAGTTAGAACCAGACAGCTTATATTTAACCTGTACTAATGGTTTATGTGATTTCAAGCCACGATGAAGGAAACATAGCGAAATGGTCTGAGCAATTACCGTCAGGCAGGTTCCCTGCTGGACATTGCAGACGGGGTAGTCATGAGGGCAGCAGCTGTAGTGATCATCGCAGCAGGTGGCGCCCTCGAGTGGGCAGCAACCCCAGGCGAAGCAGTAATTGCCATACTCGTAGATGCAGCAGCAGGTTGTGCTCTCCTCACACGAGTAGTAGTTGTCGCAGACGGTGGGTGGTGGGGTGGGGGATGGTGGCGTCGGGCCAGGGTTCGGGGGGTTCGCGCCCTTCTTGATGGGGTAGGATGGCTCAATGGCAATGCCACATTTGCCGCTGGATGCCTTGATGTTGCGCTCCATCCGGACGTAGCCCGACTCGCCCCAACTGCTGCCCCAAGAGTTCTTCACGATCCAGTAGTCCTTGCCGTTCTCGGTGCCGTAGCCAACGGCGGTGACACCGTGGTCAAGCGCTGTTCCACAGGTTCCCGTGAAGATACCCTAAGAGATTAGAAAGTCATAATCAGTATGAGGCGGATGCTTCATAGAAATGAAGCCGTCATTAACATGCTTAGAGAATTGGAGATAAGTAATTGAATACTCCAATGCAATGGTTTGAAAGTGCCAGTTCAACTTTTTGAAAAGGGTACAAACATCTTCAGAATCTCATGTCCTACTTTGCTGATTTCCAGCAGAAGTGGATGATCGCTCAAACACCCCCTCCACTATAACACTGATGGGATCATGGGAACACAGGAAAGTTGCCCGTGCCACTAAAAATGCTTCACAAAGGTGGGACAAGAAAGCAACAAAGGAACATAATTTATGCAAAATGGTAGGCACTGAGGATCTAATGTGTTTGAAAATAATAAAGGTTTAAATTACCTGGATTATATCGAAGTATGTCAAGAGTCAGGACAATGTCAAAAGTAATCAGAGGCTCTATTTCAAACAGTTTCTAATTTTTTGTTTCAGAAAGCCAAAAGCCGTTTGGAACACGTTGGTTTTTTAACACGTTTTTTTCTTTTTTATCCTTTGCATTATCCATAAAGATATAATGGTGTTTTTCATTTTTCTATTTTTAAATTTTCCTTTAATTGAACGGGACCATAATTTCTCTGTGGTAGATGCAACTTGCAACTGAGTGACAATAGAATAATTTCTTTTAGTGAAAATGACAACTAAAGCAATTGGGTGAGCCAACCTAACATATTCATACTGTACAGAGCAGATGCTCCCAATCTCTCTCAATCAGAAAGATACCAATAACTATTTTGGAATTAAAGAGATACCAATAACTTTTTGCCGCCAACTCATTGATAACCAAAACAACTCCAGCACAGTAATGCTAACGAAGCTCACCGAGCTGTAGAGCTGGAATGCTCTGCCACTACCCTCAATCGCAACACTGACCGGCTGGTATGCAACTGCCTTCTGCAGACTCTTCTCACTGTTCACGGGTACATCCTCATAGCTGTCAATTGTCACAACCTTGGCGTTTTTCTGCAAATACCCCCACACACGGAACACCATATCAGAATCAAGCCAGTTCTTAAAAGTTAAAAGGGAACTAAGAAGACAGAAGATATATACCCTGTTGACATCACACCGGTTGTCCCGGCCTTTGTACGGGTAGTCCTCCTCTGTGTCGATTCCACCATTGTTAATGATGAACTCGAATGCATAGTCCATTAGACCTCCGTTGCACCCCTCATTGTATGAAGTGTCACAGTCGACCAGCTCTTGCTCAGACAACGAGATCAGGTCGCCTGTAACAATCTGGTTGATGCCCTCGACAGCTGCTATTGTCGAGAAAGCCCAGCAACTCCCTGAAAAAGAGAAACAAAGATCACATTTCCGTATCCTTGTGCCACGATTTTAGTTTATGCCCATTACATACTGATACTGGTACCAACTTGGTGACAGGATGACACAGAAGTTGATCAGCATCATTGTTCCATACAACAAAAAAATCTAGGCAAGTAATGAGGAGGGGGCGCAACCAAATAGTAGGACATACACCAAGTCTAGACTAGTATCTAGTAAGTAGTAACAAAGCAACAACACAACCGAAAATTTTGCAACCAATAGAACAGGGGCCAGATTTTGGCTGCCGATTCAATAATAGTGCAGAGGAAGACCTGCACCTGCTGCCAGTAGGAATGTGAAACGTTCACAAGAGACGTGAATGAAAGGTGTTTCCAAGAGCCTATTTGGAATCATGTGAAATGACAGCTGACGGTGAGGCCGTCCGTCAAAGAAAGGACCAATGGGCCTATCAAGCTTTATCTAGACAACGACCATTAGTAGAGTAATATAAGATTTTTCTCTGTTGCTCTTTCAATCAAGCTAATTGCAGGTGAAACGCAGCAAGGAATTTCATGTCCATGTTCGATGAACCTACTCCCGAAATATCCTGTTTTCCTAAAAATATCATCAGGCTGTCTCATGAATACCGAGCTTTCTTGCCTCCTTCCTTGTCGGTACATAATTCAGTACTATCATTCAGCTATCTAATTGACACAACACCAAGTTCTGATAAAATCAGTTACGAAATAAAGGTGCCCCGGTTGCTGAAGGTTTTATCGATCATATACCCTCCTCTTAGATGGAAATTCAGGATTTACCCTCCTAGCCCACACGTCAGTGACTTATGATGACCCCACATGTCATTGAGATGGGAGGGTAAATCCCGAATTTCCCAACTAAGGAGAGGGTATATGATCCAATCCCCCGTTGCTGAATGATATACTACACCATACAACAGAAATAAAAATGGAATTAGTTAGACTAATCATATTTGGGGGTTAGTAACAATGTTCGCATACTTTGGTTAACTTTCCAAAATAAAAATTGATTTTAAAGATGTGTGAGTCTCTCTACACTTCGAATTTAGAACCAGCTCTATAAATGTCCCCTTTTCCGCAATCTACTCATTTTGGCACATGTTTAGTTGTATGATGAAGGCAGTAAAAAACTGGTTTCTGATTGAAATAAGCGCTGGAAACAGCATGGCTGTGCCGTTTGACCTACTGGTAGAAGATAGAAATCCCCTAGTTCTGTACATGTGGATCCTAAAAACTATTGCAATTTGAAAAATGATCATTAATCGAGGATCCTGCCACAAGCCGAAATAAACTAGTCGCAAAAATCTTCACTTGCAGAGCAAAAATTCATCAACAACAGAAAGAAAATAAGAAGCAGCAGAAATGCATTAATGGATGCTTACCGCAACTGCCCTGGTCCTTGACCTCGGCAACCGCCCCCTTCTTCCTCCAGTCGACGGAGTCCGGCAGCTGCTCGTTATCGGCGGCCTGGTACCTGGCGCTGACCTTCCTCTCCCTCTGCGGCTTGGTCCTGACACCGAGGTAGGTGGCGCGGTACTCCTCGTTGGTGAGGTCGGCGAAGCGGTTGAGGCCGAGGCGGAAGGAGTGGACCCCCGCGTCGGCGGCGGCGTTATGCTGGTCGATGTAGCGGAGGTTGTCCTTGAACACCTGGTACCGGCGCTCCTCCTCGCCGATGCCGTTGTAGGTCCGGCCGTGCCGCGCCATCCAATCCACGTACATCCGCCGCGTCTCCTCCTCGCTCCTCTCCCCGTACGAAACGATCGACATGTCCGCCGCCGCCGCCAAAGACAGCAGCAGCAGCAGCGCCGCCGCCGCCAGAGCCATAGGGCTCCTCCTCATCTCTGCAACTACGAGAAGGCTACCAAGAAGAGGAGAGGAGACGACGAGAAGAGAAAGGGAGTAAGTAGTATTGGATCGACTTCTTCCATGGAGGGGTGCGGCGAGGTCGCTTTATAGAAGAGTCGGAGCCGGGGGTGAGGACTGAGGACTGTGGAGTGGTGGGCCCAGATTCTACACTCGTTTTGTTTAATCTACTGGACCAATAGGATATTTTGCTTCCCATGGAGGAATTTATTGGGATCGTAATGGAGTCGGGCAAATATGAGGTGAATACTGCATGGCTTAGAGCAAGGCTAATAATACAGCCTTTAGCTGGCTGTATAGACATTTATAGCTCACTTATCAATCTATTTATATAGTAGTTTACAGCCAGTTGAAGGTTATATGATCAACCTCTTTCTCTCACAAAGTTTCTTGCTTCATGTCTTGATTGGTCAGAACTTACAAATTTCCACCTCTCTTCTCTCTCCTCTTCTTTCTCCTCCACCTCAGCATACAGCCTACTAACAACCTCTTATTATACTTGCTCTTAGGGCACATCTTAGCTCTTGGATCTCAAATAGATAGCTTAGATCTTCTGCTACAGTAACAGTGGAGAAGCATAAAATATATTTTTGCCACAGTGATTTCGGAGCAGCTACAGTATTTTGCCTTACTCTCTCATGGTTTGCACTGTAGGTGTCTGCCTTTGCTAATCCGAATCGATGGAGGCGCGGGTTAGAAATGAATTCTTTTGATCCATTCATGTAAAATAGTTTATTTACCTTGATCTATTTGCTGATGGGTAATTAGTTGGTTTGGAGTAGGGAAGGGGTTACTTTTCGATTTTTTAGCTAGCTTTTAGATTTAGTTTTTTTTAATAATTATTATTTACTAGACTAATAAATTATATCTAAAAACCACAATCTAAAAAAACAGAAGTTTGTTTGTATGAATGGAGATATGCAGGAGAGGGATGAGGAAGTTGCGTGGAGCTGCAAGATTCGATTTTGATTGTGATGATTTTAAATTTATGCGCTGTTTGTATCAGTTTTGTTTGAGGTACCGAAGTTTATTGCGCACTGGACGAATAGAATAAGGGAAATGCTCCGTACGCTCGGCTGTAACATTTTTTATCCATATTTGCAATATTTTTCGCTCATGTTTGCACCACTTTTAGTCCATGCTTTTGTTGCAACATTTTTCATTTTGTGTATGTAACATTTCGATTACATGCGTGCAATATTTTAATTTTATATGTACAACATTGAGATTTTTATTTGATTTTATGTGCGTAATTTTTTATTTCATATATATAATATTTCGATTTCATATATGTAACATTTTGATTTTATATGTGCAACATTGAGATTTTTATTTGATTTCATGTGTGCAACTTTTTTTATTTCATATGTGCAGCATTTTGATTTTATATCTGCAATATTTTGATTTTATGTATGCAACATTGAGATTTATGTATGCAATATTGAGTTTTTTTATCAATTTTTTGTTGCATATATGAAATCAAAATATTGCATACACGGTTAAAAAATGCTACAACCAAGTGTACGAAGCTAGCGTCCGAATCGGTAGTCTGGACGCTAGTAAATCCCATAGAATAAATAAGGAGAGTGTCTACTCGATTAGGCAGAGGTTATATTTACATATTGAAGTAGTTTGTAGTTGCAAGGACCTGAGAAGTAGTTTGTAGTTGCAAGGACCTGAGAACGAGCAGGAGGGAAATGGAAGAGAAGGCGGCTACGTGGACGTAGGAGAACCAACCAATGCAAGTTGCGATTGCGGCGCGACGACGTAAGCATCACCGATCGGCAAGATAGAGAAGAAGGGCCGGGATCCCTCGGAATCCAATCCACGGGTATTGGGAGGAGATACGGATAGCAATGGGAGGGGATGCTCGGATCTTCTGCTCTGCCCGTCTCGCGCGCATGTATCCGCCTGAATCTATTCACCTCGGCTTAGGGGCAGAGCTACACTTCAGTTAGGGTAGACTTCAGTTTAGAGTGTAAAAAAATATCTAATGCATAATTTGAGTAAATTCAATTCAATCTGGGTAATATTTTTATGATCCAATTGAGATAGTCTAAATCATTCCACTTCTGACTTCGCCACTGCCCCGACTCGCAAAGCCTTGCTAATCAGTAGTCCTAAACCCATCGTATTATGGAATATCCTACCTCATGGGTTACATGGTTCGTTTTTTGAGAAACTATATTTGACTCGGAGAAAACATTTGCTGCAAACAAAATTCGGAGCAACAAGTGCAGCTACAAAATATGGTGCCGCAAAAGAAAGCATCGCGTGGAATCTTTACAAACGACAAAAACAGGTGCGGCCGCCAACGAAACACGACACCATGCCCGAGCGCTGGAATCTTGATGAGGCCTCGCGGCGGCCATCGGTTGGCTGGCGTGGACACCGGATTCGTAAAGAATCGTCGCGCGGAGAAAACGAGAGGTGGCCATGGCGGCGGCGAGCGCGAGTCAGTGAACCGGCGATGCACGCCACTCCACCCTACTGGCCCCGCCCGGCCACCGTGCTCATCCAATAATTTTGCGGTCATGATCCGCCAGAGCCTGCTTATGGGTAGGAATCGCACAGCGCATGGAGTAGTTTTCTTCCCCAGCGTTTCAACTACGTAGATTCATCGCTTGCCACTGAACCAAGGAATGCGTAATGTTTGCGCTGCTAGACATTTCAACGGCTGCGGCATGGCTTGGGTAGGGCATTCACAGTAGCTTGGTATTGGCAGTCTGTTACTAGAGGAGAGAATGATTATGTGAGATTTTAGATATCATCACTCGAATAGTTTATATCTTTAGTTTGTTAATAAAGTTTACATCTAGATGAGATCATATGAGACTTTAGATGCAATCATTCGAATAGTTTATATGTTTAGCCTGTTAATAGAATTTGTATCCAGATGAGAGGGAATAACTAGTTTGGGAGAGATGGACTCACTAATTTCTAAGTTTTGTAAAAAATCTCTAAAAGTATCAAATAAACTAGACGGCTGAGAGTTACCTTTATCGCCGTATTAGGAGTAGCTGATTTCTGCACGATTCTAGTAGTGTTTTGTGTACGTCAATATCCCTTTCAACTTGAGAAAACAAGCTACTACTATGAACACTTCAGCCTTACAAACGAGTTATCATAATGCAGACAGAAGTAATGCCTGTCACGGTAGCCCTTCTTCCCCTGGGCCCATGCTGATGTTGGTATTAGCAGTGACTGCTCCCTCCCAACCCTAGAAATGGCGCCCCGTGTGGGACCACCCACTTGATGCAACTGCTTATCTATTAGCAATCTGGCATGGTGATGACTGATGACAACAAGTACCAAAAAAAACTTTTTTTCAAAGTTCAAAAAAAAAAACTCATTTGTTGGAGCCAACGAGGCGTGTATCTGTCTGTCTGGTTAATCCAGTGGGGGAATTGAAGGTGATCAAAAGGCAATGGAATTCCTACTCACCTCACATCCGGCTAGTTCATACCCATGGTTCATAGTCATAGGCATGTGCCAGTTACTTCAATTATGCAAAGCACGTACGTACTAATGTGATGCGAGCTAAGGCCAGTCTCAATAGAGGTTTCATATCCCAATTTCTAACACACTTATATTTTGGAAACAGTGCAGAAGAGTTTCATCCCTATGAAACCCTCTCTACTCCTATGAAACTTTTATCATCTCTCTCTTCATCAATACAGTGTCATGTCAGCGTATTTAATGCCCATGAAACTCCACTGAGACTGGTCTAAGGCCATTCTCAGTAGAGAGTTTCATGGTGTTGTTTCCAAAACTGCCACATCATGTAAAATGAAATAAAACATGGATGAAATATTCATCCTCAATGCATAGTTTCATTCTATTGTTTCATAGACATTTAATTTCATGACTCATATAGAGTTGGTAATCGTGCCAAGAGAGTTTCATCTAGATGAAACTCATTTCTTCTCTCTCTTCTTAAAAATGTTGCTATATCATAAAAATGCTTATATGATAACTTATTAAATGCAGATAAAACTTCCACTGAGACTGACCTAAGAGTCGTAAATTATCACGAAAGCCATGATTCAGAGCTGCCGGTTCCCCTCCCTTGCGCTACTCTCTCAGTATTTTTACTTCTGAAAGGCATGCATTCCCCTTTCCCACGTACCTTCGCTCGCGCCTGCACGCCTGATTGGCACGTAACTGCACCGGTCAAAGCCACGTCCATCGAACTGCCCGGCACGCAATCATCTATGGATCACCTTCAAAACTAGCTAGCCTGTGACGGTGAATAAAACTGAGCTCATCAAGGTGTTACCAGCTTCAGTACGTCCGGCATGGTTAATTGGGAATTATCTGCAGTTATTAAGCCTAAGCGATGACGTGAAAGCACAGGGGTCCAGTGGTGTGAAGTGCGAACATACTGTGACTATGTAAGATTCCAGTGTTACGCTAAAAGATTCCAGGCAAGAATGGGATAGGAAAAGATCTCTTCTTTCTCCCACTCCCACAGAAAATATCTACTTTTTAGAGGAAGGAAGTGTGTCTAATTAGTCAAACAGGCCTTTCCCTGCAGCCCTCTTCAATTATTAGCTAGCAGTCATGTTCTTTTCAGCTTTTAAAAGTTGCTTTTTTGGTTTTCTACAGTAACTAGCTTTTAAACGGAGTATTTTTCAAGATAAAGTCTACTAGTTAATTATAGTACATACTTTACTGACTTTATCTATATAGCCAAAAACTGCACGTGAGTTTCTGTTACTATGTAATCTCTTGCACAAACAGCCCAAAAGCCATAAGCCGCAGCCACAAGCCACAAGCCGCAGCTAAAAAGAACAGGCCCCTAACATGGCGTGCTGCATTGGCCAAGTCCCATGCATCTTAGGATTTCCACGATATTTTTGCCTGCCTTTTTTTAGCCCTTATATGGTACTTTAAAATAAATATAAGCCGTTTAATCTTTATGGTACAATGCTTCATATTAGTTAGAATTTAGTTATACTACCATACACACTATTAGTAGTAGAATCTCCAAAGAGGATGAAACTGTAAACAAAACAAATGGCATAAGATTAATTTTCACAACTTCGTGTGCCCAATCTCGCTGGAGATCATGTAGATTCCGATGACACTCCTGTCGGGATCACCTATGACTGACGCATGTTTCCTATGAGGCATGGACTTTGAGCGGATCACAAAGCAGAAAGCACTCGTCTTCCACCATGGGTGACAACGTTTGCGTCTTAACCCTCTTCGTCACTGGCCCGCATTGGCCATCCGGCTACCATATCCACTTCACTAGAGCTCACGCATGCGGCTCACGAGGCCGCGCTGACCGCTTGAGCGCTGAGTCATCACCTTCACCCTGAGTTCTCTGCCGTCAAGGTTCATTTGGGTGGATTCCTTTCCCCCTGGGTAGAGTTTCTATGCACTAGGTGGGAGAACTAAGATCCGTATAATAAAATAAGTCCAGGAGAGACTACGTAGCTTAAGCGGGAAGCATAGATAAGACAAGAATCATGAAGAGATGAGTTGGTGCATATAGTGCACCTAGTGATGATGCCAATGCACGTAGAGATGGTTGGAGGGTTCGAATGAGTGAAGATGTGACACCTATTCATTGGGCACTATGAGCAGCTTGTCAAAGTATACAAAGCTACTTTGATGTGAATGTAAGGGTTTTGGGTTCACCAATTGTGTCAATTGACAATTTTGTGTATTTTACGGTGCTACGTGAGGGTTTGCTTATTGTTGTTGGTTATATGATTCTGGAGCTAGATCATGGTGAGATGAATGGGACCAGTTCTAAGTTAGAAGAGCTTAGATCCAGAGTGGCCAATAAATCAAAACTAAGCTAGAGGAGATGAGGTCTAGAACGATTAAGGTGTCTCCAAAAGATAACTGAGGCTAGCAGAGTGGTTATAAGCTGGGAAGACAAGTAACCAGAGTGAAAGCTACCAATGGTGGATATGACGGGCAACGACAAGATGGATCAGGACTAAGCTCAGGGAGGAGCTGAGATCCAGAACGGTTAGAGAAGCCGGGTGATGTCACGGTGTACAGAGAGGTATGTGGCACGCAAAATGACTTGGGTCTGTTTGCAAAGGAGGACTGTTCGGTGGGAACTTGACGCATGATAGATTTTGCAGTAAGTTATTGGGGCCACATGGGTTAAAGATGAAGT
This sequence comes from Dendrocalamus sinicus, assembly GCA_036346575.1. Lineage (NCBI taxonomy): Eukaryota > Viridiplantae > Streptophyta > Magnoliopsida > Poales > Poaceae > Dendrocalamus > Dendrocalamus sinicus. The sequence continues at coordinate 2,594,808 of CM070650.1, read as the reverse complement.
ACGAGTTTACATCAAGGTGAAGAAAGTGTGAAGCTTTGTGGAAGGCGGTTTAGGGGTAAAATGGTCTTTTTTTTCCTTGAATCGAAAAGTTGAGACTTGATTAAACCACGACATGAGGAGACGTAACAGAGATTGTTTAGGCCAAGTATGTGTTAAAAATGTTAAGCGAGTTAATGGTTGTGTGTGCTTTGAAAAGTGTACATGTGTAAATGTAAAACCCGATATAGTGTTGGGTAAATAGGGTAGCCCATGTAAGTGGATAAAACCCAACTAGGGGTGCTTATTTGGGTTTCTTATGAGTCTGCATAAGGAGGAAGAGGTGCAAGTAGAGAATGTTATGGTTCTTGGAGAAAACTCTTGAGAGATGAGTTGAGGCTCCTGTGTTACATTTTTTGTTATATTTAGGCTTTGTGAGTGGGTTGAGAGTGGCTACAAATATTTATCTACAAATATCAATAGATATCCAAAAGTCATCCACGTCTTTCTTTTCGTTGCTCAAGTGTTGAAATCTTAATTTGTCTTGATTTTTTTTTGTTTCCTTCTCCCCTCTTGATATTGCTGTGACCCATGATGATTAAGAGGTAGAAGACGAGTCTAATTGATCAATTTTCACCCATTTAGATCGCACATATAATAAGATTTGAGATCAATGCTGATTTTGCTTGCTCTTAGCTCAAATTTGGGTTTTCGTGATTGAGATAGTTTTATTCTGAATCAATACATAGATTAACTTGCTATGATATATAAGAGTAGATATGGATAATCTTTTTAATTAGAAACTCCCTAACAAGACCTAATTTGGATTTTAAGGCTTTAGGTATTCTTAAAACCTAAAGTTGATTTTCTTGAAGTTAGTGAACCTAAGCCTAACAGCTTTACAATTCTTGAACAATTTAGGTTCCTAATGCTTTGGACAAGCCCCATGCAAAATTTGTGAATGTTTGGATACAATTTGAATAAGTTCTTGATATTTGAGTTTTGACATAAGATGTTTTTAAATCTGAAAATAGAGGACTAGTCAGATCGGCTCTAGACCTGCGGTCAAACTGACGTTGGACTAGTGGTCAAATTGTCAAGCCCGATTTTAAGGCTACGGTTAGACTAACCTAGTGATGATTTGAATCGTTTTGTAGTTTAGTTGTTCTGTTGACTATTCGACTTCCATTTGATGATTGTTTTCACTGTACATTTAACCTTCTTAGTTCTCTGTAGTTGTTGAAGTGAAGAAACTATTATATTTGAAGGAATTATTTTTTGTTAAAGCTGAAAAAAAAATCAAACATCATTCGTCCCCTGTAATATCCGCCATCGGTCCCACGGAAATGTCACGGGGTCAAGGCCACGCTGGCTATCAACGGGATATATGCCGGGGGTGGGGACTGGGGAGGCTTAAAGGATCAAAGAAGGGCGCGTCAGTCGGAGACACGGCAACAGAAGCGCCGCCGTTGTCGTCAAGATTCTGCTGTGGTGCACTGCCTGCACGGCTGGAGTGGGTTGGCCTTCTTCAGCTCGAGCAGCAGCCTCCTCGTTGGCGATCTCGTGCGACTGCGTCCCCTCTTGTGAGGATCACTGGAGGCGACGACGGGCGTCGAGTCGGCGCAGGTGTGACGCCTGTGGCGTGACTGGCGTCCAACCGCCAAGCGTGATCTGTGTCGTCCGCCGTGTCCCTGCTGCGAGGTTACACCGAGCTCGCGGTGCTGAACGCCGCCTAGGGCACGTTCACGCGCAGCATAGTAGAAATGGGCGCAGCCCAGTCGGTCATCCCGGTCTCCATCTTCGTCTCTGTCATCGCGCCAGTGCACATCGCCTCTGGGCCTCCTGCGCCGCGGAACTTCTGTCCCGTCCGGCACTCCATCTGAGTATCTGACCAAAAGAAATGATCCCGCTTGGAGTATTCATCCTCAGGGTCAGATGGGAGACCGCCCTGCCCGCTACTGGGCGTGCGCAGGTCCCGAGGAGAGAGATCCTCAAGTTCAAGGATATTCACCTGAAGCACGCGGTGTCGCTGGCCTTCTCTGGAAAAGCCAATGGGAGGGGACGCAAGCGGGAACAGAGGGTCGGGCTCCTCGACGAGCTCCTCAGGCCGGTCAAAAAAGGTCATGTGAGACCTTAGGAATGGCGTCCAGGTCGCGGACCGAAACCCAGGCCGCACAGACCGCAGTGTTCCGTTCACGACCACGGGGCGACTCGTCGACACGGTCGAACTGGCAATTCCGCCCGCTGCGCGCTCTGCCACTCCAGGCCGCCGCGCATAGAGGGGAATGCCCTCCAAGCAGAGCAGATCAAGCTCGGTACCTCCAGATGCTGCGGTGCTAGTTGGACACATGGTCCCAAGGACAGAACCTGAGCTGAAAACCGTCGAGGGTGACGCCACCCGCGTCGAGGGTGACCTCACGCTTCTGCTGTATCTCAAACCCCACCAGGAAGTCCTCCTGGTGGCAGTGCGAGACATGGTTGTTCATGTCCTGCATCAGAATGCGAAGGTGGACCTGGATGGCCCACGCCACCTGATCAGGAGAGGGAGCTTCGCATTTGAGAGCAGAAGGGGGCGGAAACGAGCAGTGTCCGTTCCTCCTACACCTCGGGTTGTGATTTATGGCTGCCTTCAGTGGGAAGTGGAGTTAGAGGGCAAATGTTGTTGAGTTCAGCGAACTACCTTCACTCCAATTTTTGTCCTAGTATTGCAGATTTGTAGTGCTTTTTCCATGGCAATTAACTTACTTTGAAAATCCCAGCACTAATTACTTGATACAACTTCATGCATGGTAGAACTTCTAATTTGCGGTTGTCTCATGGTTGGCGATTCGCAGATGTCCTGCTCCCCAGTCATCCTCCATGTACATCCACCTGGAACCATACAGTACAACGGTGATGCATGAGCCTGAATCACTGTTGCTAGCCTACCAACCACTGCTACCAAGGGCCAGCATAAAAAGGCTGGGCCGTGCCACCTCGAGCGGCCTATTCTGCTTTCTATCCCGAACGACAGAGGCCCATACAAGTTTGGTTTTGTGGGACTCTGATGTTCCGAACAAATATAAGGTGCATGTATGGAGAATTCTTAAGAACTAGTCGCGAACCGTGCATTCTCACAGGCTACTTTGTACTATATTTAATAAGATTTATTTATCATACCGTAAAAAATTGTTAATCAATTGGTAGACCATTGTTTAGGGCTCACTCCTTTTTCTATGAAGCATCCAAACACCTGGGGGCAATTCTTGTGTTTTCAATTACCGTAGGGTTTCCCTACGCATGATATGAGTATTCTGAATTCTACTTTGTGGTGTACTCATGCGATTCCGTTTAAGCAGAAAATCAACATAAAAAAAATTCAAAAAATATACAAAAAAGAAGGTAACCTATTATCATAAGTAAATATTGTGCCACTTTTGAAGTTCTGCTGTTTCAGGAATATCCTAATCAATATAAAACTTAAGTTGAGCATGGTGACTCATATCCTAATCTTTTAGAATTTAAAAAGATGTGCTATAAGGAGAACTAGATTAATACTAATATGATTATGATTCATATTTTTCTTTTGTATTGGATTCTTACTCCACTTAGGAGGAGGATTAGGGGGACTATATAAGCCATGCTGGATGGTCATGGAGAATTCAATCAACTAAGCAAAAAAGCAAAGAAGCCACTCATCCCAAGGTAGATGTGCACGAGAGGTTAGGTTATTCTTTAGCACTAGATTCTTATATAGGACAAGGATTTAAGGGTCCTAAAAGATCCAAGAGGGTTGTGAGAGAGCGACAATCCCTTGTAGTCTTTTGATGTTTTGTTTAAGGAATTTACAGTTGACTTCACCAAATCTTTTCTCTCTCGTCGTGGTTGCTTTAACGTCATTATTTTGTTCTCTCTATGAGATTCATCTTCTTCATTCTTTATGGCATGTACGCTCGTGTCATATCTCATAAATTCTGATCTGATCTGAAGGTTGTTGCGTATAAGAAGAGGTATTAGAGTGTAATAGATCATTTAGTTGTTACCTGGTTTAATGTTCCCCCCTAGGTTTTCTTTATTGCATCTTGGACTTAGATTGTAATGCTGACCTTTCTATGAATTAATAGCATCTGCCTTTTATCTCTAAAAAATAGTAGTTAAGCCAGTGATTATACAGGTTTATCGGAGACATGTCTAACTCTCAAGGTTAGAGGATCTCCAAAAATTATGCTTCACCATTATCATGGGTCCATTCAATAAATTTAGGCCCCATTCATTCAGGTTCAGCTTCTGGCTTCTAGCTTCCAGAAGTTAGAAGCTGGAATGAACACATTGACATTTGAATTTCGCCTTTTGTTTTGCTTTTCTTCTTCTTTTTTCCTTTTTCCTTTGCATTGTCCATGGAGATATAATAGTGTTTTTTATTTTTTTCCTTTAATTGAATAACTCAGAAAAAGCTAACAGCTGCTATAGCACAATTTCAGCCAACAGCTGAAAGCTAGAAGCCGCTAAAAAGTCAGAATGAATGCGACCTTAAGCTATCAGTTCCAACAGAGATAACCCTAAATGGAGCATAGACACAATCGCACGTCGCCATGATGCAGCCTCGCCATGAACTTAGTTTATCTATTATGCTAAATCATGCCCATGCAGTTCTCTCCTTGACTTGTTAGAAGACTGCTTAATTACTCTTGTTTCGTTTGAATTAGTTGTTACCAGTAAATTATTTCAGCTTAATAGGGTCAGTTACTAGAGAGTAATCGCACGTCTATAAAATACCTAGAGACGTCTAGGCTAAGGTAACTGAATTCCTTCATTCCTTCTCATATTGTCTTCTTTCTCTTCGATGAATCTGTGCTAGATCTGTTGAGCTGTCGAATCTCGCTAGTCTTTCTTCTTGATGTGCATCGGGAGGAATGAAGAATGGCTATCTCTGAAAATACACGAATGTGCATGCGTGTGTTTAGCTAAAGCTCTATTTACCATGTGTCTCAAGCTTTTAAAGAATGATAAGAATTCCACTTTATAAATTGATTTTTTTCTAATTTATCTTAGTAATATGGTATTAAACCATACTAGATTTGGAATTATAAAAAATAGGCCAATCCCCTGAACTATATATTACACAAAAATAATACGCCTAGAAAACTCTACCTACTGGAGAAGTGATGGATGGTACAGATAATAAAACTTTTCATCTACTTTACACGATGATACAAAACATGCGTGGTGATTTTGAGAAAGAGATAGGTCCAAAGACTATATGTATTGTCTGCGCTTCTGTAGAGTCCGAAGAAATGAGCTGAGCTGAGCTGCCTTATGTTACTCGAGAGCGCTTGGCACCGACGAGGCATAGATGCATCGGTGGAGACTTTACAAATCTAGTGAGCCATAGCGGTCTGATCTGATTTGCTCTTATTTCTATTGTCCACAAAAAATTGCTCTCTAGTGACCATCTTCAGTATTTACTGCAGTAGTTCGCTTGAGCGGTGTTTCTTGTTTGACAGTCTGTTGACGGGAAGCGGTATTCACCAGAGGATCAATTTTCCATCTGCAACAAAATGAAAGATAACTAACTACTGTTTAACTCATGCAAAACAGCATGGCGATTTAACATACAGAGTACTCCAAACTCAAGCCAAACTAATAGCAATACAAGAGCAAGAGGGATTAAGCCGTGAGCTGATTGATTCTTCTCTTTAATCTTGTTCAAAACTCATTTCACATGGCAATCTAAGATACCAACAACACTCTCCAGTCTTCACAGACGCACTTCCCCCAATCGGAATTATTGTGCACCTCACCAAAAACAAATTAATAAACACCAAAGTTTAAAGTGACAAGACATGCATTTCATATTGAAATCATTACACAAACGGGGACGGTAGATGCACCAAAAGTGGTTCTACTTATTGGGTTTCAGGAAGTTTCATCACTGATAGGATAGGTTAATTGAAGCGTTAAGTTACACCACAAACAGCACGATACGATGGGGGCAATAACATCTTTAAATAATCTAGTATCTTGCATGTGTTATTATTCAACTCTCACTAACATTAAAGAAATCCTAATGTTGTGGCAGAATGTGAGGAATAGCAATATAAGTATACTAATACTGTACTGTAGGACCAGTAGCATACTACAAGAAAAAAGACACGGAGATGAGATGAAAGTCTTTCATGAAAACCGCAACCACCGGTCAGGTAGCGGAGACAGACAGATCACAATCTATACATTCCAAGAGTAGTCTATGGCGTTGTTCTTTTGGATTTTGCCTTTTCGCTGTTTTAAAAGTTAAAATAAAAAGAATAGCTTTTTGGAATAGATTTTTTAAACACTCTGTGAAACCAAAATTATGCACATCGTCAATGTTAACGTTTTCTACCATTAGCTGCCGTATTAAAAAAACACAAATAAAAAGTATCCACCGCAGCCTAAAAAGACAGGGCTGACAGTGCTACTAGCAGCCAAAGACGGTTTCTTAAAAAACGTCCATATTATGCCGAGTCGTCATGTGCTTAGGCACCGCTCATTAAAGTTTCAGCTTCTACCTTCTAACTTCTTAATTTCATTTTTCATTCTTTTATTCTCTTATTTCTTTGCACTGTTACGATGACACAACTTTTTTTTCATTTTTTTAATATAATTACGTTAATAAAGGTATCAGTAACTATAGTATATTTTTAGCTACTATAATATAAAATAAATCATAAATCTAAACTTATGGACTCATATAAAGACCTACAGAGACCTACACGAATTGCTTTCGAGAATCGCCCCCACCCGCCAAACTTTCTAGGAACACCATGACCATCATCGTCATCCATAACTGGGTGCGCGACCGAACGTACGATCGTGTCGCGCCACGAGACAAAATCTTAGATCTGAGCATGCAGCTAACGCGGGTAAATGACCCATAATCGTAATCACGCTGTAATTTTTGCCTAGTGAAGTGAAATTCAAACCAACAGGGAGCACACCGACGAAAGGAACGTACTCGTGTGGGAATTTGATCTGGTGCAGAGTATCCGACCGGAGCGACCACGCGAGCGCCGCCTGGGCGCAGTTGGCGAGCGGCTCGACGCGTCCGGCGTCGGTCACCAGCGCGAGAGGGCTGGCGACGTACGCGGTAGCGGCGGTGCCGTCGTCGATGGCGTCGAGATCGCGCACCCACTCGGGCCGCTCCGCCGCGCCTTCCCATAGCACCCGCGCGTTCACCACGAAACCCGCCCACTCCAGCCTGCTCGACAGCAGCATGTCGATCCGGTTCGCCGGCAGCACGGTCTCCTCTGAGACGTGGTAGCCCACCAGCTTCCCCGCCGCGTCGCACGCCGGCGCTTGCAGGAACGACTCGCTGGTCCCTTCGTCCTCGCCAAGAACGCCGACGGGCACGGCGCCCACGGATTTCACCTTCTGCGCCTCGTCGAACAGCTCCGTACGGAGGATGCCGTTCTCGTCGGCGAACACCACGACGCCGTCCATTCTCCGCTTCCGTATCTCCCTGCATCGAATTTGCAGAGGAGAGATCCAAATTGTGAGGAGGAGCTGTGAATTGGATAATTAATTATCCGAGAGTGTCAGTGAGATTTGGTGGTGCGAGCATACGTACCTAAGGGCGTGCATCCGTAGGCGCGCGGTGGAGGAGGTGGGGCTGGCGATGTGGAGGAAGCCGAGGCTGGAGCGGGAGAGCACGGCGGCGACGGCGTCAGTGCGGTGGCCGGGCTCGACGACGACCCACATGAGCGGGCCGTCGACGAGGCGGAGGGTGTGGGCCAGGGACGTCAGGGAGGGTGCCTGGAGCGCGGAGGTGGTGGTCGGGGTGACGGCAATGACGGGCCTCGCCGGCCCCTCCCTGCGGCGCCGGCTGCTCCGCTGCGCGTTCTGGACGGCGGCGAGGATGCGGTGGGCCTTGAGGAGCTCGGCGGGGTCCGGGTGGGGCCAGGGGCGGACGCGGATCGGGTGGCGGCCGACGAACACCGGACCGTGGTGGCGCGAGTGTGTCCCGATCTCGGCGGCCACCGTGGTGGTCGTCGTGACAGTGGTGGTAGTCGTCGTCGTCGTCGTGATGGCGGCTGTGGCGTTGGCGCCGGCGAGCATGACGGGCGGGGAGACGAGGTGGGCGGTGGGGTCGATGTGCGGGGTGGGCAGGAAGAGGAGGTAGACGACGAGGCGCGAGAAGCGGAAGCCCACGGCCATGGAGGTGGTGCAGAAGAGCGCGTGCAGGAGCAGCCACGCAACGGGCAGCGAGGGCTTGGCCGGCTCGGGCGCGGCGTCGGGCGACGCCGCCACGGGCGCCAGGCCCGGCCGCACCAGCGGGAGCTTCATGTTTGATGCAGCTCCTGTCGGTCTGCTCGTCTCACTGCTTAGCTTAAGCTGGCAGTAGGCGGCGGTGGGGGTGGGGTATTATAAGAGCGTGTACTACATCGCGCATTCATTGGCGGCGGCAGTACCACATAGCAAAACTTGAAGCAATCAAAACCGTCCGTCCATGACACAAGGACGGTGGACATGATCCCGCCAGTGATCTGATCCTCCCTGGCGGCGAGCCTTGTCCCTGCTTTCCACACTAGATTTACTGCTCCACAAATCACAGCTTTGCTAACCAAACTGCGCCCGATCTAGGGCATGTTTATATTGACTTTTGTTGATATCATTTTTAACCGTGACGATAAATAGTAATGGCTGATAAAAACGGCTGATGAATAATAGTGTATTATGTAACAAAAAAACACTATACTATTTGGACCATTATGCGATTTACAGAATTGTGATATAATAAAATACAAAGTACATTACAACATGTAAAATCGTATATTGTAGTGGTTGATAAATAATAGTGACTGATATAAGTAACTTATAGAAGCTAAGATGTTTCTATTAATTTTATCTTCTGAAAATAGAAGTCAGAAGTAGAAATTAATATAAACGAGTCGAGCTGGCTGCTTACATAATACGGCCTGTTTACATTTCTGCCGACACACACCTTTTTAGTATAGTACATCCGTGTTAAACTGCTACAGAATTTTCAAGCCTTCAGGGATGGCACTCACGTGCAAGCCCATGCAGTCTATGGTAGGGTCATGGATGCATACTAATTCTTAATTTCTGATGCATCACCTGTAAAGTCTGCGTGTTCATTTAAGGTGTGTTTGGTTGAGCTGCATGTTCATTTAGGGTGTGTTTGGTTGAGTGTGCTTCAAAAGCTGCTATGAGATGTAATGTGTGGAAAAACTGCAGTAGGTTGTGAAATGTGGAAAAGTCAGTAATTGTTTGGTTCAAACAAGTATAAAACTTACCTCCTATCTCTATTTTCCTTGAAACAACTGTGAAATAGCTCTCTATTTTCACCATTTCAAAAAGCAGAAAGCCAAAAGCCAAAAGCAGGGTCCAAGGTGCTTTCAAAACTGTACTACCCAAAAGTAGCTGCTTCTGAAAAAACAGCTTTTGATTTTTACCCCTTTGATTGGCTTTTGATTTTTTTGGAAGCAAAAGCAGCTCTCAAAAGCTCAACCAAAGGCGTCCTTACCATGCACACACTTCTATTTTCTGCTGATGTCAGTGTCGTTTCCGGATTGGAGTTGAACGAACCAGCACCTGATCGGTTGATCCATACCCTGGCTTGAATGCTGGATGGCCCTGTGTCAGATTCCCTGACAGAAAGGAGCAAGCCGTGCAGTCTTCGATCTTCTTCTTCTTCTACTACTACTAATACAAAGAAAACCATTAGCTTTTTGGGCGGTAATCTGCTGTTTCATTCCTTTGAGAAATAGTACGGTGAATCTCTTGCAAGACACAGCTAGAAAATGGGCAGTACAAGATAGCAGCTCATGAACTGAAAAACGATGAAACCGAGTGTGCAATCCCCTTTTGAGCTCATTTGAAGAAAACAGTCTGATGGATATTCAACAGTCTAGCTAGATCAGGGCGTAGATCACAAAACCATGCAATACAACTGCACCAGAGCTAGCTAAATGAAGAAGCTATCAGTGTCACCTAGCAAACTGCACACGACATAAGCAGGTTTTAGATATGTCCCGGCGTTCTACTTGCAACACCTACGCAGCTTGGTGTGACGCTCACCGGTTGCCGTTGGTGAAAACTGAAAACTTCACGTGAACAATCTGTCAGTCTTCATAACAAACAATTTCTGGCGGGAGTATACGAGTAGTTTGAGCATTCTTAATTCAGTACTCTTTCTTAATATTCTCTTAAAGATAACCTTACATGGACTGCAATTTTTCGAAGTTTGAACAGTTCTTTCTGGCGTCAAAGTCTGAAGTCTGAATGTTTGTTGTGACGTACTGACCGTTCGGTGAAACATGAACACAAACAGCGATGGCATAATATATACTTAATCATGGTTCATAGCATGAGTGGCATGGCTTGCTAATTTTTTCCCCTTTTCAACTGCTTTCCTTTGTTTAAGATGCCATATGCCCATTTTAGTCACCGGCTAACAGCTAGCTAGCCCATGAGCAGATGAGCTTAATCATTTCCTGACGCTAAACCGACAAAAGCGACGTTTAGGTTGCAACGAGGCGGGGTCTTTCTCTTTCCCACAGCCACTAACGCCCTGCTTTTAAGTATTAATTAACGTTTCTTTTTTTCTTTTTTAGGCAGCAGTGGATGGAGTGGTAGTTGGAGCGTTGTCGTTTAGGCTAAACGCCGTCCGTGCTGGGCCAGGAGAACGCATACTTTGAGCTCAAGGGAACAGAGCAAATCAGAGCCTTTGATTTGTTCAGTGCAATTGAACCTTGAAAGCTTTTGCTGTGTGTGTAGTAGTTGCAGAGTTACGGCGAGGGCAGGAAGAAGAACGAGGTGAATAAGCAAAGCAATGGCAGGCAAAAACATCTGCCGTTAGGAACCGACAGAAAGGCAGCCAGAGGGTGGTCGCTGAAGAAATGATCATAGGAGCGTGTCCTTTCCCCAGCAGAAAGGCAGAGCCGCACTGCTTTCCTGATCACCATTTGCAGTTATCCTTCCTTTCGCCAATCTTTGCCTTCCCGGGATGAGTTGCTATTTGATACTAAACTACCGTAACAACTGTTGTTCCTTACAGCCTAAAAAAATAGGAAATTAGGGCTAGCTACATTTTCGAGAAATATCGATGGGACTAAATCGAATATAATGATAATATGTTTTGCTTGAAAGTATCACCACATTACAATGGCAATTTTTTTTGAACCAAGGGTAAAAACTCTACCATTCATTCAAATGAGAGAATACAGACACCACCTGCCATTGTAAGGGCTAGAAGTGCAGCCATAAGAACTCCGGACAACACCTACCACGGTGACACCGAACACAATCTCCGATCACGCCCACCCGATGGCACCGAGAGACCAACGCCATGACCGAAGCCTACAGCAACACCAACACGACTAACCATTACAACAACATGAGGAGCGGCAGCAGATGCACAACAAACCTAGCAAGCACTATCCTCCAAATGGCAGCTAGAGCCAACCATCGGAACGCCGGTGCCGAGTTGGCCCGGGCGCAGACTAGCAGCAAAGCAGGAAGAACCACATGAACTGACCACGCCGTGCGCCGGCAACGTGCCACACCTGCACGCCCCGAGACAGCTCCGCGGCGTCTCCTGTTGCGCAAAGTACAGGCAGTGGCTTGCCCAAATCACCAAGACATCAGACCAACTTCTCGAACGAGGACCTCCACAACGATTGGCCTGCTTCATGCAGGACACGATCCAGCAACGAGTGCCCGCTCCCCGAGCCTCTTCATCTGCCGGCCTGCTTCATCTCAGGAGGAAGGGGAGAGGAGGAGAGGGAGTCCCCATCGCCGCTGCACCGACGGCGAGGGGGGGACACGGTGGAGGGGGAGAGTTTCGGCAGCGGGGTTGGTCGCCACCCGAGTCACCCCGAGCTGCGACTCAGGAGGCCAAAGGGATGCATGAATTCACATTAGCAACGGCAATATCAGTTGATTGGAAGAAATCGCCCATATTCAGTACTTCTGATAGGTTAACTGTGGTTTTCTTTAGTGAGTCCTTTGCGGTAGAGATTCTCAACAGAAGTACATGATAACATGAACTAATGCACTTGCTGTAATGTGTAGGTGGTAACATCAGGATATACCCATCAACTCAACCAAAAGTATCTATAGCCTAGCCAGGACTACATAACCACTTCAGAACCAAATTATGTCATAAGAGAGTTTTGTTATGCTTGAAAAGTTACCAGAGGTGACCAGGAGTACTAAAAATTTATATGTAATTTAGTCGCGTGGTACTGTTCCTTTTGATACCTTTCCAGGATGGTAAAAACCCCCATGTCATAAACTTCTGCTTTAAGAATTCGAATGAGTGTTAGACAATTGGAGCTAACTAACTCTAATTTTAGTTCAAATTATAGTAGCTCATTATGGGACATACTAGTGCCAACCTTTATCTCCACTATTGCACCAAACAATGAATACTCAAAATAAATGTGTTGCATTTGATTCGATTCTTTTTGACAATCTACCTGCAACATTAGAGCAGACCAATCATATGGTTTCGTAGTACACCCCCGTATGCCATAACAAACTTCTTTTGACTTCTTGGCAAATCCGGAATCCGGCCAAATCTGCAGCTATCCAGGCAGCTATGCATGAACAGTCTCCTGAAATTTGGCTACTCAAGACCGAACGAAGTTTTCAGTTGACGTTACATGTTCTTTTCTTGGACATTTCAGTTGACGTTACATGTTTTTGGACCATTCCATAATAAATAGCTTGACTTGTATAGACATAGCAGAAGTCTTTACAAACACTAGCTTTTGTCAGTAATGAAATTAGTGGTAGAAGTAACAAGAATAAATAAAGTGGAAAAGACATCTGTTACCTTTTACAGCCATCTAACACCTCAAGACAGCAAATTTTAGTACAAGTAATCCTAGGGCCTGTTCTTTACCTCAAAAGCAGGTGGCTTTTGACTTTTACTATAGTATTTAACTTTCAAACAGAGTATTTTCTCAAGATGGGGTCTACAAGTTAAACGATCTACACGTTAAAAGCCCAACATCTATACCAGCCAAAATCGCAAGTGAGTATCTGTCTCTTCGTAATCTATACCATAAAAAGCTAAAATTCAAAATTTTCAGCCAAAAGCCGTAAGCCGCAGCCGAAAAGAACATGCCCATAGTATTATAGCTACGACCTCCCTGATGACCCCTGCTTCTAATAACAATTTCTCCTACATGGTTCACAACTCAAAGCCAGCAGCAAAACGTTTTTCTGGGGAGGTTTCCCAGCTGTGCTGTGGTGATCGGTTGGGCTTAAAAGCTCATGGCTTATGGCTGAAAACACTGTAGCTAGTTGAAAAAGCACTGTAGCTGACAGAGGCTTATTTAGCATAATTAAATTAAAAAAATTTAAAAATATGTTAGCCCATTACGTATAATACAAACAAATACGGGAAAAAAAAGAACCGGCAAAAAAGCTCAACAAAAAGTCAAAAGTTCAGAAAAAGACGAAATTTATGAATAGTGAAAAATAAGTTGGAAGCCAGAAGCTTAAATCTAACTGATCGGGGCTAGCTTCGGGTTTAAACTGTTGGATTATGTGGGCCAAGCCCATATAATAAGAATAATTCCTATTAAATCTCAAAGGCCCACTCATGCAAAGGAGGCATGCATGTGACCTTTAGTACCATATTGCTAGTTCTAGGAGAGGAAGACCACCTTAAAAGGGATGGTGCACTCCTAGCCACTTGAGGCATGTGTGGGAGAGAACTAGAGGATAACACGCGCGCTCGCTCGCCTCGCCTCGCCAGGCGGGCGGGGCGAAGCGCGCGCGCGCCGCACTGCGTGAATGGTCCGCCAAAATCGACTCAGTGCTTGCAGACGCGCGCTTCCTTTTGCGCTTTATTTTGTTGTTTTGAGTGGCGGTGAATCCGGATCGGTTCGCGCGACTAACTGCTTTGATTCGAGTTATGGAGAACATGCGGCGTCTTGATCACGCGTCCTAGTTTTCTATAAATACGAGTCGCCGCCTCCATACGGCAGATGCGAAAATCAATCTAGGTTTTGCCTCCTCCATCCTTTGTGCTGCGCGCGTCCCACGTAGTCTACTCCGTCCCGTCCGCCGCGCGCACCGCCGTTCGGAGAGCAGTCTCGAACCGCCGCCAAGTCCTGCACCGGAGAGGCGAATAAGGTTTTTGGAAGCGCTCGCGCGATCGCCGCGTAGCTCGCTCGTCTTCCTCGCCGCTCGGCCGCGAATCGTCATCGACTTCGTGTCATCCTCACCGTGTCGCGCGCTTACATCGCAAACCGATCGTAACAGAATCATCGATGCGTGCAGTCATGTTCTCCGCTTTAGATCTGTTCATGTACGCTTCGGTTTACATGTCTAGATCTTTTATGCCCGTGATGGTTCTCGTTATTTTGCGTGCATGATGTCATGATTTATTTATGGAATAAATTGAACCTACATGTGCTTATATTTTCAACAATCCAAAACCTTATTGTAGGCACCGTGGTTTTACTATGGCTGGATTTGCCGATGCACCGAGGCCGGATAAGTTCTCCTGTGCACTTTAAGAGATGGCGATCAAGGTCACTCGTGGCTTCTTGCTATGAATGTATTCGGGTTAGTAATGGCAAGCCCGAAGGTGTTCTTGATGCTGAAAAGCGAGAAAGAATTCGAGATCGCCACTACTCTCTTTGTTAGATGCATTCTTAGTGTTCTTGCCGACCGTCATGCGAGGTGTATATGCACATGACAGACGCCAAGGAGTTGTGGGATGCATGAATTCCAAATACGGTTACTCGATGCCAAAAATGACATGTATGTCATGGAGCAATTTCATGACTACAAGATGGTTGATAACCGCTCAGTAGTAGATCGGGCTCATGAGATACAGGCCATTGCCAAGGAACTCGAACTCTGAAGTGTGCCTTACCCGACAAGTTTGTGGCTGGATGTATTATTGCGAAATTACCTTCTTCATGGAGGAATTTCAGAACAGCACTCAAACACAAGAGACAAGAGTACTCTGTTGAGAATCTGATTGGGTCTCTTGAAATTGAGGAGAAAGCTCGGAAAAGGACGCCGTGTCTAAGGGTGATGGAGGCGCCTAGTGCCAATGTGGTACAGAAACCCTAAAGCAAGAACAAAGGGAAATTTGTCAAAGCCCAACAGACAACCAACTTCAAGAAGAAGAAGAACAACAACAATCAGGATGATAGAACTTGCTTTGTGTGCGGTGAGCACGGTCACATGGCCAAGAAGTGCCCACAACGCAAAGGAAAGAAGGCACTGTGAGGATGGACTTCTAAGTCCATCAACGTGACCATTGGCAAGACGGAGATGGACTGGGTATGGTAATTTACCTCATCGTTCTTTCGCTTAGTCAATCTACCAATTGGTGGATTGATACAGAACTAATGTACATGTGTGTGCTGATATTTCGTTGTTTTCTTCTTATCAGTCGCCCGAGATTCCTCCATCCTAATGGGGAATGGGTCACATGCTCTGCTCATGGTGTTGGCACGGTAGATCTGAAGTTTACTTGGAAAGATCGTGCGGTGAAGAACGTGCAACATGTCCCTTCTATAGACAAGAATCTCGTTAGTGGCTCCGCTTATGTAGAGACGGGCTTAAGTTGGTATTTGAGTCTAATAAAGTAGTCGTGTCTAAACATGGATATTTTATTGGTAAAGGCTATGAGTGCGGAGGCTTGTTCCGTTTTTCCTTTCAGATTTCTGCAATAAGACCGTGAACCATATTTGTGGTAGTGTGGATGATGAGGCTAATGTTTGGCACTCACGTCTATGTCATATTAATTTTGGTTTGATGTCTCGGCTTTCCAAGATGAATTTAATTCCAAACGTTTCCATCACCAAAGGTTCTAAATGCCATAGTGTGTGCAATCAAAGCAACCTCGTAAGCCTCACAAGGTCAGCTGAGGAGAGAAACTTGGCACCACTAGAACTCCCGCATTCAGATCTTTCGAGATGAATGGCGTGTTGACGAAGAGTGGAAAACGATATTTCATGACATTGATTGATGATGCAACTAGGTTCTCATTATGTGTATTTATTGAAAACGAAAGATGAGGCTTTAGACTATTTTAAAATCTATAAGGCGAAGTTGAAAACCAGTTAAATAGAAAGATAAAAAGACTTAGGTCAGATCGTGGTGGAGAGTATTTCTCAAACGAATTTGACTTATTTTGTGAGGAACATGGCATTATGTGGAAAAGGTCTTGAGCCGTTTTGGCTTTTCTGACAGCAAGCCTTCTCCAACACCTTATGATCCTAGCGTGTTACTTCGTAAGAATAAGAAAATTGCTAGGAATCAGCTGGAATATTCTCAGATAATTGGCTCACTTATGTACCTAGCTAGTGCAACAAGGCCAGACATATCTTTTGCTGTGAGCAAGTTAAGCCGGTTTACATCTAACCCAGGATATGATCACTGGAAGGCGTTTGAGCGAGTGTTGCGCTATCTGAAAGGTACCTCGAACTTTGGACTTCACTATACCGGGTACCGTCGGTCTTTGGAGGGTTATAGTGATTCCAACCGGATCTCGATCTTGATGAGATCAAAGCCACTAGTGGATATGTTTTCATTATTGGTGGTGGTGTTTGTTTCATGGAGGTCTTGCAAATGCACCATTTTGACGAGGTCAACCATGGAAGCGAGCTTGCGGCACTAGACATCGCCATCGTTGAGGCGAAATGGCTACGGATCTATTGATGGATCTCGCCTACGTGGAAAAGCGGTGCGCGCTATCCTTATGAATCTGTGTAATCAAACCGTTATCGCTAAAGTGAACAGTTCTAAGGATAATATGAAATCGTCTAGGCATGTCAAGAGACGATTGAAGTCTGTCAGGAAATTGAGAAAATTCGGAGTTATAACCTTGGATTACATCCAAATGATATAAAAACTCGCGATCCTTTACAAAGGGACTATCACGGAATGTGATAGATAGTGCATCGAAGGAGATGGGTATGAGACCCATGTGAGTTATCTATGGTAGTAACCCAACCTATGTGATCGGAGATCCCGTGAATTAGGATATGGGAAAAACAAGCCATTAGTTAACTGGAGGAGAGTAATTTCAACCCTCTCTATGTGAAGATGCAATACTCTCAGAAACTGCAAGGCAGGTTGGTTAAGGCCTTAATGTGTTCCATTGGCTTTCAAAAGCGAAGACGTTATCTGCGTAACGTTCTTGAAAGAACACACCTATATGAGCCCGATCGTTAGTTGCGCCTATGGAGATCTTGGGTAATCTCCTACTAAGCTAATGAAGAGATCAAGGAGTATGACTTATACGCTCCAACCGAGGGTAGCCTCATCGGCGGCCTAGTATCGCTTAAGTCTTTAAGTGAAGCTTGCTTGCACCAAACTTGCAATTCAAGGCATAGTCCATTGTTCAAGTTGTGAGTAAGTGTAGTTTGAGTTCTAGGTGGATGTTCAACCTTAATCGGTCTCCATCGAAATCTTGATATATAAACAGACATTGGAATTCGTGCAAACCTCTGTGGGACTTTGAGATCCGTGGGGATTGTTGGATTATGTGGGCCAAGCCCATATAATAAGAATAATTCTATTAAATCTCAAAGGCCCACTCATGCAAAGGAGGCATGCGTGTGACCTTTAGTACCATATTGCTAGTTCTAGGAGAGGAAGACCACCTTAAAAGGGATGGTGCACTCCTAGTCACTTGAGGCATGTGTGGGAGAGAACTAGAGGATAACACGCGTGCGCTCGCTCACCTCGCCTCGCCGGGCCGAGCAGGGCAGGGCGGGGGGCGCGGGCGCACGGCACCTGCGTGAATGGTCCGCCAAAATCGACTCCAGGTGCTTGCGCAGACGCGGCTTCCTTTTGCAGTTTTGAGTGGCGGTGAATCCGGATCGGTTACGCGCGACTAATCCGTTTCGGTTACGAGTTATGGAGAACATGCAGGCGTCTTGATCACGCGTCCTGGTTTTCTATAAATACGGAGTCGCCGCCTCCATACAGCAGATGCGAAAATCAATCTAGGGTTTTGCCTCCTCCATCCTTTGTGTTGCGCCGTCCCACGTAGTCTACTCCGTCCCGTCTGCCGGCGTACATCGCCGCTCGAGAGAGCGAGTCTCCGAACCGCCGCCAAGTCCCGCACCGGAGAGGCGAATAAGGTTTTGGAAGCGCTCGCGCGATCGCCGCGCTGTAGCTCGCTCGTCTTCCTCGCTCGTCGGCCGGTGAATCGTCATCGACTTCGTGTCATCCTCACCGTGTTCTGCGGCGTCTACATCGCAAACCGATCGTAATGTAATCATCGATGCGTAACATTCATGTTCTCCGTATTAGATCTGTTCATGTACAGTTTCCTGGTTTACATGTCTAGATCTTTTATGCCTGTGATGGTTCTGTTATTTTGCGTGCATGATGTCATGATTTATTTATGGAATAAATTGAATCTACATGTGCTTATATTTTTAACATAAACAATGGCAAGAAAAGGATACAGCTACAGCCTGCACAGGAGAGGAAGGTACCGATCAATAACTATTCACGAACAGATGCTTAAAGGAGGGGAATGGAAGGTTCCTCCCTCCAGAAAGCTGACACATGGGTTAGTGGTCATGTTCCTTTCAGCTTTTAAAAGCTGATTTTCGACTTTTCTATGGTAGCTAGTTTTTAAACGGAATATCTTTTCAAGATAGAGTCTACCAGTTAATTGTAGTATATACTATACCGACTTCATTTATATCGGTAAAAACCGCACGTGAGTTTCTGTTACTCTGTAATCTCTTGCATGAACAGCCTAAAAGTCACAAGCCGTAGGCAAAAACCATAAGCCGCAGCTAAAAAGAACAGGCCCATTGTTGTGTTATGAAAGATGGGCTGGGTAGGTTAAGTCAAAACGTCGGCATATGGGAATCGGACTCCTCTGTCTCTAGGGGTGGCAACGAGCCGAACCGAGCCCGGCTCGGCTTGGCTCGTGAAAGCTTGGTGGAATGGAGGCTCGGTTCGGCTCGGCTTGGTTAGAATATCAAGCTTTTTTGTGGGCTCGGTTCGGCTCGTGGTGCGGCTCGAGCCAGCTCGCGAGGGCTCACGAGCCAACAATGGGCACCTATCACTGTCGGCACTGAACCAAACACCCCCAAGATCAAATTTTGACGCCAAATTTTGCCCCCAGTTAATTGCTCACACCTGCGCAACTTTGAGGATTAAATTCCCACCAATCCAACCACAAGAACGCGCCTACCCAGAGCAGATATCCCCATAACCAGACCGAGACCACTCGACGCGCATCGAGATTCAAGAGGAGGGGCAAGCGAGCGGCGTTACGTACGTAGGTGTTGAGCTGGCGGATGAAGCTGGAGAAGTTGTCGTGCTTGAAGTAGGTGGGCAGCAGCCGCGCGACGAACTCCGGAGAGGTCGAGCGCTTGGAGGCGGCGGAGGAGGGCGAGCGGCGGGGCCAGGAGCGGGCCGGTGAGGTTGAGGCCCGGGAGGGCGAGCGCGGCGACGGAGGGCGGGGCGGCGGCAGTGCGTGGGTGGAGCGAGACGCCGAGTCAGGACTCCGAGATCGGGCCACGCCAGGAGGAGAGCGCCACGCAGAGGCGGAGAGGATGCGCGGAAGGCGAGGAGCGCCCGCGTCGAGGCGGTAGGGGCGCGGCGCGATGGCGAGACGAGGAGAAGGCAGGGTTTGGGCGCGACCGGCGTGAGAGGCGTGCGGTTTTTTTGGGAAGAAAGGTGGTGATTGGGAGGTTCGGGAATCGGGAGGACACCCAGGCCCCAGCTAGCTGTAAAGCACAATGCAACTTGGTACGGGGGAAGACGTTGGGAACAGGAGGAGCCACGCAGTGCCTTCGTGCGGCCGTTCGCATAACCCCGGGCTTTATGCGGTGGCCACGTCGATGCCCTCCAACGGCGGAGGAATCTGGCTCGCGAGCCAACCGAGCCGCTCGCAAGCTGGCTCGGGCTCGGCTCGTTTAGACCCCGAGCTTTTTTGCTGGCTCGGCTCGGCTCGTTTCATCCACGAGCCGAGCCAAGCCTTCACGAGCCCGAACTGGCTCACGAGCTCGAGCTTTTTTGCCAGCCCTATCTGTCTCCTTCCCTGAGATGGCGGCTTCTCCTGTTTATTTCACAAGCCAGTAGGCGTCAGGGAGTGAGTAGTTGAGCACGGGTCGGTCAATTTGGTTTGGTTTGTTCTCAGTATGACACTAGTCCTTAACTTTTAAGTTTGATCGTGTGCGAATCAGACTGAAAACTATGACTATGTCCAAACTACTTGCAATGCCATGGAATCCGTCTGAAGGGAAAGAACAATGTCGAAAGAGCCTCAAATTAATAGCTTGTTTGTTCAATCAGAATGCCAGTTCAGGTGCATCCTTGACACACTGCAGTGGAAAGAGCCGAGCTACCTCAACTACTCCCTCTACTATACTGTGCTCCGAAATAGCCTCCTCAGCTTATCTTTCTGTACGAACATGTAGCACGAGTACAGGAGTACTAGTGGTAGCGTATGTGCCATTAGTTGTTCAGCTATGCAACAGACAGCAAAATTTGAGGTGCGGGTGACAATTATTTGTCCTGCAAGGGAAGTGGTAGTTGATTCCTCAAAGCTTTCTGTAGCTTCCCATTACAACGAGTAACATGAAATTATCCATTTCTTCTTATCCTTTTTGATGGTTTGCTAAAATCTCTATGCAAATAAAGCACAAGTATATGCCACTTCTCACACGCTGTATTTCGATGGATCGTATTGTTTGCTCCTCTCAAACTATAGATTAAGGCTCCATTTGGTATTTGTGGTGGCTTGGCCCCGATTGTTTCGGCTTCTGGTTTATTTTTCACTATTCCTAAATTTCGTCTTTTTCTAATTTTTTTGAGTTTTTTTGAGTTTTTTTACCGGTTCTTTTTTTTTGCCGTATTCGTTTGCATTACACGTGATGGTCTAACTCATTTTTTCTATTTTTAAAATTTTTTAAATTTAATTATACCAAATAAGCTACCTTCAGCTACAGTGTAATTTCAGCCAGCTACAGTGAAATAAGCCATAAGCCACAGCCCAACCGATCACCAAAATTGCGCTTTTCACTATCTAATTAGACTTCCTCCGTACAAAATACCAGATTTAGCCTTTAATTGCAAACACCACATCCGACCTGTGAACCTGACAGGTCGGGCCTATCCGCAGGCGCCATGTGTGCGACTGAGTTGGCTGCCGTCATCACGAATTGGCTGCCTCCAATTGCGCGCGACTTGTCCTCGCCCTAGGCAACGGCCAAGAACGCTGCTTGGCGTTTCTCCCTTCCCCTCAAAATAATCCATCACCCATAGTTCCATGCCATCGGATTCTCTTTTAAAATATAAGCGAAGCGATTGCAAGCTCCAATAAAAATTTAGGGGGAAATAGGGAAGATGGGGTTGGAAAGGTGGCCCTTTTATGCAGTATTTGTTTAAAGTGACACAGCATTGGTCAAAATATTGTTCCTTTAGGAGAAGTGAAAAAAATGCCATATGGTGTCTCTATGACCATACCTTGCACAGGCTGTTTAAAGAAGCTGATGCAGTACTAGGTAAATTCACATACTTAAAGATGTATGCCGTATCAATAACTCAAGCGTAATCAAACTTTAGAGCTGCTAAGGAGTTGAAGAACAATAGAAATTGAGTTAATGCAGTCGAGTAACAAAAATAAGCATGTCCAACAAACAGAATGGAGGCATTGAATAACTGCATCAAATAGATCACTAGATTAGGCACGAATTAATCACACCTTACCATGCAAATGTTTATATAAGCTATGGCCAATCAGAATCATTCCTTTGGACAAGATTTTCTTCAATGATTTCTAGGGAAGGACAAGACTAATATAACTCCAGTGAGAGGAAATAAAAGAAAATACATAAGAAGTTTGTAGAAACAACATACCTGAACATCAACCAATGAGCATGTGACTCCTTCTAAATCCTTCTTAGATACACCAGTGATGTTTGTCCTATAGTCTGCAATAGCATTAAAGGGATTTACAAGTTTGTCCAACTTCACCTGAAAAAAAAACAATTTAATAAGACTTAAGAACAGATATGGTGTTGTGGACGCATTTGTTGGCAAGGTGTACACCCGACATCTACGACAGCCAGCAGAGTCTCAAGCCGTGGCCATAGCTGGACAGGGCGTGGAGGCAAGGGCGACAATGCCTGGACATGATACAGTGGCTGCTACGGCAACAGCCGAATCTGCAGCCGACTGTGCAGAGGAAGTTTGATTCACTTGCGACAGCAGACAACACAGATAAGTAAGCAAAAAGAATTAGTGATATATATGGAAGTTCTTAGTATTAGTATATTATCTATATTAGGCAATCTATATTATGTGTGCTATCTATTATAGATTCCCCTGTTAGGAAGGCTCCTAGATATATAAAGGAGACCTGTTGCTATTGAAGGGAGGCAATAAAGAATCTATTTAGCAAACTCTCAGCTGGTTCAGAGCCCTGGCTGCAAGGGTCAGGGGTGATCTTCGCCATCATATCTTCCCTCCCTGTTCGACCACATCATATGGAAAGTTCTGACATGATTCCAAATCAAGGACATTGTGATGAAATTTGAATTATCCAAAATTTAGAAGTGTTGTAAAATAGCATACTTCTGATTGTTAATGCACCAGACAATCCAATGAATCCAAATATACTTCATTTAGCAAAATAATATACTACCTCCAGATTGTTGTCTACAACACATACTCGGACAACGGCTTCCGTACCATCGTGGCAAAGGACCATCTCACAGTCAAGTGCCAACATAGCTCCTGAGTTCATATAATTAGAGACTTCTCCTATCCTCATTACTTTCCATCCCTGCAAATAAGTAATGCCAATAATCTGTTGTTATGGAAAAGCTTAAACATTCCTTAACTATCAGACAAGTAAAATGAAGAATCCAAGACATTACTACTTTATGATGAGACTATAAATTGATCTTAAGCTTTACAATTTAGACTGGGGTATATACTGTATATTTTGTATGAAGAATCCTAATCTACAACTGTAGTCCAAGCATTAAAAATCATGAATATTATTCTGACCGAACAATTTAAGATCAACTGGAAAAAGTGCAAACACCACAAAGGGTTGAATCGTCATTTATGAATTAACAGAAGTACAATAAAGCTTTACCTCTTGGTAAGATGGGAAGTCGTAATTTTTCCTGTATTCCGGGTTTTCTGCTGTCAGTTGAACAAGCTTCTGCATTTTGCATAATATACATCAATACAATTGTTCACCAAATAATGTTTGATACCCTTGGAAACTACAAGAATCCAGTAACTCAATTGTTCGCCAAGTAACCTAGAAACTACAAGAATCGTGAAACAGTATAAACATTACCTTCTTAGGAGAAATCTTGTCAGGAAAAAAATCCTTCGTATACTGCTCGACAGCTCTTCGTTCCTTATGACGCTTTACCAATTTGCTGAAGTACTGGAACCAAATGTCGTCAGCCTCAAATTCTTAGAAACGAACTGCATATGTAGTCAAACACAGTTGTTTGAATCAAAATATTACCTTTTGAAAATCTTTGGAGAAGGTTAGAAGGAAAGCAAGCAGCACATCCCTGGACCGTTTCTTGGGGTCACTTACAGAAGCACCAAACTTCTTGTCGTTCCGAGCCAAGAAATCTTTCCATCCCCCTTCAGTGCCTTTCAGCCCGTTCTTCTGAGTGAACCTCACGATCTCAACGAGCACCTAGCATGGCCAGAGCAATAAACAGCAACGTAGAATTAGGAAAAGACCTTTCAGGTTTTCGCTTGATGAAGCTTCGTTCTCGGCGCCGGCGAGCAGCTTTCCCTAAGGGTGTGTTTGGTTCGTGGACGGAGGTTGTATCGTATATCCTGGATGAGTGGATGCAGGTTTAGTGAAATTGTATTTCAGAAAAAGAAGATGTTTGGTGAAGCTGTATGAGCGGATACAAAAACCGAGATCTTTGTTTGGTTGCTCAGCACGAGCGGATGCGATCTACCAAACTCGAGAGGCTAACACGTGGGACCGCATAAGATACATCGCATCCACTCATCCAGGATGGCTAGTGAAGCTCATTTTGAGCGTATCCACCCATCCAGGATGAGGGTGTATTTTTGCATCCGCTCATACAGGCTGTATCCGCTCATACAGGCAACCAAACAGGCTCTTTCTCAGATTATACGGATCCACCCATCCAGGATGAAGGGGATGCAGACAACCAAACACACCCTTAGCTTCTCCTTGAACGCACTCCTCTTCTGCACATGGTTGGGCTCGTTTCGGCTGCATTAGCGAAGCAGATCTGTTGGCTTAGCCCACTTGGGGCCCATACCCAGTCAGGAAATGGGATTTTACTTTGAAAAGGCTAACGGAGAATCAGTGATGGCCCAGCTTTTATCAAAAGCCTACTGGCCCGATTGGTAAAGATTTTTGGGACATTTTTATATTTTTTAAACCAGGGTAGAAATTTTATCATTCATTTCGAAGAAAAAAGAAATACACTGACCCTAAAGAGATAAATCAAAGACAACTTGGATTTAAAGAGAAGAGGGGGACCAACACCACCAGGAAGGAGTCTCAAACCTAGAACTCCTATCCAACCATCAAACTACAAACACAAGATAAGCACTTAGTGGAGCAACAACAAAGAACCTCCTACATACAAATAAAGCTTAGGGCTAGCTATTCTCAAGGCAAAGCACAAAACTGAAGAATCACGACTTTAGCAGAGGCTTGAGATGTAGCCTTCAACCTAGGGTGCTCATCACAATAGCAGCCACAACATGACTCACCAAATTGAATCCACCACGATACACCATACCATTGACTATGCCAGTACTCACTGTAACGTCCTTGGGTCCAAATCGACTTAGACCTAACCCCATTCTGGATAGGCCACGCACACGTAGCAACCTGCTTGCACTTTCGTCCTCACTTTGCGCAAAACGGTTAACCGGAGGTTGCTACCATTGGAAGTCCTAAACTTATATGTTAGTGATTCTCAAGCTAAACTAGTAAGGTGGGGCTAACCCATACCCTCATGTGCGCACACACATATAGGTCATCATGGGTCTAATTCGATATGGGCCGAGGTGTCATATACACCCTTCTCAAAGGACCCGACATCCTTGTCAGCTCAACATACCCACATTAGGGCAAATGATCATGATCTCCCCTCTTGGCACATGTTTGTACGTTCAGTGCCAGCACAAAATACCATGTTGTGTGTCCACTCCGGGTCCACACACGCCATGCGCCATATGCCCACGCCCTTGACCCGCACGCGCTCATGTAACCGCGATGTCGATTCTGATACTATTTGTAACACCCTAGGGTCTAAACCGGTTTAGGTCTAACTCTATGTTGGATAGGCTACGCATACATAGCAACTCGTTTGTACTTTCGTTACCGCGGGGAGGGGGTACAAAATGAGGTTTGTTAGTTTAACTAGAATTTACGATCGATCAAAAAATGATTTTGTGATAGGACATAGAGTAAATTACTGTACACGTAACTTTCGGCCACTGAATTTTGTAATTGTTGAGTAGATCATGAAAAAGGAAGAACCATGCCATACATGCATGATTTTGTTCTGTTTTTGCTATTTCCCAGCTTATTCTGTGGATGAGTAACTCTGGAAAACTATGGCACTAGCAGATGAGGTCAGGAGCCAGAAGTTTCCTGTTGTAGCTGTCATCGCACCTGCAGCTTCCACGGTTATTATTCTTTTGTTGTTCATTGTAATTCGGTGGAGAAGGACATGCAGGCCTCAGGTATTCGAATGAATGCTACTCTGTTGACTTATCTGTTCTTCTTCTTTTCCGTTACAATTGCATGAAAGGAAAAAAGGACTGCAAAGAACCTGATAAAACAGATATGATCTATTATATGATGGTTGGCCGGTTCCAAATCCACAATGATTCTGCTCCATCTTGAAGATAGTATAACTCAGAATCCTGTTATGACCGTTCCTTCGGTTGATATATCTACTATAAGGGAAACAACAGGAAATTTCTCCGAAGGAAATATGATTGGCCAAGGTGGATTTGGCATTGTTTATAAGGTCTGCCTTTTTTTCTCAGTAGAGAATATAGCATTGTTAAATTGAGCAGTCTTTGTTTGTTTTGAAGAAGTGTGTCCCAAACCAGTCACCCGTAGACTGTAGTGTGAAATTGAGCTAACCAAACTAACCATACCCCTCGTGTGAAATCACCGAGCATTATTTAAAACCGAAGACACGACTATTCAAATAGTTTTACATTATACAAAGATTACACAATTTTGCCTACAGGAGATAATTAATTTATCATATCGACAAATACACGCTTCTTTGGGCATGCGATAAAGTGATTAACACAGAGCCGTTAAAATGCTCAATCTCAAACTGATCTCACCCGCTAAGGTTTTGTTGCCGAGTAGGCTAACCATCTAATCGAAAAAGTCCCCTCTTGTGCCATGTGAAAAAATACTCAAAAATAAATTAACCATCCACATCATCTCAATGATGAAATCAATGTTGAAACATGATAAATTAATTAACCAGATCCATCCCATACCAAACTTGTGGTTATATGATAAGGTTCAGATCAATAGCGCATAAAGTTAAGTCCTTAAATATTACCCAGGTGATACATTCACATCTCAAAGTACTAACCACACTTTTTCCTTTACTGTAGATCACTCGTTCAAGTGAAAACCATTTTATTTGACCAACACTAATGATATTAGCCATGTTATGGTACATAAATTTTATGATTGTGGTTGACTATCATGATTCAATATCTCATTAAGTCATAATTAATTAATTAATTGATCAATATGTGATGATGAGCCCAACATAACAATAAGCATGGCTAAGTATACTAGATGTACAACCCAAATAGATACTAGTATTGCATCACTAAATAATTAACTATCCTAAAGCGACAATGGAATCAGGCGTTCAAATTATTAAAGGATGAATTAATCAAGATTGGTTAATAACTATCAGGTACAAGGGTCTGTAATAAATTAGCAATGCATAATAATTTAAATAAAAATGATAATACTTAGATTTAAAATAATAGGTTCAATATGATCTAAGGTCACAACTTATCTTGGCTTTACTCAGTTACTACTTTTTGAACTTTAGGTCTTGCTCCTACTCCATTGAAGACGTTATCTAACGAGAGAGAAAGTGAACAAAACACAGATAAATTCAAATAAAATTCAAAAACAACAAAAATACAACCAAAATATAGAGCTTCATTTTAGATAAATTTAAAAAGAAGAATCGGATTAATCGGAGTTTAGACGGAGGAGAACAGACTCTCGGAAGATTTGCCAGGAAATAAATTCTAAAAAAAATAGAGAGAAAGGATAATATTATCTGGAATATTTCCTTCAAAAATATTTTAATAAAAGGCTAGAGGCTGACAGGTAGGCTCTACAGATTTTGAATTTTCTAAAATAAATAAAATTATGGAAAAGGTTTATTTGGCTAATAAGTGGGACCACGGCTCATGGACTTAGTCTACGGGTGGAACTGGTCTACAGTTGACTCGATGCACCGAGGTTGTGTGGATGACAGGTAGGACCCGCATGTCATTGAGAGGGACCTTAGGGTTTGGGTATGTTGATGTGGCAGACCGACATGGAGGACACATGTGATGACACATGGCAAAAGAGATGACATGGATCTTATGTGGCAATGACGTGGCTGACAACTAGGCATGATGACATGGTAGTGCATGGGGGGTGAGCTGGCAACGAAGCTTGCGTGGTGCTTGCATGGCTTCCTGATGGACCCTAGTGTTGATGTGGCAGGACACTTGGGCTGCTGACAAAGATAAATCAACGACGAGGGCTGCTCTACACTGACAATGATGAACAATGGTGAACTGGATGTCAGCAAGATCATCAGGAGCTTCCCCGAGTGATGGTGATGCTGGCTAACAACTTGATTGGCTAGGGAAGGTAGGCACGGTGGTCAGCGGCAATGCGGGTGGCAGTGAGGCTTAGAAAACAAGGAAGGCTCGGCTAGGGGGTGTGATGTGCATTGTGATCAGAAGCTCTTGGCCATGCTCCTTGAGCAAGGCATGAGGACAAACGATCATCGAAATGACACTACGATAAGATTTGGCGGTGGCGCAGAGGGGCCACACGGCAACGCTTGGTTCAGCGAGTTCCGAGGCGCGACAAGGGGCAGAAGAGATGAAACGAAGTACGGTGAACTTGTAACAACGATTGGAAAAAATTGGATTCGATGATTCGTCTAGTATACATTAATTTTATATCTAAAAATATTTCTATGAGCGTGGCATGGGGAAGTCTGTTTACTCTTAGCTCTAGTGTACATCTTGGACAGCCTATGCATCTTTGTGGGCTAACAAATGCTCTAATGTTGTCTAGTTGCATTAGTCCATTGGCCCAACAAACTTTCGATTGGCCCAAAAATCCCAAACAAAGGATCAGAAGGCATGCTCCCAACCCTATCGCTCGTTCTCTCCCTCTCACACCATCGATCACCACCACCACTCACCAGTTGGCAGTTGCCCTCCAACCATTCGCTTTTGCTATAGTGGAAGCCTAAGTTCCCAACCCATTTGCTACTACGTTAGTCCATCTCCACGCCTCCTGGGCTCCCTTACCCACTGGCCGCCGCCTTCACTTCCCCCATCGGTTGCCATCTTCACCTCTCTCTTCGCTGTTGAGATCCTGATGTGTGATTGCGCAAGGCCTAATATGTGTTGATCCTTGGCTTCAAAGCGCTAAAATGCAAGGATATGATGGGAGCGACATCAGCTAGGGAAATTGATATGTTTGGCCTTCTGCTTTTCTAGATTTGTTTGACAAATGGGCAAATAGGCATGCCCATCAGCAGCGTGCGTGGAAGTGAGTGAGGGAGGGGAGGGTGTGGAACTGCGCCCAAGCAAATTGGTTGCGGGTATGATTGTTGGGCCCACCTATTATATTTGGTTGCATGTGGGTAGAGAGGATAGTGAGATGGTAGATGAATCATTGGCAGCGTCTTTGTTTAAGTATTAGAGATATAAAAAGTGGAAGCACGTCTCCTAAGAATATAAAATTATGTATATGTATGAGTTCGGTAGGGCTTTGGTTTCTATTTGTTACAGTAACTAGTTTTTAAACGGTGTATTTTTCAAGGCAGGGTCTACAGATAGATTGTAGTAAACACTATACCGAGTTCAGCTATATCAACCAAAACTACATGCAACTATTTTTTTTCTATGTACTGTCTCTCATAAACAGCCAAAATTTAAAAATTAAACTAAAAACTATAAGACATAGTCTAAAAAAATATATCCAATAGAAACACACACTGGTTCCCGTTCTTAGCTTAATAATTCATTTATTTCTCACGAAGATGCCTCACATCCAAAACTGGCACAACCGACGAGTCAGCGTTCTAGAGGGAGCTCGGGGGTAGGCAGGTTGCAGGGCATTGAGCTGTACTCCAAAACTCGTCCGCGGTCATATATGATGTCATAGACCTGATCAGAACGCACACCTAAAAGGGAGGTGCATCTGAACCCGAGCATTATCGCTTGAGCTACACGTGCGTGCAGTTCTTAATGCGATCGATCGAGCCTGGCTGCCTGGCTATACATTGACATTTTCATAATCGATCCAAAAGTCAGATATATGCATGTACCACACACAACTCTTTCCTCTAATAGAACTGCAAAACAGTAGCAACAAGTAGATTAGGAGATCTGATGGCAATGGCGTGGCCACCTCCCTGTGACCAGTCTGAAGCCAATCCTGCATGTGCATATCCAGCCATCTCATAGCCAAGTGACAGCCTCATCGCATGCGTGCAGCCTATCTGCTGTGTTACATAATAGAGAGATACTCAGAAGAATGTTATCTCTAATTTAGCTCTATCTCCTGCTTCGCCGTTGGTCAAACAGGATGAGCCAGCATGCTTAGCACCAATCAAATGGCGGCAAAAAATAATAATAAAAGACTCGTCCAACCCCTTCATATTTCTCGTGCCGATAACTATGGTTTGCGTACAGTGTTGAATAATGCCTTTTCGTGACGTATGCTGCCCTGATTACAGCCGCAGCGCGCGCGTTTAGTTCATGATCACAGACTAAGCAAAGCACGATGTACTCTATTCCTCAGTGGCGAAGCTAGGCTAGAAGATGACCGGGGTCTTTCTCTTTATCTAATGGGGTTATTAGCATCTATGAACAGTGATTTCTACTGAAAATAAGAAATTTTATTGGGGTCAGCTGACCCCGGTAAACAAGGCTAGCTCCGCCCCCGCTATTCCTTACCCCCCAAAAAAAAAGATGACATCTTAAAACGTAGCCATGATTTGATATTTTTCATGAGAGAGTTCGACGTGGAATGCGTATTCTTCGGTGAGGAAGAGGACTGACTGGCTCAAAGATATCACGCCGCAGACGGAGCCTAATGCTGCGATGGCTAGCCCGTTCGTTGATTCGTAACGCGCATTCTTGCCCCTGACGACCAAACCAGCACATGATAGAAGAGATTCTTTACCGTTTTACTGCTAGCGCGCTCCAAGAGATCCAGCACGGCGGCAACTGACAGGCACAGGCACAGCCAAGCCTCCGTTGGTTGTTTGTTTTCGGGTTGGATCTATGCAGAAAGAATAGTTTATCTTTTAAGATTATCTTAAGAGTTTTTATCTTTTTAAAGATAGCATTAAAGATAACTTCTTCAATAGTAAATTATTTATATAACTATTATTATCACAACTTCTTACCTCGTACTCTTTTACTATTTATGTTTATTTACAGGCTAAATCATCTCTCACACAAAACATAACATCTATATATATCGTATTACCTACTCTCTCATCTATATAAAATTTTACTTATTTAATTAGTTAAGGCATAAGTAAGATGATACTATTAAAGATGTCGTCATGGCATCACCACCCAAACTGACGGGTGGATCTTGGCGCTGGGCACAAGACCTTCCTCGGGAACCGCGGCGGCAGGCCCACCAACACGCGATGGCCCTGTCCGACGCGGAAAGGTGGGAATCTTGGCGTGAATTCTGGGCGAATCCGTCCGATCGTATGCGCGCCTGCCACATTTTTGGACGAGACGACAGTGACATGAGCTGCACCTAAACGGTGGAGTTCCGGCTATAAATTTTGTTTTACTTACAGTTACATGTCCGTTGATAAATTAACCCACCCTAGGCAACTCGTCACAACCGAACATGATCTGGATTTTTTTGAACTCTAGTTTTATTTTTTGACTTATGATTTGTAAATTATATCAATTCAGGAGAGATAGTATCTAAAAAGAAACAGTAACATATTATTTTGGCTGGTATAATTATACTCGGTATAGTGTCTACTATAATCTACCCGTAGATCTTATTTTAAAAATATATTGTTTAAAAATTAATTACTGTAGCAGAAAAGTGATAAGATAAAATCAAATAAAAAAGAATCCGACCCATGAGTTAGTAGCAGTACCACTCACTTAACAGGGCTTGGCATTAGGGCTGTAAATGAGCCGAGCTCGAGCGAGCTCACTGCCTCAAGCTTGAGTTTGTTAGAGAATCGAACCGAACTCGAACCGAGCCTCAGAATCACCCGAGCCTAGAGTTAGGTTCAAGCTTGGCTCATTTATCTTTCGAGCCGATCTCGAGTCGAACTTGAGACGAGCGAAACACGAGCAATTCACGAGTCTTTAGCTTTTTATCTACCATAAGCTTAGCCAACTGCAGTCTATCTTGTTCTTAGGCTTAAACCATTATCTTATTTATAAGCCCGGTGTGATTTGGACAATACAATTGATAAAAAAATTGAAATACATGTGTATACACTTTAAAGAGTCATGCTTAGCAATAATGAACGAGCCTACTCGAGCTTTTCAAGCTCGAGCTCGATAAGCTTGCGAGCTTCAGCTCAAGCTTGAGCTTGACTTGTTTATAATTCGAGCCGAACTCGAGTCAAATCTAAAACGAACCGAACCCGAGTAGCTCACGAGTCTCGAGCTTTTTTTAGGTGAAATTGTTACAAGACACCGGCCAAATTACCGAATAGAGTAGTGCAAGTGGTCGAATTCAAGTATCTTGGAAAATTAAAATTTGTTAAAGTTGTGGGGGTGGTTCAATCCCGCACGAGTGAGCCTTGCAAGAGGTCTAATAATATAAAAGAATATACTAATATATCTTCACTTTTTGTAATTATTAAGAGGTAGAATGAGAATTTTCCATCATATCACATTCATATATATAAACCCCTAAAAAAGTATAGGATGGCTATATTCACTCATTTTACAGTAACTCTCTCTCGGTTGGTTTTAACTCCCTTGGTTCCATATCCCCAATGGAAAAAAGGGTACTGTCGGGACCCGAATATGCAAATCCGGACTCTCCTTGTGTATTCTGCACTAGTCCAGGATCACGCTAGTGCACACAGTATAAACAAAGATGAAATATCGAACATATCACGATTTATTAGGAAAAGACTCAAATATTATTAATAATCATCAGAGTACGACCTTATGGTCAAGCTTACAATTATTAGCCTGAAGGGCTTAACAAAAACTAGCAGTGGAAATCCAAAAGAAAGCGCAGACCAATCGACACGCCCACAAAGCTATCGAGTGGAGAACGAAGCCTAATCCGCGAAGACGTCGAAGTATTCTCCTTCTGGAACCTCCTGCTGGTGATTCTCCTCCTCCTCAACTGAGCAACAGGGGCATAAAGCCGTGAGTACATAGAGTACTCAGCAAGTCGTTTGTAACAAAGATGCAATATAGTATGCAAGGCTTACCAATGGATGGCTGAGAGGTTAATTTTGCAGAAAGCAACAATTTAAAGTAAATACAATAAGTAGATCGAAAAGCAAACTTTGTAAATGATAATAAATAAGTAACCAAAGGAATTGAGATCAACCACAAGTGAATTGACCATTCACCCAAGGAATCCACCATGAACCAAGATCCATGAAATGAACACCCGTGAACTAACCATTCACTTCCCAACTTAGCCCAACCAGGTTTTTATGAAAACTCTACCCCTCGTGTGAGATCACCGAGCATTGTCCATGACCGAGGACACGGCTATTCGAATAGTTTTACACTCTGCAGAGGTTGCACAACTGTACCCACACGATGTGATAATCCTCACGTTAAAGATAATCACAACAAGGCTTTTACAATGATCCATCTCCACCTGATCCCACTCGCTAAGGTTTCGCCGTCGAGTAGGGTAACCCCTAGTCGATAATTGCCCCTCTTACGCCACAACAACATCGGTAGCAAAACCAAAGTGGAGACTTCACAAATTATTATGCCAGGTCTATCCCATACTAGACATGTGGTTTGCACGACTTAGCTCAGATCAATGGCGCACAAAGTCAAGTCCTTAAGAATTACCCAAGCGAAGCATCCACATCCCAGGTGCATTCAGCACCCCCTTTACTGCACGATCAATCGCCCAAGTAAAAACCAATTTTGTATAACCAACACCAATGACACTACCTATGCCATGGGAACAAGTTTTATAATCGTGGTTAACCACCACATTCAAGTATATCATTAAGTCAAGATTAATTAACCACATGTGATGATGAACCCTTTCGCAAAATAAGCAAGGCTAAGCATTCTAATCGTACCAACCCAATGTGACAAATAACATAGCATCACTAATTAAATTCCCAACCTAAGGTGACAATGGCATCAAGGTATTCCAAAATATCAAGGAGGGAAATAACCAATTGGGACGAGAACTACCAATACAAGGGTTTGAATAAAAATAGCGATGCAAGATAATTTAAAACAAACTAATTAAATAATAGATTACAAACTGGGTTCAACATGATCAAAGGACACGACTTGCCTTGGCCTTGCTCAGTTGACGGCTCTTGATCTTCAAATCCAACTTCCGCTCCTTCGAACACGTGATCTAACGAGAGAGAACGCAAATTGAAACACAAAATAAAATCAAATAAAATTCAAATGAACTCCAAAAATTCTCAAACTTGAACCAAAATATAGAGCTCAGTTTTAGATGAATTTAGGAAAAAGAATCGGGTCAATCGGAGCTAGGACGAGGGAGAACGGGCTCTGGGAAGTTTTAAATCAGAGAAAACAAGTCATATTCGGGAATCAACGTGGTCGAAAAGGGGGGTACGACCACGGCTAACGCGATCGGAGGGACTACGACCACGACAAACGCGATCGGAGGGACTACGACCACGACAAACGCGATCGGAGGGACTACGACCACGGCAAACGCGATCGGAGGGTTACAACCACGGCAAACGCGATCGGAGGGTTACGACCACGGCAAACGCGATCGGAGGGTTACCACCACGTGGTCGATTTACGACCACAACCGAACTTTACGACCACGAAGAACTTTCCGGTGGCTTTACGACTTACGACTAAGGCTCTACAACGTAGTCGTAGAACCTTACGACCACACAGATCTACGACCACGGATGGCGACGGGACTCACCGGCGACGGCGGATCGGCGAAGGCGAAACGACGGCGAGGACGACACGATCTCAGGCTCCGGCACGACCACGGCAGCGGCTACGCGTATGACTACGGCGGTGGGCGGCACGACTTCGGTTTGCGGCTCAACTCGGAGGCGAGGCTTGACTTGGGACGAGGGAGACACCAGGGGTTCGGCCCTTTTATACCCGGTCGTAGAGGTGTCCTGGTCGGCCACGAGTACGAGTCCGGGTGGGATACGACCTGAGAGTCCCACTCGTAAACGAGTACGACTTGCTAAAAGCAGGCGGTTGCGTCTGCGCGCGCGAGCGGCGCGGCAATGTGGATGGGTGACACGCGCACACATCCGAAGCGGCAAGCGGCGCGGGAGCGACGGATCGGCGACGCGGCGTGGCGTGGGCGAGGCAGGCCGGTCGGCGGGCGAGCTGGGCGGCCATTGGTGGGTTTCGGCCATCGGCGGTTTAGGATTTCTTTTCTTTTTTCAGAAATTCAAACAAATACTTTTGAGCTCTAGAAAATAGCAAATAAATCCAGAAAAAATCACATAAAATGCCAGAAAAGCTCTTGAGGCTCAGGGAACTCAAATGAAATACTTTTAGCACATTTTAATGTTTAACTTAATCGTATTAAATCTTTTTAATTCATAAAATTTCATTTAAGCTTTAATTAATTCCAGAAAAATTCAAATGGTGAATTTTATTTCGAAAGCTTCAAAAAGGCTCTGAAAATCAGGATGTTACAGGTACTCTGTACCTTGTGCTTATACCACAACAGTTGGCACCGTCTGTGGGGAACGCGCAAGAAGCTATGCGAGAAAGAGTCGTCACCATCAGGGAGATCCATTGGATTTCGACTAGCTGGAAGGAAAGCACTACAAAGGTAAGAAGGTAGAGAAACTTCAAACTGGTTGTGCAATATGTATACATAATATTTGGCACTTGTTGGCTTTAGCATTCCTCTCTGCCGCTATTTGATCGGATTTGTGCTCAAATCGCACGGTGACCTTGTACCCCAGTGTACTCTACAGAGTATAAATAAATCGTACGGTGGCCTCATGCCCACCGTACTCTATGGAGTATACAACGTTAGAAACTTAGCCATTCCGAACAACTCTATGAGTATAAAATAAACTATATAGTGGCCTCGCGCCCTAATGTACTCTGCGGAGTATAAAGCGTCGGGGACTTAGCTGTCTCGGGCAACTCTACGGAGTATAAAATAAATTGCACGGTGGCTTCGGCTCCGACATACTCCATAGAGTATAAAGCATCGGGAACTTACTTGGGCAAATCTATGGAGTATAAAATAAATCTCATGGTGGATTCGGCCCTGACGTACTCTGCGGAATATAATGTTGGAAATATGCCCTAGAGGCAATCATAGAGATGATGATATTTCGTTGTATCCATGATTTAATAAATGTTCCTTGAATATTGCCTTTGTGTTGATTAACAAGTATGTGACTTGTTTGTGAAACTCTTTACTTATATGGTTATTCTAAAGTTGTCCCTAGTCGGAGTTCATGTGAGGACACACGTGAATAATGGATTAGCACATGTATCGGTTGATGACCATGTTTCACAGGTCATAGACATGGAGATGTCAAACCAATAATGTGGACACATGTTTAGAACATGGGGTTGGACCGACCCAACATGAGACATAACAATTATAGTTATGGTTCTCTCTCTACACAATGTGTACGCCTTGTCCTTAGACACGAGATTGTCGCATGTACTTGAGATGTGAATCGACCTACTTAGGGGCTATCAAACGCTACTCCGTGAATCGGGTAGTTATAAAGGTAGTTTTCGGGTTTGTCATGAAGCATGCTACGAGGCATGGTCGGTCAAGATGGGATTTTCCCTCTCTACAGAGAGATATCTCTGGCCCTCGAGTGATCGGATCCGAAATGCATGGCCATGCTACTTAAGGTTAAGAGTTAACCTAGTAAGGGATTCCGGATCACGGGATCGAGAAAGAGTGGTCGACTTGGAGCTCGACCAAATATCGTGAGGCAAAGGGATTGGCATGTACATAAAGTTGTGATGGTTCGTTCGATATGATCTTTATGTATGTTTAGGAGTTGACACGTCTTGCTAGAGGCGCTACCAACTATTGACCGAGTAGGTAAACTCGTGTCATGTCTAAACATACGTGAACCCATAGGGTCACACACTTAAGGGTGAAGCCTAATTCGGATTGGATCCGGTTGGGTCGGTATTGAGTCCTAATGGGCCTCCATTCGTTGAAGCCCATTATAAGGACGTCTATAAAAGGAGGGCAAGGCGCATGTGGTTGGTAGAGATTTTCGTGACCTCCTCAAACCACGCCGCCACCCTCCCACGCCTGGCGCTCGCGCGATCTAGTAATCCGGCGTCGTCGCTCTCCCGCACGTGTGGATACCTTTTGGCGGCGCCGCATCCGTAGCGTTTGGACGAACCGCAAGAGAGGAGTTGTACGTTGGACGCCGCGACGAGGGCGAGGAAGTAGTACGACTACTCGCCCGACGTCTTTGCATCGACGTAGTACGACTACTCGCCCCGACGTGCTGCATCAATTCCGCACCTGCGCGTCTAGTGGTAATTCCGTGATCTATAACTGCAGTGATCTTGGTTTACGGGCATAATTTTTATTAATTTGCGCTAGCGTAGCCTACCCGTAGTCCTTCATATAAAACATAGGGAACCTCGTGTTCCAAGCCACTCTACGAAGCATAAATAAATCACCAGGGAGTCCCCGGCACTAGCGATAACTTCAATGAGCCTCACACGCTTCGTGCATCCCACCAGGAAGTTTGTCGCACTAACGGCATCAAACGATAGTTCTGCCCCTGAGCGAGAACTGCGTTCAGCCACTTCATGGTCGTGACTTTGTAGACACCATTTGACAACCTCGTGGTCATGACTTAGTTGACACTCGTCCGAGTGGTAGGGGCCAGAGCCTGCGTCTCAAGTCTTCGTTCCGCCACCGACTTCGTCAACGCCAGTCCGAAGGGTGGGGGACGGAGCGCGCGCTTCAAGTCTTCGTCCCGCTGCCGACTTCGTCATGCTAGTCCGAAGGGTGGGGGACGGAGCACGCGCTTCAAGTCTTCGTCCCGCTGCCGACTTCGTCATGCTAGTCCGAATGGTGGGGGACGGAGCGCGCGCTTCAAGTCTTCGTTCCACTGCTGACTTCATCGACGTCCATAACCATGTCATGATTGACGTCGTCGTGAGGCATTCTACGACCACCTCGTGGTCCAGATTTCGTCGATACTCGACCACCTTGTGTTCGCGACTTCATCGACACTCATCCAACTAGCTCGGTGTTGAGAATTTGTCGATACTCAACCAACTCATGGTCGAGACTTTGTCAACACTCATCCTACCACCTCGGCGTCGAGACTTCATCGACGTTCGACCACTTCCAAATGGTGACAACAAGTGTTTGGTTGCTTTCATGTGGCTCCTCATCGTCAAGATCTTTTAGTAAGTCAAGGGAACAACTAGTATCCCTATCTAAAACCCAGGTAATGTCCTGGCTAACATGATACTCTTGCCTACCATCGTCAGTGCACTCGACATAAGAGCCAACACAAACAGCTACTCTACATGCCAATCCTGAATCCATCCTTTGCACATTAGAATGGAATGAAGATAGCAATATCAGAGCACAACCCTAAATCGATGCACATAACAATAGAACAAAGATAGAAACATCATAGCACAACCCTAAATCGACACACATCAACCCAAATCTAAACTACACAACCAGATCAACACCAAATTGGCACAACAAGTGAAATAAAATCCCAAAATAAAAGCATGAGGAAGAACCTTACCTGTCGGGGATCCATGAAAGTTGCACAGGCTTCGACGAAGAGCCCGTGCTCCTGAGGCACCGCATTTTCGACCACAACGCCTTCATCTTCGATAGCCCTTAGCAGCACATGCTCCAGCTGATTCCGAAAGGTGGCGACGAAGAGAGATTTGGGGGAGAAGAACTGTAAGGGAGATGGACTTGGGAGAGAAGGATGGATCCAGGCTGCGTGTCACAGTGTTGCTTTAGGGTTTGATCGCAATGGGTGAGCAGGGGCACCCGAGTCTTTTCGAAAATTTTCTCTTCCTCTGGCCTGGAAATAATAAAATATGAGGTTCGGTGTCTTACGGTAAAAACTATAGTTTTTATCAATGTATTTTGGCTAAAACATATATTTTAGATGTCCGTTAATAAAAAAAACAATAGATGGTGTCCTATAGCACTCTCGACTTTGTTCGGCCCGAGGCGGCTATCTATCTTGTCTCTTTTCCAATTCTTATTCTTAGCTCCGGAGAAGTAGGATCTTTGGTGTTTCGTGGTGTATGAGTAGTTCAGTGCTTTGACGAAATGTTGAGTAGTGGAACAGATGGAGATGACTGTAGCGGCGATTAAAAATGCTGAGTAGATGGACATGATTGCACCGGCGATTGAAATTATGATAGTTTTTCTCTACAAAAAGAATTATGACAGTTTATACGAAATACCACAGCAAGTTTATACTAATGGAATCTCGCGGCACGAAATATCACAGCAAGTTTATACTAGTGGAATCTCGGGGCACTATACGATGGATTCTTTTTAACTGTGACCGATAAATTTTTGGTTCTAACGTAAGCGTTTATACGAATAAATCGAATACTGATAAATCAATAAGTTATTTTAAAAAAATTATTATAATAAATCGTTTCGAAAAGAAAACGTAGATACAATTGTATTTATTTATGGAGAGAAATCAGAAGCCACAAACCCCATGAGCCGGGGAGAGAGAGGGGGGGGGCTGTAGTAAAAGTACCGAAAGTTACTGGGATGGTAAAGCGCGCTTAAGCCGGCTAAACTTGGTTTTAACATCTGGCTCCTGAGTAGCTCAAACGGTGGCTGGAATTGGCCTCAAGGGACGGGACGCCGCTAGGGGGCGTGGCCTGCGCGTGGCGTTCCGTCCATCCGGCGGTGCCACACTGTCCCGGGCCACATGTCAGCGTCCGGCATGCTCGACAGCGGAAGAGTCCACAGGCTTCCGTGCCTGGAAGCTGCATGCTTCCCTCTCACGTGCGGTGTATACCAAACCGACGACTCCTACTAAAACCACTTATTTATGCACAGATCAAAGAGGACAGAACAATTTGTCCATGGACTCCTACTTAAACTATTTCTTTATGCACAACTCAAAGAGGACAGAACAATTTGTTCAGGGACGCGTGGGAGAAAAATTCCGAGATTCGGATCTTTGAGGCCCCACAAAAACGACCCTTGTCACTGGTCGCCCTGCTCCATTTCAACGTAAGATTCCAAGATGCACGTTGGCAGCGATAGATACCCTTTGTATGTGGCTTAGCTAAATAGATACCCGGCCTTGTCCTCCATGCCGTGCCGCATGTTACAGGCAACACATGCTACGCACAAGGATTTTGGTAGGACAGGCAATGGTCCCAGCCAGCAGTTGATAGTTCAGCAGCAAGGTTTTCCGGTTGTTTTCACTACCGACCCGGTGAGGTTTATTTCAGGTAAATCTTTAGAGCAAGTTCAATAATAGAGCCAAGTATTTGGCTATAAGTTAAGTTATAAGAACCAAGTTATACAATAATCTGTCTTCTATTTGTCTACAAAAGATTTTTTATTATTATGTGGTACCATATCTCACATTCTCTTTCCTACTCCTCCTCACATACATTTATTATCTGGACCAGGGGCGGAGCCAGGAATTGGATATAGGGGGGGCAATATGGACAACATGTAGAGTAGAACTAATAAATCATGCCGGATTTACCAATCCAATAGTCACATATCAGAGTAATATATTTCGCAAATTCCAATGCAAAGAAAATTACATCTCTATTAACTTAAACTTAGCTCTACGAATACTAATATTATACTTATGTTAAAACTGTGTTCTTGGAGTTTCTGCAAACCTTACAAAAGCACCTACAATTTTCTTGTAGACCAGATCCTCAAATTATTCCATATTCTATTTTTTAATGTATAGATTAATATGTGCTGCCAAAATACGACAAATTTACTAGACAGTAGGCTTACCAAATTCGTATCTCAAAATCTACTCATCTACTCGACATGAATAAAAATTCTACATAAATATATCAAAACCTCCTACAACTTTTTAGTTAATGGCATTTCCAAATTATGACCATATAATACCCATAATTACAGTACAACCATATAGCAGATTAAACCAATCTACTATTTGATTCCTTGTCTAGAAATTGCTAATTCACTCTCTAGTTTTGATTTTTTGTAACCTCTAATTAAAATTAGCAAAACTGAGAGAAATTTAGATGTTACCTCAGTGAATTATGCCAAAATTTACGATCCCCTCCTCATAATTTCTTCCCTTCTCCATCCTAAACTTTCACCCACTGCTATACTTGCTTTCTTCGTTTCTTCTCTTCTTTGCTCCCTTTCTCGTCTACTTCTGTGGCAGTGCATGATACGCAACAGTCACTACAGCATGTTGCATGCAAAAATAACTGCTGCATGCAACCAATGACCATCATGCAATACGAGTGCTAGCCAACCACTCGCGCGAGCGCGCAGAACGCTGGCTTGCATGGCTGAGCGATCAAGGCGAGCGGCGCATGGCAGGGACACGCGCGGGAAGGTATGAGCTACCGCGCGGGAGCAGCGACGGCTGGCTTGCGCGTGTGCGGTGACTTGCTAGCGATGGGAAACCACTGGTGCGAGGTGACGCTACAAACGGTCAGGTGCTAGTTGGAGAATTAGAAGGTTGGGGGGTGCCTGGCACCCCCCAGCCCCCCCTCTCTCCGCCACTGATCTGGACCCACCACTGCATAGGCTCCCGTGTGTAGCTTGTTGCTTACATGAGAGCCAAGCTCTCCTCTCTCTTCTCTTCTCTCCTCCACATCAGCAAAAATGCTGACTAGCTTGGCTATAAGACCATTGTTGTACTTGCTCTTAAAGTGAAGGTTGATCCATTTAAAGAAGTATGATGCCTTTTAGGCTCTGCTTCAACGAGCTTTCTTAAAGTTAAGGTTGATCCATTTAAAATAATATAATGCCTTTTAGGTTTTGTTCTAACGAGTTTCTGCTTCTGACTTCTAATTATTTTAATTTCATCTTTATTTAGTTTTTCGTCTTTTTAGTTTTTAGTTTTTTTATTTTTTACATTGCTTAATTTCATCTTTATTTAGTTTTTCGTCTTTTTAGTTTTTAGTTTTTTTATTTTTTACATTGCTTATGACGATATATTTTTAAAAAAATTAATTATATTAAAAAGGCTACCACAAGGTATAACGTATTTTTCAGCACTAACTTAAACTGTACAACGATGATAGGGAAGCTCATCACATCCGTTTCAGGCTTTCATCAACAGTGACGATACAATAGTGCGCATCACTGTACGATACAATCCTTGTCATCTGAAAAGGAGACACCTAGAAGTCTCTGATATGTTCGCCAAGTCGATGGCTTGATGCTGTATATCTGATTAAGACCAGACGTTGATTCAGATACACATGAAAAATGCTGGATTAGTCTATTTTCTGTTGCTCACGCCACTTGGATTCGTGCATAAAATGCTTGCCGATCAAATTTTCCAGAACTTATGGACCTGATGACTGAACAATATCAGAACCCATTGGAGTCTAGTGAAGTTACCGTCTTGTCCCAGAAAGATTTCCTAGAGGAACAATCATGCATGCACCTTAACCATGCATCCAGGCAACCATATCGGCCTACTTAAATTCACGGCTATACTACTCTACGTAGGAAGAGAAGCTATACGAAGACTACCGAGTGATTCGTCGACTAAGTGGAGGTGACTGAAGGTTACTAGTACAAGATAGCAAG
Organism: Dendrocalamus sinicus; assembly: GCA_036346575.1. NCBI lineage: Eukaryota > Viridiplantae > Streptophyta > Magnoliopsida > Poales > Poaceae > Dendrocalamus > Dendrocalamus sinicus. The sequence continues at coordinate 2,552,594 of CM070650.1, read as the reverse complement.
CAAGCACTGCGATTCCCCTTTCACCTTTCCCTGTCCGGCCCCGGTGGCCCTTGCAGGAAACTGGAATCTCGAGTGAATTGGTGTAACAGAGTATGTCCAATGCAGACGCTTAGAGAGATATTTAATAATAAAAAATTAATTTTTCTTACCATATAGAATAGATAAGGTGTTTATTTTGAAGCATCGATGCTTACATAAGCACCGGTGCTTAGTAGGTGCTTATGTGTATAACTATATCTATTAATAGATAATATAGCATCTAAGCACCTATAAAAGAGATGTTTGTATTGGAGGAAATAATTTTTGCATGGATGTTTGATGATGTGGCTATATTCTCTCTCTTTAAGCACTTATATATAAGCATCTTGCATTGTACATGCCCTTACAAATCAGCCAATGGCATAGCTAGAAATTCGTAGGTGGTCAGGTGAAATTTTGATCTATACATGCTCCTTGCAGCAGCCAAACACAAGCTTCTTATTCAGAGCACTGCTCGTCAACAGCGAGATTTTAGTAGACGCCCAGCTAGCACCAACGGCGGCTCTGCCCTAATATTAAACGGCATATACAGAACGCAACGGCACCGCCGAAATAATCTCCATTCCTTCCTTCATTCTCTGTTTTAATATAGTATGTTCGAGATCGCATTTTTCTTTTCTCGTTTGCAATTGGTAAAGGCGGCCGCCTGCCGGCCGTCGGCGGCCACGGCCGTATGACCTCTGTTTCTCCCCGGTCTTGATGTGCGTGTAGCGCATCCACGAACAACACGTTGTTACGCTTGCTCGTTAATTATACTCTCAAGAAAGTTATACTTTGTTAAGAGTTAATCACACCACGTACATGTGCTTTACTAAAGCCTCCGACGTCCATTGCTATTGCTGTAACACTTAAAAAGTTGGAGGATGTTTAAGGTTAGATTTTCGTTTTGTTTTTTTTTTTCTAAACGAAAGGAGATTCACCGGCTGAGTTTTCCCCGGCCGGTCCGTTTGATGCCCTCTGGACTAGGAAGTGATCGATTACATCAAGCACAAATGCCAAGCCAAGAATAAATGGTTTCTTGGAGCAACTTGTTTTTATTCTTTTCTTTGTTCATGGGAGCATCTAATGCTGAAGCATCAGTTTGTGACAGAGAAGGCTGATTACAAATGGTAGTAGCCATTCTAATGCACGAATCACGCCACGCACACCGACCTAAGACCACACACTATCACGCGTCCTTGCTCGATTGCGATGTTAAGTAATTTCTTTTCCCTAAAACAAAAGCACTTTAATCACTTAGCTGTATTTATTTTATATTGTTCATCCACACAAGATTCGAGTGACATTTTTCTGAGCCAATTTTGAACGGCATGTAATGTAAAACTGTAGCACTACAGGTCGATCAATTATTTCACTTGGACACGCTACCATCTTGGTGGAGCTGCTCGATAGGAGATTTGAAAGGTGGAAAGCAATGGTTAACAATTAACTTGTCTTGTGCCTAACCTTGATGTGAATGTCCGGCTATTTTAGGCTGCAATTGATCCCCTACCACCAATAAAACTTGCCAAATTAATCCTTGAGGATATTCTTCGGAGTTTCGAGGGAAAATTCTACTGATATTATACGCCCACTGGATCACAAATACATGGAACATTCAAAGTAGACTTAACACAAGCACTGAGACTGAATTAATGTGAAAGATTCACTTACGTACTAACGCTCATGCCTGACATCATTCGTGGAAAGAAATCGGACACCATCGTGCATGCAATTTACTCCTGCATTTTTTTAGAGAGGGTGCAGTTTCCTTTTGCTGACTAACCTCGAATAAAACAAATGCTTATCTGTAAAGAAGAATTTAAATACTGAAAGATTGAGTCCAACGAAATATCATAAAACAACACGCGTGCTTCGACTAGAACTTGTTGATTCTCCAGTAAGTAATTACGGTAAAAAAACCCTAGCAAGTTGGGTTAATTTCGGTTGGCTGATGCATGCCTCATCTGCTTGCTACTTGCAATCTGGAAATGCGCTATTGTTTGTGCTTGGTTGGGTCGAAAGGAATGCAAGTGCGTCGCAGATTCTTTTTTGTCTGAAACCGTCTTAGCTTCTGAAAAAATGAAGGGTAAGATCGACCACTTAATTGCAGAAACAATGAAATCTCGCACAAAATTAGTAATTTGCTTGAAATCTTGACCTCTCCTTTGCTCCTTACGACAAGATAAGAAGGGCGCGGAAAGTAACGTGGACCAGATAATTCACAGCTTCTCCTTATGACAAGATAAGATGCGGAGTATCTTGCAGAAAATACTGCAAATGCATTCATATCCATCCTTTGAGGGATTGCAATCTTATCGAATCCATTAATTCCAGGGTGAATTAAGGGGTTCCTATTTTGTAAACATTTTAACTGATTTAATTCCTAGATAATTGGATCGTGTAGTAGTTTCTTTGGTTATAGTAGCTTATCATAGAGAAATGGAAACCGAACCAGAACAGGATACTCCCCCCTCTGGTAGTCTTTTTCACCATTTTTGATGAGAGGACATTCCGTTACTTCTTCCCCTTGGTTTGGTGTCTACTCTAACCCTGCCTTACATCACAAACATGGACGAATTGAATTGGGAATCGTTAATAAGGAACTTAATACTGATTAAAAATGGAAGTGACAGCGATTTGGGCAGTAGAATCTGCGCGCAACCCCAGGCGATTAGCGCAATAATTTAGTCGATCATAATGCCCCCAGGGCGAAGATTCCTTGCATCGCGTGACTTCAGTGCGCATCCGGTGCTGATCCCAACTTGTTAACCCCAGATTCCACAGGTTCACCTCAGAAATTCAGAATCACACCTACCCGGATCTTCTGCACCAACAACAGCGCCCAAGATGAAAAATGCGTCTCGTTGTTAGTGTAGCTCTTGACCACCGACTGACGAATGGAGCGGCCAGTCAATCGTTTTTGTTTTGTTTAATGCATGTTGTGAAGAAGTGAAAAGGAGACGGAGTAATTTACATTGACCGTAAGATTGTCTGGCCATAGAAGTGTGTCGCCCACATTTTTAATATCTATCTTGTAGTCACTATTTTTTATATTTTAAACAAATGTGATTGGGTAAATTCACGGTAACGACATTGGTAATACTTTTACTCACCCTACCATCACACAGCCTCCAAAAGGAGGTTAAATCCGATTTCATGAATTAACCAAATTTGTTATATCATCATGTTCCACAAGTTGCGAATTCATTTCACCATTTGTATTCGTCTAGAAATAGTATATTGATACACACTTAACGGGATTAAATAACCTGTTAAAGAGATACTTAAATGCTTAATCAAAGGTCTTAGACAATGTTATAATAGCTTATGTCAGGATGTGGACATAACACGTCCTGAGTACCTCTGATCGAAGAATCTATGTTTATCTACCCGCCTAGCTACTATTCGAAAGCTCTGTGACCCAACATGTGAGCCTCCCCTTTGGCAATGCTTTGTACGATTAAGGGGCAGAACATTTCTCTTGTGTCTCTGACAACAACCGTCTTCCAGTTGTTTCCTGAGGCTCTCCCTTACTGATAATAACCGATCGACGATTATTAATCAGACTTCTCTCACCACCACCAACTGCTTACATGCAGACAGAAGGAATCGATAAAGACGTCTCTTCGGTGCTATTTAAGCCTTACTCGGGGGGATAACGAAAAAAACCAACAACGAATAAAGAGAGAGAGAAACAGAGGAGAACAACAATAGCAACATCATTCTGCATTAGTGTAAGTATCATTTTCTCTTTTAATCGCTCATTAAGAACAAATTGTAATCTCATTATAGCAATGAAGATTATCCCATTTTCCCTGTTCTTTTCTTTTGTGATTTTGAAATTTTCTATTATTCGTAAGATCGTCGATTTGATAGTTGACAACACTACACTTGAATATGGTCTGATTCCAAACTATTAATAACCTAAACAGATAGCACAGGGGCGGGTCAAATGTAACTGACCTTGATACAGTTAAGCAAGTAGAGAATCCAGGCCTCGAACCCATGGCCCCTAGGCAAGCGGCTACTCAAGAAGACAAGAACTGAGCGTAGCTCCGTTGGCTATGACTGCCATCGAGCGTTTGGATCGCCTGTGTTCAAATCTTAGGTTTGACGTGTGTACTGACCTTCACATATACTTGTGTGTGCAGTGAAAAAATGTGTGACTGAATTCTATAATGTATTAGATAAATTCAGTGACTTTTGATCTAAATCTAGTATGTGTTTCAGTAAAATACAGGCATATACGCGGTGTTTGATATGCGTTGATGACTTGATGTGGACCTCCTATGTGATCTAGGGTGGTGTTTGGATTGGGGACTTGGTGGGATGGGATAGCTCCATCCCAGATATGTGGGATGGGATAATTCCACTTTTTATTTGGTTGCAAGGATGGGTTAGTCCTTGTTTTTTGTTTGGATGGAGGGATAGAATGGGATCTAGTGATCCTACCTCTTGTTTGGATGGAGGCCGGCAGTGGAGAGGACGGCGGGGAGGACGCACCGGGGCGAAAAGGAGGGCGGAGAGGACGACCGGAGCACGGCGACGACGACGGCGACGAGGACGACCGGAGCACGGCGACGAGGCCGACTGGAGCACGGCGACGACGATGCCGACCCGAGCAGACCCGGAGCGGCGCGGGGAGATGGGGAAGCGGCAGGGCGGCGCGGGAGATGGAGGAGCCGCGCGGGGAGATGGGGGAGCGGCGCGGGGAGATAGGGGAGTGGCAGGGCGGCGCGGGAGATGGGGGAGCGGCAGGGCGGCGCGGGCGATGGGGGAGCAGCATGGCGGCGGGCGATGGGGAAGATGCGCGGGCGATGGGGGAGCGGCGCGGTGAGATTAGGGCTGTACGTGCGCGCGAAGGGAACTGGGTTGGCGCGGTTCGCTCGTTTTTGGGGTATCATCTCAACCCAGATTTTAGCAGAATATTCCCTTTTGGGTCTAACCCATCCCACTAAATCTTACAACCAAACACTACAAATAACTAGTAGTGTGCCCGTGCTAACGCTACGATAAAATACAAAACAAGATAAAATTTGTAAAAAATAAAACAAACAATCAGATTCATTAAGATTCACGTCTCATATATTGTATAACCAAATATTTTTGTCACATAATGAATATCACATAACGACTGATCCTTTGAGGAGGTGACAACATCATTGGACTCACCTACCGACGACTTTCTCCATCCTCACATTGTTTAAACTTGAGGCTACAAAGAAAACAAACATTTTTGTCACATAAAGAAATATGAAACACAGTAATGAAATAGGTGTTTGTGGACTATTTACTTACCGTCAACAAAACAGCGGATCAACGATATTTGATGAAAGCTGCAGATTACTTTTGCTTCGATTTCCAATGCCATCAAATCTTTTAGTTGTCGCTTTGGTGGGAGTTTCACACTCACGTGACATGCATCTATATCATTTGTTAAAGACAATAGATCTGGCATAGGACTTATAGCACAATTTCTGCCTTACGAAATTAATGATATATTCTCAATACAAATATATTTATTTAGCTAGTGCAATGAACCTTGACCAACAAAAAGTATCTTTTGGAGGAATGACAACGTGTAAAAATCATTCTCAACATCGTGCCAATTATTAACAGAGAATACACATAATGTGTCAATACTAAAAGCTTCATAGTTCATATACACTTTTGATGCAGCTTTAGAAAATTTATTATGGATATCTCGTATTATTTCTTAAATTGCCCCGTTAATAACATGCAGCAGGTCAACAATGATCTAGCGCAAATATAAATTACAGAAAATGCAGGGTTAAGGTAAGAACAAAAAGAAAGATGCAAAAAGATCGTAAAATAATTCCCACAACCAACAAGTTCAATAGTCAATACATACTCACCTATCACCGATATATTTTCCCTGGACAAAATAACTGAGGAATAATTCTTCTACAAGAGCATTTTGTTTGTCATAGCCTTGGTGTCCAGCAAGTGTTATGAGCCTATGGTCATCCATTGTATTCCATTGCATTACAATCTTTTAAGTCATGATGGTACAAATGATACACATGATGTCATGAATGCCGAAATTTTAACCATGCACTTACGTGAGCCCGGACATGTCATACTCAAGCCCAAGTCCTCGAAATATCTGCAAAAAGAGCATGGCAACAGCTAAATACATTTTATGCAATGTGAATAAACAATACCATGACCAAGGTCAAATGAAAGAACCTCGCCATGCGGCGATTACACTCTCAAACCGCACAGGCCAAACTTCATCTTGTAGAAGTCGATTTCTTGATGCCTTCCTTAGGCGCATCGAGATTCGAAAGAATGGATGCCAACGGACCTATAAAGCAAAGACACGCGCTAGTCTCACACCATACATATGAGAATTCTGAACTTAGATCAAGATAATGAGTTAAGGAAGTGAAACCTCAAAATCGAACTTGTCCTTGGTTTGTTCCATAGCTTTCTCGAGGTTCCTTATACCAACAAAGCACCAAGGGCACACTGTATCCGAGCTCACATTGATCTGAAGAAGCTTCTTGCCAGTGTTTGAAGCCATGAATTTTGTACACCTAGAATTCACAAAGAAGTTATTCTCAAATTGGATAGATGTAATCATGTAAGATACCTATCAAAATCCAAATAAAAATGCAATTCACTAAGCAAATCAAGGCTTCCATCATTGGCGACTTCTTTGGTCTATATCTTAAAAGAATCACCAGATTTCAGTAGCAATATGTCTTCCCATAATATTTAGTGATGGAAAATAGGAGATGCCCAAAGAGCACTGCAGGACGGAGGTGCCATGATGCAAAGTTTGGAGGTGCCATGAGCTTGGCCAATACTAACACACCGCGTGGCTGTGAGAGAGATATTAGGGCCAAACTTATAGCAGCCATCGGAAATATCACTCTTATGCTACCAATATGTCGAATGTAGTATGAATTAACATGTAGAACAGTAACTTGAACAAGCCCCCACTGTTGCAGGGAAAGTAAAAGAAACAGGAATATTTGTTTTAGTGAGGGTGAAATTAAGCGTGTAGAAAATTCTCGACATCTTTTTCAATGAAATCAGAAAGAAAAATCTACCTCTCTATGAATAGGGAAACCCCAACCTTCCTCTGAAGATATCATTACAAAAGGCTCTTGAACCTAAAAAGGAAATGTTACTGTCTTGTTTAGTAACATTAGCATATTCAGCTTGGCAGTGTACCGCCCGTTTACACTATTTTGTCATGATGCTCAATTGCTCATAATGCTTTTCAATGTTCCACAATCCACATTACACACCAAGGTCCCCTAAACCCCAAAAAAAGTCCTTGAGTAATTGAGCAAATTTTAGTCATGCTACTGAACAAAATAAAATATTGCACTATTAAGTGGTTCCCCCCTCTTAAAGATATGAATCACTAATATAGCAGGTTGGAATCTATCTCCCCATCATCAAAAGTACCATGATAGACAAAGGTACAAGGGTCATCTAAAGTTGAACAAAAGTACCGAGAAAGATGAGAAAGGGATAAGCAACATTTCACCTTGCCCAACTCCATCAAGAGATGGAAACTTGCAATGGTAAGCTCCAGAGAATCGCTATTTTGAAGAATCGAAAAAAGCATTGTACATTCTCCTTGCAAAGGAAAGATTTACATGAAAAATTTCCATATAATGATGGGAATTGACAAAAATAACTTCGATTCAACAAATACTTCTCAAACGAAATTGCGAAAAACATTGATAAACGCCTAATTAGTCGGAACAATTAAGGCATAAAGCATTACTTCTTGCACATTTGCAAGAAACGTTTCTGATAATTAAAATAAACAATACATTATACATGTGTAAATGCGATTACTTTTCTTCAAACGGGTAAGATCAACTGTTTTCTTGTTATCTTTCAGAAATTTCAAAGTAGCCCATACCATTGCATTGTCAGCTCACATGGTTTATGAAAAAAATTATCAACGATAGTAATGCTATGTGTCAAAGTGAATCATACCTTCTTCACCCAAGTGGTATTGTAGCAGCGAACAGTGAGTGTGCAGTACTTTGGTAACATCTTCAACCTTGCTGTTTATATAATAAAGGATCCGGTTACATCGAATTTACATCAAATAGAGAAATACTGCAAGTGACATTGTCAAAATGTTGATTATTCCATATGTTCGGACCGAGAAAAGGTCAATAACACCACCATAAAGAGAACAATTGGCTTAATTGAAAAAGTCAATCATCATGACTACATGAGACTCATAAACTGAAGAACATCTGTAATAGAATATGTGGGCATACCAAGAATAAGCTCAACATCGTCAACAAAGCCCATATTAAGCATCTCATCGCTTCATCAAGGACACGGAATTTCAAAGACTTCAAATTGAGAGTTCCTTTGCAATAAAATCTGGGCAAGAAAGTCATGCAGCAAACATTAGAATAAAATTATGAGATTTTGGGCGAATCAACCGAAATATCAACAAATGAAAATAATTACCTTGACACGGCCAGAGTCCCAACTATAATGTCAACCCCCTTCGATTGATACTTCTTGATGGCGATAATCGAACCCCATATACACAACATGAAGAAAGCCCAAATGTTGCACCATAAAACGCAAATTCGGTGTGCACTGATATTCACTTTGGCAAGATCAAAACAAATATAAAGGGTTTTCTTTCTTGATAATCGAAAAGTAGCACAATCTTACCGCTTAGCTAGCTCTCGGTTGGTAGTAAAACCAAAACACTTGGAGGTCCGCCATGATCGGTCCTTCGGATGTTTTGTGTGTCCCATTAACTAATGACTCCAATATGGGCGAGAACAAAAGCCAATGTTTTTCCTAAAATAAGAAACAACATATTTAATTAGGCCATACCTAGTTTCCAGAGACAAATGCGATAAAAATAAATAATTATATTCCTCATAGCCATCCTCCATAGTCGAAAATAAGGAATTCAGGTCACCACACCAAAATCCATCACTATGAAGACGTTTAAATTCTGCAAGCGGCGCTGAATGTACGAAACGAAATATCTTTTAAACCCACGTATGTGCGGTGATGATCATACTCAAATTGTGCAAGCGGCGTAATTAGTACACAATGTTGCAATCCGTATCTCGAATTGGGTCAAGTGCTATAGATTAGACGAATTCTGTCAAACCAAGATGGCGTGTCGTGCGACAAGCTTGCTATTAACACAAGCGTGCGGGATAGTAAGTCGAACAAGTACAGTTCCTACTCTACAATTTTCTATCAAATGAGCCACACAAGTCGAAAGGAACTCTCACTGGCCGGTGCGTGCGCGCCGACCAAGTCGTTGCCGTCGAGCACGAGGTCGAAGGTGGTGGCTGGATGGGAAACAGCGCCTTGATCCCCTTGGACTTGAGGCTCTGCTGCGCCTCGAAATCCGGAAGTTGCGAGAGCATCCGGTCGGCGGGATCCTCGTCGCCGCCGGCCGTGAGCTCGCCATCGTCGTCCTCCTCATCGCCACAGCCTTCCCTTCCTCTTATCACTCTCCTTCTTTGCCTTCTTCGCGGCGGCGCCGATGCGGCCGGCTCCTCGGGCTCGTCTTGCTCTGTCCTCGTCGAGGAGGACGCCGCAGAGGGGACGGCTCCTCGCCTTGCGCTTCTTCTCCTTCTTTTCCTTCTGCTGGAGGCGGCCTTGAGATTGCGCTTGGCCTTCTTGGAGGCGGAGTCGTCGACGGCCATGGGCTCGGCGGAGGCGGCGGCAAGGAGGAAGGCATCGGGAGGAGGAGGGTAAGTGGCGGCGCGCGCATCACGGACATGTCGCGGAAGAAGGTGAGGAGCTCGGCGGGGTGGTGGTGACGTCGCAGGGCGGCGGTCGGCGATGTGGGAGGTGAAGGGCACGGAGGTCTCGATGGTGGCGCGCCGTGGAGTCGGAGATCGGGCGCGGCGATGGCGCCGTGGCCGGGGCGCACGCTGCGGGGAGGCGGAGGAGGAGGAGGAGGCGGCGGCGGCGGGGGGGGGGGAGGAGGAGGAGGCGGCGGAGCGGAGGGTGGGGAGGAGGAGCGGCGGCGGAGCGAGAGGGGGGGAGGAGGAGGAGGCGGCGGCGGCGGAGGAGCGGGGAGGAGGCGGCGGAGAAATCGAGAGGAGGAGGCGCACGGGTTCGGTGGGGCGGCGGCGGAGGAGGAGGAGGAGGAGGCGGAGGAGGGGGGGGAGGAGGAGGCGACGGGGGGCGGCGAGGAGGCGACGGGAGGAGGCGGAGGAGGAGGCGGCGGTGGGGGAGGCGGCGGCGGCGAAATCCAAGGAGGAGGAGCGCACGGGTGAGATGGGTGGGAGGCGGTTCGGGAGGAGGAAGGGGGGACGCAAGGGCGTGGTGGGCGTCGGTTAGGTACCGATTCAATGATGATGCATGATCCAAATAATATTGATCTTAGGATCTTCAATGAGTAAGAGAATAAGATTTGAGGAGAGATCTAGGCCATTCATTTGTATGAAGTTGAATTACTTTGGTACACAAATCTGGGTAGACTTAGATTAGACATGACTGTAGGGGTGGTTAAGGGGGTAGATTTAGCAAAGAAAATTTTGGTGAATTATAGAGTAGGGTAGATAAGTTGACCCCCTCCCATCCCAAGATATACCCTAAATCAAACACTACCTAGAAAAGGCAGCCGCTCCCGGACTCCCGAGATTCCTAAATCTCGCACCAGCGAAATCCCCTCTCGCGTCCGGACTCCGGAGAAGCCCTCGCCAGTCGCCACCCTCCCCTCCCCTGACCTCTATAAATACCCGCGCTCCCCTTCCGCCATTTCCAGTTTTCCACAACAGCAACGCATCCACAAGCAGAGGAGAACAGAGAACATAGTAGACGCAGAGAGGAAGAGAGAGAGAGAGACACCCCGGCTAGCTAGATAGGAGATATGGCGCGGTGGGCCATTGCCATCCACGGAGGCGCCGGCGTCGACCCGAACCTGCCGGAGCAGCGCCAGGAGGAGGCGAAGCGCGTGCTGGCGCGGTGCCTGCAGGTTGGCGTGGACGCGCTGCGCGCCGGCTCGTCCGCGCTGGACGTGGTCGAGGCCGTGGTGCGCGAGCTGGAGACGGACCCCGTCTTCAACTCGGGCCGCGGCTCCGCGCTCACCCGCCGCGGCACCGTCGAGATGGAGGCCAGCATCATGGACGGCCGCGGCCGCCGCTGCGGCGCCGTCTCCGGCGTCTCCACCGTCAAGAACCCCGTCTCCCTGGCCCGCCTCGTCATGGACAAGTCCCCCCACTCCTACCTCGCCTTCGAAGGCGCCGAGGAGTTCGCCCGTGAACAGGTAACTAATTAACCGGCCTTCTGTTAATCAACAGTGATTGGCCGTCCTAATTAATCTCGTCGCCATGTTAATACTCGTTCCTGCATGATTTCCTTCCTTTCCTCCCCTTCAAAATCACAAGCAATTAAGGAAATAAACACGCTGCATGATGATTTAATTAACACGAGTAACATTTTTAATTGAAATTAAATCCCGTGGACCTGGCACCGCGGAACGCGAGAGATTGACGGGTCCGAAGACACGAGTAATAAAAAATTAGGGCGCTCGCTCGACACGTGTAAATGACGTGGGGGGTGCAGTACAAGTGTACAACATGTGTCCAGCTCGAACTTTTTCGAATAAAGCTGCAGTAGCCGAATAGCAACAACTTTGCTGCCCCTGGAAAGACCTTTTTTTTCTTGCAGAGGTGAATCTTAGCTGGCCATGCAAATCCAGCAAGATTCCACGCAACAAAACAAGCATGACATGTCATTTCGGCTGCATGTTGATTTGAAGGTAGGAAAAAAACAGTGAAATCACCGCTTTTTTTAAGACTGGGATCGCCTTTTTGATCTTTTTGAGTGCTAGGATCCTTTTTTCGTGTACTATGCTTGATTTGGGTAAACATGCCATGCCATGTAACTATACACGGTTCGTGCTTATGTAACTTTACGTGGTTTCATGGAAAATACAATAAAACAGAAAGTTTTTTTTAGCTCAACAAGGTAAGCAATCTTGCATCCCATGTGAAGACACCATACATCTTAAACCTTGCAGTTGCATCTAGGAATCACTTGTTTTCTTGGTAAGTTTAATTGTTTTTTTTTAACTTTACTCGTTGGCTTTTACCATTTACCACCTGGTTTCGAATGTTTAAAAAATTATTCCGTAAGATATTTATGTTTTTTTAAACTCTTTCCAATTTGTTTGAGTTGGACCTGCACGTGCTTGTTTCCTTTTCGTCCCCTGGTCTTCGGAGAAAGCTGCGGACCAGATACGGGTTCTGTTTCACTTCAATTGAAAGCAACTGCGACGTAGCTTGTCTACCATCTGCTGCAGGCTCGTTTCCATTTCAGCTTATGGATTCTAGCTATCTTCTAGTTTACTATTTCTTTACTTCATTTTTTCTAATTTTTTGGTTTTTTAGGTTTTTTGTTATTATTTGGAAAAGAAAGAGAAATATAAGAGGCAAAAGGCTAGGACAATAAGGAAAAAAGTGTCAAGAAAACACGGGTCGCGTGATGACAATAGCCGCCTTGCACGATATGTCCATGCCATTCCAACTTGAACTTGTCCTCTGACATATAAAATTTCAAGCTTTAAAGTCAAGAACGCACAGCACCCACCAAGCAAAGGCTAGGAATTGCAGCTTGTCCCATGTAGAAAAATAGAAAATAATGCTTTGGTGCATGTGCACAGAAATCGTTTCCTTTCGTCTAGCCATTCTCCATTAAACAAAGTAAATAGCGCCACCGGGACCAGTGAGTACGGACGAATCCGTCGTCCGCTCGTGGACCACCCCGACCATGTACAACAACCGGATCTGATTCGTGCCGAATCCCGCGCCTGGCCTGCACATCTTGCGGCGATGTGTACTGTACCGTCTAATTTGGTTTCTGGTTTGGTGTTTTTGCAGGGCCTTGAGGTTGTGGACAATAGCTACTTCATAACCGAGGAGAACGTCGGCATGCTCAAGCTCGCCAAGGAGGCCAACAGCATCCTGGTTCGTTAATTTGTCTGACGAGCCGATCGATTCTTTCGCCTTCGAATGGCAGCTAATGATCTCGTGAACTGATTGGGTTTTTGTGTGTTTTTATTTCTCGAGCAGTTTGACTACCGGATCCCGCTGGCTGGGACGGACACGTGCGGCGCGCAGGCCGTGTCGGACAACCACAACGGCATGGTGATGAACGGGCTGCCCATCAGCATCTACGCGCCGGAGACGGTGGGGTGCGCGGTGGTGGACTCGAACGGCTTCTGCGCGGCGGCCACGTCCACGGGCGGGCTGATGAACAAGATGACGGGCCGCATCGGGGACTCGCCGCTCATCGGGTCGGGCACGTACGCGTGCGACCTGTGCGCGGTGTCGTGCACGGGCGAGGGCGAGGCCATCATCCGCTCGACGCTGGCGCGCGACGTGGCGGCCGTGATGGAGTACAAGGGCCTCGGGCTGCAGGCGGCCGTGGACTTCTGCGTCAAGGAGCGGCTGGACGAGGGGTTCGCCGGGCTCATCGCCGTGTCCAGGAACGGCGAGGTGGCGTACGGCTTCAACTGCACCGGCATGTTCAGGGGATGCGCCACCGAGGACGGCTTCATGGAGGTCGGCATCTGGGACTGAGCGTGCGCCCGCCGTGCTTCGCTCCGAACCGCTAACGCGTGGTCGGAGCTAGTGTGCGTGTGGCCATCTTGCGATCGCCATGTGGCTCTAGTCTGGGTCATGGGTCTAATGGTTAGTACTTGGTAGTCACTAGACGATTGGAGATTGGAGGTGGGATCAACGATGATGATTGTTATGATGATGGTGATAATAATTGCCCATGGAAATAATAATGTGAAAGTTCTATGGCTCCTGAAAAATTGTTCTGTTCGTTCTCTCGTTCTGTTCACCCTCTGAAAATCATTATCTTTGCTGTTGGGTGTGCGCTCTTGCCCATGGAAATAATAATGAGAAAAAGTTCTATGGCTTCTGAAAAATTGTTCTGTTCGTTCTCTTGTTCAGTTCACCCTCTGAAAATCATTATCTTTGCTGTTTGTGTCTGCGCGCGCGCGCTTGGCCGGCCTTCGCGCTGCTACGAGGATCGATTGAAAACGCGGGGACATTTGATAATCGGCCAGCCTGAATGCATGTCTATGGTGTAATCGAAGTATTTTCTGCATTTTTATTGGGGAAGAGTACCAATCTATGTAATCCTACTTGCGACCGACGTGTCACAGATTGACCCAGAAAAACAGCTGGAAGTCGATTTCGGCTGGTAGGAGGTACACGTAAGGCCTTGTTTGGAAGTTTAAAATTTCTGGTGTATACGTTTTGGACTTTTAAGCAAGACCTAAATGTCCATCTGAGCATGATATTTTTCTTTGTTTTTGAGAGGAATGAGGAACACATCTATGACGTTGTACTTCTTTTCATTGAGACTAGTGACGGACCCAAAAATTTTAGAATAGATATGTGATGTTACAAAAATATTGTTAAATAGAACACATAAAGATCCACAATAGCGAAAATTAAAATACAATGTTTATACTAGAGACAACATCTCAAATAACATAAAAAAATTACAAAAATTAAAAATTAAATCGATGATTCTTTATGCCTTGGAAGCGAGATATAATGTTATCGTCCTTAACTTGCAGACAAATTCTCGCTCAAGAAATATAACCAAGTAATCATTCAAGTATTGCTCCTCCATTCTATTTCTTATCATATTCTTCACATAATTCATTGAAGAAAACACTCTCTTATCACTAGCAGTTGCGAGGCCAGGAGGCAACGCGCAAGCTGGGCGGGGCGACTGGCCAGTGGTGGCGCACGGAGCCCGACGTGTGGCTCGACGGTGCATAGATTGCACGCCGAAGCTGGGAGGCGACGCGGCGGGCCGGGTGGCACGGCAGGCGGTGCATGGCTAGGAGGCGGCGTGGGCCGGGAGGAACGGCAGGCGGTTTAGCTAGAGGGCGGAGCCATGGCTGGGCAGTGACATGGCCGTGGCAGCACTGCCAGGGCAGGTGTGGCTTAGTGGTGGCATGGCCGAGGTGCCATGGTCCGGTGGTCGACGGCGGTGACCGGTGGCAGCAGGCAGCCATCACACCGTATTGATGTGGTTCGACCGGCCATGGGCACAATCGAATCGTGTTTTGCGCATGTCTTTTTTGAGCGTGTGCAGTGGACCTTGGTTCGCTTGGCTGAAGGGTTGTTCGTTCAACCGGATAGCGATTCGCATGGTGAAGATCTGAGTGAACCCATCCTTTATCGACTGAGTGAATCTCTCCCCAACTTTTGTCAATATGATCTTGGTCATCTCTTATTCACTTCCATTCCATCGTGTAGGTTCGCACATAGCTTTTGATGGAACGTTCGGGCAGTTGCACATTCCAAACCCTTCGTACAGCGAGTCCGCCAAACACGCTCAAGGCATGTACCTCGTGGCCGTAACCTCTTCGTTCCACTTTCCATATCTTCCATGATTATTCATTACCAATGCCATTGAGTATAATTATCATATCACCAAAGTTTACTTGGCTATTATTATATCACTAAAACTTACCTGGTTATTATCGTATCACCAAAATTTATCTATTTATTATCATATCACAAAAGCTTACCTGGTTATTATCATATCACCAAAGTTTACCTGGTTATTATCATATCACTAAAGCTTACCTGGTTATGGTTATTATCATATCACCAAAGTTTACCTAATTATTATCATATCACTAAAGCTTGCCTGGTTATTATTGTATCACTCATGCTTGCCTAGTTAATATTATATCACTCATGTTTGCATGGTTATTATCATATCACTCATGCTTGGTCCTTAACAAATCAGTGACTGGAAGGAGCAGATCGTACTCATCAAGAACAATTTGCTTTCAGCCCAACGTCGCCAGAAGAGTTACGCCAACCATTCCTGCCATCCACTGGAATTCGAAGTGGGTGATCAGGTTCTTTTGAGAGTCTCCCCGACCAAGAGTGTGGTTAAAATTGGGGCAAAAGGAAAGCTGAACCCTCATTATGTTGCACCATTCCCCATCACTGACAGATTGGGAAGCTTGCTTACCCGTGGGAGTTTCCCTTTTCCTTATTCGGTATTCATAACGTCTTCCATGTTTCTATGCTGAGGAAGGTTCTAAACGACCTTGATCAAATTCTAGAGTTACCCGCCTTGGAAGTTTTAGAAGACATGACTGTTGTTGCACGACCGCTTCATTTCTTAAAGTGTTCAGAGCATCAACTATGACGTTGAACCATCTCTTATGTTAGAGTTCTGTGGTCTCATCAGACTGAACGTGAAGCCACCTAGGATTTGGAGTCCCAAATGTGCAAGAAATACCACGATCTCATTAATTCAGGTTTGAGTCTCATGATTTCCTCCACTCAACTAGTCTATTCAAATTCCATGTATCTCATCTTCTTGAGGTAATTGATTCGAGGCTTAATCTTTTTTAAAGGGGGAGAGCTGTAGCACCCTGAGTAAAAAGAAAAAAGGGGAAGTATCACAGTAATTCAAATTATACCAATTAACATTAAACCTAAAGGTTTACCATCCTAATCTGGGCTTGAGGGGCCAAATAAAGAGGCCTACTTTTCCACCTTGCGCAGGCCTCCATCCCCTCAAAACAGGGTTTTCTCTCTCCCCCCTCTTAGGGCCGGCACAGGCTGTGGCGGCGCGCGTGTCGAGTGGCGCCACTGGTGTAAGGCGGTTGTAGCAGGGGCGTGGCCAAGAGGCAATGCGCAAGTTGGGCGACGCAGTTGACCAGTGGCGGCGCATGGGGCCTGGCGTGTGGCTTGGCAGCGTGCAGATTAGATGCTGAAGTCGGGAGGCGACGCGAGCGGGCCAGGCAGCGCATGGCCAGGAGGCGGCACTGCTGGAGGGTGGTGCCATGGCCGAGATGACACGACAGGCGGTGCCATGCTTGGGCGACGACATGGCCATGGCAGCACGGCTGAGGTAGGTGTGGCTTGCTGGCGGCGTGCCCGAGGTGCCATGGTCTGGTGGTCGATGGCGGTGGCCGACGGAAGGCGGCCGTCGCACCGTGCTGACGTGGTTCGGTCGGCTGTGGGCATGGCCAAATTATGTTTCACGCATGTCTTTTTTGAGCGTGTGCAGTGGATCTTGGTTCTCTTGGCCAAAGGGTTGTTCGCTCAGCTGGATAGTGATTCGCACGGCAAAGATCTGAGCAAACCTGTTCTTTCTCGACTGAGCGAATCTCTCCACATCTTTTGTCAATCTGATCTTGGTCAAGTCCACCGAACGCGCTCAAGGCAAGTATCTCACGACCGTAACCTCTCCGTTTCACTTTCCACATCTTCCATGATATTTCGTTACCATTACCATTGAGTATAATTACCATATCACTAAATTTTACCTAGTTATTATCATATCACTAAAGATTACCTGATTATTATTATATCACCAAAACTTACCTGGTTATTATCATATCACCAAAGCTTACCTAGTTATTATCATATTACCAAAATTTACCTGGTTATTATCATATTAGTAAAGCTTACCTGGTTATTATCATATCACTCATGCTTGCCTGGTTATTATCATATCACCTATGTTTGCCTAGTTATTATCATATCACTCATTCTTGCCTGGTTATTATCATACCACTTATGCTTACCTGATTATTATCATATCACTCATACTTGCCTGGTTGTTATCATGTTACTAATGCTTGCATTTTTATAGACTTCTAATATTGTATTCATACCATAATGTTCTAGGTTATCTTGTTTCATATATTTTTATGTTTATTAGGATACTTAGTTATTAGTGTTTATAATTCATGCTTAAATCATTAATGAGGGTAGCGGATGATCATGTTGTAGACTTAGGGTTTAACTACTAGCAATCTTTTAGTATCAAAACTTCTATGTTTTATCTTTCCGATATCATGATGTACTGTAGGTATGATTTCTTATGTGAGTCATGACCGATATGTATTAATAATTGTTAATTTGACTAATAATCAGTTATCACGTAATAGAGCTTAGTTGGTTGTCAACCCTTGTGTGAGTTATGTTATAATACCTCTTTTAAAATAATTCCTAGACCATTATCGCTATGTTATTATTTCACATCACCATTTATCGAGATATAGTGTTTCACCCTCTCAAAACCTTTAGCGAATCCTTTCACTTATCATACCCTTGTCTTAGCCTTCTTTTAGTTCCTTTAAATTCATACCATATAACTTGTTAACAATATCACAATTACCTGGCCTAAGGTTGCCTCATATAGGGGAGATTTCTACCCACCTAGTAATGTATGGGGGGTTGTATACTTTCGTTACTCAGGATATTACATCTCGTCTATGGTTATACAATTGAGAACAGTGTTGTGCCTGATTACTCTCGTATGATCGGGTATGTGGAAAGTAATCGTTAGTGCCATTGCCATAATTTGCTAAATAATAATTATATTTAATTTTACTATTCTTGTTACCTCTATCTCCGATCATTATCAGTGGTTCCGATAACCTAGTTTCATTGCTTTAACATGTGTCAATTGCTTGTGAGAATTACTTAACCTTTACTCACCTTGTTGTGACCGTTGTTGGGTACTTGTTGAGATTTTTAATTCTCACACTTGTTGTTTCCATTATCAGATAAAAGACCAGTGGAGTGATTGCAACATGCATGGGTGGGAGCACTTGAGTTTTCAGTATCATGGTTTGCCACTATTTATGCTTCCTTATTTACACCTTATTTGATTGGAAGTGGATCGGTCCCATATTTCAAACATTTATTTCAGCTTTCGCTAGTTCTCTAATAAAGTACTATTAAAGTTTTAATTTCCTTGTGATTTCTATTGTTATTTTTACTTATTCTTCATTTGGGCTACGACGTTCTATAATGGTATCTCATATTGGTATGTGAGGTGCTACACATAACCACGTTGTCCTTGTTATAAGCAGCGAAAGAATCAGTAGGATTGAATGACGACATGCAAAGAAGTAAATATATGTTTACCCCATCAAACCTGTCGTTAAGATCTCAGAGCTGCCTGTCAATAACACTTAAGAATATTCCAACATGAAAGCAATGGAGATTCTTGACTTTTTTAAGAATCGTTTGAATCTTGCAATTGGCTTATAGAAACCATCTATTTGAGCAATTTTTATGCCATGCTTCATGCAAAAAGAAGTGAGATGTTTAAGAAAAGAATCACATCCATCGTCCTCCCACAATAGATGCAATTGAGTCTTTGTTAAATAAATGAGATCGATAGCATTAATAATATCTTGATATCTCCTTTGCAAAGCATTGTTCATATGTGTACTCAAATATGGTTAGCAACAAGTGTGCCATGAAAACAAACTCAAATGATGTTAACATAGTTTAGGCATGTATAGCCTCTGTACGTTAAGAGTGATCTTCTCTAATATTTATAAGAACTCGCAAGATTGAAGGATACAAAGAGATAACATGCATAATAGTTTTAAGTGAGACCTCCAACGAGTATCACTTAGCCTACCCAAGCCTATCTCTTGATTCAAACCTCTACCGGTTTCAATGTTACCTAATTCTAATACTTCCACAGTCTATTGAGCTTGAGCTACTAGAAGCATCTATATCTTTTTACAAGACATATGAAATATACTTAATAAATATGTAAGTTGTTAAACGCAACAACTATTCTCCTTAGCAAGGACCTACGTATTTCAGATACTAATCAGAGAAGGCAGACTTGAGCAAAATCTGTAAAAGGCAGTGCACCCTTCTTATATTAGTAAACAACTGTCCCTGATGGAATGATAATCAGGAGAAGTTTTGGAATCTGAATGTGGGATTGTATGGATCGTATGTTACATATCGGTTGTTCGTGTATGGGCCAACGGCATTCATAGCGTAAATGCAGCTAAATTCAGTCGCACTACTTAACGTTGCATGTCCATCTCGAGGTTCTCGACCGTACTGTCGTTCATGGCTGCTTTAGTAGAAAGCAATTAAAAGCCCGGCAAAATCATGATTAACAAAGGGCCAAAGGCAATAAGCGCACGTACAGCAGCGTGCATGCTGGCCGAAATGCCTAGTTGGCCAGGCTCACGAGGGACAGGTTCTGTACCACCCGGCCCACTCGGACACGAGCCCACTAATCCCCAACGTGACGGCGTGGTTGCAGAACGGGTTGAGCTCGATGTCCGCGACGGATCTAAGAATTTGATACGACTATGTATGTATGTATGTATGTATGTATGTACGTATGTATGTATGTACGTATGTATGTATGTACGTATGTATGTATGTATTATATTTTATATATAGTATTTTTTTGTTAGAAATTAGAAATTCAATTGAATAATTATAAATCATGGTGGGTCCGCCCGAGACGTGGGCTGACACTTTGGATGGCCTACCAAAGAAACTCTTGTAAGGCTCATCCTTATGTGGCTAAACAATTAACGGATTGCAGACACCAGCTTTAGAAGCGTCGGGAATTCAGAACAGGGTAACTAGCAGCGGCTACAATACAATTGAAGCTTCTCATGACCCAACAAAACAACTCGAGGCGAAGATTCCAAAACTATTGTTATTCTAATGCCACTTGAGACTTGGAAGAGTACGATACCGTCGCATGCGTTGGCACGGTGCACCCAACCATGAGGACTATTCATTCAGTGAAACAACGAGCCCTCCCGAGCGGCTGATGGATCACCTTGACCAACCGCGAGCCCTGACCGCACACAGCAGCCGTCAGATTTCCATCTTCCGACGGCTCTAGCAACTTGCAGGGACTCGAGGGCCCGGCGCTTTTGACCGCGTTGGCAAATGCAATGCACGGGCAAGTAGTAGTGCCGCATCGGCCGGCCGATGGAGAGTGCACGCCATCACTGCCGTCCGTGTCCAGCCACCAACCGCACTTAATACTCCCTCAGCTCCTTCTTTTCAGCTTTTAAAAATTATTTCTTAGTTTTTATGTAATAACTAAATTTTAAACAAAATATATTTTCAAAATAAGATCTATAAGTTAATAGTAGTACATACTGTAATAAATTCATTTATATCAATCAAAATTACATGTGAGTTTCTCTTACCCGTACTCTCTCACAAACAACCCAAAATCTATAAATCATAGTTATAAGTCATAAATCACAGTCTAAAAAACAGGCTCTTACTGACGACGAGTCGGCTACCGTGCCATGCATGTGCTGCATCTGCATCTGCTACTGTTTTCCGTTGGAGCTAACGCTTGCATGCTGACACAAGGCACCAAATAGATGCCATGAAACACGCTATTTGACATAAAGTCTCGTTCTTTTCAACCTTTTACTTATGGTTTAGAGTTTCTTTCAAATAAACAAATAAGGCTAAAGTGGCTTATCAAGACGGGCTTTTCAAAGAGAGCTTTTCAAAGAGGGCCTATCGGTATTCGTTCATATAAGTGATTACAGTAGAACTAAAGATTATCAATTATAATCATAACATATTAGCTACAGGTCTGTAGCTGAAAAAAACACAACCAAAGTAGGGTGGGCCAAATGCAACGCGAACAGGCAGGAACCTCGGCAGGCTGGCGGCCGCCCCGTGAGCAGATCTTTTCGGTCACCGGCCGCACTAGACGTACCAGCAAGCGTACAAGATTTGCTCACTAGGTCCGCTGGTCAGTCACACTCATCAAATAGGATCAGCATCAGACTGACTTTTCATCCCTTGGTGACCGTATGCATTACGGTTCAAACCCAAATCAATCCCTTCCGATGTAGACCTACGTTTGCATGCGGCATGCCTGACTGTAACTAAAAACCTACAGGCTAGACGAAATGGAATTCGCTCACCTACCTAGACGTACAAACCAAAGGTCTTCAAATTTAGGCACTGCTCAGTTGGACCGAAAAACTATGGTTTATAGTTGAAATTACACTGTAACGGCTGAAATTTTACTGTAGCTAAAGGTGACTTATTTGACGTAATTAAATTTAAAAAAATTAAAAATAGAAAAAAATATGCTAGCTCATCACGGACAACACAAATGAATACGGAAAAAAAGAACCGGCAAAAAAGCTAAAAAAACCAAAAGTTCAAAAAAGACGAAATTTATGAATAGTGAAAAATAAGCCAGAAGCTGAAACCGAAACGAGTGAGACCTTATTGACAGCTGCTGTTCAACCCCGGATCCTACCTGTTGACTGAGACCAGTTCAATACAAACCAAATTATATAGTTTTTGATTTTAGTATAAATATTTATACAAATATACTAAATATCAATAAACTAATAAACTCCTTTGAGAAAAGATAGAAATCCATTACTTTTATCTGGTTAAAAAGGTTATAAGCCACGAGACGAAAAGCAGAAAAGAAGGCGCAGCAATTTTCCATTTCGCCCACCATCCAAGGTAAAAAAGAGTGACCAAATCGGTCTCGTCAGGGTAGGTGGGCCGTGGGAACACCAACTCCTCACCTCGCTATAAGTTAAAGCGCCGCGCACGCACCAAACCACCAGCACGAGACAACCCAAAACCCCAAACTCCTCGAGCCCCAAGCCACCATGGCGGCGCCGTCCCCGACCACCACCCCCACCCACCACCGCCTCCTCCTCCCCGCCTCCACGCCGGCCCACCGCCGCGCCCTCGCCCCCTCCATCCTCCGCCTCCCGCTCCGCGTCCACAGCCACCGCGCGCGCCTCACTGTCTCGGCGGCCGCCGCGTCGACCGCGTCCCCGTCCGCGCCCGAAGTCGGCGCCGTCCCGGGGAAGCCGACCGTCCTCGTGGCCGAGAAGCTCGGCGCCGCTGGCCTCGCGCTGCTGCGCGAGTTCGCCAACGTCGACTGCTCCTACGGCCTCTCCCCCGAGGAGCTCCGCGCCAAGATCCGGCACTGCGACGCGCTCATCGTGCGGTCGGGGACCAAGGTGGGGCGCGACGTGTTCGAGGAGTCCGGGGGCAGGCTGCGCGTGGTGGGCCGCGCCGGGGTGGGGATCGACAACGTCGATCTCGCCGCCGCCACCGAGCACGGCTGCCTCGTCGTCAACGCGCCCACGGCGAACACCGTCGCCGCGGCGGAGCACGGCATCGCGCTGCTCACTGCCATGGCCAGGAACATCGCGCAGGCCGACGCCTCGCTCAAGGCTGGTGAGTGCAATCTGAATTCTGGAAAAGCTGCCTCCTTTAACATGATACTGCCAGTCTGCCATTGTCTCGAGCTCTATGGTCGTAAGCATGATGAATCTGGTATTGACTTAAAACTCGTAACTATATATCGTGCAGGCATGTCTATTATAGAATCGTTCCCTATTCGACAAACTTGAAAGGTTGCTTGTAATAGAAAATAATCATAAAAGTTCGGTTCTTTAGTTTTGTCCATTCGAAATCCATCAGTCTTGTTGCACTCGAAATTAATATCCGCTTCACCAGATAAAAAGGATTTACTCAGATTAGATGCATGGAATTGTGAAACTGTTGAGCAAGAGCTTCGAGATAATTAGATATCTAGTTTCACACATTCAAATAGAAGTATGACCATTTATTCAGGGCCGTGCCGTGAAATTTGGAGGCCCTGTACAAAGGTTTAAGTGGGGCCTAAATCAAAGTACCAAACATAGCCAAAATAATGTATGTATTGCAAACAGTTCTAAACTTTCATACGAAGGATTTAATTAGTACAATACAATTAGAATTGAAAAAAAAACGAATACCTGCATTGGAGTACTGGAACTGGATGACGACGAATCACAAATGGATTGGATGAGCGGCCACGGTGGTGCTCGCGAGACGAGACAAACACGAACTGACGAAGTCACGAAGACACGAATACAAGAGAATACGAAACACCGTGGGCTGGTGGGGGCCTCGGGGCTCGGAGCCGAGAATACGAAGCGCCACCGCCACGGACGCGAAGTCGCCGCGCGGATACCATGAGTCATGAGAGCGGAAATAACTCACGCAATAATTCTTCTCTTCCATTGGCCATACAGGCAAATATAGAGTTATGTGACAACCGGAAGGAAACAGAATAAGAGATTGAGACTTTGAGAGAGAATCCTATTCGAATCCTAGTTACGTTGTTGTCGTATGAAGGAAGACGTGAATCCGTTGTTGGAGTCCGTTGCCATGCATATGAGCATATCCCACGGACGTAGCCATATACGGCTACAATGCCATGCATATGTACGTATACATGTGCGATCCTATGCACGATATCGACAAGCAGTAGCGTGCGCTCGAGCTAGGCTCTGGCGCTCTGGCCTCACACGAATACATGGACCTTCTTTTACTGGGTTGATTTTTTGAGGCCCTGGAAATTTGGGGGCCCTGTACGGCCGCACGGCTCGCACACCCATGGGCACGGCCCTGCATTTATTAAGAAAAAGTTTGAAAGTCAGGTGACTGCATTTTTTCAGTCATGATCTATTTTTCACTTCAGTGTTTTCAAGTCGTCTAGTCGAACCTAGTCGCCTTGGGACCGACCAGGCGACTAATCGCGATTAGTCGTCGACCAGGCCGATTAGTTGAGCCTAGTCGACCCTGGTCGTCCATATAATCGTCCTATACATCAGGACATATATATACTATATATATATATACCTATATGGCTATATGTACTATATAGTGTACACAATAAAGCAAGCATTAAGACTACATTAGTGTTTAGTGGTGACTTACTTGTGGGGTTGTTTTCTTGTCTTTTACGCCTTTGTCCAGCTGTCCCAAACTCCATTCCTTTGCTGACTTGCTGCTGGAAGCTGGAATACCAAAGAAGACCATAATTAGCAATAGCAATACTAATGTAGTCTTGATCTTACACAGCTCAACAAGAGCAATGCTACATTAGCAAGCACTGCTGCAGATAGCAAATAAATAGCATTTAGCGACCATGGCGACCACACGGCAAAGATATTACATAACCAAATCAGTTCAAGATGCATCGAGTACAGATCTGAGATAAGCTAAAGTAGGCAACTAGTAGCCATCTAATCAAGCAAATCAGCATTGAATTGGAAGCCTCCATCTCCTGTCCATCTCCGGTTGCACTTGGTGCAGATTCTTCATCCTCATCCATAATTGTTGGATCAGATTCTATAAGCTGATCTTGTTCTTCATCATCAACTTCCTCAAGATCCGAGTCACTGTGTTCCTTGGGCGCTTCCTAGCATAAGTACGCCTCATAGGGGCAGCAGCAGCAGCAGACGAGCAGCAGCAGCCCTAGGCAAGTTACGGCCCTCTAGACCACGAGTTGCACCAATAGCATCATCCACATTAGCCCAAGTAATAGCATTGCCACCACCTTCATGAACTGGTTCAGAATTGTCATTGACCCATTCATTTTCCCAATGAAATTCATCAAGCAAGAGTGGATTGGATCGCTTTCCTTTGGAACCCACCTCTCTAATTTTTTAAATCTGTTTTCCATCTTGCGGTTGTAGTGACATATACCAACTTATTTAACCTTTGGTGCTCTAACCGGTTTCTCTTTTTGTATGGATCTACACAAAATACAATGCAGAATTAGATACCATACCAATATTGCTAGTTGCTACCAAACTCAATTACTTAGCACAACAAAGATGGTGTAGCACTTACAGATGAAAATTCACTCCAATTACGCTCACATCCGGATGCGAACAACAAAGGCTAACGATCCTTTTGCTAAACATTGAAGTTCATATGTCGAGCCACCATATGCACCCACCAAAGAACTGCAATTTCCATTCCAAACATAGAATTCAATTATTAGTTCATTGCTGATTGCTTTCGAAAAGGTAAGGAAATAATTATACAAAATTTCAGATTGGATAACTTACTAGGATTTTTCTATCTCTGTCTCTTATTGCTCCTGGCTTTGAGAAGGATTCGCCTTGGACCTCTCATAGTCATCTGCTCGCTTGCTTATCTTGTTCTGCTCCTCATCATCACTCACCATCTTCCACATAACTTGATTAAACATAATTCTCAGCTTTGTGGCTTGTCTCCTATCTTTTCCCTTATGGCAAAGAACTTGCTTGGATTCAAGTATAGGGTTGCTCCATACAACTATTTGCTCCATTTGGTTTTCCCATCTCTTGTCATAGTATTCTAGTACCTCTTTGAGTAAATTTGGTTTGTCTTTCAAAGAATCCTTGATTGCGGCCTTTGCATGATCCATGGCTGCCATAATCTCTGGAGCTCTGGTGTCTCATCTCCATCTGCTATCCTTAGAGCAACAAGAAGTGGTTGTGTAGCTCTTATGCATAATTCCACTTTATTCCAAAATGGCATTGAAAGGATAATGTTCTCAACTTGCCGGCCTTCTGTAGTGGTAGAGAAGTTGGTAGCTTGCCATTCCTCACTAACCACTAAATTCCTCAATCCAGTCTTGTTCTTATGCATGCTTGCCAATGTGAGAAATGAAGTGGCAAAGCGAGTTATAGCTGGCCTCACAAGATCTCCTCCAATCTTATCTCGCATTAGATCTAGAATCCTCCCATGCTTGTACATGAACCTACACACCTTCTTTGTCATGTTGATGCAAGTGTTGAATTCCTTGATATTCCCAATGTCCTCCAATAACAAATCCAAGCAATGGGCTGCACATGGTGTCCAAAATAGATGTGGGATCCTCTCCATTAAAAGCCTCCCTGCAGCCTTGAAGTTGGCTCCATTGTCGGTGACAATCATACCACATGTTCCTTCCCAACCTTATCTATTTGCTTCTCCAACAAATCAGCCAACATATGTGCATTTGCTATCTCACTTGAAGCATCAACGGACCCTAGAAAGAAAGTCCTCTTTGGATGTTAGCAAGGAAATTGATGAGATGGCGGTGGCTTGTGTCATCCACCCATCGGACATTATGGAGCAGCCATATTCCTTCCAAGCCTCCTCATGCTTCTTCCTCAACTCGATGTCTGTTCACGACCTTTTCAAGCGGTGGAACCCTAATATCATGATATGATGGTGAGCGGTACCAGTAGTATTGTCCAATTGACTCAACCAAAACTTCCGACTTCTTGAATTAATGACATTCAATGGAATGCGATTCTCATAAAAGAAATCTGCAACATGATCATCAACAATTACTTTGGCCTCCTTACTTTTCTTTGTGCAATGCTCAAGTGTAGGTTGACTTTGCTTGGATCTGTGCCTCTCTTCAACTACTTCTTCTGGTGACTTGCAAAGCATGGAACTCACTGATCTGGTTCTGCTACAGCTGCAGGTTCTTCTGTAGCAGTAGCATCATCTTGTTCCTCTTCATCTTCACCTAGTGTAGGATTCACAGGTAGAACAGTCCTTGAGTTCTTTTTCAGGTAAATAGCCATCTCCTTCTTAACTACTTCTGGAGCACTAGGACATCCAACTGCATCTCCATACCCCCCAGCAAGGTGTTGCTTGAATCTTTTTATTCCAGAAGGGACAACCTTTTTGCAAAATATGCACTGCACAAAGTCCTTCTTGGAAGCATCTGGCCACCACCCATACTTCCATCCTGGATCTTGTGATTTTGCCTTCCTCTTGATGTCAACAGCTTGGGCAGCAAGATCTGGAGGTAGTTTTGCTATAGTCCTCTCAACTAGTGTTGCAACATCTGGAGTAGCTGAGGAAGCTGTGGCAGCAGCATCTAACCCAGATGATGAATGTGGAACACCTCCTTCAAGGTCAGGCGTCGGCATTATCACTTCCACGTTTGCACATCGTCGGTCCACATCTGTAGAAGCAGAAGCACAACTTAGCGAGCTTCCTAGCGAGGATGCAGTGAGGACGAGAAGATGGAGAGGAAAAGGCACAAACCGAAATCGTCGTCGGAGCGACTCATCACCGAGAGGAATGACCGACGGCTTCAAGCCTTCAAAGCGAGAGATTGCAGCCACGAGAGAACTTCAAGCATTGGATCGAGGAGAGTGGCGGCGGGAGCACTTCAAGCAAACAAGGAGAGAGGACAGAGCACCTCAAGGCTCAAGCTCAAGCATTGAGATCTCATTCACTTCAAAGCAAGCAGAGGAGAGGGAGAGGAGCAGGGAGGACGGCGGGGAGAGAGTGGCGGCGGGAAACTTCCCATGGAGCGAGGACGGCGGAGCAGAGGACCGCCGGACGGGACCAGCGCTGGCGAAGGAGCGGACCGCCGGCGGATCGAGGTGGCGGCGGGAGCAGCCGCCCGCGGGAGGACAATGGCCGGGCGAGCGGCTTCCGGCGGAGAACGGAAGGTGCGGGTCGCGGCGTCCGTCCTTTTCCTCCCTCTCCCTCTTTTCCCTCCCGCGCGGCGTCCGTGAGTCCGTCCTTTTCCTCCCTCTCCCTCTTTTCCCTCCCGCGCGGGCGGCCGTGAGTCCGTCCTTTTCCTCCCTCTCCCTCTTTTCCCTCCCGCGCGGGCGGCCATGCTTTTCCCGCGCCCGCTGCGCCCGCTCCTCTGCTCGGGCGCCATTTTTTCGCGCGCGATCCGCTGGGATTAGTCGTCCCTGTCCTAGTCGGACGATTAATCGCGATTAGTCGTCGACTAATCGGACGACCGGACTTCTGATCGAGGTAATCGGGTCGCTACCCCAAATCGAACCCCAGTGACCGATCTGGACGACTAATCGCGATTAATCGCGATTAGTCGGACGACTTGAAAACATTGTTTCACTTCTACTAATGCGTTTTGCTTCGGGGCATATAGACACATTTTGTGTGAAATTGCTTGGAAGAGTTTTAACGGTTTATGTTTATCCAACAGTAGTGTTTTTTCAAACTCATTTTCTGACTTGAATCTTGTATAGGTACATGGCAGCGCAACAAGTATGTTGGTGTATCCCTTGTTGGTAAAACTCTTGCTATTCTTGGATTTGGAAAGGTTGGGTCAGAAGTCGCACGTCGTGCTAAAGGTTTAGGAATGCACGTGATCGCACATGATCCGTATGCTTCTGCTGATCGTGCCCGCGCAATTGGAGTTGAGCTAGTAGGCATGGAAGAGGCTATGACAACTGCCGACTTTATCTCATTGCATATGCCTCTTACCCCTGCAACAAACAAGATGCTCAACGATGAAGCCTTTGCTAAGATGAAGAAGGGAGTTCGGATTATAAATGTTGCACGCGGTGGTGTAATTGATGAAGCAGCTCTAGTCAGGGCTCTTGATTCAGGAATAGTTGCACAGGTCTGTTCGGCTCTCTTAATCTACCTCCTTTTTGCATTGCATGCTTTAATGAAATTCAGTTAACTATTTTATTTTTGAATAGTTGTTTTCCCAGAGTCTTTAATGAAATTCAGTTAACTACTTTATTTTTGAATAGTTGTTTTCCCAGAGTCATGCTAATATTTTTTATTTCTCTGTATTAGGCTGCCCTTGATGTGTTTACTAAAGAGCCTCCAGCACCAGACAACGAGTTAGTGCTGCATGAGAATGTTACAGTGACGCCACACCTTGGTGCCAGCACTGTGGAGGCACAGGTATGGTAGCCCAGAAATGTTTCATGATTTGCCATTCAGGTTCTATCCTAGCTATGAAAATGCTAAATATCTCAAATTCCTTAGGAAGGAGTGGCTATTGAAATAGCTGAAGCTGTCATTGGAGCTCTGAAAGGGGAGCTTGCGGCTTCTGCAGTCAACGCACCAATGGTTCCTGCTGAGGTATGGATCTCTTGTTCTCTGCTGAATCCTATTAATTCCTCCTGACATTTGATTTTATCTTATATCCTTGTGTTTCATGCAGGTTCTGTCAGAGCTTGCACCTTTTGTTGTGCTCGCAGAGAAGCTTGGGCGCCTGGCTGTGCAACTGGTGGCTGGTGGCGGCGGTATCAAGTCTGTGAAAGTGACCTATGCGTCTGCAAGGGCTCCTGATGATCTTGACACAAGACTTCTCCGTGCAATGATCACCAAGGGGTTGATTGAACCAATCTCCAGTGTTTTTGTCAATTTGGTTAATGCTGACTTCACTGCAAAGCAGAGGGGAGTCCGCATCACTGAGGAGAGAATCTTGTTGGATGGCTCACCTGAGACACCTCTTGATTACATTCAAGTTCAGATCGCCAATGTCAAGTCCAAATTTCCCAGTGCGATATGCGAGAGTGGAGAGATCACTGTAGAGGGGAAGGTGAAGGATGGCATCCCTCATCTAACAAAGGTTGGAGCATTCCAGGTCGATGTGAGCTTGGAAGGAAGCCTGATCCTTTGCAAGCAGGTTGATCAACCTGGTATGATCGGGTCGGTAGGAAGTGTGTTGGGTGCGGAAAATGTCAATGTCAGCTTCATGAGTGTGGGAAGAATTGCTCCTCGCAAGCATGCTGTCATGGCGATTGGTGTTGATGAGGAACCTAGCAAGGGCACGCTGACAAAGATCGGGGATATTCCAGCAATTGAAGAGTTCGTTTTCCTCAAGCTCTAGGCGCTCATGTATGTTTGAAGTTGCAAACATGGTGTGCGATCTCGATGTAGCTAGCTATTTAATCAGGATTTAGAGGACGGGTGGTTCTCGTTGGAATAAGCTTTCTGGGGGTTATTTTGATGGCGGTGCTGAGTTTCGTTAATCTGTTTTATGTTTGAACATGGTGCTTATTAATAAGGGGCTCTGTCAATACTTTTCTGCTTTACTTGCGTAACATGAAGGTGGTGTTAATCGATCTGTGCCGTTCTCTGTGATCTACTCTCTCGACTCACACACCACACACAAGGGAATTTTTGCCTGGTGCCATGTGACACTGGAAGTTAAAAAATCAATCAGGAACGTTGCCTATTATTTTTAGCACTATAGAGTTCACATCTGATTGTACTGTTTTTTCTCTGGAGATTCGTTCTTTTTTGCCCTTTCGAATGGATCGTTTTTCTTCGAGAAACTTAGGGTGTGTTTAGTTTAGGGACAAGGTGGGATAGGATGGTTCTGTCTCTGATTTTGGGATGGGATGATCCTATTTTTTGTTTGGTTAGAGGGATAGAGTCATCCCTGTTTTTTGTTTGGTTGGAAGGATGAATGTGGGATATGTGTATGATTACTCTCCTATCAAGCAAGGTGAGATTACCTACTCCTCCATCTACAATACTGCCATGGAACAATAATCCACAGATTACAATACTGCCAGCAGAACAAAAAATATTGCCATGGAAAAATTACTGCCAGCGGAACAAACATTAATCCACAGATCATGCTCAACCACAATATTGCCATGGAAAAATTATTTAGGAACAATAATCCACAGATCATGCTCAACCACAATATTGCCATGGAGCTAGGGTTTCCTTACCTTGGGCAAACCACAGATCTGAAGGAGGGAGGGGGTGTGAGGATGGATCTGGACCCGTCGGCTTGCCGCGCCGCCCGCCGTGAAATCCGTCGCGCTGTGAAGACCGGCCGTGAAGACCTGCCGCCGTGAAGACCCGCCCGCCGCCCGCTTGGAAGAGCGCGCGCCGCGCCGGGCGGCCGCGCGCCGCTGGCTAGCCTCCACGCGTCGCGCCCGTGGAGAGGCGCGTCGGAGAGGCGGCGCCGGACGAGTGAGTAGAGAGGGGCGCGAAGACCGGAGCCGACAAATCGGGGAAAAGGGAGGAGCCGAGGCGCGGGATTTTTCTCGGTGGCGCACGCGCGAGAGAGAGAGCTGAGAGAGGCGCGCGCGGATCTGAGAGAGAGAGAGGCGCGCTGAGCGGTGATATTTTCCGGAGAGGCGCGCTGAGCGGTGATATTTTTCGGTGGGGGTGAGAGGGATGACTCTGTCCCTGGAAAAAAA
The DNA here is from genome assembly GCA_036346575.1 of Dendrocalamus sinicus. NCBI lineage: Eukaryota > Viridiplantae > Streptophyta > Magnoliopsida > Poales > Poaceae > Dendrocalamus > Dendrocalamus sinicus. The sequence goes on along the minus strand of CM070650.1, from coordinate 2,521,009 downwards.
GAGGATGGTTTGATCCCAGATCTACAAGGAATATTCCTAGTGAGATGTCCTTGACCCTGTTTGTCTCCCATCCAAACACCCACAAAAACAGGTCCATCACATCCCATCCCACCTTATCCTTGCAACCAAACACAACCTTAACGAGCATTGTTGATCTATCACAGGTGAGAGAGCTCTAAAGAATATGGTCCTCTCAAACCCTGACTAATAGAGGTAATAAATTGATAACGGTCCTCTAATAATATACCAGTCATAAGAATCTCGATCAATTGACATAAAACGAAGCTAGAGCATTTACTAGGGATAACGTCTGCTGAGAGTGCTCGAAGGCCACGCTCGACGGTACATGTGCTCAGGCTGAGCAAGGATGTGCAAAAGTACTGCATTTCGAGTTGCTCCTATAATAGTTTTACCATTTGTATTGAGCAGGATTATTTGTATGTAACAGAACTCAATTAAAATGACTATTGCACGTTCATTCAGCAACGTAAGTTGGCACCTCTCATGTCTACCTAGCCTGCAGAAACATGTTCAGCGTACCAGGTAAAGCCGATCTACCGTCGGCCATAGCAAATACGGATACTTGATATAGCATAGACCATCTTATCACAGACTGACAATGCCTACTTTCCTTCGTAGCATCTATTTTAAGTACTCTGCCTTGGCCCCTAAAGGAGAAGGTACTTCAGCTGAAACGGCCCAGCTCCTTTTCCAACTCCCAGCTCCAAGTAGATATTCTTTATTTCTTAGACACGTATAACCAGGAGCTTATCAGCTTGCAGGCTTCCCAAAGGAGTCCGTACCGTCTAGCTTAAGTAAATCAGCGTTGCGCAGGTACTTCATGTACAGCGACCGGGAGATGTTTAGAGCATCTCCAGTAGCTGTGGTCGCAAAGACCTTCCGATCGTTCTGCCAGTTGTTGGTGAGGCTAATCCATTCCCTCCTCCATTCCTCCAGTGCAAACGGTTCTTTCTTCTCCATGCTCAGTATTAAGAACTTGAAGTAGATGGCAGCCCTTGGTCCGTAGTAGTCTCGCAGCAGGCCGCTCCAGTACTTGTTTGCTGCTCAAACTTGTTAGAAAGAAATACAGAAAAACAATAAGAAAGCAGTAGGCGGGTGGGTGGTATGTGCCTCACCGTAATCGCGCAGCAAACTTGCTTTTGTTTCGGTGTTGTCAAACCACATTGTAATTTGTGTTCTAGCATTCCATTCATACTGCACCCATTTGAAAGCAGTTGTGCGTCAGCAATGCCAGGAATAATACAAGAGCTTTTTGAACACTTGCTCGCTCTTTTCGGCTTCTGGTTTATAGCTTGTGCTACAGTAACTAACTTTCAATCGGAATGCCTTTTCAAAGTGGACTCTACTAGTCGATTGTAGTAGACAATATACCGACTTCAACTATACTGAGCAAAATCGCACGCGTCTATCTCTCTCTCCGTACTCTCTCGCGAATAACCAAAATTCAAAAATCATAAATCAAAAGTCATAAGCCGCAGCTGAAAAGAACGCTCCCTTAAGTACTTGTTCTCTAAGCTAGCATAGCATCACAAGATCACAAGTCGGTGGCTTATTGCTTACAATGATCTAGAACAGGATGGGTCAACTTTGGATTTATGGCTGGTTTTAACCAGGTTACCAGCATGCAGGTTAGAATGAAACCATCCCTACTTCTGAGAACAAGCATAATAAAGCAGTTATTGGGATATGAGATTATGTAAGATATGATACATCGGTTTGTATAACAGAAAGAAGTGCTAAGAATGACAGAAGGCATTACCTGTATCTCTTCTTGTTGGTTTCGTGCAAGGCCCTTGGCATTTTCCAACCAAGGCCCAAGCAGAAATCCCTCATGAGAGGCTAGCAGCGTGTCGAGGTCCTTAACAAGGTCGAGGAAGCGCTGACACAGGGTTGTCACTTGGTTCATGTTGTCTGATTTGTAGCTTTCAATGATATTTATGAAGACTTGGTTGGCATATTTGGCCAGAGCTTGACGAGTTAAATCCACAAGGTCATACCTGTTGACGCCACATAAGATTGAATTGACTTATCCAACACCACTACTTGATGCTCCAAACTATTCATCATTTATAAAAACCATAGTGCAATTAATTGAGCCTCAAAATCATAAGCAGATCATACTTTAGGGTCAATTCAAAGCTGAAAAGTCAACAGTAAGGATATACAACAACAACAAAGCCCTTCATCCCAAACAAGCTAGGGTAGACTAGGAATAAAATCTCTTCAAGGTCAAAAAGACAAGAGCCTTGAAAACCTATAATGCAAAAACCTAAGCGGTACAACAAGCCATATGAGCCGAGAGCCTAAAACACTGCCCTCAAATTTTCTTATGGTTCTGGTACGTGAATCGCTAACTTCCATGCGCTTCTATCTAAACATTATTCTTTAGATACATTCGAATCCCTCAAGTCTCTTTTAACTGTTTCCTCACATGTCAGTCTTGGTCGACCAATATGGCGCGTCGCTAAGAGGGTTACGCCTCAACAAACCTATTTTGGGTTTCATTCCATGAAAAGATGGCTTAATTTTACGTTAGCTCACCAAATCTAACACAACCCTCCTTTTTACTGGCTTAGAACAGACTATATAGAAAACTATATAGGCGGAGTTAGCAGAAAGGATATGGCCACGTTAAAATAAGTATTGATTTAACAAACACAGCAATGAATTCAGGTAAAAGGCGATACGAGAAGGGAATAAAAGAAACCTATACACCATCTTGTGGAATGCCGGAAGAATATAAGACAAGGGTTCCAGAAGATTTTTAAATTCAGTCATTCAGAGAAATAGTGTAGCATTAGCACTAAGTCCATTGAGGTCTGAGGATAACAACACTTGAGCTTGCAAATAACATTTTTTTTCTCTTGCCCTCTCATAAGGAAGAATCAAATCAAAGTAGAGCCACTGGAAAGCTGAGCATATTCAAGGCTGATCAATGAAACTGCAAAACAGAAAGGCAACTAGTAGCTACAAGAAGCTACAATATCCCAATACTGAAGAATAATTATTTTATGGTATATATTAAGCAATTAGAGCACCTGTGCTCTCACCTGAAGGTGTTGCTTGCAGATACTTCATCTCCATGTTGAAGGAAAAGCTCTAGGGCATGTATGACGATATTGGTATCATACCATAGATGTGGTTGTTCATATGCATCATTGGATGCATCCTTCACTATGTATTTCTTTGATGACATTGTAGAGTACATTTTGCTAGCGTTTGTATACAATCCTGGTGTTTGAATAACAGAAGGTTCAACATCTGGGAATGCCACTATAACATCCCGATTTTTGTCCTGTTACCAATATATAAATTATGAGCAGAATAACAGAAAAGAATACAATTAGAGGTTTAAAATGTTATGAATAGTGCTTGTATTCAAGGATCAAATAACCGGTACCGGAATGAATCCCGGCCGCCGGGCGGTACCGGTAACCGGCCGGTTACCACCCGCTAACCGGAAATCCCGGTTTTAAACCGGTTAAATTTTGGCAAAAGGATTTGAGTTGGCGGGGCGGGAGGAGACCGGTCCGGTTACCGGTTTTACCGGCGAGAAAACCGGAAAACCGGTGGAATGAGTTTGCTGCTGCTCCCTGCTGCTCCTGATGCTTTCTTGCTGCTCTAGACACTCAATAATGCAATGCACATGCAGCAGCTACCTTTTCTCCCCCCTCACATGCAGAGAACCAAATACTTCACATGCAAATGGGCTCCACATGTCCCTAAATGGTTGCTGAAGCATCAATGAAAACTGGAATCATTTTCAGCAACTGCACTTTCAAATTTTTCAAATTTTACTACCGGCCGGTTTTTTCATCCCGCTCGCCGCCGGGAAGAACGGTTACCGGCGGTTACCGGCCGGTAACCGCCGGTAATCCGAACACTGCTTGTATTCATCATGAGGCCAATGGGCCAGTATATATACACATACAGGTGTAGCATATATGCAGATAACCCTTATACAACGGGGAAAATACACAGGTATAATACACATCTAACATAAAAAAAAAACCGAAGAACAATGTTATTTAGCAAAGATCTTGTGTTACATTATACAGAATGTAACTTACAAAAAAATAAAAAAAGGGTCAAGCTTGTAAGTGGTATAGTATATCAAAAATTTATAGATTTGCTACTTCACAAAACCTTCTATTCCTTGTATATGCTTGTTTAATGTTGGATGAAAACAGACACATGGTATGACTAAACATGGCACGTATAGAATATCACAACTTACATTTTTACCATCTGTGCAATTATATAAAGTTTGGTATAAAATTCGCCAAGCATCTTGCAATCCCATAACTGATTTCCCGTATCTTCTTGTTGGATATGTCTCAACCCACACCTGGAAATGATGAAAATCTGATCAAGCCAAAAATTGGTTACATTAATTAACTAGCTCAAAGGGCAACTTCCAAACTCCAAAGCAATATTAAATGAGAGAACTCCACAACAAGTAACATAGCACATTTAATGTGAAGCAAACACATAGCAAGCTAAAATGACAAACTGGTCAATTCCAAAGCATACACCAAAAAAATCTGCATATTTATTTTCTTTAACTCAAAATATGTATACTTCTAAGACATCAAATGATGCATCACATAGCATCTACCTTAGTAAAAAAAAGGATGAATACATCTATTGCATACAAAGCTCTTCTAAAAAATGGTTTATGGAATTTCACCTGAACATCCACTTGTCTGTGATGAAAGGCCATTTCTGACATAAGGTCATAAACAATAGGATTTTGCTCGATACCTTCCATAGACATGCCAACTCCAACCTTCAAGCAGAAGTTGTTAATAAAAGATCAAGATATGGAATATTTCTATATGCTAGGCAGTAGCAGAACAACTGATAAAGCTAACAGTGTATACCATTGTGGAGTTCTCACTTAGTTGAGCATCAATAGGCCCAGAAGCAACAGCATCCAAAACACCATACATTTCAAAATCTGCAGCAAAATTATGAAGCATGCACCTGAAAAAAGGAAAAGGATCGCATGGATTCCTTTATGACAAAAAGAAAAAGAAAAGCATAGATGGTATGTTGATGGGAAGGGAAAGGAGAACTTTCCAGATGTAGGGGACACCATAGAACTGATCAGAATTGATCCATACTGGTTTCACTTCAGCATATAGATCAAGAACAATCATTCGGCCGACTGGAACAGAATGCAGTAGCGCCTAACCACCATATAATTTGATGTTAAACAAATAGGGAGAAATCTCATATTGTAGAAGTTGCATGCTCGAAATAGAAAAACAAATATTTAGTGATGTAGTAGACAGTAGCAACCACCTTTTGTGTATATAAGGATTGACTTAATGATTAGAAACACAGCATCTCTTCCCTTGTTCGGCAACAGTTGTTGCTTCGAGTTGGAGATTTAGAATATGCCAGTTGTGAGATTTGAGTAACATATGAAGTGTGCTTGTAAGTGTAGCCTTAACATATTTTGCTACCAACAGCAGTAATATATCACTGCAGACATGGACTTCTTAATTGGCATAAGATGAATAGTATCAGTGCAGCAACCATACAGATAACACCACTCTGAATTGTCCGTCGTTGGTGTGTTCAGAAATTATAATATGTTATTGCAATACTATCATGTGCCAAATTACTGTTCGTGCGCACTGTTCATACTTGCGAACAGTACCGCATATTGTAACAGATGTGCATGGTGGAATCAGATTAGTTAAGATAGAGATAAGAATATTTAGTTTCCTTATTATATAAGTTTACTATCTTATAGGTAAGTAGTTAGTTTTCTTATTATATGGGTTTATTATCTTATAGATATATTCTATCTATTATAGATAGGTTTTCTTAGAGATAGAGATTATTTCTTAGAGATCAAATCAAGTTATCCTTATAAAAAGGGACAGCACTTATCCGTTATCATCAAGCAATGAATAATGAAAAAATATTCCCAAGTCCCCGATTTCTAGCTCTGGTCTCTCCTCTAGACCGGATACTCTGGATCCGTTCCTTCCCCTAACCGATGCCTTCCTTCTAGCGTCGTTTTACCTCAAGTCGTCGTCGTCCGACCTCTCTCCGATGAATGTTTATCGTGTTATGAACTAAGGTTCACGACAATTGATATAAGAGCAGCCAATCCCTTCCCACGACTTCTGCTCACTATGAAGCGCGCCACTGTTGTTCCGCATTGGGTGCCCTTGTCACTAGCAAATTCCTCGACATCGAGCAATGCTAAGACCCTCGTGCCTTCGCCATCAATTGTCATCAACACACTCTTAATCTCCCATGCAATGTATCATAATTACTCGCCAGATTGGGTCTACTAAGGGTTGCAACCATGGCTACCACCACAGCTCGAGGACGAGCTGTCGCTGAAGGGGAAGAAGTTGCCACGTGTTGAATTACTGTTCGTGTGCACTGTTCATGTGCGTGAACAGTAACCGCGTACTGTAGCAGACGCGTGTGGCGGAGTCGGATTGGTTAAGATAGATATAAGAATAGTTATTTTCCTTATTATATGGATTTACTATCTTATAGATATATTCCATCTATTAGAGATATATTTCCTTGAAGATAGAGATTATTTCTTGGAGATTAAGTCGAGTTATTCCTAAAAAGGGCCGGGTTATCCCTGAAAGGAATAGCATGTATCCATTATCATCAAGCAATGAATAATATAGAATAATTTCCAAGTCCCCGATTCCTAGTTCTGGTCTCTCCCCTTGACCGCCTACTCTGGATCTGTTCCTTCCCCTAACTGTTGCCCTCCTCCTAGCGTTGTTCTACCTCAAGTCATCGTCCGACTTCTCTCCGATGAATGTTCATCCTATTGTGAACTAAGGTTCATGACAAATACATTCTAACTTTCCGGAGTGACTATGCTAGTTATGCAATTTGCAATGTCAAATATTTATGAAATCAGAAATCATGTTTCATAAATTTCCGTATCACTATTCCAATGACAGTTTGGAGGAAATGAGGAACCAAAATGAACAAAAAGTAAATAAAGCTAACGGTACTTTGCATATTATCCAACTGTGTCATAAGATTTCACCTTCATCTGCGGGGGTTTCCAGAAAGGATCATAAGAAAACAACCAACCCTGCAAAGGGTAACACATGTGAGAATTGCATATCCAACTATCTAAGGATGTATCCATACAGCAAGAAAAACTAGGGCAACTGAAAAGAGAATTATGCATCTAAAGAGGTACCAAAAGGAAAAGGTCGAATGCATCAACCAAGACATCCATAGCCTACAATCCTAATAACTGCTTCCTACAGACCAATCCATCACAAGTATTAAGCAAAATTCTAATTTCAAAAGAACTCACTTGCATTAACCAAATAGCATCATCGTCACCGCTTCGCATTCCCCTGAATGTTGCAGCACCCAACGAAGAGATATAGTTTGGATCACTTAATGGAGGGGTATTCTCATCAAAAGTATCACTAGATGGATAGAAGGTAACACTAAATGAGGAAATGAGTTCATCAAACGGGAACTTCTAATAATGTGAACGATAAAAAAAAACGTACCAGTTGTATATGTGAGTTGTCCTACCATATTCTGTGCAAAGAACAAGAAAGGTCATCATATACCTTAAGGATTGCATTTTTCTTCTGATAAAAAATGGAGAAAAAAAATACTCTCTATAAAACAGGAAAAGCTAGCAACTGGATAAAAGTTAGCCAACACCCTTCTGGGATAAGAACAAGCATATGTTGATTAATACTGCACAACCCATCATGTGGTTGAATTTCTTTTAGAAGTGTGCTGGCCAGGTTTCATGAGATTCTAAAATTAACATATTGTTCTAGGAGCAACAGCTCAGTTCAACTGAGAAAGGTAAAAAAAAAGAATAGCGTGCACCGCAATCTTTTCCCCAAGCGTCTACATCCTGCTCAAAACAAGTGCATTTGGCCTACTTGGCTTGTTCTGTCCACGGTATCCACTTATTCATAATTTAACTCATGCATCTCGACAAATAGCAAGTTTCAAATAAGAGTCTGTCAGGAAGAACAACAGTACTTGAAGATTTAATGTTGCTGAAATGACAAACAGGTATTATGCGTGAACTCAGTTAAATCTACATAGTATGTCATTCACCACACTGAAACAAAGTACAACACCAGATGGCAGTGTGGCATGGTTGTCTAACAAAGGACTTATGGGGCAGACCTTTTGTTATCCTTCTGTTTTGGATAGGACGTACAAAATAAATCACAGAGGGGCATGATAAATTGAAAGTAGTTACAGGCATGATAAATTGAAACTAGTTACTTAAACATGAATCATCTGTTAAGTGTTCATAAACAACATAAAAAATAAAACCACTGGAAAAAGAATTTATGGAACTTAACTTAGATTTATCTACTGTGAAATTTTCAACACAAGAAAATAACTTCAGAAGAAACATTTTACTCCAGGTCTGATATTGAAATAATGGAGATCAATTTGAGTAAAACAACATATCATACCTCTGATTTGTTCTTCTATAAATAACTTCCCAATTTCTACAAATAAAGGATCGGATGCATCAAGAAGATATGTGCAACACCACCTTGGGTTGCTGTCAACTGTAAACCTTAATGTCACAAAAAAGAACAAAATAAGAACCTACAACTTAAATATGACTATCAAAAGATATCCACAAGATCTGATGAATTACTTCACTATAGTTGAGCTGTGTAACAAATAATGGTGGTGCAAATGGCCTGCATAGGTTAGGAACTTAATATTCAATTTAATTTATGAATAATATGCTTAACTGAGTACCGAAATCCAGCGAGTGCACTTCCCGCGTGCCCTATGACATCGTGACAACCATTTGACAAAACAAGGGCATGCTGGGGACCAAAATTCGGTGTGTGCACTTACCGAGTGCCCTATGACATTGTGGGAGGCATTTGGAACCATTCCGAAGCGGTGAAGCGAATTTCAGTCCACGACAGGTACCAAAAGCCCGTGCAGGTGAAAGCGGGGCATGGAAAGGAGCCAGTTACCAAATTCAATGAGAGCACTTCCCGCGTGCCCTACAACATCTTGGGAGGCATTTGGAACAATTCCGGAGGGGTGACGTGAATTTCAGTCCACGACGGGTACCAAAAGCCTATGTCAGCAAAACTGGGGCTCGGGAAGGAGCTGGGTACCCAAATTTGGTGACTGAACTTCCTACGTGCCCTATGACATCGTGGGAGCCATTTGGAACCATTCCAAACCGGTGAGACGAATTTCGGTCCACGACGGGTATCAGAAGCCCGTACAGCAAAACTGGGACACGGAAAGGAGCTAGGGACCAAAATTTGGCGAGTGCACTTCCCGCGTGCCCTACGACACTGTGGAAGGCATTTGGAACCATTCCAGAGTGGTGAGGCGAATTTTTGTCCACAACAAGTACCAGAAACTCGTAAGTGCAAAACTAGTGCACGGAAAGGAGTTGAGAAGTGCACCTTCTGTGTGCCCTATGATATCTGGGAGGCATTTGAAACTATTCCGAAGCAGTGAGGAAAATTTCGGTTCACGACATGTACTAGATTCCTGTGCCAAAGAAACCGAGGGATGGAAAGGATATGGGAAGCGAAATTCGGCGAGTGCACTTCCCGTGTGCCCTACGACATGATGGGCGGCATTTCAAACCATTTTGGAGCAGTGAGGCAAATTTTGTTCCATGATGGGTACCAGAAACCCGTGGAACCATTCCCTGTTCCCCAGTGGGGAATTCCCCTATTAGGGTAAGAGGATAGGGAAAATCTTCCCCGTGGGGATAGAATTGGGTCCACATCAATCCTCATCGAGGGTGGTAGGGACAAAGGTGTCCCCCCACCCCCATATCCGTTCCTTGTTCAGGACCCAATAAGCATATGACAAGTGGGCCCTCGAGCATATATTTCTTATATGCCCCTCTATGATTGTATCGTATATTTACTTGGAATTTATAATAAATTCATCAATCTTTTACTAATCTAATCATCGTATTATTATTGATTATGATTAGTTGTGCAATCGATGTAGTTATTCATTACCGAGGAATTGGCCCCATCAAGTCCCCATTCCCCACTAGGGTCAGGGAACAGGAGGAATCACTCCCTGGTCATGCAATCAGGGCGGGGAACAAGGATCGGAGAATAAACAAGGGCGAAGATGTTCCAGGAGTCCTCGGCGGCGAATGTCCCCGTTGCCATCCCTAGACAAAACCAGGGCATGAAAAGATATTTACCCAAATTTGGCAAATGCACTTCCTACGTGCCCTATGACGATACATCAATGCACGATAATCAGAGGCCTATTCAAAGAGGAGTGTGGGCAATGGTGTATAGCTGGAGTGAGCCAATTGGGGTTGCTGATGCGAGAGTAGTCCTTAGCTCTTAGGTCGTTCTCTCTTGTTCTCCAGCGATTGAGTTTAATATCCTTAGTTCGTTGGTTGCTTTGGGGTTTGTGGGGGCGGATTGTCCCCCACCCCCTGTAAATTTTGGTTGTACTTTCACTTTCTACTTAATGGAATGACACGCAAATTTCTTGTGTGTTCTCGAAGAAAAAGAATTAGAGGCTTATTATGAACCTAAAGTGCCAATCATTGATGGTGTCATGAACTACAATGCGTAGTCTGCAGCCCAAAACACTCAAATGTGCAAGGCATGCACAAAATCCAGTGGAAGGTGCATTATGACATATCAAGGGAAAACACCAACGGTGTAGAACAGGAATGTATAAAATTTCTAGGAATCTAGAAATGCGATATGAATCCAGAAATGTAAACATGATTCAATGTGTTAAACATTTCATCACAAAAATATACTCAGCAAATTTTGTTTAGAAAATCATTCTTACCAGTTTCCAAGGTGAGTGACTTTAGCTGAGGGAAACTTTGACTTCAGTGCAGCAGGGATGTTACCAGAAAAGGCTGGAAGAACTGCAAGGAAGGTAGATATTAGACAATTAAAAAAATGCAGAATAAAGAGAGTCGACATTAAACAACTAAAAAAATTCAAACTGAGTAATTGCATGTTTAAATTACTTGAAGTAGCAGAATGAGTTTTCCTAAAGAAATGGGCAGAAGTGTAAACCAACATGAATATATTTTCATGAAATCACATAATAACGATGTGTGCTATATATCTTTCCGTAAAACATATGTTCATGTAACCACATTAATATGATAAACTCATAAATAATAAAACTGTGATATAAGTGTCACCTGGGAACATGCCAAAAGCATACATCCTAGAAAGGATTTTCTTCTGAAGAGCTAATTGATCATCAAGCCAAGTCTGAGGAAGAGGCCCACCCCATCTGATAAATCATTCTGTCATTATGTGTTCCTTCAAGATACATTTGCTTAAAATTTGAATTGACAGGAGAAAAATCCATCATCTGGAATATCAACGTAATTCATACCATCAGACATAAAGGCCTATTTAAATCTCTACTTCTAGAAAAAAGGGTTTCAGAAATACATCCTATGTTTCCACCACCGACCCTCCCTGAAAAATAAATAATATATTCATGGCATATTTTCGAAATAAAAATAGCTCAAGAAAAAACTGCATACAACACAAAATTAAATATAAAACCCACTAACTATCCTTTTTTGACATGTACTAAAGAGGAGGCCAATGTTTTGTTGGCAGCTAAGACAGTGAGTCATAACTATAATCAGCTCTCTCTGATTGTCTTACATGTCTAGATGCGAACATTCAAGCTGCACTTCTATCCTATCAAAGATTAAGTAATACTGTCTTGGGCTCAGAGTTAAGGGATAGATTAAAAGAGTTTGAAAACAAACAGCATGTCTTGTAATAATGCAAAACAATATCTGATCAACTCAGAATACCGTAACATCAAATATTTAGATGGGAGGGTACAATTGCAAAACAGAAGCATCACTTACCCATGCATATTGGCCATCCGAGACCATGCAAGAAAGGCTGGCCCGCCAAAGAAATCATCCAAATCTGATTTACTAATGGTGTACCTCTGCAAAACATATAAAGGGAGGTGAAATGTAAACTGTAAAGTACTAGAAAACCATTTTCAACATAACAGGATGAGTAAAGTAATTATTAATGGACATTGGACATTGCCTCCACATTGATATTTTACGAAATCAGTCCAAATGTCTTAAACAACAGGGCAGCAACATGCAATAGGAGGAACCAAGGATGTAGCATTTATTCTAGTAGGGATCCCAGCCACTACCCCGCAAAAGTCCAATGTTAAGTAAGAACCTGCCCTAAATCATTCTGTCAAATGCCAACATTGCAATATGGCATCACACTTGGAAATGTGACAATGTTCTTCCTTGCCAGCTTATCAAAATTGCTATAGTAGTCTGCCTCTTGATCAGTATTTAGTATTATTACACTAGCTTTTGCCGTTATACATCAATCATTAGCTTAAATTTCTACCTAAGATTCTGGGCTGCTTTTTTTTGGCAAAAGTTTAATTATTTAAGAGCACATGGAAGACGCATAGTTTAAATTATTCAGTGAACAGAATGCTTCAGGGAAAAAATAGGAATGCGCACACATGTGCACATACCTGAAAAACCTTCTGCCATATAGCTTCTTGACCAGTGAAAGCAAGAGGCAAATTAATTCCTTGAAGAGCCATCCAGTCAATTTCCTTCTCCCAGCGCTCCCAATCCCACCAAGCAAAAGAATCTTAAAAGCAAGAAAATTAATCTTTAACCACGTTATTATCGCATATAAAAGGAAAAGCCGAGAAATTTGTTTTTAAGTCAGCATGGAAAATTCCATATTATCCCTATTAGATTCAACAACAAAAAGTATCCAAAAATGATACCAAACAAGAAATAAAAAAGGTGAGAGGTGGTACAATCAGGAAAGTATTCATGTGAACACAAGTACACAGGGGTCTCAAAAGATAAAAGCCAGAACATCCTTTTGGGAGAAGGAAAAGTAGCACAATTTGTCTATTCCTGACCTGACTATATTTAAACAGAACCTGAAGATGTACATGGCATACAATAACAAAAGGTGGAAAAAAATACAACATATAAAGAAGTCGAGCATATCCATCATATGCCACCACCAATGTAGCTGGAAGTCACAAGTTTAGGAGGATAACACATCATGGGACTCTTACTAGAAAAATAGAATTGTACAAGTGTTTTGGTGCTCGTAGCTAGAAAACATGCTCAGCGGATAGCAAACAAGAAAGTACTAAAATTGTACACAAAGTAAGTTATCAGCTTACAACTGGATGTAACTGCATTCTGGTAGTAGCTCCAGTCAACAGGTCTTCGATTCAAAACGCCACCAGTGGGAACACGGGGTAGTGACCCAGGATGTGGAACAGATGATAATTGTGCACCACCAGTTTTATCCCATGATATATGTGCCGCACAATAGTACTTCAAATACCAATGAAGACCAGAAGAAATTTCTACCCCACTTACTCCAAGTATCCTGACCGAAAGACATGAACAAATGTGGATGACTTGTGGTGGATGTATAAACTAGAGGCATAAACTTATGAAAACCAAACAGGAATAATGTATTATTTCTAAGTAATTATCAACTAATATATCAAAATGGCATGTTGCCTCTGCACTAAACAGCGGACCTAAGCAGCTAAGTAAGCCACTCACATTAGCAAACAGAACTAGCAAATAAATCTAGCAGGACCTGCTGCGGCCAAAAATATAAATAATCAACATCATTTTGGATACATATATAACATCCAAAAATTGGAAGATTGTTCATAACTAGATTCATGTGAAAATAGGAAAATCTTGTTTTTTCAGTAAGTCATTGTTCGGTGCATGTCATGTATGTAAATTAATGGAGCCCACATAAGCATCAGGAGTAGATGTAATAGACTCATAGGGAGCTAAAAGAATAATATAGTTTGTCAAATTCATTATTTTCAGATAGTCCAATATATATTTAGATCAGTGGTTCACCAAACACCCAATTTTGGCAAGCAACAACAAATAAATAATGCTGACACATGCATACTGTACTTTACATAAAAGGAGAGAATAAGATGAAGCTAAAGGCAACATTCTGCAGTTGCAAAAGATTTTCCACCTAGACCTTATAAAACAGAGTTGAAAATATAATTCACAATGAGTGGTGAAACAAAGGGAAGAAACATACAAAATTTCTGGAGTCCCTTCTCCATCAAACAACGGATGGTTGTCAATGACAAAGCATGCCTTTCCGCCACATTGCTCCTGATAATGCAGTGTAAGAGGTTGTGAATCCTTGTCGATAGAGAGTCCCTACTAAAATAAACCTATTGTGAACTTAATAGGTTTGTTTTCTGACTCCCTAGTAAGAGTCCTAAGAAAAGCTATAAATCCACCAGGTCAACGCCAAAAGAAGACATGGTCAGGGTTATATATGTAGGGCTTAATTTTAACAACTACAAATCACCTAATACCAAGTGCAAAATTCACCATCCTAAAATGGATTTATACATTACGTTTATCATGATCATAGTCTATACGACCTTAGACAGTCGCCACACGTTTACACGGCCCAGAGTCCAAACTCCAAACAACCAGCTTCCCACTCCAATGAACTACTCCATGATCACGCGACACGCTTCGTAAATAGGCTTCTGATCCTAGCCGATTCCTCACTACACCCAAGCCCTCGGTTACTCTGCTTCGCAAGGCCTTTCAACAACCGCTAAAACCCTAACAACCACAGGAAAGAAGCACGCGTACCGTGGAGATGACCCTGAACTCGAAGCTGGAAAAGTGGGAGGGGAGGAGGCGCGCAAGGAGCCCGCGCGCGGCGTCCACCTGCTCTGCCGCGGGCCGGCGCTCCCTGCGGTGGAGCTCACGGAGGCGGTGGAGGTGCGGGAACTGCCGATCGGAGCACGTGACCTCCGCAGCGGCGCAAGCGAGCACGACGACGAGCAGGAGGAAGCGGGGGGCGGGAGAGGAGGACGGCATCGCGGCGGCGGGGGGTAGGGATGGGAAGGAGGTGGGGAGGGGAGGGTGGGAGTGGCGAGTGGGACTCTGGGGACGGCATGGCTAGGGTGTTAACTAGCGAGAGGGAGGGAGGTGGTGGTGGCGGTTGGGGATTGGGGGCAAATTGGAAGGCGAAAGCGAAAGGGGGGCGGCAATGGGGATGGGGGCGAAGCGAAGAAGACGACAAGAACGGCAGGCCGCGCGCCGAAGACCACGGCCGGGCCGGCGGGCGACGTCAGTCGAACTATTACGGGTGGGTTTTTTTTTTTTTTAGGTTTCTAATTGTTCACAAGAGAATACGAAAATATGATTTTTGTCAATATAGTTAAAATCGGTATAGTATATATTATAATCAACTTGTAGACTTCACCTAAAAAATGTATTGTTTGATAGCTAGTTACTATAATAAAAATAAAAATCTATAAATAGTAAGCCAGATTAAACCCACCTATATCTGTTTTCAATTTTCAGATCCCTTATAAAACTTCTACTAGTTAAAAAAATAAAATGGGAGAAGGGAACTTGTGAATTTGTGAATGTACAGGCCAAGCCTTTTTAAAATCAGATTGAAGTAACTAACTTCTTCTGATTAAATTCTTACGTTTATGGGGGGATGTAGATTATCATGTTTGTCAATTCCAAAAGTATAGAAACATCATGCTGTCAGATATGCCTTTTCTTTATCAAAATCTGGCAGGAGTCTGAAAATATACAATGCGACACGAGCGGAGTTGAGCTGCACTCGCAGTTTTCTGTAGTTGATTTCCCTGTCACTGACCGGCAAGCTATACTCGAGGTCTGCTTAGCTTACTTATCGTAAGAAGACACGACGCTTGTGATGCAACTTGTCGCTACCGGAAGTTCAGATACGTATGCAAACTGCAAAGTCTAGTTGATTAATCTGAAAATGCGCAATGGGAAGTAGTTCGCGTATTCTCAAATGTAATCAAGCTAATGAGCAGCTTCCCCCCCTGACATTGGCATGAAATTTTCATGCTGTAAGATGTGACCTCCTTTTTTTCAAAATCTAGCAAGAGTCTGAAAATATGCAAATATTGGTGTTGGACTGCACTCGCTGTTTTATATAGTGGATTTCTCCGGACTGCACTCGCTGTTTTATACAGTGGATTTCCCCGTCACTGACCGGCGAGCTTTACGCTGTCCTTATATTAGATTAAAGGCCTGATTAACTTAGCTAATCGTATAAAATTCGTAGCCTGTGATGTACTTCTTGCTATTCAATTCACCTGGATACATACGCTTGGAATTTTACGGATACGCTAAAATCTCACGGACCAGGCTAGCGATGGGATCTCTTTATTTAAACAGTGACGATAATCGCTATGGTTAAGGAACAATGCCTACAACTTTGAGGCTGACGCCTCGTGGGCTGGGCATCTGATACTGACCGAGGTCAGCCCATTAACTCTTTATGCGTCTATAGCTGGGTTATGGCCATATTGTTTTGGGCTACAGTTAGACATGAAGTCGCGTGTTGCTGCATGCTCGCCATCGCTTCCCCTCGTCGCCAGCACCTGCAAGCACTGGCCCTCACAACACCATGTGTTCGAGAGTCAAGGCTGCATGCATGCCCTACCGCTACCATTGCAAGCTGCGCTGCCTCACCCGCTGGGTGCAAAGAATGTAGGAACTTGCAAGGAGTAGTAGAACAGAATAGAAGGCAAACAAAGAAGCAGTATCACACGCCTTTGCACCATGGTTCATCATCCATATTGATGAGTAACATATATACCTCTCCCTGGCCTTGTATTTGTCAATTATATGTCATAGATTAGAATTCGCCAGATATGCCCTATTAGTAGATTGTTTGATCTGCCGAAATTGCCCGTTTAGTAGATTGTTCTGAACATACGCGTCTAGTTTTGTATTTAGACTTTAACCGCTAATTAGAAGTCTTCTTATTTTATCTGTAGCAAAGTACATGCATTCAGCTAGTTTAGAGTAAACTACACCCTCCACCATTTAATTAGACATTTGTTACGTAAAATCCGAGATATTATCTTTCTTTGCATATGACATCACATAATCTTACAATTCTTTACAATTTGCACCAATGCTCACCTCCAACCGGATTAATGACCTTGCCGTAGGCATGGAGGTTCTCGAGCGTGTCTCGGAGGAGGTTGACGACGCTGCCGTAGCTCTAAGAGGTCGTCGATCTTGGACTCGGTGCTGGCGGCGTGTTGATGGCAAGCGCAGTGAGGCCATGGAGGCTGCTAGCCTCCTTGCTACGCGGATCGGCATCCAGTGACCGCATGCAATGGTCACAGGCGACGGCGGAGTGCGTGTCCGACGGGGCAGAGTGGCGTGCGACGAGACAGAGTAGCGTCTCCATTGGGCAGAATCTGCACATCCAAATACAATATGACCACACATCGACATAGTTGCCGGCCTCGCACCGCTCGAGCCACCGTGCACCCGCATGCACCGCCTGAGCCATTCGCCAACATGACCTTCATTGCCTCTACGACCACTCTGATCACAGATTCGATGGTCTCTCAGATCACCTGAGCATCCATCAGCGGCTGGAAGGGCATGCCGCTGCTCTCCTTTCCCACCTGCTGTGAGCTGGTCGCCATCGACTCTAGTTGTATGTGTTTTTGGCATACACCGTGCTCTGATACCAGATGTTGGGAATCCAACATCTGATCTGCTCTAATACCAAATGTTGGGCAGGATATGCACGCCCAAACACAATACGACCGCACAGCGGTTTCTACGACTACAGAGTAAAACAGAGCAGTCTTTGCTCGCTCTCGACCACTCCGGTCGATGCTCTGTTTATTGGACGGGGAACTATGCAGTTATGAGTTACCCGTGGACGCACACTACACGAGGAAGTCGAACAAACAGGCACGAAGGAAATTTTCTGATATGAACACAATTTGCATCGCTTTTCTTCTTTCTCTGCTCATTCGGCTTACTTTGCTCTTACACCTTACAAGGTATATATATACAATCAGGCCTTAGAACACTCAATTGCTCCGCTGCTCGCCCATGCTTCGCCATTTGCCCATGCTCTGCTCTGAGCACTGATGACTGCTACAGTACCTACCAACCACAACTGTTGCGCATACCGAGCACAGTACTGACGACTGCTACAATGGTCATCGACTATTACAAAAGCTGGTCGTAACCGACCACACAAAACTTGGTCATCTACGACCACACTAGTCGCAATGACCATAAATAAACTGGTCGTAGCCGACCACACACAGACTAGTCATCTACGACCACACTGGTCGTGATTGACTACACATAAGTTAGTCGTCTTCGGCTGCACATATATGCTACAGTGACTGGTCGCTCTTGTCTTCGACCGCGTCTCCGACTACAGCTTGTCTTCAACTATGTCTTCGACCACATAGGTCGTTTGAATACAGACCACTGTACTGTCGTCGATGGTACTACGATAACGACCACGGTCGCCACAACTATGACCTCATACATGCACCACGACCACGACGCTGGTTGTTACAACTACACACAATGTGGTCATAACCGACTACTCACACAAACGCTATGGCGCTGGTCATTACGACCACACACACCTGCGCAATGACGCTGGTCGTTACGACCATACACAACGTGGTCGTAACCGACTACTCACAAGAGCCACGACCAAAGCCACTGTCCAACCACGGTCACTGCGACCACGACCACTTCGATCACGGTGATTTTGACCATAGTACCGACCAGGTCTTTGATCACGCCTTCTTACGTGTGGTTTCGATCGTGACACCAACGACCATATTCAAATCATTAAGATTAATTACAACAATAGATGCCTTCCGAGCTAGCTAGTTCCTGCTGTGTGTGTTGTTTCTTCTCTCTCTTATTCTTGCGTTTGCTACTGCTAGCTATTGTTGTGCCAGGACCTGTACTTTAGGTGGCGACGAGTCAGCTGCCGCCTGCGGAGTTCTTGCCGCCACCTCTGCCCTTCTTTCGCGCGATGTCGAGGACGAACAGGGCGACCTGCTCCTTCAGTCCGGCGTCGAAGACGAACACAGCGACGCGCCGAGTACAAACGAGTGTGATGCGTTCGCTTCGCTTCCGATATCATCCGACTATGCTTACGTGAGCCACACGAAGCATCGCCTCCCCCATGCCCAGCGTGGCCGGACGCCTGCAGATGGGCCCGAGCAGTCCCAGTTTTAGCTGAGCCTGCTGCAACGTGCGACGGACTTTTAAGATTAGGCCGTATTGTGCGCAAAGAAAGATAATACCTAGTGTTTTATGCAACGGATGTTCAGTTAGATGTTGAAAATTGCAATTTACAATAAAATTTACTACTTCTGACGAGTGTCGCAAGACATATCTGAACTCAATAATGTAGTCGATCTGATCAAATTTAGTACCCTAAAAGGACATCCATCTATTTGAAGCACATTCATCCGGTTTAATTCCTTGCAGTTATTTCCGTATGGTAGTAGTGCTACAACCGTTCGAAGCAGACTACATCATCATAGAAGGAACACTTGTGCAGACCACAGCACACTCCACGCACTGATCACGGTACTAACATACGAAGCCTCACACCACAGTGATACTGTCGCAGTTACTTCAGTTCACCTTCCTGCAGTTAACCCTGACCTGCCCACTGGAGCCGGTGAGCACGCCAATGCCGCCCATCTTCACCATGGCGTCGCGGAAGTCGTCGAAGAAGCCGGCCATGTCCGACGCGTATGCCGTGGTCTGCGCGTCGGCCGAGCCGCCGTTGAACAGCTGCTGGTCCGAGTGCAGCAGGCCCTTGTTCCTCAGGAGGTTCTTGTGGTAGAAGTTGTCGAAGACGTAGGACGTGGAGGGGTCCAGCGGCGAGGTGTTGTCGTCGCCGCCGGTCGGGTTCGGGCACCTCGGTTTCAGCGAGGAGGCGAGCGACGCGTCGACGTTGGTCTCGTTGTAGAGGCGGCCGCGGAAGTTGACGCACCTGGCCTGGCCTATGGTGTGGGCGCCCGACAGCGCTATCATGTCTTTCGCGGTGAGGCCCTTGTCCGAGAAGGCCTTGATCAGGTCGCGGAGGTCGGAGGTCGGCGGCGGGAGGTCGTTGTTCGCGGCGTCCAAGCTCGCCGTCGTCCCGTCCCGCTGGCCTAGCTCGACGTCCCAAGTAGGCCCTCCGAGCTGCAAAAACAACATTTCCGGATTGTTCATGCAAATTAGCTTGTGACTATAGGAAAAAGGGGTCATGGTTTCAAATGTGCATATATAAGGTGCTTACCGCGACGACGGAATCGCGGGCAGCGACGGCGAGGATGTCGGCGCAGGACACAACCTGCTTGCAGGCATCCTCGAGCTGCCCCTTGATGTCGTCGACTACTTCGAACCCGCGAAGCGAGTTCTTGTTTGGCTGCGAATTCTTCTCACCTGTCAAGCTCGGCGTGTCGTCGAGCAGCACTGACCCGTCACAACCCTGTAAAGTTTGCGGTCAATAGTTAGTCCACGAAAAGATATTGTTTATCAATTGATCTGCTATATAAGGACAAAGACTTGGTTTGAAAAATTTGTGCAGACTGCACACCACACTTTAACTGACTTGTGGAGCACACCCGCTGTAAAGTAACAATACTGAACCTACATACTCTGCTACACATATCCAATTCAGACTTCAGGTTCACTTGCCAATGTACTTAAGTTTGTTACTATCCCAAACACGATATGACACTAGTCTTCCTGACTGCACATATAGAGAAGCAACCTAGCTAGTGTTAAGAAGGCAAGCTAGATATAACCAGTGTGGAATATGTACTGACATTTGAAAGGCTAAATCGGGAAGAAAGGGAGAGCTTATGAATGTGTTTCTATAACACTTGCATTGACAAAGCAGTCGTGGAAATGGAGGCGGAGCAGCGACGCCCCCATGCGGGATTCTTTGGAAACGGCAGCTCTTACAGCAGATTCGATGATGTCGAGAGCGTCCGGGCATGTCTGGTCGTAGAAATCAGTGGAAAGCTGAGCTGAAACAAAAGAGGCAGAGAAGAGCAAGGCAATGATACAGCAACCGAAGGTATGCTTAGATGCCATTGCTAATAGCTAAAGTACAGAGAAGTTTATAACTTCACTGTGTGTCGTGTGCCTGCAAGGATAGCTACATGCTTCGTAGTATTTATAGGCATTGCGGTGCAAGCATGCTAGTCGATAAGCTACTACTATGCTCCTACAGTCCTACTTGTAAGCTGCCATCTGCACTTTTGGATATTGTCGGGTACGACATCACTGTTCTTTTCTTCCATTGTTTAACCTAGTGGTCTACAGCCAGAAAGCAAGAGATGAGGGGAAAAGCTTTATTCGCATGGACAATGCTGCTGTGCTCTGCAGCGTAGTACGTGTACTTCTACCTGGGGTGATTATCATACACAGACATACCCTTGATACTTAAGATAGACGTAAAGGAGTTAATTAGTTCCCCTCTATCTGTCTAGTACTAGGCTAGTTCAGTAGATACCAAGCCTTATTATACAATTTTGTTACACTAAAACACAAATCAAAACCCCTATGCATGTTAGCATAAGTTTGATGGCAATAGTAGTGTTACAAATAATCTTGACTTAGAGTTCTAGATGTAGTAGAGTCCATCTTCGAGTATAACTCAAATTGAAGTTGAGTCCAACTTGAAGTCCGAATACGTATGCGAATAGAAGAGTTAGCCTTTATATTGAGGAGCCTTGTGCCCAATTTTGTAAGCAAGCAAAGTAAACGAGAGAAGAAAAGCAAGAAAGAGGGGGAGCAAATAAGAGAATAAAGAAATTCAGAAATTTCTTTCGTGTTCTCTCAGATTATTTGCAATGTGTGCGTTTTCTCTTGGATTAAAATTTTAACAAGTAGCATTATGGAATTTCATTTCAATTTTCGGCCCTACAAT
Source organism: Dendrocalamus sinicus (assembly GCA_036346575.1). NCBI lineage: Eukaryota > Viridiplantae > Streptophyta > Magnoliopsida > Poales > Poaceae > Dendrocalamus > Dendrocalamus sinicus. The sequence continues at coordinate 2,499,173 of CM070650.1, read as the reverse complement.
TGCATTTCTCTGCCCTGTACTAGTATTACATTTTTAGCTCCGTACAAAAGGTAAAAAGGTTGTACCGTGCAGGCATGATTCATGAAGCGATAATTGAAGTAATCACTCCTGATAATTCTTTTTGTTGCTTGCTATCTAGATCAGAATCAAGCGATATCCAGCCACTTGCATTTATGTAGTCCAATTCTGGACATGATTTCAAAAGGTGCAACCCACATGTGGGTCAGCTTCGCAAATTGGAGTTCAACGTGCGACAATTTGTAAGACCTAAATCCCCATCTAGTCTTGAACTCAGGTGTGAATGGCGGCGCGGCTGGTCCTAACTAGCCTGACCGAGGCCAACAAATTAGGCGTGCATCATGTTTGCTTCACGGAGTAGTAAAGAAAAGCTCAACTTTTGGAATCCATGGTTGCGGATCTCCCAAACTTCGCGACTTTATCTGGCCTGTCAATGCCATTTCTTTGTCTTCACTTCTGCTATATGAAAGCATTTCCAACTTTTGGAAGCAAATTACATTTCAAACTTGCTTCACTTCCGTCGATCCTAGCTTGCAAGTGAGAAGGGGAGAGAGCCAGAAAGCTTGACAAGCTGAAATGCACGATCAGCAACTGGAATCATTTCCGTTTCTTATATTTCTTATTCATTTTGGTCCTAATTTCCGAGGCACTACTATTCAACGCCATTGAATCAAATCAGGTATAGTACATACTGCATATATGTGCGCGATTAAATACTGGATTAGGCTGTTGACAAGTCTATCCTCGCACTGATCACGGCGGTGTCTGGCATGGCACATGCATCTGCCGAACTTTCGTCCTCTAGTATACTCAGCAACTCCCAAGAGTAAAAACAACACGAGGCCAGCTCCGATCCACTGCTGCAATCGATCAACGTGCAAGCCAGTGGCGCATGATCACGACAAGCTCCGGTATTATGTTAGTTTATACACGGCAGTGGACAGTGGTGAGTGATTGAGTCTGAATGTCTGATGAGAAGGAGAGGTTTTTCTACGTGCAAGGTTGCAAAAAGAGCAGGGAGAGTGGTCAGATCACTTGGAAGTTAGCGCGACTCCTTTTGCCCTTAAAATCTCGTGCGCACGTCTGACTATTTTTGCACCTCTTTAGAAGACTTTGTTCATGGTAAACTCCGGATAAGAACTAACTTTGTGCAGAGAAGCTCCGAGCTAGCTGCATGAGATTGAGCGGCCACACATGTCAAACGGAGTACCACGGGGCGGTAGAAATATATCACTGTTTTCCAGTCGGGATGAAGCTGAAATTTACCTGAGCAGAACACATTTCATTATGCACTAGCAATCTGGATAACACGCCTGCAATTAACCGAGAGTCGCCACTGAGGCAAATGCATTGTTGGCAAATCAAGATGGCCTTCCATTGATTGAGCAGAAAAGAAACTAGCCAGATACCATCTGTCACCGTCGCTTGGATAACTGTGGATATAGCACTGAGCTCTCGGTTGCAGCAATTGGGTTGGTGAGCTCTACAGTGGCCGACGGTGCACTTCTACGCACTTTCGACGTCTGACGACGACAAGAGGCCACTCCACTGCTCGAGCTCACGCACCGCACGAATGGATCGTGGCCTCATGGACATGCATAGATGGAGAGTGCTCGTCAGTGCAGCACATCAGTTGTTGAAAAGATGCTCCATGATTCGGCTTGTGTGGGAAGGTATCGTCGAAACTCGAACGTCTCACCCGTTAGATGTCTATCTTTTTTCTTAAATGAACGCCAGAGTTCTTGATTTTTTTTTAAAAAAAAAAAATCAGTCCTTCACCATGCGAGCGTTGTCACTCGCTCGCACCTGCCACGCATCAACATGCTGGTGTTAGCACGTGCAGAACAGTGCTGAAAGCACAGCCAAAGGAAGTATTACACCACGGCCTCTTCTTTTCAGCTTTTAAAAACCGTTTTTCTACGCTAACTAACTAATTTTCAAACAGAGTATCTTTTTAAAATAAAGTCTATAAATCGATTATAGCACACACTACAACAATTTTATTTATATAGACTAAAATTACATGTAAATCTCTATCTTTTCATATTTTATCTCACGAACAGCTAAAAACCATTTACGACATCATCCAATGCTGACCTGCCGAACCAGAGGTTTAGGCCCCCAGCCCCCACAATAGCCCAACATTGAAAACTGTCCGGGTTGACTGACGGACTACTAGACCACTTCGGCGGAAATCAATGCAGCTTCGGCCGAAGATTGGCCCAATAAAGTTTGCACGGCCCAAGCCAAACCTATTATACACCAGCCCAAACTGTCAAAACTCGTTGTAAACTGCTAGTAGGTAGTATCAGGACGTTTCAGGGCGAACCACGGACGTCTGTCTCCCAGAAGACACGTGGCGATACTACATCAGGTCAGCGCTAAGTGGGACAACATAAGAATTTCATATGCTCCACGCGTTTAACAACGTCTGTCCTCTCCAAATAAGCTAATGTATCCTGTGCACAGCATCAGGTCGTGTCATCCATCCTGCTAATGAAAACCAAAGACATCCAAATTAGTTGCGAGTCAACCAGTGACTCTCCGAGATTCCTTGTATAAATAACGAGCACAGTGACGTGCATACTATACGGACATCATTTTTAAAATATATTTAATTAGTTTAACGATACATATGTAATGGATAATAAAGGAACTATATACAGAAAATAAATGGTTACAGATCACATGAAAAAATTTTAAATATTAGATTGTTAGAACATTATCAATTCGATTTAATTTCTATCATTTTTATCTTTAGAACAAAATGATGGCTCCTTATAAAGTTTGCACAGCCCAAGCCAAACCGCCAAAACTCATTGTAAACTACTGCATGCAGCAGTATCAGAACGTTTCAGGGTAGACCACGGACGTCTCTCTCCCAGAGGACACGTGGCGATGCTACATCAAGTCAGCGCTAAGTGGGACAGCATAAGAATTTCATATGCTCCACACGCGTTTAACGTCTGCCCTCTCCAAATAAGCTAGTGTATCCTGCGCACAGCATCAGGTCGTGTCATCCATCCTGCTGAGGGAAACCAAAGAGACCCAAATTAGTTGCGAGTCAACTAATGATCTCCCCGAGAAACCTTTTATAAATAACTAGCACAGTGACCCACGTTGCGTGAGAAGTTTAGAGCATATTTGATTAGTTTAATGGTACATAACTGATGGATAATAAAGAAATTACATATAAAAAATAAAGAGTTGTAGATCACATAAAATAATTAAAATATTTGAATTTTAGAATGTTATCAATTCGATTCAATTTCCATGCTTGTAAGAATTGAAGTTATTTGTGATATTAATGTATAGTAGTACATGTAACACTTGTTCTTTATAATTTTAAATGAGCATCTTCAATAATAAAGGCAATAGTTGTATCCATATTAATACAATTAAAACAATATAAATTATAATGGATATTGTATGCAAGTTCGTGTCTGTGTGTGAATCGCTTGAGTTCAATTCTATCTCCATCATCTCGTGTCTTAATTTCATATAAGAATTCTCCTACTATATGTGCATACATATCACGGTGCAAATCAACTTTATATGCACTTCCATAGATCAAGAAAAATCATTGGTTATGATTTGTTAATTATAAGAAGGTCCACCTAATTAAGAGTTAGATGCTTTTCTTTGAGAATTTCTAGCAACTAGTCTCATTTATCAGGGAACATCCATCGGTTATATATTGTGAAATATAATTAGAGTTTATCAAATTAAGGGCCATATGTTTTTTATTTTTTAGAAGAATTTCTATAACATTTCTCTTTTTCTTAGCTGATGTGATCAAACATCCTAAGTTTTTATTGTATGATTGATAGATAATACCCAATGTTAATATAGTTCAACTTTAACTAGAATCCACCACATCGATGATGATTCTTGCAAAAGAATTTTCAAAGTTCTAAAACACATGTGTTGGGAAGCGTGCAGGAAGAATATATCTTGTATTTTTGATTCCTCTTTTTTTTACTGAGTGCCACTTTTTCTTTTCTTCTCTTTTTCTCATGCATAACTTTTACTCATTTATTTTGCACATCTACGTACTTCTTTCCCTTTTGTGCATGCCTTTTAGTGTGGGATATTTAGAATTTTTTTTATTTATTAGGTTTATCAAAAATTATAATAGGTATCCTTATATTATAAGATTCCTTGTTTTATTTAATATATTTAATGGTAATCATTTATTGACTATAATAAAGGTTCACTGAATCGAGGAATAGATGTTTTTATTTTTTTGAACTCCTAGCTTATTTCTCTTTTCTCTTAGCAACTATAAAACTCATACCAGCATTGACTTTTACTATAACATAGATAGATTTTATTTTTTCAGGGATTTACTTTGGAATTTGTATGAAAATCAAAATACTAATTTTATTTCCCCCCCTAAATTTTAGTTAATATGGATTGTACTTGACATGTACTCTTTTTTAATTTTTTAGTTTTCATTTAATAATTCTTCTAAAATTTAGTTATTTATGGATGTTACTTAACATGTCGTATGGAAATCAAATTGCTGATTTTATTTATTTTTTATTCTAAATTTCAGTTAATTTGGATTGTACTTGACATGTGACTCTTTATTTTAATCTGAGCTATTCCATATGGCTAGAACTTTCTAGTTAATACATGAGCTTTTTCACAGTGCCTAATTAGTATAGGTTTGTAAATTTTATATTTTAGTATTTAATTTTAAAATTCATTTACAAATCAAATATCTAATCAACTTTTAGTATTTAAGCTTAAAATTTAGTTATTTATGGATGTTACTTAATTTAATTTCATTTTTATTCTACAATTTAATTAATTTGGATTGTACTTGACATGAACTCTTTCTTTTAATTTGCTAATTTTTGTGTAATTTGTTATTGCAAAATTAGTTATTTGTGGATATTACTTTCAAAGTCGTATGAAAATCAAAATTTTTATTTTTATTTGTTTTTAATTCTAAATTTTTCTTAATTTGAATTATACTTGATATAGACTATTTATTTTAATCTAAGTCATTATAACCTGGGTCCACTGAATTGATGGTTAGATATTTCTTAAAGTGTATAATTAGTATAGATATATATATATATATTCTTATATCTCTAAGTCAGCCATCAAATCTAAGTCTTTAAATTAGGACCTACCAGATTGATGGTTAGATCTTTTTTAAATGTATATTTAGTATAGATATAGATATATTCTTATATCTCTAAGTCAACAATCAAATCTAAGCTTTTAAAATTAGGACCCTCTACATTAAAGATTAGATATTTTACTTTTTATGATAATTGTTAGCATATTTGTCTCTTTTTTAGCAACTCTAAAATGTCTGGCATCTACTTAATATAATACTCCCTCCAATTCACAAAAATATGTCATATTGGGCTACATGCAGTCAAAAAATTTAAACTTTAACTATCAATATGTTTTTAAATTTGTAGACTCGATACATAAAAATTATATGCATAGATTCGTCTTTAAAAAGTACTCTCATAATGTTATAATTTTATTGGGTTTTATAAATATATTAAAATAGAAATTGGTTTTCAAAGTTGATTTTGGGCACTGTATCGATGTCCAAAAAGACATGTTTTTTAAACTGGAGGGAGTAATAATAGATAGTGACCTCAACCGTGAAATTTATCTAACTAGCAGGGTGGCCCGTGCATTTGCATGGCTAGATTTTTTTTTAGAGTTAGTAGTATCACATTATGTAATTTACATGTTTGAAAATATATTTACATATCTTATAAGATATTTAGATTTTAAGACATCATAAATATTAAAAATTACAATAGAAACTCGAAGAAAAATACAACTTGAGGAACATAATTGAAGTATGAGCATTCATAGAAGAAAATCATTGATTATACTAAGTTCATCGGGTTCTTAGAAATATAACTACTCTCCATCATGTATGGATTATATAGTTGTATGCCTATGTTAGTCCTCCATTAGTTACTTTTTTTCAAAATAAAGAAATTGCTAAAAATTATCACAAAAACAAAAATATTATGATCATTTGTTTGGTGGACCTCCAGAGGATGGAGGGATCGAGAGTGAGATTATTAACGGGTCTTCACACAGCTATAACGATATAAGCTATATGATGTGCGTTATATTGATCAACTCGGCTTCGGCTTCTGGCTTATTTTTCACTATTCATAAGTTTCGTCTTTTTCTGAACTTTTGGCTTTTTGTTGAGCTTTTTTGCCGGTTCTTTTTTTTCCCGTATTTGTTTGTATTATACGTAATGGACTAACATATTTTTTATATTTTTAAATTTTTTTTAAATTTAATTATGCTAAATAAGCCTCTGTCAGCTACAATACTTTTTTCAGCCAGCTACAGTGTTTTCAGCCATAAGCCATGAGCTTTTCAGCCGAACCGATCACCACCATAAGCATGCAGTATAGATAAGCATTGCAATAATAAAAAAACGATGATGATATAAATGAAAAAATGTTATGTAATGCTATATTTACTGTTTGCTATGCAAGTATTCTATCAAAAAGTATTTAGGGAAGAAAGTTTTGATCATATGTGATAAGTATTGGAGAACAAAATGAATATTTTCTCTTATATAATATATAATATTAAAATATTATAAATGAAGTTCTGCAACAATCTATTTTTCAAAAAACAAAAGTACACATATATTGCCAAGTCACTTAAATATGTTTTAAGGATGATATCTGTGTAAGTGCATAGGCTTTAAAAAAAATAAATGGCGATAAAATGGACACTTTTTTTCTTCAGATGGATGTTACACCAATGACCATAGAGAGTCGCTAGCTAGGCCTGGCTTGTACCTGACCACCGCAAGAAGCGTTTTGCCTTGAATTGAGAGATGATGCCGTTCTCCGCAAATTCCTCAGTAAAAGCAAAGATTGGCACGAGTGTTGGGGCGCTAGTGTTTCAGCTCGTAGTGGCAGCATTGGCCGCTCCGGTAGCTATGCCTGGCTGCCCGGAGACCTGCGGCAACATCACCGTCCCTTACCCATTCGGCACCCGCCAAGGCTGCTTCCGCGAGGGCTTCAACCTCACCTGCGACGAAACACGCCATCCAACGAAGCTGTTCGTGGGCAACGGCGCGGAAGTGATCGGCATCTCCTTGCCGGATGGCACGGTGCGGATCCGCACCAAGATGCTGAACACGAGCTACCTGCAGTTCAACGGCTCGTGGTCCGCCGGTCTGACGGCTGCCGGCCCGCTGGCGGTGTCGACCAGGCACAACCGGTTCGTGGCCATGGGATGCAACCTGCTCGCCAACCTCATCGCCTACGACACGCTGCACCCAAACGACCACATCAGCGTCTGCGCCGCTCTGTGCGTGGTCCGCTCCGCGCTGCCAAGGGACACCTCGTGCTCCGGCGTCGGCTGCTGCCAGACGCCCGTCGCGCGGGGGCTCCCATCGTACGGCGTCCAGCTGAATGACCTAGCCGAGAGATCTGTCTCCCCAGGAAACGGAGCCGCGTTCATAGCTGACCAGGACTGGTTCAGCAGCGAGCAGGTCGCGCTGCAGCTGAACTTCCTCGACGATCCGCAGAAGGTGGTTGATTCGACGGCGGTCCCGACGGTGTTGGAATGGTCGCTGGATATGGACCGCGATCAGGACTTGTTCTTGTATGATCCCAGTCTCTCTGAATGGAGGAGATGCATTAGCGTGAACAGCATTATTGTCGACGACATTGATGGAAATATTTACGGCCGGGCACGTTGCAACTGCTCCAACGGATACGAGGGCAACCCTTACATTGCCAATGGCTGTCAAGGTAAGTACTACTGCTTTTACTGATTTCACTGTATTTTCTGCATATAGCCATTACACGTTTGACAGCAAGTCGGCGCTTAGTGAAATGATCCAGGATTCAGAGTTTCATATGCTGCACGCGTTTACGTCTATCGTCTCAGTTGGAATTTTCCTTGTGCTCTCGGATCGCTTCGCCACCGCACTCTGCCGTCTCCGCCCACCGATGGGACGAGGCCCTCTGTCGCTACCACATAATGGAGCTGCCTGCTCCCGTAAACGGAAAAACACGCAGCTTCTCGTGCAGTGCCTCTGCCTGCTGTTGACGTGACCTGATGCACCGCCTGCCGGAAAGACATGTAACAAACAAACAAAACACGCGATGGCTTTATTCTTTCTTCTCTTTATTTCTCGTTTGCTTCGCTTCTTACATTGCTTCCTCTGATCACCCCGATCAACTCCTCACTTTGCTTCGTTTTTTTATTACAAACCTACTCCCTTTGTATACTAAACAATGACTAAGACACAGACTAGAAACCAAAACGGCTTCTGCTACTGGACTCATACACGAACTCAGAAACAAAATGTCTATACGTATACACGGCAATAATGCGTACACATATATAAACTCGACTAAGCAATGGAAACAAGATTTCTGTAACAATCACCTCCTTAATCTTGTTTTTCTATCTTGATCACGCCGATCTTCTCTCTTGCTTCCATCTTTTTCTTGCACTCCCGTGTGCATTCCTTCCTGAGTCGTCATCACCCTACCGCCTACGCTTGCTACATCCTAAGCCTTGTACAATCCAATACTTGCCGCGTCTCGCACCTGGACTGAATTGGTCCTTCATTGCACGCCTGCTTTGGTTGGAGCACCTGCTCTTACAGCCGCCTTGACTTTGTCGTTACCTGAGTCTCCTGCTCCTCTCTCTTGGACCAAATATATCCACTTTTCCACATACACTTCAGCTGAGGCTACACCACCCTCAATTCCTGTCTCCAATGCTTCCTGCGTTCTCTCTGCAAAACCACAGAAAACTGCACCAAAATATACTCTAAGTATTTCTCTGAAACCTTGTGCACTTTTCCACCTGAGGCCCACCACTTTGACTTCCTGTGTTAGTCGCACCTGCATGTGCACTGCATGCACCTCCAGAGGTGCCGTCCGCAGCTACATGCATGCCTGTGTCATGAGGCACACCACCTTGACCCAAGCCATCACGTTCAGCGCCGTCGCCCAGCTCCTCCAAGCTGCTCTTCAAACAAACCGATTTACAAGTTTTCAAAGAAATTTTGTACAATCATTTTGGAGATATTTTCACCTTCATTAACAGATCTTTGTTCTTATCATAGACACACAAAAACTCATCCTACAACACCACTCTGGCACTCTGCACCCTCTTTCTATCATCTGCCCGAGACTGAGTATGTTGTTACACAGACTTAGTATATAGTAAATCCCTGTCAACAATTTCTTATCTCCGTTCTTGCATTACAACATCATCGTCCCTTTGCCTCTTATCTCCACCGTGGAGCCGTCACCAGTGGCAGACCTAGGATTTTACCAAAGGGTATGCCGCACCAAAATTTTCATATGCAATTCGGTAAAACCATTTGCCAATTCGGTAAATAAATGTAAAATTTGTACCGTAATTCGGTATACAGCACTAAATAATATGATAAGTCTTAAATTCAAGAATTAAGTTAGAAACTTGCATAAATTACAATATAAATAGTTCAAACACTATACTAATAGTCTCAAATATACATAAAAGAGACTTACAATACTATTTGTCTGATTTTTTTGGTCTACGCTTTCTAAAGGACGCGAAAGTCTCGATTATATCATCTTCATCCACTTTAAAAAAATATCCTACTTAATGAATGTGACTAGACAATCATCTAAAAAAATTATCACTTATCTTATTTCTTAACTTTGTTTTCACTAAAACACTTGATGTTCTCACCTTTGTCGGAAATCACAAGTTCATGACAACAAATCCTAGAGCCATCTGCGAATATCAACGCTTGCAGGGATTTATATTTCTACCGCTATTCATATAACATTTGGCCTTATAGTGACATTGGATCTATCAAGCTGTCTAGGCTGCTGTACATGTTGATCTATATAGCGAGTCCTACCAATGTTTTTGGATAATCAGATGATTGTTCTTGGAGACAAACAGCGTCCAAGTTAAAATCGGGATTGCAGCTAGCCAGCTACTAAATACCAACAAGCATGGCTTATTTGTTAAACATTTTTTTCTAAGCTTTCTAGTAAACAAACATCGGGATTGCAGTACTTGATTTCTAGTTGCATCAAGAGATCGTCGGAACATCTGAACCAAGGAGCTTGGGCCGGCACTTGTTTTGAGACAATTGGAACTAATTAAAGAGATCCAATAGCTGATATATCTGATTAACAAAACACTAAGATATCGGCAAGCCAGGTTTGCAGTAATCGGTGTCACTACTGATTGTTCCTACGCCAGGAATCGCAAATTTCATCAAGTTTGCATCTACTAAAATACGATGGTTGAAGCATCTGAATCAAGAACATGGGGGTAGCACTAGTTATGCGATAAATGCGACTAGTTGATTGCAAGGATCGATCTTACTAGTATCCGTCACGGAGGCCGCCGAACTTCTCCTGGCCGGCCGTGTCCCAGCAGTAGAACCTCATCTTGCCGCGGCTCGTGTGGAAGTCCAGCGGCCGCACCTCCACGCCGATCGTCGCTGCAAAACACCGAACAGATCAAGAAGTTGCGGGTGACACGCGAAGTCACGAAGACGCGAACGACTGGGCAGACGAACCGGCAGCAGGCTAGGCGCGCCGGTAGGCTGGGCCCAGGGTATGCCGTGGCCCAGCTGGCATATCCTGTGGGTCCACCTCTGGCCGTCGCCAAATTTGACCTTGGCACAAATCTTCTCGTTGAGCTCATGAAACATGGAGCGATTTCCCGTCATGTGGTTGCTTGCTGCATTGTTCAGCTATCACTGATCTGTATGATCATGGCTACCTTTCTTCATGCATAGTTTTAGAACTACATTCTCCTTGTTTAGCATCACTATGACTAGTGCCTTTTCAATATATGAGGAAAGAAATAGTAATGATTCGTCATCTTCTTCTTCGTCTTGGACGAGATTCACCTCCCCATTTTCTTCTTGCTTCAGTAATCTGAAGCATAGTTGTAACATCCCAAATTTCGAGTATTCAAAGATATGAAAATTTTAAAACTTTCTCTTGCAATTTGCTGGCGTTCAAACTCTTTCTGAATATTTAGTTGAAGTCTTTCTGAGTTTTGAGGCATGCAAATTAATAATCAAGGATAATCTCGAAAATAAATAAGATCATGTAAATAATAAAAGCGGAAGATGACATTGCAGATCATGAATCCAAATACTAAAATCATGAATTTAAAATTCAAGATTTATAAAATGACATCGAAAAGAATATTAAAACATATCTCTAAAAGGTGGAGCTAGAAAGTTCCACCCTTTAATTTAATTAGCATACCAAACCCAAATTTGGACATTCAAAATTTATATATACGATTTATAGCAAAAATTAAATAAAATCAAGAATAGAGGACCATTATATTTTGTATCAAGGTAATTGAACCAAGACTTGAATTGCAAATCCAAAATTTAAAGCAAAGCTTGAGCTCTTATTTTTCCCCCTTCTTTGCCCTTTTTCCCTCTCTCTTACCGGTGGACCCACTTTCTCCCTCCCTCCTTCCCCCCCACGATTCCTTCTCTGACCGCCGGCCCCCTACGCAGAGCGCTTGGCTCCTGTCTTCTTTCTTTCTTTGTTTTACTCCCTCTTCCTCCTTCCGTGGTTGAGCATGTGCCGCGTCTCCCTCTTCCTTCTCTTCCCTGCGCTAAGACTCGCCTTGCCTGCTTCGTCGCATCACGCGTGCCTACTCTGTCCCGTCGTCGCCCGCCCGTCACCTTCTGCACTGCGCCGCCTCGTCTTGTCGCCTCCTCCCTGCCAGGCGCCGAGCCCCGCGCCTCCGTCGAGCCCCGCGCCGTCCGGCCATGCCGCTGCCCCCACCCTGGCTCCATCCCCTGCGCGCGCACACTCGCCTATAAGAGCACCAAGCTCGCCCCTTCTTGGCGCCTCCCCCTTCCTCTCCTTGCTCCCGCAGCTGCAGAACCACGAGCCACCCGTGCGACCGCCGCCGAGCTCACTCGCCGTCCGGCCGGCCCGATGCCCCTAGTGCAAGAGCTCGTGCGTCATATCACCCTCCAAGTGCCCAATTGCATCCGCCATCACTTGATTCCAGTCCCCGACAACCCCAACCCGTCCCTCCATCGCCGTCTTCCATTTCGACCGAAAATGACTATCGGCGCCGTCTCTACCTCATCGGCGAGCACATCGTCGATTCCTGCCGTTTGGAGCTTCACCTCACCACCAATGAGCTTCTCCAACATCCGGCCAACGCCCTCGCCGCCCGTACTTCCCCGGCGCCATGCGCATGCCCACGCCGCCCCTGGTCCCCGCCGCCGGCAAGGCTCGGCTTCCCCCCGGCTCCGCCGACCCGTTGGTAAGATTCCCCTACCCTCCCTCATACTAATGCGCGCGCCGTTCTCTCCCCTATCCTTCCCGGCCGTCGGCGCCTCCTTCCCACCTCACCGGCCGCCGCCCGAGCAGTCGCCCCCGCCGACCTGCGCCATTATGGGCCGCGCCGCCTCCTCCACCGGCTTGCACAACTTCCCGAGAACCCATTTTACTAGCTCACCCCGCCCCTTTTACCTCCCCTCGCCCCTGCCGCCGGCCATGCGCTCCCCATATCCCCTGTTCGGCAGGCTACTCTGGTTTGAGCTGGCTGCCTAGCCCCAACGCCACTTCATCCAATTTAACCCCCATCACTTTTTGTATCACAAAAATCGGCGGCAGCCCAGCTGGTTAGCAGCCTCCTGTGTAATTGTGAGGTCTTGGGTTCGATTCTACTCTCTGTACATTTCGGTTTTTATTTTTATGTTTACCCATTTTTACTAGGCAATAATTAGAGAGCTAAGATAATTGGTTTAATGTCAAATAAAATTCATATGTGCATCAGAATATAAAGTTTATATGTAAAAGAGCAATTAAGTGCTTAAGCAAAATAGTTAGAACTATCTCACTAATATTTAAATAATTAAAAATTTAAGATAAAGATTTCCTAGTATACAATCAAATAAACCTTGGAAATAATTGTGAGAAATATAGGTAATTAACATTAATTCAAAATGAAAGATAAAGGACTAATTAGGGAGATGAAATAAAGCATTGTGCAAGGTGAGATCATTAGAGGTTTAATTATGGATTAGCTATTATATGCTAGCAACTCATGTGCCTTAAACTTTGTTTTGAGAATTTAAATGTTAATCCAAGGCATAGTGAGCAATTTAGAAGGGATGTAGTTTAGGTCCCAATACCCATGAAATGACGGTTTAGCTAATAGAAATTTTGTAGAAAATGCACCATAAATCCTTGCATAGTAGTAAGATTATAGAACTAGCCACCGCGTAGTTAAAACCTAACCTTATGTCCTAGCAAAAGTGAGAATTCTTTGTCGACTATAATACTCAATTTAAATTAGGGAATAGCTTTAGGGATCTAGCAAAAATTAACTAGAATATAAATGAAATTATTTAATATTTATAAATGGACTAGCCCATGTATGCATAATTAATATGGTGGAGCCATCACCTAAGAGGCTAGTTATTGATCCAAAGCAGTAGTGAAGAAATGTGACTACGTCTAGATACTCGAACTTAACAAGGATTACCCTTAATTAAAATGTGAACGTATATGCTTCGATAGTTACCAAGTCACCGTTAAACAAACCTCAATGATATATCTTATTAAATAGCACTAATGAAATATTACCTTAATCTCTGCCTAGATAAATAAATCTAAATTAAATAAAGCTAAGCCTAATAATAACTAAAGTATAGACAGAATAACCATGGTACTATTAATTAAATTTTAATATAGATTTGGTAATAATGATGGACATAACCTAATATAGCGAGTTAGGATTCGAACAAATGGATCCTAATTCAAAATAAGTTATGCCTAGTAATAACTAAGTGAACATAAACGGTCGCTCCACAAAATGCTGTCAACCCGGATTTTAACTTTAATTCGGTAAGCTAAAAATCGTATATATATCACTTTTATATGGCATACACCCAGAACAATAGCACTCAATAAAATAATGCTCAGTAAACCCGCACACCAATTCATAGGTCTAATCTAACTCATGAAACTTCCTTGATAAATATAGAAGTAATAAAAGAGATTGTTAATACAAATATCAGGTCATCGTATTCTACCGTCGGCCATGCCTCAAATCATTCGAAACGCCCATTAACTCATAATAAAAACTAAATTGAGTTTATTTGGATTTTATTTGGATTCTTGAGTTAATTGCTTTTATTTAGATTTAGTCATTTGTCACGTAATTAGGGATTGAGACGTGAAGATTCAGTGGAACAAGTGAGATCAAGCTCAAAGTGAAGATAGAGACCAGAAGCTCAAGAGAAAGCATCGTGTGAGCTCAAGACCGCGGTAAACCGCGTCAGGCGAGTCAATACTTTGATCATGTTGAACCTACATTTCTGCAAATTACTTTGTTTTAAATTATCAAATTGCATGCTGTTAGTTTATATGCAAATACATGTTTAATTTACGATTCTAGTTATATGTCCATTGTTTACCTTGAATAATATTACCCTCCTTTGGAATATTTGAATGTGTGAACCTTGTCACCCTAGCAAAAATTATAATGGTAACTTTTGAAAATAAGTCCCTAAATATATGCCATGCTTAGTATTGTTTAGATACTCATAGGCTCGAGAGCGCCCAAGCATCACTTTTAATCCTGAGAAAAATTGGTTGGGCAGTCATGGTGGGAATGACTGGTATCCTTTGATATGGTTATTTTATGTTCTCAAAAATCCCAACTTGCTTAAATATCTGAGCGGATGGCTTGGGGGCTGGTATGTGGTGCGGTGGGAGCACAAATCATGGAGTGTGGTAGAACCGCTCAGATAATACTAAGGAATGAATCTTGTGATGATCTCCGATGTAAAACAAGACAACCACAAGTCTATAATGGGTGCGACCTAGCTGAATAACTTGCAAGGGTTTAGTTCGGACATCACCGAGGAAGTGGGTGCCGGGGTGTCTTGGTTTACTCACAGTGAGGCACGGGTGTACTGTACTCACACGGCGCAAGAGGGGCTTCGATCGTGGTGGTGTAACCCTTCACGGTGAAACCTCGGCGTGGGTGGTGTCTAACTAGATCGGAGTAAGGTAAAGGCTTTGTGATAAATTATCCGGGTCTCATGCCTAAGGAAGCATGTTGGCAAAAGGATAGTTCATCTCTTGTGGTGAAAGTGTACAAACTCTGCAGAGTCAAAACTATTCGAATAGCCGTGCCCACGGTCATGGCGGACATGGGAACTTACTCGAGTTAGTTCTATTTCAAAATGTTTTGTGGGTGGGAATGGAAAAGTGAAGGGCGAAGGACTGCCTGGTTTGGAATTGTCCGGGTGTCGTCCCAGTGGTAAGTTAAGCGGCTATAACGTGAAGAAATTGCTATATGGTGCGAGATGCCATGTAACGGTGGATGGAATCTGAATCGATATTAATAATGCATTTCCTTGTACATTACGATTTGTTCCAAAATTGCTAAGTCATAGGGCTTTTAATTAATTGTATTCAAAGCACTCTCGCAAAATAAAATAGCCCGAGCCTCTCCTTTGTTAAGCCATGCATACTATTTATTTGCATTCTGTATTGGCTTGCGAGCACGGGGTCGGAGTGCTCACGCCGCTTTGCGACAAAATTCAGAATCGGGAATCAAATCACCTCGCCTCAGCAACAAGATTGGACAAGCTGACAGAGAAGATGAAGATGTCAAGGGCTAGGTCGCGAACCTCCAGTTGGCTGCCTGTGGGCATGTCCTGAAGGTCCCACCTGTGTGCTTCATTCCGCTGCTGTTGTTTATTGATTTCGGCCTAATCGGCCCATGAGTAAGTCTACTATTTTATTTAGGCTTTCGCATGATATGTAATTTGATGTCCATTTCTGTAACTGTGTCCACTATCTACTGATCCAGGGAATAGTGCAGATAAACACAGTGGATTCCGGATTATAAAATCTGGGTCTGACAATAGTTCCTGTACTTGTTACAATTGAAACACTTTATGTGGCTGCGGCATTCTGATGTGTAGTGTCCGTATTCACCACATTCAAAGCATTTGACATGTGACTTATCACATGATCTATCACTACCGCCTTGCCCAGCTTTGTCTCTACGGCCACCTCTGCCACCTCAGCTACTTTGGTCGCCTCGACTGGACCATCTCCCACGGTTGTTTGATACGCCACGATCGTCTCTCAAATCTCCCTTTACTAGCAACACCTGCTCATTATGAGTCTGGGATCTCTGCTCGTTACGTGACTGATTCCTTCAATAACTTCTCATGCGTCTTGAGGGAGCCAGTGATATCCTCTATTTTCTTCTTTTCCAGATCAGAGGAGTACATAAGTGTGACGACAACAGGTATGTACTTCTCCGGAAGCATGCACAAATATTTCTTTGCCGTCACAGATTTCTCCATCTTGTCGCTAAGAGAGTTAATCTGATTGTACAATGAAGTCAGCTTGCCGCGAACTCGTCCACCGACTAGGTCTCTCCCATATTGAGATTCTTGAACTCGTTCTGCAAATTCTAAAGCCTCATCTCCTTCACACGGTTAACTCCCTCGTGCATCATCTGAAGCGTCTCCCACTCCTCCCGTCCCGTCTCCTTACCAATGAGTTGATGTATCATCGAATCTAGCATAGCTTGGTAGATGATAGCCAAAGCCGTCTGATCCATCTTGTAATCCACCTCCTTGTCATTCCCCTTCGGATTGACTGCATCCTAGACTCCCTGGGTGCACATGTTTGCCTTCATCTTTATTACCCATATTAGGTAATTGTCGGTTATTATGAGAGGGTACTGGAGAGAGATCAGCCCACTCCAGGCACTCGAAGTCGATGTTTCTCCTATGTTATTCAAATACCACCAAGATTAGCAAACTCTGATACCACTTGTTGGAATTTTCCTTGTGCTCTCGGCTCGCTTCGCCATGGCACTCTACCGTCTCCGCCCACAACCGTGGACCGCTTGGTCCTTGCCTTCCCGTGACGTGATCGACGGGACAAGGCCCCTGTCGCTACCGCGTAATGCAACTGCCTGCTCCTGTAAGCGGAAAAACACGCAGCGTCTCGCCACAGACGGCTGTTTTCATAGTTGATCAGGACTGGTTCAGCAGAAAGGAAGACGAGATGCTGATCAACTTCACCTATCCCATGTATAAGCGTTTCATGGCTCGGAGTGTACCGGCGGCGTTGGAATGGTCGTTGGATTTGATCCGCGATGACGGCTTGTTCGCCTTCTCCATTGGCCCCGAGTCTTCTGACTGGCGATATCTAAGCTCAAACAGCTTTAGCTATCATGTCGATGGAAACTACGACCGAAGACGGTGCAATTGTTCGAAAGGATACGAAGGCAGTCCTTACATCGCCAATGGATGCCAAGGTAGTATTTTGCTTTCCGGAGACTTTTTATTCCTCCGTTTCACCGCGTTCGTTGCGACGAGGGAATGTGGTTCTCAGCAAGAATAAGTACTTTTTAGGCTTGAGGTGTACTTTGTGCATGGTAGATTTGCACATGTCAAGACGCAAAATTGCGGTTTTCGTTGTATGAAATGCCTCTGCTTTTCAACCCTGTATCCCCCCCCCCCCCCTTTCAGATATCGACGAATGCCAACAGCCAGATGTTTATCCATGCCATGGAACCTGCGTCAATATGCCCGGGACTTACCGATGCTCATCAAAGAAAAGGATCAGTAGCCTCCCAGGTACAAATACAACTCCCTCACTTGATACAAGGCTTTACTTGGTGATAATTAAGGACCTTAGAATTATCTGTTATGTACAGTACATGAACAGACATCTACAAAAATACCAGTACTGCATTCCATCAGTCGGTATACCATTCAGAAATGGGAGACAAAAAGAGAAGGAAAAACTAATAAAAGAATGTGATTGTGCTTCAGCAGTTTAAATCATGTGCCCTAGAACAAAGTACTTCCACTATGACTGCTCTAATAAGTCGAACACGGCAGCTGACTTTTTAAAGTGCACGTGGCATATCTGCATGATCAATCCTTACGTTTATTTTGTGCAGGTTTAATTACCATAATAGCAATTAGTGCTGGTTTTGGCCTACTGTTTTCACTTCTGGGTGTTGCCAAAATCACCAATAAACTCAAGCAACGAAGAGCCAAGAAGTTGAGGCAAAAGTTTTTCAAGAAAAACCATGGATTGCTTCTTCAACAATTCATCTCTTCAAACAAAGATGTAGCCGAAAGAATGAAGATTTTCAGCTTAGAAGAGCTAGAGCAAGCAACCAACAAATTTGACCAGAATCGCATCCTTGGCGGTGGTGGCCATGGCACAGTCTATAAAGGTATCTTATCTGATCAACGTGTTGTGGCCATCAAGAAGTCTAAAATTGTCGTTCAAAGGGAAACTGACCAGTTCATAAATGAGGTTGTCATACTTTCACAGACTAACCATAGAAATGTGGTGAAGCTCTTTGGCTGTTGCCTAGAGACAGAAGTTCCTTTACTAGTTTATGAGTTCATATCAAATGGAACTCTCTCGTATCATCTTCATGGCAAAAGTGAGAACCCTTTGTCATGGAAAGATAGATTGAGGATTGCACTGGAAACTGCAAGGGCCATTGCTTATCTACACTCCGCTGCTTCCATATCAGTATTCCATAGAGATATCAAATCTGCAAATATACTACTTACTGATACTTTAACAGCAAAAGTTTCAGATTTTGGGGCTTCAAGGTCAATTTCAATAGATGAGACAGGAATACTTACAGCCATCCAAGGAACTTATGGTTACCTTGATCCTGAATACTACTACACTAGTCGACTCACAAGAGAAAAGCGATGTTTACAGCTTTGGTGTCATCCTAGCAGAGCTACTCACAAGGGTGACACCAGTTTTCTCTTCTCATTCATCAGAAGGCATAAGCCTATCATCACACTTTGTGTCTCTGATAAGAGACAATCGCTTGTCAGATATTCTAGATTCACAACTTGTCGAGGAGGGAGGGGCTGCAGATGCTGAGGTGGTCGCAACGCTCGCAGGATCATGCTTAAGCTTAAAAGGTGAAGAAAGGCCTACAATGAGGCAAGTGGAGACAACACTTGAAGATGTGCAAAGCTCGAAGGTCCATCTCAATTCTCAGATCACAAGAATAAGTCAGAATGCTCCAAAAGACCAGTCATACAAGGGAAGCAAAGGCGGTGAAGGAACTAGACAGTACAGCTTGGAAAATGAGTTCATTCACTCATCCGAAATTCCAAGATAATTGTGCTTCCTTGGTAAAATGATGTAGTTAGTTACTAGTTTGGGTGCCATACTGCAAACAGGATGTCAATTAGGAACTCTGAAATATAAACTTGCGCTTCTCTCCAATACTAATGGATGATGTAGAACCAAGTATGTAACAATGAACACATGAATTCAGTTACAATTTCTACAGTTGAAACATATAATTCTTAACACCGAAATACAAAAAGTTCATGTAGACAGATGTTGATGGGCATCGACAAATGTGCATATGCTGAGTACTTCCCATTTAAGTGCCAATTTGCATCACATAGATCTGAATAACACTCAAGATTAGCTACAAACATAACTGTGAAATATTTTGTTGGTGGAGCTTTCATTGGTGAGCAGGGTGGAAATCTTGCATTGCCAATTTAGCATTGCAGTTACATGATTAAAATGACAATTCTACAAACCACTCTAAGGTGTTGTCATCTTGGTAAATGCAGAAAGTGAAGCGATCGCTTCCCCAGTGGTCAAATACAAGCAATCCGACCTGAAATGATTGTGTGCATCATTCGCTCGTTGTATTTTCTCCATGACCTCTCCAGTTGGATTCACAAGTACAAGCTGCGAAAGAGAGAAAAAAGGGTTCACATAACTATGTTGATAACTTGTGAACTAGAAATTTGAACCTTTTCATATATCATCAGTATACCTCTAGGCCACGTTTCTCTATTGATTTCTTTATGTCGATGAGGAACGCTATACCACTTGTATCAATTGCAGGGACAGCTGAGAAAAAAAATGATTTTACGACGTGTCAGTGAAAAATGCTACTGGAAATACTAAAATTGTTACAAAGAACCATCAACTAACTTGAAAAATAGCATTTTCAATGCATTACAAAATGGCCTGATCTCTCATTTTCTTAGTTCCAAGTGGGAAATTAAACTTGTGCAAATCCATCTTTTGCAAACCTGCTACTAGAAAGCTAATACTGAACTACATTCATTTGATATTCAATGTTATGGAAATCATCAATCCATATTGTTCTAGTGAGCTTGATTTGAATATAATAAGCATGATATACAGTGAAGTAAATGAAATTGTTCTTCAAAGTCACAAACCTGATAGATCCAAGATTACGAAATGGAGTTCATTTTGTTTATTCCCTGAAGAATTTTCTTCCTCTATCCATCTTTTAATCCTACAAACGGAAATTTTGCACTTATATTTGTTAACTTCTTCTACAGTTTGATTTAATATTTCTTTCTTATCCTAGAAGTTGCTTTTACCTTTCATTCAGGTAGTTGGTGTTTGCAAAGTTTATAGGAGCCTCAAGTGCCAGGATTAAGAACCCAGGAACTCTTTGAGCCTCCTTGTACTGATGGAGGTTCCGGTAAATATCGGTTCCCTTAATGTTCCCTTGAATCATCATTTTTGGCCTTGTGACTTGCAACAATACCCTAAATATAGATATACCAACCTGCAAATTTGACAATTTTAATCACCAAGCAATTAAACCAGTAATTCTCTCTACAGAACAATCAGTATTGTCTCGATAATGATTTTGTGGTTACCGCTATGGCAAGGCCTTCTTGGACCGAGATGAAGATGACACCAGCAAATGCACACAAACACACGAGGAAATCCATCTTGTCCATTTTCCAGATGTGGTATGCAGCAGGGAGATCGATTAGGCCAATGACAGCAGCAATTATGATTGCTCCAAGAACAACATTCGGTGTGTACACAAACAGCGGCATGAGGAACAACAGTGTGACCATAACAGTTAGTGCCATGATCACATTGGACATGGCAGTCTTGCAACCGGCATTGTGGTTCACAGCAGAGCGAGAGAATGCTCCTGAGAATAAAAGAAAGTCATCACTCTTTCTATCTTGGTGTTGATCTTAGGACTTACAAGGAATCCGAGAGAGGATTGGGCGTTGTTTTGGTCACAAGTGAATGTACCTGTTGTTACATAACATGATGTACATGAGCCCACAATGTTCATCAACCCTATGGCCATCATCTCCTTGTTGCCATCTACCTGGTAGTCCTTGAGTGAAGCGAACGTCCTACCAACTGCTACTCCTTCCTGACAGAGGGAAATTTAGTGCACATCAGATTAGCAGTGATACTGATTTTGAAGATACAATTTAGTTACTTAATTCTAATGAACAACTTCATGGAATATATTTATTTTAGACAATAGGCATGTCATGCACAATATAACGTTATATGATGATAGGCATACCGTAAGGGAGATGATTCCGGTGATAAGACCGGTCTTCATGGTAAGGCCTAAATATGTAGTATCAAAGAGTAGTTTGTCCCATGAGGGGCGATTCAGTCCACATTTGAGCTGCCCAATCTGTGGTGAAAAGATCCAGACATTTCTCGATTTCCATCACGTTGCAAGCACGAGTAGTAAATTTACAGTTCTTTCAGTGGTGTTGATTTCTTACAATGCTAATGCCATGGTTCTGCGCTTTGAACAGGAAAACAAGCAGGGTGGAGATGATGACAGATGCCAAGGGTGCACAAGCTGAAATCCAGAAAAGCTTTGGCCATCTCATGCTCTGCATACACAGACAGTAAGATGAATATATACTACTACAGGAGTTCAAATCAACAATTGCAAAAAGGAAATATATGTCATTTTACGTTCTGAAATGAACTTTTCTCTGACACTACTACCTTCAAAAGTTTCAGAATAGCCAACGCTACAACAGGCAGCTATTTCATTTATGCATTGAGCTAACACAGTTTCCTCCAGCATCAACGGTTAAAATCCGGCTCAAGGACCATTATCAACAAATTTTCATTTGAAAAGAGAGTAGTATTCTGCGAAAGTTTGGCTCAACTTCATAAATCATAACCGGGGAAATGTAACAAAAGTACAGAACAGATCAGACTTTGTAGGTTGCGGGAGAGGGACTTGAATTGTGTGGATTTTGCTTTTCTGTTTGCTACTTGTAAGATCGCTTTCATGAGGAATCAAACGCCTTGAGAGGCACAACACTATTCCTCTATAGCTAGCATAGAGCAGTAGTTGCATTATATCGCCTTGGGGCGCTTCACTCCTGCAGTCAGCACCTACAGATTCAGCTGTTTGTTGTCAACAATGCAGGCTCAGTTGATTAAATGTGACCAGTTAAAAAAATGGCTTAACTTCACAAGTTTCTTCATCACATACGGCCAGACGGCCAGTGTTGGTCACCACGCGTCATATGTACTAATGCTCTGATATCAGCAATGGTATCCAAGGTTCAGTTCATAGCCTACTTTGGATTCACTCCTACAGATTAATGGTACTCACTCTGGTCCAAATGGGACTAGCCTCTGTTCACTGTTTTCTTTTTTGGTATTTGACGTACCGACTTTGACCATTAATTTTTACGATAGCATACATGTTATTGGTAAAAGGGTATCCAAGCTAGGACCATCAACAGATGTTCGTGGACCAAATTGAAGAAAGAAAGACATACACATCCTTCCATGGATGGTCGGATATGCATCATCTCATGCATGACTTCATCAGCATGGATGATTACCTCCCCTGGCACGTACTCGTTGTTCCTGGAATTTTCTGTCATGAGGAGCTAGCGGCTGAGGCTAACGATCAGAAAGCTTACGACACGGACACTCATGGCACAACTACCTGCCGATTGAGATCATGCAGCTACTGCAGACAAAGTATAAAAGAGGACAAAAGCAAACGCATAGACGCTACCAGCACCAGTACGCATGCATATTAGTAAACGTTTTTCCTTTCTTTTTTCTTTTCTATTATAAAAGCGTTCTCTCTTCTCAGTCATCCGATTTAATCTGAACCATTCGTCTCTCTCCTCCCCTCTCTCCTTCAGGATACAACCGCCCACCCTCTCCACTTTTCTCATCTCCTTGAGCATTCTGGCCACCCTTCTATCTCTGTCGTTTGCTCTCAAATGTTTGATGTGTAAAGCTGGCCAGACAGTAAGTTTTGTCTCACTATTTTTATAACTTCGTTGTAATGCACGGATCTCTAACTTGCAAAACCAAGCGTATTAGTAGAGAGAAACGAGTTAGGGGCGTACGTACCACATGTCTCGCCGTCAGCAGAAACACCAGGAAGCACAGCCCCATCAGTATCGTCTGCCACGACCACTGCACATACGCACGCACGCACGTACAAACACGATCCATTAGCTCGCACTGCGTACGTGCGAAAGCTTAAGGGCATGCGATCGAGTGCACATGATGCGTGCGCCTCACCTCCTTGGTGTGCTGGAACACGGAAGCCATGACGGGCACCAGCCCCATCTCCGTGGTGAAGTGCACGATGCCGAGCAGCGCCTTGAGCTGCTGCAGCGACACGATGACCGCCGCGCCGGCCATGAACCCCACCAGCGTCGCCTTCGACAGAAAATCGATGATGAAACCCAGCCTGCATGCGTGCAAAAATTGTACAATACACACATATTATACATGCTCATACACGCGCGCGTGGATGTGTGTATACATGGCAAGTACGTATGAGTAGTTGACCTTAGGATGCCGAGGGAGGCCTGGACGAGGCCGGCGAAGAAGGTGGAGGTGAAGGCGAGCTGCAGGAAGAGCAGCGGCTCGGCGGCGGGGCTGACGGCCTGCCGCAGCATGGACCCCATGATCAGCGACGCGATGGAGACCGGGCCGACGGCGAGGTCCCTCGAACTCCCCAGCACGGCGTACACCATCGGTGGCACAAAGCTTGAATCTACATATATGCGTACACACAGTCATGATTCAAGGTGAACATACATGTACAGGCAAGATACTGAAAGCTAGAAATTAATGGAAGGCGTACGTACATAGCCCTATGATTGGAGGCAAGCTTGCCAGCTTCGCGTAGCTAATACCCTGTAAAGTTAAGAACCATGCGTACATGCAAGAAAGTAAGAGTACAGTTGGTCACACAGGTGTTCGTGGAGAATCGTACAAAGCTTCCAAAAATAGATACAGACTAGCAATTCAACTGAATGTGTGAAATACTACGTGCGTGTGTGCTGAAAAGGAAATCAGTAAATGTACAGATAAATAAGAACGAAGGTATGAATGCAATTTTGGTTGGAAGCTTCGAGGAAGTAACGTATGGATGAATGAATGCCTGAGGGATGGCGAGGCTGGCAATGGTGAGTCCGGCGACGAGGTCGGACTTGAAGAGCGAGAAGGAGTAGTTGGGCACCCAGTCGAGGATGGGGAAGAGGTACTTGATCGCCATGAGCCATTTCACCCTCAGCGGTTGCCCCTTGAAACTCCGGAACGGGTCGTCCGGGAAGAAGGTCTCCTTCACCCTCGCCTTCATCTTGCTCGCCGTGCTCTGCGGCGGCGGCGCGGCCACCTTGTGCACCGCCATCGCCGCGATCTCCGGCGCCCCCGTCCCTACATCTTCCACCGGTTGGCTCTCGTTGCCATTGTAACCGTAAGCACCAGTCATCCCCACCATGTGAGATTATTGCTTGCTTAGAACTTACGAAGACCTAGAGGCTGAACTCACAGGTGTCTGTGTGTATGAGATGGGCGTAGGGCAGATATAAGAGGGGGCTAGAAGCTATAAAAGAAGAACGAGTCTGTCTATACAACTTTTGATAGTTTTCTTACCCAAAATTAGCCACATTTTTTACCATTGGATTAAAAATTAAGGATCCAGAACGTCCCACCCATCATATATAAAAACCTCTCCCCACCCTAAACTCTAACTCCTCCCTCCCTACCCCCCATCCATTCTCCACCACCAGGCCCCAACATGGCCGCTATATTGTCCTCTCGGTGCCGGTGAAACCCGCCTCCTCCTCCTCCGCCCTAGTCCCACCTCCCTCACCACCGACGCCCCTTCTTCCTCGTCTTCGGTGGCTCATCGCCACCAGATCCGCCCCCCCACCATGACTTGTTGTCAGATCCGTTGTTTCCACCCCTCATCGACCCCCGCCCACCGTCCTCCTCCTCGCCCATGTCCGAAGGCACCACCGCCGCCGCCCATTGCCAGTCCGCCACCACTCCGGCATCCCTCTAAGCTCATTGGCTACTGGTAAACCCTAACCAGTGAACTCTAACTTTAACTCGGCGCCTCTATTGAAGACGATAGGATCCGCGCTGGATCTTCACTGGAAATGGAGATGGAGGTGGGCGGGAGCATGAATCTTGGCGTAAATTGAACGGTATAAAATTCAACTAATTTCCCTCCAAAAAACAGTCGAATGTTGTATAACACTTTCGAAGAAGAAAAGCGGTATACAACTTGAGAAATGGAGAGGAGAATCAAAGGTGACACAAGGGGGTGGGCAGGTGTTCAATGGCTAGGTTTTTTTGGGCTTGCTGCTTGTGGCTTTTGCTACAGTAACTAGCTTTCAAACTGTTCGTCTTTTCAAGAAGGAGTTTATAAGTCGATTATAGTAGACACTATACCGACTTTAGCTATAAGGGCCAAAATCGCATGTGACTATCTCTCTCTTCGTACTCTCTCTCACGAACAGCTAGAATTCAAAAGTCATAAGCCACAGTCTAAAAATACCCACCCACTAATTAGGGGGTAGGGTGGGTGTTCAATAATTAGGCAAAGGCAGATGTATATAAATAGGTTGTTTTCCTCATGAATGGGATCCTTTGATTTGATACCACCATCCCTGCGATAGAGAAACATACGCCACTTGTACTTTAACATCACAACTGCATGATCTCATGTATATGCTTGTAGGGGCCCAATTAGTATAGTAGTACACTTCTCTCTTTTTTTCCCTTAGCTAATAAATTATAAATGCATGAATGAAGCCCTTAATGTGTGAAGAGTCATCAGCATCCAGTAATGGTTCTTTCAAAAAGGAGAGAAGAAAAATCAGTCTTCAGCAACCATCACCCCAACGGCCTAAACCTATACATTGTGCACATCATGTTGGACCTATCTATCATCTAGATTTGCTCTTTAAGGGCATAGGCTATCACAAGGTGGTGGTCTCGTGAAAAAGAATATCACCATATTTAGCTTAAACCACAACATAAAAAAATTTCCTCCCACAGTGCATGGTGGCTTGTAGTGGTAGCTTCAATCATGTAGTTCATCTTTCTACTTTTTTTACTCGGTTGGTCTCACTCAACCACTCCCCACCGCACTCCTCTCCCTTTCCCGCATCCACATCTAGTCTCCTTCGTCGGCCTTGAGCATCATCACTGCCACCCTTGTTCGGCCAGATTTGGCCGCAACCAACTTCGTCCCCTCCTGGATCAGACCATGGCCCAGATCCAATGTCGCCTTCGTCATCCATCCAACATCGCCTCTTGCTAGTCGGAGGTCACCAGCGTCCCACCTCCACCTTGACCTCTTTGCTTCTCCCCAGCTAGGTCCATCTAAATCCTGTTGCCCTCGAGCGTCCAGATATATTCTTCCCGCATCCATATTTTCTCTCTCCTCCCCACCACACTCCTTTTCTCCCCTTCTGGCATCCACATTCCCTTTCTCCTCCTGTCGACAATCGCCACCGCTCTATTGGCTGCCTTTTCCTTTGCTCCTCGGCTAGATCCGGGCATCCTCTGTGCATGGTCATCACCGCCACCATCAAGCAACCTCGCCGTTGCCCCCGTCCAACTAGATTCGGCACACTCGTTTTTACCCCCTGCCCCCCAGAATTCCCTCCTGGCCATATCCTTCTCCTATTCGACCACCATCGTCGCTCCGCGATCGGATCCTTCTCCCGTTCGACCGCCGACAACCACGGCTGGACAACGTTGGTGACCTCTTCACCGACCTCAGCCATGTCGTCGTCCCGTGTGTCTTCTTGGTTGCACTCGTGCAGCCACCACACGTGATTTGGGCAAAGCGACGAGGTGCGGTGCCCTTTTCTCCCCCTCCCTCCATAGACCACCTTTTCTCCCCCAAACCACTACAGCTTCTGCAATCTCTCTGACACACTGCAAGTCACCACCTTTCCTCCTTCTCCCCTCCACCGTGGCTTAGCTCTGACGTGGATCGGCGAGGCCAACGTCCAGAGTGGAGCACTTTGGATGCCCTAAGTGACCAATGTTAGGAAAAAAATTTCACTTGGAATGCGTATACGTTTGTTGTATAGGGGAGTGTGCCAAGAGTCAAATTATGGGTGGGTTCTTTTGAACAGTGGCTTTGCCTTTTGGTTTATAGTTTTTGATCTGGCTGTTTGCGAGAGACAGTATACAAAGAGACACAGTCGTGTGCAGTATTGGCAGATATAAATAAAGTTACTACAGTGTGCACTATAATATATCTATAGACTCTGTTTTAAAAATACGCATCATTTAAAAGATGGTTACAGTAGCTGAAGTGATAAACAAAGCCAAAATGGAGCGAACGAACGTAAAGGGTATATGAATTATGGTGTCAGGGAATATACTCTGATCAACTTGTGATTGGGGCAAATGAAAAGAGGAGGCCTTTTTTCTTTGAAGAAAGAAAAGATGAGTGTTGAGATAAGAGCAACTCCAAGAGATTAGCCAAAAGAAGTATCTAAATTTAGTGATTTAGCTATTCTCTAAAATGAATCTCACCTAAAAAAACAAGATTACTCCAACATGCTATCTAAACTAGAGGGCGCGCGGTGGGTCGCGTACGCGCGGGAATGGGGCGCGGCGTGCGGGAAGGAAACACCGACCACGCCAAGAGGCTAGATGGTGAGCGAGGTAGGCTATCCAAAAATAGAGAGCGAAGGAGGAGAGATAGAGAGCTACTAAATTTGGAGAGTCATTTACAGAGTCTATTGGAGACGTTTTTTCTCTAATAATAGCCATTTACCTTTAAAAAATGATTTAGCTCTTCTCTTGGAGTTGCTCTAAGGAGGGAATACGATTATCTCAATAAAATATATAGAGCGTCAAAGACAAAAGAAAAAAAGAAAAAAAAAGAAGTATTGAAGCACGCACGAGCTAAGAAAAAGCTAAAAGCTATATAAAGTCATTGCACGTTGCGTCAAGTCAAACTTTGTGCCACTTGGGTCGGACACGAGCCCAGCCGTCTGAAAAAGCTGTAGTCGGGTTAGGTTGGACCCTGTTGCGGCTGGAGCCTTCGAACCACACCAAAGTTCCTACACGGAAACACGACAAGTTCCAATCAAGCAGAGTCCACAGACTCTCGTCGTATAGTGACCTGCAAGGGTTAAAACTATCAGGTACCATGGGATGCCAATGTTACCAAACATGTGTGTTAAGCAGATGTCACCAGATAAACAAAGTTGCATGTGGCTTAATAGGGCACCAGAGTTTCTATCTGCTTGTATTCGTTACGATTGTAACTCTGATTCTGATGAACGAAGCTATGCTCCGCGGTGAGTCTAAAAAACTAACAGGTAGACAATGAGAAGATAGGATTATATATACGTACAAAGACACAATGACTGAGCATGGGAAACCTTCTCGGTTAGGTGTAAAAACGTTCTGTGAGACCATGTGGAGGTCACCCATGGTTGTGATGAGTAATTGACTCTTGATCTAGGAAGAGTGAGTTTGGTTTTTGAGGCTTGAGCTGTCTCTGCATCTAAACTAATAATCCACCAGTTCAAATTATTTTACATCCACCTAACAATTACCTGCTTTACAGTCATGACCTTACCTACGTCCACACCACAATATGCACCCAGAAATACACCATCATAAAAACGTGCGCACCAGATTAACTCTCCTCCATTCTCTCTCCTTACTCAACCATATCCGACGGTCACCCTTCAATGGATGTGCAGTACCCCTCCACCCGCGCCCCTGCTCGACCTGCGCTGCCCCCTCCCTCCGCCTCCTCCGCTCCCTCCGCCTCCCCTCATCCCCGCGCCTCCCTCCTCCCCGTTCTCGCGCCTCCTCCCTCCCTCTTCCACCCGCGCCTCCGCTCCTCCGCGCCGCCTCCTCCCCTCCCTCCTCCGCCCTCGCCTCCTCCCCTCCCTCATCCGCCGCTCCGCCCTCGCCTACTCCTCCCCACCTCGCGCCGCCGCCTCCTCCCCTCCCTCCCACCCCGCACCGCCTCCTCCGTCCCTGCTCCACGCCTCGCCTACCCATCGCCCCCTCTCCCGATAACCACGCCGCGGGCGCGTTTCCCTCGATCGGTTGATCCCCACTCCCTCCGTCCCTCGCCCGCGATCACCGCCTTCTTCTGCGCGCCGTCCACGCCGGCCACCGCAGCCTTGACCGCTGTTCTCCTCCTCCACCACCACCTCCTCTTCTCCGATGTCTTCGTCTCCTCGCTCACCATACGCTGATTTGAGCTCCCAACCACACTCTGCGCCGCCGCTGCGGCTAGGGTTCAGATTGGGGCCGATCTCCGATTTTGCGGCCGCCGAAATCGTCGACCTCTCCGTCACCACCAGTCCCGCTGCGTGAGCTCATCTCCGCCGCGTCGCTCCTCCTGCCGCTCCTGCTCTACCTCTGCGTAGCTTGTTTTATATTACTCCCAGGGTTGGTTCATGTTGGTGCACAGCCTCGACTAGGTTTGTTCCTGCTGTTGTATCGTGTATGTTCAACTGTTAATGGATCAAATCCATTCTAATTATTAACGATTGCAATGGATGTAGGGCAAGGTGATGGCCCAATTGTTTTGATCCTTGCTCCAACAAGAGAACTAGCTGTTCAAATACAGGAAGAATCTGCAAAATTTGGATCATACTCAAGAACTAGAAGCACATGTATCTACGGCAGAGCACCTAAGGGTCCGCAAATACGTGACCTTAGGAGAGGTATTTGGCACTTTTATCTACTCATTTTGAGATTTTTTTAGAGCTAAATCTGTTATCTGTACTTCTAGGAGTTGAAATTGTCATTGCAACACCTGGTCGGCTTATTGATATGCTCGAAGCTGGTCACACAAATCTACGTAGAGTGACCTACCTTGTCCTGGATGAGGCGGACCGCATGCTAGATATGGGCTTTGAGCCACAGATTCGAAAAATACTGGCACAGGTATGGTTTGTGTTGGAATGCTTATATTAGTGCTGATGATTTAGCCTTGCTTCTATGTTTGTTCATGGTACTAAATGCTTTTCTTTGTCAATAGATCCGCCGAGACAGGCAAACCTTGTCTTTGGAGTGCCACATGGCGAGAGAAGTTGAGGCCACAGCTAGGCAATTTCTGCAAAATCCTTACAAGGTGCACATGGCTTATGCTGTTGTCATCATTTTTCATTCTTTTGGTGGTTCTTCCATTGTGTTTGTTTCGTTAGTCCTGTTACTAACATTATGCATCCATTGTAATGCAGGTAATCATAGGATCACCTGAACTTAAAGCTAATCATTCCATACAGCAAATTGTGGAAGTTATTTCAGAACATGAAAAGTATCCCAGGTATGTTTAATCAATTGATTTCAAAGTTGTACTGTTCATAGTCTATCAATTACAGAACTGACATGAAAAGCTCTTATCTGATCTAATGGATGGGAGCCAAATCTTGATATTTTTCCAAACAAAAAAAGACTGTGATAAGATCACTCGGCAACTTAGAATGGACGGATGGCCAGCGTTATCTATACATGGTGATAAAGCTCAAGCTGAAAGGGACTATGTTCTAACAGAGTTTAAGAGTGCGAAGAGTCCTATAATGGCCGCCACAGATGTAGCGGCACGTGGTCTTGGTATGGTGACTTGTTTGAATATTAGGATTAGGTTGTAGTTCCAATTGCTCAGGGATGATAAGTCGGAGGGTCGTTCATTGTTTTTGGTTGAGTGCCATCATGTCGAGGTAGATCATCTTTTACCCAGTTTACCTCACTTGAGCGTGAGCAATGGCAGTGCTACCTGGGCACTTTAATTTTCAACTGTCATGGTGGCTTTCAACTTTCTTGGTTGTGAAACTAGAAACCTGCTAGACTTATGGACTTTTGTCTTTTAGGGACATCCTTAGCTTTGAATAGAATAGATAAAACCAGAGTACTATATTCATTACATAAGAGGGAGATACATGTTTTGGTCTTATTGATTTTAAATTTTGATTTGCACCTTCATTTATCCTTGAGCATTTAGCATGCAAGGTGGATCTTGATGGCCTGTTTATTTTGTCCAACATTTAATTTTATAGTTGCTTTGTTGTCATGGTCTTCTGGAAGCATCGCTAAATACTATGAATCATTTAATCTTTGCTTTCTTCTTTGTGAATCATTTAATCTTTGCTCTCTTCTTTGTAAGTATCTTCTTTTACATTTTTATTATGACTACTTTTTTCATGAGAAACATGGTTCCACTTTTGTGAATCAAATCAATTTTTTTGGCATGTGTGCATGCATATACCAAAATGTGTAGTAATAATTATTGGTGTAAAAGCAATAGAATAAATTCACACTGGATGACTTGTACATGTTGTACTTCAGTTTCAATGTAGAATAAATTTGTTCAATATTTTAGAATTGTATGGATCTCCCTTATTCTTTCCCTATCTTTGCATGGTCCTTTAGAAGCTTATGCTGCTATTTAAACATGTGCCTCATGTATCGGTATCACTGCCAACTTAGATGTAGTGGTTGTGATGTAGTCATCTTGATTCTTTTTTAAAAAAATATTAGGTAGAAATCTGTTTGAGACTAGAAATTTGGGATCTTTGCCCTATTTTTCAGCAGTAGGAACCATACTAATGTGGTAAATTAGTCTCTGGCGACACCCGTAGGGTTTTAATATCTTGTTCGTTTCTGCCAAGACCTCCAATAATGTTGAGATGGTTTCTAGCTAATTGTTGTGCATATACTATCTAATCAATCATGTGGACTATTGAGAAATTATTGATTCAGCTCTGCTTTGGCTATTGAGAAGAAATGGCACCCTACTGCATTTGCACCGAGCATAGTATCAAACTGTATGGTTTGAGGCTTTGAGCTTTTAGTTGCTTTGACTACAATAGCTTTATTTGTCTGATGCGCTTGCTATGGATCATTTATTTTTTGTCACACCTGAGTATGCTGTACCTTATCATGTGTTTAGAGGCTGTTTCAGATAGAATTATGCTGTTGTGCTAGGAGTCCGATGATTTATTTCTGTTTTTCAAGCCTCACTAGATTTCTCTTGGCTTGTATGATTTGATTAAGAACTTATGCTGAACTGTAACTGGTGATTGATGCTTGCTGAGTTATATTTGTATTAGTTCTTAGTCTTACCCTTTAATGTCATTACGCACAAAAAGTTTCATTTGGATAACATTGTTAACGTTTTTGTCGGCGCGGGCAAGCGGGCCTGGGCTTGTTAACGTTTTTGTCAAGAAATTAATGTTGTTATCACTCTTTGCCTGCATACTGATGAAATCACACTGGAGTTAACCTGTCAGAATAACTTTATTCTCTCGGAGATGCAATAGGCGTTTAGGTTGCAAAATTTTTCATTTTCTTTTCGATGCTTTAACTCAAAGCGAAACAAGGAGTAACTTAGAAAAAATACGATACTTTCCAACTAATGATTTATTGTCATGCATTCATTGTAGGGACAAGAATGTGGAGAAGGGCGCAAATCTTGAAGGTGCCACTTTGCTAATTTTGTCGAGACAGAGCAGCTCGTTGAGTATGAAGGTTTGACGTCCTCATTTATCTTGGTGGCTTCATGATCTAATGAGAAACTTCATTCTTTGGACAGTCATGTCACATTTGAAAGAGAACTTAAATTTAATCTTAGCTTTTGTTATTAATGCTATGTTATATATTGGCATTCGGACTTGGTATTTGACAAAGAATCAAATAGCATGGATAAACATTTAAGGAACAAGTGCATGTTTAGACTGTGATTGAGTTGTCTCTGTATCCCGTTTGCAATGCCTTACAAGCTTACTAACTCCTTTGTTAGGTTCGAGGCTCCATTCCACTTCTCTGGGAGCAAATAGTTGATTTGAGCTATTGATTTGAGCTACAAGCCGCGACTCAGCATTATTGAACATGAAGAAATGGTAGGAACATATCACAATCACTTTGCATCTCTAATGACATCTCTCACTGAATATAAGCTATTGACCTCTCTCAAACTACTTTTGCTCACAGACGAAGGTTGTTCAACGCCATTTTCATTTTCTTTTACTAAGATACGGAGAGACTCTGGTTGTTGATTTGACTGATAAAGTATGTTTGTGTTCATATTGATGTTATGAATTATTATTTGATCAAATAAGTTCCTGATTTACTGGTATGTTGATTTAGTTCTGTCTTCACATCTTGGGCTAAAATATATGAAGAACTTGTGTAGCATCAAGCATAGTCCATGTGATCTTTTAGCTTGGTTCAAAATCAAGAACTAAGTTTGTGCTACAACATTCAGTTCTTTGGTTGCTTGAATTCTATGCTGGATTGGTAAAATGACATTAAAATAGAAGAAAAAATTTGTTTGAAGCAATGTCTTGACTTCTTGAGAAGATGGATATGCCATATATACATTACCTCTTGACAAAGAAGCAACAATCCAAAGTTCAACTCCATATATATAGAGGGAAGTTTGCATCCACAGTATGGTGCACTTTGAGGAGTAGTCACTCATATTTCACTGATTTATACTTGGTAAAATAATTTAACTTTCAGGACAGAGACATTTGATAATTCATTTAACTTGTTTATTTTTGGTTGCAGCAAGGTGATGAAGGAAATTTAAGTAATACATTTGTCTTTGAAATGGAGAAGTTTCACGATATCGTGTACTTTATGTTTCCTGAAATTGCTTATCTATTCCTTCTATTGATTTGTGATTAAAACAAGTGCAAGTGTTGAAATAATTACCATCTCCCGTGGATTATCATTTACATAAAATTTGTTTGTCCTATGCTCAATGTGTTCCTTTTCTCTTACAGATATGTGCATTTTGATTTCCATCATATTTGTTGTGGAGGGAACTTTGATAACTTGCAATCTCTCTACAATCAAATTGAGGAAACTATTCAGAAACAAGGGTAATTTTAAATACCCAATATTTCATACGTTCCATTTTTCCTGACGATACTACTTTAGGATTTATTTCAGCTACTCAAGGTTTAAGCGTGGCAAGTAATTTGCTTTTGATCCATTTCTGTGCGGTGAGCGGATACTTTCTTATGAACTCTAAAGGAGAGATATTGTTGGAGCAAAGCGGTGTAGTTAGATCCAATTGCATTGATTGCTGGACCGTACAAATGTGACACGGTCTACTACATCTTATTTCGTGATTTAAGTTGATAAACTGCAGTTATTTTCAAAATGATGTTAATAACGTATATTTCTATGGCTTCTATCTTTATAGCCCTTCACACATTTTGCTAAAAGTTACGTAGTTCTATCTTGATAAATAGCCCGATCGGCACCTAAGAAGCTATTGGCATCGAACTCCGATTGAGGCCCGACGATCATGCGCCCGGAGAAGGGTGACATGTCTAAATCAGTGCGAGAAAGAGCGGTAGTTACCCACTTTTTCTTAAATTTGCATTCTTGTTGGTGAGCTTTTAGCTGTTCACTTTACAATTGTCATTGGAATTTGAGGTCTGTGGTTGCCTTCCAATTTTTACCTTGTGTTCATGAAAACAATATATGAGACCGGGCTGCCATAGAAATTTGTGAAAGACATATCACAAATAAACTAATTTATTTTTTGGTTATATAATATATGAGACGTGAATCTTAATGAATCTGATTGTTCGTTTTATTTTTTACAAATTTTATCTTGTTTTGTATTTTACCGTAGCGTTAGCACGGACACTATACTAGTAGTCGTAAGCCTTGAGAATGGCTCTCTCTCTGTTGGGTAGGTTTACGACCATGTGGTCGAAAGGAGCTTTTACGACTTAGGAGTCTTAGTCAAAGCTTTCCACTTGGTGTTCAGCAGTTATAAGCTCTATCGAGTGGTCATAGACCATCTACGACCACGTTATGTTGTCACTGCGAGATCGCAAGCTCCTTCGAGTGGTCGCTAGAACATTTACGACCACGTCAAACATAGTCGGAAGTCGCCAGGAGGGCGTACAACCGGTTTGGTCATAATCGGAAGGCGCGGCAGCCTTTACGACCACATTTGGTGAGTCGGAACCAGTAGGCCGTCTCGACCATGATGTCAAGTATCGGGAGCGGTAAGTCGTTTACGACTTCATTAGGCACTTTCCTGCTAAGTCGTAGCATCTTGCCGTGGTCGGAAGCTAGCCAGACAGTGTACGACCACGTTTTCTTTGGTCGGAACCGGATAGATGCATTGAACGTGTGGTCGGAAGGCTTTTTGACCACGATGGTCGTGGTTGAAAGTCGTGCGCACTGTCTACGACCACTTTGGGCGTGGTCGAAGGTCACCCGAGAGGTGTACGACCACTTTGGGCGTAGTCGAAGGTCTCCGGCAAGTTTACGACCACTTTGTTGAAAGTCGAAGGCCAGCCAGAAGGTTTTCGACCATATTGTCGCTGGTCGAAAGTCGACAGGGCATTTACGAGTGGTTAGAAGTTGAACGCATCTCTTTGATCGTGGACCGAAGTCCCCAGATGAATCTACGACCACATTATCGAAAGCGGTGATCGAAAGTCGATGCTTCGACCGCTGCGGCCGAAGTCGGCGCTCAAATCTATGACCACGTAAGAAGTCGGCTGACTTCGACCACGTTGCGAGGCGTTTGAACATGGTCGTAGCTCAGTCGTATGCGGTCGTAAGTGGTCGGAAAGGCTTCGACCACGATGATATTTGGTGTACGTGGTCTGAACGAGGTTCGACCACGATGGAACCTCTGGTTTTGGTCGTAGCCTCTTGGAATCGGTCGTATGGTCTTATGGGGCGGTCGTAACCCCTGGTAATCGGTCGTATGGACTGCTGGCGCGGTCGTAACGATCTGGGATGTGATCGTAGACCTTGAGCATTGCTTGTCTTGTGGTTTTGACCAGTTGTAAGTTGGTACGACTTGGTTGGGTAAGTCGGAGTTGAATCTTGCGATGGTCGTAGCGGTAGCGTGTGTAGTCGTGGGATCGACTTGGTGGTCGATCGAGCTTTACGACTTGGTGGTCGTAAAGGCTCATGACTTGATGTCGGCTCTACGACTTGGTAGTCGTGGGAGTTGATTCGACTTTGTGATCTTAGCGACCGAGTCTTGGTAGTCGATGAGTCGTAGCGCTGTGTGTGGTAATCGTTGCAAGCTTGCAATGGTCGTAGCTTGTGTCTTGGCGGTCGTGCGACCTAGTGAGTGGTCGTAGGCTGCGGGAAGGCTTTTGTGAGCTCGAGGATTTCTGCTTACGTACAACAGAGTGGTCGTATGAGGTCTAGACTTTATGAGATAAAGTCGTAGCAGCTAGCATTGGTCGTGGCTTGTGTGCGCATGGTCTTAACGAGCGTTGGAGAGGTCGTAACGACATGTTGTGTGGTCGAAGGAAGCGAGGAAGTGTTCGGGGCTTCACCATTTCTTGAGTTGTGCATTCGAGTGATCGTAGGAGGTTTACGACCGGTGTTGTCTTTGTGACACTTGTTGGTTGTACCGATGGTTTGTCTGTTATGCGTGTGGTGCTATGTGACGGTTTGCTTGTGCGTGTGGCTGCAGGACTTGAGCTATTTCATGGTGAGCGTGGGAGGACCGGGACTAGGCACGGGAGGTGTTGAGGTCCGGACGGTTGGAGACGCCAAGATGATCGAGGCCGGTGAGGTGGTTGCAAGCCGAAGAGACAAGGAACCGGAGCTGGAGCTGCGGAGGATCTTGGAGACAAGTCTTGGTGAGGCTTAGAGTGGTCGGGACTAGACATGGGAGATGTTGAGGTCCAGAACGACTGGGTGAAGCCGAAGAAGACTTGGGACTCAAGGTGGTTGCGTGCGCGGACCGGGACTAGGCTCTGGAGGAGTCGGAGGTCCGATCGGTTGGAGGTAGGTTCGGTCGTGCGTGATCAGCAAGGAAACGGGAAGCTTCCGGGAAGGTGCGTGAGGGCAATTTGGAGAATTGACTCAGGCCTGCAAAGGGAAGCGATTTCCTATAAAAGCACTGAAATCTGTCGGTCACCGTCACCAGACGGTTGCAGCGTGTGCGCGGTGTGTAAACCCGGTGTTAGGAGGGGTTTCTGGGTTAGCCCGGTATGGACTAATGGATGGATCCATTAGGGTTAGTCTCGGGTGTGAGGCTATAAAAGGGAGAGGGGAGGCACAAGTTTGAGTGGGTTGGCCGGCTGGGCCTTGGAGGCAGCCGCCTCTCCCTCCCATGGGAGTCTGTGTGAGTGTGTTCTTGGGATTGTGAGAGAGAGGATGAGTGGAGAATC
The DNA here is from genome assembly GCA_036346575.1 of Dendrocalamus sinicus. Classification (NCBI taxonomy): domain Eukaryota; kingdom Viridiplantae; phylum Streptophyta; class Magnoliopsida; order Poales; family Poaceae; genus Dendrocalamus; species Dendrocalamus sinicus. The sequence continues at coordinate 2,461,849 of CM070650.1, read as the reverse complement.
CATGTATGAATAATCGAGAAAGAGAGAAAGAGAAGAGGTGTGAGCTCCTCTCTATGCTCTCCGGCGTGTCGGGATTCCTTGTACTCCTTGATGGTTGGAATGGAAACTCGAGTTGTGTTCTTTGTCTTGTGTTTGAATGATTTGTTTGCGCTCTCTTTGTTCCTTCGTATATCTGTGTTCTTGGCTTTCTGAAATCGCAGTGACATGTGGGTTTTACTCCAAGCCATCTTGGCTATTCTAGTCCCATGAGCGGTTTTGTTCTTTCTCGGATGTTCTTGTTGGCTTTTCTCTTTAGTGTTGAGTTGTTGCTCAAGACTGTCTTGGTCTTTTCTGCTCCGATCTGGGGAATCAATCTCAAGGCCATTTGGCCGCTTCTTCCCAAGAGCGACAAGTGGTCGGAGAAGGTCTCTTTGCCGAATGGTTGTCCGCCCCAAGTTCTCTGTTTTGTTCGACCATGTCGTTCTATCCGACCGTAGCAAAGACTTCATTTTTCTTTGTAATTCATCTTTCGGAGGATGAGTTCTTGTTTCGTTCAAAGTCTCGTGACCAAAAGATCTATGAGTCAAAAGTTACTCGGAAATTAGATCTTGCGGTCGAGCTCAATGACTCCTCTGTTTTTAGTTTCGACCTCGTTGTTCCTCTCGGTTGCAGCAGAGAGACTTCGATTACTCTGTGATTTCTCAACTTGGGGTCGTTATTCTTGTGGTTGAAGTCTCCGGTTATTTGAGTCAAGACTTTCAAGTTATTCATTTTTGAGTCTTGTCGGTCGTGCGCGCTTTCTCTTTTCAGTCATTCTTGCGATCTCTATTGTCGGTCGGATCTCGGGTTTTGGTGGATCGTCGTCTTACCGAGTGACTCGATCGACCACGAGTTGGCGTTCGATCTCTCTGAAACAGACGGTCTATCTCTTTGTCAGATTGATCACGATAGATCCTTTCGACTGCCTTGTTGTGTCCTCGGCCAGCGGCAGTTCTAGTTCAGGTGTCAGTCCGATCTTCTGTTCTCCAGTGAACATTCGATCTTCCTCTTCAAGGCTTTGTAGCTATTGGAGAAGAAGATCTGGTGGAAGTACTCGGGGAAGTTTTAAGGCACCATTCACCCCCCCTCTGGTTGCCAGTTCGGTCCTACACGTTCTCATTTAGGAGTAAAAATCAAGGAACCACCGTGCAACACGGATTCACTGCTAGATCTTCAACACCGATTCACTGCTAGATCTTTCAGAAAATAGATCTGAGTAGATACATGAACAAATTAAATTAGGAATCCATTGGATTAGAAAATAGAGAGCATAAAGGTGAGCATACGGTGGGCTAGAACTCCACGAGCAGCATCTTTCTACACCTTTAGCTTGGCCACTAACATGGGGAAGGTGTTGACATCGCCGACCTTGCAGCTTGCCAGCAGTGGCGTCGGTGCAATGCTCTCGCACGAGCTGTGAGAAGTGGCTGGAGAGAGGAGGAATGGAGAGAGGAAGGAGGGAGGTCATTAGCGGCACCGGCACAATGCTCTTGTAACGCTTTAGGGTCCAAACCGGCTTAGGCCTAACCCTATTCTGGATAGGCTACGCACACGTAGCAATCCGCTTGCACTTTCGTCCTCACTTTGTGCAAAACTGTTAACCGAAGGTTGCTCCATTGAAGCACTAGGTTTATATGTTAGTGATTCTCAAGCTAAACTAGTAAGGTGGGACTAACACATACCCTCATATATACACACACATATAGGTCATCATGGGCCTAATTCGACATGGGCCGAGGTGTTACATATACCCCCTCAAAGGACCTGACGTCCTCGTCGGCCTAACATACCCACATTGGGGTAAATGATCATAGTCTCCCCTCTTGGCACATGTCTGTGCATTAAGTGCTAGCACATATGTCATGTCGTGTATCCACTCCGGACCCACATGCACCATGTGCCATATGCCCGCGCCCCTGATCTGCACGCATTCATGTAACTGCGAGAGTCGGCTCTGATACCATTTGTAACGCCCTAGGGTCCAAACCGGCTTCGGCCTAACCCCATTCTGATAGGCCACGCACACGTAGCAACTCGCTTGCACTTTCGTCACCGCCATTAACCGGAGGTTGCTACCATTGGAAACCCTAGTCTTATATGCTAGTGATTCTCAAGCTAAACTAGTAAGGTGGAACTAACCCATACCCTCATGTGCGCATACACATATAGGTCATCATGGGCCCAATTTGACATGGGCCAAGGTGTTACAGCTCTTGCACAAGCTGTGAGAAGAAGTGGCTAGAGAGAGGAGGGAGAGTGGAGGAAGGGAGAGTGGAAGGAGGGAGGTTAGCAGCGGCGTCGCCGTAATGCCCTCACACGAGCTGTGAGAAGAAGTGGCTGGAGAGAGGAGGAATGAAGAGAGGAAGGAGAAAGGAGTATCAACATGCTTACATGTGGGGCCAACTATTTTTATGTGTTGATCTAATTGATATGATGTTGACCACTTCGCCATGTTAGCCAGTTTGGCCACCTAGGATGTCATGTGGACACCATGTCAGATGAAACCACTATGGTTTGGATCCAGGGGGTAAAGTAGATAGTTTTGATAGTTGAAGGACATTGGATACCCGATTTCATAATTAGAGATTAAAACTTATACCAAAATCATAATTCAGGGGTAAAGTAGACTTTACTCTTTATCGTCTTCATGTGGAGGACTTTAGCCTAACAGAACCAGCTAAGTTATTGTGTAGTATTTAATAATCACAGGCAAGCATGTCAGATCTAGCCTAATATGGCCATAGGCATAAATGCCAACCCAAAATTTAGCATAACAAACTTAGGGATAATTACAAAAGAAGAAAACCCCACAATAGGGAGAGTATGCAAGGAAAATGTCCATATTAATTTTTGGCAAACAATACCCATATCTATGGAGTAGTGTCAAACTCCTCCTTAGGGTCAGTTTAGGCGTTGACTGACTGATGCGCCTGTCTAGATTGGTAGTCGTTGGTGCCCTTTCTCGTCACTCTTTAGCTAGCCTCATTCTATGCATCATTGCTATCAAGTTGTAGCACCCTAAAAATAGGAAGGACTGTAGCGTTTCAAAAGTACATCTTTATCTCTCTCTATCTCTCCCATCTTTACCTCTCTATCTCTCTCTCCCATCTTTCTCTCTACCTCTCTCTCCCATCTTTCTCTCTCTCTCCCCCCATCTTTGTCTCCCTATCTCTCTCCAGGGTCGATGGCCGGCGGCAGTGGTGCGGTGCAGGCGGCGCGCGGGCGCGACACAGGCCAGGCTTGCCCGGGAGGCGTGCGGGCGCGGCATGGCAGCCAAGGGTGGGCGCGGCATGGCAGCCAAGGGTGGTGTAGGCCGGGTGCAGGCCAGATGCAGCACGGTGGCCATGGCGGCACAGGTTGGGGGTGGCGCGCGGGCCGGAGGTGGCACGGCAGCTGTGTCGACAGCAGGACGGTGACGCGCAGGCTGAGGTGGCAAAGGCTAGGCGACGCGACCGGATGGCGGTGTGGCTGAGGCGCCATGGCCGGTGGACTAATGTTCTAGAATTCATGCTTTTAATTAGTGTTTTAGAATTCATGCTTAAATCATTATTGGGGGTAATATATGAATATGTTTTAAATTTAGGTTTAAACCACTAGCAATCTTTTAACATTAGAACTGCTATGTTTATTTTTTTCTTAATATCATGATCCATTACTCGTATGATTTCATATGTAAATCATGATTGATGTATATAATACTTGTTAATCTGACTAATAATTACTTATCACGTAATAAAATTTAGATGGTTGCCAACTCTTACGTGAGCTATGTTATAATACCTATTTTAGAATAATTTTTATATCACTATTACTATATTATCATTCCATATGGCCCTCATATCGGGACTTATATTTCTCTGTTTTCAACCTTAGCAAATTATTTCACTTATCATAACCTTGCCTTAGCATTCTCTTAGTTCTCCTAAATTCATGCCATATAACTTGTTAACAATATAAAAGTTACCTGGCCTGGGGTTATCCATATATAGAGGAGATTTTCACCCACCTAGTAACGTACGGGGGTCATACACTTTCGTTACTTAGGATATCACACCCCGTCTGTGGTTATATAGTCAAGGGCAGTGTTGTGCCTGACTACTCTCGTATAATAAGGTATGTGGGAAGTAATCACCGGTAGTATTGCCATAACTTGCTAAATAACGATTATCCTTAATTTTACTATTCATGTTACCTCTATCTCTGACTTTTATCGATGTTCCCAGTAACCTAGTTTTATTGCACTTAACTTATGTCAATTACTTACTTGAATTACTTATCATTTTACATCTTGCTTGCGACTGTTATTGGGTACTTGTTGAGATTTCTAAATCTCATACTTGCTCTTTCCATTCTCAAGTAAAGGACTAGTGGAGTGATAGCAACATGCATTGGTGGGAGCACTTGAGTTTTCAGCACTGTGTCTTGCCACTATTTATGTTATCTTATTTACTCTTTATTTAGTTAGAAGTGGATCTATCCCATGTTTCAAACATTTGTTTCAGGTTTCGTTGGTTCTCTAATAAAGTACTATTAAAGTTTTAATTTACTTGAGATTTCTATTGTTGCTCTTATTTATTCCTTACTTTGACGATGATGTTCCATAGTAGTATCTCATAGTGGTATGTGAGGTACTACACAAGTCTTCCCTTCTTGCTCAATTCCAGCAAAAATTGGCCACCGTCAACCCCCTCCGCTTCTTTCTCAATCTTGCACGAATTCATTCAAGAAAAATTTGCACGAAGGGCCTCGGGTCCCTTGGATTACAAGGTGATTGGACAATCTCCTAAACCAAAAATGTGATTGGACAACAAGAGAAAAATGGACGAAAGGAAACTATAAAAATAACTGGTCTCAGATCGAGTTTCAACGAAAAGACTTGGTTGCAAACTAGCTAGAGTACTAGACCGCACATTTGCACCGAATTCTCACTAGTGATATCTACAGAACACATCTCATATCTGTTCATATGCCATTGGTGGAGACATTACGTTATTATCCTAACCAGTACGGATGGATTCGAACAACAAGAAAAGTGATGGATGCAGAGGATTCGAATATGTATTCATGGCGAGCTTTATGCAAAGCCGGGCAATGTGCATGGGCTCCCAGGTATATTTTTGTGGGTGGGGTGGTTGGCTTGACATGACTGCAGGAGTAGTCGGATTCCTGTGTCCCATCGCATCCTCGATTCCAAAGAAGATGGCAAAAAGTATAAGATAAGCATGAGAAAGGATAGCTAATAATCCCTATGTTACATCCAGTGGATCGGCTGGGTGTTTTATGAAAAATCTCTCTGGATTTTGTGAAATCATGTGCAGATCCTCATTTTTACAAAAAGGTCCCTGCCATGTCATTTTTGCGAAAAACCCTCCACTTTTCCATAATTGCATATGGATCCTTAGCTTTCCATCGAGGCCCTTCTTTTTTTTGCTGGATAACACCCCGTGGTTTCTGAAATTAGGAATGGGTCCTCAACTTTTCCATGAAGGCCCTCCTTTTTTGCTGGATAACACTCCGTGGTTTCCAAAATTGCGAATGGGTCCTTAGCTTTTCCATAGAGGCTTTTTTTTTTGTTGGATAACATCCTGTGGTTTTCCAAATTATGCACTAAATCATTCGCTTTCTCCGGAAATAGTACGGGTTTTCAGAGAAACCTCTTTTACGAATTGTCGGATCTTTTACTTCGGCCCATATGGTAGCTAGCGCGGTGTGACACCACGCTTTCGCTGCTAGTGGATAGAAAATATAGACTAACACATGATCCGAGAGAGCGAGAGCGAGACGTCGAGCTGCCTTTCGTGCAGAGAGCTTTAGCTTTGGAGATGCATGGTCGTCAAGGATCAGTCAGTCGATCGCGCGAGAAGATGGTTACATTCTTTGTGGCGCTTTAATAATTGCCGGCTAGTATAATGAAGCACGTAAATGCGGAATATTCCCGTGTTCTTTTATTGTGCGGTGTAAGGGGAACATCTCGGTAGTTTTCTGCACTTAATACGTCACTTGTTCTAGCATAAAGCGACAATAACTCGAGAAAGTAGCAGCTCCGTGTCAGCCATTGAGGATAGTTGCACACTTGCACTCAGTCTAGATAACAGATTGCTCCGGAGAGTTTAGTAACTGTACGAGCAACACGACCATAGCTAGGTGATGGGCTGACAGGCTCAAAAACATGCGGCAGAGGCAGTGGATAGTCCACAGGACGCATATCAGGTGCACTGTGTGCAGAGTTCACTGGAGCTACACGATTTGGCGCTCTCCCTGACGAAAGACGTTGCCGTATATGCCAGGTCGATTGGCGTCGGTTTCCGAAGTAGAGCCACCGGAGAGATGCCAAGGTTTGAAGATAGGGCCGGAGACCCCCGCCCCCCGAATCGCTGCTTTTCACGTCTGCCTTACTCTTTTCCTTCCTTCTTCTAGCTAGCATTTGGTTCGCTAACGTAGGTATGGCTACGATATGTCACATTTTTCTTAGCTTTACTCGTCACTGCCACTGGTCGTCTTTTTTAAAAAAAAAAATTGCATTACTTTTAGCATGGGCACAAAATGTGTGGCACCTAATCTAAGGGTAGGTTTTTTTGGACTGTATCTTATAGTTTAAAATTTTAAATTTTAGCTGTTCACGAGAGACACATGTAAAGAAAAATAATTACATGTGATTTTGACTGGAACAGTTGAATTCAGCATACTTTTTACTATAATTTTTCTGTTAATCCTATCTTAAAAAATATATCATTTAAAAGTTAATTACTGTAATATAACTCATAAATCATAACATATAAGTGGAAAACATCTGAACCAAGTTTCCAATTTACTCTCCGATGGTTAGCACCATCTCCCAAGTCCCATCGTTCTCTCCTTGATTTTTTTTATTCGGTAGGTATAAAATCATATACATCATTTATATCTGTATCCCTTCAGTTTACTACCGTCTGGAAACATAGAAAAACCATTAACCGCAATCTTAAAAAAACAGGCCAGCATGTTACCGACTGCTGCTAGGAAGTTTGCTTGGATTCACAGATCCACATGGTACGGAGCTAGGGATGCATGGGATTGGAGCAAGCGAGACCACCCGAACAGCACTCCCGTCTGTGAACTAAATTTCTCCCTGTCGTAGCTGCACCGGCCGGCATCGATCATGTCTTCGCCTTCGATCAACACGGCCTCCGCGCACGCGGCGCGCGAGGGAAAACAGGCACGTGCCCTCTCGTTTCCGTTGGGGCCTGTAGCCCGGCGGCACCGTCTGGGCGGCTCCCTCATTTCGGTTGCTGGCCTAGGCAGACGAGCACCGCGTCCCTGGGGAGCCATCTTTCGGCCAGCTCCACCATGTCCGGCTACGACACGGCCGTCTTTGATCTGGAGACGGGAGGTGACGGCTCTGACCCCATTTTTTTATGTCTGCAACGACGACCATACGCTGATACGCCGATGTGGTTTCGGCCAGCTGCCCAGTTGGAAAGACGAGTGATCTCCCCCCGTAACGGAGCGACAGATTGCTGGCTGATCAGTGCTTAAGGTGAAGCGTCACAAGCCACTGGTTTCCTGTACCTTTTGTAATTTGTATCTGCAGGCATTATTAATCTTGGTGCGATTTGCCAATTTGTTTTCTTTGATTGAATGTATGAAAATGAAAACAGGCGTTATTAGGCGCCTAAATCATTTTGTTTCTTTCTGGTTAGGAATTGGGAACAGAAAGGAATGCAGGGGCAAAAACGGCAGATTGCGGAAAAATAAGATGCCAAACGAAAACTGATGTGATAGAATTACAATTTTGAGATGAGTATTCAGACTCATAACTGATTCTAAAGCAGTCTGATAGAGCCGTCTTATATCATTTTACCAATCGAGTACAAACTAGTACTGCCATTTCTCAAAAAAAAAAAAGAGAAGAGAGTAATGCCTTGTTTACACAAGAATAGACTACCGTATGGCTATAATGAAGAGCAGAAAAAGAAAAAATGCGAAGAAAAATAAAGGCTTAAACGATAGTCTTGTTTAAAGACTCCAAAGAAAAGGCAGCACCAGGGAGAGTGTCCTATACTGTCGGATGTGATGTTAGTATGTAAAGGACCCACACGTGGAGGCACGCCAGGTACACCAAGGCCCAAACTTGTGCCTTTGGATTCCGCCTCAAGAAGATATGGCCAGCCGAGAAGATGGAATCGAGCTGTCGGATTGCGGATCCCAGTTGCTGCTGTCCAGTCCGTATCCTGTCGCGCAGCCTTGGCGAATATGATTCTTGCCATTTACCGGCTTCAATATCTATATTAGATGACGAGCTCGAAGAAGCCAATGATGAGGCATTATTGTCAAGCAAGCTAGAAACTGCCTGTAGATAATGATGGACAATGTTAGTCCCCTTGTACGCACTTTTAATTGAGTAAATTGACTATGGCTCTCCTCTAAAAGACTGCTTTACCAAGATATTTTCTATGCTGACTTGAATACAGTGGGTTTATATGTACAAACCTCAATTCTCAGTAACAAAGCTGCCTTCTCTGAAGATAGGGACTCAACCTGAAAAAAAAAAGCATTCCAAGCTCATCACTTCGTAAGCATACAGCACATTGTAGCGAAGAGATAGTAACAGCTGGTTTCTCCATGCAAATAATGGCATTTTACTCTCAGATGGCAACCATTTTTATATGTTAAGAATTCTTTATTATTAACTACAGGGAGTTGATAAGTTCCCTAGTTCCATAAATAGTACCAATGAAGGGGGAAATGTCGTTTCACTATCAGTGGTAGAAAAGAAGGATATCCAAATTCTAGCCGAGCAAGATCAGTCAGGCATGTTTTTGCTGTAAAGATCAACTCGGATTTTAAAGAAAAAGGTACTGAAGTCCCAAGACATGCTATAAGACATAAACAATTTCCAATCGCAAGTCAGGAATTTAACACAGGATGTGATAAAACAAGTGTGCACATATATCGAACTAACCTGCATTTGTTTTTGAATCAACCGATCAGTGAGTTGATCGAGCCTCTTCTTGAGTTCATTTTCCACCTCTGTAGGATGCACCATGTCTCTTCTTGTCAGCTCAATGTTTTCTTCAATCTTCCTTGCCTATGGATTTAAAAAAGCAATCCCAATTGGTTAACTTCATTATTTTCTGCAGAAACGAATGAAAAATACTCAACTCTCTATTAGTCTTCTACAAATGATCCTCAGCCTATCGGTACTGGATACAAAGAATGAAATACTCCAAGATATCACAACACATACACAACTAATTTTATAGAAAAGTAGACAGCACGAATGCCCTTACTTCCAGCTTATATTTTATTTCCCTGTCCCTTTTATCAATGATCCAATCATGAAACAAACATATGTGCAATAATGAAACAATATAAAGGTCATTTGAGCTATGTGTCCAAAGCCAGATCAAATGGGATGACTTCAAAACAGTGAGCTAGTTGGGGCACCACCTGAAAGAATCCTGAACAGTTCCATGCTAAAGCACAGAACAATTAATGCCTATAGTGCTTTGCAGAAGAGTTCCTGGATCGACATACAAATTAACATAAATGAACTATAATTATAGTCAGGAGAACCTACCTTGTCTTTCAAACTGACAATCCTATCACATGTCAGAGTATATTCTGCATCAATAATTTCTTCTTCCCGCTTGAACCTTCTCAACGATTCTATCTAGACAAAAGTTCAATGAAGTTACAAATAGTAAACACAAGGAGAATTTTCCAAGTCAATCACATTACTAGAAAGGCTTAAGCAAGTATTATATGTTGCATGGGATGTAAGGCCAATAACATCAAGTGTAATTCAGTTTCTTACTTCATCAACCAAAGGGACACTTGTCTTCTGTATGTTTGCTATCTTTCTCTTGTATTCTGCTCATGGAATGTTAAAAAAAGTCACTTACTGAAAAACAAGTGCTAATAGATGGTGAGAAATTCTCCAAAAGGAATGACATGTCATGCTTAAGTCAGTTCAACAAAACCAAAAAATGAGTCACTATAATATACGTAATTGGCCTAATAATAAGAAATAGTAGTGTTGAAATTTCACTATGAAGCTCAAAACCAGAGGGCCTTGAAAAACAAATCCAAATCATGATAAACTTACTATCTTGAGTAAGAGTCTTCAAATCAACTTCCTCTCGAAGTTGCGCCACTTGATCAGCCTAGTCAAAATACCAAGAATAGAACAATTTTGAAAAATCCACGTAGCATTGATTAAGCATTTCATAACTTGTGTAGCAAATATCAAGAATCAACCGATCCAACTCATTGTTACCAGGGGTTATGGCAGTAGGCTTCCTCTAGCAAAAGGATAAGTTGCATTTGTGGCTTTGTGTATATGGCTGTAGAGCATGGTCATTCCAGACTACCCAATTCCAGAGTGTATCAATTATGTCTCAAGTAATGGCAGCATTTAGGAAACACCAAATGTTGTCATATGTATTATACACAATCTAGGCACTAGCAAATGCTAGCATTCTCCAAATTTAAAAGGGAAGCATAAATAAATCAATGTTCAACTAGCCACTAACATCTATGGTTTGGCCCCGCATCTGATGTATTGTACACTAAGACTGTCTACATGTGCTCTTCATTCTTGCTAAAAGCCTAAACAACAATCCACAAATATTGAATTTTTTGGCAGTTCTTGCACCGACCATGCTTTATACATGTCTTGGTGTTTCATGACAAGCTTACCAATCATAATGCATATATAAGTTGATCGCTGATTATATAACTGATCCCCAAACCACAAGTATTTGTTATAGAACATTCACATTATTAACACTGTATTAAGCTATCAAGCACAACATCACTATGCTAAAGTGACTGTTTGAGCGGCCAAGCATAGCAAAATGTGGTGCTCAGCATAACTGTACATATAGAGCAAGCATGCTCATATATAGCAATGTGGAAGGACTGCCCCCTTGACCAAGAAAGAACACTTCTAAACAAGTGGCACTGAGAGAAACTGGAAAACAAGTAATAACCTACACCTACACAGTCAACAACTGACCTAGAGAACAAAGAGGAAGGGGAAAGGCAACATACTTGAACTTCCAGATTCCATTGCTCCCTGGCAAGTGACTTTGCAAGCTCTGCATTCCTAACCTGCAAAGATCTTCGGTAAGAGCATTGTTGAGACTTGAGGCCAAATAATGTTCTCTACCAAAAAGTCAAAAGGCTATATATTGCATTATCTGTGAAGCAGGACAGGAAGAATGGGTGAAGCAAAGTTGTAAAGAGTGGTGATACCTCAAGCTTAGCCAACTGTGCAAGGGCTTCCATTCTAGTGCTGTGATGTCGCTGTTTCTCCATCTCCACAGCTTCCATGGTTTCAATCATAGTACTCTGCAACTCTGAAGCCTGAAAATTAAACATGCAAAATGTTGAAACAAATATTGAAAAAGAATCATCACTTTCTGGAAATCAATCTCACAATATAACTTCTATAAGACAAAATACCTCACAAATGACAAGAAACAGATGCAGGAACAGAGCATGGGAAGACAAGCTAAGAACCAAAATGGACAGCACTAGTTGCAAAATGTGCATCCAATTAGGCTTTTTAATATCATACAAAAACTCTTTATCTATAAATAATATATGCAAAACAAAACCAAGTTCCCCAATAAAAATAAAGTAATGCAATCAATGGATCATAGTATGAAAATAACAGTGCTAAAAACTCAAAACAGTAATAGAGTAATGATAGCAAGAGTAAAGTCAATCAAAATGATTGGAATTGAGCCACCCTGATTTTAGTACATGAACTAGCTTGTGTTGAATGCCAAAGTTATGTATGCTAATTTTATCACTACATTCTGTGAAAAAATGGGATAAGCCAAGGGTGCTCACTGACATGGTTGAGATCAGCATAAAGTTGCATAACCAACCAAATGTTCAAGCTGCGTCGCTTGAATTCAAATGTTGGGTTGCTTGATGTTGCTTATCACAATGCAAACCCATCCAAGCTAAGCAGAATAGGTCCTACATTACAAACATAACATGTACTCCTGTACTAACCCAAATGTTCTGCGAATCATTCATGTAGAATTAACATTTATGCTAAGGTATCAGCGCCTCACGAAATTTCTCAAGTACCCAAGCAGAAGTGAAATCAATATGAAATAGCCTCACCTCCTGAGCCTGTTCCTTCTCGCACTCGGCAAGCAGCTTCTCTAGGCCGGCTTTCTCCCCCTCGAGCCTCGCCACGGTCTCTTCCCTCTCTGCGATCGCTCGCGCAGCCATCGCAACGAGTCGCTCAGCCCGCCGCCGCCTCCTCTCCTCTTCCCTCCGCCTCTCCTCCTCCGAACCCTCTGAATCGTCGCTCCGCGACCCATCCGAATCCTCACCGCTCCCGCTCTCAGACGCGCCGCCCTTCTCGTCCTCCCTATCCTTCCGATCCTCCTCCGCCTTGGCCTCGGCTACCCCTGCAGGTCCACCACCCGCTCGATCCTGCGCCGCGAGAGCCGCCGCCGCCGCGGAGGCGGAACGGCGCGGGGCGGGGGAAAGGGGAGGCGGAGGCGGGGAGGGGCGCTTCGCGGCTCGGCGGAGGCCGAGGGAGGGAGGCGGGGTGGCCGGCGGCTGCCTGCGGGGGGCGGCGTCGAGGAGGGCGTCGGGGGAAGGCTGGAGGACGGCGAGGTTGGAGGCGGAGGGGGACTTGCCGAGTGACTCCGCCGCTTGCTGGTCGATCTGGAGAAGACGAGAGAAGAAGAGTTAGAAGAGTTGGTGTGAGGAGGAGATGACGGAGTGGGGGAGGAGGGGGGCGCTTGCTTGGTGGAGGATGGTTTCAGCGGCTTTGAGCTTCGATGAGATCCAGCCCGCCATGGCGCGGCGGCTGCGGTGGCGCGGTGAGCGGAGACGTCGCAACGCGTGGGAATTGGAGGAAGGTCGTGGAGTCGGAAGGAATTGGGTCGAATCGGCAATCGACAGGCTGAAACCCGCCGGTGGCGGCAACCGGCCAACTGCGAGGGGTACTTGGCTTCCATGTTACTCCATTGGATGTGTTTGTTCACCGATGGATCAAAATTAGACGGCTGAGATGACAGATGGATTATACGGTTCACCCAGTGATGCACGGCGCACGGGCAGCCCAGTGATGATGAAACGATACAAGTGTAAAACAGTATAGACCGCGTCCGTTCGATGTAACCGACGCCTACATCGTCCCCACTACCTTCCTCATTTGATTCCCATTCACTAGCTTGCTCTCTTCGATAAGGTTCCAAGCGTACGGCCATGGTGAGTGCTGGTGCGATATGAGTCTTTTCACATTGGTGTACTTCTCATCGGCACCCTCTTGCTTGACCATTGTATATGGGTCAACAGCGACCAATATGTGGGTGCGACTTGAGCCCCTAACGCACTCTGTTGACCACCACATCTAGGCGGAGGATGAACAACATGTGGGTGCACCAAGAGCCTCTCCTCCCTAGCCCGCTATTCCCCCTCGGCGCACTCTTGCCCATTGACCAGCGAACGGTGACCAGCTTGAGGGTACAATGAGCGAGTCCCTTTTCCTTGGCCTTCGCCCACCTTACTTTGACACATGTGCTTCCATTTTTTTCATTAGGTTTGCTTCTCCCTAAAAAATTTTTGTACCAGCTCCTTATTACATAGACAAATATTGAAAATTTTGTGTAGTCTCAAATGCCCTATCTATGCAATTTTGATGGATACACGTGTCCTAATGTTTGTTTGTAAACACAAGCTGAAAATTTTGCACTCACGATTCCTTTTAATCTTAGATTTTTTTGGTTGAGACTCTTTGAAATTGTGCTTGAAACCTCTAAACATATTGGAACTCCGCGAAACTTTTGTTGTATACACCCTGAAATTGTACTTGAAACCTCTAAAATTGTTGAAATCCTGTCAAACTTGCTTGTTGCTCTCTGAAACATTATTAAAAACTCACTGAAACCTACTAAAACTTGACTCCTATGGGTACTAATTTTTGTGGTACTTACAACTATGCTCCTTGCATTGTGTTTTAGGTATGGAAATCCCCAACCGTTGACACTAATTTTGTGTTGATTCAACAAAAAAGATAAGATGCCCGCCCTAGCTGAAAGCGAAGGACCCAAGTACGTGCAGGGAGAGTGAGACTTGTGAGAGGGAGCACGAGAAAAAGAGGAAAATGGCGGCCAAGACAAAAGAGACTGTTGAGGCGTTCAACGCTGAGCTCGCAAGGAAAGGAAAATAGCCCTGGTTTATGTAGTAGATCGGGCTGTCCCGCACTAACTACTCCCCTGAAAGTCAAATTTACTTTCATTCCAAAAAGGCGCATATGTATCATAGGAGCAGTTCAGTTTGTTGCATTGTACATGACACTCTTTATTATGCATGTAATCAAACCCTTCACAAAATTTCTTTCACTACAACAACATACAATGATCGCAAAATCTTATTTCAAATCCAACAAATTATCTACCATTCATAATTTACGAAAATCATAAATAGATTAACCCATGCTATGGTTTATTTGCAGTCGCTGCACAGCCGAGCGACTACAATTGTAGTCGCCCAGCCGCTAGGCGACAGGCCGCAGTCGCCTAACCGTTGGCCGACTGGAACCTGTCGCCCTCCAGCTAGTGGATTGCTTGTATGTCGCGCGGTCGTTGGACGATAAGTTCCAGTTGCTCAATGGTTAGACAATTGGAGCTTATTACTGTAAAAGAAATATTCGCGCGAGTATATTTCTGTTATTTCAAATAAAATATGGATTATTTATAAAAAATTTCTGTTATTGATTGCCTTGGTATAACATGTAGCGGTTGAGGAGACCCAAACGCAGAGTCCATACCTACCACTGCCTGGGACCCACTCCAAACGACCTCAGTTTCTAGCTTGACTTCTTAATTTTATCTTTTATCTTTTTAGTTTTTTGGGCTTTTTCCCTTATAATTTTTTATTTTTTTAATTTAATTACTTAGAAAAAGCTAACAGCTGCTATAGTGCATTTTTAACCGTTACAGTGAAAAAAACCAAAAGCCATGGCTTATAAGCCACATTGAGTCGAGTCAGTTCTTTGCATATACTGATATAGACCATTAACGTGTAACTGGGTGTTGAATGTGCCAAACAGCCATGATAATAACGAGTAAATGTTGCGCAGCATTAGCATCATCGAACCACTAACCAATGTCCAACCCTTGAGTCTACTAAACCAGTGGCCTGGTCCTAGGTAGTTGAGCCGTTATACCCGCAAGTCCAACCGGCAGAATAACAACTTTAGGGGTCTTGAACCATCCCCAAAAGACTAGCATGATAAGTGGGTGCACCCTCACCCTTATAAATCGTGTTGTCTTCTCCCACAATGTAGGACTATCTCAACAAATCTCTTCTTAAATCATGCTCTGTCGCCTCCCACGACCAATATGAGACTATCCTAACAAATCTCCCCCTCATATATCAGGTGTGCTCCCCGGAAACCGTGAGGCCTAAAATGTATCAAGGAAATATGGGTTTTTATACCAATTATTGCGCAGCATCAATGCCATTGGACCGCTAAACCACCGCCTGACCCTGGGCCCACTAAACCAGCAGCCCGACCCCAAGTAGTTAGACCGTTATACTCGCAAGCCCAACCGTCAGAGCAACAACCTTAGGGATCTTGGGTCATCTTCCCTAAAAAAACTAGCATGATAAATGGGTATACATTCATTCTTATAAATTGTGCTATGTTTTCTACTACAACTAATGTGGGACTGTAGGACCGAAATAGCGACAGAGGGGGGGTAAATGTCGTTCGTTTCAAAAAATCGCCCCCGAGAATTAGAAAATTAATTATGCTGAAATCTGGAACGCATGCGACACTGAAAAATTCAGCATAAATCAGAGGCCAACCAGCAAAAAATTCAACTGAAAATAACACTGTTTGGACTGCATGTGGAAAGGAGGAAAATCAGAAAAAGAATAAAAAGAAAAGGCACTAGAGAGTGTTCACGCTTGCAAGAGAAGGCATCAAGGCCATTGATCTGCATGTTGGCCGAAAGGCACAAATTCATTAGCAGCCAATCTGAGATTAGGACTGTACTTTGGACCAACAATAGTTTTTCATCTTGATTTCTCAACCCGTAAAGCACTTTGAAGAAGAGAACTTTTAGTACAGACACTTAACTGAAAAAGAGTTTATTGTCGGTTGCCAACCAGGAAATAAATCAAAGCAAAAAAAAACCAGACCAAACCGAACACTGCAGTCAAGACAAATTTCAGAGAGGAAAAATCGGAAGAAGCTCTGTAGGTTCATACATGATCTTGACTGAAAATGGCAAGCTTACTCACGGCAAGAAGACAAGCTCCAGGGAGTCAACCAAGTGCCGAAAGAAACATGTATTTCGGATTGCAGAGAATTGATGGCCAATCTCTGAACATTTTTGGACTGCAGTAATGATTTGGCAGAAATACTGCTACTAATCTAAGAAATCTGCAGACTAAACAAGGATCATCAGGCGCTAGGGAATTTCATGCTGCAGACTGAATCAGCCAAACCAAGGTACTGTTGCAGCCCGAAAACCACTTCTCTGTAGAAAATACTCAAATCAATTTAAGCCAAGAGACTGAAGAAAATTTGCTCCTCTCCTCCAACCAAAAGCTCAAGAAAATGATCCAAATACCTCTAGAGCCTTTGGAAGACAAGGAAATGAACAAAAACACAAGAATTTCAGATTTAGCCCAAAACTGAAACTTTTCAGAGAGAGGCACAAAAACTCAAATTACTCTCCAACCTTGATCCTTTGGCCATGAAACTTTGAGGATATGTTAGTAATAGCCATGGGATAATCCAGATCAAATTTCATGCCATTTCTCAAAGGGAATCAAGATTTCACCAAAACCCTAGAAGATGAAATACATGAACAGAGGAGACCAAAAGATAAAAACTGAAATTAAACTTGGTTTGCTCTTTGGATCAACTAGCCAAATGGCTTTTGAGCATCTCCCATGTCATAGCAACCCATTTTGCTACTCCTCAGCAAGCAAGAATTCAAAACACGAAATCTCAGAAATCAACCAAAAGAGGAGAACGAAGAACAGAGAGTACAGAGAGCACGAACAGAAGAAAACTTCAGATTTCCATTCATTGAATCAAGAGCGAAATACAAAGAGATACGTCCCCATACGCATGGACATTCGAACAAGGAAGATTACAAGCTCCTCAATCCATCCTCTCCCTCTTCAACTCAAGAACACAACCCATACATGCTTGAGAGGGGATGAACACACACAGAGAGCTACCACATTGGAGACATCGAAGGAGACACAGAGCGAACACAACTCTGCCTCTACCAACAACTCTCAACCACTAAAGCCTAAAGCCAAAACAAACTCTAAAGCCTATTTTGACTAAAGGAAACCCTAAAATCCCTTCAAGTGTTCAAGTGGGCATGCAGCCACCACCTTATATTTATAACCTACGGCTAACGGGTTTCCACCCCGTTACGCCCGCTAAGTCCAACGGAGCCCGCTCCCGCTTGTGCAGCCTTGCGAAATTCCCGATTTGCCCCTCCTGCACCTTCCGGGAAGCTTCCGCGCTCCTTGTCGTCCACGACTCGCAACCACGTCAAATCTCCGTCGTCTTCGACACATCCGACCGTTCTGACCTCGACACCTCCCTGTGTCTAGTCCGGTCCCTCGTGTCTCACCACAGCTTCGCTTCGACATTCTGCAGTCACATAGATAAGAAACACATCAAATAGCACCGCTCGATACATGAAAGCGTAAATAGCATGAGCACATCATACTTACTCATGACAAAGTCAAAACCTATCGAAACATCGGAATATGCATCCTAATCCATACGACCAAGTTTGACCAAGTCCGACCAAGCCCGTTGCGCCACGCAACGTCTAGGTCCGAACCACCAAAACCAAACTCGACTTACCCAAACTAATGTCAATTACTCACCACTCACATGTGGACACCTCCACATGGTCCATCAGGGACTATCCCAATCTAAAATTAACGTGCAAGGGGGCAAATCCTTGCAAGACCACCGTGTTCTTTCTATCCAAAACTAAAATTAACTATTAACGTGCAAATTATGCAAGTTTACCGTCATATTGTATAAGAGTACGTACGGTGCAGATGCTTGAGAGGTGTTTAGCAACTAAAAATTGTTTTTTTCTCGCCACGTAGGTTATATAAGTGTGCTTGTATTGTAGCATCGATGTTTAAAAGGCACCGGTGCGTAACGGATGCTTATGAATATAACTATATCTAATTAATAGATAATACAACATCTAAGCCCCAACAAAAAAGATACTTATATTAGAGAAAATGAATTTTACATGGATAATTAATGATTTGGCTATATTAACTTTTTAAACACTTATGTATAAATAACATGTACTGTACACGCCTTAAGATGGGCGCACCAGCATGCATGTGCTCGTTCGAACGAGCAGCGATGCTTCCTAATTTCATTTTTTTAAGCTTTGGTTTAATCGTTTGCTACTAAAGAACTAACAAGTCAATGCTAAATTTTATTTCATGCAAAGAGACAGATATCTGAAAACTATTATAGCTCATCCATCATCCTTTTCTCCGGTCAGAACTCAGACAGCACAACGTACCCTAAGATGCGCGCATGTGCTCGTTCAAACGAGCAGCGATGCTTCCTAATTTCATTTTTTTAGCTTTGGTTTAATCGTTTGCTACTAAAGAACTAACAAGTCAATGCTAAAATTTATTTCATGCCAAGAAAGAGAGATCTGAAAACTATTATAGCTGCATCCATCATCCTTTTCTCCAATCAGAACTCAGTCAGCACGACGTTGATTGGGAGTGGGCATTGAAGCGACTGCTGAACCGCGGATAAAGACTAGAGAAAACAGCGTTGGTTACGTACTGGCTGTGAACAAGTAACGTCTCTGTTCTGTCATTAGGAAAGAGAGATACTTGTAGCATATCCTATCAATTATGATATAGATGCTCGATTAACCCAACCTCTCCAAGACACATGGAACCAGTCAATTGTTAGCCAAAGGCATCATGGATCGCAACAAGGAATCAGAGCTCGGACATTGCTTAGCCGGTTGTTGTATAAATAGGGGAGCAGTACATGAGGTACATGAGGCAAGAAAAGAAAGGAACATAACAACAGAGAGAGAGAGAGAGAGAGAGAGAGAGAGAGAGAGAGAGAGACATAGCAAAGCCAAGCAAGGATGGGACTGCTGCTGTTTCTTCACATCCTTCTGGTCACGGTGGTGGCAAGTGCTCCTTCGACCCAAGCATGGGGCAAGGAGGGCCACTACATGGTGTGCAAGATCGCCGAGGTAAACGATCGAGCTAATTTAATTCCACTAGTTTTGCTTGATTAGCTCATGGTTATCACCGCGCGACGTTGGAGAAACTGAGCAATCGAATTGAAATCTTGCAGAGTTTCCTGACGAGCGAGGCCTCGACGGCGGTGAAGGACCTCCTGCCGGGGTGGGCCGGCGGCGACCTCGCGGAGACGTGCTCGTGGGCGGACAGGCAGCGCTTCCGGTACCGGTGGTCGAGCCCCCTGCACTTCGCCGACACGCCGGGAGACTGCAAGTTCAGCTACGCCCGTACGTGCGCGCGCTCTCGTGCTCTGAACCTTCCACACATTACAAGCTTGCTCTTGCACAGTCTCCGATTAGACCGCCCCTTGTGCTACTTAATTACGTCGCGGTCGTGGCTCCGCTAGTTTCGACTTTAAGCTTCTGACTTCTGACTTATTTTTTATTATTTATAAATTTCATCTTTTTCTGAACTTTTAGCTTTTTTTTTAGCTTTTTTGCCGGTTCTTTTTCCCGTATCTGTTTGCATTATACGTGATTGGCTAATATGTTTTTTCTATTTTAAATTTAATTATGCTAAATAAGCCTCTGTCAGTTATAGTATTTTTTCAACCAATTACGGTGCTTTTCAGCCATAAGCTATTTAAAAAAAAGCCATATTGATCACAGCCGTAACTCTGTCTTGACCTGATGGCCAGGTTAACCAGAGACAATAGTTATATCATGCCATGGCACGTTGTTGCCATGAGTACGTACGTTATGTTTGCCCGCAGCAGAAGCAAGGATGGTGGGTAGCGGCTGGAGTTGAGATGCAAAGGCCTGGGCAAAGTGCCCATCTTTGAAGGATCTCAACGAGGGAATATTATTATTCGATTTGGCCCTGAGTTCGGCAGGCAATCTTGAGAGGATTGCCTTGCTTAATTGCTTTGCTTGTTTGGTTGGGCAAGTCAGTTAGGCTTGCGTAACCGTCCGCGCGCCATAGATGTGATAGTCAGAACAAGTAGCTGCCTGCCTTGCATGGAGATCATTTACGGTATATTTAAATATTAATTCTAAAATATTTAAATATAACTTAGTTAAAAAATTATCATCGGAACATTTTATTATTGCTATATACCCTTTTCCATACATAAAAGAAGTATATACATAAATTATACTATAAAATGTAAACTTTGATAAAAATTTTCACGAAACTCAATTTAAAGTATCTTATAATCATTATTAGAGTATGCTCAAATAGATAAAGAGATATAACAATATTATTTAAACAGTATATGAGAAGTATGAGTACGTACGTACTTTCAAGAGTATAGAATTATTTTACTCTCTATACACACACACTCATTGCTAGCTATATATTCTAATTTAATAATACTTATGGGAATTAGATGCAAATTGTATTTCATGCCCTCTAATTAGATTTTATAGACACACATCTTTTTCCCTCTACCTATACGATAGTGTGCGAATGGTATGAAAGTACTTATTTTATTTAGGTCTTAGAAAATTCTTTAGTTTCTAACTAAAAGAATGAAGTGTCGACATGATTATCTATCTGTTTGCATCATTACGACCATCACAATGGCTGCAATGATTCAAAATTAATATCGAGCACCGTATAAAAGATATTTTACTTACAAATTTTAAAGCCATATGTGACATAAATATGCGTCAATACTAACCTACTAAGTATAGATATACTAAAAACCATATGTGTTTCTCGGGTAGTAGGGTACGTGAATTGACATGAAGGGCATGGCGAACTAATAAAAAAATAGTGAAATAAGTATACATTTGTAATAACATGTTCACACATACTAAACTTATTGTTATTATTATTTGTTATTGTTGTCACTATGTAAAATAAGTTGATTCCACAATTAAATATGTAAAGTAGCCAATTAATTAAAAAGAAATTAAGCCTAACTAATTATATAGAAACATTAAGTATGCATGGTTTAACCGACGCTACCATTCGATTAGCCCACGTTTAACAACTATCTTTCATTCTATCTTTAAGCACCAACGGTGCACATCAAACATAAAGTTTCTAGTTTCACCGTTGCTGCCTGCTCCTGGCTAGCCATTTGCCTGAGCAGTGATGTGCATGCTCCGATAAATGTTGCGGTCAATCCCATGAACTCCATCGTGACAGTTAAAGTTTTCGTAAGAAGCGTCAAATGTAGAATAAGAACAAACAAAAGTCAATGCAAACCGTATCAGAAATTCAGGATCGATCTTACAATCTGACGTATAATGCACTGAACTTTGAGAAATAATTGAATGAGAGGTCTGATGATATTATTTTTGAACAGGGGACTGCCACGATACGAAAGGACAGAAGGATAGGTGTGTGGTTGGAGCAATTAACAACTACACTGACGCGCTAAAAGACCCATCTAGCCCATGTAAGCATTATTTATACCCTTAGTCTTTTTTTTGTAAATGTCATGTTCTTACGTCAGGTATCATATGTACTGAGCACACAGCGTCTTACATAGTTACCTATACTGCTATCAGTTGATCCGACCGAGAGCCTGATGTTCCTCGCACACTTCGTCGGCGACGTCCACCAGCCTCTCCACTGCGGCCATACCGCCGATCTGGGCGGCAACACCATCATTGTCCACTGGTACAGAAGGAAGAGCAACCTTCACCATGTACGTAAAGTTCAGTGATAGAATCGAATAAATGGTTTTGTGTTTACAACTCGAAGACACATCAAGAAAGCTGATACATGGTACTGTTAACTTACTTTTGTGGTTTTAGGTATGGGACGTGAACATTATCGAAACAGCCATGAAGGATTTCTACAACGACGACCTAAGCACGATGATAAAGGCTATCAAGCTGAACATTACTGTAAGTTCTGCCCTGCACTGTCCTGCATTGCATACAATACTTCAGCTTTCGCCTTGTTAGTGGTAAGTTTTGACTTGAGTTTTTTTGTCCTACAGGGGGAGTGGTCCAATGAAGAGAAGCAGTGGGAGACGTGCCGTAGCCGAACAAAGACTTGTGCTGACACGTAAGCTCATGATCTGCATGAATCCAATCCAACTGAACTTAATCTTCAGAGGCTGACAGCTGAAAGCAAATGCAGGTACGCTCAGGAGAGTGCAGAACTGGCTTGCAACGCGTACGAAGGTGTCGAGCAAGACTCCACCTTAGAAGGTAGTAGATTACTTTTGCAATCTTAGTGATTAGTTTATGCTTCCGTTGGAAAAACTCTGATGTGACCCTCTTGAAATTAAACCGCAGATGACTATTTCTTCTCTGCGCTGCCGGTTGTTCAGAAGAGAATTGCTCAAGGAGGTGTGAGGCTTGCTGCAATACTCAACCGGATCTTCGGTGGGAACAGCAGGCTGCAGAGCAGTTGAACCAATATAAATTAAACAGGAAAGGATTTAGCCTTAATTCTTAATTAAATAAGACTATCCTGTCTGACCATGTAAACTTCAGCAACCACGATCACCGCTAGATTTATTTTCCACTCATCAAAGTAGCTTAGAATTGCTAAAGTCATTTGCAATTGCATTGTATCCTTATCTTTACTATTATAAAAGTGTGAGTTGATGGTTAGTCCATTCTCTCTCCTCTCTTCTCAGTCATCCAATTTGATCTGGACCATTCGTCTCTCTCCTCTCTCTCTCTCTCAGGATACAACCGTCCACCCTTTCCACTTTCCCCATCTCCTCGCGTATTCTGGCCACCCTTCTATCTCTGTCGCTTGCTCTCCAATGTTTGATGTGTGAAGTTGGCCAGACAGTAAGTTTTGTCTCACCATTTTTTATGACTTCGTTGTAATGCACGGATCTCTAACTAGTTTATGTTATATCTCATACTAAAGTATGGCCAAATTTAGGCCAAAACAAATATAAAAGGAAAAGAGAAGAAAAAAATTACTGCTGCTATAATCAAATGCATTGAATGCCTGAGAACATATAACTCCATGCTTATTCATAAATGATGTCATAAGCACTTGGTAATCACATCAGTTACCTCAGCATTACTGCATGCGTTTGCAACGACGAAGTAACAGTAAACTCGATCAACTGGTGGTAGTTTGAAGACAAGCCACTGACAAACTGCACCCTGTCCCATCACACATACATTATTGTATCAACAGGAACAAAGTCAACGTGCCAAGTCTCAGAATTGAGGGTTGTTCCATCCCTTTCAGTCGCATTTCTTCTCACGTTCATGCTCTCGTCAGATGCCATGGGCAATGAGACGGCTGAGTACCTCGTCCTCATCCCGAGCCCCCAGACCCACAGATCAAGTCTCGCGACCTCAGCTTGCTCACCGCTGCGCTTGGAAGGTTTTCTGCAAATTTCTTGCGTGTGATCCGTTTCCTGAACTGCAGTGCCATGACCTGACTGAACTGGAGTTAAATTTCTGTAGAGGATTTAATAGCAATACGAAGGACCCGTTCATACCTAGCTGATCGGATCTTTTATTTCATGGATCAATACTACATTTGCCTTGGATCAAAGAAAGAGCGTGATATCGAAGTACTGGATGAAGAAGGAATAAACAAAGCACAACTCGGCACCCGTAGTGTTCCACTTGTCTGTGTTTTGCAATCTCAATTTCTGCTAAAATAATTTACTTCAACGAAACAAACGTTCGTTACCAAAGCCTTATCTCAAAACCAGCTGGGTAAGTTGGCTTATACTTCCAGCAACGGCCAAGAACAACACCCAGCAAACCCGTGCGAACCGAGAAAATTGTGGCCATTATCCAAACTTGCATCAAGAGTGCAAAATCACATTAGGGAAGAAAAGAAGTAAATAGAAATTCTTTATAAGCTATGTTTTTTTTCTAACAGGTTCAACAATCAAAATGTCATACAGCAGCAAGCAGATTAAAACTCCGAGAAGTTACTCATAATTAAGTCCTCATAAGTCCGCAGACAGGAGTTCAAACTGTCCATGGAAATGGAAGCGCTAAATTTATCCTTTTTTATCTATATGGTTACGGATGAAATGAAAGCTCCATATATTCTCAACTCCAAATCCAGTGGAAAAACTGTCATCTGAGCTCCAAAGACAACAGTCGATACAAGTAAAAAGTGAACGCTACCTCCTTCCATATAAATCCTCGAACAACAAGATCGAGTCAACCAATTAAGCCAAGGTTGATTCTTCAGCAGCAGATCAGTGGAAGTGCAAGACCAATGTGGATTGTAAAATTCCAGCATTGCTCTTTGAACTCCCATGTTTGAGAATGCCGAGGTGATGTTATAAAAGCTTCAGACCACCAGTGACATCATCAACCATGTCAGCCGGCCCTGCTCAATAAAAACAGTAGCATCAGCAACAAAACATCAGTTCACCACAAGTACTGAAAATCATGATACTATGGATTGGATGTAGCTTACCAAGAATAGCCATGACTGTTCTTGAATCTACAGGAAGGCAAGACAAAAAGATCATAAATCCAAGTCAACAACAGAAGAAAATAAAGTGGTATCAAGAAAATTGTACAAATGAAGATGGAAAAAATTCACTTGGTGCAATCTGTGTTCTTCCAGCATCAATGGTTACGTGATTTGGCAGATTCAAAGACTTTGCTCTGCCCTGCATTTAAATGTTATGGGATAAGGAATATAAGTATTAAACATCACAAAGACAATTATGCCAAATGATAAGCATGTTTTATGGAATTTGAAACCTTACATCTGTTTGGTTTTAATTACGGTAAGAGGTTAGCTAAAAGATTCCTCTACAAGGAGAACATAAGGGATAAGGATAAGTAAGAATCAAAAGTTCCCTTTTCTAAAAAAGGGGGAAAGTGATGAAATTCCTGGAGCTGTTTCAGAACAGGACATATCATCTTATCAAAATTTCCAGTTATTTCAAACAATAATATATTAATATTCCTAGATGTCTGGTTCATCTGACTACTGCCAAAAGGGAGCGTTTTATTACTCATAGATATCTGATTGGTAAGAACAAAACATTTTCTGACTGCGTTTTTTGTACATGTGCTGTCTTTTTCTGTGTTACTATCTTTTGAATTTTGATATCCCAAAGTATTTTCAAGATTAACGAGTCAGTATGCAACAGCGTAGAATATTTACTTGTAAAACAAGCATATCTTCCTCGCTTTCTATTTTCACAACCACCTTAACTTGCCCACACCTCTCCCACCTGCAAAAGATGAAAAAATATAAAATAAAGGAAATTTGGTTTCCTTTTTGTTATCTCTGTACAGTCTAAGACATCTGATTACACATCAATATGAACATCAGAAAGTAGCTTCAAGCATACTAAGAAAAAAAATTAACAATACCTTCTTAATGATTTTGGCGCTCTCTGTTGCAGTTTTTTAAACAAGCCCAGTGTTGCATGGCTGAGAAAACAGAAAAAGAAACAAATCAGCATAATTAACACACTGCTCACATTTCAAGAAATAGCAAAAACATAGCAAATAATAACATTGTAAGCATGATAACTGTTTCACTGCTGAAGGTGATAATTTAAGAACTCAGAGAACATAAGCATAACTTCATAATTGAAATGTTTTGCGTGTTTCCTTGCCAAAATAAATGCAGTATCATAATTGACCTAAGATCATTCTGCAGCCTGTCTATCCTTGTTCAAAGATGTTGAATAATCATGATGAGTTCAAGCAACCAGCTTGTGTTAGATCATTTGCTTTTAGTGACAATGATGAATGCCATTTGAACATATTGGCTGTTTAGTTATGTGGTATGGGTACAAAGAGCAACATTTGGACATTGTAAAAGTCCTACAGCATGAAGCAGCCAAGATAAATTTTGCCCCAGTTTTCAGGCAACCAAATGCGGATGATATGATTGTCTTGGATGAGGCAATCAGTTGGTGTAGGTGTTAGGGGCCTTAGGGCAATATTATCATGTTTTTGCCAAACATTATATGATTGCCAATTTTGAAAAGAAAGCCAAAGTTTGCTCAAGTTTCAGCTCATAAAAGTATGTCATCATCGGTGTTAACGCCATCTTGACTCTCAAACAGATATTTCATCCCCAAATCTCCTAGCGTAAAGATGGACAGACTTGGTTCAAAATTCACAAAAGTTCAACTTCTAACCACACGATACACCAACTAGCCCATCCCTTTGTGTGGATCATTGGCATTGGTTCTTCATATAAGTTTCTACTTCTCTAACAAGATGAGAATACAGATTACTGAAAATTTGTTACCTGCACTGCGCGGCGATTTTTCCCTTTCCCATCTTGAGATCGTTTCTCACCACTAGCACCTACCACCACGCAAACAAAATCAACAGAATCAATCTCACATTCAGTCCCCACATCAAAACACCATCCAACAGACAAAAGGAAGGGAATTTTGAACTAAATCTCCAATACCATCTTAAAATCGTGTATTATCTCGGCGAGGTTCTCGACCTCCAGGGGGCTAGCGGCGGTCTGGGCCCGGGCCCTCTCCGCCTCCCTGGCCGAGTCGGACTTGGTGACCACGTTGCGGGCCCAGAAGAGCAGGCGGAGTCCCGTCCGCTTCCGCCCGACCGCTCGCTTCGCCGTCCGGTTGCGGCCGGAATTTTCGTCATCATCTTCTTCCGATTCGTCCTCGGAATCGTCATCCGAGAGGCCTCCGGAAGCGAGGGCAGCGCCATGGCGAGGGAGGCGGCTGAGGGCGAGGAGGTAGCCGAGGGCGAAGCAGCCGGCGGCGCCTGCGATAGTGGTGGCCGCTCCGGGGATGGAGGTGGCCACCGGGAGGGAGAGTACGGAGGCGGAGGCGCCCATCGGGATCGCCGTCGCCGGTGACGACCGCGGCGGGGTGGTTGGGGTGTTCCGATATCGTGGGGTACTGGGGTTTGGGGACTAGTGGTAGGGGAGGGAGGATCTGACAGGTGGGACCGTTTGATCAGTGGGTCGGTGTCCCTCGTGCCGCGCGGTTTCATTGACACTTCCGCGTTGCTCGGGGCAGGATCGTCCTATTGGAATCAAGCGCTAGAGATTTAGTGGTCTGCGCGCGTGCGCCTGCGAGCGCCACTGCCGTTTCATGCCGACGCTACTAGGGTTACCACTGGCTAGGGGAGAGTATGATAACCTAAATCTATATCTAATATTATCTATATCTATTTAAAATGATATTATTCATATCAAAATGAAAAAGGATATATCAATAGGTTTAGGTAACCCAGTAGGTAAACGTGAATTTTTTTTTTGTAAAACTTCGGTATTTAAAATGTCAACCTTGCGTTCACATCACAAAAAGTTTTCAAAATCAATTGAAATTTATTGGAGATAATTTTACGTGTAGGGGAGCTACTTTATGAAAATTGGCAGGGCTAGACGCATACATGAGCCCCGCATACTTTTATAGGAAGTTTTAGTAAAATTTCGGTATTTAGAATTTCAACCTTGTGCTCACACCATAAAAGTTTTACGAAATCGACTGAAATTTGTTAGAAATGATTTTGTGTGTATGGAAATATTTTATACAAATTGACGGGCACAAGTGCACAGGTGGCTCCCACATGCTTTTGTAGGAAGGTTTATATGGCTAGTTCAAGCCCATAGATAATTCAAGTGCACTCTCAACCCAATGTTTGAATGGGTATGGGTAAAGATGGATAAGTAGATATTACCCTCCCCATACCTAAATCTAAATCTCTACTACTTAAAAAAAAGTTAATGGTGGTTCACCACCATCTTCTGGTAGTTCATCTGCCATATCACCACCTCTCATATTAGTTTTGAGCCGACAGGTGGACCCATCCTCTTTGCGCATTTCACACCTATGATCTCTATCCCACGTCGCTCTCCATCCCCACACACCACCGCCGCCGCCTCCTCCTCACCACGCACTGCCTCCTCCTCCTCCCCACACGCCATCGCCTCCGCCTCTGCCTCCTAGCCCCACTCCTCCCCCTTCCCACCTCCTTCACCACCCCCCACTTCTCTTCCCCCTCTCCCCTAGTGGAGCACTGTTGTGTGCCCATGAAGGCCTCACTCGACCGCCCAACCATTGCCTCTACCTCGCCACCACCACTCTGGCCCTCCCCGACTCACTGCCCCGTGCTACCCAGCTCCTCTCCCTCCTCCCCAGCAGCGTAGGAGGGTTGCGAGGCAAACGGATCTGGCTATCCCCCGCACAGTTGTGGATACGCCACCTCCTCCTCCGCCACTGGCTTATGGCGTACGTCAGCGAGATCGAGCAGATCTGTCTATCCTCGAGCGTGGTGCCACCAGATCCGGCCGACCCCGTCGTCTTCCTCTCCAGCTTCCCTAGGTGTGGCGCTGTCACCACCACATTGAGCTCGTCATCGTCCCCATCTCCCTCACATCTCTCTCTCTTCCCTCGCCTAAAATCCAGACAGAATCTTCCCCTACGGCGCCAACTATTCATTCGACGACAGAGGAGGGAGCCGGTGTTGAGACGATGATCCCGCTCGATGATTGCATCCTGGCCACCATCATCACTGGCTTCCTCGGCTTCGGCAAGGTCAGGCCCCAAAAAAAATCTCCAGCTTCTATGCTAGTGAGCATGTCATGATGCATCCGAGATATATCCGTGCTCTCCTGCAATGATATTTGTTTACATCTTGTTGATAGATTAGCACATCGTTGTGTATTTCCCTACTCACTACCAGATTATGCATTGTTGCCTTAAATGCTAAAATGATAAATGGATTGTAGTATAGTCTCAGAAAGTCAGAACAGCACCAACTCAGCACCATGATTAGTGAAACCTTGAGATACTTAGCACTAGAATTGTTTTCATCCGAATGTAGATAAGTTTCTCACCAGCTGTTCCTTTACATCATGGATTGGCAAATGACAACAAGACTAATTATGTAGCTTTGCGCCTTTGACACTTTAACTTATATGTAGCATTGCTTGATAATATTACCTTGTTTGTTTTAGTTTAATGAGTTCTGTTACCATGAATCACTTGTCTATAGTGTATTTAGGGTTTGTTTTTATTTGCAGACAACTTTACTAAATCACATCTTGACCTCTCACTATGGAAAGCAAATCGCTGTCATTGAGAATGAGGTATGCCTGTATGAGTCAATTTTCATTGTATGTCTATATCTATGAGGAGGCTCAACTAAGGTCCAGACTTTATTACGCTCAAAATTTTCTAATTCTTCATGCATGTTATTGATCCAAGACTCATCAGATAAAGCGTAACTTACATCATTGGGCTCAAAAGAGGCAATAAAAGCAGGAGAAGTGAGAAAATTTAGATGGATCACATGCAGAAGAGGTTCATAATGTTGGCGCTACTTTAGAATCCTCTGCACCATTGCATATTCAGTGGCGCCATCCCCTAGAACAGATGATTGGTGACATTTAAGAAAGGGTAACACGTTCCAGGTTTACTTCTCCTGACTCTTCCTGAACCTGTGTACCTGAAATGTCGGGTCTAGTACCAGTACTAGCCTCATCAAAAGTAACCTCGCAGGTTTCAACAATTTTGTTAATCTTTAAGTTGAGTATACGATAACCACAAGAGTGAGCAAGATAATCAACAATTATTCCAATGTAATTATAAGAAACTCGGCATGTAATTAAGGAATTACTCTATTATAATTGATTTAGTAATTAAGAAATAATTACATCTGTGATTGTATATACTTGCCTTTTTTCATAGGGCATGGCTAGCACTTCCTCAGGCTAGCCGAAAAGTATGATTTGTTGTACTATTATCATAGATATATAAATTCAAACGGTTTGATAACCATCTGTGATGATCCTTTCTGTTATAGTGTTTATTGAGAAGAGAAGCCAGTCATCTAATCTATATGCAATGTTCCACCCATTAGAGGTAACCATGCTTATAGCTTTTATATTAACTACTATCTGTTAGTTACTATGCTTGCATTAGTTGCATACGCCTTTGCATTATATACTATGTAATCATTTTTATGTTGCATAATTAGGATCAGTGTAGTTTTGTATTACTGCTATTTGAATATTGCTCTAAATTATTTGGTTTCTCATCTTTTATTGCTTTGCTGTAAATGGGGTCCAAATAGTCAAGATATAAAATCTAGGTTGGCATGTAATCTTGTAGTTAACTATGTAATCTTCTATTGCATAAGCTTCTGTTATACAACCCAAGGTATTCACGTGACAGGAAATCTGAGCTAACTACATAAGCTTTGAGATTATAGCTGAATAGAGATGTCTAACAACTGAACAAAAACAGTTGTTGATAAAAATCACACCGCATGTGTCTATAATTTCAATGTTTGTTGAGCAATATATCTTGAGTTATATGATATATACATCAAAGTCAGAGAGTCTAGATAAATCCAACTTAACCCATGTTGCGTCCAACCACGACGCACTCTCCCACGATCTGTACTCTGTCCAACGGCAGCGAACCTCCACAGTTTATCGCATGAGCCTAGGCAGTTGCCCGCGCTCATCGGAGCTCGTCGCGGCGCGGCATAGTCGCAGACTTCCCTTTGCTCCTTCCCTGTCGCGCGCGTGAGTAAGCCGGCGCCTCTTCACCTCGTTCGCACGTTGCTGTGCCGCCGTCCGCGCGACTGCCCGCCTTCTTGTCCTCGTGCCGGGCCGGCGCTGTGGTGGTTACGGTGCGGCACCAGCATGCCTCTGTCGCCAAGGGTGGCACGTACTTAACGTTACTTGCGAGTTTGTGGCTTGTGTGACGTGTGTGTGTGAGTCGCGACCGTCCTTGCCATCGCCGCAGCAACGCGAGCTGCGTCTGCGTCAAGACGTCTCGTGAGTTGGAACAAAAAGAAAAAACAACTGTACCAGGAACAAGGACACAAGGTCCTTGCCTACTTGGGCCCAAATCAAACTGGCCGGGTCACCGAGCAGATGGAGCAGTACTCAACGACCAGAAGTGACTCGATCGACAAGCTTTCTGCAGACTGCAACTCTTCCTACTCTCCTAGGCTTGGTGCCCGTGCACATCTAGTCCTAGAGCTGTGCAAATGTAGCCTGCAAGGTAAGCAAAAGGGCACGAGTTGAGGCTCCATTGGTTGGGGAATCTGCATTTTCTGGGGGCTAAAGCCCAGTCCGTAGCTAGGCCTGCGTCTTGCGAATTCCTATGCTACAGTTGATGTCCCGGGACCGTTGACAAACTGAATCCGAGTACGCTGGTACGATAGGTAGCATTTTGCATCACATGTAAATGTGGCGTGCACGTACGTACGGGCATAAAGACAGCTGCGACGTCAAAATCGGTTGGTACTCGTCTACTCGATACGTGCCGATCGATGGATCGGAAGCCATAGCAATATAGCATACTTGGTATTATGGTATTTTTTTTCTAATCTGATATAGGTTTACGAAATTGTAAATCTAATGGCCACGTGTGTCACCTGCCATGTTGCTCTATCATGGCAAGAAGCGATCGGGCTATCGAGCTCATAGGACTTGACTGAAAAGGAAGGAGCACAGCAAGCGGTAGGTGGTATCGGACTGTGAAACTCGGTAGTAACCCACCGCGTAATACAAGCTCGGGACACCAACTCGGCACCACTCTCCAGTGGAGTTTCTCTAACTTGGCAGCCCAATCAATTTCTATTGCGGTAGGACAATGCGACAGGTGATACGTATCGACAGTTGTTGCTATCCACAATCACGAAAAAGCTAGATCTACTATTTCATACATACGGACACAAGATTTGCAAAAAAAAAGACTATGGACCGGATATTAGTAAAGGCTTAAATTGAAACAAGGTGTTCCATCGGCGTCGGAGCTCATGTGTTGGGCATGTTTTTAGCGTGAGAGGAATCTAAACACATTAACTGTTCACAAGTTGCTGGTCGTAGGCATCATATTGTCTTGAAAAACGTACGCATCTTCCGTTTCTCGAGGTACTGCGCAAAAGATGGAGTAGTACTGTGTCTTGCACGACGGTGTGCCCGTTAGAAGATTCGTGGCAAGTTTAATTTGCGAATTTGAACACAAAAACAATGATGGAGTGAAACTCTACACAATTCCTTTGTGAAGGCATAAGACTAGTTCTCCGAAGTACGTACTCCACAAATTAAGAGGCGTACATACAGTAGCAAGCAATGTTCAGGGTTTGTTCTTTACTTCACAAGATGATGACTTTTAATTTTTACTACAGTACCTAACTTTCAAACAGAGTATTTTTTCAAGACGAGATCTACAAGTTAAACGATCTACACGTTAAAAGCTCAACATCTGTACCAGCCAAAATCGCAAATGAGTATCTGTCAATCCGTAATCAGATCAGAAAGCAATTAAAATTCAAAAATTTCATTAAAACCATGCTCGCACAGTTAGAAAAGAACAGGCCCTCTGAGTCTCAGACTTGCAGGTGAGGAAGAGCTTATCCATAGAGGATCGATCATAGGAGCACACAAAAAATGGGGTGGTGGTTGTGGAGCTGTTGTCAAGAGCTAGCACCTCTTCTTTGGCTTAGCTCTGAGTTGTGACTTCTCTGTGACAACCACTGCACTAAACAAGTGCCAACCAAAACGAAAGGAGAGAGAGGCTCATCAGAGAGGAAGCTAGGTTAGCTCAAGTTTTGCATGCAGGTCGTTCCACAAGGGGAATCAAGTTTTGCATCTGGCACCAAGATGCCAGTGCCAGGAGATGAGACTGGGAGCTTTCGGTTGCTGTCTGATGGACCACTCGCAAACATGACCGCCCAAGCTGATGGATGGGCCTCTTCAAGAGGGACACTTGCTCATCATCGACTGTTCAAAATAGTTCACTCATGCTGTTTCTGACAGGTGCGAGCCAGTCTGCAACTAGGAGGATGTGAGCTAGGCTTTGCATTTTCTCGATCGGTGCTGTGCATGCATGATGGTTCGTTTCTACACGCGCGAGAAGAAAAAGCTAGGAACGACGTGCACGTAGTAAAAAAGTAGTTTGTCCACTCGCCATGCCTCCTCAGCGCTCAGTCAAGCACTGTTACGTCCCTCTCTGCCGGGCAAAGGAATAAGGAAAATTTTGTCCATGTTACTTAAAATATGTACAATTCCAATTTTACCGTCAAAATCTACTTGTTTTATTTTTGCTATCCTTCTGCGTATTTTGTTTTTACTATTGCGCTCAATTTTTTTTATCAAGTTAGCCGACAAGTGCCAACCGATTTGATAAAAAAAAATAAACGGAGTGACAAAAACGAAATACATACGGATGAAAGAATAGCAACCATAAAATAAACAGATTTTCAATAATAAAAATAAAAATATATATTTT
Source organism: Dendrocalamus sinicus (assembly GCA_036346575.1). Lineage (NCBI taxonomy): Eukaryota > Viridiplantae > Streptophyta > Magnoliopsida > Poales > Poaceae > Dendrocalamus > Dendrocalamus sinicus. The sequence continues at coordinate 2,428,413 of CM070650.1, read as the reverse complement.
AAATGACAGAAACGCAGAAACAAAATTTCCCTTAGAAAAAACGCAGCAAAGATGCCCTGTCACCGACGAGAGGAAGTCCTTTTCATATTTTGCGTCCTAGCCCCTCTAAAGATGCACTTTTAGCACCAAATAATTCTGTGCAAACCAGAGGGTTTCTTGCGAAAATTGGCTGAAACTACAGCTGAACCTTTTTCGGCTTATGGCTTGTGTCTTACGCTACAGTAACTACTTTTTAAACGATATACTTTTTAAAAATTAGATCAACAGAAAAAAAAATTGTAATAAAAAGTATACTAAGTTTAGCTATATTATCTAAAATCATATGTAACTATTTTTTTTCTATATATTATCTCTTACAAACAGATAGAATTTAAATATTTAAAATATAAATTATAAGTTACATAGGACATCAGTGCGAAATAATCCGCCCGACATCAGTGCGAAATAATCCGCCCTACATCGAGTTGGGAAGCGTACAGCAAGCAGAGCAGGCACGCGTCCGCGTAGTCCCCGGGCCCGGGGTGGAGGTGGTGGGCCCGCCCCGGGACAGCGGAGCGTAGTTAAGCGTAGAAAAGAAAGTGTGCGGGCACACGATTCTACACGTGCGTATAGCAGGGGAAGCTTCCTGCGTGGTCTACGTTTGGTCGTCGCCTACCCTCTCACTTTCACATGGGCCCCACACTTGTCCCCTAATTTCTTCCTGCCTTAATTTTTACTGCTTACAAGGGCTCCAGTGGTCAACACTTGGTTGTCAAATTTCAATATAGCTTAACCATCCTGAAGACTTTGCGCTGAACATTACTACTAATTAATCGCCTGCCCTTCAATGACACTCGAAAAAAGCTATTGGTTTGCCCCCTTTTTTTCGTCATCTAACTAAAGTTACTAAACTAAAGATCACATTTCGGCTTCTTCTATTTCCAGCTAGCTACCGAGCTGTTTCAAAAAAAAAAAAATCAGATGGCTAGAGTTAGGCAGGCATTTGATTACTTTGAGATCTCGATTGATTAGGCGTGCACAACGCACATGTCGAAACAGCCATGGCCTGCCAGCTTAAGGCATCAAACACTTGATTATTTAAGGATTTTCTTGGATATTTAAGGATTGTTAAGTGACTAGCTAGCTGCTTTAGCCAAATAATTTTAGCTACGGCGAGTACGTACGCTCGCTCGCTGATTATTTAAGGACTGTTAATTAAGTGGCTAGCTAGCCGCTTTAGCCAAATAATTTTAGCTATGATTTCCATTGTCTCCCTAACCACTTCTAGGGATCTTTCGACCTAGAGCGGCGGAGACCAATTTTTTAATTACGAAGCAATAGTTAGACACGAAGCAATAGTTAGTCATCCAAAGATATGTTATCGTGTAAATAATTTACTTGTCCTAAGGCAAATAAAACAAATTGAAGCAGTACAGCATGCAAGGGAATAATGTGCGCACCAAGCGTACAAAACAACAAAGACAAGAGTTCACGTGGAAATCAATACAATTTGGAAGTATATGAATTTCAATGCATTGTACTTTTTAGACTTTAGTACTGACTATTGAGCTCTTCTAGGTAGTCGTACATATCTTCCACCTTGGTGTATTGTTTTTGAAGGCTTGCACTTTGATGTAAGTCTTAACTAATAGCTGACCACAGTAAAAGTTTCAGAAAGAGGGGGATAATATAAAGACTAACCTTGGTTAAAGGGTACTTTAGACTTTTTATCATTTTGCTATGTCCAGTATGTCCGCTAATCAAAATCGACATAAGTATAGAAAACGAGGGAGTGACACATGCTTCAACTCACAAGGTATGACTATGGACTAACCTATTACCTATACAAGTGCTCTAGCAGACTTCAGGAAATTTGGCATAACCAAGTAAATAAAGCAGAGACCATGTGGCTTGAATAATTGGAAAATGCTCATGTTTTTACAGAGAGGCTTGCAAATCCTAGAAATTACTCTCCGACAGTGGGTCCCACCATCCGTGGTACCGAGGTTTATACGTCCTCTATGTGTGTTTGTTTACCCATGAGGCTATGACTACTGTATACAAAGAAATGAAATCACGTGCGTGGTATTGAAAGATTGTTTGATCTGCCGCTTGAGACTGGTATGATGATTAATTGGCAGTAAATCATGGTCCTATTTAACTTCTTCCTTGTCGCAAGTTCGACACCTTTATCAGGACGGCGCCCATTGTTTCAACAAAGGAGCCTAAACCTGACATCATACATCCACCACTAAGTATTTAGTCAGCAGCGGCGCATTTTTGTCAACATTTCATCGAACTGAGGTCCCGTTATTTTCAGATTCTAAAAAGCTGCTTTTCAGTTTTTCTATAGTAACTAATTTTTAAACAGAGTATTTTTTAAATAAAGTCTACTAGTTAATTGTAGTACATACTTTACTGACTTCATTTATATTGGTAAAAATCGCACATGAGTTTCTGTTACTCTGTAATCTCTTATACAAATAGCCCAAAAACTACAATTCTCAACCAAAAACCACAAGTTGCAGCAAAAAAGAACAGCCCTGAATTCGTTGCACTCCAATCGTTTGGTCCTCAAATGTGATGGCATGCTGGTGCTTGGTTTACAGGGAAGCATATGCATCAAACAGTACATTTCATTTGCAAGATGCAGCAAGCTCAACTCGATCGACCATCGCTGCATAGCTGAAGGAAACCGCTGGAAATTGCTCGCTCGCCATATATCTTCCGATGTTGTTCAACATATGGGCATGCCCAACATATCGACAGAAAATGTCTCCCAAATCTCATAATGGTTTGAAACTGTAGTATATATCTACGCTATACACTGCCTAATCAAACAATCGATAGTTGAAATCTACGCTGTAGGCTGCCCTGTAGTCAACTGTTGGAACCATCGACACAACCCAGAAATACGGGAAGTGATTGGCTATCTATCTACATCATTTCATCGTGGTATCGCCGTTTGGCTGGGACGATCAGACAGGTCATCACCTTTTGGACACCTGTCATGCAGCCGGTTAAAGACGAAAAGAAGAGAGATCGTACGGTTAAAGATTTGCCCTATGGACTATTTGGACAGAGCAGATGATTTGCAATCTTTCATTTGAGCTTAACTCGTTTGTACGTGCTATAATAACTAGTTTTAAAATAGTATATTTTTAAAAGATAAAATCAACAGAAAAATTATAGTAAAAAAGTATACTAAGTTCAGCTGTACCGGTCAAAATCGTATGCGACTATTTTCCTCTACGTACTGACTCTCATGAATAGCCAAAATTCAAAATTTTAAATCATAAGCTACGACCCAAAAGAACCCACCCAAATTTGCTCTCATATCACTGGTACGACCAATATTGGAGATTAGAGGGGTGGGTGATCTTTCTGTCTTTTTTAACTTTAACAAAATCAATTTACTTTGGCTTCTTCGCTCAATTTACTATGAGAAAATAATAAGTTCAAATGTATGGCGGAAAAAAGTACGAAACAAAAGCCAACAAGTCAAGGGAACAAAAGAAACAACAAACGGGGCAAAACATCAACTGGCCGGTCTGACCCCATGCAACACACCGGTCTGACCGGGGCTGGGCGGTCAGACCGCTCGCTGTTTTAGAACAGAAAAAAAGCCCTAACAAGAACTTAAAAATGTCCAACTTCTAATATACTTAATCAAATGACATAAAACTTGAAATATAGCTTCCTCAAGGTCTTATGAACATATTCCATCAATGGATTGATAAGTTACTTAACAAAGTTTTGATTTTTGCCCAAAAGAAGGCAAATTACATCAAAATCGGACAAACTGAGTCAAACAGTAAGAACTTACTATATGGTTGACTAGATGGATGGGATCTAGCATATAGGAGGTTCTTCCATTTCATCATCTACACATCCTTGTGAACCAGCAAAATCAAAGAGGGAGAAAATCTAAATAAGAAAAGTAAGCAAATCAAAAGCACAAGGAGAAAGGAGAAATTTATGCTAACACTCACTTGGATGAAATTTGAATTTTTATTTTCACTTGGAGGTGAATGTTTAAAGTCATACGCTCTTGGAGAACAGATCTTCCTCACCATGGAGCGCACAAAGTTTTCCTCTTGAAAACCCTAATTCTCCCAAAAGCCTCTCTAAAAGACTCAAACCCTAAGCCATATCTACTTCTTCTTTTATAGTGGTGGCATACCAGAAACTCTAACCATCTCCTCTAGTTGAGTTTTATATACTTACATAGGCTAACCAGTTAACCAACACTATACCGTTTTCACACACACGCACGCTTTTCAAAGCAGCTCATCCAAAGGGTTCCGATAGCCCGAAACACCAATCTAATCTATCAAAGCATCTCCGGCCCCGTTTGGCACAGCTCTAGCTCCGAGATCTATGCTGGATCTGTAGTTTGTTGACTAAATTAAAGTGATTTAAATATTTTTATTTAATATATAATATAAATAAAAGGAGTCATGTAAATGCACTTAACATGCCTGCAACTCTAGATCCAGGATTTCCTAGAGCTGCAGATGACCAGCTCTAGGAAATCTACAGATTTTCTAGAGCTAGAGCTCTGCCAAACGGGGCCTCCGTATGCTTTGACACATAGTCCGTAATATCCAATAACTAGCCGTCGTATCTTCATGCATCCGGACTCCTCGAACCGTCTCTATGTGCATCTTGGCACACCACATTCACCAATTCGGCTCATCGTGATCCTTGTCTCTTTTGTGTTTCTCGCTTGAGCCACGTAGTCTCCCTAGGACTTACCCGACCACACAGACCTCAGCTCTTCCGCCTAGTCCTGTTCCGTTGCCGTTAATTGCCACCACTCTCCAATCCATTTGCACATTCAAAGACAAAGAAATATGGTTCCGAGCACAAGTTCCATTCACTTGTCTCATATTAGCCAAATCATGCATTATGCAACACAATACAACCAACCAACGGTACCCATACCATGCACACATTCAAACTAACTCAACTCAACTCAAAACACGCTATAAACCTAAAGGGTCGGTTTGACTGCCAATCATAGACTGGTTAAACCTCCCAACATCTCTCAAACTCACCTCGGTAACAGGGGACCGGCCTGACCGCTGGCCCAACGCCGTTGTGACCACCAGCCACATGCTGGTTAGATAGTTTAAGATAACAAAAAAACACGCTCTCTAAAATTTTGGTTAAACACTATTTAGTTTCAACTCAGAACTCCAATTTGAGTGACATCTAGTACAACATATCCCTAAACACATCTGCACAAGTGTTTTGTATCCAAATACCAAAAGGCCATACTGCTGGTCTAATCACTCCATAGCTGCCAGTCAAATAACTCTTCATAAAGTCTGAAGAAATATCTAGGGATAGTCTAACCATCATTGCCAGATCGATCAGACTGGTTAATACCTAACAACTCTGAAAATAGAAAAGCTTCAAAACTAAACTTAAACTCTGATGAAATTACACATCTACTCATCACACAACATAGAGTGATCTCTAAGTGGTCTCACACTATGTATCTATGTCATTTTGTCGTGGTGGCTTCCTTCATATTGTCATTTAGCTGGGATGATTGATAGGTCATCATCTTTTGGACACCTATTATGCAGGCGGTTAAAGACGAAAAGAATAGAGATGGAACGGTTAAAGATTTATTGTTCAAACTATTTGGACAGAGCAGATGATTAACCTTTAAATTTGGTATGGTTAGGCTTGTTAGGTGTTGGAACCATCTCCTTGTCACCTAAAGTTTCGTTCTATTGGAAACAACATAGCAATACTGAAGACCATGTGTGAAAGTCTTTGGTTTTGCTATGATGAACCATTGCTATTTTAATGGAGTTAAAAGTTGGATCTTGTAAATTCACAGTTTTTTGGACATATAGCAAACCTGGTGGTTTGACCGACCAAAGGCGACAGTCAAACCAGCCACTGGTCAGACCTGTCGGCTCCAGCAATCTGACTGGCAGCCCGCTGCAGTCAAACCGCCCAGGGCTGGCGGTCTAACCAGTCAGCCTATTTTTGCTTTAGCTGAAATATGGATTTTTGGGAATTCTAATGTGGTGTATTTTGGTTTGACCTAAGTTAGTGCATATGTGTTACATGATGTATATTTCAAATAATGTAGGACAAGTTGTGAAGAACTTATATCCGAAAATGGATTCCTTGTTTTTGAATGTGCATAGAGACCTAGATTCAACCATGGTCAATGGCGAAGATCAGAGCTACGCTCATGGAGGAGATAAGACTCAAAATGATCAAAGATGTCGAGTGAGATTACTAAGCTCAAGCATGAAATGAGAAAGGCAAAAAATATTGAATGAAAAAGTTAGAGTAATGGTTGCACCATATGACTTGGTTGATCCAAGTGAGGTGTGGTCCGATACAATCAAAATGGGAAAGACTTACCGATGTGTGGCAAACCAGCAGTGCACCTACACGTGGCAAGCATGTCGATTGCTTGTAATAGAAGATAAATACTGAATCAAGGAAGGGTATTTAGTAAGTTGACCAAAATACCGGAAATTACCTTGGATCAAAACGGCGGTGCTTGAATAACACTTGAGAAAGCAGTTTAGGTCAATGAGAAGATGAGAAGAACAAATTTGATCAAAGTCTAAGGACTTAGCGAATTCGGGTACATGTGCTTTGAAAAGTGTGCATGAGTGTAGTGCGTAAGTAAAACCCTGTTGTATGGGGTTAGTGATGGTGGTGACTACCTTGGATCCCTCTTGATTTGGTTAATTTGTTTTTGATCTTAATGATTTAAATCTTCTCTCATTCCTTCTTAATCTTGCTGGATGCTAAGGGCATGTTAGTGATGGAGATGACTCATAAAGATCAATTATCATTCTTCTAGGCATTAGGTTTGGCATGTTCTTAAAGTTGTTCGGTTTTACTTGATTAGACCTTAACTTGATATTTCATATTCCAATGGTTTTGTCTCAAATCTTCGTGAATTCTTTCTTGCTATGACACGCGGGAATACATCTAAATCTATCTTGGCCATTTTTTACCTACGAGCAAGTCATATTCTTCATTTTTAGTTTTTGCCCAGTTTTAATGAAATCTTGCTTGATTTTGAGAAAAAACTAAACTTTGTCATTGATTTCCTGCGATTCTTGGATGGAATGGGTTCTTGAGGCCTTAAGTAGGGTGTGCGCAAAATTTTATTTCATTTGGACTTGAATTTTTGGATTTGCACCAAATTTACATCGATTTTGGTTGAAAATTTCATTTCTGGAACAGGGGAGTGATCAAATCGCCCCTTCGATCGACTTGTAGCTGGCGGTCAAACCACCTGTGGTAGCTGGTCTGACCACCAGAGCCCTGAGCTTTTTGAATTTTAGTTCCTTGAGTTGCTTGCTTTGATGTTGGCTTCTAATTCTGATCTTTATAGCTCAATAACTACTGGACTTGGAGAAGATTTTGAAGGCATCGTTCAATCTCACGCATGATCGAAGCATGCTCATGCTTTATATGAATTTATTTATTTATAGGTTTATTTGAGGTTGTTCTTTCTTTCTTGAATAGCCTCTTGGTTAGTTATCGCTTGCCAAAAATGGCATCTAGCCTTTGACATAGCCACAGTTGCCAAGCTAGGGCATTGTTATTCTGGGCTTTTAGTTTCTCTAAAAGTTAAAATAAATGAGATGGATTCTTGAAGCGGATTCTTCAAATAGCTTTTCGAGTCTAAAATTGTGTGCACCGTCTATACCAGTATCTCCGCCGTTCGTTACCATAGCCAAAATAAGATGGAATCAAAACGCTGTGAATCCTTTGATCAGAGCATCTCTAGCAGGGCCCCTACTTGTGCCCTCAAAATCAAATTTGAGGGCTTGAGGCAAAAATAGAGGTCCAGCAGGGCCCCTACTAGAGCCCTCAAATTTGAGGGGCCCCTTAAATCCCCCCTTCAGCCCTCATTCCTAGGGGGCCCCTACTCCGGCCCTCATTTTTCAGCTTTCCTCGTTTTTTCCCGTACGAGTGAAACAAATTTAAATTCGGAACAAATTTGAATATTCAGAATAAATTTGAATTTAAATTTGAATATTCGAAACAAATTTGAATATTCGGAACAAATTTAAATTCAAATTTGGATATTCGGAACAAATTTGAATATTCGAAACAAATTTGAATTTAAATTTGAATATTCGGAACAAATTTGAATTTAAATTTGAATATTCGAAACAAATTTGAATTTAAATTTGAATATTCGGAACAAATTTAAATTCAAATTTGGATATTCGAAACAAATTTGAATTGAAATTTGAATATTCGGAACAAATTTGAATATTCGGAATAAATTTGAATTTAAATTTGGAACAATAAAATTTGAAATAAATTTGAATTTAAATTTGAATATTCGTATTTGAATTCATAAATTTAAATATTGTCCCTCATTTTGAAATCATAAATATTTTATTGTGTATTGTGCTTTTGTCTCATACATATGCATATAGTGTGTGAGAAATAGAGGAATCGAGAAGTAGGGCCCTGTTTTGAGGGCTCTGTTGGAGTCACTGAAAAAACAGGGCCCTCAAAAGTAGAGGGAGCCCTCAAATTAAAAGTCGGGGGCCTGTTTTGAGGGCTCCTGCTGGAGATGCCCTCAGTCAAAATAAGGAGCCAGCTCAAGTCATCCTGGTATTTCCCTAGAATTTGGGTGGAATATAAAACGTTGTGATCAGATTTGTAGGTTTGTGGTTTAGGGCCTGTTCTTTTTGGCTATGCCTTATGGCTTTTGACTACAACTTGTAACTTTTGGACTGTTTGTGAGAGAGATTACAGAGTAACAGAAACTCATATGCGGTTTTTGTTGATATAAAAGAAGTCGTTACAGTGTGTAGTATAATTAATTAGTAGATCTGTCTTAAAAAGATACTTCATTTGAAAGCTAGTTACTACAGAAAAATTAAAAACCAAAAATCAAAAGCTGTAAAGAACATGCACTTATGCTGTAGATCACTACGTCATGGACCGTCCCGTTAATTGGCGCGTTTACTGTGCAGTGTATTGAAAAAGATGAAGACAACCATCACCTATGACCAGATAGTTAACGGAATATGCCTAGCTTTGGCCTTGTGCCTTTCCTTTTTACCTTTTTTTTTTGCTTAGACTATTTCCCAAGTCTAAAAAAATAGGACGGTTTCTCTAATTTTTTTAAACAGCTTTCTAAGTCTAAAACTATGTATATCATCTGCATCAGTATCTCCATTGTTTCCCGTCATCTCAAAAATATAAACAAAAACCATCAGTCATAATCCAAAAGAACAAACAAATTACTTTTTGACTCAGAGGAGCTCAAAGTTAGAGTAATGGAAGCATCTAGAGTCACTTTTGCATGCTTTTACTTGTGTTACAAAGGTGTTGAAAATTAGACCTTTGTAAGTTTCTACAGTAACATTCGTGGTAATTAGATGCCCGGGTTAAAGCCCTGTTCTTTTTTTATTTTTGGTTCTACAAAATTACAAAGCCAAACGTCAAACCGGAACGGGCTTTTGAAATAGATGTTTCAAACGGTTTTCCGAGCCCAAAACCATGTGCACTATATGCGTCAGCGTCTCCACCATCCGCTGTCGTGTTGAAAAGCGCAACAAAAAAATATAAGCCGCTGCACAAAAGAACACCCCTAAATTACTACAGTTGTGTTTGGTTCACGTTACAAGGCTTGTTTATATTGACTGCGACTGATGATTTTTTGCTGAAAATAAATAGTAATTGCTGAAAGAAGTGACTTTTAGAAAGAGAAGGCGAGTGGTGTGTAAAGTGATAGAAGGATGCGTGAATAAGACAGAAGCGAGAGGAGTGAGTTGCGTGCTACATCATGGTCCTGTCTTATCCTCAGAGCGAAAGGGGTTAGAAACCCATTTATAATGCTAGATTTTTATATTAGCTTCTGATCTTTTCAAATATAAAATAAAAACAAAAGTTAATATAAACAAATCCACACTCGTGGATCATGGATAGCTAATGACCTTAATTTATTCGCACTTCCGTTTCACTGTGCTAGGTTGTGTTTTGAAAACCATCACTAAGACCTAGGTACAGTCCAGCAGATTATAAAAGGGATAGAGGGAAATTAAATACATAAAGAAATCGATTTAGTGTTTTGCAATGTAGAACATCCATCACGACATTCACATGGGCCGTTTGCTGTACCTATATGTTGTATGTTCTTTTAGACTATAGTTAATATTTTTAGGCTATAATTGATAATTTTTATTTGTGTTTTTTGGTATGGTAACAGACTATAGAGATATTGACTTGGACGACGTACATGATTCTGGACTTCAAAAAGTTATCTAGTTTGTTTCAACTTTTAAAGAAACCAAAAACCGCTTCAAAAAATTGTATCGATCCTTTTGGCCGTGTTTTACAGCTGAAAATAAATAGTAGTAGTTGAAAGAAGTGGCTTTAGAAAAAGTAGATGAGCAGTAGAAAAAGTGAGTAAGAGATACGGACACATCACGAGAGCGAGAAGAGTGGAGTGTGTGATGACCTATGATCCTTTGATTTATTTTCAGAGCGAGAGAGTAGCGAGAGGAGTTAAAAAACTGTTTTAAGAAATGGATGTTGTATTGATTTTTAAATTTTCTGAATAGAAGTGGCCCCGCTCAGTTCGATTTGAGCTTCTGGCTTCTAGCTTATTTTTCGCTATTTCTAAATTTTGTCTTTTTTGAGCTTTTTTGCTATTTCTTTTTTTCGTATTCGTTTACATTGTTCGTGATTGGCTAACCTGTTTTTCTATTTTTAATTTTTTAAATTTAATTATGCCAAATAAGTTACTATCAGTTGTAATGTAATTTTAGCCAATTACAGTATAATTTCAGTTATAAATCATTTTTTTAAAGTCGAAATAAGTTAGCTGAAAAGCAGTAGAGGTGGCTAGAGCCCAGATCCAAAAGAACAGTAACGTACCCGCTCCCGCTCACTCTTCCCCGCTCGGCCCTCTCATTTCCTCCTTTTTATTTTCAAGCCTTTCCCACGTGTGTGAGAGACAGAGGAGAGGGAAACAAGAGGGAGAGTGATTGAGATGGATCTGTTGGAGAGGAACATTAAGAAGGGGGAAGAGGTGGAGGAGGAGCGCAAGGAAGAGGAGAGGGAGGAGGAGAAGACCCACGAGTCCCAGCAAGGGCAAGGCCTTAGCCTGTCACTCGCGAACAGCAGCAGCAGGTAGCCTCTAATCCTATCCGCTCTTGGAAATCAAGGAGGATTCTTTGAGGATTTTGCATCTGCCGGATGATTCTTAGCTTGGTCTCTGGCTGATCGATTTGTGTGTGGGTTCTTTTCTTGTTCCTTCCTCCTCCCGCCCTGCTTCTTCCCCCTTTGCCTGTTCTTGATGTACTTTTGAACTTGGCAACCCGAGCTTTAGTGTTGTCATGGAAGAACCCTTGCTGTAGTCTTGGTGGATTAAGTTTCGGTGTGGTGGCTCTCGGCTAGGTGGTGCGGGGATTGTGAGTCGGTGCGGATTCAGGAATGCGTCTTCTTTCTTGGTTCCCCTCTCCTTGCAGTTCCAGTCCAAATCCTCCTCCGTCTTTCCTTTCCTATTCGTGATGCTCTCTTGCGCTTCGCATTCCCTGTTGTGGTGTTATCGTGGAAGCAACCTTACTTACCGTTCTTAACTTGGATCAAATTAGGGTGAAATTTTAGCATGCGTTTGTTTCCTCATATACTGATATTATTACTGCGAATACCTCCCTTCATGGTTGATTTAATGGAAAATTTTCCTTCTTTTGCTCTTGGACACCCAGTAAATAAGATAGTTCTTGGCGATTAAAAAAAATCAAGCCTGCAGGTTCGTAATCAAGTTTACTCACATGGGAGAGCCGATTTGGTTCTCTTCACTAGGCAAGAGTTTTTGTCCTATACCAAAATGGTTAGCTTCCTTATGGTTAGGAAAGAACTTTGCCCAGGTGGTGCACATATCCAAGCAGCCCTTCCCACCTCATTGGCTCAGTTTCTTGTTCTAGAAATTCTTGAAAGTGTTATGAAAAGTTTTCTGTTTAACTGTTGAATTTTGTTCACGGTGGAAAACTCCTTTAGGCCACTTACATTGTTCTTTATGATATACACCTCGAGTTATCCTTTTTGAGAAAAATGGCAAAATGCATAGATCTGATTAAAGTTGAGTTCAATAACCAGATAGCTTTCATAATACTGCAATCTACCAAGGATTCAGTTGCAAAAACCTCCCGTCCCCGTTTGTCTTCTTTTAAGTCAAGATTTAATCTGAACCTGGGGACCAAGGACATAGTTTCTGGCCACCAATTCACAACGTCGAACTAGTCATTCAGATATCTGCTGACATGTTAAGCCCCCTTTGCCTTATCCCTGATTGTTGCAAACGTGCAAGTGGGATGGTTTGCTGAGCCTGGGTCCGTTCATATTGTCTTTTACCTTTGGCTTTGGCTTATGAATAGTATCAGCTTGTAGAAAGAGAGACACTCGTATGCGATTTTGGTTGATATAAATAAAATCACTATAGTGTATACTACAATCGACTAATAGACTCTGTCTTGAAAAGACATTTCGTTTAAAAGCTAGATACTGTAGAAAAATCATTTACTGTATAAAAGCAGCTTTTAGAAGCCAATACAAATAGGGCCTCGATATTGGTTTCGGGCTTTTCGGCTGCATGGTGTTCGGTTATTCACCATATCTATGTTCAAGCATTAATCTGTTTTGTCCAAAGTGTAGCAGAATGTTTTCCTAGGTTCAACTATTGTCGATTTCCTTTTATTTTACATTCAATTTAATGGTTAGGCGCTAGGCTGCTGTGAAACAATATACCCTTTTTTGTGTGTGTTTTAATTAACTAGGTTGAAATTAAATACTTTATGACCGTTACAAATGCGTGGCTCTGATTAAATATTTCAGCATCTTCCTGAATAGATAAATGAATCGGCCCTGCTCATTAGAGCTTCTGTCTTCTTACTTTCGTCTTTTCTGGCGATATGGCTTTTTTGCCTTTTCCTTTTTCCCCTTATTTCATTTCATTGTCTGTAATGATATAACTCTTTTTTTATTTTTTAAAATTTAATTACGCTGAAAAATTACCAACATTTTTAGTGTATTTTCAGCCGTTACAGTGTAAAATAAGTCATAAGGCATGACTTTTAAGCCTAAATGAACATCACGTATAATACTTGCAACATGTTTAACAATAATAATAACAAATCCTTTTGTCCTAAACAAGGTGACATGGTGTTTATCGACTCAGAGAAACATATGACAAAGTGCCAAGAAAGGTCATGTGGTGGTCACTCCAAAGGAAAAAAATTCCAACAAAGTATGTTACTCTAATCAATGATATGTACGAAAATGTTGTGACCATCGTCAGAATATGTGGTGGTGATACTAGTGACTTCCCTATTAAGATAGGACTATACCAAGAATCAGCGTTGACCCCATACATTTTTGACTAGTGGTGGGCAAGGTCACGTGGGACATACAATACAAGGAGATATCCTTTAGTGTATGCTTTTCGTTGATGATATAGTACTAGTTGATGAGAGTAGGATATGTGTCGATAGGAATTTATAGTTGTGGAGGAAGACCATGGTTTTATAGTTAGTAAGATTAAAGCTGAGTATATGAGGTGTGATTTCAGTGGTGCCACGACAGATGATGGATATGTTAGTCTGGACAGACAAGTAGTGTCTAGGAAGGATACTTTTCGATATTTGAGATCGATGTTACAGTGGGACAGTGAGATTGATGAAGACGTGAGCCATAGGATAAGTGTAGGGTGGGTGAAATAGCGCCAAGCATCGTGTGTCTTGTATGATAAAAAAGTCCCTTAAATAGGGTAAATTCTATAGGACGACGATCAGACCTGTGATGCTATATGGAGCAGAATGCTGGGTGACTAAAAGATAACATATACAGAAGATGAGTGTAGCGAAGATCAGGATGTTGTGGTGGATCTGTAGTCACACAAGACGGGATCGAATCTGCAATAGTGATATACGTGATAGGGGGTGGATAGCATCAATTGAAGAAAAGCTTGTCCAACATCGCTGGAGATGATTTAGATATTTTTAACGGATGCCTCCTAAGGCACCTGTACTTGATGGAATTTTAAGACATACCGAAAACGCAAGAAGAGACAGAGGTAGATCAAGACTAACGTAGGAAGAATTAGTTAAAAGAAAGTTGAGGGATTAAAATGTATCAAAAGAATTAGCTTTGGATATGAGCGCATGGAAGTTAGCGATTTACGTATCGGAACTATGACATAAAAATAAGGTTTAGGGGCGGTGTTTTAGGCCCTTTGCTCAGATGGCAGGATACAAGCTTATGGTTTTTACCTTGTAGATTTTATTACAAGGTTTTTGTTTCTTTGACCTTGAAAAGGTTTCATCCCTAGTTTACCCTAAATTATTTGAGACAAAAGGTTTTGTTCTTGTTGTTGGGTGCATACCGTCCTGCACGTGTTGAATACTTCAGTGGACCACAAAATTACAGGCCTAGCCTGCTGTTATTGGATCTTAGATCTTGTGATATAGATGTTGTTAGACTCAAAATGTGAGGTACAAACAAAGCAGTGTTCTAAAAACGGGTCTAGGCGCCACCCTCTCGTCTAGGATGGCAGACCAGTGTCTAGCGTCTTGGTGAACAATGCAACAAAGTAGTTAATGTTATCTATCTTGACTTGAATTTTACAGTTGTGTGGTGGGCCTTATGGCCGTAGTATCGTACAAGTGGCGATTAAGAGACAGTCCATTCAGTGGCCACGTAGAAACTTCTTGTCTTTTGAAGATATATTTCCTTTATTCCGCGTCATGTAGAGAGTAGAATAATTACTTCTTGGAGGAGATGTACCTTTTGTCTGGTTGCTGATGAAGTGCATAGTAAAGCTGTTTCAACATTGAATATTTGCCATTAATTCACTCTATCTAAAAAGATGGCACTATGGCATAGGGAGTTAGTGAATTTCTGTAACTGAACATTGTTCATCAGTGAGCTAGCTTGGCCCCCAATTTCACATCGCCCTTTGCCCTTTGATGCCCATTTTACGTAATTTAATGTGTGCAATTAGTTGGAGTACCATATGTCTTCTAACTCTCCAATACATTTACGCAATTACGTGATTTTGTATTTACTTTTTGTTTGCATGTTCTTACTATTTTTGCTTTTAATTATTAGGCCTGTAATGTTGCCAATGTCGAGCCCTCCAGCTAATCCTGCACAGCTTACAATTTTCTATGGTGGATCAGTATGTGTGTATGACTCAGTGCCACCAGAGAAGGTCATATTTATACTTCTTGCATCTATTAACTTCGTATACTTTTTTTTAAAAAAAACCGTTTATGCTAATACCGCTACCTGCAATCTTGGCATCAACAGGCTCAAGCAATCTTGCTTATCGCAGCAGCCGCCGCCGCCGCGGCAGCCACCCAAAGCAATGCTGCCACTGCTGTTAAGCCTCCAGTGATGCCTGCAACCAATGCTGCCCAAGCAGTAGTCTCTCCTGTGCTCACACGGTCACACTCACTGCAGAGCACTTCTGTTGCAACTGGACAACCTCAGGTTGTCACTGACCCTAGCTCAGTTTGCAAGCTTCAGGCTGGTAAGACAATCTTTTTGTGAAATCTAAAAATGGGATGTTTTAATTAGTCTCGATATCATCTAACATATTATAAAATTAATGTCATCTGCTGTGCAGATCTCCCCATTGCCAGGAGGCACTCCCTTCAGCGCTTCCTGGAGAAACGTCGTGACAGGTAAGCATGAATGCATGGTAGCAGTAGTTTTAGGTTTAGCTTTCCACATGCTGTGTGACAGGACTCAATTTTTTTTTCATGAGACCAAGCCATCAAATTAGGCATTTATTATTTGTTCTCCCTCTAGATCAAAGACAAAATAAATCCATTTGGCCTTCTAGTTGTATTTGGAAAGTTGTTTTTATTGTCCACTTGAATGTTCTAGCACAAGCTATGGTATGTGATACACGTTTTTAGTTAAAATCTACTTGCATCCATTACTTCTTAGGATAACTGATTTGAGAATTGTTTTTGAGCAAGTATTTTTTGTACAAGGCATGCAAAAGATGCTAAAGATAATTTGTGCATTCCTCTATGTTATGTTTCGTATGGAAGAGAAACCTTATGGAATCTAGGTGCCACCTATTAGGAGCCCTCGTACTTACACATCTCAGTAATAAAGCAATAGTTTTATACTAAGATCAACCTGGCATGCCTGTTTTGCGGTATCTTACATCTGTATCTGGAATCAATTTCCAATATCTTTTGCTTCTGCTGACTTCAATTGATTAAATGATCATATGAGGCAGGTTGGTGAGCAAGGCTCCATATAGCCCTGCAAAATCATCTGAAGGCATGGAAGCATCTGGAATGGAAGTAACTGCAGAGGGCAAGGCCCAGTGACCCAAAGCCTGAGCCATGAACTTGCTAGTTCGAATGGTGAAGGCTGACGTTTGGAATGAAGGGATGTGTTAGCTGATGTCAGTACGTCACACCTCAGAACCTTACTAATAATCGGACCAGAACCTCAATTACCATTGCTCTGTTGTCATGTGCTAGTTTATTCTGTCATGAATTCGGTTACTCGATTACCGAACTGCTATAATATATCATTGTACATCATGCGTTTCATCTGTCTGACATTGTTACCATGTTCATGTAGTAATGATACCATCTATGCTAGCCCAGATTCTCGTATTTTTGTTGGTTTGTAATTTTTCCTAAAATCTTTATCTGGTTGTGCCTCTGCTGGAGTCGAATGAGTTATAAAACTCGCAACCCTGGGGAACTTTGTGTACTTGTAGCACTAGAATACGTTTCTGCCCGTTTGCTGTCGACGGGAAGCTTCACTCTGGCAAGCGACAGATAGCCGACGTCCTGCCTTGCCGTGGCCGCCACCCACCTCAGTGGTGAGGTGCCCGAGCGGACTACCGGCGCCTCCTAAGCAGGTGGAAAAGAAAAGGGATACGGATTATTTGTATTATCTAATCATCATATTTTATAGGATATAAGTATGATATAGATTTTTTATCCGATTAATAGTTTCTTTATTTCGTATTCGAATTTCTATAAAAAAATATAGATATGAATATGGTATATATTTTTACTATCTAAAATATTATTTTATCCGGATTATTTGTATCTCTTTTCATACTCGGCGAAACTACATACATATTTTATTGCAATACCACTAATTAGTTGGATAAAATTTTTAATTCAATGTGAATTCATTTTTTATATGAAGTTAATAAATTAGAATGATTAAGTGTAATTGTACAACGATAAAATATCATTAACATATTCATTCTACCTAAGTCATGAGGATATCTGGATCCACCGAATTGAATAGATATTCGATTCGAATTCGTATTCGTTACAATATTAATTTGTATTTATATTAAAGAATATATGATTCTATATTTATATTGTTTACAAAACACAAATTAAAATTTGGTAAGGAACCTACCTGAGCTTGTCGCCCTGTGTTCCCGCGGGCACCGAGGGCATCTCGTGCCGCGCGGCGCGCACGCTCCCATCTTAACGACAAGAGGCCAAATTGCCAAGAGTCTACCGTCCACCCGCCTCCCATGGCACGAGCGCACCGCACGAGGTTGTTGCTCCCGCAGCGATCTCGCCGAATTGCCGAGAGTCCACCGGCCGCCCGCCTCCCGCTGGATGCAGCCGGGCGCACTCCGTTCACCACGACACACTACTCCTCAGGTCTCTCGTGCAGCCGCGCACAAACCGTCGACCAGCTAAGCCGTGCGCGGTTTCGGCCTCACCGCTGCACATCACTGGCGGTGGCCGGTGCATCGCCGCATCCCTCGTGCCTACCCGCCCGTCGTGGTTGCGGCCTCGCCTGGAGTAGAACACCGAGAAATGTGGGCTTAAATCCACCAAAGGCGTCACCTGTGGCTACGGGACTGGGACGTACGTGTACCAACGACAGCTTTGCTCAAATGGAACCACACGACCTTACCATGGAATTCTGAGAGCAGCTGCAATTGCACACAAGGGCTGTAATAAGCGTGCGAATTATCAGGATCGTGCCATAGCTAGCTAAAGTGCTAAACTGGTTCAACTAAACGTGTCATAGAGGCAACTCTCATCAGTATAGCAGATGTCCAATTCAAATGCTACTGTATATTGCTGCTATAAAAACATGGATTCAGACATGATTTTCCAAATTATTGCTTTCCACCACTACCGGATCACATGCTTATCCATAACATGAACGCAACATGATAACAAGTACATTAACAAATTTATCAAAAAGGTAAGGATAAACACTCACCGCTGCAGATTCTAAAACACGAAAAGAGATGCAGATAAGTGCATGAAACACAACAAATGATGCATAAGGCTAAGTAGGGAAGTGCATATGGTAATCGCCACCGACTGCATCACGCATGTGAGGTACGCAAAATCCCATGGAAGTAGCCGCCGACCATGACCAAGGAGACAAGAGACACAACACCAGCTGGGAATATCTTTCCAGACTTCTTGAAGCGAGATCCCATGACTGACAGTAGTGCAGCGGATATACCTACAATGCAATGCGAAACAACATCAGGGCATCGGGCAAAGATGAGAAGGGCCACAGGTCCACAACAAAGATGGCTCAGAAAAAGATTCTGTTAGTGTACCTAAACCGATCGACGATGCAAAGACGGGTCTCACTGGGAGTTGAGTGTGAACGAAGTACAGGACCAGGGCTGATATGCCTCCTGCAGCTAATGACTTCTGGCTTCCACTCTTCATGTACCCCATTACCCCGCCAGCTATAGAAGTTAGAAGTACAACAATCATTTGTCATAAAATGTTGCAACTTGGCAATAACAGTCAACACAGCATTTTTTGGCATATTGGAATACTTTCAGGTATAACGCAATAAAAGGTTTACATCTAAAAAAGACACTGATGTAGAACCTCATAAAAGAATGAGAAATTACTGGACTTGATTGATGGAGCTAAAATTATGTCAGGAGTCCTTAGCCCTCTGCTGGTTTCACAAACATAATAACAATGGAGAAAGGAACTCTAAATATCAAAGGCATTAGATAGCAAGAACAGTATAGCTCTGTTATGAAATCAAAACACCCTTGTGTTGAATAAAGCCAACCACTTCTATCTTGTCTGGAATCTCTGGATGCTCATGATATCCTACTTCCTAGGAGAAATATCCTACGTTTTGCTTGTCTGTAAGACTTTAATGGAGTTAGCACTATTATTAAGAAGAGCATTCTGTGACACGCAGAGGGCTAACCTACTTACATATTTGCTAAGCACATTTCAGCTCTATTCTTACTCTGGTAGAAGCAAGAGTTAAGTAATCAAAAGAGCGTTGATAAGTTTGCCTCCTGGTTTGTAGAATTGTCATGCCAAATGTAAATACCGTCCCATTAAATTAGTCACTTGACTTGACTGTCAGGTCGATTTTAACAACCGTCCCATCAAATTAGTCATTTAACTTGACTATCAAGGGCATAAAGATTTAACTTTGCATAAGATGGAGCTAAGAAATATGTGTCATGTAACAAACTGGGGATAATCCAGTAGTGAGAAGTTCAAATGCACCCAATAACCCCAGCGAGCAATCACTTGCTAAGGAATTAGAATGCGCAATGCCCAGACATTCTCAGTAGGATCGGTAATGGCCAACTTATCTCCATCTCGAAGGGAGAGTTGAGCATTGAAACAATGGAGGAAAATGAAGGGGAGTTGAAGAACAACACCCAGCAGAGCCCATTGTTGCCCATTTGACCTTCTCCGCAAATCGAACTTCAGTACCAATAGTACAATGCGGACCATACTGGCTTATATTGATCCAGGACGGATCGCAATTCGCAAAGAAAAGGATACACTTTATTCGAATCCAAGGAATTTGCAGTGTCACTACGAAAAAAAGAGAATCTTGCGGCGTTACCACCGACGAGCGCGGCGTAGGCGAGGGTGAGCTTCTGAGACATGGAGAGGCCCTCCCCCATCTTCTCCTCCTCGCCACCGCCCTGCGGATCACTTTCACCACCGCCGCCGCCGCTCCCTCCTGCACCTCCGCTCCCAGAGCCCTCACCGCCGCCGCCGAGCTCGGGTTCCTTGGCCGCGACGGCGGCGAGGAGGCGGGAGCCGGGTGAGGCGGAGCCGAGTGAGAGGGAGACGGGGGCGGAAGGGCGGCGCGGGAGGAGGAGCGACCACTGGGAGGCGGAGATCGGGGGCGCGGTGAGGGAGAGAGGCGCGAGTGGGGTCGTCGCGAGGGCCATGGGATTGGGATCGGTGCTCGAGCTGGGTTTTTGTGAGCGCAGATTCTCTGACGTAGCTAAGGTAAGTCACAGCGTGACTTTGCCACTGTTAGCCGTCCGATCTACAACAAGCTATCCAGATTTTTTCTATTTCTAGCTATTTTTTAGCTTTTAATTTTTTTACTTCTAGTTTTTAGTTTTTTTACTTTCATTCTAGTTTTTTCTTATATTTCTTTATATTATCTGTGTTAAAATAACATATTTTTATTTAAAAAAAAGGTTATTTTAACACATATAATATAAAGAAATATAAAAAAAGCTAGGATAAAAGTAAAAAAACTAAAAATTAGAAGTAAAAAAAAAATCAAAAGATAAAAAAATAGTTAGAAATAGAAAAAATCTGGATGACTTGTTGTAGATCGGACGGCTAACAGTGGCAAAGTCACACTGTGACTTACCTTGGCTACGTCAGAGAATCTGCGCTGGGTTTTTGTGGGACTCGGCTTCGTTGGAGCGGCGGTGACGGGGACTTTTTGGTGTGAGACTGTGGGTGGGACCCTGACTTTTTAGGCCCTTCTATTGCATGGTTTTTGCTCTAGAAGGTTGTTTTCTTTTTTCTTTTTTTTAAAAAAAGAGCAATCTAGAAGGTTGATTGGTTGCTTGCACGGAGTGTAGGATGCATGAATACATCTGTCGGTGTAAATTACTAGCCACGTAGGCGTGGCGCCACGCCACGCCAGCCACCGTGTGGACCGAAGCAAAAGAGACGGCGATTCGCAGGGAGTTTCATAAAAAAAATCGAGGACCCGTGCGTAATTTCGGGAAAACAAAAGGATTTTTTTGAAAAAAACCGAGGACCTGCAAGGACCTGTACGTAAGTAAATAAGGACCTATACGTAATTTTGGAAACCCGCGGGGCGCCATCCAAATTTTTTTAAAAAAACTGGGCGTAGGACCTTTTCGCGAGAAAAAAGGACCTTTACGTAATTTCAAAAATCGGAGGATTTGCCTCCCAGTGCACGCAAATTTGGGCGACACGCGCGCCGAGGGAGAGCGGAGGGCGACGTGGCTGTTACCGGGGGAATCCCTGTTATAATAGCGATGAGATTAGTCAATGTTTGCTACTGTAAACTAAGTAATCTTGATTTGATTGAGGAGCGTGAGATATAATAGTCAGTGGATCTAATGTAGTGCAGTTGTGACAAGATATAATAATTATCTAATTATTATATCTTTATGTTCATTGAGTATTTCTATTATGAATAAGAGAGAGATTTCGTAAGGTAACCATAAGTTTTTCTACGATCACTCTTTAGTCGTAAGTCCTTCTGAGACCATATAGTCGTAAACCCTTCTACAACCTTTCGTAGTCGCAAGTTCTTCTATGACCACATAGTCGTAAGTCATCCTATAGTCATAGGCCTCCCTGTGAGTTCATATGCACTCTTGCATGGTACAGATCCCACCAGAGACAGTTATAACCCGGATTCCCCTACCTAGCGGGGTTTATTCCAGACCGCGATGCACTCTCGCTAGACCATTCTTCAAGCGAGTGGGATTTCCTCGGAAGTGGAGATTCTAGACAGGAGGCCTTTGCCCTCCCTGCAGATTCTAATCACTCTCTTAGAAAGAAGACCTGAGGATCCTCCCTGCCAATCACACATTACCACCCCTTGTGAGGATGGTGAGGAGACCTCCAGTGATGAACTAGGTCAGTTCTCTGATGAGCCTAAGAGAAATCCTATAAATAATAGCTCTCCGTTAAGGCGACCACAACCAGTCTCAGAGATTGAGGACCTCGAGATCGTCCGAAGGAGACGACTGGCTATCCAGAGATTTTTGCTTAGGCATGTCCAGTACCAGTCTGAAGATGCTTGAGAGCTTCAACGCATCAATGATATGCTTGAGAACCTAACTCAAGAGCTTACTCGGGCGCCAGGCTATGACCACTTCGCTGAGATGACCATGCAAAGACTCCATGGCATCATAGCCAGATTCAAGCAGCCTCGATGACACAACTCCGGGAGTCAGACAGGTACTACCGCGTCTAGTTGTTCATAGAACTCACCTCATAGGGTTCAACATGATGACAAGTCAATATGCTCTCTTAACCACAACTCTAGCCGAAGGAGAGTTCCTCGAACGACTTCGGATCAGTAGGTCTACCGAGAAGGTGATCGATCACCCCTTTGAGCAAGGAATCTGTAGCAGTAGATGAAGTACGAGGAGTATTACCCTTGTATGGACGAGGCCTACTACCGGTCGGGTCTGTCCACTGTCAGGCATCATCGAGTATGATTGCCTGGTGATGCCAATTACCCTTTTCCATAAAGGAGGCGTCAGGAAATTGTTACCAGATGTCAGGCATTCATTTGCGAACTTTGAGCAGTGCGCTAGCCACCACGGATTCGCCTGATAAACATGGAGAAATTTGATGGGTCCCAAAATCCCATTGAGTTTCTTGAAATCTACACGACCGTGGTTCGGGTAGTAGGAGGAGACGAGTACATCATGACAAACTATCTTCCAACGGTACTCGAGGAGTCTACTCGGTCATGGTTTCTCAACCAACCATTCGATTTGATCTACTCGTAATAAGACCTTTGTAATCTTATATGGCTAACTTCTAGTTCTATGGCACATACAACTGCCCTGGGAAAGAGGACAACCTGCACCGGATGTGGCAGAACAATAACAAGACCCTACGGCAATTCATCAGGCGCTTTAGCCAGGTTCATAATTCAAGTAGGGTATTTGCAATAGGAGGTTCATGGAGGACATCACCATGCATCCACTGACCACCGTCACCGAGCTCTTTGAGATGGCCGACCATAATGCGACTACTGCTAAAGTGGTCGAATGGACTAAAATCATCGATTAGGTCAACCGAAGTTTCAAAGGGGAAGGTGAAGGTAATGGGAGAAGGAGAAGGCCATGAAATTCAAGAACAAGACCAAATGTCAGAAGCCTCAGGCCAATAGTTCGAAGGAAGTCTTGACTGTAGGCTACAAGGAGCCATGGAACCCCAAGCGACTTCACAATAAGGAGGGACACACGACCCTCACAACTGTCGAGATTCCAACGAAAACTCGAGTATTACTATTCTAGTAAGAGACTGCTTCCCTCGCTTGATGAGGTGGGGCAATCGAGTGGTCAGAAGCATCGAACGATGACAAGGACATGCATTTCCAGAATCTGAAGCATACCATCGAGCACATATATGAAGGTTCATCTGCGTACGAGTCAAAGCGATAGTATAATACTGTCGAATGGGAGGTAAACTCTATCGACCCACCCCTTGTCAACAATCTTTCTAAGTGGTCTAAACTCACCATCTCTTTCGAGAAGAGTGACTGTCCGATCCCTTCGACTCAACCTAGTCCGTTTTTGATAGTGGTCGAGCCCACCATCAACAACTGTCGAGTGAATCGAGTGTTGATTGATGGTGTCAATTCTTTAAATATTTTATTTGTAAGTGCTATGGACGAGATGCAAGTCCCTCGTACTAGAATAAAACTAGTACAATATTCATTTCATGGAATTGTACCAGTATCTTCAGCCAAACCCATTAGCTAAGTTTCTCTGCCTGTTACGTTCGGGTCTCTAAGCAATTTTAGGATAGAGAAAGTCTCATTTGACGTGGTCAATTTCGACACGGCGTATAATGCCATACTTGGACGACCAACTCTAGCACGTTTCCTGATAGTCGCTTACTATACGTATCAATATCTTAAGTTGCCAGGTCCTATGGGGAGTCATTATAGTTCGCTATGATAAGAAAATGATGTTGACATGCGACCGCAAGTCCATCGAGATGGTTGACACTGCCTTTGAGTAAGCACTCGAAGCTAAAGCTGCGCCGAAGCCGAACGAAGAGAACAAGGAGGTTCCTATGTACCCAATGGAGCCTTTGAAGACTGTTCGTATTGGGTTTACTTCCAACCTTGCATAGGAAGATGCCCTTGTCACTTTCCTCTAGGCAAATACAGATGTGTTTGTGTGGTAGCCATCCGACATGCCCGGGGTCCCTAGAGAAGTGATCGAGCATAGGCTAGCTCTACAGCCTGATAAGAAGCTCATAAAATAGAACTTACAAATATTTGCACCAGATCGACAAGAAGCTATCAGATCAAAATTGGACAAGTTACTCAAAGCAGTCTTTATAAGAGAAGTCGATCACTCAGAGTGAGACAAAAAAGACCAAGTACGAATGTATAAGTATTCGACACTTACATTCATGCTCCCATGAGTAAAGTTGGTGTCGTAGGGATGGCCCCCACCTAAACCCAGCAGGCCTGGTAGGAGATTATAAGGCCCAGCATAGGCCATGTGTAATGACATAATCGCCTCTGGGGATAACCCGATGTAAGGGTATAATCAGAAAAGCACTCCTCATATGTATATATATATATGAGAGTAAGCCATGGGAGAGGCCATGACACTTATCTTCATCACTCTCCTACCATCTCTCTCTCTGTTTGGTCAGTAGCCACACAGCTTGGCGCCGTCAGTGGGAGAGGATGAACAAGCTCAAGACCAAGAAGAAGGATGGCACCAAAAAGCTTCTTCGGCGGCGAAGGGAAGACGGCGGCGGCCGAGCATCGATGAGTACTGTGGCTTGGCATCGGCATGGGCGGCGCGGGTAGCGGCGCGAGCGCGATGGCGAAGACGCCGACGTCCGCGGCGGCGACCAACCCGTCACGGCATCGCGACGACCCACCCCGCCACCGGCGTTCGTGGACGGACCGCGGTCGAAGACGCCGACGCGGTGCGGCGACAACCGATCCCGCCGACGCAACGATAGCCGACCTCGCCGCCCCATCGCAACCCTCGGCGGCGCGGACCGGGCGGTTCGAGGTAGCCACGACGGAGCGACCGGCAGCTCGGGACCCCACGACGCGGTCGCCCTCGCGCGATCCGCCTGTCGGAGCACGGCAACCCCGCCGCACCGGCGATGGAAGGTGCCCTGCGGCGGCTCTCAACGCGTTCGGCGGGAGCTAGGGACCTTCGCGAGTCGCCGAGATATGCAAGAGGTTCGAGTCGCAGCGCGCCGATGTCGCGTCCCGAGCCCACGCCGAGAGGGCGGACGATCGCGGCCCCCACGTCTAGCCGCGTGCGCCGCGCGCGCGGACCCGAGTCCCCGCTGCAGTGGCTGCAGCAGCGGCATGGCCCGAAGACTTCAAGTTTCCTAGCGCCATCGACTCAGCACAAAGGCGACACGGACCCCGTGAGTTCGTGCGCGATACGAAACCGCGATCGGCCGCGCGCGAGACGACATCACGGCGAAGGAGTCCCCGCGCGCAAGGAGTGGCGCTCTCTGGTTCTTTACCATAGAGCCGGCCCATCTACGCGTGGGAGCGACTTCGCGTCCGCCTTCACAACAACTTCCAGGAAACTACGCCGACCGAGTCGACGCGACCAGCTCTTTGCCATGAAGCAAAACCCTCGGAAGCTCCGGACTACTTCAAACGCTCGCCAAGATTCGATGCCAAGTGAAAGACGCAACGAAACCACCATCGCACGCAGCCATACAGGGCCTTCGTCCGCCCGATGGCCGAGTACAATGCGCGAAAGCCAATCAAGACGGTGGCGAAGCTCTTCGACAAGATGGAAGAATATGCTAGGGCGGAGGAAGACGCACGGCGAAGGCAAGGTGACGACTCCGACACCAACCAGGCCGGAGCCTCGGCAAAAGCCGAAGATCCGCCGAAGGGCGGTTCTTCGAAGGGAAAACGTGGGTGAGTCGCCCAGGACGCGCCGCCGCAGGACGCCGCATAAGGAGTCGTCCGATCAGCCCAAGCGCAGCCAGCAGAGGTCGAGGCGAAACCGGTACGTCCTCGACATCGAAGGCGGGTCCGACGAGGGTGCTCCAGCAGGCCGAGGCGGTCGGGGGCGCTGTGGCCGAGGGCGCGGTCGTGGCAGGGGCCGCGACGATAGGGGTCGTGGAGATTACGACGACCAGCTTCAGGGACTGTGGTGCGTAGTCCACGGCCGCGGCAATCATGATACCCGCACTTGCACCTCCATCGCGGCGCTCCGCGACAGCGTCGCTAGGGACAGGAACCCGGAGGCGCGCCCGCCTGCGGTGGCCCACGTCCAATTCCCATACGAGGCCCCGTGCGATACAGCGCAAGGGATGCGATGCAGCGCAAGGGATGCAACCTCAGAAGGCACCTTACGGATCCAAGCTCACGTCATGCGGCCTCGGAGGGCCTCACGCCGTTGCGAGCCCCGGACGCGACCTACCGCAGGTCATTAACGCCATATCCGGAGGCTCTGCGCTGAATTCGCCTCGGACGGCAGCAGAAGGCCTACGCGCAAAGATCGCATCACGTGGTGGCATACCCAGCGCAAGCACCGCGGATTGGGCGCAAAGACGGTTACATTCACACCGACGACGCCCGGGTGTGGACTTCCTCATCGGACCCCGGTCATCCGGTCACCATCGCGGATGCGACGTGGGGCGCGCTTGGTGGACGGTGGTAGCTCCGCGAACGTATTGTTTGCGGCGGCCTCGACGAGATGGGGATCCTCGGCCGCTGGGGCTCTCGGGAATCCCACCGCAGGCTTGGGGACAAGGCCCTGCGGCGCCAAGCCAAATCGGCCTCCAAGTCTCCTTCGGCCGAGATGACAATGTGCGGACCGAAGATGACACCTTCGACGTGGTCGATCTTCCGTATCCCTACAACGCCATACTAGGCCGCCCAATCCTCAACTCCTTCGGCGCGGTACCACATCACGGCTACCTATGCATGAAGATCCCGGGTCCCCGGACCATCATCACCGTCCGAGGCGACCAAGACATGGCCCGGCGCATTGAGCCAGGTACTAGGTGCCCGCGCCGCGAAGCCCAGCGGCGCTCCTAGAGCTGGCGGGCCCCGCAGACGTCTAGCAACTAGAGGCTTCGGCCGCACCAAGGGCAAACGGTTAGTATATCTATCCTTTGTAGTTGCTCACCCGCGCAAACGGGGATATAATGAAGATCGCCGTTTGCCGCTAATCTTTCTTTATCACGCGCAGCACGCGAAGGCGCGCGCAAAGCTTAGCCAACGCGCTGCCCGCGAGATAAATCGAAGACGACGCTCGCGTGTGCACTCGCCGTAGCCAAAAGGTGACGGGCACGAGTATAAACAAAGACGCACGCTTGCGTGTGCACCGCCGTAGCCAAAAGGTGACGGGCCCGAGTATAAACAAAGACGCGCGTTCGCAGTGCACTCGCCGTGCTGTGGTACGGATCGAGTATAAACAAAGACGCGTTCACAGTGCACTCGCCGTAGCTGTGGGTACGGGCCGAGTATAAATCAAAGTCGCATGTTCGCGTGTGCACTCGCCGTAGCCAAAAGGTGACGGACCGAGTATAAACAAAGACGCGACGTTCGCAGTGCACTCGCCGTGAGCTGTGCGGATCGAGTATAAATCGAAGTCGCATGTTCGCGTGTGCACTCGCCGTAGCCAAAGGTGACGGGCCCGAGTATAAACAAAAGACGCACCGGGACGCCCTCGCGCACGCACCACCACGGACTTTAAATAAGACGTAGCGCCGAGGTCCGCCTCGCACGCACAAGTCTCCGGACTATAAAGAAGACGAAGCGCCGAAGTCCGCTCGCACGCACTACCCACGGACTTTAAATAAGACGTAGCATCGAGGTCCGCCTCCGCACGCACAAGTCTCCGGACTATAAAGAAGACGTGGCGCCGAAGTCCGCTCGCACGCACTCACCCACGGACTTTAAATAAGACGTAGCGCCGAGGTCCGCCTCGCACGCACAAGTCTCCGGACTATAAAGAAGACGTGGCGCCAAGTCCGCTCGCACGCACTCCCACGACTTTAAATAAGACGTAGCGCCGAGGTCCGCCTCCGCACGCACAAGTCTCCGGACTATAAAGAAGACGTGGCGCCGAAGTCCGCTTCGCACGCACTCACCCACGGACTTTAAATAAGACGTAGCGCCGAGGTCCGCCTCGCACGCGCGAGTCTCCGACTATAAAGAAGACGTGGCGTCGAAGTCCGCTCGCATGCACCGCCTCGGACTATAAAGAAGACGTGGCGCCGAAGTCCGCTCGCGCGCACTCGTCCACGGACTTTAAATAAGACGTGGCGCCGAGGTACGCCCGCACGCGCGAAGTCTTCGGACTATAAAAGCACGGCAAACCGCGAGGTTCGCCTCAAGATACGCCGATCTGCGGATCGTCCCGCCATAAGGAACCCGGGCGCAGCTACTTCGCCAGCGGTGGCGTGAACACACAACGCATATCCTAAAATGCTAGGAAGTCTGCATACCGGAAAAATCACATGTACAAAGGTCCGGCGACATCCCGGCCGCTCTAAGCCGCTACCCTGCGGGTTCGTCCTTAACACACGCTAAAGTTGGGGCCTCGCCAAGAAGGCCGGCCCGCCCAAAAGTCAAGCGACTCTTTGGCCCTTCGCCAGCGCCGAAGGCGTTGCCGGGTTGAAAGGTCGGCCGCACGAAGCCGGTCCCAGCAAGGAAGCTGCCCGGGACATAGGTGAAAGTCAGAATGCAGCGCAAGTGTGTACTTTATTCGCAAAGACAAGGAACGAGACAAAGACACGCCTACACCTAGGCACCACGGCGTCGAACTGCGGGTTCCCGCGCCGGAGGGCCCGCCATCATCGTCGCGTCCGAGGACCCCGCCCGAAATTGGCCGAGGCTCCCGCCCCGTGAGCGACTCGGAGCTCGATTAAATGCGACATCCGCCCGACGTGACTCCGATCCGGCCAAGAAGGGCTCGAGGGCAAGGCGAAGGAGCGGGCGGCGCCGACATTACTCCGCCCGCCGCATCTCCACCGGGATCATCCAACAGCGGCGACATGCGCATAACCGCGGTGCTGCAGAGCGCGCACACCAAGCATGCCGACGCACGCGCAGCGCGGTGCCGGCGACGCCGCCGCCGCGTCGTGCGACGTTGGCGGCATCCTCGACCAATGGAGCGCCCGAGACAGCTCCTCCGGGCCGGCGCGCGGCGCACTCGCCTACCACCCCTTGAAGATGGCTCTCAACGCTTGCATGGCGCCCCACGCAACCACCGAGGCGCCGCCCGTCTCGTTGCGCTCCGCTAGAGTCAAGGCAAGCTCGCTTTTTCCTTCTCTAGCGTGGCGACCGCTCCAGAGCCCGTCCCGCTCCGCCGCGAACTTTTGTTCAGCAGCTGCCGCGGCCGACTCATGCGCCGACGCAACAAGTCCTCGGCGTGCGCCCTCGCCGGCGCATTCCGCTTCGGTGGCGGATGCGGGCGTCTGGCGAGCGGCGCGAGAGGCTTCGCAGCCTCCTCCTGCGCCCGCAGCCTATCCTCGAGCGCCTTTGGCCACGAGCATAGGCCGTTCGCAGGCTCGCCCTAGCACTAGTGTCTCGTGGAAGGAAAAGACTTAGCAACTCAACTAAACTCAGCGTGGTCGCATGAGTACTTACCTCACCCTGACACCTCGGCGCCCTCGAGGCGCCCGCACCGTAGGCTGCAGCGCTTGCGGGTCGACGCCGCGCGCCGCGTCATTCACAATCTCACGCCACGCCTCGGCGTCTCCGAGGCGCACGAAGTCCGCGGGGCCCACGTGCTCGGAGGCCCCGTGTTCCGCCGAGTGCTCCTCCCGAATGAGCAACGCCAGAAACAGGATACTGCCGAGCACCCCAAGGCATAAAAGCATACACCGAGTAAGTTAAGCCGCCTACCTCCGTGCGCAGAGGAATGGTCCCGCCGTGAGCGAGGCCTCGCGTTCGGGAGGACGACGGCCGTCCTCGCGCGCGCGACGTGGCGAGGGGCGTAGGCGATAGGCCGCAGGGCCCCGGTGCTTGCGCTGAGTCCCACAGATTCTAATGCCCGTGGCCACGCGAACCCCGCGGTGTCCGGTGGAGCTCGGCCGCACACACGGCCGTTTGGCCGGCGACCAAGAAGTGACACCGCCCGCAGCTCGCGGTTGAGGAAGACCCGCGGTTGCCGCGCCCGGCGAAGGTTCCACGGTGGTAGTTGTCGCAGGGGCACCTCGGTTTCATGCGCCGCTAGTAAAGGCAAAGACGGCTCGTGCGCCTCGCAGGGCCCGGCACCACAACGATCGCGGTCGAGGGCTCCACCCGGCATTGCCGGCCCGCACGGTCCGCCGCGGGTTCGGCGGCGGTGAAGCTTTCGCCGCCGCGACACACCCACCGTCGGGGCGCTCGCCGAAGACACCCGCCGGCGCGCTGCGCCACCTAAGTCCGTCGGCATACCTAGCCGAGTCCGACGTCGCCCGCGCGCCGGAACACTAGCGGCAGCGCGCAGCGCCCATGCGCCCCTCTTCCGAGACGGGCCTTCTTCTTCTTCTTCGCTTCACCATCGCTCGAGCGACACGGTCCGCACGGCAAGGCCTGTGACTCGCACACGCGGTTTATTCGCCTCACCCGCCTTGGCGATAGCAGACGCACACCGCTCATGCTCCCGGCGGTGTACGGCCCGAGAATACGCGCGCTTGCTCCGCCTCCTCCAAGGAAATCCTCAAGCAAAGGAGAATAGCATCGATATACAACGATTTCGCGTCAACAAAGGAGGGACGCGATCGAGGCTTACGAGGACCGGCACACGCGCGGCGATGAGCAAACCCATGGCGAACATTATCGCCTCGACGCCTCGGCGGCAAGACGCCGATTGTAGGCAAGCGGCGCCACGCCGCACATCACGCACTCCTCGGCGAGGTCGCGCATGTTGAGACGGTGGCCACGCCACGAGCCGCTTGACCTCCGCTTGTCCTCATCATCGAGCGCTCGCCGGCGAGGGCTTGAACGCGATTGGTTGGCTGTGCACTCAAGGCGCTCCGCTCTCCACACGGTGGTAGAACCACCGCTTCATCCAGAAGACTCCCACTTCCGCGAGTTGAGTTCGCAGGAAGAGCTTCTTACGACGAGCGAAGAATAAAAGTGATGCTACCGGCTTGACAGCGTCCCGCCCTTCCGCCCTTCTACCGCATCGTGCCTCATGGAGATAGGCGAACAACGACGCCACGGGCCAACAGCCCCCGAGCGCAAGGCCTAGCAGACACCGCAAGCGGGCCACGGCGTCGAGTCGATTCGCGCCGGCTCGGCCGAAGGTCCGCAAAGACGTTGCCCACCACCGCCTCGCTGATCCGAGCCCGCGTCAAAAAACGAAGACGACCGCCCGACCTCTCGTGATGCGGTTCCGCCTCGCCGGCGGCGGCATCGACGCCCCGGCGCCGGACAACTTCCTCGCGCAGGAGCCCTTGGAGCGTCTTCGGTCCACGAGCGAGGGGCCTAGCTCGCCGGAGAACGTGCCTTCCTCCTCCGCCACCAGCCGCTCCTGGTCCACCGCGGCCGGGTTGTGCTCGTGGAGCGCGTACTTCACCGTCAACAGCGAGGACCGCCGGCGAACGCTGGGGCTACCAACCGCTCGTCCGAGCTCGCTCTCGAGGCCATCGCTTCCCACAAAAAGACTGCAGCGGTGAAGATAGCGCGAAGGTGTAGAAGGCGGAGCAGACAGCAAAGAGGGCGTAAAGGTGTGGGGACGCTGCTCCCGGGGGGCTATATCAAGTCACTCGCCATACTGCCGCCACCGGTTGCCGCAACGGTCCGCGCGTGCGGATGCAACCGCAGCGGTGTAAAGGCCCGCCCGCATGATTCCGTAATTGAAGGCGAAGGGTCGCGGGTCCGTACGAGGCGCGACCGCAATCGCATAAGCGCCCGCTCAGACAACGCCCACCCAACGTTGGAAGGTCATCACCACGGGCGCCAAGGACCGTCACAACACGGCGTTACCTAGCCGCTATTAAAGGCGCACCAGTGGGCCAGGGGATCACAATAGCTCTGGCGCCGCGCTATTCACTGCCCGCCCCGTGTCCCCCTTGCCTAGGGAA
The DNA here is from genome assembly GCA_036346575.1 of Dendrocalamus sinicus. Lineage (NCBI taxonomy): Eukaryota > Viridiplantae > Streptophyta > Magnoliopsida > Poales > Poaceae > Dendrocalamus > Dendrocalamus sinicus. Next base: position 2,396,374 of record CM070650.1, on the reverse strand, counting down.
GAGGCGAGCGGCTGCAAACACGCAACCGTCCATATCCCGCCGCCCACCCGTCATAGGCCGCCGCGTGCCCCGGGCGCGTCGGGTCGCACAGTACGGGAACCTAACCCTGGCAGACCAGGGGCCGGCGTGATTCCAGGAACCTTTACAGCGCAAGACCACATCACAAGACCCCAAGTCACCGCCCACGCGGCGGTGTTCGCGGCGCTGCTGTCGCCGACCAGCGCCGGCCGCCGCCACCCGCTCGAGGGGGGGACGAGCGCGCGACGCCTACTTTCGACGGCGCGCCGCCTTCGCGCCACCCGCTCGAGGGGTAGGGGACGGAGCGCGCGTCTCACTTTCGACCAGCGCCGGCAGCGCCACTGCTCGAGGGTAGGGGACGAGCGCGCGTCTGCTGACCAGCGCCGGCCGCGCCACCCATTCGAGGGGTAGGGGACGAGCGCGCGCGTCTACTTCGACTAGGCGCCAGCTTCGCGGCCACCCGTGGGGGACGGAGCGCGCGAGTCCACTTCGGTGGGGCACAACAAAGGAGGGGGTCTTGCCCCGCGAAATCTACCTCGCTTTCCTTAACAGCCACCTACGCGGCATCAACAGACAAGCTAATGCCGACGGGCTCCTCAGAACACCGATCGTAGGTAGGCTCGTTAAGAAAAACAAGGTAGACCTCGCCGCCGCCTACGGAGCGGTGCGGATCGAAGCGCGGCTAGTCGCCGATAACCGCGCGATCAAGCTCCCAGAAATATAGACCTCCTTCGTGCATCAACATTCCCAAGCCGCCAACGACACCGGAATGTTGATGCACCGCAGGCCCATTTAGGGAACAGCTTCTATCACAATATACGCAGGAGCAACGCTCACCAAAGACCATATATATACCCGGCCGCCAGGGAGCCAACCGCGGAAGGCCAATCGGCGAAGTCCAATCGCCGGAAGTCCGCGCCATATTAATGGTCACGACGCCAACGACCGCACCGCGCCAAGCACGCCGCACCACGTGGACGCCGGAAGTCCGAAGGCGTCGCAGCAGCGCGCACGCACGCTCGCCAGCGGCAGCAGCTCGGAAGTTTGGAAAGTTCACAGCCGCGGGACGGAGGGGCCAAGGACTTCGGCAACATGGCTTCGGCCTTGTGAAGCCCTTTACCATGAGAGGCTCTGTCGTGGGGATGGCCCCACCTAAACCCAAAGATGCCCGGTAGGAGATTATAAGGCCTGCAATAGGCCATGTGTAATGACATAATCGCCTCTGCAGGGGATAACCCGATGTAAGGGTATAATCGTAAAAGCACTCCTCATGTGTATATATATATATGAGAGTAAGCCATGGGGAGAGGCCATGACACTTATCTTCATCACTCTCCACTACCATCTCTCTCTGTTTGGTCTGTAGCCACAACAGTTGGCGAGTACCCACCTGGAGTCTTCGAGTTGATTGAGCTCATCGACCTTGTTCCACCAAACCTTTTTGAGACGTTCATCATCGAAAATGTTCCCTTTGTTGGGAAGATTTTTGGGGTGTGAAACTCGGTTCAGAACATGATCAGCAGAAGATCCTACTACAAACACAGGGTTAAAGAATATAGAGAAGAAGTTAGATTGATCTTCCTCTTCTCTGGTTATACCTTCTTGGGAATGAGGCGAAGCATCCCCGATGTCTTCCTCCTCGACGTAGTGGTCGGAAGGATCTCCAACCTCCTGACCAGGTATTTCTACCCTCCCCTTCGTCACTTGAACTTCTTTTGTTATGACCATTTCTGTGGTTGTATTCTTCATAGCCTCAGCTGTAGCTTCTTTTGCTGCAGTGGTCGATTCCTCGACCACCATCTACACCACTTTTTTGACTGCTGGCAGAGCCATAGGGAGCTTCTCGATAGAAGCATCCTTGAGAAGTGGAGAAGGTGGGCTAAAATCTCAAAGAAGTAAGTTGGTATTTAAGAGGACCTAGAGGTAAAATGCAATATTTATGCTTGTATTTTCATACCTCGATGTCGTAGCCTTGAGCGTGAATTTAGAAGAAACTTTTCCAGAGATTAGTTTCTTTGATTTTCTCTCTTTGACCACTTCTTGTCACGGAGGAATGAGAGCATCTTCGACCGTGTTTGGTCGAGAGTCTTGTGCACCTTTGACCACGTCCGATCGAAGGTCTTGAACAAGAGTTACTGCTCTTCCTCCCTTTTACCCCTCCTGGTGTTCGATATCAGATTCAACCACCTTAAGGGCTATCTCCGTGTCGATCACATGTGCTACTTTCGTAACAGTCTCCTTCACAAAAGATACAGAATTTTTCCAGTTTTACTTTTCAAGTTGCTTGATAAAGCCTCGATAAGTGCCTACTAAGTGTGTTTCAGTATCGTAGTAGAAGGGTATCTTGATCTTAGGAGCCAGTTGCTCGAGCATGGCATCTCCTATCTCCTCTGTGGTAGTTAGATCCGCGAGGAACTGCTCGATAGGGGAGCTCAGAGCAACAGGGGGAAGGATGGCAAGAGGAACGGCATCACCTGTATTCCCCTTGTTCTTATCAACTACTTTGGTCAGTCGACATCTCTTGGCCGGAGAAGTCTTAAATTTCTCCACCCCTCCTTTGACGACCATTAGTCGACCATTTGGTCATCCTGACGGTTGTTTATGCCTACCTTCTGTAAGGAAGAAGAATAATTGTTTGGTTGTTCTCTGCGACTATGTAGTCGTAAAGAAGAGATGGTTTTTTCGATTATCTTTAGGTGTTCTTCTCTTTCTTCGACAAATACATCCACTAGAATATGAGGAGCGTCCACTTTGAGTGATGGAGCCTTCTCGCAGATAGACTTGACCTGAGAATTAATTTCCTGTAAATCAAGATCGTTCATACAAATGAAGAGGTCAGTAAATAGTGCTCAAATTTTAATCTTACTATGAGTATAATTGTTACTTACCATTCTCATAATCCCTAGTCGGATCCCAGACTCCCAAGTACATCCATATAGGATGCGCTCATCGCTTTAGAGAGCTGATGTGACGGGAGATGAAGTCCTTCACCACGATCCAACCGGTGAGCCCCTTGTCTCGCAGCTCTTTGATGGCTGAGATATAGAGGGATATCTGAGTAAGGTCCTTCAGGACCGAATTCCATTAAGTTGTCTTCTCTGCAGGCTTACCTATGAAAGAAAGGCTATTTTTACTGGTCGTCTCTCAGTAAAATTATCTCTTCTTCCAATTTGACCACTAAGACCGAGTGAACATCTAGATATACAACTCCGTCTTGCCGTCACGCAGCATCAGACCATAGCTCCTGACGATTCCAGTCTATTGGCTCATTTCGTAGTACTATTGAAAGATCTCAAGGTCCGGCGGAATACCCAGATATGCCTCACACAAATATACGAATACACTAAGCATGGTAATCAAATTGAGATCCAAATTCACCAATTCGACTCCAAAGTATTCAAATACAACGGTGAGGAATGGATGAGTAGTGAGAAGAAGGCCGCACTTACAAAACACTTAAAACACTGGAATTTCTCCAATATGTCCCGATAGCCAGTGTTGTCTCACAGCTTCGATTCACTAGATGAATTTCTGCGGAGGAATCTTCTCAGCATCCTCCAATGCCTTCAAATTTGCATTATCTATCTCCGATACCAGCCAATTTGATGAAGACTTAGTCATTTTGCTTGAGTGGTTGGTTGGGATTTGGAAGAGATTGAGGACGACCTAGTCTATGGCAGAAAGCTCGAAGTGGATCAGAGAAGAAGGGAAAAGTAAGAAGACTAAAAGTTATCTCATGGTAAGCTTTTAGGGCTTCTTCTTTTCCTCCGAAGCTAGCGGCTTTTGGTTTTTGCTACAGTACCTAACTTTCAAACGGAGTATTTTTTCAAGACGGGGTCTACAAGTTAAATGATCTACACGTTAAAAGCCCAACATCTGTACCAGCCAAAATCTCAAGTGAGTATCTGTCTCTCTGTATTCTGTGCCGTAAATAGCCAAAATTCAAAAATTTCAGCCAAAAGCCGTAAGCTGCAGCCGTTGCCAAACAAGCCCTTATAACCGTGTGAGTTATCTGTCTTGGAAACCTAACAGTTATCTTGGGAATTGATCCAACAGACAGATCGATGGAAGTCAATTGGAATCCATTAATTCCTCTATTTGAAGTCCATCCGTCTTCACAAGTCAAGCAAAATTATCTTATTGACCAAGTTCGCTTCTGATCGACGAGAATCGAAAAGGCTTTACTTTCAACTGTCTCCTGTCTACGACCTCACTTTCTCAAGTAATTTATTTTCACTTGAAGTTGGGTGCTAGATGACGAGGATATAATAATCTTCTAATTATTACGTTATTATGTTCTCTGAGTATACCTTCGATAAGGGAGAGATTTCACAGGGTAGTCGCAAATCTTTCTACGACTACTCCTTAGTAGTAAGTCCTTCTGCGACCATCTAGTCGTAAGCCCTTCTATGACCTTCCGTAGTCGCAAGTTCTTCTATGACCAAGTAGTCTTAAGTAACCCTACGACCATCTTGTAGTCGTAGGTCTTCCTGCGACTAGTCTATTTCCGACTGGCTTGTCTATGACTACCTATTGCATAGTGGGTCTAATTGATAAGGCGATTAGAACGAGCGTTTATTCCTAACAACTGCACACGATCTCTCTTTGACAACTACCACCGCTTGACGAACGGTCCATCGTGTCTCTCTAGCAATAACTTCCGCCAGATGATTATCTCTCGAAACGTTGAGACGTCTTTTGGCGCAGAACAACGGCTGCCGCTTCGTCAACTATATAAAAGTTAACGCCAAAGGGAAAGAGATTGAACGACATCAGATCAGGAGATAGTGCTAGGCATTTACGCGTTACTCAGTCAATTGTAATCAATTCTCTTAGTAATGGCCACGAAGGACGTAGGGTTATTATTTTCTCAAGAGAAGGTCCGAATCTGTATAAAAATTTATGCGCCTCTACTCTGCATATTCATAATCCGAGTCTTCTAGAGTTTTTCCGAATCCAAATAAATCATACGTAAGATCGGTATTAAAACGCCGACAAGTTGAATAAGACTTATCCAATACTACTAATATACTACTTTATTTTGCTTTGTTGCATCATGATATTGATAAAAAATGGTTGCTTTCTTGCACAATATTAAATAAAACTTTTAAATCACATACTAAGCTAAATTAGAACTTTGGTCAGGAACCTTGCCATATTTTTGTAAACCAACGAAATCATCAACCGTGTGTGATACCAACTTTACATCATAGCATGCTTCGTAACTTACTCTTAACTTCTGTAAGAGTGGTTAGACTTTCCGTAAAACAATTGACGTGTTTCTTTCGGGGAAAAAATTGTGGACTTTTCACCCTAACTTCACCGGTACGATGCACTTGAAGTCTAAACGGGAAGGAAATTGCGGTAACGAAACAGAACGACACAGGATGAATCGAAAAAAAAAAGGGTGCAAGAGCCTAGACGCGAAGACGACGTCGACCGAGTGAGTCTTGAGTCGCCCAGGTAGGAAGGAAGGAAGGAGGCGAGGAAAGAGCAGGGTATTGCTGGTGCGGGCGGTGTGAGCAGCGGCCCACCCACCCACTCCAAAACGCCACAGGTTTCGCCGGCCGCGGCGGCAACGACCCCACATTACAGGTCTCCCCCCGCCCGGCGCCCTCGTTCCCCTCGGCGGCGACGCCTCCCGCGTGCGACTTGACCTTCTCTCCGGCCGCCGTGGCGCATGATGGTCCCTAGGGAACCGCCGCTGCCGGAGCCCCCGTGCTACTGCTGATCCCCGACTCCCCCGCCGATCGCAGCGGCTGCCGGCTGCAGTGTTCCAGGTTGGTTGGTAGTCTCGGATTCGGTTCGTTATCGCGAGTTTTCGTATTTGGGTTGGTGCGATTAGGATTAGTCCCTGCTCGGCTAGATTCGGTGTGGGTCTGGTGGGTGGGGGGTTGAATTAGCGTAATCCAATCAGTAAGTGAATTTCTTTGGCGCGATTCGTAGGAATCGGATGCTCTCACAGAAAAGGAATCGAATTTGCACCTCGTTGCGGGAAAGTTGCTTCTTTTATTTATTTTTCTCATCGACGCTGCCGTTTCCTGTGGTGCTAGAGGATGGAGAACCCTCAAATCGAGATGGGGGCTTTCAAGGCTAACGGTCCGCAGGGGCCAAACGGCGGACTGCGGTCCAGCATGGTTCAGTCCTGGAACTTGCAGAAGACCGTCGAGAGAGTGTTGCAGAGCATTAGGATCGTCATATTCACGTCCAAGCTCAACTTGCTGTTGCCGTTCGGGCCTGCGTCCATTGTGCTGCACTTCGCTACTAGGAGACATGTAAGTGTGTTGTTCACGGGAATTAATCTATATTGCAGTGTTGTTGGTTTATAGACCACTAGTTGTAGGCAAAATAATATGTATAAAAGAAATTAGAACACCCAATTGAGGAAAACTAATGATTGGACTCAGTGCAGTTCAATAACATATAGTTGGTTCAATACTTTTGGTTATGCTACAACGTTTCATCATTGACAGACTTTTGTTTGTTCGGTTCAGTTCAGTTCAATGGTAGATTTATGTTATGGATAATTCTCTAGTTAGTCAATGCTGAAATGCTTTCTCTTTGTCAAAATTGCAGGGATTGGTTTTCCTTTTAAGCATGCTAGGAATAACACCATTAGCCGAGCGTTTGGGTTATGCAACTGAGTGAGTTTGTAAACTCTCTACTTAGTTTCCTGATCTTATTAAAATTTGACGCCAATTACTATTCTACAGGCAGCTCGCGATATACACTGGTCCAACAGGTATGCATTTTTATCTTTATGGTTTATATCCTATTAGAAATTGGAGTCTTTCAAACAACAACAAATATTTTATTTTCTCACAATTACAGTTGGAGGCCTTCTGAATGCTACATTCGGAAATGCAACTGAGATGATAATAGCAATATATTCTTTGAAAAATGGAATGATCCGAGTAGTTCAGCAATCACTATTAGGTTCTATATTATCAAACATGCTGTTGGTTATGGGCTGTGCTTTCTTTGCTGGTGGTATTGTTCATCGCAACAAAGACCAAGTCTTCAGTAAGGTGATTTTTGTCCGATTGGCTTTTGTGCTTTCCCATGGAAAAATCTCTGATAGTGAAATCAAAATTTTATTTACTACAGGCAACTGCAGTTGTTAACTCGGGTTTACTGTTGATGGCTGTCATGGGACTGATGTTTCCTGCTGTCCTTCATTTCACACATTCAGAAGTGCGGCAAGGAGCATCCGAGGTTTCTCTTTCAAGGTTCAGTAGTTGTATTATGCTTGTGGCATATGCAAGCTATCTTTATTTTCGACTAAGTGAACGGAACAACATTTACAGTCCAATTGGCAGTGTAAGTGTGGCACCTCAATTTTTTTTCTTTCTTGCTGATGACAAGGACCATAACTCTGATCCTGTAATATCTATTGTGGGTATGTCTATACTAGTTCAATCGTAACACACGCTATTTTGCCACTTTTAATTGGAACGCCATGTGACGAACTAAATCTCCTTGATAAAGAATTATCTGTATTGCTTAAAACTAAAAGGTGCAATCCATGCTTCGTCATTTGTTCAAAGTTTCACCGTATATTATCAATTATGCAGGAAGAAGTGCCTAATGAGGATGCCACGGTGGAAGATGAAGAGGCGGAGATTAGCATGTGGGAAGCCATTACATGGCTTGCAGTGTTAACGTTATGGGTGTCTGTCCTTTCTGAATACCTGGTTAATGCCATTCAGGTATTCCTTCTCTCCCCCAGTAGAACAGGACAGAACAAAAATATCAGCTTTGCTTCACGTGACAACTGAAATTAGTTAACGTTAACGTGTTGGTGATTTGAGCAATTCCATTTTGTTGATAGTGGGTCACTCTGTGTCAGGGATTATGTTTATATTAAATTTGGAAATATGGTGATTGATGCTCACCACATTCACATGGCAAATTCCATGAACAATAGATACAATAACTACCTTGTAGGACAGATTTAACTGCTTGCCATGGTATCAATACATTGTTAGTCTTACAGGGAGAAAATTGCTATAATGGGACTCCAAACAACGTGTTTCGTTATAATAGGACTTCTAACGTTGACATCGCTAAAATGACACCCGAAACATTGGCTTCTCGTAATACATGACATTTGGCTAATGTTTCGAAATACCCAAACATTGGAATTAAAAGAGTCAAATGTCATGTATTACGAGAAGCCAATGTTTCGGGTGTCATTTTAGCGATGTCAACGTTAGAAGTCCCATTATAGCGAAACACGTTGTTTGGAGTCCCATTATAGCAATTTTCTCGTCTTACAGGTCATCTGTATACCTCTGCAAGGTTGTAATTGGTCACTGTTTTGCTCTATTGCTATCAGGGAGCGTCTGATTCATTGAACCTACCGGTGGCTTTTATCAGTGTTATTTTGCTTCCTATTGTGGGTAATGCAGCTGAACATGCTAGTGCAATAATGTTTGCCATGAAAGATAAGCTTGTAAGTGTTTAGATGTGCTCAAGTTTGATTTTTGATCCTTCAGTTGTCCCCTAACTGTTCATGCATATGCTTATCTCTGCTACAGGACATAACACTAGGTGTTGCGATTGGATCATCAACACAGATATCAATGTTTGTGGTAATGCTTTTGAACTTATTATCCCATTATGATATCTGCATTCACGTTAGCACTTGTTCAACTAAGTATGATGCTGGCCTGTGTCTTCTATTGATCACTGTTCTTCATTCCACATTATTTTCTTCTTTGTGATGTTTGACATATGTTGTTCTCCGTTAATACAGATTCCATTTTGTGTTGTCATTGGTTGGATGATGGGGCAAAAGATGGACTTGAACTTTCAACTATTTGAGACAGCAACTCTTTTCATAACAGTACTCGTTGTGGCGTTTATGCTACAGGTAGGTTGTTAAGTGGATATTAAGAAACACTTTCATAAAATGTGCCTGCTTAATGTGCTTAATGGGGAGTCTGTAAAGTTGCTTTTGTTGTCATACACCTTGAGAACATCTCTAGTTTGTCTTTCGGGCTGACGTAGTACGCACATCTTGGTAAAGCTTCACCATCCATCCAGAGTGGACTTGCTGTAGCGGTACTACATACTATTTTAACATTAAGCATGAATCCAAATTTTTATTAAATGCTTGTTATTAGCTGTAGTGCTTTAGTTGCTATATTATCCATTCAAGTTCATGTTAATTCTTCAAGCCAACAGTAATTGATCTATTTGGTTTATGTATAGCTAGTATCTTATTCTAAGGAATAATTTTTTTTACCTTCTCTACATACCCTGAAAAAGGAAAATGTCCCAACAAGTTACAATTGGTGATTTTAGGGCCTTTCCCACTTTGAACAGTGATATGGTTAGCTGGCTTTCTTGTTACCTGAACCTTCATCAGTGTGTGTTTTCCCCTGTAGGATGGCACTGCCAACTATTTGAAAGGACTTATGCTGATCCTGTGTTATCTAATAGTTGCTGCCAGTTTCTTTGTTCATGTTGATCCACAATCCAGTAAGTAGTAATTTTCAGTTATACACTATTGCCTTTTTCTTCTAATTTCCATGTTCCAGTCAGTTTAGTTAATTTTCTAGGGGTGAAGTAACCAACATACATGCAAAAGAGAGATGAGTTCCTACTTTACTGCTTAATTTATGCTATTTTACTATACCTTTCCTCTTTTTTCCCTGTGCGTATTGACTGTTTTGTGTAAGGAAGTTTAGTGCTAGGATTTGGCATGTTCTGAAAAATGAACAAGGGTCTATATAGATTAGTTGATGCCTGAAGGGAACGAAAACATATGCTGACATAAATATGAACGTGCAATTCTTTTGCAGGTGATGATTGATGCCACCAACACTGTAATTAATGTACCAAATACCCTTGAACACTTGCTAATCCTACTTTGATGAGCTGCTCCTCCATAGCAAAGCTCAGCCTGTCTGAAGCAGCATCTTGACACGGGAACATCACGCATTGTTGATTCCTTCATGAACTGCGGAAGGAATTATTGTATTGTCTGCGTGCTGAAACTTTGAGGGGTTCTAGCTATAGGGGTAATCATAAAATGTATACAGAAACAAGAAGTGTCGTCCATGTAAGTCTGTCATATTCAATTAATTGAGTTAATGTGGCCCCTTTTTTTTTCTGTTTTCCTCGAAATGATTTATTGGGTTACTGCGGTGCTACGTATATGTTCTTCAATCTCTTATCGGTGTGATTGAGCCAAGTCATTTGTTTAAGGTAGTGGCAAATCAATTTGTATGGCCGGTTATTTCCGTATTGCCGTGGCCTTTCTACTAATAATGATCAGTTTCTCTGCCAATCAGCAAAGGCGAGCTGTATTCAAACGGACCGGCCACTCCAATTTAGCATCGAAATTCGCTTATGTTTGTCTTTAACAAATTTGTTGTAAAGCTGTACCGGGTCTGTGCTGATTGAAGAGGGAAAAGGTGAAAAACTAAAATATTTTTGAAATATAAATTTAACGCGTTTCCCTTCTCTTTTCCTTCTCTTAGTCAACAGTGCCGAGCACGTACTGTCCTTGTCTTCTAGTCTACAACTATTTTCTAGTACTATATATTAAAAGTCAATACAACTATTTTCTATTATTATATATTAAAATCAATGGCAGACCTTTTACGGCTAATAAGAAAAAATATATTAAAAATTTCACGAAAAAGCAAAACAACTTACTCTTAAATTGATGGATTCTAATTTTAAAAGTTTAGATTCAATAATCATCTTAGAGATACATTAATTTAAAAAGATCTAAAATCTAACTGCATGCTAGCACATGGCTGAATAGATCGGTGCTACTTATTTTGACTTATTTTTTACTGTTTGATATTATAACTGGTTTATATTGTATTGTGATTGTTGGTGTCTTTTTGGTATAATTAATTTTTTAAAAAAATAAATAATAAAAAAACAGATTAGTCCCTCACTAATAATGTAAAGGAATAATAAAAATAAAATAAAATTAATAAATAGAAATCAAAAGCCAAAAGTTGGAGAGCAAATGAGCGGGGGCAATCTGCTCTCGATCTTGTCCCGAAGCCGAGGCAGAGGCTGGCGAGCGAAGCACGCAACGCGGCCCCCCCTGCTGCAGACTGCAAGCCCAATTAATCCCAATCCCCAAGCGCGCGCCACCGCACATGCGCGCGCGAGACACCGACGCACCGGTCAGCCACGCGCGGAGCGCGGCCTCCGCCTCGTCGGCCGGGAGGTCGCAAGTGCCTTTTTTTTTTGTTCTTCTTCCTCGCAGCCGGCATCGATCGCGCAGGTACAGAAGAATTGGGAATGGCAGTAACGTACGTACGAAAAGCCAAAACATTCGTCTTAACTGCCGCTTCGAAGTCCAGCAGCGCAACAGAACAGCTAGCAAGCTAGACCACGAGGTACGTACGTGTCAAAACCAACAATCTGGCGTAGCTGAAGAAAGAAGAAGCCTGAAGGAAATAACGACTTATAGCTGCCTGTTTCATCGGACGGCTGAGAGGCTGATCTTCTCCGCTGCGGGAATCTCAACGTTTCAAAGTACTTCCGACAACAGCTAATTTAATCATAGTTTGATTTCCTGTTATTAGTACTTGAAGCTAAGTTAATTCAGTTGTTAATTCTGTAATCAAGTTTTAGACCTTAATGTTAGAGGATGTACTCATATATATACTTTTGGAAATGAATGGGAGAGGCATCCGCCGTCAAAAGTAAATTACTGTAGCCCTAGTTGTCCCTTAGTTGTTTTCGTAGCTGTTCCTATGCTGTTCCTCTTTTCCCCAATTCCAGGTTCTGCGATTTTTCCTCCACCCGGTCGGATTTCCTCTCGGGGATCTGACAAACTGGTATCAGAGCTCCTCGATTCTTGGCGGAAACAGTCGGAAAGATTGGGTTGGGGAAGCTTTGGGCCTCCGTAAAATCCCCGATCTTCCTTCGGCTGTGGCGGCGGCGAAGATTATTGTGCGGTGAGGGTTCCGGACTCTGTCCTGGGTAAAATCCCTAAGCTAGCACAACGATCTGGGAGCCCATGACCAAATCCATGGCGCGGAACGAGGCGGAGGCGTCGGAAATCATTGCTGCCCGGCAAGAAGCAGTGGAATACAAGGTGGATGTACTGGAGCGAAAGGTGGGAGATCTACAGAAGCAGATGTCTGGCATGCAAGATCAGATGAATCGTGTGGAAACCTTGTTGCAAGGGCTAGTTAGTTCCCAGACCCGAGCTACCGAGCAGAGGCCTGTACAAGAGCTGGCTCAATCGGGAGAAATCGAGCTGGAAGTGACAAGGAGAACCGAAGACATGGGGCATGTTAACCTTAATAGCGCACATGGGATGCAATTGATGGGCACTCCAGGAGGTAATTATACCCATCCGTCTACCGGTTTTTCTGCTATTGCAACTGGTTGGGGGCAAGAACAATTACCGTATTCTCCTCCTTTTGTCTCCCCCACCCTGAACCATCTAAACTCCCACCAAGAACAGACCCTGCACAGGCAGTGGACTCCAAACCTTAGAGAGCATATTTTCAGCAATCCCTGTCATTGAAGATCTACTCGATGAATTGAATGGGGCTGCTATTTTCAGCAAGCTGGATTTGAAGTCTGGATATCATCAGATACGAATGAAGCAAGAGGATATTAGCAAGACAGCTTTTAGAACTTATTTGGGACACTTTGAATATTTGGTTATGCCCTTCGGACTCACTAATGCTCCAGCTACCTTCCAGTCACTCATGAATGCCATCTTTGCCAAATATTTGAGGAAGTTTATCTTGGTGTTCTTTGACGATATACTAGTGTACAGCAAGAACGAAGTGGAGCATCGTCAGCATCTCACACTGGTATTGGAAATTCTAAGGCAGTAGAAGCTGTTTGTTAACATTAACAAATGTGTTATTGCAGCACCTTATGTGGAATATTTGGGGCATGTGATATCTGGACAAGGGGTAGCCACGGATCCTCAAAAGATTTCTGTAATTAGGGAGTGGCCTAAGCTGCAAAATGTGTCGCAATTGAGAAGTTTCTTAGGAATGGCTGGTTATTATCGAAGATTTATCAAGAACTACGGATTGATATGTCGACCTCTGTTTGATATGCTAAAGAAAGAAAATTTCAGCTGGAGTAGTGCACAAGATGAAGCCTATGAAGAGCTGAAACTGAGGCTGACTTCGGCACCTGTTCTAGCACTTCCAGATTTCTCGGAGCCATTTACTTTGGAAACAGATGCTTGCATAAATGGAATCGGTGCAGTCTTGATGCAAAAAGGGAGGCCCATAGCATACTTTAGCAAAACTTTGGGGGTGAGAAATGCAGGTCTATCCACTTATGACAAGGAGGCCATGGCAATCATAGAATCCCTGAAGAGGTGGAGGCACTATTTCTTGGGCACTAGATTGATAATCAAGACTAATCAGCAAAGTTTGAAGTTTATGTCTGAACAGAGAATTGGAGAAGGGATTCAGCACAAACTCATGCTGAGGTTGCTTGAATTCGACTATACTATTGAGTATAAAAGGGGAAAGGAAAACTGAGTAGCAGATGCACTGTCCAGAAGGGATTCTTACTTAATGCCGGTCACTATGGCTGTTCCAACCTGGGTAGAAACCATTGAGCAAAGTTATTCTGCGGATCCACACTGCAAGGAACTGCTAGAGCAACTCACCCTAGCTCCGGACCTGCAATCTGAACTTACTCTTCATTCTGGAGTGATAAGATACAGAGGAAGGATATATGTAGGAAAAGATGATGAATTGAGACAAAACATTATACATTCATTACACTCTTCGGCAGTGGGAGGACACTCAGGCATGGTGGCGACATATCAAAGGGTTAAGCACCTTTTCTATTGGCCGGGAATGAAAAAGGAGGTCCATGCTTTTGTGCAGAGCTGCCCTGTGTGCCAGCGGTCCAAAGCGGAACATTGTCATTACCCTGGCCTCTTGGAACCTCTACCCATACCTGACATGGCGTGGACTCACATTGCTATGGACTTCATCGAGGGAATGCCAAAAATCGAAAGGGTATGAGGTAATTCTGGTCGTTGTGGATCGATTTACTAAGTACGCACATTTTATCGATTTACTAAGTACGCACATTATATTCCCTTAATGCATCCTTATTCAGTTCAGTCAGTCACAAGAGCATTCATTGACAACATTTTCAAATTGCACAGGTTTCCATTGGCTATTGTGACAGATAAGGATAGGATATTCACTAGCAAGCTTTGGCAAGAGTTATTCAAAGCCTTGAAGGTGGAATTGAGGTTTAGTACAGCTTACCACCCGCAAACTGACGGGCAAACGAGAGAGAGTCAATCAGTGTCTGGAAACGTATCTTCGATGTATGGCTTTTAATGAACCAAAACGATGGGTATCTTGGCTGGCTTTAGCAGAGTGGTGGTACAATACCACATTTCATACTTCACTTAAAGTTTCTCCTTTCCAGGCTTTGTATGGGTTTCTCCCTCCCTTGATTAACGAGGTGGCTGTCCCAGGTCCTAAGGAAGAAGAGGCGAGGAACTTCTTGCAAGAAAAACAGGATATGCTTAAGAAACTCAAGGAAAACCTAGCTCAGGCCCAGGCGAGGATGAAGAAATATGCCGATTTGAACCGGTCTGAGAGGCAATTCGAAGTAGGTGACATGGTCTACCTTAAATTACAGCCATATAGAGCGACCGCTTTTGGAATTAAGAATGCTTTAAAACTTACAAGTAGATTTTATGGACCTTTTCGTGTGATGCAAAGGATTGGTAAGGTCGCTTACAAACTGCAGTTACCGGAAGGAGTTGGGATTCATCCGGTCTTTCATGTCAGTCAATTGAAAAAGCATTGTGGCCAGACTGCAGTTCCCAGCCCTGACTTACCTCTTGTCAACAAAGAGGGGAAGATTAAAATTGAACCGGTAGCTGTGTTGGAAACCAGAGCTCTACCTCGCCGAGATAGACTGATCACTCAATGGCTCATCCAGTGGGTTAATCTGTCTCCAGAAGAAGCTACTTGGGAAGATGCGGATTTCATCAAAGGAACTTTTCCAGAATTTTATTCACAAACTGTTAGATCTTGGTTTCCAGAAGAGCACACCTGAGGGCAAGTATGCACTTGAGGGGGAGGCACTGTCAAAACCAACAATCTGGCGTAGCTGAAGAAAGAAGAAGCCTGAAGGAAATAACGATTCACTTATAGCTGCCTGTTTCATCGGACGGCTGAGAGGCTGATCTTCTCCGCTGCGGGAATCTCAACGTTTCAGAGTACTTCCGACAACAGCTAATTTAATCATAGTTTGATTTCCTGTTATTAGTACTTGAAGCTAAGTTAATTCAGTTGTTAATTCTGTAATCAAGTTTTAGACCTTAATGTTAGAGGATGTACTCATATATATACTTTTGGAAATGAATGGGAGAGGCATCCGTCGTCAAAAGTAAATTACTGTAGCCCTAGTTGTCCCTTAGTTGTTTTCGTAGCTGTTCCCGTGCTGTTCCTCTTTTCCCCAATTCCAAGTTCTGCGATTTTTCCTCCACCCGGTCGGATTTCCTCTCGGGGATCTGACAGTACGTACGTACGTACGTTACGTTACGTGCGTGCAACTTGCATACGGCACAAGATCAGCGCAAGGATAGATTTACAAATACATAGCGTCAGATTTGTTTTGTCATTCGAATGGAATGATCAAGGCCGGAATGCTGTCATTCCGTTTTCTAAAAGATTTGTTGTCACAAAAGCAGCAGCAGGTGGCTTTGCTACACAGCTAGACCTAGCTGAGATCAACAGCACGCACGTGCGCATCGCACGTCGGTCTAGAAAAATAACCATGCGGACGAGTGTGGGTGCATGCGTGCAAAAGGCACTGGTGTGTTGGTTAAAAAGACACTTAACTGGCGCATAGATCTCAATCATCCCATGTCGCAATAAAATATTCAGTTTCATATATGTCACTTTTTTAAAACAAAATTGAGACTTAACCCATTATTTTTGTTGAATAACTAGTGTCATTAAAACAAAAATAACATATGTTATATTTTGTTGAATAACGAGAGCAACCACAATAATTAGCAAGAGCAACAGTAAATAAACAATTGACACGAGATATGAGGGCAATCCTTCGACTTCTTTATTCTAATGATTGATGCATATATAATAAATAACATCTCCTCTATATTTATAGTATAGAGTCCTTTTAACATAGTCTAGAGCCCTTTTGGTATGCGTTCATATCTTCTACTTGGAGAAGAAGAAACCCGGTGGGGCCCACATGGGCTACTGCACCTACCCTACAGGACATTTTCGTAACACTTCTCCTTGGACGAATAACGTGACATGCACATGTTTTGTTAAAAAAATCCATCAAAAACCTAGTGGAAAAAAGGAATGGAGAAAAGAGTACGTCGCATATACGCAAAATGTATTGTATTAGTTGTCACATAAAAATCTTTGTATAAGAAAACTTTTAGTAAAAACTCGTCAAGGAAAAAAGAGTACAACCTTTGATCTCCTTGGTCATACCATTTTCTGGATTAATATCCTTTCTGCATAGTATTTGATCTTTAGATCAAAGATGCCTACTTGGGCTATTATTTAGGGAAGTGCTCCCCTAAACTCTGCACATCTCTAAGTCACCTCATTCCAATGCAGTGAACACATCTTTCAAAGCTAGATATTTGTAGGGACTTAGGAAATAAATCTATAAGATTTTCATAAGACTTAGTGTGCAGTATCTTCACTTTATTCTTCTTCTGGAGTTTATAAGCAAAGAAAAACTTAGGAGCAATACACTTCATGAGATTACTCTTTACATAACCCATTTGTATCTGTGTAACACGGGCAAAATTATCTTCATAGATAATACTGAGGGTTTGAACGATATTCATGCCACATGGTTGCTGGATATGACTAATCATTCATTTGAGCCAAATACATTCACATGAGGCTTCATATAATGCAATTATCTCTAAGTGGTTTGTGGATGTTCCTATGATCTTTGCTTTGATGATTGCTTGGAAATGGTTGTACCACTACATTGCTTTATGGGGATCAGATAGATATCTTGTATCTTTATATCCCACCATGGTCAAGTCTTTGTTCTTCTGGTAAAACAATCCAAGATCTTGTGTTCCTCAGAGATACCAGATTATTTTCTTAATGCTAGTCCAATGTCTCCTGGTTGGTGTTGCATTAAACCTTGCTAATAGGTTAATTACAAATGCGATATCAGGCATGGTGCAATTTGCAAGATATATTAGTGCTCCTATGACATTTAAGTATGGAACTTCTAGTCCTAACAATTTCTCCTTTTCCTCCCTAGGTTTGAATGGATCTTTCTCTACTTGGAGATATCTAGTTATAATGGGGGTTCTTAATGGATATGATTTATCCATGTTGAATTTCTCTAATACCTTATCTATCTAAACTAATAATCCACCAGTTCAAATTATTTTACATCCACCCAACAATTACCTGCTCCACAGTCATGACCTTAACTACGTCCACACCACAATATGCACCCAGAATTACACCATCATAAAAACGTCCGCACCAGATTAACTCTCCTCCATTCTCTCTCCTTACCCAACCATATCCGACGGTCATCCTTCAATGGATCTGCAGTATCCCTCCACCCCGCGCCCCGAGCGACTGCGCGCCCCCTCCCCGCGCCTCCTCCGCTCCCTCGCCTCCCCGCGCCTCCCCTCCTCCCCGCGCCTCCTCCGCTCCCTCCGCCTCCCCGCGCCTCCCCCCCCTCCCCGCGCCTCCTCCTCCGCCTCCCCGCGCCTCCCCTCCTCCCCTCCTCCGCCTCCCCATCCTCCTCCGCCTCCCCATCCTCCCCGCGCCTCCCCTCCTCCGCCTCCCCATCCTCCACCGCGCCACCCCAACCAACTCCCAGATCCGACCCGTCCCCGACGTGCCGCCTCGATCGGCGCCTTTCGGCCGGAGATGCCGCACCCACCTCAAAATCTGGGAGATTTCGTCTACTCTAGCGAGAGGATTGGCTCGTGTCGAGTCGCGCCGCCACGATGCAGAGCGGATGGTGTCCATGGAGGACGGAAGGAGGCGAGCGCGCTCGCGGCGCGCGGCGGCGGGCGCGCAGGCGGACGAGTGGTTTTCCGACGGGATGCTCAAGGTGTTCTGGGGTTCCTGCTGATCGGCGTGGGCTGCCGGCGTTCGGCATGTACATGGCGCGGCACACGCTGGCGGCGCGCGCGCGCTGCTCGGCCGTGCACGGGCGTCTGCGCCGCGAGGAGGAGCTGGAGGGGCTGGAGCGTGGACGCGACCTCTTCGGCGAGCCCATCGAGGCGCACCCGCCTGGTTCAACCCGAGGCCTTCCTCGCTCCGACCGACCCGACGCCTCGTCTCGAGCTCGCCTCCTCGTGCCTCGAGCCTCGCCGCCGAACTCCGCTCCCACCTCGCCGCCCTCGCGCCGAGCTCGTCGGCCGCATCAACCGCGACTACGCCGACTTCGTCGGCCTCAGCGCCCGACTCAAGGGCAGTGGCGGACCCGCCCTTCGGGCGAGGTCAGGCGGCCGCCGAGCTCCGTCGCCGGCGGACCCCCCCCTCCAGAGCCGGCGCCACCATGGGTGCATGGCTGCTGGCGTCAAGCGTCCTGCGGTCGTAGGAGTGGCGATTTTGGACGTCGCCGTGCGCGCGTGCGTTCCAGGAGCGATGGAGGCGTCCGGCCCACTGGCCCAATGGAAGCACTGAAGCGGGGTTAGGCGGCCAGTGAAGTGAAGCAGGCTCCCAAGTCGACAAGTCGTCCCGTCCCCAAGAGGGCGACTGGCGAAGTGGCGAGAGGAGAGGAGCCAACCCTAACCCTAGCCTTGCAAGCGCGCGCGCGCCGGCGGGTGCGTGCGTGTGGCACGGTGGCGGCGGAGCGCGCGCGGCCGTGGCTACCTCGGTGTGTTCTAATGGCAGCCTACGACACCGTCCCTTTTCTCACTTTGGCCAAGTTTGTCTATCTCCATAGGTAGCCTTGCTGGACCGCCGTCCGCAATTGAATGGGTGTGTTCTAGATTGCATTGTGTTTTCCTATATTCATTTCTTTCCCGTTGGCATTTAATGATTTACTTCTTTTGCAGGGAAATGGGGAATTTGGATTGTTTAGGTAAGGCAAGTTTTTTTTTCAGAGAGCAAGAAATTCAGGCAATATGATCATTAGGAGATTGGAGAACGTACAGATTGAACTCTCTTGCTGCAGTTTTTGTTCTACATGCTTTTGGTAAATTACAAATGTCATTGAGGTTCCATTGCTGTGCTTCACCTAATGTCCAGGTTTATATATCGGATAACTATTAGGAGTTAGTAAGATTCATTGCTTCGATGGGATAAAAAAGAAGTAAATGTATTTTAATTTTTTTAGTGGAAGCTAGCAAGATATCAAAGATCGCCACGCTGCTCACCGCACTTGCCAATTGATACCGTTTTCTCATGGGTATACGTATACCCACACCGAGCAATTAGTGATGGGGTGATCGAATCAACGAGAGATAGCTTTTCCTTTTGCATAGTTGTCTTTGTTGGAATTAATATACTCGTTTAGTGTGAGCAAATTGTCACCTTTTGGTTCTTTTGTTGCACAAGATAATTATCATGAACAGTTGTTATGTTCCTTTTGTAAGTTGGTTCTGAACGCAATTTTGCGGTGCCCTCGCCAGAGATTAGATGGTGCTAAATCCTGTATATAATCTATTTGGGTTAAAGATTTGTGATTCGGCCAAATTAAGCATGATGATGCTCCTTGGGCATATCGTAGTTTTGTATGAGTTCAATTTGTTTATTTTATGAAATGCTTGGGAGCTTCATGTAGGTGTTTCCATTTTCCTGTGCTCACAAAGTTGTTGGATCTCTAATTTTCACACTACTCTTGAGTTGCAAGTTAGTTTACATTCGATGATCAAAGTTAAATTTAAAACCCGGATATGTTCAAGAAGTAGAATTGGCTATTTCTAACTAGAACCCCATCCCTTTTAACGTAATTTGTATGTTCCTTTCTCTCTTTAGTATCGATTAGATGGCATAGTAGTCGACTAATTCAATCATCACGCTTTTTGGCATGCTGCATTCGAAGTTAGAAAATTGTTGCCCTATCTATTGCATTTGATGATGTTAGGCAATCTGAAATGGAGAATATGAAATTAGTTTTAGAGAACACATAAACAGTTCTGAGGAAACTTTACTTGTATCGAAGCTTTGTAATGCACTATGTACTTTGTAGCTGTAGTATGTACATGGAGAATATTCAGTTATAAATTATTTCAGTCTTGTGCTATAGCTGTGGACTGGTTTATGTTAAACCAATCTTGTGAACTGGCAGGGTAGTAGGAGTTGGTCCAAATTCAAAATGAATAGAACTGGAAAAGCTCATCTACAACTATGGACTAAGCTTCATTGGTGAGGTATTTTTCAATATCTTAACGTTATTTACACATGTTTGCATGCGAATTATAGTTGTTGCTTCCATTTTGTGCCATATTCTCTTGTTTGTGTGATTGCAACATAGTTTGATCATGGATTATTTTGCATCTGGCTAATACTGTTTGCTACATGCTTGCGAGTCCGCCCTAGCTACATTTTAGTCCTAGGTCCGCAACTGCTCAAGGGTGTGGACGCGGCAGCCGCACGCATGCGTGCACCGCTCGCCGAGCTGCGGGACAAGGTCGCCGGGTTCCGCGCCGCAGCGGCCTCGAGCAGCACGCGGCCGCGATCGCCGCCATGAGCTCGGAGCTGCCGCTTGACACATCGCACGCCGTCGTCTCAAGGTCCGATCGAGACTACTCCCGCTGGAGTGGTGATGTTCTTATTTTCTCTCACTCGATAAATTCCTCCGTTTCTCACTTCTTTGTAATTTAACATATGGAGGTTGACTTTTTCCCCTACGTTCTGTACAATAAGGTATGCAACATGGCTTTCTTACGTCCGCCGCACGTAAAGCTTCGATGGGGTTCAAGGTCTCCCGCAGATCTCGAATGGGCGTTGTCCGTCTTTGTCCGTCTTTGTTCGTGCCGAGACGAGCGGCAAGACGCTGGAGCGATCGAATATTATATATTGCGATATTATATATTATATATTGCGAGATCAACAAATTTTATCTTGTTTTATATTTTACCGTAGCGTTAGCACGGGCTCACTACTATATTTCTAAAAGCAACGTAGGTGGGCAACTTTACATAGTAACAATAAGATTGATCTTATAGTTCTAAAATGCTCAACTTTCGTTGTTTGTTATTTGATTGATCCCTTGTTTGGCTCATATTTCAGTATCTTATACCAAATACACTGCGTTCTGTTTGGCTCATATTTACTTAATCGTTTGCCATTGCAATCATTTCAGATCTTATACCAAATACAACTGCAGTGCATACTACCCGCAATTTCGCTTTTGGAATCTTAGCAATGTGACCAAGCAAGAGTATATATGACAAACAGATAGTTGTCTACTTAATTTTGATGCGGCATGAGCAGCTACATAACGGCAGACATTTTGCTCTCTTTATTTGATTATACTTGTGGAGAGGGAGGGAGGTACCCTGTTTATGTCCTAAATGTGGTTAATGCTCACTTGAGACCTTGGACCAATTGAATTTTTAGTTCTCATTCTTTCGATAGCATATCTAGAAAAAAATCTTTTTGATATAGTTTTTGGTGTCGGTTGGATACTTGTATGTGTTTATCCCAATTAGCAAGTTCTCATGGAATACGACAAAGCTATGAAAGTTGGTGATATGCCAAATTTAGTTTTTTTAATAACAGTTTTCTATTTTTCGCTGCCTACTGTGGACAACCTTTTAGGCACGGTTGTATCATCAATACAACCAATTTTTGGTGTTTTGCTGTTTGCCATACCGTATACCTACTATGCTTTCAGTAATGCCTGTGTTGCTTTAGTTTCTCATAAAGGGTGATGCTAATTGGACTGCTTTTCTTTCTTATGCCTTGTAGTCTTAACTGGCAACATCAGCTCTGCAAGAATCCCAGACCAAACCCTGACATCAAGACACTCTTCACCGATCACTCTTGTCTTGCTCCTACCAACGAGCAAGAGCTCCTCCCCCTGCCAATGGGCCCCTTGTTGGACCAATACCTAAGTGCTCCTGGCATTGATTACCAATCTGCAGATTCTGAACATTTGATGAAAAGAATGCGTGTAGGCCAACCGGATGAGGTATTGGATGAACTTAGACTTACCTTTGTTTCTCCTTTTACTCAATTCTGCAATATTGCATGACCAAACAAATTATGATACATTGAAAACTATGTTAGGTGTCATTCTCTGGTGCAAGCCATCCGGCCAATATTTATACTCAAGATGACCTTCCGAAACAAGTAGTTCGCATCCTTAATCAGGGTTCTAATGTTATGAGCCTGGATTTCCATCCCGTTCAACAAACCATTCTTTTAGGCTCACGCTGTTGTTTTTTAAGTCATTTACTTTTGAAGGTCCCATTCTTTGTAGGAATGATAGCAAAATTTCGGTGTAGGTTTTTTAGTAAAAGAGGAAACATATAATTTGTATACTATCGTTAATCATGTAAGAAAGTGAAACTTTGATTTTGGTAATATGATTTATATAATCGTGCCTGTTAAAATTTGCATTGAAATGTTGAATGCATCTCTCTTCCTCCATTATCTTATCCTTTTATTTTGTTTTAGATATGGAGTTAGTACACAAGATGCGGCCTTCAAAGCAGAGCTCTGTGATTTGTATGCCAGGTGAGCCTCTTGATTCCCTTGATATTTCTCAGTTGTTTTCCATGCTTGTGAACATGGTGTTAGCTTCTAAGCCCAATGGTAATTGCATATGGCAGTATGGCACTACTTCTACTGTGTTCAAGCTTGTTGAATTATGATCTGAGTGCCCTTTGGTCATTAATTTATTATCATTACCATCTTGCTCCTAGAGGGGAGGGTTAATTAATCACTACCATCCTTGCAACAATGGAGGAGTACATCAGAGCAGTTTGTTGTAATATTCTGCTTGTTAACTCTTGCTGTTGCAAAAGTAGGAGAGTGAGGAGTGGAAGCTACTGACCTATAACCAAGAAGCTCCAAGAGCCGGTGGCGGAGGAGAAAGACGAACGTGTAGAGCCTGAACAAGAACCAGAGCCTCAACCTGAGCCTGAACAAGAACCAAGAATTTGATTTGGTGGTTGATACAAATATTAAGGGAACAGCGAATGTACTTCGTCATTTTGTTCCACTTATGATGGAGAAGAAACATGGGATTATAATCAATTTGTCCTCTGGTTGGGAAGGTCTGCATTGCAGAGGTAGGACACAATCAACGGTTTGTTCTAATCTGGTTTCATTCTCTGAATGTGAAATCTTCAATGCATACTAAATTGCATAATGCTATTTCAGGTTGCTCCGTATTGTGCTTCAAAGTGGGCTATTGAGGGTTTAACACGCTCCTTAGCAAAGGAGCTACCTCTGGATTGGCAGCCATTGCTCTTAGCCCCGTGTTGTGA
This sequence comes from Dendrocalamus sinicus, assembly GCA_036346575.1. NCBI lineage: Eukaryota > Viridiplantae > Streptophyta > Magnoliopsida > Poales > Poaceae > Dendrocalamus > Dendrocalamus sinicus. The sequence goes on along the minus strand of CM070650.1, from coordinate 2,372,940 downwards.
ATACTTGACATGCTTAATTCATGCTTTGGAAGTTCAAATGCATTATACCAATCGATGAACAATGGTAAACTGTTTGGCTCTTTGTTCCTCCTCGCTCACGACTATGCAGAAATGAGCATATGTATTCATTAACAGAGGAGAGAATAAAATCTGAACAAACTAGAGAATGTTACACCAGGGAAAGGAGTTCATGGGAGAAGGTTTCAGGAGAGCGGACCCTAGGAGATAGGGAAAATTGCATATATTAGTAACACAATAATATTGTCCATGGCACATAGAGCATTCCATTGGATCAACCTCTCCGGATAATTCTCTCCCGCATTGCACCATTCTCTCTAATGTATCTTTATTGTTAGTGCTACATTCTTCGCAGTCATACCAATGATTTTTATAAAAACCACCTATTCCTCTCCTTCCAAATAACACCGCTTAGTCAATACGACTATAAAGACAACCTTGAGCCTTCGGGGCGCGCGCGCGGCGCGGTGCGGCGGGGAGGAGGCGCGCGGCGGGCGGGCGAGACGCGGCGGACCCGCGTCCACATGGTGCGGGCGCGCACGCGATGGGCCGCGGCATGGCGGCGCTGATGCGGCGGGAGGAACCCAATTATCCAAACAAAACATATATGGCCATTCAAAAATTGGCTTTGAAAGCAGGGAACAAAACATGTATGACCATTCAAAAATTCGTTTGGTTGATTTCGTGTGCATCCCTAAAATGTTGTCGTGGCGTTAGCACGGACACTATACTAGTTGGTATAAGTAGACTGGTGTACTAATATTCCTTCAGGGAAATGCTCCAGCTGCAAGCCTAAGTAATACATAGTTTTACCTAAATCTTTCATTTCAAACTCTGTCTTAAGGTAAGAGCTAGCTTCATAAATGTCTTCTGTGGTTCCAATGATATTCAGATAATCAACATATACAGAAATAATATAGAATTCATTCTGGGACTTCTTAATGAACACGCAGGGACAATCATCATTCTTTGTGTAATCTCTCTCTGAAAGAAAGCCACTAAGCCAGCTGTAGCACATTCTATCAGACTGACTTAACCCTGCAGCGGCCTCTGTAGTTTGACACTATATATATGCTGCGATTTGCTTTATTAGGATCCCACATTTTAATTTCTTGTGAGAATTTCATGTAAATATCCGTCTCCAAGAACACATACAAGTACGTGATCACTACATCCATCAACTCCATTTTCAAATTCATACTCACTACCATTGATAATTTGATATTAACTACGTGAAAGTGGTTCCACTCATAACAAGAGAATATGTTTCATCATAATTGATGTTAGGTCTCTGCGTGGACCCTTGTGCTACTAGCTCACTTTATATCTCACCACCTGGTTGTTGTCATTTCTATTCCGGACGAATACCCATTTATATCCTACTCAAAATACTTTGGGAGGAATGTGAGCTACTGGTCCAAACACTTCTCTCTTCTTTAGCGAGCACAATTATGCCTCAATTGCTTCTTTCCATTGACCCAACTGAGCACTTCCTGCACTCTGCCATGGGCTTTGGTTCTGGATCCAGATCAATACTATCATCAATTTTCGAGGCAAAGTAAATATCAACAACAATGGTCTTTCTATTAAATGATTCTCCTGAATCCACATAATTAGTATAAAAGTATTCAATTATTTCTTCACCCAACTCTTCGTGGTTTCCCATAACGATAGAGTTTGGTTTATTCGATATCCTAGTGCTAATGTGTGCACCTTGTTTTGTTGGGTTGTTCATCTCAACTTCCTGCTGTGTTTCTCCAACTATCTGAGAGAATGAAGTATTCTGCTCTTTTTGTTTCTACATACATCTTTGAGAACCTTAGATTGAAGCCGACAGAGCTCTCCCCGTCTTCCAAAGGTTAGGGGCAAGGGTGGTATTTGTAGCCTCTTCCCGTGGCACTTTTACTCTCTCCAGTGCATTAGCTGTAGGTATATGCGACTTTGTCATACCTTTATGATCAGCAAAAGCATCCGACAGATTATTTGCTAAAATTTACAACATAATTATTCAACTTCTTGCTCAGTTTCTTCCATGTGTGGGTATAATACATGGATCCCTATGGTTTCCCACATTATTGCACGGCATTCCTTTGATTCAAGGTACTTTCCTCCCCTAATGCTGGAAAATGATCCTTATTAAAAATATTATCAGCATATCGAGTATATGAAGATCCCTAGTCATAGACTCTTAATATTTAATTATTAATAGAGTTTTAAAACCTACATAGATCTCTAATTTCCGATGAGGGCCCATGGATGTACACTGTAGTGATATTGGCACGTATACAGCTCAACTAAATTTACACATATGATAAATACTTGGTTCTTCTCCAAGCACTAACTATATTGAGGAAATAGTGTGACATGTAGTTGGTCTAATTGAATTAATACCACAGCATGCAGTACTACTTGTCCTCAACAACTGGCTGGTAAGGTACATTTCTGCAAAAGCATGCTGTACAGACGCACGATCGCACATATAAAGTTCTGATGTACAAGCTAGCGGGGAGTAGAAATTGCTGTCATGCACGTACGTAGGCCTGGGTATATATATAATATAGCTACAATTGTGATGAACGAACGTACGCATGTACGTAAGTTATCACACCGAAGCGAGTGGTACGTACGAGCAGAGAAATGCATATGCAGGTCGTCGATCACATATAGCACGCAAGCGGAACTGTACATGGTGTTAGGCTATTTTGATAATTTTTCTCATTTTCGGTTTAAAAAGATAAAGGAGAAGAAATTACCCATGAGGCCGTTTGTAAGAGAAGGAGGGAGAGGAGATAAGGCTTACCAAGCCGGTTCAGATCTACAATGAGTCTTCTGTTATCTCCACTTCTCTCCGATCTCTCGAGCAGCAGGCTTGAGACCGTCGTTCCTTGACCCTGTCGAATCCTTACCGATGAATCTTGGCTTCTTACTCCTATATATCTAGATGTGAGAGCTTTCAAAAGACGACGATCAAGAGGACATACTCAATCTGAGAGCAAGTGTGGTGATTTCTCTGGTCTCCTGTGCGGTTTGCTCTACAAACTCACTGGGGTCTCGGTGATTTCCACGTTGGCGAAGTTCTACCGATTCTCTGAGGTGTGGTCGGTCTTGATTGTTTCTATCGTGGTCGACCTACTGTAGTCATCCTGCCATGATCATTCTATTGTGGTCGATTAGCCGTAGTCGATCTGTCGTGAACGACCTGATGCAGTACTCCTGGCTACTTCGTGCGATTGGGGGATTATGTTTGCTTTGTGCGGCAACATCTACATCCCAGCTTCACAATTTGGTGGGTACTAATTTGTGAGGTTGGGCATTGTATCTTCGTTACCCTCTCTGGTGCTATCTGGGCATACATCGGTGATTGGTTTTCTAGGACATCGTCTTTGCGATGAACCTTGCCCCTATCGATCTTCTCAGTGGCTTGGACTGCCACTGCTTAGTAAGGTTTTACATTCTGTAATTTCTATTGTGCATTAGTTAGCTGTGCTAGTACCTCTGTTATTATATCTGAAGTTGGTGATTTGTGTTGGCGCTAGGAGGACTATTGCATGATAGATTGTGGGCTCTTGAGATTGCTCAATGACGAAGCTAGTCATATATGAGATCATAGTGACTATCTAGGAACATTCTGCTAGTTTGATCTACTAATTATACTTCAGTTTAGTGTTTATTCACTGCTGTTCTGTTCTTGTCATAGTATGAATTCTGCTATATCAGACGTAGCATATATCTGTCTCTGTTCAGAATATTACCGACAACAGATTAAAACTGCAGTTGTTCATTTCTGTTTTGTGTGTTATTAGAATATGAAATAGAACCTATCACTACTCTAAGATAATGTTTAGATTGATGAACTAGCAGAATATAGAGAGATTGTCACTTTGATTGTTGATCTATTGACTAGAGTTTAGAAGGCCAAAATTTTAAAAACTTGATTGACTCCTTAGCTGAGAGCAAAACAACACAAATAAATTTGTGCACTATGCAGATTTTAATTGCCCAATATCTTGATCAGATAAGCATATTGTCCTATTTATTTGACTCGAGTATTCTATCTATGTCAAAAGATAATATGCTAATATTCATTCATTTACTTGTTCTTGGATATATACTTTACTATTTATACTTAAATCTAAAATTAATCTAAAAATAATACTAAAACCGCTTAATTTCCAACCCATGCACCTTCAAGTACGTGTACGTGCTGAGAGATCCAAACGGAGATAGACGCGGCAGTATCACATATGACATATCCGCCACGGTCGGCCACGCGCGCGTCCAACGGCCATGGCTGAAGACACGGCGTCCTCGCCTTGATAAAGTCTGTGCATATTGGTGCACGCAGACGCGCTGTTACCGTCGTTGGATGGACCGATCGCCTGCCAGCCATGTACGGATATTGCATATATTTACACCCATACATATCAGCGTGCGCGCGCTGTGTAGATCTGTGATACACTGCACGCCCGGCCGGCCGGCCGGCCGGCATGCACGCTCGCCGAATCCATGGATATTTATAGCCCGCACTGTGCTCGCACGTAAGTACTCGGCTCTTCCTGCCGCATGCATCTACTCGCACGAACATAAATTCGAGCACGCATGTCAGGGCCAATAACTGAGTGTGTTCCACCAAACAAGCAACGAAATTACAGGACGCGCGAGAGCCATCTGTTGTACGTGTTGTGTTTTGCTCAGCTCGGCTCTGTTCGGTGATGGTGTCACATGCATGCACGCATGCCAACGGCCGGAAGATGAGAGATCGACCGGTGGAGGACGATGGCGAGATGCCCGGGCCGCAGAAACGACCAGCGGAGGGTCAAATGCCGAGCCATCCGGCAACCGCCTGCCGCCTGCGCGGCCGTGTGCCCTGATCCCTCGCCCCTCCCCACCCCACGGGTTACGAGAACAAACTCCCGCTTCTCTCGCTACGTTCTTCTGACGCTGCTGCTATTCAACCTCAACTTGCACGCTCTCCAATCCCCAGAAAGACACACGGCCATCTATGCCCGGCAGCAGCAACAAGCCGGGGCTAGTGTGTCTCGGTTACTATGCAAGTTAACACCTGTATATGTGTGCCTGCGTGCTCGTTTTCTCACTTGCAAGCAACCCTACTGGCAGTTGCCGATTTCAGCTGCTAGGAGATTTTTGATCAGGTGTCATCCAGCTCAACTTGTCTTGAAAACTTCTTCGGTTGCCTTTTGACGATGTCTCTGGATATTGACAACGCTCGGTCGGTAGCGCGGAATATATATATTTGGGAAAGCACAGCGTGAAATGCGACGATAAGATGCATGGTTTTAGACGTAGTGTTGTACACAAATACACGACGGTACTGGTTGCAAAAGTCGTGGAAGCATTTTATTTATGGTATTCTGGCGAACTCGATGTTATTAAGTACAGTCCTTGCAACGCTAGCTCCACACTCCATCGCCTCCTATAAATTCTCCCACACTTCACCCGCAATAAACACCATCAAGAAAAGTGCTCACTTCCTATTCCAAGCCCCCGGCCTCCTCTCTCTCTCACACACAACCGCCTACCACAAACTCCGGCGAGCTCGAGGTCACTTCATCGTTTCCATAATGAGCGGCAGCGCCGGCGCGAGCGCTAGCTTCGAGCAGCACCCGAAGCGGCGACCCCCGGCGCCGTCCGACCATGAGAGGCAGCAACACCGGAAGCTGCTGAGGCTGTCGGTGCAGCAGCAGGAGGACGACGTGGCCGCGGGCGTGGTTCCGCCGGTGACCGTCGTCCTGGACGGGCGCTGCATCTGCCACCGCGTTCACCTGAGCAGGCACAACGGGTACCGGAGCCTCGCGGGCGCCCTCCGCCGCATGTTCGTCGACACGGACGCTGGCGCCGACGAGGGCAGCAAGAGCGTCGACGTGGACAACGGCCTCGACCTCTCCAATGCCGTCCCGGGGCACGTCGTGGCCTACGAGGACATGGAGGACGACCTCCTCCTCGCCGGTGACCTCAACTGGAAGTAATAATAATTAATCACCCACCAGTTAATTTCCGATCTTGATTTCTTAATGCATTTTTTTTGTGTTGAGAGTTGAGACGCCGTTTGATTTGCCTTGTCAGGGATTTCGTCCGTGTCGCAAAGAGGATCCGGATAATCCCGGCGAAATCATCAAGCCGAAGGAAGCAATAATGACGAGGGCTTAATTAACTACGCTTGATCAATCATCACGTGTAATTATTAAACCCTCTGCTTCCTCCGCTCGATCGGCTCCACCGTGGTGATCGATCAGGTCTCTGTCGTCGTCTCCCTAAATCTTCATATCCTTCCGTTTGCATTTCCCCCTGTATCAATCTTAATATAAAAAAAGTAAGCTTTGTCTTTGTCTTGCGATGTGTTGCTTAATTAGCAGCTCAATTAAGTTAAGGGATGTTGTCTCGTCTCACGACTGTCGTGATCCATCCAAGTATGTGCACGTACCATGCGTATCCGTCTCATGAGTCATGCCCCTTGATATGTGTTTTTCCCTTGTAAGCTTGCCTTCGTCTTCATATGCGACTGATTGGACTCCCAACTCTGTCATGTTATTTTCCTTTTTAACTATTGTTTATAATTTTTCTTAAACAAATAAATAGAATAACTTTTCTATTAATTTTTAAAATGATCTATTAAAATAACTATTTTAAAACAAATTATCAATATTTGATTCATCCATATAAACGCATCAGCCGAACAGTGCTGCAGATACAAGTAGCCATCGGTGTGCGCGATGGTGGCTCGCTCGATCGATCTGTGCGCGAGGCGGGACTGAACACGTCGGTGTCGCTTGTTCAATCAGAGGGAGGCGACGACGTGACCGTGAGATCGATTTGCGTACGCGCGCACAGTCGATTGATGGAGTTGACCACCCATGAGTGGGATAGATCCCGAAAGCATAACTGCCATCAACAGCGCTCCATTAATACTACCTCCTTGGCACCATTATCTATTTCCCCGGTGAAATGGGAGCAGATCTTGACCTGTTGATCGCTTGATCAGGCAGTCGTGCGCACTCTACCTTCACTGGTGACTGGTGTGGATACCACGCGGCCAAGCCGGTAAAAGGAAGAAGAAAAAAAGAGAAAAGAACATGCATGGCGCATGGAAGGGAGAATGGCTGTCAACTTGTCATCACTGCATGCCTGGTACGTAGGAGTAGTAGTGATCACACAGCATGTTTGGCGGTCTGACAAGGCCACGACTCCTGGAGCCCGGCCGGCCGGGCGGTGTACGTGAGAACCCAACTAACCGGCGAAGAAAAAGAAACGCGCGTACCCGCTGAGCCTGACGATCGAGTCAGTGTTGCGTTTGGTGTTGGAACTTGGAGGAGTCATGACGCACACATGAGAGACAAGGGATGGATGGATGGAAGGACGTACCTAGTTGCGAGGGCGACTCTACCGTGGCCGTCGTCGTCCGCCTCTTTCTCGCACTCCGGAGAAAAGCCACTACAGTGCAACCAAAAAGCAACTTCTAAAAAATAGTTACAAAAATTGAGGTGTTTAATTCGGCTTTCGATTTCTAATTTCTAGAAGCTAGAAGCCTACCTCGATTGGAAGTTTGGAACAGCCCCTAAAACTGCATCAACAGTGTGATTGGTCCGCAAGCCATTTAAGTGGGTTTTGTTTGCAGGACAGGCCAACAGTTCATTGGTCAGCCGCGCCACATTTGCACCCGTACTTTGCATCCACTTCAAGGTCACTAACGAATTCACCAAGTTGTTTTCCCAGTTGAATGAAGGAAGAGCGAAATGATGTGGCACAATGCTCATAAAGTCTTCACTGTCCATGCTAGCAAGGTGAGGATTGCAAGTTTATCAGAAGTGCAAGCTGCTGCGAGCCTGCAACCTCTCTTTTAAGTCTTGACACAGCTCGATCGGTCACTGATTGGTATAGGGTGCAGTAGTTTCCCTGCACATGATGTCGATGCGCATGGCCCCCTCTCTCCCAACTAACCAATGAAAACCGTATGCTTGTACCAAAAAGGCCAAGCAAGTAAGCCTCCAGATTTCTCACAAACGTGCATGAATTTTCTTGTCCGTCAATACAATCTCGCATTGACTTTAAATAGCACGGTGTAGTAGCTGTCCATTGCGTGGATTCTATCCAGACCTCAAATTTTGCTGAAGTTACATAAGTATAGATTGGAAACGGCCCCTCATTTTTTTTTCTTAAAGAAAAGTCTGACGAGATCATAAAGAGCCACGGTATAATACAAAGGCACGGAAGGCTTACAAACATCAGTTCATTATCAACTTATACTTAATAAAATACGTGAGCCAATAGTCGTATATTACTTTTTATCTACGAGAAACATTTTTCTTACTACCCTTTCTACCCCTACTTATATATGGATGCATCCCTTTCTCCCCCAGTCCATGCACCAGTCTGTCAATGGTGATCCATTACCCTCCATACTCACGGGACATGCTACTCTCCTCGTAGTCAACTACTCAACTATACAACATTAGTTCCGCTTCAAAACATTTTTGGCTTCGTTTTAAACGCATAGGTTTTTAACGTAGTTTTTATTTTTCTTTTCGTTGTTTCTTTTTATTTTTTTCTCTCTCTTTTTTTAATTAAATATTTAGCTAAAAATTGGCAGTCGCTACAGTAATATTTTAGTCAAAATCCATCCGCTGCAGCCAAATTAAATAGAAGCATCGTTTGCGTCACTACCTTTTTACATATTCTTATTATCCTATTGGTTGTCTCACCCTCTTCTTTCGCTGCGAAACTCCTCTACTATTAGCATCTGTGCTAACAGAATCTAATATGGAAAATACACGCTCTAGAATGGGAGAAATTTTATTGTATCTCGATGATATATTCTAGCTTGTATAATAACCCAACCAGCCATTGACACCTATAAAGAAAAGGCTCACCTGTAAAGTCTCGCTTCCTACTTTTCTCTCACATCTCCTGTTACTAACCAGAAACAACCCAAACCAGCCATTGTTCTTCCCATAAGTTTCGACTCAAATTCTAGAGCACCACCGCTCGCTGTAGTAAGCCACCAGAGTGGACTTGCTCTCAATTCCTCGTATTCTTGGACTTCCGCTGCCGCCCTTCGTCTTCCCCGCTACAACGACGACTACAACAAGTCCCCTCGACCCTTTCCCTTCATTCTCCGGCAAGACAGATGTGGACAACAAACATCTAAATTCTACACTGGAAACTGAAAGACATAATAGCTTCATACATAAGAGTTTCATAAAAAACAGGAGTACCATGCGAATCAGCTGGTCCAACTGAAACTACGAATGAACAAAAAGAAGTACAAGCAGAACTAATACAGATGATTCTTCTACCATATGATTCACAAACTCCCATTTGCCAAGAATCGCTTGATGGACAACAATGAGCTGTGCATATTCGATGAAATTCCCTTTTCTTCTCAATTGCTCCTGCGGAAAATGAGCTGTGCATGTTCCACTGGCACATGTGGCTGGAGCAGACGCATGAAATGCATGTAAATAAGGATTGCAAAAACAAAGGAACAACAAAGCACCTCAGTTCTGAATGGTAAGCAAAACGTCTTATGATATAATCAACCTCCCATTGAAGCCACCTCAAATTTCAGGTTCTTTGCCCATGATTCTAAATAATGTTCGTGTACCAAGGAAGATTTCAGTGCATGCTCCAGTCCTACCATTGGTTAAGACGAAAAATTCGATGAATAGAACCATCTCACCAACCAATTTGCAGAAAGGGTATACCTAGGAATTTCTCTGCTATGCATACATCATCAATCTTTCCTAGCTATGGTCATATTAGGGACTTCACAAGATCACATTAAGGGAAGGTGGAAAAATAAATTGAAGTCATGGGCTATAATAACAAGCACACCTCCAACTATCCCTAATGAACCACAAAATGCTAAATTTCACGTTGTAAAGGGCATAGTTAGTAGTGCAACTGGAATAATATCGGAAATAGTAATGTAAATTGAAATAGGTGTTGCAACTCAATTTCAAAAATCAAGAATTACATCCACTACAGCTCAGATCCAAAAGGAAAAGGAGAGATGTTAACTTGGGACACAAAGCTACTCTGCTCATCCCTAAGCACAATCAATAACTCAAAAATCTCGGTTTAAAAAATGGAACATCTCAGTCCATGGAAGAATTTGGGACATGGGGAAGAGAGAGAGAGAGGATGGGACTTGCGAACAAATCCATCATAAAGGAAACGTGATAACATCAACAAACCAAGAACCGCATCAAACGGGGATAATGGAATGCAAGGATCTGGGGAGCAGGTCAAACAAAAGCTTTAAGAGTTTTACCGTTAGGGGCTAAATCCCCTTCCAAATATTCCAGATCAGACCACGGACGTGTTAGAATTAATCTTGATGAGTTGTAAGTGGTCGAAGTCAATGGTCAAAGCTGTGGTTGAAACCGTGGTCAAAGCCGTGAAGTAGTGGTCGAAGCCGCGTCCGAAGTCACAGTCGAAGACTCCGAGTACACGAGAAGCCATGGTCATTGCATCGAGATGATGCACCATGGTCGAAGCAGCAATCCGAAGTTTGAGAACCTGGTTGGTGCTCGGACATGATCGTGGCAGCCGTGATCGAAGGCACCATGGTCGTAAGTCGTAGTCGGAAGAGCACTGTAGCGGTCGGAAGAATACTGTAGCAGTCGGAAGCGTCCAGTGCGTATTGTGGTTAGAAGTCGGACGTAGTCGAGTGCAATCGGAGCGTTCGAGTACAGAGGGAAGTCAAAAGTTGAAGCGCTGTGAGAAGAGGTCGTAGCCATGAGAAGCAGTCTCATGCGATTGTGGAGAAATTCGAGAAAACAGCCTTGCCATGGCTGCACGGACCTTCACCGTCGTGCTCCTGAGCGCACGGTGCTGCAGCTGACTCATGGCCAGCACCTGCGCACCTACGCTCGACGTGTGCCGCTGCGCACGCCATCACGCCAACCAGTGAGTCAACAGCAGGCAGCTTCTCGCACCTTGCTCTGGATCTTGAGACTTTGATACCAATTTTTGGGATTGAATCATTCAATCCTCTCTCTTGTCTCTATGGGATAAACACACACAGAGGGAGACTAATACAATGGGATTGAAGTACTCAATCTTTTTCTCTTGCTGCGAGTTAACAGCTCAACACCTACATAACAGAAATTCTAGGAGTCATGAGAATAGGCCCAGTTAGTGGGTGCGTGAATGTCGTGTGTGTGTGTGTGTGCATAAGGCTTATTTAAGCTGTGTAATTCTTGTTATGTAGGTGTTGAGCTGTTAACTCGTAGAAAGAGAAAAAGATTGAGTGATTTGATCCCACTGTATTAGTCTCCCTCTGTGTGTGTTTATCTCAGAGTGATAAGAGAGATGATTAAGTGATTAAGTCTCAACAATTGGTGTCAGAGCCTTAAGATCCAAGCAAGGTGCGAGAAGCTGCTTGGCAATGACTCGCTGGTTAGCGTGATGGCGTGTGCAGTGGCGCACGTCAGGCGGAGATGAGCAAGTACTGGCCACGAGTCGACTGCAGCACCGTGCGCTTAGGAGCACGGCGGTGAAGGTTTACGCGGCCATGGCAAAGCCGACGCGGTGTGCCAGAATCGCATGTGACGTGCACACTGGCGACGGTGACGTGATGTTGCATGTTGGTGGGTCATCAAGTGGTGTCGCTGCAAGCGGCGGCTTCGACGATGGGCACACCAACGATAGACTCCATGAGTGGAGGCTAGAGGTGGTGCAGTGGCATGCTCCATGCGAGGTAGAGACCAGCTATGGGTGGCGGCAGACTCCATGCGAGATAGAGGCTGGCGTCGGTGGCAAAGGCCATCGTAACGAGAAAGACAGTGTGAAGCTGTTAGTGATCGTCGATGACGTCTTGGTGTGAAGCTGACAGCGATCATCGCAAGAAGATGTCGATGTGAGGCCGGCAATGATGGCGGTGCGATACTGCTATGAGGAGAAGATGGTAGTGTGAAGCCATTGCCGCTAGAGGTGTCGGTGGGAAGCCGACAAGCACGCCTCAGTGTGAAGCCAAGTGGTAGAGGTGTGGTGCTACTATAAGAAGAATCATGGAGGTGGCAGTGTGAGACCACTGTAAGGAATAATCGGTGTGATGCTAGCGCCAATAGGAGTGCGATACTGCTGTGAGGGGAAGTCGATGTGAGACCGACAACGACAGTGGTGCGAAGCTGCTGTGTGAAGTTTTGACGTGAAGTCGAAGGTGGTAGTGTAAAGCCATCCCCGCTGCAAGATGAAAACATGATTCAACAATGGTGTGAGACCACTATAAATCATGCAAAGAGAAGGCCGCTACGTGAAACTAGAAGTCGAGGCCGCTGCACGTGACAAGAAGATGCGAGTGATTCGTATTGGTGATCTAAACATCAAGATTAGGGGGGGGGGAGAAAGAACAAGACTATCGAGATTGGATGGAGGTTGAAGAAATGGGGTTGCATCGTACAGAGAGAGTGAGGGGGACAGGGGATGGCTGCTGGAGGCAGTGATGGCGATGCATTTGGGATGGATATGGATGGGATCGAGAAGGGGATTGAGCTGGGATGGACACTGGTCTCTCCCCCTCGCAAGCAATGGCCCTTCACGTCGCCTCTGCCTCCTACCCCTCTAGTGACTTTACAAGTGGGCCTTTTTCTTTACAGATGTCAATGACTGATTGGATTGTTATACAAGCTAGAGTATACCACTATGATATAATAAAATTTCTTCTAGAATGGGCCAACTCCCCTCTACAGTCACTAGCCCCACTACTCTCATCATCGTTGATAGTACACCACAACTCATTGTTGGTATCAATACCTTTTTGCTCCTCCTTGTCACCTTATTTGTCACCTCATCTTCCTATTTCGTGTTGCAAATCCTCTACTATCATTATCGTAACTGCCACCCAGTTACAGCCTACAGTGAGAGATGTGCACTTTGGAGTGTGACATACTCTCTTGTAGAGTAGTAGGCCCACTACTCTCCTTGTTGCTTGCACAATACCACTCATGGCCTCTCTCTCTCCTCTCTTTCTCCCCGTAACGCCATAACTCCTCTCCTAACAGTTCCATTCTTTTTAGCTTATAATTTATAACTTTCTACAGATAAACAGGACGATTTCTCCATCATATTTTTGAATCGGCTTATTGAGACATCCTTTTTGAAACAGGCTATCGGTATTCAGTTTGTATGCATAAGCGCTTGCGCTAGGGCCAAAAGTCATAAACCACAGCTGAAAAGAACTCATGTAAAACACAAGCACACATGCTCTACATGGCATGAACTCAAATTCCAAAGCAGGTCATATGGGAATAAAAAAGTTGTTTTGTAGTAATAATTTCCACGAAATACCCAAACACATGTGTTTTTCCTGCAAGTACGGCATTCACAAATCACAGTGTAGCCATGACAGCAGCGAGTAATGCATATCCAAGTTCAGACAGACATGGCCAACTTCCTTCACCAATCAAAAGATTCCTTTTAAGCAAAGGCCATCACTGTCCCCCTTAGTATATGTAAAAATAGTATAGACAGCGGTTGCTATCTATAGATAATAGTGGTGAAACTAAGATAAAACTAGAGGGTGGGTTCAAAAAACTTACTGATTCACGCTGAGCCGCCTTCCTTGCAGGTTCTTCGTCACCGCGGTGGGTCACCCATTGTCCTTCTCCAAGCTATGCCCAATCCCCCTAATCCTCAATATTGCAGATCATATTTTTGATATTTCTACATAAAGACATTAGAAGCATGTTATCATGAATATTTGATTGTAAATATTGCAACAAAATAAAGCATCACAAAAGGAGATACAAGGTATGCTAGCTCAACATATATCTTATGTTGTTGTGGCACATATGTCTTCTGTATTAAGACATGTAAAGCACAACGCATAATAAAGGCCTGCAACTGTGATGCAATTTCTTTGAAGTAGATAATTTCAATTTTCTCATTTGTGTTGGGACTTGAGAGGTCTTGCAGAAGACAGGAACCTGGTCGCATGAGATCCTTTGCAAAAACACGGACATCTTACAAGTCAACTAATAAAGAGCAGCACCGCAGACAGTTCAAGACTACCAAATGGGTTGAAGCTGACTACATAATGAATTTATGAAAGTCAAGCAACCTTGAATATATGATAACCAATCCAATATATTCTCTGAGAGAAATTGTATCAGCACTATGGATTTTAGAGAGCTGTAATTAAAAAAACAATTGCCGCTATGTCATTGTTGCCCCAAACCCAACTAACTCATTTGATAGGTACATAATAATACCAACCATACAGTCTGTGGATACCATCATTTTTTGAGCATAGTATAGTATCCATGGCTAGCATTAGCTGGTAATGAACGAAATTTAATCCCTAGAGTGTAAATAAAGCTACCTTCAAAATCAATTCTACGAATATTTTCTACAAAAGTTCAAAAAATTTAATCAGTGATCCAAAATTATTCCTTTAACGGAGGGCTTGAAATCTATAGAAAGGATTGACCTACAAATAGAAACACCTTTTTTCTGAGATAATGAGTACAATAAGGACGCACTAACGCACACAACACCACACACTCTCACACACCCACGTGGGTGCGCTTAATGCACACGTTTGAGACTAGACATACCTAATATCTTCAAAGCACGGGTACGCGCTTTGACCACTGAACACACCCACATGAGCGTGTATACTCAGAGAGCACTATTCACATAAACAGTGTTGTAGGACACTGTTCACGTAAACAGTGCACCTCCGAAAATGCATGCCTCAGGCTCGAAGCCAAACGGGCTAGCTCCCTATCGGGTGCTTAGCCATCCAAGCTACAGCTCGATCATGCAAATAAAAACAACTTAAAATGTAAACTATCGCTTGTTTTCTCCAAGAGAAGGGCCAATCCTTTTTGGAGAAGGGGAATAAAGAATTAATGGCTTAACGCACACAATGCGCCTCATGAAAGCAAAAGTTACTAGGATTTAGACTAATGCTCCTCCACATCCTAAAGAAACTGGGAGCTTTTGTTTTTCAACTATGCATAGAAGAGATATGCCAAACTGCTATCTGAAACAAGTTCATACTTCCTAATCAGGTTTTCCAATACGGCATGTCTTGCCAATTTTAATGCCTACACAAGCAAACTAACCACATCAACTAGAATGAAAAATAGCATCACAACGAATAGATACGAGATACGACCGATCCTGTTCAGATTAATCAAGGACTGTGAGCAACCCAACTAAGCAATCATGCAAATATGAACGTAAGAGAAAGAGAACACCGAAAATAACAGATCCACCCTTGGATTGGTGGCCCTACCTATCGGCCTGCTTGAGCATGTCGAGCATGTTTGTCTGGAAGACGTGGTCAACGGCCTTGATGCTGACCTCGGTGCCCCTCTACTTCATGGCAAAGACGTCAAACACCCCGGATCTCTAATTGCTCTCCTCCTCGCCTCAGTCGCTCCCGACCGCACTTGCTCCTCGCTAGCCCCAGTGCTTCTACGCTCGGCTACCGCTCAGGCAGCCAACTGTCGAGTCATCGTCCGATGTCTCTGTGCCTCCCTTGCATGTGCCAGTCGCCACGTGCTTGGGGAGGGTTTGGGGCAGGCCTAAGGGTGGACTCAAGTCTGATGAAGCCAACTAAGTGGCTCCGTCCCTGATAGACAAAACTAAATATGCTTATACAATAAGTTGTCTACAGGGCACTCTCAATAGAGTGATATAAGCAGTGTCTATAGCATACCAAATAAGCAAAAGGATGATGTGAGAGAGTAATTAAGAAAGAGAGAGATGATAGTAGTGTCTCATATAAGATATTGCATATTTGAGAGGACCAAGAAAACTAGAGGATGAGGATTGGTAAAAAGGAGAGAGGGGAAGTGAGATAAGAGGGAAGAAATTAATTGAGTGGGGTGGCTGTTAGATATCATGCATTAGGAAGATTGTTTTTAGTCTTATATCTATACGAGGTGGCAAGTTATAGACAATGCTACACAATTTCTGCATTGGGATTGCCCCATATAGTTGCTACAAATTAATGAGTTATCTATATAATGATATAAATACTAAAAAACTATCTATAAAATTAACTATTCAATACTAACATCATCTCATCTTTCCCTCTCCTCCCATCACTTAAAATACTATATAACATATACTTACATACAGTTGACGTTAACCGTTATAAATGCCCTTGCCCATCGCTTTCCCCAAAAAGGTAATAATAAGGAAAGCAAACAAGACATTTAGGGCATATATAATAGGATGACATAAGTTGTCTATAAGAGATGTCACATAGAAATTTTATTAAGGTAGATGAAAGAAAAAATAAGAGAGAAGAAGGTTGACTGTAATTCTATAGACGATTGAAATGTGTGAAAATAGCCTGTTATATATAGCTTTTGTATCATTATATTAATACTGTCTATATTTTACAAAAAATCTATTGTAGATAACTTAAGATAATCTATTATAAAATACAGATAATACAAAATAATACTATAGATAACAGATACATTTACCAGTGTACATGTTCTTAGCCCCGACCGGCCAATCCCTCCGTCTCCACCGCCTCTCCAGTCTCCAGTACAGTTGTTGGTAGGTGCACCCCACTAGCGCCCTCTCCTCCCCAACCAATCCCTTGCGGGGGGAAGCGATGGCGCTGGAGGCGGCGAGGTCGTGGGCGGCGTCCGTCCTCCCGCCGGAGCTCGCCGCCGCCGCCGGGGGCGACCCGCTCGCCGCGCTCGCCGCCACGGCCGCGGCGCTCGTCGCCGGCGTGCTCATCCTCGCCGTGTGGTTCCAATCCGGCGGGAGCGCGCCGTCCAAGCCGGTCGCCGCGCTGCCCCGCCCGCCACCGGTCAAGGTCGACGCCGACGCCGACGCCGACGCTGGCCGCAAGCGCGTCACCATCTTCTTCGGCACGCAGACCGGCACCGCGGAGGGCTTCGCCAAGGTCGCTGTCCGATCCGATCCGCCCCCGATCCGAAAGTTTGCTTGCTTTTTTAGTGGGAGTGCCTCTTTCTGATTCGATTCGGTTGGGATTTGATTGGTGCAGGCGATGGCGGAGGAGGCTAGGGCGCGGTACGAGAAGGCGGTGTTCAAAGTGGTGGATCTGGTAATTGTGCATGATCTGTATGTGTACGTGTGTGCAATTGCTTGTTTGACGTTGCTGTTTGGAATTTGAGAGATGTGTGGAGCATCTGTAGGACGACTATGCTGCGGAGGATGAGGAGTACGAGGAGAAGCTGAAGAAGGAAACACTCGTCCTGTTCTTCTTAGCAACGTGAGTTCTCGTCGTTTTGATTCGTAGATTGCTGAGTTGTGCCTCCTGTTGCTTTCGCCTCAATTCCATAACCCGCCTGCCTTTTGTTGTAAAGCTCAAGTGAACTGTGTGTCAGTACAAAATTTGTTTTGAGATTCCAAAGCCACGTAAATTACTATAACATAGGGAAAAGTCTCTGTACTTTAACCCACCAGTTATCATTACAACTGGGAACGATGTGATAGCTTAGTGGTAAAGCCATTCATTGTTATCTGAGTTGGGAGTTAGCTGTGACGATTTTTTTTTGAAAGAATCGGACCCACTTATTCTTGTCCAAATTCTAATGAACAGCACAATGTTGTCAAATGGGAGTGTTGTTTTCAGTGAAAGAAAGTAGCTAACTTCAGCAAAACTGTTGTTTCGTATGAGCTATGCGTATTCTTATTATGTTTGATGACCACAGATATGGGGATGGGGAACCCACTGATAATGCAGCAAGGTTCTACAAATGGTTCACTGAGGTTTGTGAATTTTTTGTCGATGGCATGTGCTCACTAGTCACTACAACGTTTTATTCTTCCTTAATTTTTGCACTGAAGCAGGGGAAGGAGAAGGAAGTTTGGCTTAAGGATCTTAAGTATGCTGTCTTTGGCCTTGGGAACAGGCAATACGAGCATTTTAATAAGGTTTGTTTGACTGAATATGAAATGTTACTGATTTGATAAAGGTTGATTAGTGTTTTAGTAATTGATGATGCGCTTATCTGCATGGAAAATATAGGTTGCAAAGGTGGTAGACGAGCTACTACAGGAGCAGGGTAAGTACTTCAACTTATGCTACTTTCCGAGAATAGTTGGAAACATAGAACAAGTGCATTGCTGTGTTGGAATAACATACTGCAGTGGCATGAGGACACATTTCCCAATGTAGCAGTTTGTGTTGGTGGACACTATCACATTTCAAATTTGTTTTTGACTTCACATTAAAAACACTGTTCAGGGGTTACGATAATAGCTTATATGGAGGAAATGTAACTTTTGTTCAAAAGTTGGTTATGAAACATATAGTAATTCTCTAGCAAGCAAGTATTTTGGCATATAGTATGGCCTTACGTGACATGCTTTGTATTTTTTTCCTATGATGCTGCCACAGTAGGTTTACTCTGTTTTCGATCATGTTATGATGGAAATTAGTGAGCTTGTTGCATGATATATTCAATTCATATATTACAATTATTTGTCAAACTTTTATGATGGTAAGAGCGATATAACAAAGTGCTGTTTTTTGTTATATACTTCCGTGATGTAACCATGTAGGTATGATTCTCTTTATTTAATTTGTATCTAGGTGGCAAGTGTCTTGTTCCTGTTGGCCTTGGAGATGATGACCAGTGCATTGAGGATGACTTCAATGCATGGTATGAAAATGACCGATATAATCTGTTGTGCATTCTATCTGCAAAATCCAGGCTTGGGTTCCAAGTCTTAGCTTTTATTGGTTCCAAGAACAAACCTTTTGTCGTACCTGAAACCAGGACTTTGATTTTTTGCAAATCTGGATCCGGAAAATGGACATCGTAACAAAATCGTGATGCAGAAAAGTAGATGCCAAAAGAACTTATGCATAGTATATTTGTTGAACTAGATAGAGCTTAGGCATCCTCACATGCACATTTTTTGGTAGTAAGCAAGAGTTTGATATTAAGCTTTTGTTACAAATTATATTTAATATAAATTTTTTTAGCTTAGCTCTAGTGCCTGTTCATATTGGTTTTTGCTTCTGGTTTTTCCAAGTTCTGGCTTCTGCCTGGAGAAGCCAAAAGCCAATATGAATACCCGGTTTCCCAAAACGACTTCTCTACTCATCTCGCTCTGGGGATAAGGTAGGTCATGAGCACATCACGTACCTCATTCCTCTTGCTTCCATCTTGCGAACGCATCTTTCGCACTTTTCCGACCGCTCGTCCCTCCTAAAAGCCACTTCTTTCAACCACTATTATTCATTTTTAGTCAAAAGCTATCAACCACAGCCAATATGAATAGGCCCCTAGTATCAGTCTTTAGCTCTATTTTTCATGTGTATTATGATAGCATAATTAACTGTCTTCCTAAGTTCTGATTATACATAGCATTAGATATTTGCTAAGATGACTACAAATTATTATTAATGTTACTTCGGTGTTACAATAATATCTGATTAGATCTGCAGCCATATCCATATTAGTTCCAGATCCTATCTCCATCCAGATGTGTATTGATCCATAATTCGAAATTCTGAAAATTTTTGGACCCATGTATGGTTTAGGGGTGCGTTTGGCATTGCATTGACCTTTTAAAAAGTACTTCCATTTGTGCTATTTTTGGATATATTAGCTTTTTTTAATTATAACGGAAATATGTTACTGGAATTGGTAAAGATTTTCTGTAACTGGATCTTGCATCATAGTGCAACAGAACACAGCAATGCCAAAGTAGCCTTAAGTAATACCCACTTTCATTATTATATCATCTATTGCCATGTACAGTGGAAGTAAATTTATTCTGACAAGCTCATCGAGTTGGATCTGTTCTATCCCATTGATTCTGGTCTATAACTTGAAAGCCCCACCTAAACTGATTATTCCTTGGCAAAAGCTCTATTAAACCATTTGATGCACCTAGGCAAGTACTTTATTGACAAAGGACGTTTAGAATTTTAGATCATGTCTTGTTCACCAAACAGGTTGCTGTTTGAATGTCATGTCTAGCATTTAGAATTAAACATGTAGTAAAATTTAGTATATTCATTATGGACACTACTAGTTTTATAGCATACGCTGTTTGAGCCGTTTATTAGTCAATACTTAATTTATCTTTTGGCTTACGTAAACATGCTGATATATTCTGTAAATGCCTTTTGGCTATTTCATAGGTGTGCTGCAATTTGAAAATCACAGTATGAATGAGAGTTTTCTTTCTTATTATTTGTAGGAAAGAACAAGTATGGCCTGAGTTGGACCAACTGCTCCGTGATGATGATGACACAGCTGGTGCATCGACTCCTTACACTGCTGCTATACCTGAATACAGAGTTGTATTTATTGATAAATCAGATTTAGCATTCCAAGATAAATCCTGGACACTTGCCAATGGCAATGGTGTTATTGATATTCATCACCCTTGCAGGTATTCATATGTCGAAAGGATTTACCATCACCTTCTATTAAGTTAGAATTCAATATTTACAATATACTCACCATTTTTGTTGATTGTCAAGGTCTAATGTTGCTGTTCGGAAGGAACTCCATAAACCAGCTTCTGATCGCTCTTGTATTCATCTGGAATTTGATATTTCAGGCACCGGTCTTGTGTAAGTTTCTTGATATCCATTGCCCAAAATTTGTAAATCGTTCTCTCTTTTTTCCATATTCATGTAAACTGGACTATCCAGGCAGGCAACATCTTGTAAGCCAAGTGGTACCAGATGTCTTGTTTTCCAAATTTCAAGTGTTTACCTGGGTCTTCTCTCATGTAGTTTAGACTATTTTTGTGAAGTTAAATGAACACAAGGATTTTCACTTAAATATTTTTTATTGATAACAACCTGCATTTTTAAAAACTGTCAGGTACGAAACTGGAGATCATGTTGGTGTATATTCAGAAAATTCTATCGAGGCGGTAGAAGAGGCTGCAAGGCTACTGGCTCTTTCTCCAGATACAATCTTCTCCATCCATGCAGACGAAGATGGTTCGCCCCGTAAAGGCGGTTCCTTGGCCCCACCTTTCCCATCTCCATGCACCTTGCAGACTGCACTTTTACGATATGCTGATCTACTCAATTCACCAAAGAAGGTCGTCACGACCAGCAAAACATTTTTTTCCTTAAAACTGTTATGTTACCTTGTGATCATTTGACCAATCGTTAAATGATTATGCATGTTCATCTCCAGGCTGCTTTGATTGCTTTAGCTTCTCATGCTTCTGACCCGACTGAGGCTGAAAGACTTAGATTCTTGGCTTCTCCAGCTGGAAAGGTGGTTGTTTTAGAACTTGTGCTATACAGTGTTTAAAGTGGTCGGTAGTCTCTGCTGACTGGTCGTCTTATGTATGCAGGATGAGTATTCTCAATGGATAGTAGCTAGCCAGAGGAGCCTTCTTGAAGTTATGGCTACATTCCCTTCAGCTAAGCCCCCTCTGGGAGTATTTTTTGCAGCGATAGCCCCTCGTCTACAACCACGATACTACTCTATATCATCATCTCCAAAGTAAGTATTTTGGTTTACTTACGCATTCTTCGATTTTCATCCTGTGCTTAGAAGTTGATCAGTAAATCTGTAAAACCTTCATTTTGTGAGGTTCAGCATTACGAGATGATCATGGTTACTTGGGAAAGTCACTTGTACCTTGGTTAACATTAATCCTCCAACTCCGATATTGTTGCAACAAATGCATCTCGTTTTGTTTATGGTCATACACTCATACTTGACCATATGGCTCATCTCAGCATACAATATTATGCTTGAGGTTATGCTACCTATGGTAATGTTGGGACCTCTGACAGCATAAATATTTTCTCCGCAGGATGTCTCCCTCCAGAATTCATGTAACATGTGCATTAGTTTACGGGCCTACACCAACAGGAAGGATCCACCAAGGAGTTTGTTCGACATGGATGAAGGTAGGTTTCCCTTGCACGTTGCAAAATTTCCTTTTTGATATGAGGCCATTAAATTGCCTGCAACAAGAAAGTTTCCTACGGTTGGATTTATTCCTCCTTGAATGTCTACTTTGTAGAACACAATTCCATTGGAATATAGCGAAGAATGCAGCTGGGCACCGATTTATGTGAGGCAGTCAAATTTTAAGTTACCTGCAGACCTATCCACGCCAATTATTATGATTGGTCCTGGGACAGGGCTAGCGCCTTTTAGGGGTTTCTTGCAGGTTTGTTTTGCCAAGGAATCTGCATTTCTCTTCACTTAAGATTTGAGATGGCCCTAATAACTTTATTTGTTCCTGCTTGCTCAGGAAAGATTAGCTCTGAAAGAATCTGGAGTTGAATTGGGCCCTTCAATCCTCTTCTTTGGATGCAGGAACCGCAATATGGTACAAATCAAAAGTAGTTAATTAAACAAATACATTTTGTGGGTGTGTTGCTATTGGTGGAATTCTATCTGAATGACCATCTTGCAGGACTACATATATGAAGACGAATTGCAAAATTTCATTCAGGAGGGGGCACTTTCCGAGCTAATTGTTGCCTTCTCTCGTGAAGGACCAACCAAAGAATATGTGCAGCACAAGATGGTGGAGAAGGTTGGATATACACTTGGCAATTTTGCTACAAACTGTTACTTTTCAAAAGTTATATACATATATCCCCATTACATGGTTGAACTCAACTAGATTTGCTCGTGTTATCAGGCCACAGAAATTTGGAACATCATCTCTCAGGGCGGTTACATATATGTATGTGGTGACGCCAAGGGCATGGCTAGAGACGTACACAGGGTTCTTCATACAATAGTTCAAGAGCAGGTAGAAAAGACCTCGTTTCATCACTGCTGTGTGCTTTTTGGGATTATGTATTTACCACCTAGAGAGATGGTGAAGAGGTTATTATATGATTGTTCCTAACACTGCATATGCATTTTGTTTCAGGGAGCTTTGGATAGCTCCAAAACTGAGAGCTATGTAAAGAGCCTGCAGATGGAAGGCAGGTACCTACGTGATGTATGGTGACACCATCGGTCATGTATAGCTCCAGCCGTCCAGCGTGTGAAGGCGTCTTGCCTGTATGACATGGTTGATGCCAATCTAATCGTGAGTTTTCAGAATGAAGCGTGCCATTGCTTAGAAATTGAAGTGAGTCCCCGTTCGATTCGGTTATGGCAGATGATTTTAGCTTTTAGTTAAAATGACACTGTAGATACCGTTAGCTTTTGTCTAAGGCATTCAATTAAAGGAAAAAGAAAAAAAATCGTTATATCTTTATGGACAATCCAAAGGAAAGAGAGAAAAAAGGCACGTTAAGCCAGCGTGTTTAAAACGGCTTGTTTCTGGAAGCCAGGAGCGAAAGCCATTTGGAACGGGGCATTCGTGTAACTCTGACATCTGACATGCTTCTAATATTTATTATATGGATGGTTGAAAGAAATAAGTGCTGTTGTAGAGTGGTAGAACTTAAAAGTTGGTCTATCCCTGAGGGATAAACTTGTAGCGAAGGGATACATCATACAGTTTTAAGACGAGGGCATCATGTATACATTAAAAGACCGCCGAAACAAATTTTGCATCTGGTTTAAAGAACAAACTCCTATTTTCTTTTGTAGCTCAGGGAGCTCGACTTGCTGCTTTTTATTTTCTATCTAGGTGCATCGACAAGGCGACAATACTGCAGGGAAGGTAATGTGCAAGTCGGAAATGTTTTTACAGTAGTTCTCTTTGTATAAGAGTTATCTCGGTATATGATAAACGCGAACCTCGTGGGAAAACGTAGGGTGTATGTTGCTGCTACCGCATCGAATCCACGGCGCGGGCACCCCCTGGATGTCAGACCGCAGAGCGAGCCGCGGCGTGAAACCCGTTGGCGGCCGAGACGGCGCACTGAGCGGCGCCGCTCGACGACGTGGGATGCGGCTCGGCAGTCGGCCCGCGACATCAACCAACGCACCGTGAGCCATACCGTATTTCAGCTGCACCGCCACCACACGACACCATGCAGCTATGCCTTGTTCTTTTCGGCTTTTAAAAGCGATTTTTCGGTTTTTCTACGGTAACTAACTTTTAAACAGAGTATCTTTTAAGATAAATTCTATTAGTTAATTGTAGTACATACTGTATTAGCTTCATTTCTATCGGAAAAAACCGCACGTGGGTTTTTATTATTCTGTAATCTCTCATACGAACAGCCCAAAAATCACAAGTCACAGCCAAAAACTATAAGTTTCAGTCAAAAAGAATAGGCCGTATGCCAGTTGGTTCCTTGCAAGTTCCATCCAACTAGAGTTCATCCAGATATCTTGGTCGTTTCAGCCGACCAAATTTCGCAACTGGAGACCTCCTTGGTATCACTCTTCAACTTTTGAGCGGGCATCCTGTATGCGTTGGCCGTTGGTGCTTCGAAAATCTTCCCACGCGCGGAGAAAATTAGACTGGACGACTGCAAGCCGACAACACGCACCATCGTGATACTGCTGATGGTGAGACAGGTGACTGCATCGAATCCACAAAACTAGCTCCAAGCTTTGCCAGAGATACTAGTAAATTTATAGTAACCAGCTTAAAGACTTGATTTGATAGACACCCGTGGCCTCAATGTCAAACAAAACAAGCAAGTATACATTGACAATTCAGTGCATAGCATACAGGTAGCTGGCCTGATCGTGACGATGTACTTGCAAACTGCGATCAAATTATTGCCATCAAGTTCCATGAAAACATCTGTTGATGGTTGGAACTTTGGTACTGGCATAGGGTTCGGAGTGCTGCTTTCTTTTCCTGTTCTCAGTTTAGTAGTAGGGGTCAACTAAGAACCTTTCCTTGCAAGTATGGTGCCAAAACGTAGCCTTTCTACTTTCCAGGCCTAAATAATCCCATAACGAATGAGGTGGTAGACTTTTTGTAGCTAGCTATTACTACAGCTTACTCCTTGTCTCCTTGATCTTCCTTGCTACTCACATACCAAAAATGTACAAGTGCATGCATTTGCCACCTCCTCACATTTGCCTCTATCTTTCTTTCTGCAGACATGTGAGCTAGCACGGGATAGGATGAGTTCTTTTGAATTGTAGCTTATAATTTTTGGCTTAAAATTTTAAATTCTAACTGTTCATAAAAGATATTATGAGGAGAGATAGTTGCATGTGATTTTGACCGGTATATTTGAAGTCGGTATAGTATGTACTATAATCGACTAATAGATACCGCCTTAAAAAGATACACCGTTTAAAGACTAATTACTGAAGCCACAGCCGGCCGAACCCAGCCATATACGTGCATGCTTGACATCTATCCCTGCAGGAACCTTGGTGTAACACCTCAAAATCTCAAAATCTATTAAATAAATTTCAAAATGTGCATTTCATGATTTTTGAGCTATTTTAAAATTTTCTACATTTAAGAAATTATTTTCTTACTTTTAGCAGCTAAAAATGAATTTCTAAAAGTAATTAAAACATTAACAGAGCCTGTAAATAATTTAATTTGGTTCTAAATATTCTAAAGTATCTCTCCAAAAAAATCATAATTTTTTGAGTTGGTTTACCAATTTTAAAAATTGAAACTTGATTTCTATGATTAAATAAATTTGGAAACCGTCCTTTGGCCAAATATTTTCCTGTTGGCCCAGCATGTTTCTATTCCAGCCCAACTCTAGGCCTGTGTGTTGTCCTTAGCCTAGCCGCCTCCTCTTCCCCGTTTTTGCCATGTGAAGGCACATTTCTTCGGTGCGCCTCCTCTCTCTTCTTCCCCCTCCGTCACTAATAGCTGAGCCCCACTCACCAGGCTTCGTCTTCCACATGTTGTCGCTGCCATGGGAGAGGAGTTCCCGAGCTACTGTAGCGTCCATGGTTTCCGACCGATCCGCCCACCGTTTCCACTCCTCTGGCATCCAACGCCCTCGGCCGCCTATCAAGCCGAGCTTGACATCTATCACAAGCCATCACTGTGTGTTTTATTCGTGAGTTCTCTGCCACGGCAGCAAGAAAGCAAGGAGAAGAGCACCCTCGTTTCACCTTTAAAAGGCTAATTAGCCACGTCAAAAACCTAGTCACCCCGTGCTGCTTCCATTTTTGCCCAGTTGTGGGTCGTCTCCTTCACCGAGTAGCACGGAACATGGTCGTCATCATCAACTTTGGTGCGCGCATGCTGCTGTGCTCCATCGTGGTCCGTGCCCATTCCGGTAAGCCTATGCCTTGACCTCCACATCAAAGTGCGCCATTTTACCCTCTCTTGGAAACCCCTAACCAATTTCATGTCCTGTGCAGTGTAGCGTTAGGTCCACGCCATTGTCTTTGTCATCGACTGCCGCCATCATCAACGCGCAGTTCCATCTCCAGTAAGGCTTCGATTGCGCCATGGTCATTTTTGCCATCCCCTTACTCTCCTAAACCCGTTCACATGCTCCTTTGCAGTCGTCTCCCTCCAAGGTTAGCCATTGCCGCCATCGTATTGTCGTACTCCTCTCTCTGGTGAGCCCTACCTTGAACGTGGTCACTTTTCTGCTCCTAGCCATCCCCTGAACCTAATGCGCACCTTGATTTTAGCTGTCAATCGTCGTCGAGCTCCACCATCGTGAAGCTTATCGTTGTCGCCATTGTTCGTCGTCTTCCAGCCATAGCAAGGGTTCTCCGCCATCATTGACCACACCAACGAGATTGTGGTGAGCTCATAAAGCTAACTCGTTGCTTATTTTAGCCTGTGATATTAGTTTGTGAGGTCGCCTCCATAGATCTGCTTCCCGCCACCACATTTTGTCGTCGTCAGCTTGCCTCTGATGACCATAGGTCCTTGCGCCACCTTACTTAGCTTCATGGAGACCGCCTTGGTTCTATCCCAATGCCCAGATCCTTGCCTTCTTTAGCGCCCGCGCCTAGGGATGGCAATCGGACGCAGTGGGTACGGGTAGTGCTCACTCATACTCGTACCCGTGACCCCGATTTACGCCCACGGGTATACCCGTGAAGGACGACGGGTGAAAAACCTCACCCATACCCGTCGCCCATGGGCATACTCGTTTACCTGTGAACTGAGAGTCACCGTCTAAGAGTTGAACTAATGACAGGTACACATAAGCAACAGCTGTTGCTAGGAAATATAATAGCTATAAAAAAGCTTAAAACAATCAATAGCAATTAGAGATATAGAAAAGTTTATAATAAGCAATAATAATTAGAGATATTGCTATGACTGCGCCACTTGTCAATCTATATCGTGAGTAAACAGGCGGGGCGGGTACGGGTGGAGCTTACTCATACCGTGCCCGTTTACCCGATGGGTAGAGTGTTCCCCCCATTTCCATACCCGTGGGTAAAGAAAATATCCCATACTCAACTCCATTAGGGTATTTACCCATGGGTATACAGGTAAACGGGCACAACTGCCATCCCTACCCGCGCCAAGCTCGTCCCCTGCCTGAGGCGCTACGCCACTCAACGCCATCACGCCACCGTCTCTGTCCACCTCTCTAGCCGCTGACACTTCCCAAAGCTTTACCGTGGTCTTCTTGTTCCGTTCCCAAGCTGCCCTGCGCCTCTCCGGCTCTCCTTCTCCGCTGGTGAACTCACCCGAGCTGGCTGTGCTATGCTTTGCACTGTGTAGTGCACAGTAATCCATCTCCTGAGTGCTAATGATGACAGTTTAATATTAGATTAACTTAATTAATCTCAGTTAAATCTACTAAGTCAGTGACATGTGGGCCTAGTTAGGTTAAATAGTCATATTTATATTTAAATCCGGTTTTAAATATTGTGTCACTCACGTGTAGTCCCTACCTATCAGTCTTTAATGAAAATAATAAAATCTTGACCAGTAAGCCCCACCTATTAGCCTCACCGAGCGTTAATAACCGATCTTTCCAATAGAAAGAAAAATATAAATTAAAATGAAAAATTCATGCATAAATTAAAATGAAAAATTCATGCACCGTATATTTCTTTTCTTTTTCTGGGATTTTCTCTCCTGACAAAATTTCGAATACTTATAACTTTTGTGTCCGAACTCCAAATTGAATGAAACTTGTTTATAATTTTTTTTATAAAATCATGAAATTTAAAAACATACTAAAATAATTGATTTTTTACTTTGTTTGAATTTATTTAGTATTTATTTGTGTTATTTGGCTTTATGCGATAGATTCCGACGTACTGAAAATGGTTTAAGATTGATCAAGAGCAAGAGACAATTGTTTGACAGTAAGACAAGTACCCCTCTTTGACCATGTTGATCCCATAATTCAATGTTATGTATTTTCTTTGCTCAAACTATTATACATGCACATATTTTTAGTAAAATCGTTAGTTGGTAAGGTTGGTAGTTATACCGATTCGTTGCATTGATTCTACCTTGACAAGTTGCTATACTCACTATTATCACCTTAATAATTATATCCACAGCTTGTATGATTGATTATGGAATTTTAGAATAAGTATAAGATATAGTTGCTTAGCTATACATAGTTTGTTTGTATTTAGATGATAGGCCGATTACACTTTCAAAATATGGGTTTGTTTATATTGCTGGACCAGTGAGGTCACCTTTGATACTTTACTTAGAAAACAAAACTGAAAAACTATAATTTTGACTTGGGCAAGATATTTATATAACTTGTGGTGCGGAGGGAACTCGCATGTAGTGGTAGGTTACTAGAGACTCTCATCCAAGTCAGTTAAGGACCGTGAACTTATATATTGCTAATCTAAGCCTCGTTGTACAACCACAAGTGTCTTTGTGGGAAGACACTGGTGTAATAAGTTGTTGGGTCTAATCTTGCACCCGTGTTAGATCAGAGTTGTGCGAGCGCTAGGAAGGTGGTTCCTATCACAATTGTGTTTGGGGCCAAAACCGCCAGCACAACGGTGAATTCCTCAGGGTTCAATGTTGTTTTAACCCTTGAGGGCTAAAATTCATTGGGTGGGGCAAGGTTGTAGTCGAGCAATGCAAAGGCCTTGTTAGATCTAGCGTTAACCACGATGTTCGTATCTTGTAGGTAAAGTATACAACCTTTATAGAGTGTAAAATCTATTCGAACAGCCGTACCCCTGGTTATGGGCAAAGCTTAGTATATCACTAAGACTAGTGTTATGTTTTCAAAACATAGTTTGGAATCGAAGGTATCCATTTATTTGAAACTTGGTCACAAGTATGTGAATGTCGTTACTCATGGCTATGGAGAGCCATTTTTCATATATGCTTACATTACCTACTTATTACTTTGTATCAAATGTCAATTACTTTTACGACTTCTAATTGGAATCTATTACTCATTATTGCAAATGAAAGGTTGCTTTATGCAAAATGAAAAACTTGGTTGGATAGTCATCTCTCTTGACATAGCCTTTCATACTATATAACTTTGCTATAAAGTCTTGCGTAGTATATTTTTGTACTCACAATTGCTTGTTGAACACTATCAGAGCAAGAAGAAGGAGATCTCTAGATCGATTACTTTCATGCCATCGGTATTAGAGAAGTTGATGTTATTTACTAAGGTTTAATCCCCAGTCAGTTATCTATGGTGGGCCATGACATGCTTGCTAAAATTTTTTTGTCTTATTTATCATTTATTCTGCTACTATTTACTTGTTATGCAAACTGTTTGGCTGGTCGGACCTTTTGTTAAAAGCTTAGTTGTATAAGCCTACTTTCGCTTGTTTATTATTATACAGTACTTTATTTATTTGTGTATAGATGAGATACAAGGTTATAATATGTGTGTGCTAGCCACTCATCATGGGACTAGCACGGTAAACACATAGGGTTCAGAATTAATTTTCTGGGCCTAACAGCATTGGTATCAGAGCCATGCTTACTATAGCTTAAACCTTCAGTTAGAAATGGATGATAGATTAAGGATCTTTGTTTTTTAAAATTAAATTCAAAGTTATAAAATGGTTGTGAAAAATATAAGTATTATCGCTATCCTTATCTTCTCTTAGTATCCATCTTATCCGAATCCTTGCTTTCCTTATCTTTCTTATCAGTACTCTTATCTTCATTTGATTGTATCAACCTCATTTTCTAATACTTCCCTCACTTTAAAATCACTAGATGGATAGGCGCGTTTTCTATAGTAAAGTTCAAGACCATGGACTTGCTATGGACGAGAAGTAACTGGTTAAAAGATAAGTGGTCATGAGATATGCTTGCACCATGCATGATGGGAGTAGTAAGATCATCCCCAAAACAAGCGAGGTAAAGAGCATGGTTCAACGCTACCCGAGGATCTTTTAGTGGTCCAAGTGCTTGCCGTAAATGAGCAAAATCACCATGCATAGACTCTCATACTTCAGCAGATCGCTCAAAACACCGCCAACATGGGTATGGCCCCTATGACAACAAGTGAAGGTGGAACCGTAGTGAATCAACAACATTCCAAATTGGGAATTTTTTTGAGGATCCGACCGTCGGTATTCTCCTGTTCAGAAGAGCCACTTGATGCTGATGATTGATTGAGGGCAATCGAGAAGAAATTGGAGGTAGCCCAATGCAGTGACAACAAGAAGGTGTTGTATGCCTCTTATCAACTTTAGGGTGCAGCAAGCGTATGGTGAAACAATTTTTGTGCTATGCAACCAAAAGGACAAGTCGTTACATGGAATGATTTTAAGGAGGCCTTTCGTAAGACTCATATCCCAAACTACCTTATGGTATCAGAAAGAGGGAGTTCAGAGAATTGAGGCAAGGCAACATAGGTGATTGATTACCATCACCATTTTAATTATCTTGCCTCTTATTTTCTTGTCAGTGGTAAGAAGCTGCCCAAAACCAATCATATTTAGGTCCCATTTCAATCAGCGATAGCTTCTGGTTTTTGGAACGCGTTGGTTTCTTAATGTGGTTTTTTCCTTCTTCTATTTTACTCTTTTTTCTTTATATTATCCGTGGATATATAACAATATTTTTGTATAACCGAAGAAGGCAACAGAGGGGGGTGAATAGTGCCTTAAAAGTTCCCCCAAATATTCACTTATCCTTTGCTCTGATAGCTACAAAGCTATGAAGATTCGGCTAGAAACCCTACTCAAAATCTAGAGAAACACGGAGTTGTACCACTGTGAAAAACCAGAGACTCTCAGAGCTGAGCAAAACTAGTTAAAAAACAACGTGATCGAACTTCGACTACGTGATAGAAAGTCCCACAAAGCTGAGTGCAACCAGATCGGAAATCAATATGGTAGGATTTCGACTACGGTGGTCGACAACCAGACAGCGGTCTAGAACCAATGTGGTCATAACCAACGTGATCGAAAGCCAACATGGTCGAAATGCGACTCGAGTGGTCAACGATCAAAGAGTGGTCGAAAACCATCGTGGTCAAAAACCAACGTGGTCGAAACAAACATGGTCAAAACTAGCGTGGTCGATGTGATCAAAACCAACATTGTCGAAAACCGACATAGTTGATGTCTAGTGTGCGGTCCAAAAACCAGCGTGGTCGAGGACCAATGAGTGTTTGAAAACCAACACGGTCAAGACTGATGTGATCGTAACCTTCACGGTTGATGACCAGGAGTCGCGATCAGAAAACAAATTGTGTAGATGATGACTAGAGTAGTCGTAACAGTTCAGAATATGACCCGAGTGGTCTACGACCAATGAGTGATCGAAACCAAAGTGGTCGAATCAAGTCGAAACATGACCAAAGATGCTGACGATAAGTGAATGGTCGAAAACCAAGGACTGCGGTACTACCACTACAAGGCTTGCGATACTACCGTTTCCAACAGAAGAACAATGTTTTCAACCCGACTGCGAGAACCAAAATCGACAGAACTTTCGATCGACTCAACCAAAAGCTGTGAAACTTGTACCCATGTTTCTTAAGATCTCAGGAAGCTATTCCATTCCTGGATCAAAAAATCCATAACAAATTTGAGACCTTTTTGCAATTTAAAGCAGCGCACTCCAACCAAGAACTAAAAACTAAATTAATGACCAGATCTTGCTCATGGGTAGAAGATAGCCAAGATGGATTTAAGCATGTTCCCACATGTCACAACAAATAAAATCACCGAAGGAATCAATCCAAAAACTCTTGGATCAAGAAACCATCTGATTAGGCCAAGAACAAGCAAAAACAGGGTTTCTTGAAAATCTTACTATTGAAGTGCCTAGCTGATTGGAGATCGATTTCAAGTAGTTATCTCCATCTTGTCCATGTCCTTGGCACAGAAAGATCAAGAGAGGGATAGAAGAGAGATTAAACCAACAGAAATAAGAGCAACTTAATCAACAAGATGAATTCAAAAAGATACAAAATATTGATGTATTGTTCGATGATTGGTTTTACAACCACTCTACTCAGGAGAATAGAGCTCTAAGGCTAGAGCACACACTCTTTAACATATCTCCTATGGGTGGGATGAGAAGATAGCCACCAAAAGGCTTTGCCAACCTTTTGAAATCTTAGCTCTTGCCTTCCCCTTATATAGGCTCACACCTGAATCAAAACCTAATGGATCCACTTATTAGGCCAAACTAAGGATAACCTGTAAACCCCACCTAACACCGGGTTTTACGCACGCACGCTTCTTCGGTATTGAGCAATTTTACCAAAATACCCCTCTACCGCTTTCGTTGAAGCTTCCCGCTTCCTTTTCCACAAAGTATCGTCCATACTTTGCTATCTTCCACGTGGTCCCAATGACTTGCCGCCAAGCTTCTCACGCGTCCGAATCCCACCGAACCGTTCTTGCTTGCAACCGGCCCAAGTCATTTGATGCACCACATGCCTCTTCTTGCACACGACGGCATCCTGCTTTCTTGATCGTCTGGACCTCGACTCCTCCATGAGCCTAGTCCTGATCTACCTTACCATTGCCCATCATGTCTATCACTGGTAGCTCCCACTTCGGTTCCTCGTTGTCACGACTTGCAACCACCCCGCAAGCCTTAGTCGTCTTCGGCGTCTCCCTGACTATTCTGAACCTCAGCACCACCCTGTACTTAGTTCCGATCCTCCTACGTCTTACCATAACCTAGCTCCGAAGTCCTGCAACCAACACCAACAAGCAAACTGTAACGTAGCACCGCACAATACACAAAGTCTTCAATTTGCGCAAAGACTACGACTACCGATCACAAAGCCTATGACTATCGACGATCTGTGGTTGATCTGCCGATCGGACCGCCCAACACAGGACTGTTCGGACTGCCTATCACAGAACCGATCGGATTACCGATTACTCAGGGCCGATCTGACCCTACGACTACAAAATCGAGGACTATGCCTCCGACTACTGTTAGCGGTTGAAGTCTGCCGATCAGACCGCTAAAACAAAACGGTCAGACCGTTTAATCTGAAGATTCCATCAGACAGTCCAACTAGAATGCAGTCTTTTACAAAACTCTTAAAAACCAAATTCAAACTCCACAAAAACTCTAATTCAATAGTTAATTACTCATCACAACTATGAGATGATCTCCATGTTTTCTCATAGTTTTTTATTTTATATACTTTTTCTTTATTTTTAATTAGATATCTTAGAAAAACTATCGGCCTTGCTATTTCAGAGGAAAAAACATCATACTCCAGAACCGGACCTTAATACTTCTACTGTTCGGTTAGTCACATTTTGCCACCCTACTGGCTGCTGGTACTTCTACTTTCACACTTGTTTTCCGGCTTGTGTCGCAGAGCTGGCATACACGGAAGGGGAACCCAACTACTTCAATGAGTAGAAGACATAAACATATGTACACACGTACAGTCCTTGCACTGACAGAAACGTACGACAAGTGAGTGGATATGTCCTTGTACACTTCAGAATAGACACCAGACTTGGTTTGCCAAGTCTCGGCTTTGTGGAGTATTCTGCAGTATTGATTTGAGACTTACCTTACGACTAAGGCTTCGTTTATTTTGATTTAATTCTTTGATTTTTAATTTACTTTTTACTATTTATAAATTTTATATTTTTTCTATTTTTGGGTTTTCTGAAAATTTTTATTAGTTCTTTTTTCGTATTCATTTATATTGCTTGTAATAGGTTAACCCGTTTTTTATTTTAAATTTTTTTAAATTTAATGATACTAAATAAATCACCGTCAGTTACAGTGTAATTTTAGCTAACTATAATATAATTTTAGTTATAAATTAATTTATCTCAACTCAATCAAATAGCACCTAAATCACAAAGTGTGGTGGTTCTTTCGGCCGTCGGAAGGACGGAGAAAAGGTTGTGCGAGGCACGTGCATGCGTCGAACTTTCTGGCCCGGCCTGACCGATCGAAGACGCAGCTAGCCACCTAAGCTTAGTTTAAGCTTGGTTAGTACGGGAAGCAAAGCTAGGTGTTGCGATGCATATCCCTTCTGAATCACTCCCGTACAAGTTAGGCACTCGTCCCTATCTCCTTCACTTCCCCTTGATGACGTGCCCTCCCGGCCAGAGTATCCGTAGTGTTTAAGTACAAGCATATGTACACACAACTTGCAAAAAGAATTACATGCGAAAAAGAAGTTACAATTCACATGAAAATATTTAAATATTATAATTTTAGAATATTATCAATTCGATTTAGTTTCTATGTTTGTAGAATTAGTTTTATTTGTGATATTAATGTATAAGTAATATAATACCTTTGGAGAAAATACTTGTGCTTTATAATTTTTAATAGGCATCCTCAATAATAGACAATAGTTATATCCATATTAATACAATTAAAAGCATGCAAATTATAATAGATATTGTAGATAAGTTCATGTATGTGCGTTGATCATTTGAGTTCAATTCTATCTTTAACATCTCACTTTGTAATTTTATACAAGAGTTATCCAACTATACATATATATGTATGTATATATATCATAGTGCAAATCAATTTCATGCGCACTTTCATAGATCAAAAAAATCATTAGTTATGATTTATTAATCATAAGAAGGGTCCACCTAATTAAGCTAAATACTTTTCTTTTTTACAACTTCTAGCAATTATTTTCATTTATTAGGTAACATCTATCGGCAATGGTGCTAAACATAATTAAGGTGCACCAAATTAAGGGCCAGATATTTCTTTTTATTTTTAGGAGAATTTATACAATATTTCTCTTTTTTCTCACCCAATGTAATCAACCATCCTAAACTTTTATTATATGATAGATAACACTCAATGGTTGATATAGTTCAACTTTAATTAGAATCCACCACATCGATGGCGATTCTAGAAAAAAAAATTTTAAGTTACAAAACACACATTGTTGGGAAACGTGTAGTAGAATAGCTCTTATCTTTTTTTCTTGCAAAGTGCCTTTTTTCAAGGATTATTTTTATTTATTGAGTTTATTTAGAATCTATAATGGCTAGCCTTGTCTTGTTAGATTTCTTGTTTTATCTAAGACATCTATTCGTGATCATTTACTGGCCATAATAAGGGTCTACTAAATCAAGAGATGGATGCTTTTCTTTTCTTCGAGAATTTCTAGCTTATTTCTCTATTATTAGAAATTGTAAATCCCATGCATTCGACTTTTAGTATATAATAGATAGGTTTTGCTTTTTTGTGGATTTATTTTGGAATTCGTATTAATTCGTATGAAAATCAAAATGCTAATTTTTATTTTCTTCCTTGAATTTTAGTTATTTTGGATTGGATTTGAGATGGATTCTTTTAAAAATTTTGCTAATTTTATTTAATTATTATTCTAAACTTTAATTATTTATGGATGTTACTTGAGATGCTGTATACAAATTAAATTGCTAATTTCATTTAATTATTTATTATTGCAAATTGCATTTAATTTGAATTGTACTTGATATGTTATTCTTTCTTTTAATCTAAGTTATTCTAACTTAGTTCTGTGAGATAGATTGCTAGATCTTTCTGATTAATCAGGAGCATCCTCAAAGTGTCCAAGTAGTATAGGTTTATAAATTTTAATATTTTTAGAATTTAAGTTTTAAATTCATTTACAAATCAAATGTCTAATTATCCTTTAATTTTTATTCTGAATTTATGTGTGTTTGGATCGTACATTCATAGATTTCTGTTTAGTTTTAGGTTGGAATTTATATAAAAAAACCTAATTTATATTTTCTTTTCAATTATTATTCTGAATTTAATTTTTAGGTTTACTTTGGAATTTGTATGGAAATCAAATTACTAATTTTATTTTATTTTTAGTTCCAAAATTTAGTTATTTTGAATTGTACTTGACATCAACTCTTTCGATAATTTGCTAATTTTTGCTTAATTATTATTCCAAATTTTAGTTATTTATGGATGTTACTTTGGAAGTTGTATGGAAATCAAATTAATAATTTTTCTTTATTTTTAATTCCAAATTTTCTTAATTTAGATTGTACTTGACATGGATTTTTTTCTTTTAATATGAGCCGTTATGACTCAAGTCCACTAAATTAAGAGCTTGCTGTTTTGTTTTTTTAGAATTTCTAGAATATTCTCTTTTTCTTAGCGACTTTAAAAGGCTTGTTATCAACTTTTAGTATATATATATATATATATATATATATATATATATATATATATATATATATATATATATATATATATATATATATATATATATATATATATATATATATATATATATATATATATTTAATTCCAAATTTTAGTTAATTTGGATTGTACATAACAAGAAATCTTTCTTTCAATTTGCTAATTTTGATTTAATTATTATTCCGAATTTTACTTATTTATAGATGTTTCTTTAGAAGTTATATGAAAATGAAATTACTAATTTTTGTTTATTTTTAATTTTGAATTTTTCTTAAATTGGATTGTATTTGATATGATAACTTTCTTATAATCTAAACCGTTATAATTTGGGTCCACTAAATTAAGGACTAGATATTTTATTTTTTTTGTGAGAGTTTCTAACATAGTCTCTTTTTTCTAAGAGACTCTAAAATATATGCAATCAACTTTTAGTAATAAATTCTCTTAATTTGGGTTGTACTTGACATAAACTCTTTATTTTAATCTAAGTCGTTATAACTTAGGTTCACTAAATTAAAGGCTAGATGTTTTGCTTTTTTGTGAGAATTTCTAGCATATTCTCTTTTTTCTAAGCGACTTTAAAACACTAGCTGGTACATGTAATTTAATATAGTATCGGAGATAAGATATCTTAAATTTAACATCCGATTGACGTAATTAAAAAATAATTACAGTCTACTTCTATTCTACGTCTTAGATCTATGAGAACCTATTCGTAAGATGAAATGTTGAAGTATAAGTGAACTATCTATCTTTCCTTATCATACTACGTTTCTAAGTGAACTAGCTGATGTATAACTTAATACATGGTTATCCGTAGGACACCTATCTTAGGTTGGTGCAGAGAATTGTTTCGCTATGGTTACGATGTCGTCTACTGCAAAATCTTTTCCAGAACCACATACTCTTTATCTTTGTCTATCTCACGTTTGTAATGTTCTTTTCTTTACAAAATGAACTGGATTAGGATGCAGCTCTTCCTTATTTTACATTGTATTTAGCTTATTTTTACCGAGTGTGAGAAATTCATTCCCCCCCAAAATTCAGGAGAAAAGGCGCTTTACTCTTCTTCCTCACTGTCTTCTTCGCAGCATCCATCACACCCAGGGGCGAAGCCAGCAGGGAGGCTTAGTGAGGCTCGAGCCTCACCTCCCTGCCGGCGGAACCACCCCGGGCGATCTTGTTGGAGCTTTGATCTAACATGTCTGATTTTTATAGGTACGTGCGTTTACTGTCTTTGTGCCAGAACATCCCGAGAGTGGTGGGCCTGGGGCCAAATATGTGTACTCTTACTCCATTCGTTTGTCAGTTCCAGAGGCATGCATGCTAGGTGGCGTGTACTATTCCTCCTGCCAGCTTTACTCACGCCACTGGATCATTCGATGGAGAGGCATGATTGTTTCTGATGTGCCTGGAGAAGGTATTAGTGGGGAGGTATTTTGGAAACAGAAAAGAAAACTAAATTGTGTGTTTTTTAATTTACACCTACTTTTCGAAAAAGTAGTTAATATCTCTCTTTGGCATGTCCTCTGCAGTATCCTCTACTATCACCAGGCCAGGAAGAGTTTTTCTACGAGTTGCACACCAATGCTCGGCAGTCCTGGATTTGTGGAGGGCTCTTTTACATTTGTTCCAGGGAGGTATGTTTGAAGTAACTAGATAAAGTTTAACTTGATATGAACTTGTCAAATCTGGCGGCTGTATTTTGTTGTTTAAAGCGTTGGAGATATTCGTATGTAACATATGGGCCATTTTGTTCCTTTTCAGTTGATGTGAAATTTGATACTATTTTGCTTTCATAAGGTTGAGCCGGTCAGAAGGAAAACCATTTGAGGTCACGGTGGCTCCAAAACTCCAGCTCATCTGCCTGCCGCCACTGCCGCGGTCTTGACGAGGCGGTGTGGGGACCACTTATGATGCTTTCTATTATCGAGATATCTACTTTCTATTTCTCTATTTTTCATTATTTGTCTCCATTCAATTTATAATTTTATATGAATTAAAAATTTTATAAGAGTAAAATACTAATTTTGTGTTAACTTAGTTTAAATCTTAAATAGTTCAGCCCACCCTCAATTTCATTCCTAGCTTCGCCACTGATCACACCTCCTCTACCCAGCCGCCACCTGAACATTTACATTCAAACCCAACATCCCGAATGTGTGCTGAATCTGATGCGAATGCGAAACTCGTACGTTTAGCGAATTGCCCTGCTCCTTCCTTTGCTGCCCTTTAAAAATGTCACCCTCTGTTGGGGAAATTGATCATGGAGTCTAGACGAAAAGTGGCGTCTAGACTCTATAGATAATTTTTTTAATAATTGGTATCAAAGTCTAAGGAGACTTAACGATGGCCGGTAACATAAGTAATCCGTCGAAATCAAGAGAGCTCATCAAGACCACGAGCGACGTACTTGATTCATCGAAGACAGACGTGCTTATCAAGCCGATGACAAGAAGCGTCATAATCCTGATTCAATATCCGATGTAAGCAAAACGAGTTACGGCATATAGGCTGTCAATATGAAGTTAATCTTGCGTTTGTTAGGGGTTTGGTCGGCGACCGAAGATGGAGACGACGACGGTGACAAGGATCAAGGCGCAATGGTGGCCATCTCGTAAGCTGTGCTAGGTAACATAATGATGTCGATCGCCGATGCGTACACAGATACAGACTCGAATATGACTAAGCAACAGAAACAAAATTACTTCTAACGAAATGTTCATTAATTACCGGGGAATTTAAGCGCAAACGG
This sequence comes from Dendrocalamus sinicus, assembly GCA_036346575.1. Lineage (NCBI taxonomy): Eukaryota > Viridiplantae > Streptophyta > Magnoliopsida > Poales > Poaceae > Dendrocalamus > Dendrocalamus sinicus. The sequence continues at coordinate 2,333,804 of CM070650.1, read as the reverse complement.
CTTGGACCATTTTGCTGCGACACGATTCTCCGGCCACGCATGGCCAACCATCGATCTCTAGCTCAGAGTTCATACCCCCTAGTAGTACCTTAAGAGGAATGTAGCAGATCACGAACACAGGAGCTTATTCCAATCCACGAGAGTTCGACCTCTTTCAGAAAGGCAGGCGGTCGCATGACTACACCAAGCAACGCATATCCCGGTGGATCTGATCGATACGCACGGCGTGTGAACTCAACAAGCAACGACCGACCGCGTACGCAAGGGCGGAGCTGGCGGCGATCGAGAGGACGGGGAAAGCGCGCTGTGCATCGCATAATTAATGTTAAATTTTGATGTAAACTGGGAAAACAGTGAATGGCCAGTGAACTCGTACTCTTTCATTGATCATTGTATGTATTTATACATGTCCGTACGGACGCCATGGATGTGCAGATGTAACTGCCCCATGCAGCCGTTGCTTCGGATGAAAAAGAAAAATGGAATGCAGACGGTTGTCCCGGATGAGATCATCTGTTTAAACTTCTTAAGTCGTAACACTCCCCCTTGATCGAATCCATCTTTGAGATCAATGAATAGTATTAATCTTCTAAAAAAAATCCTGTAGGATAAAAACGAGGAGATATATTTGATAGATACGTTGTTAAAAACTCCTTTAAACCCAATGGGAAAAATAAGGAGAAATTGATACAACATATAATGAGTATTGTCTCATTGTAAACTCATATGAGAAAAACCTTTGCAGGAGAAAACTCATAGATAGTTTAGAGGACAATATATGTCATTGATATCTCCTAAAAAACCTCGATGGGAAAAATAGGAAATATGACATATGCTTATGCTAATATTGTCTCATTGAAAACTTTATATGAGAAACCTTTTGAGTAAAACTCATACAAAGAAAAAGAGTGCAATATGATGCTTTGGACAGAGTAACATTTAGGAGATTTCTCCCCCTGAATCTTGCAAATCTCGAAGTCGTCGCATACCAATTCCTTGAACACATTTCGAACGAGGAAGTGGTAAGGACTTAGTAAATAAATCAGCGAGGTTATCACATGATTTGGTTTGCAAGATGTTTATTTCACCCATTTGTTTTAACTCATGGGGTAAAACAACTTAGGAGAAATATGCTTGGTTATGTTGCTCTTGATGTAGCTGTCTCCATCTGTAACACAAGCGAATTATCTTCATAGATAATAGTTGGTGAATCGATGGCACCAATGCCACACGATTGTTGTATGTGGTTAATCACTCTGCGAAGCCAAACACATTCGCGTGATGCCTCATATAGTGCAATTATTTGAGTGATTTGTTGAGGTAGCCACGAGTCTGCTTGTAGACTTCCATGAAATGGTTGTTCCTCCGTGCAAGAACACAAAACCCATGCAGGATCGGCCATTATGGGGATCGGATAAATAGTCGGCATCGGTGTATCCAATCGATTAGGATCTGGGTTCCTTTGGAAAAATAATCCAAGATCTCTTGTACCATTAACATATCGAGGATATGTTTTACTCCCGTCAATGCCGTTTGGTAGGAGCGGCGCTATGTCGAGCTAGCAAATTCACCGCAAATGCAATATCGGGCTGGTGCAATTTGCAAGATACATTAGCGCTCAATGACACTGAGATAAGGATAATGAGATCCCGAATCTCTTCTCCATCATCCTCGTGGTCTGAATTGATCGATCTCCATTTCTAGAGATCGAACAACCATAGGAGTTTTGGATGGATGTGATTTGTCCATATTGAATTTCTCCAATATTTTCGGATATATCTTGATTGATGCACTAAAATTCCAGTGGGAAGATGCTCAAGTTGTAAACCTAAGCAAAATTTGGTTTGGCCCAAATCTTTCATTTCAAACTCCGTCTTTAGATGATTGCGTGCTTCATCAATATCTTGTGGGTTGCCGATGATATTTAAATCATCAACATATCTTGATATGATGCAAAATCCCGTTTGGGACTTTTGATGAAAACACATGGACAATCATCATTGTTAGTGTATCCCTTCTGCAAAAGGAACTCACTAAGTCGGTTATACCACATTCTTCCCGACTGCTTTAAGCCATAGAGTGACTTTTGAAGCTTTACACAATACATGTTGCGATTTGCGTTTGGATTCGGTATAGAGATCCCATCAGGGACCTTCATATATATGTCCGAATCAAGTGACCCATATAGATATGCAGTCACTACGTCCATCAACTGCATAGATAGACGATTTTGAACAGCCAGAGATATAAGGTATCGGAATATTATTCCACTCATAACTGGAGAATATGTTTCATTGAAATCAATGCCGGGTCTCTGCGTGAACCCTTGTGCTACAAGCCTCGCTTTATGTCTCACCACCTCATTGTTCTCATTCCGTTTTCGGACGAAAACTCATTTGAATCCCACAGGAAAGATTCCTCGAGGTGTAGGTATTGCATGAGTGAATACCTCTCTTTTAGTGAGCGAGGTTATCTCCGCTTGAATTGCATCTTTCCATTGATTCCACCAGCGCTTTACGCACTCTGCCATGGTCTTAGGATCTGGATCATTTTGGATGATTTCTGCAATTGCTTCAGAGAAATAGATGTCGACAATTGTAGACTTTCTGTCATATGATTCTCCAGATTCAATATAGTTGATGGAAATTTCAAGCACCCTTGTGATGTATCATTATTTTCCAAAATGATTGCATCGGGCGTTCGATGTCCCAACATCGTAATTGAGTGCACTGTTGATGTGGGATGTGAAGGTTGAACCTCCACGGGTGTTTCTCAACGTAAGGTTGAGTTACATTTCTTTGCGTTAGAAGATTTGTTCTTCCCTTTCCTTTGCTTGCTAGAAGTCTGCATCTGTGGAAATAGCCGTACTTCTCCCCTCTTCTTGGGAGTTGAGTAGTTTTATTTGGTACCTCTACTCTTTCCGCACATTTCTTGCAGGATTATAGGATTTTGTAACACCCTTATAATCGATAAATGCATCGGCATGTTATTTGCAATGTGTTGCAAATTAATGATCTTCTGAACTTGGAGTTCAGTTTCAGAAGTACGTGGATCAGAGTTGGAGATGTCTATGGCATCCCAATTGATTTCCTGGCATTTATTGTGGTTTTCAATTCCTCCCCCTAATGTCGGGAAATGATCTTCATTGAAGATACAATCAGCGTACCGGGCAGTGAATAGATCCCCTGTAAGGGGTTCCAAGTATTTAATGATCGACGAAGATTGATATCCCACGTAGATCCCTAATTTCCTGTGTGGGCCCATAGATGTACGCTGCGGTGGGGAGATCGGTACGTATGTAGCGCAACCGAACTTCCGCAGATGGGAAATATTTGGTGTATTTCCACGTACTAGTTGCAATGGGGAGGTTGCATGGTATGCAGTTGGACGCAATTGAATCAAGTCAGCGCGTGTAAGATGCGTGACCCCAACATGATGTTGGTAGATGGCAATTCTGTAGTAAAGGTCTTGCAATAAGTTTCACTCTCTTAATGAGAGATTCGCAACCCATTTTGAGTATGAACATATGGGACCGAGTGCTGAACTTGAATTCCTAAAGCCATGCAATAATCATTGAAGGCACGTGAGGAAAATTCAGCGGCATTATCCATTCGGATTGATCGGATTTGATGTTCGTGATATTGTGCTTTAAGTTTGATAACTTGTGCAACAAGCTTAGCAAATGCATGGTTCCGTGTGGAAAGTAGACACACATGAGACCATCGTGTAGATCGTCTATTAGAACCATGAAATACCCGAACGCCCGGACAATGGTTGAATGGGACCACATATGTCACCTTGAATGCGTTCAAGGAACTTTAGAGGTTCGACATGAATTTTGAGGTAAGAGGGCCTCAAAATTAATTTCCCAGTGGCACATGCGGTGCACATAAAATCTGAGGATTGGGGAAATTTTGCATCACTTAAAGTGTGACCAACAAATTGTTTATAATTTTCCTCATCATCCCTATTCCAGGATGGCCAAGACGATCATGCCAAATTTGGAATGCGTTAACATTCGGAAAATTACTTTGTAAGCAACATGTGGTGCGGGTTGATGTATGTGTAGTACAATCCAGACGGGAGTGAGGGAAACTTTTCAAGTGTCTCTTTGCCATATCCGTGATCTTTTGTTATGAGAAGGAATTCCTCATTGTTGTCCTCATGAGTTTCAACATGAAACCCATTCTTACGGATATCTCTATAACTCAATAGGGTACGAGTTGAATCGGGATACAAAAGTGCATCCTCAATCGTTATTGATGTACCCATAGGAAGCAGAATAGTGGCCCGACCGGTGCCAACTATTACAGCATCGCGTCCAGCGATTGTTAAAACATTTCCTTTGTTCTTTGTGAGAGTTTGGAAATATTTTATCTCCCGAGTATAGAGTTAGTAGTACCGCTATCCACTAGGCACATTTCCTCATCCATCGATCGACTCATACAATCTATACAAAATGGAGAATTTGAATATGTCATTCTCAACAAATATATATAGAATACATACAATATATATATATAGGTATCAATTGTGCTTAATACAAATTACAATACCCATTGTGCGTAAATGAAGTACGGACAACAACTAGCTTATGACAACATTCACAATTAAACGACATCCACATTCAAGGGATAATGAAATAAGGTATCTCAAAGTGTAGAGTCTAATTAAAGTCTCCAAGCGGATCGTTAGAAGTGAATTCCACGATCATGTTCTCCATATCGTCAACGTTTCCATCAAGTGGAGGAAGTGCCTTGGTGTTGCTTGGTTCCGCAGCTGTAGGAGCAGAGTAGGAGCACCCAGGAGCATCTTTCTTAGTAATGTCAGGTTGGAGGAATTCTTCCATGTTGACATCAGGTTGGGAGTTGAAGTGTGCTTCAAATTTTCCACCTTGATTTGAACGTCCTTGATTGGGGCGTGCTCGTCCCACGGAATTCAAGTACAAAGCCACCAAGTGCTTGGGAGTACGACATTTCTCAGTCGGATGGTTGTAACAGCCACACTTGTTACAAGTGTTAAACTTGTTCTTGTTTGACTTAGAAACATTCTTTCCCTTGTTAGCACCACGAGACTTCCGCTGTCTCTTGAACTTGTTCTTCCCTTTAAAGGTTCTAGGATTGCTAGAGTTGGTAGCATTCCCCTGAGGTTTGTTCTGAGTGTTAGCATGTACTTCTGGCAGAGGCTTAGTGCCCAAAGGGCGTAGATTAGAGTTCCAAATTAGAAGCTCACTATGCCTTTCACTGAAGTAATGTTTTAATTAACTCGGAATAAGCGGTGAAACCTCTTTCACGGTATTGTTGCTGAAGGATCATTTGTGCGGGAGCATGGTAGACAATGTCTTCTCAATTTTATCCGCATCGATGGTTCTTTCTCATAAAGCTGCAGATTTAGAACTGATTTTATGAACAGCATGATTGAACTCTCCTGATTTAAAATCTTGTATGCGGAGGTGGTTCCACTCATTGTGACCTCCGTAGGATGACTGCTTCTGCTTTGTTCATACCGTGTTTGAAGAGCAAGCCACGAGCGCGTGGGTCTTCTTCCATCAGATACTCAGCCTTGAGATCAGGATGGATGTGGTTCCTTATGATAAATAAAGTATTGTACTTGAGAGTCTCAGCCAAAGGAGCTACACCCTCTTGGGGAGCTGCAATTGCCTGGTACATTCCGCGCAACGATAGACTCACTTTGAGATCCATCGCCCATGTGGGGAAGTTGTGGCCATCAAGAGCGAGAGCCTCAAACTCTTTAGTAGCCATTGTGCCTACATATGTAGGGCCACAGATTTGTTAAAATCTAAATAAGTAATGCGAAATGCAAGTAATCAAGGTAAACTTGAAATACATAAAGGGACATTCTCCTATTGTGGAACAACATAGTTAATCACCAATGGTATTAACATTATTTAATTTATTTTCAACATTGAGTGCGCACTTTGAGGATGATAATCCCACAGTAGTACTTGGATACTACCTTGTGTATGGCCAATGTGAAAAAGAACCATGGTAATCACTTAGGTGTAGACCTTGATAATTTATAATCAAATTGGGTACGCACGTTGAGGATTAAATCCCGCAGTAGTACTATGGTACTACCTTGTGTATGGCCAATATCAAAGTTAAGAAACTTTGTGTTATTCCAAAACGAGAGAAAATCAACCTAAAGCATTTGCATAAAAAAAATGCTTGTAAGGTAAGCTAGTAAACGTAAGATTTAAATTGCATAAGATAGATTGCAATAATTGATGTATAATACATTGTATGGAAACACATATGTACAATACATGGTTACATCAGGGGTCTAAAACAGAAAAACAATTTAGACTACCATACGGAAGAAAAGTACTACGAAATTAGCAACTAACACAATGGTTAACAAGCTAAATATAGCAGAAATAAAAAGATAAAGATAACTATTGTTAATCTATTGGGAACAAGCTAGCTAGCTGGCCCATCCAGCATGGGTGTTGTACGAGCGTGCCAGCGGAGCCATCATGCAAGCCGGCCTGCTGGTGTCTCCAACAAGAAAGCAAGCGGTGGGCTGCTGTACCAACAGACAAGCAAGCAGACAGAGCTACTCGCACCACACGCTCGCAACCATCGCCGCCGCTCCCTGTAGAAAACTTCGCCGCCGCCAATAGAGGCACCGCAGCCACCAACCTGTCCCGCCTCGACGTAGATCCGGCCGGCAACTCTGGTCGGGTGATCTGCAGCGCGTCGCCGCTGGAGGAGCCGCGGGCGCTCATGTCGACCGACCGTTTCGGTAGTGCGCAACAAGACGCGGCGCTCCCTCCCTACGATGCACTCAGCCCTCATCCTCGTTGGAGGAGAGGTCGCCCGCACCGCCATTCTCGCTCGGCCCGATGTGGCCGTTAGGGAGAGATCGAGCGGAGGGCCCGTGCGGGACTCGGATCCAAGTCCGGCGGAGGCCAGGGCGGCGGTTGGCGGCTTCACCGGCGTGGACGCGTCGGGGAATCGGTGGAACAGCAGCGGCCGCGTTCGGGGTCGGCATGTGCGGAGCAGCGTCCATCATGCTCCTCCTCAAGTCCGCCACGGTGGGAGACGAAAGTGGAGCAGCAGCATCCGCGGCCTCCATGCGCCTCGTCAAGCCCGCGATGGTGAAGGACGGAGGCGGCGTTCGCGGCACCGGCTCGACGTCCATCGCCATGGGGCCGGTCCAATTAGGGGACCGGCGGCATTGGAGTGCGGCGGCGAGCGGGAGCCGTGTCCGTGGTCGACGCAGAACGGTGGCAGCCACGGCGGACACGGTCCTGGTCCGTGCTCGGGGCAGAACGGTCCCGTTGGTGGCGCTAGGGCCACTGCAGTGGGGTTGACGCGACGACGACGTCCACCACGCCTACCCACTCGCATCCGAAGCCCCCGTCCTCTTCCCCGGCGTTCACCGAGAAGGTAACGGAAGGTGTCGGCGATTCGGCGCGGATGCGGCGGTGGTTGAACGGGAGCCCCATGTCGACGGCGCGATGGAAGAGCGTGAAGACGAGATCGACGATGAGAATTGCCGGAGGTACGTAGCGCAGGGGCGGCATCGTACCTTCGATCTCCTTCTTGGTCTTGAACTCGAACGACCTTCTTCTCGTGCGTCCTCTCTCGAGAACACGAGTTACAAGCGAAAGTGCTGATAACGTGTTAAATTTTGATGTAAACTGGGAAAACAGTGAATGGCCAGTGAACTCGTACTCTTTCATTGATCATTGTATGTATTTATACATGTCCGTACGGACGCCATGGATGTGCAGATGTAACTGCCCCATGCAGCCGTTGCTTCGGATGAAAAAGAAAAATGGAATGCAGACGGTTGTCCCGGATGAGATCATCTGTTTAAACTTCTTAAGTCGTAACAATTAATTAGCGAGTAGCAACTGACCATCCTACATGCACAGGGCCTTTTTTCTGTTTTAGTTTTGGTTTCTTAAAAAATCAAAATAAATAAAGTAGTTTTTTTCAAATAACTTCTTAAAACTGTTTACTATATATCATCTATATCGATATCTTTATTATCCATTATCATCTCCGAAAATATAAATAAAATCCACTACCCACAGCCCTAAAGGTCAGGGCCATGTCTGTCTGCTGAGAAATTGCCAAAGAGAAAAGGCCCAAAGGTGTGTGCACGTCGACGAGGGCCCCCGTGTCCCCGTTGCTGCTTCCTCCATCCGATGCATAAAGCCTCCAATTCTGCTCTCTTAACGAATAATAATAAGGGTTACACGACTATAAAGTTGTTCCACTCCATCATGTTTTACGGTTGTATTACGACTACCAGGCTTTTACGGGTCAATGCATACATTATCAAATATCAACTAATATATATATGTCCAAATGGCGCACATAGATATGACGAGCTTGCATACATTAGATTTTTTTCTCACTCCTCTTGGGGAAAAAAAATAGGAGCGAGTAAAAGTTTGGAGAGAAAAAAAAAATCGAAAAAGAGATGATGTTTTTGGGCCACTAGAATTTGTAGGTTAGTGTACTATGTTAGACATGTATGCATCAGTCCGATGACAAGTAGTGATAACTCAATTCCGGTGTTCCTTGCAAGCAAGGGCCATGCCGCTCGCAGCTCCTTTTGACCACTTTACGATCATCGAATGATGTAGCTTTACTCACCGTCACCGACATCTTTTGACTGTGTGCTAGCTTCTAGCCGTTGGATACATGGCTCGGCCACCATTTTGCTCGGTGATTCATCTCGACGTCCGACGCACGCTGCGTAGTGTGTGATCTACGGTAGTTTGAAGCGTGGGCAGAAAAACGGTAGATAAACGTACATGTGCCTTTTGGACATGTACAATAAAACATGTCAATTATCTGTAAACATATGTCATATAGAATTTTAGGTAATATGAGAAGAAAAAATTATGTCTACTATTGAACACAATTCTTGTCTGTACATGTACTTCTGGGGCTTCCTCCTGTTACCCTTTTGCCACGCGAGCATGGCATATGTATTTCTCTCTTTTTTATTCTCTTGGTCAAACCGACTGACACAAACGTACCATTGGACTACGCAAGGCACGTACATGGCCCTATTCTTTTCGACTATAAACACCAACATTTAGGTTCAGCTTCTTTTAACCGTAATAAAAAAATGCCCTCTTAATATATATACACCTTGCATACATCGATAGAAAAACTACATAACGTTATAACGTTTTTCTCTAAACAAACGGTATAACTTATGCCTATGTGATCTTATCTGATTTTTTCTATCCACTTGACTGGCTTCATCCTTATGCCTTCAAACTTATTCTCAACCTCTCGCCCAATAAGACCGTGACTCTCTCTCCACTGAGCCACGACTCTCTCTCCCTAGCGTCGGTGCGGCTCGGTGGCGTGGTTCGCGGCTGATGGAGATGGTACGGCACGGCTCGCGACTAAGTAGAGGATGACATGGCACAGCTCGCGGCAAGGCTGAGGACTGCACGGTGAGGCAGAGGACAGCGGCGACTCACCCAACTGCACACGCACGCCACGTATGGCATCAGCTACGTGGAGCCCCACAGTTTGACGCCATCCATATCGCCCTGAGTAAGCAACCTTCCAATCATTTCTTATTGTCAAGTGCCACTACACATCTGCATTTGCTTCTTGCCCGGCTCACTCTTCAAATCTCTCTGCATCTCTATGTATGCATGTAGTAAGCTCCCCTTCCAAGAATGCAGCTACTGGGGTTAGCTCACTGGTGAATGCCGCTGATGGCTCTAAGCAGCAAACAGTAAGTTTCACGAGGTTTTATACAAGTTTTACATGGTTTTATGATTAGGTTTTATGACTAACTTTTATAGTGTTTTATGTTTAAATTGATTAAGTTTTATATGGTTTTATGTTTAATTTTTATGGTGTTCCATAAGATTTTATATTTAAGTTGACTAATTTTTATAAAATATATTTAAGATTCTATGAAAACTTTATAAAACTTAAATAAAATAGGATAAAACTTGCCTATACCGCGCGAGCCCTCCGCCGAATTAAAAAGCGGAGTAGTAAAAAAAAGATGAAGCCAGTTCGAGCGGCCGGTTATCCTATGGTGGCATAGGCAGGAAGCTACGCGGAGGCCGAGCCTATCTGTCAATAGCTAGCCATGCATGCACATAGCACAGCCGGGCCTTTGCTTCCAAGGCGGTCAAGGATGCCGTCCCCCGCCGCCCGTACCATGCCTCCACCTGTAAAACACACTACAAACACCACGTCACCATCACCACACAGCACCGGCGCTACCGCTGCTCCTACTGCACCATGCAATGGCAAACGCCCCGCTCCAGCACGAAGCCAAAACCACGGAGTAAAAGCATCTCTCCCCTCTCTCTCTCTCTCTACATACATACATGGCCCCTCCTCGAAACCCACATATAAATATTCCGCGCCTCGTTGCCCGTGCGTCCTCTCTCTCTTCTCTCTCCCCCCTAGTGGCAGCGCCTAGCTACCGTGTTCTTCTTCCTCTATTATACTGTCAGCCTCCACCGCCCCATTCTCACCTCCCAGGAAAAACCCTTCGCCTACAGCAGCTCTACGCTCTCGAAAAAAAAACTCACCTCGAGAAGTTACTATTCTGACCATGGACATCGACACCTCGCATCACTACCCATGGCTCAACTTCTCCCTCGCTCACCACTGTTAGTCATCGATCTCTGCGTTTCTACTGCATGTAAGGGTGTTTTCGTCATCTACGTACGGGGCGTGATGCTTATGCGTGGATGTGTGTGTATTTGTGTGTGCAGGTGATATGGAGGAGAGGGGAGCGGCGGCGGAGCTGGCCGCCATAGCCGGTGCCGCGCCGCCGCCGAAGCTGGAGGACTTCCTCGGCGGCGGTGGCAACGGGCGAAATGGTGGCGGCCCGGTTTCTGGAACGACCGAGGCGGTGGCCGCGGACCTGTACGACTCGGAGCTCAAGTTCATAGCCGCCGGCTTCCTGAGCAGCGCGGCTGGAACGGCGCCCGCGCCGGCGCCTCCTCTAGAGCAGGCCGACGCGAAGCTGGCTCTGACGGCTCCGGTGGCTCAGGCGCCGGAGCAGAAGAAGGCCGTGGACTCCTTCGGGCAGAGAACGTCAATCTACCGTGGCGTCACAAGGTACGAAGTGATCGATCGATCTATAGGCCAAAGGGCCAAAGAAACCTACAAAAATGTGCCCTGTTTGGGTGCTTGAGCTGTTTGCATGCAAACTCCTGGTGCATGTGTGCTACTTCGTTCTCAAGGTCGTTCACAGTTAAGTAGATGCAAACATGCATGAATACATACATAGATGCTATTATCTTTTTCTTTGTGGTGATGGTGTAGATTGATTCATACACAATTCATCGATAAAGGCAGAAATGATAGAACTAGTTGATTGTGTGAAATAAGCTACCTCTTTTTTCAAGATTTCCTTTTTTTTTCGAGAGATTGTTCAAGTTTTATTTGCACTATAGGAGTGCATCTAAATTTTAGTGGCTGTTTTTGGTGATGTTTAGGCACCGGTGGACGGGTAGGTACGAGGCGCATCTGTGGGACAACAGCTGCCGACGTGAAGGTCAGAGCCGCAAGGGCCGCCAAGGTGAACACACAATACTTACCATGCATCTTTGCTAGTCTAATGCGATCATCTTTGATGTGTATATGTATATGGCTAACTTATGCGTGTCGATGTTTTTTTAACATGGGAACTTGGTGATATGTTTCTCATTAATTGTTGATGCTTCTGGTGTCCTCTTCAGTGTACTTGGGTAAGAAACCGAGACTTCTAGTTCTTCTCTAAAACATTTATTGTATATATAAAAGATGCGATGAATGATGACAAGTGTTGGTAACTACATGAAATAGGTGGCTATGATAAAGAGGAGAAGGCGGCGAGGGCGTATGATCTTGCCGCATTGAAGTACTGGGGTCCTAGCACCACCACGAACTTTCCGGTAAACACACAGATGATAGATTACATGCATGCATGATTGAAAGAACTGATGATGCAAGAGTGTATAGTAAAAGCATGATCATATCTATGCGCTGGATGTATCTTTTATGGGGCAAGTGTTCCTTCAGGTTGCCGACTATGAAAAGGAGCTTGAGGAGATGAAGCACATGACACGCCAGGAGTTTGTGGCTTCACTTAGGAGGTATAGGCTAATGATGATCACTCTTCTACTGTTGTAACATTCTATGCTTGCTCCCTTGCATGGCCATTATATTCTATGCATGCGTGCTTCATCATTTAAATATATACTTAATACTAATTTGATGAAAAATTGTAATCTGGTGCAGGAAGAGTAGTGGATTCTCTCGTGGTGCTTCTATATACAGGGGTGTCACAAGGTTCATATTTCCTCCATCTTTCACTTGAAGTTGTATATGTTTGGCCTTTCGCATGTTGTCATCTAAAAAAGGTATTGTTTTGCATGCAATCATGTAGACATCACCAGCATGGGCGATGGCAAGCAAGGATCGGAAGGGTGGCTGGTAACAAGGACCTTTACCTCGGAACATTCAGTGAGTGTAAATTTTTCATGTTGTAATATTGTGGTGTTCGCGATATGTTGGGCTTGAATTTTAAAATTCGTTTCGTACTTGATGCATGTTCTCTAGCTTACTTGCTAGTACGTACTTGAAATATAGCTTCATATGTGTGTGTGTGTGTAATTATGAATAGATTAACAGTTACGCATACAAATTTCTTCTTTATTGACAACGAAATTTCTAGGAGGGAGCACGTGTTGCCCACCTCCTAGAGAGCATTAGTCATCTTTTTATTTACCCTCGCATTACAGTACTAATTAGCCTCGCACGTAGGTTCCATCTTATTTATAATCTGTACGTACAAGCCTTGCAGCTAGATTCGTCGGCATATTTTTCGTAGGTCAAAAACATCTACTTTGACCAGAGGTGTGCGTGTGTAGAGGCATGCTCGCATTTGATTCAAATTTGTCATCTTTTGCACCATACATGATGGTTTGGGGCTAGCTTTATGCAGGTGAGGAAAAGAAGAAACCGTGACCATGCATGTATGGTTAGATTGCAACCTGAACACTTTCTTTCGTCGTGCACTGCATGTAGCAACCTGTGTTTGGAGCATTAATGCATTATTACTGTTTGGCGCTCGGCTTTCCACAAAGCATGTGGCCGGTGATTATATTAGTAGTACCCATGGGCCATGGTACATTATTGTACGTACTGTTGGACTTAACTAAGCTCACCATACCCATGGTTCTGTCAGAAGCAGCTTAGTCCAAAGTCTTGATGATGATTCAACTTGCATTGCCGTCTAGGAACTGGAAAGCTCATTGCATATGTCTTGTGCATACGTTTGGTTAAGCCCATGAACCATATGTTTCATATGAAAAACACTGACCATGCTTTCTAAAGTGACAAATTAGTGTTGATTTTAGTGCGAAAACTTACAGTGAAGAATGCCACTTCCTTTCCTGTATATGCATATGCTACTCCAACAACTGATGATGTGTTCTTTGTTTACGTAGGCACTGAGGAGGAAGCTGCAGAAGCCTATGACATCGCAGCCATCAAGTTCCGCGGACTGAATGCTGTCACCAACTTCGAGATCGGCCGATATAACGTCGAGAGCATAATCAACAGCAACCTCCCAATCGGGAGCATGTCGGGCAACCGGAGCAGCAAAGCCCTGGAGTCCACTCCGTCGAGCTCCTCCGATGCCATGCCCGTCGAAGCGGCAGGCTACACCAGCACAGCGCCATCC